>JBAMBM010000828.1:0-1427500 GCA_037043425.1 Hirtodrosophila duncani | reverse complement strand
CTATATTTTATATCCGACACACTCCAAATATGCAACACTTTTGGGCCCGTGGCAAAATAAATGCAACATATTCTGACGGCCCACAAGGGGAGTCTACATACAAAATTGACCCTAACTCTTATAGTCTCCGAGATTTATTTGTTTTTATGGATAACGTTTGGAGATTTAGAAAGTTGACCTGACTCCACAATTAGAGTAGAGTAAACGAGTATATTATATTCGTGCAAATGTATATAACAGGCAAAAGGACGCATGTCCGTCTGTCCGTCCGTATGAACATCTAGATCTCGGAGACTATAAGAGCAAGAATCACCAAATTTGGTATCTAGACTCCCCTTGTGGGGCGTCAGACAAAGTTTGTTTTTAAATTTTGCCACCACCCCTCCCGCCATCGCAAATAAAAAAACAAAAGCTTTTATATCCCACATTTAGTTAAAACTCGGCTTATATATGCATAAGCACATAATCTACCGATTTTCTACTAGACTAAATCGTAAAAAAAACTTTTTGTATGAGAGCACCACACCCCAAAAAAAATTTCAAAAGGTGCATCGAATATTAAATGAATGCTGAGTACGAGTATCTTATAGTCGGAATATCGACTATAGCGTTCTTACTTGTAGCCACCTCATCACATTTTTAGCACACATGACAACTGTTCGTATTTGACAACTGATAGCTGCAACTCAAGACCGACCGATTCGGAATGAACTTTTAGTACAGCAAATTGTTTGTTTTTGGTAAATTTGGTAAATGTTATTTTTAAAAGGCTCTACGTCCAGATCGGATCCCTATATCATATAGCTCCCATAAAACCGACCGATGCAAAATGAACTCTTAGTATACCGGATTCTTTTTTGGTTTTCTATAAGAATTAAACTAAAATTTTAAGGCCAGTCTCCACGTATGCTGACCGAATTTCAACCGAATCTGCAGGGTTATGTGTGCTTCGGTTCCTTTCTTGTTTTGAATTATAACTCTTTCGTAAAAAGTGTTCATTCCATTAAAAAAATGTAGGTGGTCTCTATTAGGCGTACCTTTCGCGGAAGCGTCACTATGCCATTAAAGTGCACGGTCTAAATTAAGAATCCGAAATGTCGTTGTAAAAGTGCCACTAGCTACCACTATGCATAGATAGTTAAGAATTACTAGCTTTTCAAGTATCACGAGAAGTTCTTTATCGTAGAAGAGTAAATTGAGAGGGTCTCAGCCTACTCCTTATGGAATTGAAATTTTATTTAATAAAGTGTGGCATTAACAACTCTACTGGGTCTCTACCTGATGCACGATTTGCCTCCACGCGCTTTTGCTTTGCGGGCATCTCCTCCAATAACACCAAGTGATGTCTTCCTCTCCTCCGTTGTCGACCAAGTACCACATTGAGTACTATCCGAGCTGGAGTTTCTGCATCCAAACGTACGACGTGAGCCAGCCAGCGGAGTCTCGTAGTGTTCATTCGCCTGACCACGTAAATGTCGCCATACGTCTCTTACAGCTCATCGTTCCATCAAATAGGTGTCGCCAACAAAAATGGGAACGAAGATCTTGCGAAGAATTTCCTCTCGAATACCTCAAGAGCAGCTACATCTGTTTGTGTGACTTTCCAGGCCTCAGCACCATATAAGATCACTGTCAAAAATTGTGGGAATTTGTTCGATCTGTGCACATATAGAATATTAAGAAAGGACCCAACTTTATTTTATATCCGACACACTCCAAATATGCAACACTTTTGGGCCCGTGGCAAAATAAATGCAACATATTCTGACGGCCCACAAGGGGAGTCTACATACAAAATTGACCCTAACTCTTATAGTCTCCGAGATTTATTTGTTTTTATGGATAACGCTTGGAGATTTAGTAAGTTGACCTGACTCCACAATTAGAGGAGAGTAAACGAGTATATTGTATTCGTGCAAATGTATATAACAGGCAAAAGGACGCATGTCCGTCTGTCCGTCCGTATGAACATCTAGATCTCGGAGACTATAAGAGCAAGAATCACCAAATTTGGTATCTAGACTACCCTTGTGGGGCGTCAGACAAAGTTTGTTTTTAAATTTTGCCACCACCCCTCCCGCCATCGCAAATAAAAAAACAAAAGCTTTTATTTCCCACATTTAGTTAAAACTCGGTTTATATATGCATAAGCACATAATCTACCGATTTTCTACTAGACTAAATCATAAAAAAACTTTTTGTATGAGAGCACCCCACCCCAAAAAAAAATTTCAAAAGGTGTATCGAATATTAAATGAATGCTGAGTACGAGTATCTTATAGTCGGAATATCGACTATAGCGTTCTTACTTGTTTTTATATTGAGTTCAACGGACAACCAAGGTCAGACAGAGCGCTGTGTTTCGGGGTAGCCAACGATCACCTCATCAGTGACGTTTTTAGCATATGTGACAACTAGCTGCAACTCAATAGCGTGTACTTATAGCCCGATACACAGAAATGAGTGTTGTGAATTGCAAACGTCTCTTATTTTGTGTAATTGAGAAAAAATTGGCATATTATTTGAACGGAGTGAGTCAATGTACTGTTATTTTTCTTGACTTCTTGCTGCGTCTTTTTTTGCCACAGTGGGCCTTGTGGATGTTTTTTGTGCACATAGAAATACGTGAAATACCGCGTTATTAAATTTTGAAGTTTTTGATTAGTTTTAAGCGACTTTTATATTGGCAAATATTTTTTATTTATCAAGTTCGACGTCAACTGAGTGAGGAAACACCGATATAATTTGTCGGTTAAAGCTCATTTTTATATTGAAATCTAACGGATAACCAAATTTCAGCCGGTTCTCACCTTGTAGCAGCAATCGGCATATAACAGAATTTATTCTTCATACATTAGGCGCTGTGTTTAGGGGTAGCCACCTCATCACCTTTTTAGCACACATGACAACTGTTCGTATTTGACAACTGATAGCTGCAACTCAAGACCGACCGATTCGGAATGAACTTTTAGTACAGCAAATTGTTTGTTTTTGGTAAATTTGGTAAATGTTATTTTTAAAAGGCTCTACGTCCAGATCGGATCCCTATATCATATAGCTCCCATAAAACCGACCAATGCAAAATGAACTCTTAGTATACCGGATTCTTTTTTGGTTTTCTATAAGAATTAAACTAAAATTTTAAGGCCAGTCTCCACGTATGCTGACCGAATTTCAACCGAATCTGCAGGGTTATGTGTGCTTCGGTTCCTTTCTTGTTTTGAATTATAACTCTTTCGTAAAAAGTGTTCATTCCATTAAAAAAAATGTAGGTGGTCACTATGCCATTAAAGTGCACGGTCTAAATTAAGAATCCGAAATGTCGTTGTAAAAGTGCCACTAGCTACCACGATGCATAGATAGTTAAGAATTAGTAGCTTTTCAAGTATCACGAGAAGTTCTTTATCGTGGAAGAGTAAATTGAGAGGGTCTCAGCCTACTCCTTATGGAATTGAAATTGTATTTAATAAAGTGTGGCATTAACAACTCTACTGGGTCTCTACCTGATGCACGATTTGCCTCCACGCGCTTTTGCTTTGCGGGCATCTCCTCCAATAGCACCAAGTGATGTCTTCCTCTCCTCCGTTGTCGACCAAGTAGCACATTGAGTACTATCCGAGCTGGAGTTTCTGCATCCAAACGTACGACGTGAGCCAGCCAGCGGAGTCTCGTAGTGTTCATTCGCCTGACCACGTAAATGTCGCCATACGTCTCTTACAGCTCATCGTTCCATCAAATAGGTGTCGCCAACAAAAATGGGAACGAAGATCTTGCGAAGAATTTCCTCTCGAATACCTCAAGAGCAGCTACATCTGTTTGTGTGACTTTCCAGGCCTCAGCACCATATAAGATCACTGTCAAAAATTGTGGGAATTTGTTCGGTCTGTGCACATATAGAATATTAAGAAAGGACCCAACTTTATTTTATATCCGACACACTCCAAATATGCAACACTTTTGGGCCCGTGGCAAAATAAATGCAACATATTCTGACGGCCCACAAGGGGAGTCTACATACAAAATTGACCCTAACTCTTATAGTCTCCGAGATTTATTTGTTTTTATGGATAACGTTTGGAGATTTAGTAAGTTGACCTGACTCCACAATTAGAGTACAGTAAACGAGTATATTATATTCGTGCAAATGTATATAACAGGCAAAAGGACGCATGTCCGTCTGTCCGTCCGTATGAACATCTAGATCTCGGAGACTAAAAGAGCAAGAATCACCAAATTTGGTATCTAGACTCCCCTTGTGGGGCGTCAGACAAAGTTTGTTTTTAAATTTTGCCACCACCCCTCCCGCCATCGCAAATAAAAAGACAAAAGCTTTTATTTCCCACATTTAGTTAAAACTCGGTTTATATATGCATAAGCACATAATCTACCGATTTTCTACTAGACTAAATACGTAAGAAAACTTTTTGTATGAGAGCACCTCACCCCAAAAAAAAATTTCAAAAGGTGTATCGAATATTAAATGAATGCTGAGTACGAGTATCTTATAGTCGGAATATCGACTATAGCGTTCTTACTTGTCTTTATATTGAGTTCAACGGACAACCAAGGTCAGACAGAGCGCTGTGTTTCGGGGTAGCCAACGATCACCTCATCAGTGACGTTTTTAGCATATGTGACAACTAGCTGCAACTCAATAGCGTGTACTTATAGCCCGATACACAGAAATAAGTGTTGTGAATTGCAAACGTCTCTTATTTTGTGTAATTGAGAAAAAATTGGCATATTATTTGCACGGAGTGAGTCAATGTACTCTTATTTTTCTTGACTTCTTGCTGCGTCTTTTTTTGCCACAGTGGGCCTTGTGGATGTTTTTTGTGCACATAGAGATGTCTACGTGAAATACCGCGTTATTAAATTTTGAAGTTTTTGATTAGTTTTAAGCGACTTTTATATTGGCAAATATTTTTTATTTATCAAGTTGGACGTCAACTGAGTGAGGAAACACCGATATAATTTGTCGGTTAAAGCTCATTTTTATATTGAAATCTAACGGATAACCAAATTTCAGCCGGTTCTCACCTTGTAGCAGCAATCGGCATACAACAGAATTTATTCTTCATACATTAGGCGCTGTGTTTAGGGGTAGCCACCTCATCACCTTTTTAGCACACATGACAACTGTTCGTATTTGACAACTGATAGCTGCAACTCAAGACCGACCGATTCGGAATGAACTTTTAGTACAGCAAATTGTTTGTTTTTGGTAAATTTGGTAAATGTTATTTTTAAAAGGCTCTACGTCCAGATCGGATCCCTATATCATATAGCTCCCATAAAACCGACCGATGCAAAATGAACTCTTAGTATACCGGATTCTTTTTTGGTTTTCTATAAGAATTAAACTAAAATTTTAAGGCCAGTCTCCACGTATGCTGACCGAATTTCAACCGAATCTGCAGGGTTATGTGTGCTTCGGTTCCTTTCTTGTTTTGAATTATAACTCTTTCGTAAAAAGTGTTCATTCCATTAAAAAAAATGTAGGTGGTCTCTATTAGGCGTACCTTTCGCGGAAGCGTCACTATGTCATTAAAGTGCACGGTCTAAAGTGTCACTAGCTACCACGATGCATAGATAGTTAAGAATTAGTAGCTTTTCAAGTATCACGAGAAGTTCTTTATCGTGGAAGAGTAAATTGAGAGGGTCTCAGCCTACTCCTTATGGAATTGAAATTGTATTTAATAAAGTGTGGCATTAACAACTCTACTGGGTCTCTACCTGATGCACGATTTGCCTCCACGCGCTTTTGCTTTGCGGGCATCTCCTCCAATAACACCAAGTGATGTCTTCCTCTCCTCCGTTGTCGACCAAGTACCACATTGAGTACTATCCGAGCTGGAGTTTCTGCATCCAAACGTACGACGTGAGCCAGCCAGCGGAGTCTCGTAGTGTTCATTCGCATGACCACGTAAATGTCGCCGTACGTCTCTTACAGCTCATCGTTCCATCAAATAGGTGTCGCCAACAAAAATGGGAACGAAGATCTTGCGAAGAATTTCCTCTCGAATACCTCAAGAGCAGCTACATCTGTTTGTGTGACTTTCCAGGCCTCAGCACCATATAAGATCACTGTCAAAAATTGTGGGAATTTGTTCGGTCTGTGCACATATAGAATATTAAGAAAGGAACCAACTTTATTTTATATCCGACACACTCCAAATATGCAACACTTTTGGGCCCGTGGCAAAATAAATGCAACATATTCAGACGGCCCACAAGGGGAGTCTACATACAAAATAGACCCTAACTCTTATAGTCTCCGAGATTTATTTGTTTTTATGGATAACGTTTGGTGATTTAGTAAGTTGACCTGACTTCACAATTAGAGTAGAGTAAACGAGTATATTGTATTCGTGCAAATGTATATAACAGGCAAAAGGACGCATGTCCGTCTGTCCGTCCGTATGAACATCTAGATCTCGGAGACTATAAGAGCAAGAATCACCCAATTTGGTATCTAGACTCCCCGTGTGGGGCATCATACAAAGTTTGTTTTTAAATTTTGCCACCACCCCTCCCGCCATCGCAAATAAAAAAACAAAAGCTTTTATTTTCCACATTTAGTTAAAACTCGGTTTACATATGCATAAGCACATAATCTACCGATTTTCTACTAGACCAAATCGTAAAAAAACTTTGTATGAGAGCACCCCACCCCAAAAAAAAATTTCAAATGGTGTATCGAATATTAAATGAATGCTGAGTACGAGTATCTTATAGTCGGAATATCGACTATAGCGTTCTTACTTGTTTTTATATTGAGAGTCAATGTACTCTTATTATTCTTGACTTCTTGCTGCATCTTTTTTAGCCACAGTGGGCCTTGTGGATGTTTTTTGTGCACATAGAGATGTCTACGTGAATTACCGCGTTATTAAATTTTGAAGTTTTTGATTAGTTTTAAGCGACTTTTATATTGGCAAATATTTTTTATTTATCAAGTTCGACGTCAACTGAGTGAGGAAACACCGATATAATTTGTCGGTTAAAGCTCATTTTTATATTGAAATCTAACGGATAACCAAATTTCAGCCGGTTCTCACCTTGCAGCAGCAATCGGCATACAACAGAATTTATTCTTCATACATTAGGCGCTGTGTTTAGGGGTAGCCACCTCATCACCTTTTTAGCACACATGACAACTGTTCGTATTTGACAACTGATAGCTGCAACTCAAGACCGACCGATTCGGAATGAACTTTTAGTACAGCAAATTTTTTGTTTTTGGTAAATGTTATTTTTAAAAGGCTCTACGCCCAGATCGGATCCCTTTATCATATAGCTCCCATAAAACCGACCGATGCAAAATGAACTCTTAGTATACCGGATTCTTTTTTGGTTTTCTATAAGAATTAAACTAAAATTTTAAGGCCAGTCTCCACGTATGCTGACCGAATTTCAACCGAATCTGCAGGGTTATGTGTGCTTCGGTTCCTTTCTTGTTTTGAATTATAACTCTTTCGTAAAAAGTGTTCATTCCATTAAAAAAAATGTAGGTGGTCTCTATTAGGCGTACCTTTCGCGGAAGCGTCACTATGCCATTAAAGTGCACGGTCTAAATTAAGAATCCGAAATGTCGTTGTAAAAGTGCCACTAGCTACCACGATGCATAGATAGTTAAGAATTACTAGCTTTTCAAATATCACGAGAAGTTCTTTATCGTGGAAGAGTAAATTGAGAGGGTCTCAGCCTACTCCTTATGGAATTGAAATTGTATTTAATAAAGTGTGGCATTAACAACTCTACTGGGTCTCTACCTGATGCACGATTTGCCTCCACGCGCTTTTGCTTTGCGGGCATCTCCTCCAATAACACCAAGTGATGTCTTCGTCTCCTCCGTCGTCGACCAAGTACCACATTGAGTACTATCCGAGCTGGAGTTTCTGCATCCAAACGTACGACGTGAGCCAGCCAGCGGAGTCTCGTAGTGTTCATTCGCCTGATCACGTAAATGTCGCCGTACGTCTCTTACAGCTCATCGTTCCATCAAATAGGTGTCGCCAACAAAAATGGGAACGAAGATCTTGCGAAGAATTTCCTCTCGAATACCTCAAGAGCAGCTACATCTGTTTGTGTGACTTTCCAGGCCTCAGCACCATATAAGATCACCGGAGGGATGAGCGTCTTGTAGTGTTTGTTTCGTCTGTCGGGAGAGAGCTCTATTGTTCCATTGCTTACTAAGCCCATAGTAGCACCTGCTGCCAGGAATTATTCGCCGCTTATTCTCCAGGCTGACGTTATTATTGTTGTTGTTGTATCCGATTTGGGGTCTGCACATATGTACAGGGATGAACATGTAAATAGAGGAGAAACACAATAGAAGGATAGAGGGACGTCTAATTAACCACTTCCAAGCCGAAGAAGTTAGTTGCCTCACTGTATTCGTCCACAGGGAATCCGGAGTGAGGTGGGTTGGGTGGTGGGGGCACCTGAAGAGGTGCGCCTTGGTGTGGGGTAAGGGACGACCAATCGTCTCCTTATCTTTCCCTAGGTGCTCCCGGCCAAAGCTTTGAGCACCTTATTTCTGCCCCTTACTCGCTTAGCTACTCCTTTAGCGTGCTTCGCAAAACCAAAGAGGTAGTCGAAAGTGACTCCGAGAATTTTTGGATATCATTCGGTGGGGATGCTTTGGCCACTAATGTGGATATCAAGCTGCTTAGTCACTTCCGTCGTCCAATTGGCCAGAAGGGTAGCAAAGGATTTAGGGGCAGAGATCTGTAGGTTTATCCGACGGAGGGCCGACTTGGCCTTGAAACTCCATGTATGCATGTCGTCCGGCCAAGTAGTTGGCCAGCCCCCTCTTTGGAGAGTTGGGAAAGTAGGAGGAGTGGATGGTGGATAGCAGGGTTGAATGACAGATCGTATCAAAGGCCTTTGACAGATCCAGCGCCACTAGAATAGATCACCATGCATGATCAACCATGCAGGTGGTCAGCAAGGATGAAAAGGTCCTTCAGGTAGGGGAGTATGAGGGCTTCCAAGATGATTGCTACCGGGGATAGTAGGGTGATCGGCCGGTAGGAGCTGCCCATGTGTATGGGCTTCCCTGGTTTGGGAACTGGAATTATCTTCCCCAGCTTCCACATATCTGGTATGTGCAGTGTTTTGGTGCATATTTTTTGAGAAGGTACGTGAGGTAACTATGTCGTTTTCTCCTACATGTTTGAGCATAAAGGTCTCAAATCCATCTGGGCCTACGGTAGTTGAGTTTTTGGCAACTCTGAATGCTCAACGGTCCTCATCCTGGCTAAAGGTCGTTGGGGGGACGTTTAATGGGAGTGAGCAGAGAGAGCGTTGTCATCTTATGATGGCTCATATCTGGCTATGGTAGACGGTCTGTGAATTGCCTGTTGAAAGCGGGAGCACATCTGGCCTCCGCCCGCATCACGATTTCGGTCTTGCCCGAGAACATTGTAGCATGACGAGTATGAGAGGTTACTCCTACTCTTAACCTTAGTTTTCTGCAGGGCGGCAATCATGATATGCCTCCTGGACTCCGTCAACTCAGTCAGCTTCCTGCCAAGTCCATTGCAGTTCCATAGTAAGCAGATGACTGCTCTCGCCTCAGATGCAACAGGGGATACGCTTGGCCCGTCTATTAAAGGTTTTGTTGTACATGCGGCATGATCGGCCAAGCTAAGCAGGCGTATCTGGGGCTGTTTGCGGATTGACGGGAGATGACTGTGTTTGGGCTATGAATGGGTTGGGTGGGAGACAGACTTGGTTACAGGGGTTACCGAAGCCTGAGCAGCGGAGGTAGGCCCTTGGTTGACATTCAGGGCAGAGGATAGAGGACTCTCTTCCAGTGATTCTCTTCGGACGCTCTCACACAGTACGCTCGAAAGAACCTTAAATACGATGGAAAGGAGGGTAATAGCACGATAATTGGCGCGTAAAGGGCATCACCCTTTTTCAGAGTGGGACCTCTTAAACAGAACGTTTGAAAGAACCTTATATGCGATGGAAAGGATGGTAATAAAACGATAATTGGTGCGTAAAAGGCATCGCCCTTTTTCAGAGTGGGAGAAATCGTACAGAGCTTCCAATCTACGGGCATGCAATTTGCATGCATGTAATTTCGTCAAATACCAGATTTTCACACTGCTTAAAAAAAATTGTCACCATAGAAACATTTTTGTTTTTTTTTCCTCATCTTTGGCCCCATACTAATAAAAAATTATCCATTTAGTCTGACGCTCGCTCAAATGTGCTAGTTTAATTCACTGCTTCAAGTTCAGACACCGTTATCAGTTGAGCACTCCGGACTATATTATATATGATAGTCTTATGCATTTATAACACTAGGCAACAAAACAACATATTTTTTGTATATTTGATAAGACCTAGTTTTGTATAATAGACCCCATATGACGAAAATCGATAAAAAAAAGTTTACTTTGGTAAAACTTTTTTTTTTAAAGAACAGCAAAAATGTGGTATTTTTTACATTGTTTTCAGAAATGCCGCAGCCGATCAAAATCTTTTTGCTCTTTAAAAGCTATTTAATATATATATTTATCGTCTATATATACACTTTTACATATAAATACTTTGTTTCGCTATGTAATTTTTAATTAAGGAACATGTGTTTTACTTTGGTATTTTCGACTTTAAAATTCAAGGAAAACTAGAAAACAATTTGTATACTTTTTGTGTCGTCTGAGGTATAAATTACTAAAATCGATAGATTTTCACTTTTCAGGCAGCAAGGAAAACTGTATAAATCTATAGGTTTACTGGCTAAAGTAGACCCGGCGTTGCTAAATTTGACTTTATTTTTCTTCTCCAACTGTAGCCTATATTGAGCTTCGTTGTCTCTCTGCATAACTAGACGCTTGTAAAGGCCAAAGAACAGAACAGACGAACTAATATATATAAAGGTAGCTAAGGATATTGACAGCAAAATACACACACTCATGCATACTACAGTGCGTGAGCAGCGTGGACCGTAAAATGAGCACAGCGTACCAATCCTGACGAGTATCTTGATTTTCGAAAGACATTTTTACAAAATTTCTTAGAGTTGTGCTGTCGTAAGACTATTCATGATCAAATTTGAAGCTTAACTAGGTTTGCCAGATCTGGTCAATTTCAGTACACCTAAATACAACTGTGCCTACTTAGAATTCACTTTTCAAATTGGTCATTATCCTGTGGCGATCGAGTGGAAGTTTCCTATAAATGTCGCTAGATGTTTCTTCACTCAGCTTTATGCAACTCCAAGAAATCAGAGGATTGTGATCTATATATCTGCTGTCAATGTATAACAATATGTTATCATTTTCCTAAAAATTACTTTAAAAGAAAGTTAGTAAACATTTCGTTTGTTTTTCCAGATCATCCAAGGCTTGTTTAGTTTCAACCAGGCCAAAAATGTTCCCCTTTGCGCTCTTCAGAGTTTCAGCTAGTGAGACAAAGCTGAAATTTAGCAATTTTAGCTAGTCTGGCCAATGTTGCATATTTTCAGAGGTCATATTGCAGTTTTGATCATTCCTCGCTTATTGCCTTAACCGATTTCGAAAAGATTTACGCTTGCTTAAAGTCAATAAGTATATCTTTTTATTATCTATAGACATTTTTTCTTTAGTTTCAATCTTTAGCTTTGACTATACATTTATGAATTGGAAGAATCGTGCTTTTATTTGCGAGATTTTGTTTTCGATTTTTTGACTTTAAAATTCTAGGAAAATTAGAAAAAAAAAAAAAACAAGAACGCAATAGTCGATATTCTGGCTATAAGATACTCGTACTCAGCATTTATTTATATTTCGAATCACTCAAAAGTATGAACATTTTTGTTTTTTTGTTTTGTGGTGGGTTTTTTACAGCAAATCGGTAGATTATGTGCTTATATATACAAACCGAGTTTCAACTAAATGCGTTACAATTTGTGGAAGATATAAAGTTTTGCGGTTTGCGGGGGCGCGGCAAAATTTGAAAACAAACGTTCTGACGCTCCACAAGGGACCTCTCTAGCTCTCACAGTCTCCGAGATCGACCGGACATGGCTAGATCGAATCGGCTGTTGATGCTGATCAAGAATATATATACTTTATGGGGTCTTAGAAGCTTTCTTGTGCCGGTTACATACATTTGCACGAATACAATATACTCGTTTATTTTAATAGCGTACGAGTATAATGATATCACTTTTTAAACCTAGGCACTGACAAAGCTACATTTAATAGGCGTCGTTCATTGAAATCGATGGTGAAAAAGCAAAAGAACAACATTTTCAAGCTAAAAAACTTTTTGTAAAAACAAATGCAAATTCAATATTTCAATATATTTGAAAGTGATAACACTAGAAGTCACAGGCAAATGATGCCAAAATATTGAAAAAATTCATACTAAAGACATAAAACTTCAATTCAATAGCTTTGCTGAACACAGAAATTTTCTTTACGCATTTTTGTAAATGCTCATCATTTGAGATCTGTAAAGATAAGAATAATGCAAGTTCATTATTAAATCAGAAAGTTTTCTTTGAGGCTCGTTTCTTAGATTTGTTTTCAATAATTCCCCATATATTTTCCATTGGATTGCGAAACCTTGTGTACCCGAACTTTATATACCATTGTACAACTATAAAAAGGAAGAAAAATTAATTTGCCCGATCCTTATAACATTTCCTTAAGCTGTAGCAATATTTTTTCTAATTATGCACCTTCAAATATTTTGTGCAGGAATTCTGATATTCAAAGACACAAACTTTCATATACATATATTTATGTACACACATAAAACACTTTCGCTTTCCCATAAATATAATTTTCATTGAGTGAGATAGAGCTTGGCCGAAAATTCTATATCGATAGCTTAAAAAATAATAGACTAGTTCGCGTGGAAACAGACGGACACGGCTATATGGACTCGGCTTGTCACGCTGATCAAGAATACATATGTATACTGTATGGGGCCGTAGATGTTTCCTTCTATGCGTTGCAAATATCGCTACAAAATATAATACCCTCTGCAAGAGTATAACGGAAGAGTAGTTGGTTACAAAACGAAATAGCGCAAGCCGGGCTTGCAGAGGGTATTAGAGTTTTATCACGATATTTACTACGCCTAGAAGGAAGCATCTCCGACCGAATTATGTATATATATTATTGATCAAGACATGCCGAGTCCGTCTGTCTGTCCGTCATAGGCTCATATGTAAAAATCATCAAGATCGTCAACACCACTATATCACATAGCCCCCATATAACCGACTGATTTGGAATGAACTCTTAGGAAACTTTTTGTTTTTCATCCGAATTGAACCAAATTTGGTAAATGTTGTAAAAGCCTCTACGTGTGCTGACCAAAGTTGATTCCGGTCGGATCACTATTTCATATAGCTTCCATATAACTGCCCGCGAGGTCACCTCCGAAGGTGACTACTCTCTTTTAATTTGAGTTGCTTCTTTACAGTCGCCGATATACCAATATTTTCGAGGTTGACATTCCGAAAATATCGAAAAATTGAAGTCGGCAAACATCACTGTTTCTCCAGCACTAGTGCTCTTTTACGGCTATTCGGTGTCACAAATGGATGTTCCATAACTCGATAACATCCGGGCCAGAATTGCCCGGTATACCAGTAGAAAGAGCATACTTTAAGTAATTTCGTTAACTCTATTGTCCTGGAGTACTCAACTGATAAGGGTGTCTGAACATGAACCAGTGAATTAAACTGGCGCATTTCAGCGATCGTCAGATCAAACTGATTCCACTAGGCAATACAATTAGACATTTTTTTGCATATTTGATCAGAAGGACTTTTTTTGGGGGGACCAGATAAGGTAAAATAAAAAAAAAAATTTTAATCTGGTATTTGCCTTTTCTTTTTTACAGTTTTTTTTTTGGAATTGTTTTTCGATTTTTCGACTTTAAAATTCAAGAAAAACGAAAAAAAATGTGTATATCCAATAAGGTGCATACATTTGCATAGCATAGTATTAGGGTCGTTAAAGGTGTAAGTTATTAAAATATATGGAGAGAAGGCTGAAATTGAACAATTTTAGTAAATCTGCCAAATGTTACATTTTATCAGAGGTTACCTTGAAGTTTTGACCATTACTCGAGAATGCCATAACCGATTTTTAAAAGCTTCACGCTTCATTAAGCGTCAGATCAAGTTTGTTTTAAAATTTTATCACGCCCCTCCCGGCCCCGCAAAACTTTATGTCTTCCACAAATATAAACGCATTTAGTTAAAACTCGGTTTGCATATATATGTACGAGTATCTTATATTTGGAATATCGACTATAGCGTTCTTACTTGTTATTATCTTCACTTACTTTACATATCAATCTGAAGCTTTAACTGGGCATATTTATGAATTGGCAATTGCGTTTCATATATATGAGACACTCTAGAGCAGGGATAGACACACACAATGTCGCAAAAATCCAAAGCTGCATAAGTGTTCGCAACGTTATGGAGCGACTACAAAGAGCAGAATTAAGGCACAGCAAGACATACAATACGTAGGAGCCCCAATCACAATTAGTTCGAATGCAATGTTTGCCATATGATATTTGCAATGATAATGCAAATATCACATAGAAATATTTTTTTCTGAAATAGAATTTTATGCTCTTTACCGAAGAAGAAAAAAGTTTCTTGTATTTCCAACAACAACACCAATTTATTGAAAAGCCTCGCTTAACTAATAAGCAAAATGTGTCCACTATTAATTCGTACGCCACATTATATTTTGTATTATTTGACAACAATGTATATGTTTTTAATATTAATATTAAGTAACATTTCCTTTGGCCTTTACAACACTGTTGCAACGTTTTGGCATAGATTTTCATTAATTTTGGCAGTATTCTATTGATATAGAATTCAAAATCTCTTGCAGGTTCATTATTAAATCTGAAAGTGTTCTTTGAGGCTCGTTTCTTAGATTTTGTTTAAATAATTCCCCATATATTTTCGATTGGATTGCGATCTGGACTGCTTGACGGCCAATATATGAACTCAGTTTTCCTATACTGCACCCAATTGTTCGTTTTTTAGGCAGTGTGGGATGATGCACCATCCTACTGAAACGTGAACTCACCAGTCTGCAAGTTTTGGGTTTGATGGAAGCAAACTTCTTTTAATATATTAATGTATGTGTGAGCGTTGACAGGCTCGTCAATAAAATGCAGTTGTCCTACTCCTTTGGCACACATACAATCCCACAGCATAGTGCTTGCTGGAAAATTAACTGTCTTTTTAATGCAGTCTATGTGGTCAGCTCTACATTTTTATGGATGACTCTTCTTCGCAAATCATCGACACTCACATTATATTTAGCTTCATCGCTAAATATGATGGTGTTCCATTGCCTTTGAGACCAAAACATCCTTTCCCAAGACCGTTTACAATGGTTCTTTCATTAACGAAGCGTAAGCAATGGGTTTTCCTTGGCGTAAATAGTAAACTAAGCTATTACAAATGTTAAATACTTATCCTAATACATACTTTATAGAATCGATATTCAATATCTCTCAATTGCAGGCGCGTATATTCACGTTTATCACTTTTTCCAATTTTGCCATTCGGATGCCATAACATTGGCGGCGGTGAGTCTTCACAATTGTGGCCAGGATTCTTTTGTCGCGAGCTATTATTGCCGATGTTCGGCCTCTATTGGCGATTTTATTAGTAATATTGCCATTTTACTGAAAGAATTTTATAATTTTTGCACCGATGACTTAGCCAGATTTAATTGCTTTGCATTTCACCAAATGTCTTCCCAGACCTTTAAAATTCTATAGCTAAGCTTCGTTTTTCTGGGCAAACAGACTTACCACGTGCCATTGTTGTTAAGCTTGGAATAATTTCAAACAATACCATTATTTTACTTTCTGCATTGCATTGTTATTTACAGATTATAACTGTTTGCTTTTCTTTTGATCTTCTTACGATTTTAAGCTAAGCTTTCGTACCATTTAATAGTGGTCTCATTTTTCTTATTAGCTAAGCGAGGCATTTGGATATTTTAATGTTATTGTAGTTGTTGTTGGATTTACAAAAAAACTTTTTCCTTCTATCGAAAAACCCATAAAATTCTCTTTTAGAAAAAATATATGTGTAGGTGATATCTGTTTTATTATTGCAAAATTGGTAAATTCAAATATTGCAATTTGATTTCTATCTATCTATCCTATCCTATCTATCTATCTATCTTAAAAGTGAGCCACGTTTCGTTTCCGTCTTCGCGATTCGTGTTGCACGTTATGTGGCTACGCCCCTCGGCCGGTTGGGCGCGAGGTGGTAGCTTATACTTACTCAGCCTCAAATTTATTTGTTTTTCGTTTACACATATCCTGCAATGCAGAAAATCCGTACATCCAAGCAGCGGCTGCTGATATCTCACCTTCCACATTTTAAGCTACACAAAATTAATACAAGCAAAATCGAATTGTCTAGTTCAGCAGCAGCAGAATAGTTGGGCGCGTAAGGTAGACAGAAATATAAATTTAACTTGTATGAATGACAAAACTGAAGAAAAATGTTAATGATAATTCTGACGTTGTTTCTTAACCGATTTGAACAAAATATCTTGGTATCCCATACAAAATATTTAAATTCATTTCACACTGATATCTTAGAAATTGTCGACATTAATTGTTTCGATTTATACATTCTAGGGGTCTCAGTCTCCGAAATCTAGGTGCTAACACAGACTTTATAGGGTCGGAAACGTTACATACATTTGCACAAATAAAATATGAACAGAAAGTTCTTCTTCTGGTTAGCTATCCATATCCATCTCAATCGAGTTAGCATAATTCCAATCTACATATAAACACACATATTTTTGAATGATAAAAATACAAATTAAACAAGTAAGAATGCTCTAGTCGATATTCCAAGGATAAGATATTCGAACTCAGCATTTATTCAATATTCCACACACTCAAAAGTATGAAAACAAAATTTTTTTATTGGTGGTAGGGTCATACAAAATGTTTATCCGATCTTAACAAAACTCGGCAAGTCAGTAGATTATGTGCTTATACATATACAAACCGAGTTTCAACTAAATGCGTTAGAGTTTCTGGAAGGTATAAAGTTTTGCGGTTTGCGGGAGCGGGAGGGTGTGACAAAATTTAAAAACAACCTTGATCTGACGCCACACAAAGGGAGCCTACATACCAAATTGGGTCTCTCTAGTTCTTACAGTCTCCAAGATCTAGGTGTTCATACGGACGGACGGACAGATGGACATGGCTAGATCGGCTCGGCTGTTAATGCTTGATCAGCATATATATACTTTATGGGGTGGGAGACGTTTCCTTCTACATTTAACAATACAATATACTCGTTTACTCTCCTAGAGTACGTGTTTAAAGACGAAAATCTGGACGTTGTGACAACTGCTTGGCGGCGCCTGGACAGATACGAATGGACTAGATTTATTGCTGTACGAGTATAAAAACATTAGGACAATGTTTCAGTGATGTGATATGTTTATAAACATCGGAGAAAAAATCGATGTTTAACAAAAATTTGAGTGACATCGATGTTTTCTCCAGCACTAAAGAGCACGTATGACCATAGACAAACTGATAGACCGTCAACTCTGTTTCTTGTTCAAATGCTCTTTGACATTCCGTGGGCACTTTGCCTCTCTTAAAATGTTTATATGAGATAGCATCATTGGTCTTTCAATATGTGCGAAGAAACGGAAAGGTGCCCACGAAAGTTTAACATTCCCTGTTTTTTAACATTTAAGCAACTCCCCTCATAGTTGAAGATCTACTATTGTAGTTTATCTAAGTTACGATTTTTGTTACAGTCAGCATGAAGCAGTAGAAATAATTGTAACGAAGGCATTGAAAATGAAAGACGTGAGATCTTATTGGAGCTCTTTCTGCAAAGTTTGGCAACCAGTTTTGATTTGTAAATGCTGGCAACTGCGACTGAATGACAGTGAGAGCCGTCAGCAAAGCTTTTTGTTAACCCAAAGTGAACAGCTCAAGCTGAAGTTTAAGCCGAAGCTCTTAAGATCGATGTTGGACGTCGTTGTGAAAGTGCGTGTGAGAGCTGAAGTTGCGGTGGCTGAAACTACTGGTGGCTACTGAAAATAAATTAGAATTTTCAAAAACAAGAAAAAGAAATGTATAAAAAAGTGTAAATTTAAAATATATTATTTTAAGTTATAAAACGGTTTTAGTTAACAAAAAATTTTCAACTTTGTTGCAAATGGCACCAGAATTACAACTCACAATGGTAATTTGCTGTTATAAACAGAAAAGAAAGTTATGCATATTTTAGTCATGGCACAATTTTATGCGCTCCCAACCTTTAAAATAACTCATTGTTGTACTTGGTCTTTGCATTTTTTCAAGTGTCATAGACGTGTCAACGGAATTGTGGACCAAATAATTGTCTATTAAGGGCTACTAATCGAACTCCACGCGTACATTCATATTGCATACTTAGCATGTATTGGGTCGTCCTAGTCCAGTATAAAATATATGTGTTTTGTATGAATATAAAATCTAATTTAAAGAGGTCAAATATATTTTTAGAGAGCGCGTGAAGTTGGACAGCCTCTTAGACTGGTTTAACACACATTCGTACATACTTAGTATGTTCTACTTAGTATGTATAATGTGTCAAATTTTAAGAAATTCTTTGATTGTTTTAGAAATGCTAAATGCGTTTCCGACCATGGTACAGTGGGCGATTTGGCTAATCTTGCGTAACGAAATCAATTACTCCAACAAGAAAAATGAAAAACTAATTTCGTAATTTTTATGAAATATAAACCCAAAAAAGAATAAAAACAATATTTTTACACTCGCACTCTAATAGAGTAAAGTATATTGTATATTGATCAGCATCAAAAGTCGAGTCGATCTAGCCATGTCCGTCTGTCCGTGCGTATAAACACCTAGATCTCGGAGACTGTAAGAGCTAGAGAGACCCAATTTGGACTCCCCCTATGTGGCGTCAGATCAAGTTTATTTTTAAATTTGTCCACGCCCACTTCCGCCTCCACAAACCGCAAAACCTTATATCTTCCACAAATCTTAACGCATTTAGTTGATTCGGT
This sequence comes from Hirtodrosophila duncani, assembly GCA_037043425.1. NCBI lineage: Eukaryota > Metazoa > Arthropoda > Insecta > Diptera > Drosophilidae > Hirtodrosophila > Hirtodrosophila duncani. Next base: position 1,408,430 of record JBAMBM010000828.1, on the reverse strand, counting down.
TTGTATATCTATTAGCACATAATCTACGGATTTGCCGAGTTTTGTTAAGATTGGATAATAATTGTAGACAAAATCTAAAAAAAAAAACATTTTGTACGAGAACCTTCCAACCAAAAAAAAAAAATTGTTGTTCATACTTTTGAGTGTGTTGAATATTTAATAAATGCTGAGTACGAGTATATTATAGTCGGAATATCGACTTTAGCGTTCTTATTTGTTTTGTAATTAAGTTTGTCACGCACAGAAGGAAGCATTTATTACCATATAAAGTATATATATTCTTGACCAGCATGACTAGGAAATGCGATACAGCTATATTCCTTCCGCCTATTTGTTTCAACCCAAAGATCTCAGAGGTCTTATGCCGCGCAGACTTGGCATTTTTCTAAGATGCTCCTTATATCAGCACGCTGATTGAGTTTAAAAATAATCCAGATTAGATGGGATTCAATTTGGACCATGTCATAACCTAATTTTTTAAGACAAAATGAGTATGACATGACAAAACGAAACAATGAATGGAGACATTTGAAAAAATTTCTTTTCAGAGAAGTACAAATGTGATGAAGGTTTTTCTGGAGAAAATAAGGCGCTTAATTCGTCATGAACAGAAGTACTATACTGAGGAACGATCAGGTATCTGGTGAAGGCCCGGGAATCCTGGTGTAGTAGTTCAGTGTAATAGAAGGAGAATTGCACATGACCGTCAGACGTGTTTCATTGCTTGTTTAATATCTTGTGTATGTATTTATTTCGTTGATGGCAAAATAGTTAGTAAAAATAAGAAAACAAAGACTTAGTCTACTAAAAAATATATTTGAGGAAATAGTAAGATCATTTGTAAGTTTTACCTGGTAACTTTTCCGGAAGTTTCGAAAATTGGTGATTTTATGCATTTCAATATGCTCTTTCCGAAATGCAATTTTGCCACCTCGTATCTTTGCCGCTCGTGGCGTCATTTTCCAAGATTTTTTTCCAAGATTTTTCTTACAATATCTCATTTCCGCTAGAGGTAATATCCTACAATTGACGTAATAAAATTGTCTTTTCTAGTATTAGTTTTGGCGTTTTGCTTAAAAACTCATTTCCAGGCCATCTTGAGGTAGGGCAAACGGCGCATTGTTTTTATTGTGGGGTATAATTTTTCCATTTTTTGTCCTCATCGCTATTATGTGATGAAACTGGCGAATTATCGCGGTACCATTGCAATTCGTGCATATAAAAGAACAATTTAACCCAGCTTTTCTGCATCCACAGATTTTCTGACATTCCTTTTTGCACTTTCAAGAAATAAGTTTTCAACGAGTTTCTGAAGTGGGAGGCTCGAGTGTCGTAACAGGAATTACCATCTAATAGCTTCTGTTCCATCTAAATTGCTCTGCATTTTGTTTATTCACATATCACTGCTGAACCTGGAGAGAGGTTCGGAATGAATGTGGTCATGCTGTGGTTTCTGTTGGTCGTAGCGACGCAATATTAAATTTACTTTTGTATGCAGATTTTCTGAAGCATCCATATATATCGTTGTTGAATGACATGGTTTTCTTACTTTTTGCATCACTGCAACAGCATAATTCAAGAAGGAAGTGTTCTGCAGCCTTAGCACAGAAATTTTGATTACACTAAAATTTTTCTTGATTAAAGAGTGCACTTGTTGTATCACAGCCACTAAAGGCATGCAAGAACAAAATGTAATCTGCGGCTACTTTATATATGATTCTTTTATTTGAAATTCTTGCGAAATTTTTATTTTTATATCCAAAAAATAATGCGTACTGTATTTATTGGTGTTTGGGCGTAATTTATTATGAAAATGTAGCTTTTTTATTATTTGTATATGAAATCTCTATATAAAACAACCTGAAACTTACTACCTCGTATTTTTTACATTCGTTGTTACAACATATTAAACTTAAAGTATAAGTTTTTAATATTAAATGTTCACACAGAAAACAAGTTATAACGCCAAAACAAGTAAGAAGAATATTCCGAATGTATTATTTCAATATTCGACACACGCAAAAGTATGTATGGGTGGGGTGTTTTCATAAAAAATTATTTTTTTTTTAATATTGTCTACAATTATTATCAGATCTTAATAAAACTCGGCATATCGGTAGATTATGTGTTTGCTAAGATCGGTTAATATTTGTAGACAAAATCGTAAAAAAAACATTTTGTGTGAGAAAACAGCGTACTTACTTGTTCAACTGAATTAATTATTAATTAATTAATTATTAATTAATTAATTATTAATTAATTAATTATTAGTTAATTAATTATTATTACTCATGTTTATTTGTACTTAGCTTCTTTATATATTACTTACATGTTTTGCGTTATTCACTTTTTTCTATCATGTATTCTCTGCAGTATTCTCCATCATGTAGTCTCTGATAATCCGCAAAAGGCAAAACATACTCGCAAGCATTTTCACTCTCGAATGATTGTTTGGTACCTGGATATATTGATGACGTAAGACATGTTCCTAAAATGTTCCATATTTGGATTAATTCGGATAAAAAGCAATAAAACTTCGGTATACTAAGTGTTCATTCCGAATCGGCCAGTTGTATATGATATAGTGATCCGATTTGGAGCATCTGGTACTCAGTGTTCATTCCAGAAAAATCGGTTATATGAGAGCTATATGATAAAGTTCATCGATGTGGATGAAATTCGAACCGTCTGGTAATAATTTCAGCTCTGTAGCTCTTAAGACTTCTGAGATCTTGGGATTGATACCGACGAACGGACGGATGGACATACGGACGGAAATGGATATATATATATATATATTTTATATCGTGGGAAACGCTTCCTTCTATGCGTTGCAAAGTTCCTGACAAAATGAATATACCATTTTGAGATTGGTATAACAACCAATTTTGCTGTACCAAGAGTTCATTCCAAATCGGTCGGTTATATAGAAGCTCTATAATATAGTGCTCCGATCTGGCCGATTTTGGGCGATGAGTCGCTTACAGCAGAAAAAAAAGTCTATGGTAATAACTTCAACTCGATAGCTCTAAAACTGAGAGATTAGTTCGCATATAAACAGACCTACAGACAGGCGGACATAGCTATATCGACTCGGCTTGTCGTCTGATCTCAAATTTGGCTATTAATAATTCTTTTTATGTCATATTATATAGCATATAACGTTGTACATGGTATTTAACTTTATATTTTGTTTACATGATATATGGGCATATATAATATATGAATCAGAGAAAGGCAACAAGCCACTGCCACTCAATGTGCACCTGGTGTTTTCAACCCCCGCACAACTGAGTATGGTCGCGCTCTCCTTAGAAGAATGCATGACTTATGCATGTTTGGGAACACAAGCAACAAATGCAAGCAGGTAGTTTTTTGCATATGTGCGTATGGCATACGTTGCCGCGTCTGAGAAAAGAGAAGCACAAAAAATGAGACAAAAATGAATGGAGTGTCTTGGGTGTTAGGGTTTCGTTTGTGCAAGCCTTCCCTTGTGCTGCTTTTTTTAGTATCTGCTGCTGCACAAGAATTTACTTTATTTTTACTATATTTTCCAAACTGAAAATATAATACATAATAATATTAAACTTAAGAATTTGTATATTATTTATTCATTTAATAAAATTAATCTATTATTGCTTAACATATAAAACTGCAGTCGTAATCATGAGCGAGAGAGCAAGCTATCATTTAAAAATGTTGTCCGTTGACGTTCTTATTGTTGTTTTTTCTCGTTGTGCTTTACTTATACATATTGAGCAGCGTTTGTTCGAGTTTTTATATGCCGTACTCGTGCAAATGTATGTAAAAGGCAAAAGCAAACGTTTCCGCCCGCATAAAGTATAGATACTCTCGATCAGAGTCAACAGCCGTATGTCCGTATAAAAGCGTAGATCTCAGAAACTATAAGAGCAGATAAATTTAGTTTTAAAATTTTGTCACACATATTGTTAAAATCGGTTAAGAAACATCATAATTAGTATTAATACTTAAGTTCAGTTTTATCATTCATATAAGTTGTACATATGCTTCTGCTACTGCTTGACGGACTTAACTAAACAATTCGGTTTTGCATTTGTTGTTGTTGCGTAACTTAATAGGTGGAAGCAGCCGCTGCTTGGATGTATGCCTTCTCTGCATTGTTAGGATATGAGTAAGCGAAAAAGTGTTTCTTTTGAAGAGGAAGAGGGTGGGCGGTAACATTTAGATTAAGCAAAAATTTGGATGCGGTCCCTTTCTTTGTCCATTCTTTACTTTTGACTTAACGGATAAAATCAACGGAAAATCCTACAACTTTGACAGGCACTCATGTTTATTTGTGCATATAGTTATAATCTGCGGACGATTTTTTCTGTCATGGGCTTAGTTTTATCGATTGATCAAGGTGATGAAGCCAAAAGACATACTTCTGACTTCTCTTATAATATAATAATTGTAACATTTTTAAATTTGTATTAAGATAATGAAATTTGTTTACTAAGCTCTGTTTATACATACATATAATATGTGCATAATATGTTTATTAAGAATCTGTCACAAATATGCATATATATACATATACGCATATGTAATTATTCTATTTATCTATTCTTAATGATCTATAGAAAATATATGCATATGTTAATTAGCCGAAAATTGGCTTCGAGCTTTTGGCATATGAGCAAGACAGACGATAACACTGCATCGGCGCTTTCTTTTGCTCTAATGTGCAGACATATGTGGCGCCAACCTGAAGCTGTAAGATCGAATGATACTGAGTGGATCTTATCTTGCGGCCTACATGTAATGAGCGCAAGCTTAGACAAAAATATAACTTTAAAGCTGAACTTAAGTATGTAATGAGTAAAGCTTTGTTAATTGTTTACAATTGCTAGGCTACCCAATTATCTACTGCTTCTATCTAAAACTGGCCACTACAGGGCGTGGGGCTACAGTGAATATAACTGATACCAGAGGAAAATGGTTAGTTTTGAAGAAAAACCGAAAAGTTACGCTCATAATTGTTCATTGCGGAACAATCGGTTATATGGTATAGTTATCCGATATGTATCAGCGGACGTGCGACTGAATTCTGTGTGATTTGGACGCAAAACAGAAAAGTTATGCTCCTATGAGCTCATTCCGTAACAATCAATTGTATATGATATATGTTGATATAGTTGTCTCATGTTCACCATATCTAATCAGCGGATGTGGGGCCTCCTCAAATGGATACAGCCGAAATTGGTTTGATTTGGATGAAAAACAGAAAAGTAATGCTCCTAAGTATTCATTTCGGAACAATCGTAATATGATATAGTTGTTTGATATCGGCCAGATCTGATCAGTCAATTGGGGCCCTCCTCAAATGTATTAATACGGAATTTGGTTTGATTTGGATAAACAACAGAAAAGTTATGCTCCTATGAACAATCGTTTATATAAGAGCTATATGATATAGTTGTCCAATCTGGATAAAACTCGACCATAACCAGCGTGCAGACAGAATAAGCATTTGGTATGTAATTTTTAAGACTTCTAAGATCCGTGTGTTAAAACAGACGGACATGGTTATATATATTACCCTTGTCATGCTGATCAAGAATCCGTTACAAACTTCTTCACAAAATTAATATACATTCACATTTTTTGGGAATGGTATACAAATATATCGTAAGCATTTTAATTGTATTATATAGTATTTTCTCGGTAAATGAGGATTTAAATTTCAACTTTGCAATGTATTTATGAGTGCTTTTCGTTTAGGGTCACTCTAATCAAAAGCGGCTGCGAAAAAATACTAAAAGAGATAAAGTAAAATTATCAATAAAAGGAAAGAAATAAAATTAAACTGCTCTAGATCAAAGTCAGACATATGAAAGAAGTTAATGAACAAAAATAAGGTGCTATTCCCGAAACTCAGTCTACAAGCTCCCACCTCCTCGAAGACGGCAAAAATGCGGATTCACCCGCTTACTTTCAATGAAAGGAAAGACTACAAGCAATTAACTATTTACATTATCTACTAGCTAGATGCGTTAGTATAGATGTTTTATTTGAGTAAAGGGATTATTAATTAATAGAAATAAAGTTAAAGAGATTATGGTAGTTAGAACAAAGGAAACGAGGAGACGCAGGAGGACGCAGGAGACAGTTTAAATTACAGTGCTGAGTATATATAGGAACATATTTTCTAGTAGTTCTACGAGGGACAAAGATTAACGTCGTCGGCGTACACATATTCACGAGAGTGGGATAGAAACTGAGGCAGTTCGGTGATAAATAATGTAAAGAGAAGGGGGCCGAGATGGCTACCCTGCGCTACCCCTGATGTAACCCTAAGGGGCTTAGAGTAAGAGTTATTAAAAAGAAGATCCAACTTATGAATAAGTAAACAATAGTTTACGCTTCATAAACCCATGCTCAGAAGATGAAATTGTAGAACCGCAAGAGTGTTTCAACTTTTTTCAAAAAGCTTAGGAATAGCAGACAGTTTTGATATGCCTCTGTAGTTTTGGGCATCAGTCTTATTCCCCTTTATATGGAGAGGAATAATAAATGACTCGTTCCAGAGAAAAGGGAAAGACGAAGAATTCAAAGATCAAAACGCTTACAAAGCGCATCAGCGCAACATCTGAGAGTACACCCCGGAACGCCATCAGGACCAGGGAAAAAGTTAGGGTTAATAGACTTCTGTACTGTTGGCGCGTGTGGTCGCAGCTTAGACGGAGGCAAACACCCACTTCGAGCAACAATCCAGGGAAACACTTTTTGGTTCTCGCTGTTCGTTATAATAGCTGAAATCTTTATTAAATTTAGTTTACATGCTGTTTGTAGTTTAGCTTACTTATCTACTTACACTTGTGCTCTAGTAAAGACGTCTACTCACACTCTGAGTGAGAGTCATCATTCGCTCTGACATTCAAAAGATAAGCAGCGCAAGAAATTAGCAACTACCGTTGCTCATTCCAATGCAGTGCAGGGTCGGCTCACGAGCATAATTGGATATGGGCGCGTGCAGGCTTTATGCTTTATTTGCGCCGCAACATACCCCACTCTGTAACTCACTTGGGTCACTACATAGTGGGTTACTAACTTTCCTGACATCCAAGTTTGCTAGTTTAATGACAGGGCGCGTTAGTGCACCTCTAGAAGCAAGCCTTTGGGCCACGAGTTGCGCTTATTGTTCTCGTCCACGATGAGCACCACGTCGTTTACAGCATTGGATCCGTCGACGGCTCGAACCATTTGGTTCGCTTTGTCAGAGTAGATAGATAGTCGCGCACCCATCTGTTCCAGAAGCGATCGGCCAATTGGCAAGTGACTCAAAAGCCCTTTGCTAATCTGATGAATCCATTGAACCGCTCTCTCGGAGCTCACATGAGTTGCCAACTAAAAAGTGATTCTGGGTTAACGCTTCAGCCTCGGCTCCTTCAAGCGGAAAGTACGTCAACGGTCGTGAATTGAGTATGTGCTCTACGTCAGCAAATGTAGAACGCAGCACCTTTTCTCGAAGTCCTTCCTCTGGTAGGATTTCTGAAAGCATAGATTTAGTAGAACATGCGCCTGTTGGTATAAAGGTGAACTTAAGAGTTGGAAATTGTAGCTCCACTGGCGCCGCAGATATGCGCTCGATTTCTTCCTTCAAAACTCTATCCGAAAAGATCTGCCGAGGCACTCCACGGCTTGCGACAACCGCTTTCATGACACAAAATTGAATCAGTGGACAGTGATGGCGCAATCTCTAAGTGAAGACTACGTCTACGACTACGTCAATAAGTCCGAAATAATCTACTCTCGTGTAGGTTTACATCTATGGTGGCATTTGGGACAGTTCTTCGAAAGATATCTTACAAATGCTCTAAGACCGCTGATCCAGTAGCGCTGGACGTCTGAGTGGATTCTGTTTACGGCGGCCGCCATGATTCTCCATGGCGCCAAAGGAATTATTGCACCACTTGATCTTCTGGGCGCACACGGACCTGGTGATACATCTCTCGTATGTCACCTGCTATGGCTACAGAGCATTCCCGGAAGCTTATGACTATTCCCACCAAGGATGCCACTGCATCTGGATCCTTGAGCAAGGCATCGTTCAGGCAAACGTTATCGACGTTAGCAACAGCATCCCATACAAGACATGTCTTTTTCTTGTTTGGATTCGCAACTGTAAATATAGGAAGAAACCATGATTTGGATCTGGATGGTTGCTCACATTTATCGAATTTTCCGATGTATCCTTTGGACTTGTAGCTGTCAATTGTGTTCATTGCGTCCCTTGACATATTCGTTTCCAGGCATTTTAAACGCTTGAATGCCATTGAGTAGGAGTCAGGAAATTTTACTTTGTCGTACTTTCACAAAAGTCCAGTCTGCCATAATTTCTATACTGGGTCGTAGATCGTCATCGACTCCATTATCTGCATAGAAAGTTCGTATTCTTTTGACCGTAGGGGCACGACAGTCACGCTCACGCCGATCGACTCCACTGAGAGAAGCTCCTCATGGCCTCATCCAGCTTGCTTATGCTGGTTTCATCTGCGTACTGGCATTCGTGCCACCGTGAGCACGCCCTTCATTGTATGATGCGCTGCTTCTTTATTCCTCGCCGATATCTTCAGGCAGACCAACTTCGAATTTGGCTCCTGTCCATCTAAGGCAGAGTTCTCCCTCTGGACCATCTAATTCCAGCTGTCATGTCATGGAACAGAACTGCAGGTTCGTTGGATTGGGTTTCTTGCCTGCCACTGCCTTGGTGCATTAGCTCTCCATTGCTACCGCCCCTAGCAGCCGAAAGCAACAAAACGTTGTGTGGTGCCTGGCAGCCGTCGCATTGCCTCTTAGCAGTGCATTTCCGTATAGCATGAGGCATGAAACAGCAGAAACATAGCCAAACGCCCACCGATCGCCTGTGCTCAGACCGTTACACCGCGGCACTTGGGACACGAGGACTATTCTGGTTCCTCAGGAGGGTAGCATCAGGGATATTATGCACTAAAAGCCGCTCCTTTGTTGTAGTGGTGAGTACGGTAAGACCATGGTGGCGTACATCGCGATTCTAAAAAACCAGTTGTCGAACTCCGCCAAGTTAGCGCCACTTGATCCGGTCATAAACCGGTATCGACCCCATTCCAGCTTCAGATCACTGGGACACTTTTACAGCAGATTGCATAATAGGCCTGGATAATAGGTAGTCGCTTAGGCCAATGGATGTTATCGTGGCGCAATAGTTCTGAACGGCAACACAATAGATTTCAAGTCATTTGGCCGGACAGCTGGTTCCTCCCTCAAGGCACACTGCAGGCTAGCGCTCACCAATTCCGAGAGTCCAGCCCATCGCGTAGGGCACAGTCGCAGGAACCATAAGCTTGCCCCGCACTGCGTCAAGCGCAGTTTCCTCTAAGCACTTTTGTAGACGAATAAGGTTCTCTTCGTTACTGTACCCACATCTCTGTGTAGACTGCTCGTAGTTACTGATAAAAGGCAGCCACTTCTCTGGCTTGCCGGAGAATATAGGCAGATCCCTAGAGAGCAGCCACTTGAGCGGGGGTCTGCTTATCAGACCTGCATTATGATTTCGCAAATCGTGTACTATTCTGCGATTGCGGCGTTGGTGCCATTTGAGCTGGCATCGTACTGCTCGGACCCGGATATACACCCGTGCCATGCGTTTCGTAGGAGCGGTTGAAAACTGCAGTATTGGCAAAAAACGGCAGACTCGTGGCGCCACCTACCTCTCTGCGCTTCTTGAGAACTGTGTCATATCCAGTACCGCTGAAAATCCGGTCATCGAATTGCTGCTGGTTACCTGTGTCATTACTGAGGTAGATGCTGGCGGCGCTGCATTTGCATTTGCGTGTCAGTTTATTTCAACGGGCCGGAGCCTCTTACAGGCTGTCCACCTTCAGGTGCCTTTGCGGTTATGTGATCCTCACGTCTGTCCCTGAGCATCTCAATCAGGGTTTTTGGTTATGTACTCGTCTCACGATGTCATCGCGAACACAACCTCACTTTTGCCTAGCCGCCTGCTAGCTTTCCAATATCTGCTTCTGGCCCGGCCCCCACCGTTGCAGAAGTATTTCGGAATGTTGGCGCGTGTGGTCGCACCTTCGACGTTCCGGAGGCAGACACCCACTTCAAGCAACAATTCAGGGAAAACACTTTTTGGTTCTCTCTGTTCGTTATAATAGCTGAAATCTTTATTAAATTTGGTTTACATGCAGTTTGTAGTTTAGCTTACTTATCCGCTTACACTTGTGCTCTGCCCACGTCTTTGCTCACACTCTGACTTCAAGACATTAAAGTGGCAAGTCAGCAGCACAAGCTAACAGTGCACAGATGCAGAGCGAAATCTGTATGTTCGCAGATTAGTACGAGTGAGAGCCATCATTCGCTCGGACATTCAAAAGATAAGCAGCGTAAGAAATTAGCAACTACCGTTGCTCATTCCAATGCAGTGCGGTATCGGTTCACGAGCATAATTGGCTATGGACGTGTGCAAACTTTATGTTCATTAAGCAATAAGCTTTCACTAACTAAAGGAGGTGGGATGTTATCAGACCTGTGTAAGCTATAAGGATATAAGGATCTGATCACACCAATATTTAAGAGAGGAAAAAGTTGTTTGAAAAAACTCTGTAAAGAAATTGGCAATGCCTTGATCTGGAAAAATTTTTTTTCGTTTTGAATTAAGAAAGTTACAAAACAGATTTTTGGGTCTTGAAAAATTGTACTCTACAGCGATGCAAATATGCTTTATACCACTCAGAATAAACGACAGTGAACCTTGAGCAGCAATATAACGCGAATAGTCCGAGGACTTTCCCGAAATTTTGAACTTCTAAAGTGTCTAAATTTGATATTTTTTAAATTAGACAACTGTGGAGTAAACCAAGGAGGCTTAATAAGCCGAACAGGACTACTGAGCGGAACTGAATCCTTAAAAATGGAATAAAGAATTACCATGGGTACAAGGTATAGAAAGAAAGCAAGATTGTTGCATATTTTTGAGATTGTGTCAAATATGAAATAAATCGTACAATGTAATAATTGATTGATTCGATAAAAATTCATGATAATTGAGCTTTTTTCTTTTAGTGCATTTAAATAAAAGCTTGTATTTAAGAATTTGTTAATCAAATTTTACTACATATTTACTCTTTTTCAGAAATTTTGAAATGGGCAATTCTGGGAGTACACATAATATAAATATCGAGAGATCGTTAGGAGATTCTTATTTTCAAACCCAGTCAGCCTACCTTCGTCGAAATTCACACCATCAGTACCAGTTAAATAGATCCGGCTTAAGATCCGACCAAATTTCACAGGACTGTTACACCACTGAATGGCGAAGATCATATCCATCTTCATCTTTTCTTAGTCATAATGCAGCAAAATCAGGAAAAGATGAGAATGCGACTGTTAAAGTTTTACCTAAAGTAAATAAGCATTTACATCTCCGACCCACAACCAACGGGGCAATTATCAATTCTGGTGGCACAATTAGTGGCCGAAAGCAAAATGACAGCCACTCAAAATACCAGACCATTTTAAATGCGCCCATGCAAATACCAAGATCGCGAAACATGCCGCATACAGCTTTTACGCGATCTCAAACGCTCCTACATGTGAAGGTCAAATTTGATGAGGCTGATAACGACTCAATTTCCAGGCCCAATAAGTCGAACCTGTCAAGAATGCAAAGGCATACAAACTCAGAGCCAGAACTTATAAAAAAAGTCAACCATCAAGCCAGTAGTACAGGTCAGAGAAATATTTTGGAAACCTTAGCCAGACCTGGTAAACGAAACAAGTATTCCAAAAAACGGCGGGCTCCCGAGGTGCCATTGGGGTCAACAGCACCAGCGACTTTAGCCACAACACCATTAAAGACAATGGATGAGGTTATAATTTCAAAAAATTTCCAAATGCCAACTGGGCATTTTGCAAAAAACCCTGACCGCCTTAATAAGGCCAATATGCAGATGTCAATACAAATGCAAAATGTACATGTTACCCCATTTAATCGGTTAAATTCAGATCGAAACTCTTTGAATGGAAATCATGGCCAAAGTAAATTAATAGATAATGCCGAAATCAGTTCTGATGCTATTAAGTATAAGAGTAGGAAGTCCCAAGATCTTGGAACTTCTGAAAAACCAACAAATGTGGATGAGAATAACCCGATTGCAAAATCTTTGGAAAGCGCTATTACTCAGGTTGATAAGATAGATGCTCCTCATCTTCCGTCTAGTAAAATTCCTCAACTAAAACGCACATTTTATTTTGGAATGGATCTGACCACTCCGCTTGAAAGCCTTCAACAGGTTGAGGAAAATACAAACAAGATAAATACTCAGACAAATGCAGCAGCAGCAGTGGACAAAGATGTATCCAGTGAGACCACTTCACTGCCATATATTTCAACTTATGATATAGAATATGAAAATTCAGCGTATCAAGAGGATAATATCGATAACAGTGGCCTGCGCGTGCATATTCGGCCCACTTTGCCCCGTCGGCAAGTTGAAACGCCTTCCTTTAGTCCAGCACTAGCTTGGCGTTCTCTTCTCGAAGAACAGGTTCGAATGAAGAAAGCCCCTAGGCCAGACTTTAGACACACTGAGTCCCCCATACAGCCAAGAAGAACGCCTCGAATTCGACCTACACACAAGGTAACACAGTTAACCTCTGCGTGGACTCCCGAACAAGACCTCATAGCAGATGATAGAGCAGAGGTTCTTCCAGTGGATGATGACTCCAGCTCAGATGAATATCCTTCAAAATGTGACGAAGATGGCTTCCTTTTTTATGGCAGCAAAGCCAAAAAAAACAGTAAAGCTGATGCTTCTCCCCTGCACACGTTCAGTCTCTCTCTTCCAAGGGATGCTCATAAGCAAAATAGTACTCGCAGCATGGATAGTTTTAAAGTAAATGAAGTAAGTACTTAAAATAGATATGTCTTACTTTTTCTTATCGCCTTTATCTACTCTTGTCCAACTCTTCATAGGTATGCAACTATAAGAGCTTACAGAAAAAACCTTGCCATTATTTTAACAAACAGTCCAATCATCAGTCGCAGCCCCCCCTTGACCAAAAAAAAGAAAGTGAACATTTTAATTTGAACAATGTTTCGGTTACTAAGTTCGGTGGCTGTGACAATTGGATGCTTCATAAGAACATCAGTAGAAGAGAACTTAGTTCGAAAAGGATGCAAGATTCAGATGGATTGCCATTGATTGAGCCACAATCCTTAAAATTTGTAACTGCTGGGAAGCACGTCATGTATTTACCTGGCAACTACGACAAACCAGCAAGCCAAGTGAAATCATTTCAGCCATCTGATATTCAACCAGAAACTGAGGAACAACCGAAAAACAAGCCCAATCGTCATTTCAAAAATAGACAACGCCATGTGCCAGAGGATTTACAGGATAAGACCCCAATATTTCCAACAACGGTATGCAAACAAAAGCCATTTCCTCAGTTTCCCCATTCGTTTTTATTTCAGTATCAACTTCAATCGCAGTCCATTAGTAAACCGATTGTAAAACTGGATTTTAATAAGCCGTTCCATCAACGCTTTTCATTTCACAACCCAGTCCGTTTATTGGAAAAAAAATTGCTTCTTGATAAAATTGTGAAGGACACCGAAGTTGAGGTTATTAAAAGGTAAAACATGTATGAATATGTGAATATGCCGTATGAATACTTTCCTTTTGCGACACTGTCGGTGTCATGGCTATATGAACTCCCTTCACCATGAACACGTTTAAGACATTGCTCAATATTTGGCTCATCTAGTAAAATTTAAACAGCGTTAGCCGTGAAAGCAATGAATTATTTCCAATTATTCTATTTAAAGAAACATTGAATTGTTTCTGTAAATGTATTATGTAGAGGAATGTCGTTTCAAAATCCGTTGAGTAGTTCTTTTTAACTAAGCGTACATAGGGTCAGGCAGACGCGGGAATCGGTAAGACTATGCATAGATATTTTGTGAACACTGAACTTCCAATTATTCCCTGCACTAACAATTTGGTGTTGTCTGTCCTCACTATAATAGTTTATATCACGAATCAAATAAAATTTCATTAATTTTTAAGCGCATACATGTAGTGTAGCAAATGTAGTGTATATTGAATTTGTGTAGATGTATGTAAAAGGAAATAATTAAACAATCATATATTTTTGATCAGCTTCAACGGCCGCATTGTCCGTCTGACTGTCTGTCTTTTCGGCGGTCTGACCGTATAAAGGTCTTAGATTCAGAACAGACGCACATTCTTACAAAGTCAAAAGTACGCTCATACAAAATACATACACAGGGGTGTCACGGAAAACTCTAAAGAAATGCGATACGGTTTGTTTTGCTAATAGCTTGAATAATTCCTCGGTATCATGGAACTTCGAGAGAATTAATTTTTCAAACATACTATTTCATTGTACATCGAATAGCTGCGTGCAATGTCAATGCCTTTATAGGATTGCCAGCACTTTTGTTGAATATTTATTGCCACTTATATTTTTTATGAATAAATTCAAAAGCAATACATGTTATTAGGTTGAATGTAAAATAATGTATCTATAAATGTTTTTTTTATTGCAATTTAACAAATAAATTCAATTTTACATTTTTTAAATACACACCCAACTGCTTATCAGCCCTTACAACTCTGCTACGCCCAGCTATTTGTTATACAATGGTGAATGGCATTTGCTTATTTCTTTTTTGGTTAAATTTGAAAAATGCACTTTTATTTGCAATAGACTTTCTAAAATGCAGGAGGAAACCCTTCAAAGAAAGCGCGTTAGGTGTACATTCGGGCCGTTGTGATGCTCAGACGTAACATAGACGTCCCAGGTTTAGAGCAAGATTGTTGATGCTGAAGCCAATTTTTTTAATAGAGAATTCGTAAAATGAAAATTTATAATTTTTTTTATATGTTATAAGCAAATTAATCAGAAAAACAATATTGTTTTCAGAGTTTTCCCTGACACCGCGTGTTCGAATTCGGGTGAAAGAGATTTCCGTGACACCGAGAATAGTGTGTGCTTATGTTGAGAAAACCAGCATATGCGCATATATAGTTCGCTTGCTTGCGTGAGAGATCAATATGTATCTGTTGAAACATATATACCTTTTTATGCATATACATATGTATTTAGATCACTGATAATATTGTATATTAGCTTGATCAAACGACAGTACGTATTGGTGTGAATGTGTGTGGAAGTGAACCATACGTATTCCTGTTCATGGCAATTCCTTCGTATGTGTTGTTGGTGCATAAGCGACCTTGAGTGCGAAGATGAAGAAGAAATCAAAACAAAACAATTAAATTAATTTCAAATTTTCACCATTCTTTGTTTTTTTAGGGTGGAGGAAGACTTTCAGCGAAATCGTGCTAATGAGAAGGAGAACATTCGTTATCAATTGCATCTGCATTTTGGATCTGAAAATGAACAATATGAAAAATACCAGAGTTTACCAGCTGCGCCAGATCTTAATAGCTTTTATAACTTCAACGATACCAACAACAACAATAACCTGAATTGCCGCGACGATCCGGAGGGCTGTGCATCCAATGCTCCTCAAGCGTCCCTTGAGGTTAAAACTTGTGAAGACGTGTGGTCCTCAAAAAATGTTTAGCTAGAAGACCGATATATTTATAATTTAAATAAATGAAAATATTGATGTGTTTGTTTTACGCGGGCCCAGATGGGAAAAACCGAAAAACGGTATTTATGGATAACCAAAAGTTTTTTTTAAAAGAATTTTTAAAATCTAGCATTTTGCTTAGGAAGCTCAACTGCAAGCTAACCTATGAAGAAAGCTTTAAAAATACTACATTTTAACAAATTCTTTAAAAAACAGTCTTACCATAGCAAACCTTTTTTTTCATCTGGGGCCCCACATCTATTGTTATTGCTCATGCTCTGTCAATTGGGCTATTCCATTTATTGTATTTTTATACTCGTACTCTAGTAGAGTGAACGAGTATATTGTATTCGAATGTATGTATGTAACAGGCAGAAAGTACATATATTCTTGATCAGCGTTAACAGCCGAGTCGATCTATCCATGTCCGTCCGTCCGTATAAACACCTAGATCTCGGAGACTGTTAGAGCTAGAGAGACCCAATTGGGTATGTAGAGTCAGTCCCCTTCTGAGGCGTCAGATAAAGTTTGTTTTCAAATTTTGCCACGCCCCCTCCCGCCCCCGCGAACGGCAAAAACTTATATCTTCCACAAATTTGAACGCATTTACTTAAAACTCGGTTAGTATATGTATAAGCACATAATCTACAGATTTGCCGAGTTTTGTTAAGATCGGATAATAATTCTAGACAGCGCATTCATATTCTTCAAGAAGACCTTTAAGCGATTGCAAATGAAAAATTCCGCATAATTTGCAAAATTTATTTCAAAAATAAATTCAGTTTCCTATTTTGGGTCCCACATAGTCAAGTAATTTCGCTCAGTGCTCTCAAACCAATTCGCAACGCAATGAGTCTGTGAACAGTCTCGCTTGGCAGTCCTCAAGCGATTGAGAGTTTTCTTACACACACGAGACCGCAACAACTCACACATCTTCATACTTCCTGTAAAAATCCAAAAATTTTCGAACGCTGTCTTAAAGTAACAAAGGAATATAATTGTCATGTGATGTGGCAGAAAATGAAAGAGGTTTTTTTTCGCATGCATAAAAACTCAAAATTCTGTGAAATGTGGGCAAGTTTTTTATGCAACTAATTATACCATTCACAAATAATATATTAATCTTGTCAGAAAATTCGCAACACAAGGTAGGAATCATTTCCGACTAAAAGTACATATATACATTCTGAATCAGCACAATAAAGGGAATCGATATAGCCAAGTCCGTATATATTTCAGCTCCCTGGGATTTAACATATAGCTCCCATATCACATAATGGCATAACTTTTTATCCAAAACAAAACAAGTTTAGTTTTTGGATTAGTTAAACAATGGATCATAGTTTTTCGGGTGCAATAAACCAATTGTAAGGGTTCAGAAATAAAACGGCACCATTTCGGGTGGCGGTTAGCTTATACGTATAAGCATAAGCGGGCAATGCAATCGATCGGATTATTCTGATAGCATAATGCATGTCTCAGTCAAGCAATCGTACGAGTCGGATGTATTTTTAAAAAAATTATCCTATGGGACTAACAAATATTTAGTCGGCCTCGGCAGCGAAGACAGCTTACGCCATTACATGACACCAGAAGAAGTAGCGGATGTCCGTGACGTATCTTTCAACCCAAGTTTAGAAACGGTGGACGAATAACGACACCTCGCTATGAATAAGGGCCAAAAACAATATTCAACAGATCAATATTTGACTAGAATGAAGCAAACTTGCGACAATTATTCAACAACTAAAGGTGCCGTACAGTGACAAACAAGTCAGAAACGGTAACACAATCCACTTGCATACAGAGTGCAGTACAACACACTCGGAATGGACAACCTATACATCAGCTGCAAGGCAGCTGAAATGGCACTTGAGGAAGAGGCTGAAGAGACTGCAGGTGCGCCAGCTATTGTTGGCGATAATGGCGAATGTGTCTCATTCAACAACACCAAGATCTCACGACCAATAACTATAACAATCCTAAAGATTACTGAACTCAGTCTTAAAGAAAAGATTGATTGCCGTGGCAATTAAAAAGAGCATAACTCAAGCTGACAAGCTCAAGCTAAATCGCAGTGGAGCTGATTAACAAAGAACTAATCATTGCAACCATCTACTGTCCTCCCAGGCAACCTCGTGCTGTTGCAAGATTTGACTCCCTGCTCACGGAACTTGGTTCGTGTTATATCATCGCTGGTTAGTGGAACGCAAAACACTCCTTGTGGGGCAATGCAAGGGCATATAACTCTGACTATAATGTTCTTGCCACTGGTGAAGCAACCCCTTCTCAAATGACGTCAGAAGGACAGCGTATGCTATAGACTATGCCGTCTATCGAGGGGCATGACTTCCTGAAGATCTCAGTTCCCTTTGAGCTCTCGTCGGATTATCTTCCGATTATATTAGAGATTTTTGAACAACCACAAATTATCCAATCTGAGACGAAGCTGCTGCCGAGTCGGAGTTGTGTGCCGAATTTTAGAGCTACTCTTAATCAACTAATCGACACCAACATCAAGCTCACCTTGAGTGAGGATATTGAAGATGACATTGAACTGCTTACGAACAAGATTCACCATCCTGTATAACTTCCGGCTGATGAACATCAGTGAATGTCATCTAACCCCTCCACAAGAACGCCTCTAAACGAGAGAGTCAGGAAGCTTCTGTATGCTAAAAGACTGCGCAGAAAAGAGTATGCTACATATCATAGCCCAATAGTCAAGGTATGGTAGAATAGAGTAGCCAACAAACTGAAGAAATTTCAGAGCCAAGAGAAACAGGCCCTTTTGATGCGATGCTGGAGAGCGTTGCATCAAATGGCACTGCACTTCATTGTTTATGGAGGCTGACGAAGACAGCAAAAAGGCTACCAATTAGGATGCTGCCTGTGGGAGATGAAAATGGCGAGTGGGTCAAATCGTATTTAGACAGGGCAGAAGCATTTGCTGATAACCTTGAGCTACGCTTAACTACGCACATAACTACCTTATTAGCGAACTACAAATAATAATCAGCTTAATGTCGTCGGCGTACACATGTACACGAGAGTGGGAACCTAAGGCAGCTCGTTGATAAATAAGGTGAAGAGTAAGAGAAGAGTAGTAAATTAGTGGTGGTAGACCTACGCTTCATAAACCCATGCTTAGAAGAGCACAAGAGTGTTGCAACTTTTTTCAAAAAGCCTAGGAATAGTTTTCGGCATCACTCTTATTCCCCTTTATATTGAGAGGAATAATAAATGACTCCTTCCAGAGACAAGGGAAAGACGAAGAATTCAAAGATAGATCAAAGATAGAATTCAAAGATAGATAGAAACGCTTCCAAATCGGCTTACAAAGCGCATCAGCGCGACATCTGAGAACACACCAGGGAACACCATCAGGACTAGGAAAAAAGTTAGACTTAATAGATTTAACTTCATCAAGCAATAAGCTTACAGTAACTAGGGGAGGTGGGATGTTGTTAGACCTGTATTAGCTACAAAGTTATATCTGATCAGACCGATACTTAAAAGAGGAATAAGTTGTTTGAAAGAACTCTGCAAACAAATTGCAATGCCTCCAACTGTATTTGCTTTAGTATTTATATAAAATAATGAAGAAGATAGGACAGATGTTTTACGTTTTGAATTAACAATGATCGAAGGATGACATCATAAAAGCTATCGAAATCAGCCTCTATAAATGAATATGATCTAGCTGACAAGTTGAAAGATGCAGATACCGCAGGAATATGAATATCCATAGAGACGTGTAATGAAACGGGGTGAACGGGTCTTCAGGAAGAAAAAGCGGACTCACTCTAGAGACCACCGAAATGGAAGGGTCAGAAGCAAATATCAAATAAAATTGGCTATTCAATGAGGACACTGAGGACCACAAGATATCATTGATGTTGAAATCATCAAAAACCAACATCTTATCAGTATCAGAAAGCAAGTGATCGATTGAATAGCATTAAGATGATCTAAGTAAACAGAAATATGAGAACGTGGAGGAATGTAAGAGGCAGCGATAAAGACAGAAAAACATTTAAGAAACACTTTAGTACTTATAAATTCAATTACGTTAGGATTTGCTAGCGCAATACCGACCCATCGGTTTAGGTTTAGAAAAAGCCACGGCACCCCTGAGCAGCTCCACAGATTGGTGATCAATAAATTTAGATGTCTAGCAGGGTATGGCACACTTTGCTTAAATATAAGCTAAAGTTGCTACTACACGGGAACTATTACCACCTGCTCTTCAGCTACCTGCCCTCCAAAACATTTACGGCATAAAACCTCTGACGAGGCGGTTAACAAACTGGAAGAAATGGCAGACGCGGTGGCTACATGGGCCAAAAGGTGGTGGGCAGAGGGCAGAAATCTGCAGCAATCGTACGCGCACTCTGCAAGAAACCATGCAGAACGCCAACCATATTAAGCACCCCGATCACATCAAAGACTCGCACTGCTATGATAAGTACATATTTACGCAAGTATTACTGACATTTGAGTTCAACAATATAAACGTATAAACACTTTAAGCTGATATAAAATGCAATAATATGCAATATGCCTATGCATATTGGTACATGGCTCACTGAACATTATGCTTATTTTTATTGCTTTTTGACAAATCGATATTGCCCATAAATAAAAATTGTGTGACAACGATAGAAGCAACAAGTAGGAACGCTACAGTCGAGTCCGCTCGACAATTTCATACCCTGTACCATGTACCTTGAAATATGATATAGCATACCTATCCAGATCAAATTTGGTTTACGAACTTGGGGATACAAACTTGTTTTGGATTCATTTTAAACAAGAACGCTGTAATCGAAATTCCGACTATATTTGACTCATATTTTTTTTGGTGGGTGGTTTTCATACAGTAGGACCTCATGGCAACCATGGCGCCAAATACAAGAGCTGCATAATTTACCAAAAGATGATGAAGAGCAGGAAGACGACAATAAATACTGCTTCACTTGTCAAAGGCACTCGCCACCAACTGGGCCCGCAGAAAAACGAATTTATGCCTGATGCAACTGTGTAACGAGGAAGCTGCCCGTTTGATACCCCACGGAGGTAGTGGAAGGCCAGGAAGACACAGACCAGCCACAAAAATCGTTAGTCACTTCAAGAAATAAATAAACCGGATCCAAGAAGAGAGACGTCCATTTCGGCATCTTCGACACCCTGCTAAAGACCCTTACAGTCTAAGGGCTTACCAATTAGGTACGGTAAATACATCTTTCCCGTAGAGCTCAATAGAAGGCGTATTTGTAGCATCCATTGCCGCCTTATATATGTCTGTCATCAGCAATTTGGAAAGCTTAATAGAGTTGTTTCTACGTCTGTTTCTATGCGAACTAGTCTCTCAGTTTCAAAGCTATCGACTTGTAATTTTTGCCATATTCTTCTTTCTGCTGTAGGCTGCTCATATGTAAAAATCACCAGATCGGACCAATATATCACATAGCCCCTATAGAACCGACCGATTTGGAATGAATTCGTAGTATAGACAACCTTTTTTGTTTTTCATCCAAATTTTGTAGATATCAGTTTTAGATGAATTTACTTGTGCTGACCAAATTCGGATCGGATAAATATATCATATAGCTCCCATATAACCGACCGACTCGGAATGAACTCTTAATACATCAAAACTGGTTGCTTCTTATCCAAATTTAACCAGAATTGGTAAATGTCAAATTTAAAAGCTTCTACGTTTGCTGACCATATATAGCTGCTACATTACCGATCGATTTGGAATAAACTCTTGGTACAGAAAATTTTGACACGTTTATTAACCGTGTGGAGCGGCCGAAATTTGGTGACTCTAGCTCTTATAGTCTCTGATATCTAGGTGTTCATACAGAAGGACAGACTTACATGACTAGATCGACTCGGCTGTTAATGCTAAAGAAGAATCTATTCACTCTATGGGGTCGGAAACGCTTCCTTTATACTCGTTTACTCAAAAAATGAAGTTTTGAAAATTTCCAAAAGTACTCCTTAAGTTTCAGTGCAAGTATCTCTATCTCTCTCAGTGCTCAACTAACATAACAGTCGTGGATCGTATTACATATAGTTGTGGTGTAAACCAATACGAAGCCCAGCTGTGAGCTTTTCAACCCAAGTCTCAACAGAGAACATATCTTAAAGCTCTGGCCGGTAGGCGTAAGCTAATCTATAAAATAAAGAAGTTATGGCGGACACTAGAGCAAAGCGTGCTCGGGAAGCGTCGACAACGGACCTACTACCAGGCCGTGACTCCGTCATTCCGTCACCAAAGCTACTCCACGATTTTTACCAAGGCTTCAAAGAGCAAGCAGAGCTGATTGCAAACAGCTTGTGAGAAGTCGAGCAGAGGCTTCTATTTGTTCTGCTACAGCGAATAGATAAGATGGATGAGGAGGTGAATAAACTGAATGAGCGGGTGATGCATCTAGAGAACGAGATAGGCGAGCTTCAACACATATGGGAGCATGTGGAATTTCTAGAGCCGAGGATAGCTGAGCAGCAGAACGTTAAAGTTGAAAATCATCTGCGGATGCATAGCTGCGAAAACCTTAAGATTCAGTTTAATAAGCTATGTCTTGGACTAAAAGATCTAATTTGGTCAACATTGTCATAATCATCACAATGGAAGCCATCCAGAGAAAATATCGCTTCGGCGGGCAATTGGCGATGTTAGACTTTGATTCCTTTGTCCCAATCTATATTAAATACAAAGGAGAATTATGAACTATTTAAAGAGGCTGTGCGCCTTAAAAACAAAAGGCCTTATATGTTGTGCTTACTCGCAGTGGAGTGGTACGCGTACAGATAGTACTTGTTATAGGTCAAATTTATAGATCAAATTGAAGAACTGTTGACGTTCACAGCTACTCCCATGCCTTCGACTCCTCACTGTAGCACTGTCAATCCTCCGACGGCTGTCAACGACGGTACTCCAGCTGGCTCTGATGGGCCGCCCTAGAATAGTTAATTTAGCCATTAATATCATTCTAGACCGGAAGCAAAGTAACGTATATGGCCACTGCAATCCATCATCTATTGCTTAACTATATTTTTATCCTCATATATCTTAAAAGTGCCTTGCTAATAGGGTGTTCTAATGTTAATGCAGAATGCTAGATGTGGTTCCATATCGATTAGTTTGGTAAAGATTCTAAGTAGCTGTAAAAATTGTCTTATTATAGCTCATATAAATGCGCAAAGCTTGACTGAGCTATCTACGTAAACAAAAGGCTGAATTTCAGACTTTTATGTCAACACCCGGAAGCTGACTGCTTCTTGGAATACATTTTCATAGAAGTAAGCCATTTGACATTTTTTATTAATTTATATTTTTATACTCAACTAATCACTGAAATCTTTGATCTTCCTCTGAATTAGACAGATCTTAACAGCAATATTATGCTAGAAAAGCACCTTACCGAAAACATATAGTCAATATTCTATTCCCACTCTTATTGACGTATTCTTCGTAATCGATGTGACTAAAGTTCTACTATATGATCAGGTGTCTGAATTTAAGTCAACTAAGCGTCCTTTACCGTGACTTTGACTAGTTATATACCAAATATTAAGACCAAATGAATAAAGCCTTCGTAACCGCCGTGGTTCAATCTTAATATTGACAGGCATATTTGCCAGCGTAATGTTGGCCACTACAGATGGAAGCGGTACAAGACAAATTATTTATATAGCGTATACAAAGATCTTAAAACTACGGTAAAAATCTTATTTTCTCCTTAAAGATAATTTTTTATAAGTACAATTTCAAGGGAGCTTTGAAACTGAACCAAATTGACGGGAACTTAGGAGCCTA
Organism: Hirtodrosophila duncani; assembly: GCA_037043425.1. Classification (NCBI taxonomy): domain Eukaryota; kingdom Metazoa; phylum Arthropoda; class Insecta; order Diptera; family Drosophilidae; genus Hirtodrosophila; species Hirtodrosophila duncani. The sequence continues at coordinate 1,384,959 of JBAMBM010000828.1, read as the reverse complement.
GGTATTGAACAAACAACACCATACGCAAGGATTGCTATAGATGTAAATCAACTTAACTCTAAGTTAGTGGATTCATCCGTACCGAACCTACACCTAACTCGTATATAAATGTCGTGCCTTACTGTGATAATAATTTTAGCTTCGTATGTGTTAGCCCCTGTGATGTGTTGGAAGCTATTTTAGAAGTTAAATCTAATGCGGAGGCCTTGATAACATCAACGATAACTTTTTCAAAATACTCATTCAACTTCTTTTCACATATTCAACACTATCTTTGTCACTTCTGTCTTTCCCTGTACTTGAAAAATTTCTAAAATATTGCCCACACCCAAATCAGGTAATGATTATAACCCTATCTCAATTCTCCTTAAACGGGGCGTTCCTCAAGGTTTTATTCTGGGACCTTTTTTATTCTCTCTGTACGTAACTTACCTTCCGAATGTTTTGTTTAACTTTAAAGTTCATTTGTCCGCCGATGACGTTCCGTTAAGCCAGATTGCGTTTTTCAATTCAGTTTTAGATACAGTGAACTGCTGGGCTAAGAAAAATGTATTTGGTCTAAACCCACTTAAATCAAAATGTATGGTCATTTATTAAAAAAAAGAACCCTTGATTTAACAAATTTGCCCAAACTACGAATTGAAGGCATACCAATGGCATATGCAAATCAGGCTGTTAACCTCGGTATTGATGTTAATAATACGCTAACATGGAATACACATATCGGAATAGCTAATGGTACAACCTGCGGTATGCTAAGACAACTACCCCTATCCCAGCAGTTCTTTCGCGTTCACCTTAAACTTCTTATAGTAAAAATGTACCTGAAATTTAATTTTGTTCTATGGCATCGAAAATATTTGGCAACTGTGATACTGTGATTATGCAACGGCTCAGGGGCGCTTTCAACAGCATAGCACTATCTGTTTTCAACTTAAGTCGATGTCCTCAAATCACATGCCATGCTAATAGGATATTTAATTTTAGCTTATCATGGATAAAACTCAGAACCCTCACTTTTATACACAAAATAATTAATACTAAAAACCCAAGTTATCTTTTTCAGCGACTCCAAATTTCAAACTTTATTCGGACACACAATCCAATTTGAGAAAGAATAAAGCTCGCTTGCTCAGAGAGACAATTGCTGGCCGATTGTGGAACGGCTTACCACAGAATTTGAAGGGCAACTGAATTTAAATACCAATTTGAATACATATACCAATTACTAAATACGCCATCAACTCACAGGCCGCAAGATACCTCGATAGATTTGCCAACCACTCCAACAACCTTGCTCGACGTCTGGTGAGAATACACGGGGGACACCACACAGGAGCACACAGACTGCTGCGCAGAACTTACCCTGACTCACCAGAAGCACCACGTCATATAAATGTATTTAATTATAAGTATAAGTAGACCATTATGCTAACAATGAGTTACAAATTGTGCTCACAAAATAAATCAGTTCTTTTTTATACAAAAAATTCAGTTGTATAAATTAGCACGAATACGATATAATCGTTCACTCTACTAGAGTACGAGTACAAAATCTGCTATTATTATAACATGTGGTTGATATTTTTAACTTTGGATATATTTTTGTCGATTATAAGATTGGTATCTAAGTTTTCCATACCGCCTGCACAAAATTAATTTTCATAGACCTTTTCTTACGCTTACGTCAGAAAATCGTACGTGTGAATGTTTCAGCGTCATAGCTATTGTCGTCATACCCGTTTCACTTTGCGTTTTGGCTCCGTCAGTACAAAGAGTTTCATATATACCTCCTGTTTCCTTACTGTTAGCCTGATAATATAATAGTTTGCACTCTTTTTAAATTTAAATTGGAAGGATCATTAAAGTATTGGTTATAACGAAATGGTACGCAAAATTACAAAGATTGAGAGATATATTGAACGTATTTTATCACTCTACGATGTGGTATCTTCGCGTCCCACACACACACAGGAACCCGAGCCCCATTTGCATATTGTGCATTTGCGTGCATGGTCACCTAAACCTGCACCAAAAAAAGATTTCAAACACGCATTTTATGATAAGTAAACAAACATTCAATTTAATGCAAATTGTAGGTACTCCGATTGCTGCGTAGCCCTTTGCTTTTTGTCAGCTATGCGGGAACCAAACTGTATAGCTCGCTTTTTCAGCAACGCCGCACTTCGCAAGCCTAAATAATAACCATAAAGCCTTAGGAGCAGCTTGTCCCCTATGCCCTCCGGCAGTGTATAACAGCATCGTTGTTTTGGCTCCAGAGATCGTACAAATTTGACCAAATTCTCTTCAATAAATGGTGCACGGGCTGTCTTGCCGCTGTCCGCAATGACACGGTCATCACGTGCCAAATTACGGGCTGGTAGGCGCTGCCAATCCAACTCCAATTCATTGCGCACAGCCTGCTCACATTCCTCCTCATTGCCCTGACAACGCTTATATGCATTTCGATAGCGAGTGTAACCACCGAAGAGCTCGTCAGCGCCGCTGCCTACAAGGGCAACTCTGGCAGTCGAGTTGGTTGCATTAGCAGCAAACCAAAAGGCACAGCCCAGGGACTCATCCAGCACAGTCTGCAGAGGATATATGAGGTGTCTGATGCTCAGCAAAAGCTGCGTCAGCATCTCCTTACGCGTGACATTCACCTCTAGAAAATCCCAGCGCCGTGAAGGACACATGCATTGGAGTTCAGACAATGACTGCAGTGCAGTTTGGCGATCTGGAACATTCCAATTGATTGGGGCAGAGGTATTGATTGGGCTTTCAAAGGCAACATTAATGAGTTCAATGGCATCCTCCCTTGGAACGAATTTATCTGCCAGTAGAGCCAATATCGTGCAATCGACCCCGCCAGAGAACAAAATGCACACCTTGGCGTGGTGGCAAATTAGCGGCGGACTTGCCCTTTTCACTGAACAATTTCTGCAAACAGGAGCAGTTTTTTTTATGCGAGCTGCGACAGAACGGCACAACAAGCTATCCAAAGTATTTAATGTCTCTTTTACTGCAGGTAAGTTTAGCAGATTCTGATAGAGCTGCTGACGACACCCATTGACCTCGATTTGCTTGAAAACATCATAGAAGTCATATGATGCCAATGTAGCTTTTGTGTTTAACCAATGCGGCCGAATTGCATTTTCCACCACCATAATTTTCCATCGCATCGCTGACTCAAGTGTGTTTAAATGGCTTTCAATATATTCATCCTTGGACTGCCAGACATATAGAACACATTTGCTGAGATCATAAATATGTAGTTTGTATAAACCCAACGGGGGTAGTTCTAGTGAGGTCATTTGCTGGTTTTCCGAATAGTATGAAGTGCTTAACAAACTCAGGCCCTGTGAGTGACGCTCAATTATCAGTGAGTTCCTACCGAGGGCATCACGTGCAAAGTAAAGGATCTTATCGCGCCTGTTGTAAATTACCAGGCAATATGGGCCCTCCAAAATGCTCAGTAGACTGAGTAGCTCTTCGTCGTTATTGCAGCGTGCTAGCTTCTTCGCAAGCCATTCCGTATCCGACATAAATTTCGGTTTCTGTGAATCGATGCCGTATAAATCTCCGTTAAAAAGAAGTACAATGTGGGCTTCTATTGCAGGTTGCCTTTGTATATTTTCTCCTTGCTGCCACAAGACATTGCCATAAAATAAAATATCATCTACAACAAATTCATCACTAGCATCCGGCCCACGGTTATTCAGTGCAGACTTCAGCGCACTGTGCAGATGACAGCGAACATCAATATTATTATCCTGGGTCAGTGAACAGAATATTCCGCACATTGTAATTAAGTAAGAGATTTAAGTCTATGGAATTGTTATGATTTTACACCAATATTGCCGATTAATTTATACTGCGATATGTGCTTGAAACGCAAGATATTGGACATTTAAAAATCATTAAGGTGTGCGTAAACGAGGCATCAGCTGCTGAGCACCATGGCTAGAACAGCATTCAGTCGAAGCCTACTTTGTTTTGAGGTTATTGGCAGCGATGTCGTCACCTTTTTTTTTTAAAGTAATATATAAGCAAATAAAGGAAACAAGTTGAATGAAGGATTAATAGAAGAAGATAACAAAATTCACCCTTGAATTGCATAACATAAAGGCTTGGGCTTAGCCAAATGATTTTAGACTTTACCTGCTACTGGATATTCACATTGACATGTTAGTCGGTCCATAAAAAAATGAAAAACATGCAATATTTATAAGCCAATTTGTGTTACTGAGTATTATGAGTTGATATATTTATTAAAAACAGGGGATAGAGCTTTTGAAAACTGAAAACTTAAAAGTATCCCTTTCATGATTAATCAAAAAATCAAATTAAATTTGAGTCGTCGTCATTATGCAGGAGTGAGAGTGCGTATGTAGTGTGATCGTATTGAGCACATGTAAACATGCTGCTATGCCTCGTTTACACAGACTTTTAGAGTTGAACAGTTCCTTTTAGATTTAAGCTCTGTTTTCTTGAATCGATTATTTTTCTTACAGCCAAAGGTGTATTCGATTTTTGTGGATGTATGTAACGGGCAAAATGAAGCGCTTCCGATCTAGCCGTATATATGTTTGTCCGTTCGTCTGTCTGTATGATTATAATATGGTTTCAATTTGGTATTACAATTTGCCACCAGAGGGTTATTATAATTTTGGCAAGATATATATATATACCGCAAAGAAGAAAGCATCTTCGACCCCATCAAACATATATGGGCATTTTCACAGAATCCATCGGGATCGAAAAATTAAAAGTAAGCCAACAATTATTCTAACCTTAATTATTAAAGAAAAGTATTCAAACCATAAAAAAGGAAGAAGAGCAAACCAATTTCTATTAACGACAAAATTTTAATTTGCATTTATGATATTTTAATGTAACAAAACGCTCTCGAAAAAAATTAGTCTTGTTATTTCTGTGCTGATGGTCACAAAAGTGTCAAATTTCAAATTTAAACGAAACTTAGTATGTATACCTGAGCTAACAAAAGAAATATTTTATTTTATATGAATTCTCAAAAGTGAGTAACGTAACGCCATTGTAAGTGTTCTCCTTCATGTTACCATTCTCAAATGATAATTTCATTTAATCAGAAAGTTTAGCCATAGCTTGCTGTTGTAAGCTGATCAAATGTCAAATCAAATCAAGATCGTACGGCTTGCTGCAATGGAACATACAACATATTTCTGCAAGAATATGTAAGTTTCGGCTAACCAATATTTATATACTAATAATAATAATAATAATAATAATTTATTTATATATGTAATATCAGTTTCCTAGCGCTACAAGATAAATAAATCTTATAAATTATTGCACCAGTCAAAACGGATTATAACTATTGCATATGACTACTGTTATACTAACAAAAAGAAAATAATAATATAATTAACAAGTGAATAAGAAATAAAGTTAAATAAAATATAAAAAAAACATGGATTTATTTTGTGAGAACAATTTGTAACTCACCCTAATGGTCGCTGCGAAGGCACTGGCTGCCTCCCAGTTCTGGCTGCCTCCCAGTTCTGGCTGGACTCCACCATGCAGGGGATTAGGCTGCCTGGTGAGATTGGGCCACTTCCTCCAGAGTCGACCTGTGCGAGGCGAATCTCCCGCACTCGAAGATCACGTGGTACGGGCTTTCCACTGCGTCGCCTTCGCACCAAGGACATTCATCCGTTTGCTTATGTCCAAACCGTTTGAGGTAGCTCCGACCCCCAGGTATCCTATGGCCCGTTTTGAGGCAATCGGAGTGTTGTCTACCAGTATGCGTGCAGTTTCCACTTTCTTTCGGCTGCTGACAAGAAGTGCTTCAGTCTTGTGCCCAGCCAGCTCTAGGCCTGTCGCTGCCAACCAGTCGTGGATACGGGCGATGCTGCATTTGCACGCTTCCTCGGTCTTCAAAGCTCCTTGCCGACAACGACCACAGCTACATCATCAGCGAAGTCTACGACGTGTGTATCTGCCGGGTGAGCTATCCGCAAAACTCCGTCGTACATTATGTTCCACAGTAGTGGACCCAAGACTGATACTTCAGGGACGCCGGCGGACACTTGGTGGCTTTTGAGACAATCTAGCGTAGAGTACTGGAGTAATCAGTGGAAGCTGAAGTAGCTTTTAATTATCTCCAGCAGGTACCTAGGGACGCGCCTACTAGCCAGAGCCTCCAGTATTTTATCCCACCTGGCTGTGTTGAATGCATTTTTGACATCCAACGTAGCTATGAGGCAGTACTTCTTGGTCCCTCCTCTCCATGTTGTGCCCTGGATGGCATTAGTCGCTATTCTAACGACCATGTTCAAAGCGTCTACGGTCGACTTTGATTTCCGGAAACCAAATTGGTTAGGGGAAAGTCCACCCGCTGTTTCGATTGCTGACTCCAGGCGGGAGCAGATGAGCTTCTCTAATACTTTGTCAATCGTGTCGATTAGGCATATTGGCCTATAAGATGATGGATCTTCGGGCGGGTTCCCAGGTTTAGGAAGCAACACCAACGATTGCTTTTTCCATATACTGGGGAAGACTCTCTCTCTAAGCACTCGTTGAACAATTCCACGAACACGTTCGGGTGCAAAGAGAAGGCCGGCGTTGCGCCCATGGAGGAGATAGCAGCCGAACGAACCACCATATATCAGAAATTACACGGGGAGACGCTTCGCCGTCTTTTTAAAAGGGGATGCGAGAAGTCGAGTCAGCGAGAAGACAGACACTGCAGAGATGGCATTAACGGTCGGATAAGTCTTCCAAGGGCCGGTGGACAAACCGTGTCATACCCAATCTCCAAGCCTAGATTAGTAGAAAGCACGGCCAGGTAAACTACTACCTCAGCTCCTTAGCGGGCATGGCTGCTTTCGTAGCAACCTGCACCGTTTTGGACACGAGCCATCAGTGGAATACACATGGTGCAGCCGAGGAGTGGTGGAAGATGCCGAACATGTAGTGTTCAACTGCCCAAAAAATTGTCCCAGCGACGAAAACTGGAACAGGAATTGGGGTCCGAGATCTCGGTGGCGAACTTTATCTCGTCCATGCTGCGGAGAACTTTCAGGCCGTCAGCAACTTTGCCATGGACGCAATGGTTGACCTGCGGAGAGCTAAACATGAGCGGCGCTCAATGGATTAGGCTTCGCCGAATCTTCTGCGAAGCAATGCTTCGCGGCCGTACCGCAGAGGGAAAGCCCCGCCTCATCCAAATATACCAAAATATAAATAATATATATAAATACATAGCTTATAGTTTTTAATTGTCTAATGTACATATTGGATAATAAATGCATTAAAACAAAAAAAAGAAGCTATCTTAGATACGCCCTACCAATCTGGGGATCCTGTTCCAAAACCCAGCTGTATTCTTCGGCCTTTCAAATTATGACTTCGTCCGCCCCGTGGTATGTGAGCATAGCACTCTTCACAAGTTCTTGGGTGTCAGGCAAGTGGGAGACGAAGTATACTGAATAACAGCTATGGAACAGGCATGCTTGAGGAGCACCCTAATCCTTTTGCTAGGAGTTTCTCTACATCTTGAGACGAAGGTGGCTGAAAACGAGGGACAATGTGATGTCAATTTTAATTTACATCATCAATCTTTTCCTGAATACTCATTTTACCCATTAAAGGCATCAAAACAAATAATCACAGTTTGCTACACAAACAGCTAATATGTTACAAATAATAAGCGCCAGCAATTAATAGCGATAAATCGTTGTAAAATAGTGAAAAATTCATTAGGTACTGGAAATACTTTTCAATGACGACAATGGTCCAAAGGGGTTTGACGCACTAAACCGTGTTTATGATAATACTGGTCTAATTTTCTTCGACACAATATATAAATTGTACGATCTACCTACTTTGCAGAATCCTTCAGCTTCATCATTACAATGTAATGTAAGATTCCCAGTTGAAAAGAGTGTGAAACTGCCAATGTGTCTTCATCAGGCCAAATTCGAACACAAAATGTCAACAACAAAACATCGTTAACAGTTGGAGAGGTCAGCCAAGTATCTTCTAGGGAATGTACATTTTGTAAGTCTTACGATCACTATATTCAAGTGTGCAGATCAATCGTAGCGCCACCTTTTAAATTTGCGAAAACATATGTGCATCAATTGTTTACAAAAGCGCCATGCAGTGTCAACATGTAAGTCCAGATCTACTGGGATATATGCTAAGCCACATGACACTTTGTTGCAGAAATATACACCAACTTCTGCACAAATAGCTATACCTGGTCCGTCAACGTAGGCAGCGGCCGGTATTTCAAACCAAACTTTGTCACCGTCATCACAGGCTGTTCTTCAAAATCATATATGGTAAACACCAGGAGCCTTATCAAATCAAACTTTGTCATTGCATAATGCTACAGCAGACAATTCAGATCGGACTATATTGACCACCGCTGTTGTATGAGCATTCAGCCTATCCGCAACATATTAAGTTCATGACTGAAGAGTTAGCAAAGCGGTTTCAGCTAAAGAAAATGTCAGTCAGCTGTTTATAAAGCTGTTCAAACTTCTATAGCTTCACGAGTAAGTTCTGTAATGATAAATACAGAGTTCTGCCTCTTCAAATCAATATCTGTACACAAACGGAACGCACGTCATTAAATGTTTACGTGCCCGAAACCATTGATTTCGCAGATCTCTTATTTCATAAACCCCTGAGAATTTATATATTATTGGGAGCAGATATATTTTGTTGGAGCCTGGGCAAATCACAAGCCACAAGTTTGCGTTGGATAATATCAGGCCGCTGTCAGGCCGTTTTGCAATCCAAATTTTATGCATCTGCTCATATTAGCACCAAACAAAACGTGACTTCATTAGACATTTGTTCGACAATTCTAAGGGTTGGAAGAAGTTCCAGCGGCAACCGAAATTCAGTTAGAACAGGGACCGCAGAACAGGGACCTTTCCTTTTCAGAAACCATTTACTGAAACCGTAACTCATTTATCCTCGGGACGAGTTAGTGTGTTGTTGCCATTCAAAACAAATCCAAATTGCCTATGGCTATCATTCGAGACCGCTAACCGTCGATTCTTGTCATTGGAGCGCAGAATTAACAAGAAGAAAGACCTTCAAGCAATGTGTACTACTTATTATTGGGTCACATTAGGGCAACAGACAACGTCGTACTCAGGGAGCCGCATTATTGTATTCCATACCAATGCGTGTTAAGAACGCAAGCACTTCAACAAAGCTGATATGCATTCAGCAAAGCCTCAACCTAAGATTTGCTTAATGACGTTGTAATGGTCGGGCCTACCATTCAACCATGTTGATACACCACATTATTCTGCTTTCCTTTTCGCAAATACGTACTTAAAGCAAATACCACTAAAATGTACCGTCTAGTTGAGACTGGCGAGGCTCAGTGAAATTTATAATTGATAGTCTGGCAGGAGTTCCCTGCCGAACCCGTTCAAATTTATCGACTAAAAAATGCGGCAATGCTTTAGCGCCTTTCTTAGCAATAAGGTGCCTAAAGTAGTTAATCGAATTACTTACGAATTCTATCTTTTGTCAAGCTCCGATACTATTGCTGAGATACGACAGCTGCAAGACTAGCTAATATTAATTTTATAACCATAATAAACTAAAAAAAATATTTCCATTCACGCTCACCAAATGAACTTGCAATGTCAGCTAGGACCAACCCAGTCAGACCCAACATCAGGATAATGGCGGGGCTGATCAGTCAACTGCTGGATCACGCCACTCCTGGGCACATCAGAGCTGGCCTAAAATCGGTCCACGCCGAGTCCCTGGCAGAGGCACTCCGCAGAGCTGTAGCCAATGTTGTGCTCGGAGGTGGAAGCCACCCTTCCAAGAAACACCCGAGTCGCATGGGCCCAGCTGAGATCGGGGTACTCTAGGTTTTTTAACAGCTCCTTAGCCAGAGTAAGCCCCGATGTTACGGCGCTTTGCCCCCAATGCCTGAAAAACCCCACACCACGGAGCACCTCTTCATGTACCCCGTCCACCCGACCCACCTCATTCCTGAATCCCTGTGACAAATCCACTCGAGGGAGCTAACTTCCTCGGCCTGGACGTGGTTACTTAGACGTCTCACTCTATCGTTCTATTGTGTTTGTCCTCTATTAACATGTTCAGCCAACGCAATGGAGGAAGAGGGTGATGGGACCACAGGTGGTCACGCAGCGAACCACCTGAGCGTGGATGTCGGTGAAGTAGCTCACCATTAGCAGCATGAATTGGGAAGCACAACGATGGTAAGGTCACCAGAAGGAGTTGGAACAGCGGAGCGACCATGGGATAAATAATCCCCATCGCCCGCAGAAGACATAGACGACTCGGAAACCTCATCAGCATTGGAGTGATGGCCAGAGAGCTAGGCAAGTTTATGTCAGGCCAAAAGCGACTGATCACTAATACAATGCGCGAGTTAGTAGACCAGCTCAATATACTACAGAGGGAAGCCCATCTGTACGTTGTCGGCATGCAGGCAAAAATCGTACCCTCAACGACTGCAGCGGCAGTAGCGGCGCCTAAAACCAACGACTCATCAAGGCGGCCAAGGAACCCGGTTTAGGACACCATGTTATCGACGGCAATTCTGATTCTTAAGAAAGCGATGTCTAAAAAGCAGGCCGAGAAAACAGCAAATAGGACGCATTACTTTAACAATAAGGAAGAAGCAGGAAAGGGACCTACCTGCAATGAAACCAGCCCCATATTTGGTATTCTAATTCATATATGCTTATAGGTGTTGTTAAGGCTAATTTTTGAATTCTTTCTTTAAATTAAGCATCTCTAACATAAACTTGTCTTATTGCTTCTATTGTAGTCATAATAAAGCATATACATACATATAAACATATGCAAAATTGTTTATTGAAAAGTATTTCTTTTATTTAATTTTTTTTGGTTCTTATATTTTTGCAATTTTATCCAATTCTGTCTAGGTTGTTGGCTCTGCTTATATAGCGTTTTTTGAGGATTTTCTTATGTTTTACACACAAAATTAAAATAAAACTCATCTTTCATTGATAATTGTCAAGATAACGAGTAAGATCCACAATGATTGAATCATCTGTGTGATCTACAATTTTGACATTATTGACCACATTGGCCGTATTGTCTTCGGTCTGACTATGGTCATCGACAGCCGAGTCGATCTAGCCATGTCCGTCTGTCCGTCCGTCCGTCTGTCTGTCCGTCCATCTGTCCGTCCGTATGAACACCTAGATCTCGGAGACTATAAGAGCTAGAGAGAGCCAATTTGGTATGTAGCCTTCCCTTGCAGGGCAACAGATCAAGTGTGTTTTTAAATTGCCGCGCCCCCTCCCGCAAACCGCAACACTATATCTTTCACAAATTGTATCGCATTTAGTTGAAACTCGGTTTGTATATGTATAATCTAACGATTTGACGAGTTTTGTTAAGATCGGATAATAATTGTAGAAAATCGTAAAAAAAACATTTTGTATGAAAACAGCCCACCTCCCCAAAAAAAAAAAAATTTTGTTTTCATACTTTTGAGTGTGTCTTATAGTTGGAATATCGACAATAGCGTTCGTACTTATTTTTTAATATATGTAATAGGACGTTGACCCCCAGCGAAACCTAGCCTTGCGAAACACAGGCTAGAAGATTCCACCTCCCGCCCAGCGGGCCGAGGGGCGCTGCCGCATAACGCGTGCAGAAAAAGACAGAAGAAAAAAATGAAATGAGGGATGAACAATAAACGATTAACTCCGTGCTAAATACGTTAATATAAATGTTTCATTTGAATAAAGAGAGTTGTTAGAGGCGATAAAGTTAAACAAATTGTTATAGTTAGAACACAGAACACGAAAGGGTTCATGCAAGATATAGTTTGAGTTACAATGCTGAAGATAGATAGGAACATAATTTACAGTAGTTCTAGTAGTCCAAAGAAGTGTACAGAACTTTCGTTGTATAAGGGTCATCAAATTTTTTTTAACGTTTAATAAAACCTAGAACCCTCACGGCCTTATTGACGGTAATCGAGGTGTGACGATCAAATTTCAATTTAGGTTCAAAAAGAACACCCAAGCCATCTACGGTACAGATCCGATCAAGGACATCGTTAAGATGGTACGATGTCTGAAGCGGTATGCTACGACAAAACGACATGACTTTACATTGACACCACCATTGGAAAGCACCAGGGTCTTTCGTGCAGCCTAAAATGGGAGGAAGAGTCGTACATTAGTACATCAGAATATAACAGTACCTGCGGAAGATCGTTGTTAAATAAGGTGAAGAGAAGAGACCCAGGTGGCTACCCTACGGTACCCCTAACGTAAACATAAGAAAAATCATTTTTAAAAATAAAAAAACACAAAAACAAAAACAAATGTAGCACGAGAGTATGTAAGGTAAGGTATTGTACGTCGGGATACAGTGAGGTGGGCTTAGGGTAAAAGAAAAGATAAACAGAAATAACATTCTCAGTTAAATGTATGCAAATTGCATACTCTTTATTTATTTATTATTTTATATGTAAAACCGTTTACGCAAGCACGTGCGAATGATTGAGCTGAGTCGTCGACTGTAAGATTGGGTTGGGCCAGAGATACCACCAGATAGCACCACCAGTAATTGTTTATCTGCTATAGACTGATACTGAGTTGCTGTTGGCCATGGCCTGATAAGACACCACGATTAGAAACTGTCTACGCATGGGGCTATCCTCATCTTCGTCTCCAGTTGATTAGCCACAATATGCGGAAAAGCCCAAAGTGGCTTAAAAGAAGAGGAAGATTTGGTTGTGTTAGAAGGTGACAACTTAACTTGTGGTAAATCCCTTCCTGCTTGTGTGCTTCGTCAATCGTGTTCAAGTTGCCAGCTAATCCCTGTGGATAATCCGGTTGGGACTTGGGAGTAGGAGCGGGTGTGGCTGGCGAACTTGTAAGCGTTTTGCATGCTGAATGAATGATATGCATGAGATTTTTATGCATGACAGTATGCCATTTCCATATGAATATTTGTAGGTTAGCGAGGGTTGATATAGAACTATGGTTGTTGTTATAGACTAGGCAGTACAGGGTAATACAAGTTGAAGCTCACATATCAGAGTTTGTCAGTCGAAGTCGTAAGATACTCATAGCCAGGATTATCTATAAGTATCGAAAATCGTTCTTACTATCTGCCTAAGAGTATCAGGTAAGTCCGGGATACAAAGGACCACTATTTGGTCCTGGAATAGAATGGAACAACCTGCTATACGTACAGCAAGTGACGAGCGTGTTGGTAGACTAATTTAGGGATCTAGAAGTTCAGGAATGTCACAGCAAGAAATATTAATCGATGTCTACAAAATGTCCATGCTTTTGATATGGAAAGATGTCCTTGAGGCTGTCCTATTTTAGCCTCATCTGCACCTATCGTCAGATAATCCAATTTAGAATGTATAATTGTCAGATTCTAGGGTCTTTTCCATAGTATTATTTTTAAGACGAAGGAGTTATTGCTATTGTTTAAGAACGAATCCAATTGACATATGAAGTCTCATTATAAAGTGAACTTGATCTGTTTAAGAAAACAATCTCAATCATGTAGCTACTTCTACTGCACTCACTATAGATTTCCCCCAAAAAAATGAAATACTTTTTGAAAAATGCATACAATTTAGTTTCAACCAAATAATTTCCATATTTGACAAGTAAGAACGCTATAGTCGATATTCCGACTATAAGGTACTCGTACTCTTTATTTATTTTATATTCGACACATTCGAAACTATTCAACATTTTGATTTTTTTATGCTTATGTCTACAATTATTATCCGGTATTAATTGCAAATCGGTAGGCTATGTGCTAATACATATACAAACCGAGTTTCAACTAAATGCGTTAAGATTTGTGGAAGATATAGTGTTTTATCGATATGCGGGGGCGTGGCAACAATTTGGAAAACACATTCTGACGTTCTACGTGTAACACCAATTTTGGTGACCCTAGCTCTTATAGTCTCCGAGATTTAGGTGTATTTGTGGATAACGTTTTTATGGATTTGAGGTGATGGGAGGGGGCGGTTCAAAAATTTAAAACAAACTTGATCTGACGCCCCAAAAGGGGAGTCTGCATACCAAATTTGGTGACTGTGCCTGTTATAGTCTCCGAGATCTAGGTGTTCATACGGACTTACAAACGGACATGGCTGGATCGACTTGTCTGTTGATGGTGATATATATTTACTTTATGGGATCAGAAACGCTTCCTTCTGGCTGTTACATACATTTGCACGAATATAATGTACTCGTCTACTCTTACTAGAGTACGAGTATGAAAACCTTCTACACGTCACCTTATATCTAGATCCTTTGTGATCATTGAAATTAGTTAATTTATTAATCGCTCTGTCCTCTTTGAGTCTCGACTTTCAAAGTATAAATCCAATCTTTTGTTCTATTAATCACCTTATATGCCATCTCAATTTTGATCTGTCTCTGCACAGCGCAACTTTAGCAACCTCTCATACCGAATTGGAATCCTTTCGCCAACGCGATATAGCTCTCTATCTTTATGCAATGCCCATGGTCATGCATCACAACTAAAGACTTCATTTTTTTCTACCTGCCAAGGCAGACCTCAGCTGCGGTCACACAGCTGCTGCCACAATTGGCATTTAGAGTCGGCAGCGGAAGCGGCTGCTGGTTCAAGCTGGCGGATGTGTCCGGGTTGGGAGACCACTCTTTCACGAGCTGCGACCATAGATGTGACTTAACTCGTTTTAAGCCTTCCCCATATGCCGTGGCTCTTTCTGCGCCCTGAGAGTTACATAGACGTTCAGAATAACGAAATCATCCTTTTTAAATCAATATGTTCTAGGCAATATATTAGAAGATGCATGTACTGCAGGAATATGAATATCCATAGTAACGTGTAATGACTCTTGAGACCACAGAAATGGAAAGGAAATGGAAATATCAAATCAAGCAGTCATAAGAACAATTCAAGTAGTCAATAAACTAACGTTGCCTTGAAGGTATGAAACAGGCAGAGCCGGTAACAGAGGACCATGAGATATCACTAATGTTGAGATCACCAAGGACAACCAATTGATCCCTGTCAGAAAGTATCGACGAAAGCAATGCAATTCAGGCTGGGAGCATTATGATGATCCATGTTAACAGAAATTTCACTTAAGTACTAATATATTTAATATCATTAGGTAAATTATTCGGAATTGGTTATGATGAAAGTCCAGAATCAACAACAATCAGTACACCACCGCCCTGGCGGGAGGCACGATCAACTTAATTCAAGTTTCAGTAAAGATCATTATGTGAAAATCAAATTAAATGCTATCAGTGTAGTGATTAGAAAGTTTAGAATTGAGGCCTCTTACAAGAAATATAGACGAAACCAGTTTTTTGAAACTGAAATAGAAGGTATCGAGCGGACTCAGGGTTTTTCGGTTTGCGGACACAACTTAACAATTGATACAAGAACGGAAAAATTAGCACAATACGGGAGATTGAAACAAAAACAACCGTCTTGAACGAAAATCAGAGAGCAAACAATACTTGAGCGAAATAACGACGAGACGTGCGAAACATAAGAACGGAAATTATAATTCACAAAATACTTAAGCTGAGCTGTTATATCATCATGTTTATGCTTTGCTTTCGAATTTGTATTCAAGGAAAAAATTATAAAAATGAAAAAGAGGCACATAAATATATATTTTACCGAGCCGAGGTCAAACAGAATTATCAATAACTCAAACCCTAAAGTGGGATATTAATTTAAAACATTGAAAATCGAAGGTAAAATTAATGAAAACACGTGGATGAAACACCAAAGCGTCCGACACAGACAAGAGTAAGCAAGCGAGTTAGGCAATTGTTGTCGCACAGTTACAACGAAAAAAAATCGAATTTCTGCTGTATTAGTATTAGCAGTGGTTATTATTGTCTTCCTGCTCCTCATCATCTTTTGGTAAATTAGACAGACCTTGTACTTCGCGCCATGGTTGCTATGGCAATGCCGTTGTTTTCCCTTGGGGCTATATCCTTACCCGCTGGCGACCAATTTTGCTTAGTCGTAGAGCCTCTCTGTTAGTTGGTCTTGTTTGGGATTTGGGTTGTAAAAACTTACAACCACGTGTAAGTGCTTTTCAAATTCACTGTGAATTAGAGTCTAGAGGGTGGATTCTGCGAGGTTGTGCACGGCAGCCAGAAGTTTATGTCCTCCGATGTCCTCGCTCTCAGACTTTCGTCCAAGACGGTTGCTTTTTTTCAAACTCCCGTATTGTCCTAATTTTTTTGCGTTCGTGTATCAAATTTTAAGTTGTGTCTTTTATTCTTTTATTGTGCTTAATTTCGGTTTCGGTTTTAACGTAAACCTTTAAGTGCACTTTATTAATCTGCTTTAAATTGTTTTTTTTTTTCATTTTCTTATTGTGCAAATTAAGCCAAAAGCTGTGCTATAAGCATAAGCATACAAGTGTAGCAAAATCTATTAATTTCGCTCTATATTGTTGATTTTGCTTTTGCTTCTGTGTCTGGCTTGAAAGCTTTAACTATTTTTTGACTCTCAGTCTTACCAGTCTTATTTTGTTATTGTTTTGCATTTGCGTTTGTGTCGTCAGAAAACCTTTATACTGCTGCCCACCCATTGAGAAATTTTATCGTTTGCTTGTTGTGTCGTCCGTTTACTGCCACCAGCTCCCCAGTGAAAAATTTAAAATATTTATCATTCCCATTGGGTTTAATGTTACACGCAATATAGCTTTTTTCAAGATAGGTGTTCCGGACGACTTTTTGACACAATCTGCCAAAAAAGTTTCTGGCCTGAGCACCTAGGCGTCAAAGAGTTTAAAGCTAGGACTAGAAATCGGATACCGATTAGACTCTCTGCTGCCACACAATGCGTACCCTCTTACATAGCTCCAAGAAACTAACTATCTTTTTTTCTTGCCTAACAAGAAGAGAACAATTAGAGGCCTGAAATCTAAACTCTCTAAACTTTACACTGATAGCCTATCTTTTGATTTTCATATATTTATTACAACAGAAACTTGGTTAAAGCGCGATATCTTTGCCTCTGCAATCTTTCCTAATAATTATACTGCCTATAGATTTGATCGTACCTCCCGCCAGTGTGGTTGCGTTAATGTTCCTAACGTAATTTAATTTATAAGTACTAAAGTGTCTCTTAAATGTTTTTCTGTCATCACTGCCTATTACATTCCTCCACGTATTTCTGGTATTTCTGTTTACTTATATCATCTTTATGCTATTCAATCGCGTCAATGCTTTCTGATACTGATCAATTGTTGATTTTTGGAGATTTCAACATCTGTGATGTCACGTGGTCCTCTGTGATCGACTTAGCGGGTTAATACCTTCAAGGCGAATTTGTTGA
The DNA here is from genome assembly GCA_037043425.1 of Hirtodrosophila duncani. Lineage (NCBI taxonomy): Eukaryota > Metazoa > Arthropoda > Insecta > Diptera > Drosophilidae > Hirtodrosophila > Hirtodrosophila duncani. The sequence goes on along the minus strand of JBAMBM010000828.1, from coordinate 1,367,580 downwards.
CGGCCTACTTGAATTGTCCTTATCTCAAGTTAATTTTGTAACAAACTCATTGAATCGCCAACTTGACTTGATATTTGCTTCTGACCCTTCCATTTCAATTTTCTCTAGAATCAGTCCGCTTTTGCTTCCTAAATACCCGTTTCATCCATCATTACACCTTACTCTGGATATTCCTATTACTGCAGTATATGCATCTTCCAACTTCTCAGCAGAACATAGTTATATAGAAAGGCTGATTTCGCTAGCCTTAACAATGTCATCCTTTAATCAGACTGGTCATACTTGTACAATTGTACAGATATGGACAGTGCGGTTGACTTCTTTTACAAAATTCTTTATTCCATTTTTAAGAATTTGGTTCCGCTCAGTAGTCCTGTTAGGCTTAATAAGCCTCCTTGGCTTACTCCACAGTTGTCTATTTTATAAAATGTCAGATGTAGACTATTTTAGAAGTTAAAAAACTCGGGAAGGTCCTCTGACTATTTGCGCTATATTGCTGCTCGTTCAAGGCTCACTGTCATTAATTCCGAAATCTATAAAGAATATTTGCATCGCTGTAGGGTTACATTTTTTCAGGACCCAAAACACATTTATAAATTTGTTAATTCATAACTTAAAATCTGTAATACCTTCTTTATTGTTTTAAACAAATACTAAAGCAAGTACAGATCAAGGCATCGCCAACTTGTTTGCAGAGTTCTTTCAAACAACTTATTCCTCTCTTAAGTATCGGTCTGATCTGATATACCCTTATAGCTTACACAGGTCTAATAACATCTCATCTCCCCTAGTCAATAAAAGCTTATTGCTTAATGAACTTAAGTCTATTAAGCCTAACTTTTTTCCTGGTCCTGATGGTGTTCCGAGGTGTATTCTCAGATTCTGAGCTGAAGCGCTTTGTAATAATCTATCTTTGAATTCTTCGCCTTTCCCTTCTCTCTGGAAGGAGTCGTTTATTATTCCTCTCCATAAAACGAAGAATAAGTCGGATGATCAAAACTACAGAGGCATATCAAAACTGCAATTCCTAAGCTTTTTGAAAAAATATTAACTTCACAGTTACAACGCAATTTACTCCACTAATTTACTACAATTTTCTTCTTTTGTAATACAAGGATTTAAAATGCAAACTGACGTAATTTACACTGACTTCAGCAAAGCATTTGAATCGTAAAACAACTGTTTACTTTTTCATAAGTTGGATCTTCTTGGCTTCCCATCTCATCTTCTTAAGTGGATCTCCGACTACCTTAATCTCAGAACTCAGAAAGTTATTTTTAATAACTCCTACTTAGCCCCTTAGGGTTACGTCAGGGGTACTTCAGGGTAGCCACCTCTGTCCCATTCTCTGCACCTTATGTATCAACGAGCTGCCTCAGATTCTAACCCAATCTCATGTCCTGATATACACCGACGACGTTAAACTTTGCTGGTCATTCAACGACTATTCTTCCCAGGTGTCAGGTCAACTTACTAAATCTCAACTCAACTAAATAAATTCGGCTTACACATATCAATTACCGTCAATAAGGCTGTGGGTGTTCTATGTTTTATCAAGCGATGGTCGAAGGAATTTGATGATCCTTATACAACTAAACTACTGTATACTTGTCTGGTCCGATCTATTTCAGAGTAGGCAATGTGTGTTTGGTATCCACAACACAGAAAACACCAGGACCGTATTGAGTCTGTTCAAAAGAAATTTTTATATCTTTTACTCTCCGTGGGTTGTGTTCCTCGTATATTTACTAGAAATTATGTTCCTCTCTATTTTCAGCACTGTATTTTAACTCCTGCATGAACCTTTTCGTGCCCTTTGTTGTAACTACAATAATATCTTTAAATTTATCTCTATTATTTATTCCCTTAGCTCAAATAAAATATCTAAGCTAACGCATCTAGTAGATAATGTAAATTGTATATGGTTTGTAGTTTTTCCTTTCATTGAAAGTGAGCGAGCGAGTCTGCGTTTTGGGGAGGCGGGCGCTTCTAGCCTGGGCTTGCTTGGTATCGTGGGTCCACTTGAACGTGGAGCGCATTGTATGTCAACGTCACTATATTTCTTAAAAAAAAAAAAAACAAAAAAAATAGGCGAAAATGCGTATACATGGTATTTACGGAGAGTTATCCTCCATTTCGTAATACTCCTTTGGGTAGTAGAGTCCTTCGCATAAATTCGCAGTGTTATTTAGAGTCATTCTGAATTTGTAGGTGTTATGGTTGTTGAGTAGTTTCAAGTTTGGGTAAGTCCTCAATAACAGGCACTGATATAGGTATAGTCTTGGTCGTCTTTTTAGCTTGCACAGTGCCTTGCAGCTTGCAGTACTAGAATGCTGGAGTGGTGCAACCACAACGGGATCTGCCACACCCTAAGTAGTATCCATAGCGATGTTCCACAGATGGCGCAAGAACGCCATATTTTGTGCAGTAGCCTCTCCTTTTTTAAGCCTCCGTCACCGAGGCTGCACCTCGACGTTTCTTGATTATCAGTCGACAGTCTGCTGCAACAAGTCTCAATTTTGCAAAATTACTTTCTTTTACGCTTGCCTTACCGCATACCTTTGCATTTTTCCTTTTAGTATACATACTTAAATTAAATAGCTTTTTTCTTAAATTTTCAACTTCATTTAATTTGTTAGATATTAATTGGGTTGACTTTGGCTTGGTTTTATTTAATTGCGTTGTTTTTCAATGCGCGATCACAAATATATGGGCTTGCTATACCTTTGCTTGAACAAATAGAAGTGAGCCCAAGCCTTATAGAGACTAACTATAAGCTGGTTGGAGCAGAGGCAAAGTAAGCAACAAGTAACGGGATCAATAGGCGTTTTGTTTGTGTAATGGCCAGCGCTAACCGGTGCTCTCAATTTGGAAAAAACCAAAGCAAATAGCAAAAAATAATATGCTTTGTGGTAGTTTCGCACTGCATTACCAATAACCACCCAGTGAACCACTGGTTCCGCTTTGCATTACCCAGTAAGTAAGTATTGAAAGAATTGGCTCTTGGTGGCGATCGCAACTTCGCGTACTGCAGTGAAAGAAGCTGCGAAGAAGAGGCCAATGCTGTTCATAAGCTAGTCGAGAAATAATGTTTGGCGCGCAGCCTAAAAACTAGCAAATTTAGAAACCACATCCGCTGACGAAGTTTGATAACGGCGGGGCTACCTAGCTTTCCTTGTTATAGTTTTGCGTCTTGTTTGCCTTATTATTGTACTTATTTCTGCGAGACCTTTTTGTTTCTGTCGTATTTGTGGGTTCTATTCTTTTTTATTATAATGTGTAGTTAAATATATTAAATGGCTGGTGAGTGCGTCTGTATAGTATACAGTGTATACAATATCTATACAAAATAGTGTTGGGTAGCTCATGTGTGAGTGGGCAAAAATGAGGTGCTCATCGAAGTGAGACAGCTCACTCTGATGACTCATTCTGGTTCACTTGGCTCACTTTGGCTCAGCTGTACGTTTTGGATCTTTTGAGTTCAAGTATTCCCATGAACTGAGAGGTTCAGTTCAGATGTTTCTGCTTGTGGTGCACTTGATTGTCAATTTAAAGTGGTCATTTAAAATGCCAATTTGAAGTGCTCAAAATGTTAAACCGCAAACATAGCGAAGTATAGTCCCGTCTTACTAAAATAAGGCCACAGCAAGATAAGTGCAAATACTGCCGAAGTGTATTGAGTAGTAAAACACCCAGCTATCAAAACCGATTCTTAAGCAAGTAGGAACACTATAGTGAATATTCCGACTGTGGGTTTTTTTTTATTTTGGCACACTCAAAAGTATGAAACACTTGTTTATTTATTTTTTTTGTAACCCGTACCTTTAGTACAAGGGTATATTCAAATTGTCAATTGTATGTAACAGGCAAAAAGAAGCGTTAACGACCCCTTAAAGCATATATATATATATATGTATCAGCACGAGCTGATCAGCCAAGTCGATTTGGCTATGTCCGTCTGTCAGTCCGGATGTAGGAAAATCTAGATCTTGGACCCGACCTGCAAATCGATAAAACATTTATATCTCCCGCAAGGTTTGGCTCTCTTTATATATATATATTTGTGTTGTTAAGGTGCTAATTATGCAATGTACAGATTAAACACTTCTTAAATTACAGGTATCCCTCGTATAACGCGATAGTTACGTTCCAGAAGAATTGCGCGTTATGTAATTCCGCGTTATGTGATTCCGCGTTATCTAAAACATAGTTTTCATATAAATTTGGGGGTTATGTTCCAATAGGTTTTTTTTTTTTAAATAAAATACATACAAAATAACAGATGCACATATATTTCAACTCAATACTAAAGTTCAGACTTTCTTATACAATTAAAAACACAAGATATGAATAATAATACATATGTACATACATACTTCAAAATTCAAAAAACAAAATTTAAATAATTATGTGCACATTATTAAATTTAAAAACAAACTAAAACAAATTAAAGGTTTATTGAAAACTTTATTGTTATTCTTCAAACTTCATATGGTAATTAATCTGTTTCACTGTCTTCAAAGATCTTTGCACGTGGGCGTTTTGGGGGAGCAATAGCTTCATCAGAAGGTATTTCTTCAACATTGGATAAGAAACTAGTTGTGGGACCTTGTGGTTCTTCTACTGGTTTTATAATTGCAAAATCTGTTATCAGTTTTTGGTGGGTGTTTTTTTAAGCTCCTTTTCAATTTCGTAATAAGGTGCTAGATTAATATCTATTTCCCTTATTATTTTGCTGGATCTCTTCAGCGAAGTTGTAAAGAAAGATTTCATTTTCTCAACCAAACTTAAGCCCTCTCGTATGCGCTTCAGAGTGAAACTGGGAATTGATTCACAGATATCTTCTACCGAAGTGACGTCATCTTGTGCGAGATTTGAGACGGATGGAGATTCAGTTGTTAATTGAATTAGGTCTGTTTCGGTGAGGTCTGTACCTTCATTCATAATTTCATAAATGTCATCTTCGTTCATATCGTCAAAGCCTTCTCCACTGAAACGTTGACCTATCGTTAATACACGGCTCACTTCCACATGTAATGGTGGCACAGCATTAGTTTTTGCAACCATCTCCGCTTTTTCCATTTTTTTTATTAAAAGATCACGCTCACGTGCAACTCTTTTTGTGCTTATTGATGACCCAGCAATAACAGAATTTCTAATTTGATTTTCATTTTGTTTAATCGTGCGTATTGTGGATTCATTTAAACTGAGAGATTTTGCTATTAATAATGCTTTTTCACCACTCCTTAATCTATCCAGAATCTTAATTTTGTCATCCAAGGTAATACATTTTCGCTTTAGCGTTGGTTTTTCGACAGTTGAAATTTCACTTTTCATGGCTGCAAAAATTTACATATGTACATTGTAAATAAAAAAGAAAATTACCAATAACAAAAATTTACATATGTGCATACCTATCTTCGATCACAAATATAACGTATGCTGATACTTAAATGTATTAAATTTCTAAAAAGAAAAATTGTTTCTTATTAAACACCTGATATCCACAAAAGTTCACACTGTACTGATAATATAATAAATATTAATGAGCAAGAAGAGCAAATATATTTGCCGTAAGCATGCCTGGTATACTCACACATGATGTGAAGGCAAAAAATGGTAATTCCCGGTTTACATTAAAAATACATTACATATTATAAATATGTGGTACGCAAATTAGTGTTACCAGATCTTATAATTATGTTTTTTTCCCTTCGCGTTATATAAGCCTAAATTTCGCGTTGTACTGAAACCTAATTTTTCCAAATCGCGTTATATCGAAACCGCGTTTTATAAGACCGCGTTATACAAGGGATACCTGTATATAAAAAAATATATCCCGCAAATCTTAACGCATTTGGTTTCATCCAAATCGAAGCAAATTCCGTTTGTATTCATTTTACGTCTATTGAAAAAAATTTATTCAGATCTAGCAACTGTAATAATATCGTTGTGAATAAACACGCAATAGCTATGTACAATATATTATCATCGATGTATCGATAACGATAAAAACAGCTGATAAGCGACAACGCTAGAGACAATTTATTCATGCGCAATTACAATTTTATATAATTATGATACATACATAATTATTACAGAAAGTATATCATATAGCCCCCATAGAACCGATTTTTATTCATCCAAATCGAGTCAAACTTAGTTTGTATTTAGTCCGAATTTGTTTGAAGTTGATCAAAAGCAGTTGTCGACCAAGATCCAGTGACCCGGCTTAGTTAAAAGAGCTGCATTTACCCAACACTAATTCGAGAGTTATTTCGATAGTTTACAACTAACGATAGTTTTATATTAACAGATAGGGATACTATCACTGTGAAATTATATATAGCGCGTCAGCTTATCGATATGAACATTATTCCATCTTAAAACATAAGATATCTCTACCCAGTAATTTGAATTTGTGGTTACATTATTAAATTGTTAACTTAATCTAACAATGTACGAGGTTTCTTACTGTCTGTAGAGGATCTACGTGAGGTATTATACGAAACATTTGGTTCATTGCCAGGTTGCAAATGCGCTACAATTGCTACAATCTGCTCTGGACTTGGTATGCCTCTCCACATTTCACCATCATCTAGCTTAATGTTGTAGTGTAACTCTCCTACTTTTTCTGTAGTTTTATTAAATTTTCACTTTGTGCTTCCGAATTACAACTCCCTTTTCCAAAAACTTTTTTCAACGTTTCGAACTCATGTTTTCTGAAATCATTCTGCGGTAGCACTAAATCTATGCGAGATTGAATCTACTTGCCCATCATAAGCATTGAGGGGACTTTGCTGTTACCATATGTATAGCTCTTTGTCTACTCTGATTTTATTGTATTAATTGTACATTTAGCTGTATTAAGTTATTCTTACATATCTTTCTTGCTGTATATTGGTTGCTGGATGACACGGTGCTCCCTGTTTTTATAGTACTCCATTACTTTTTTGAATTTCTGTAAAATCAAATTGTCTTCCATGATCAAGCGATTTGTAAGCACAAATACGCTTCAAATTCCACAACGCGAAAAGGTTTCTCTGCATTGACGAAATTTGATCCTGATTGTTTCAGAATGAACACTTGATATGGATCTTTCTTTTTTTTTTGTTTTTTATCAAAGTTCCATTAAATTTTATCCGGGTCATGATGCCATAGAACCGGATAAACATATTTACTAAATGAGCGGATCATTAAAGCGAATCAAAATTCACTTTGGGAGTGTCCCTAATACGTCTTAAGTCGATAGTGAGAACAGGTAGATATAAATGGAAAACCGCCGATAGCTTATCGATGGGTTCGATACTTTCCCGACATTTTTTAAAACACATATCTATATATATGGCATCTTTTATGTGAAACTTTAATATTATTTATCTTATATATAATGGATAATACTCTAGCAGATGACGCATGGTTAGACTCTTTTGATAAGCTGTTAGAGCGAAGGCCGTAAGTAGTAAATGCATTGAGTTTTTGAATATGCCTATTCATTTGTATTCATTTCATTTATACATAGACAGCTCCGAGAACTCAATATAATTAAGCAGAACGTGAGAGCGTCATTTAATATTGATTCTAGTGTGGAGAACAGCAATCCAAATATTTTAAATCACACTGAGTGTTCTAGACCAAAGCGCAGCTTCTTGGATCCTTCCATTAACTTAAATAAAACAAACAAGCGCGGCAACTCAAGATCAACACCATGTGCAAAACTTTTGGGCGCAAATTTATTTGATTGCGCGTTATCTCCCATAACTACTGGCATTAAGCTAAGGGGGATCATAAGCAATAATAATGCGATTGAATCCACAGAAGCGAATATAGTTGGTGAGTGTTTACTTATATTTATGTCTTCTAATGCTCATACGTATGCTGTGTATTTATAAGGCACACAAACGCACGAACCCGGACCCCAGGCAAAGAAGAGAGTTTGCTTCTTCGAAATCAATTCACAGACACAAGCCGCTGATGGAAAACCAATTGACTTGAATAGCAGTCCTCGACCACCCAGAAAAGAGTCCCGCTCATCAGTTATTTTGCAGCCAGGTAAATGGCGCAAATCTCTGAACATTTGGCGTCGAACAAATCTGGATCATCGGAACTCAAACCTCAGGAAATCCTTGTCCAAAGCGCCAACGGCAAACGTAGATGAGTCCAATATAAAATATCAGGGAGGTTTATGTAATTGGGCGCGACGAAAATCTCTACATATTGATGACGACGAGCCTAAAAAATCAATCAGCTTTGAAAAACAAGTGCTGAGTTATTGCTCTCAGCGAAAGCCGCGAAGATTTGATAAAGCATATTCAACAGCTGTGATGCTAAACGTCACCAAGATTGGTGAGGGCGCTTACGGCGAGGTCTTTAAATATACCCCAAAAAATTCTTCGGATACGGACGTGGTATTGAAAGTAATACCGATTGAAGGGGCAATTCAGATAAATGGGGAGATGCAAAAGACTTTTGAACAAATTTTGCCCGAAATTATAATTTCCAAAGAAATGTGCAATCTTCGATTTAATGAAACGAATTCTACCACTGGGTTCGTGGATATATACAAAGTAAGCAGTAGAAACAGTATACATATGTATTTATATATAACATAATGAATAAGTAAACCAGGTATCACTTAAGCAATAGTCTGGAGCATTCAGAGCTTTACCGTACATAATATTATATAATTTTTATACCCTTGCAGAAGGTACAATATTGTCACATTATTTGTAACGCATCTCCGACCCCATAAAGTGTACATATTCTTGATCAGCATGACAAGCCGAGTCGACTTAGGTATTTCCGTCCGTCCGTCTGTTTCTATGCGAACTACTTTCTCAGTTTTTAAGCTATCGACTTGTAATTTTCGCCATGGGCTTTCTGCTGTAAGTTGGCATAGCGACGAATCTCCGCCTAGTACATTTTTTCGGCGGAGCTATGTCTTTTTTTTGCTGGTAGATATGTCGCTTTAAACGAGATATGTCGTTACCCCGTTGCGCTTATGTAAAAATCGTGAAGATCGGACCACTACATCATATAGCTATAATAGATGGCGCTACAACATTTTTTAGGTTAGAGAGGCGCAAGATTAAATTTGTGGTCAAACGCAAGGGTATATAAATTTCGGGTACCGAAGTTAGCCTTACTCTCTGATTTTAGGATGTGTTTTGCTTCATGTAAAATATAATATTGTTATTACACCTTAAAATGTATTATTTATGTATGTACCAGCTTGTCTTTCTCAGAAATGACATAATTGTAAGGTGTGCAAAATTTTAAAATGGCTTGTATATATATGTAAATTAAATGAACATATAATTTGTTTGTATTTGCAGGTATCGTTGGTCAACGGAAAGTATCCACAACATTTAATCAGGCTTTGGGAAGAATATGACGATGAAAAAGAGTCAGAAAATGAGCATCCTGCAATTTTTACAAATACCCAGCTTTTTATTGTTTTGGAACTGAAATTTGCAGGCAGGGATATGTCAGATTTCATATTTTCCAACGCCGAACAGTCTTACCATGCACTGCTACAAGTACAAGAAAGTGAATTATTTAAACTGTACATATTTATTATCTATTGCTTACATTTAGATATTGGTAACGCTGGCAGTGGGTGAGGAGGCTTATCAGTTTGAGCATAGAGATTTGCACTGGGGAAACATTCTAGTTGATACAACCGACAATAAGAAGATCGCTTATAAACTCAAGGGCAACGATTTGTCAGTATATACAAAAGGAATCAGAATAACTATTATCGATTACACCCTATCAAGGATAACTTTTGACGAATGTTGCCACTATAATGACCTCTCTGCTGACGAGGAACTGTTTGAGGCAACAGGAGACTATCAGTATGATATTTACCGTATGATGCGGGATGAGCTAAAGTAAGTACATACAATAAAACGTAGTTGCAACTCACTGAAGGCAAATTTTCGGACCGCATAGTCTATATGATCTTCATCAGCAAACGAACGGAATCATGTGCTCATCACACTCATGTGCTCATCACACCAAACTCGAGATTCATGTAATTGCTTATAATTTGTTATTGGTAACATCTAACAACTTGTGGATTTTTTTTTATTCTGTTTTTATAATTATAGTTTACACTTGCACTGAGAAAAAAGTTTTTCCGTGGAAAGATTCCTATATATGCTGATATTTTTAGTTTTTTTTTTTCATTTGAAAAGCGTGTTTTTGTTTAGCACTTCCAAATTGTGTGTAATTTATCTTTCATTTTTGGACACGTACGAACTAATTTTTTGTATAGTTTAATTGATCTATTAATATTAATGTTGCGGAAGCAAATTAATATCCGAGTAAGATAAGCCAAGAATTTTAACTTTCAAGGAGGGTGTCAATCAGTGAAATAATCAAAAAAAACAAAAATCGGTACTAAAATTGAAATCCGTATACGTATCCCCAGCTCAATTAATCAGAGGATCCTAACAATAACAAGTAAGAATGCTATAGTCGATATTCCGACTATAAGATACTCGTACTCAGCATTTATTCAATATTCGACACACTCAAAAGTATGAACAAAAAGAATTTTTTTGTTCCCATCCGAAATGTCTTTTTACGCTTTTGTCTATAATTATTATCCGATGCGCTAAAATTTGTGGAAGATATAAAATTTCGTCGTTTGGGGGCGGGAGGGGCGTGGCAACATTTTAAAACAAACGTGATCTGACGAAACCAAATTTGGTAACTCTAGACTCCGACGGTAACTCGGACATGCCTACATCGACCCCCCCTCATCGTGCTGATTAACAATATATATACTTTATATATACGGAAAAGCTTCCTTCTATACGTTGCAAACTTAATGACAAAATTAATATACCATTTTGTGAACGGTATAACAGAAAAAAATTATAAAACTGAAAAACTAAAGTGGGCGGTAGCTTTGAATGGAGGCCACCCTAATAGGTGGGCGTGACAAAATAATAAAATAAACTTAATCTGAGTACACATTTATAGAAAATAAAAATCCAAATTTAAATTTCTAAGATATAGGTTTTCATGCATTTGGATGGAAAGACGGATATGGCTAGATCGACCCAGCTTGTCCTTCTGATCAGAAATATATATACTTTTATACACTTCCTTTTGCCTGTTACATACATTGCCACAACTTTAATATGCCCAATAAGCAATAATAATCGAGTGATTTCCAATGTAGACAGAAGAGCTGTTTTGGCAGATGGTCTCACGGGGCTCTCGACCTGACAGATCCAGGCCAAATTTGGCGTAAAAACGAGCTTATCTACCATTCAAAGAGTGATATCGAATGATTTACATTTCAAGAGACTGGAACTTAAGAAAAAACAGCTCTTCAACAATTTGCGTGATCTTATAGGACCTGGAGAAGAGGCTTTATTTCGTCTTTTAGAATGAATATAAATGTAATTTAAAAGCTTCGGTGGAGCGCCTTATTAGTCATGTTGGGGTGTGATGCTGTGGGAGCAACCTCCAATATGATACATGCTAGTTGCAGTTTTTGGCATCAAATATGAGTGTGAAAACCTATAACTTATAACTTACAATGCACCTATACACTGGACGTGGCTGGTTAAGTCATGGATTGAACACCAAAATGTTCGTTTAATGCAGGGCCGCCTTATTAACTCGAACTACATTTTATAGAAAACGTGGGGCTGTCTTGCAACTTCTGTAATTATGAAAACAATGTTCCGACAAATCTGATATTTTTGAAGGTATTATTAAGTGTATTGAAACATGTTCAACTTACTATATCTGGAGTAATTTTAAAAAATGGCCTAAAAACTATAAAAAAAAAACGTGGTGTCGTAAGCTGATGATCAAAATTAAAATTTTGAAAAAACAATTTTTTTTTTTAAATGAAGCAGTGAAAGGCAACCTTAAATCTCTGTAGTATCGAGAGCTACAGGGCTGAATTTAAAAATGTTGCTTAAGAATATAAGATTTGCATGCTGATTGAGTTTAAAAATCATCCTGACTGGATTGAATTCAGTTTGAATAACCATATCCTTTAGATGGCATAGAACGAATTGTTTCAGAAGAGAACAAGAAAGGAAGGTTATCTTCGGGTAACCGAAACTTGCATACTCAGACTGCAGATTCGTTTGAAATTCGGTGAGCATACGTGGAGGTTTCTAAGACAGAGACTTAGACAAATTCGGATGGCCAAAAGAGTTCATTCCGAATTGGTCAGTTATATGGGACCCATATGAGGTGAATATATATACTTTATGGGGTTGGAAATGCTCCCTTCTATGCGTTACAAATATGGTGACAAAATTATAATACTCTCCGCAAGGATATAAAAACGAGAAAAGCAAGTAATTTCAAGAAGATTCATAATTTTTGTAAAAATTACGAAAAGAACTATCAATTTGAAATCCAATTTGTAAGCATATTGGACCATCCATCACTCTTTTACAACCATGCTTACTATAGCCAACACGCGGACAACGCGATCTTAATGCAAGAGGCTAATCCAAGCGTCGCCAGAGCTTGAGATTGCGTGGCGGGGCTACTCACGAGGTATAGAGGGGCTTGTGTGAGAAGTAAAACAATTGCAGAAAAAAATGGACATCAGATTTGCCAGCAATAAATCTTAAGTTACACGTTTGTTATATATTTACAATGTGAATAGTATGTAAGCTTCGGAAAGCCGATTGTATACGGTATATACTTACATATTTAGTATATAATCCTCGGCATGCCGAACTTTGTTTTTATTACGTACTTTGCAAACAGAAAAATTTAAAATGCAATTTGCCTGTATACTATTTACCTAAGCCTTTATTTACTTCCATAGGAACAATTGGACAAAATTTGCCCCCCGGACAAATGTGCTATGGCTATCATATGTGATTGCCAAATTGATTGACGGTGTAAATTACAAGAATGCCAGTACGAAAAATCATAAGCTGTATATTGAGAAACTGAAGTCCTTACAAAATATCATGCTGACATTCGAGAGTGCTGTCCATTGCGTCAATCATGTATTCAAGTTGAATTAGATGACGCAAATATATATGTATATATATTTTCTGAAACGTTTTTATTTATATTTTGAATTCCATTCAATGTCCTATTTATGATTTCAAAAGTTGTATATTTTTTAATTTTAATAAATAAGGGACAGAAAATAATGATTACTTTTATATAAATTACTTTTAATAAAGATTTATAAATATCATAACACCAAAATTTGTATTGTTTGATAAACTCTTAATATCCAATTCAAAGGCACACTGAGGTCTGTTGCCTGATAGTATTAACCAGGATTGCTCTTGTTGCTTGCGTATTGGAAGTCCCCTTTACAACTGTGAACAGCAATGCCGATGTTATACTTGACTCCACAAAAAGGGGCCGCCTTGGGGTGGTTTACTTAAAGAGTATATGGGTTTATATTTTTCCACGTCCTGATACCAAATGTTGTGAGTCTAGCTCTTATAGTCTGGGTGTTTAACGGACGGACAGGGCTAGATCAACTCGGGTGTTGGTTCTGATCAATAATATATATTCTTTATGGGTTCAGAAAGGCTTTTTTTGCCTGTTGCATACGAATACAATATTTTCTATACTATACATGTAAGAGTATAGGGCATTTTTTTTAAATATCTATAATTTCTTTTTATATTTGTACTCATATTTTGTACTTGAAAGAAATTACGATTGTATATTTCGCAAAAAGACAAAACTTTATTTTTTAAAACAGCAAACCCGAAACGCATTTCTAAATAAAATACACCAAAATTATCAAATGCATCATATCAGATTACATATTTAAAGCCATAGAACTCCAATAAGGAATTATAAATTGAAAGTTTTTAAATTCTACTAACAACCTTTAGCCGGGGATGATTTTAATTAAACCTTCGGTTTTACAAAAAGCTTTGGGCATTTGTTAAGTTACGCATCAGAAAGCTTTCCTTCGGTGTTTTGCTCTCGCATGCGCTCTTTAAAGGATATTTCATTTGCGTTTCCAGTTCTTGACAAATTCGAAGAAACAGCAGCGCAAAATGCAGCCACAGTGTGATTCATTCTACTTGTAAATAGAAAAAGGCACTCATTAAAAATTGCTAATAGTTTTGATTATATAAATTAAGCCTCAATTACATATAAATGAATGAAAAATGTATATTACTAATCCAACATGTAAATGCAACGGTATGTGTATTTAATTTCGGGTCGAGCAATAAAAAACTCTGCCAGATGCAGATGCAACAAACCACTCGCAACAAAGAAAACACACAAAAATCGATAATAAATAAAAATTGACAAATTTTGGACGACAAGAAAATCTAATTATAAAACTAAAAAATGTGATATAAATTTTCAAATCTGGCATGGTAAAACAAGTCGGGAGACCTTGCACTATAAATGGGTCATTCTGTGTCCGCGCTTACGAGTATAATGCGTTGTGGAAAAATATTAAATTGAGCTAAACAAATTTAGCGCACAATTAAGCATTATAAAGGAAACTCAACTGCAAGCCAAGGTAAGCCGAGGAGAACCGTTGAATATGTTACGTTTACAGGGGATGTATGGGTTTATTAAGTTGAAGTCATTTGTATCTACCAACATCGTACATACAGGTGCAGTTTACTTTTGTTTTTGGGGTGGTGGTGTAATGATGTGGGCTGCGCTATGCTTGTATGTCTGGGCTAAAATAAGTGTCCATATGTATAAAAGATATGTATAAAAGATAAACCAAATAAATTGTATTTTTTTTTGAAAACCTGTTGAAATGCCGGGTTTGGTTGTCCATTTTAAATAAATGTTTTTTTGAATTTCTGATTTATAGTTGGGTGTGGTTGCATTACACATGAGATTGTTTAAATAGGTCAATGTTTAGACGTGGTCAGCGTTTAAAAGACTACAGTCCTAGTAGTAAAAGAATCAAAATTGTTGTTTCCTTTTTCAATTGCCGTTTTTCTCCTCTTCTTCCTGTGTTTTTGGGCGTCTTGAGTTTTTGTTATCGAAATTGCAGTTCTATGCTGTGTAGGCACTATAAACGTTACAGCCAAATCTGTAAAGTATGTATTTGTTATCTTTGAGCTAAAGGAAGGGAAAGGGATGAGTCGTTGACGAATTGCCATTGCTGTAAATTTTGTTAGAAATCGATTATGGGCAGGAGTCAAGCAGGCGAAACGAAACGCTTGGCAGTTTTTTAACAACGACATGGCTGCATTAACTGCCATTATGCGTATCTCAATGGTTGAAAAGTTCAATAGTTGCATATAATAAACAAACTTACCCTTCAAAAAAGTTTATTATTTATAACTTTATCAATTAGTTTTTAAGGGTCTGTTTATAATTGACATTTTTTTTCGTGCTTTGCCGACATAAAGTTCTTGACTATTCTTATAAATTAAGATATGATATTTTACCAGAAAGGTTAAACCCCTAACAGACAGGCAACCACAATTGTGTATCGCTATCTCTGAAAGCTGTTGTTGGCAGCGAGTACGATATGGCTCTGTCCTCTCGCTCTCTCGATTACCAACCTCTGAGTGAATGCTGTGAGAGTGTGACTGCGCTCGTGGCAGGAATCACATTCGTATGTGACTTACGCGGAGCTCGCATTTTGGATGCGATTCTGGATCTGGATTCTGGATCCACCAGACCTCCCTTCGGCATTAAATATATGCTTAAAAATGCAAAATCAAAAATATCGCACATTGCATTCTATATCCGCCAACACTAACGCTTAACCAACACCTGCTTCACGCAACATGCAATTCGTTAGCTCAGGTTTTCGACAATCACACCGGTTCCGCCCGGAAGTATACAATATCAACAAGCCACATAGCAAGAGAACTACACGAACTTTGGATAGCAACGACCTGTTACTATGCCACGACAATATGACCCCAAGAAATACCGACAGCAACAGTTCATGTCAAAAAGGTCAAAAGCGGTTAGCTATATGAATAGTCCACAGTTCGAAACAGGAAAAAGACCTCTAGACTCAACGCCCGACGCATATAAAGGCAGAGAAACTTTAACATGCAAACTAACGAAAATGAAAAGAATGAAATGCAACCTGCCAAGACGTACGTTACTATGGCAGAATACAGTCAAGCAATTGCAGACCAAGAAGGAAGATACGACAACAAAGAAACGGAACACTACGACAATTTTGCAATGCATTTTTTAGAATAGAGCATTTCTTGCTCCATACTTCGAATGCAAGCTGGGGAACGGGATAATTTTGAAAATATTAATAGATACAGGCTCAAATAGGAGTTACAGTCAACCCAAGTTTGTAACTCATCCAATGCCTAATCAAAAACATTTAAATGCAGTGTCACTCACCATAATATAGCCAACCTCTTCAACCACCATGACATAAATGTCGACTTCGTTTTGCTGCCAACTTTAAAGTCATTTGATGCCATTCTGGGCAATGACAGCTTGAAAGAACCATTAAACCATTTACCATTAAAAACAAAATTAACGTACCCATTAAAGAAAAGAAATTTGACGCAGCAAATGCCATAGTACCTGGAATTTAGCATTTGACAAAAACTTAAACAGCTTAAATAGACTTGCTCGAACATACCCAAACTTATTTGCAGAGGCAAACCAGAAACAGACCTACCCAACCAATGTGAAAGCAGAAATACGAACTTCATCGGACACACCAGTATACTCAAAATTCTATGAGTATCCAATGTGCACCAAAGATGAAGTTAATAAGCAGGTTTCTGAACTCTTAATTGACGGTATAATCAGGCCATTAAGGTCACCATAAAATTCACCTGTATGGATAGTACCTAAAAAACAGATGCCTCAAAAGCAAAAAAATATCGTATGGTCATAGACTACAGAAAATTAAACTCGGTCACCATATCCGATAAATACCCAATACCAGAAATAAACGAGGTGCACGTCCAACTAGGTGACAATAACGCCTTTTCCTTATTAGACCTTAAGAGTGGATTCCACCAAATTCCGCTGAAAACGTCCGACATAGAAAAAACCGCCTTCTCCGTGAATAACGGCAATATGAGTTTACACGACACCCGTTTGGACTAAAGAAGAATCACACTTAAAAATCTAAAAATCTTTGAACTTTTCAAGAAGCCAATATGAAACGCCAATTGGACAAATGCGAGTTCATGAAAAACGAAATTGAGTTTCTTGGCTTTGTTGTATCCGACAAGGGCATTGAAACTAATCCAGATAAAGTTGCTGCTATTGCTCAGTATCCTCTTCCGAGGACTCTTAAGCATTTAAGATCCTTTTTGGGAATCTCCGGGAACTACAGGAGATTCATTAAAAATTATGCTAAGCTCGCGAAACCCCTTATCTCGCTTTTAAGAGGGGAAGACGGACGTGTGTCCAAAAAACTGTTTTCAAAAAAATCAATTACACTTGACAATCAAAGCTCTAGAAGCATTCAGGAAGCTTAAAAGTACTTTAATTTCCAAAAATTATAATACTCCTCCGTCCATATTTCGGAAAGGAGTTTCACTTGACAACCGATGCTTCCAACTTCGTAATAGGGGCAGTTTTGTCGCAAAATAACAAACCTATCTCATTTATCTCAAGAACACTATCAAAAGCAGAAGAGAATAATGCCGCTGGCCAAAAATCCTAAAGAATTACCTATACGGTAAAAGTACAGTAAAAGTACAGTAAAAGTCAAATTATTTACAGGAAACCAGCCATTGATTAACTCTTTGAGTAGGTGGCATATAAATGCAAGAATCAAAATCTTATTTAAGGAATACGACTTCGAGATATTTTATAAACCGGGAAAAGAAAATGTGGTAGTTGATGCGCTATCCAGAATATCACCGATAGGGCAAATAAACACAGCGATGAAAGCTCAGGTGAAAAACTGATATCAAGTATGGAAGTCTCTGTTAACGCCTTTAGCAACCAAATATTCTTTCCAAAAGCAGCAGCATACGCTTCCCAAGATTTCACAGACATGACATATAGAAGACAACAATACAATCCAAACGATCTAATGTCCGACTTAAAAAAATATCTGAATCCCTCAGTAATCAACGGCATCGACACAACCGAAGATATAATAGGGAAAATACATTTATTATATCCAAGTCATTTTAAAAATTTCAAAATACGTTTCACCCAAGCACAAGTAAAGGATCTGACCAACGAAACAGACCAAGAGGAAGAGATCCTCAAGACCCACAATAGAGCTCACTAAAATGCTCTAGAGAACAAAATACAGTTGTCCGAAAAATGCTACTTTCTGAAAATGAAGCAGACAATAACGAACATAGTCAAACAGTGCAAGATTTGCAAAAAAAAAAAACAAAATACACATAACCCAGAGATTAGAAAAACTGCCATACCAGAATACCCCGGACACATAATCCATATCGTCATCTACTCGACAGAACGATACCTCGTACTTACAGTAATATACAAAATTTTCCAAGTTAGCGAAAGCTCAATTATAAAATCAAAGTGATAGAGGATACTACGCGATACAGTTTTCTATTTCGTCATACCGAAATTTATAGTAATGGATAATGAAAAATCCGTAAATTCTGAATCAATACGATTCATGTTAGTAGACCAACTAGGAATTGAAATTTGAAAAACACCCCCTAATAAGAGTGCGGTTAACGACAGATAAAACGATTTCATTCTGCACTCTTTGAAATAATGAGATCTTAGAATAGATATCAAACTAATAGGAACTTCGAAAAACTCCTAGATAGAGTCGTCTACGAGTATAACTGCTCAATTCATTCGGTAACAAAGAAAAGACCACTAGAAGGTTTCTTTGGCAGAAGAGTTACCACTGACCTCACACAGTACGAAGACTATACAACATAGGACGACTGAGCCGTAACCAGACCGAAGACCTAGAAGGGAACCAATTTGTGTCAGGAAGCAATGATCATAACGACTTAGTTTTAATAACAGATAGCATAAATATCAAAATACAGCTAGAAAACAGAATAAGTAAATTGACCAAAATTACTAACGGTATTGCAAATTCAATTAGAAGAGACTCAGTTAAAAGTAATAAATTGGCCATTAGTTTTCAGAATCAAGTTCGGCTCATTAAGGATGATTAACATATTCCTGTTCAGTGAGAAAAAAAATGGCCATATGGCACTACTAACTACCGAAGAAATGTTGGAATACTCAGATGTCTCCATTTGGTAGAATGGAACGACACTTATATATTGAATCAAGATACCGAATTTAGATATAACGTCTTTTAAAAATTATGTAATATAAATTTACTAATGCATGAATTTACTAATGCAAGCCACATACCAACGCTGGATGCGATCAACGAAGGAATCATCCGAGGATAGCATTCATTACATCAATAGCAGCTCTAGCCATCCTAACGTTTAGTCTTTATTGATGTAAGAGTAGACAGAAGACGATAAACGTACAACTTGGGAACATCAATACCGAAATATCCAAGGCAACACCAATTCCCCCAGCTAACATATACCGGCAGCGAATATGCAATTTAACAACATACCATTTTTCTAAAAACACTTGAGGACAAGTGTAAATCTAAGGGGGAAGCGTTAAGAACGAAAACTGCAACAACATCCGTCAGTCAGGAGCAGTAGCTTCAATATTGCTTAGCTTAGCGTCTGGATAACTGCCCGTATTGGAACATTGGGCTTATACAGGAGATAGTTTACATTACAGTGCTGAAGATAGATAGGAACATAATTTCTAGTAGTTCTACGAGGAACACAAAACCTGATTTGGCTAATTAAGGGATATCACCATTAATCAGCTCATGAATAAAGATAACATTAAGCATAATTCAACGATTTTCAAGAGGTGGAAGGTTTATTAGCAGGAGCCTACTGGAATATGAAGGGAGGAGGTTATTGGGGTCCAAATTCAACCCACGGAGAGTAAAAAGTAAAAATTTCTTTTCAACAGGCTCAATGCGGTCTTGGTGATTCCTGTATTGTGGACACCAAACACACGATGCGTACTCTAAAATAGGTCGGACCAGAGAAGTATACAGTAGTTTAGTTATATAAGGATCATCAAATTCCTTCAAACATCGCTTGATAAAACCCAGAACACCCACCTTATTGACGGTAATTGAAATGTGTAAGTCGAATTTTAATTTAACAAGTCATCAACTCAGTCGATCCGATCAAGAGGGCATATCGTTAAGAAGGTACGATGTCTGAAGACAATTAATAAATAAAAGAACATTCAAACCTACCACTACAACGTACTTATGTTTAGTTAAAGCTGGCGATTACAGTTTGAACTGTAATTGATACATATGTCTTTAATTCGTTCGGATATAAATGATGAATAAAAGAATCTCCACTGCATTACATTGAAGCAAGAGAACTGCTAAGGGAACCTCCTCTCACTACATTTCATTCAAACAGGAGAATTAATAGAAGAACCACTCCTACCTCTACATGGTAGCCGTGACAGGACGAGTCACAAAGCTGGATGGAAATATAAACACAAGGCTAGATGGAATCGAAAAAACTGAGCGAGTAGAGAGCTAGGTAAAAGTAAAAAAAGCGGTGGTGTTAAAACTAAAGTGGAATAGGGAATAGTGCACCGCCAAGCGCATCAAGCTGGCCCATGAAGCCGACAGACAAAGAGTGCAGGAAACGGCGGCTGCATTAGAATTCATTATTTTATATATTTGTTACCAATTATTATAAATTGCAAAATTGATCAGAAACACATTTGCCCAATGTGAAGTATAGCCCGTAAAGCAATATGAAAAATATTGGTATTAACATCTACGTTGTCAGCCGAAATTTTAACTAATGAAAATTAAAAAATTCCATTTGAACATATTGTACAAAACAATAATTTAATTCGATCAATATGGGTCTTATCGATACTAATACAATGGATTCCACTGCAAATGTCATCAATAAAGTAGAAGTAGAAAATCAGGACTTAAGCCTAATAAGCACACTGTTCATCGCAATTGTAATACTAACGTTAAGTAGCTTATTTTTCAAAATATATAAACTTCATAATAAGTGCCTTAAAAAGAGGTATTTGAGCAAGGCTAATGACTTGGAAAATATTTGAAAATGTTAAAGAATAAATTTATGATTGATGAAGATGATAGTCTATGATTGATTAATTAATTGATTAAAAATTGTAATAATTAATAGCTGTATTTATGAAATGGCAACACAATAAATTAAATTAAAGCAAATTGCAATGTCATATAAATGTCTATCTCAGAATAGAATTGTTCAAGCGGTAACTGTCAATAAGCATGCACAAATATTAGTAGAGTTTTTTAATCAGGCACGTACTTTAATACACGACCAAAGAGAAATCTTAAATCAGACCCAGTGGTCATATGTTTTAAACTTTTTGGTTAGACTAAGATCATTTTTGATTGCTATAAAAGGGAGTTATAATTTGGATATATCTATACCGACAAGCCTATATACCCCTTTGACAATCGAAACTGGTGAAGAACAGGAATCGATAGAATCAGCATGCAACTCTGACATCAAAATAAAAGAAGCAAAAAAGCCGGGCATGACAGCATAAAAACCGTACTAGAAGCTGGAACACGCACAACTATGGATGCAGCTATAAGCGCATACATTTGAACTAGTACGAGACTTACTGGCAATGTGAATACAATATTGCATTCTAAAAGAGATAATTCCTCCTAACACGAATAGAAGTAATTATAATAACCAGAGTAGGAGTAATAATACTAACAATAAAAATAACAATGTCAGATTAGCCCAAAATAACTCGGGAAACTCTCAACAACCTTTAGATATGCAACAATAGAAAACAACAAGGTTTACACCACCAATCTCAGTCTTAATATATTGTATCATTCAATCATGTAGCAACAGGAAAATACTAATTTTTTTAATAGATACAGATGCAAATTCGGATTATTTTAATGACATTCAAAACTACAAAGGAGTAAGCGAAGAAGTTGTAAAATCTAAAGGCTTAACCTAAATTGAGATACAGACAGCTAAATATATTCCAAATTACAATAGAATCAATATTGAAGGTAATAGCCAAGAAGTTTTAAAAAACCAAAGGGTTAGCTTCAATTCAGATATAGACAGCTAAATATATAATTCCGCACATTTTCCATTTGGTAGATCTACATAATAATAGAATAATAGGCATTGATTTTATAGAAAAGTGTAATTGTCGATTATATTTTAAACCATCAGAAGATTATAATTAGACGTAATAACTTAAATTTGCCGATTTACGTTCCGATGACATACATTCTGGAAAAAACTCAAAATTATTACCAGCAAGATTCTATGTTTATGCAAAATCACTTTAGTTTCAGATAGTGTACTTATTCCAAACCAGGAAATTCAAGCTGGTAGTTACTTTGCAAATACCATTGCAACTCCTCAAAACACGTTTGTCAAATTTCGAAAAACTACCAATACTGATCAATTAGTTAATATAAATGACTTAGAATACGAATCACTTTCGAATTACAATGTGGTTCAAATAAACACTGAAACCAGAGAACAAACTGTGTTCTAAAAATTGTTCACCACAATTCAAATCAAGTTATGCAATAAATATACAGACATATTCGATTTGAAACCGAATCTATATCAACAAAAAAAGAAACGAAAAAATTGCGATTAGTAATTGACTATCGTCAGATTATTAAAAAGCTGTTATCTGATTTCCACTCACTAGAATTGATGATATTTTAGATCAACTAGGTAGAACAAAATATTTTTCATGTCTCAACTTCGGATTTTCATTAAATTTAACTTGAAAAAAATTCAACGAGCAATGGCTCATATCGCTTTACGTGACTACCATTAGATAGCGCCTAATTGTATCCAGAGAGTGATGACTAGCATTTTCTGGACTAGAAAAGTCTCAAGCATTCCTTTATATGGATGATCTTATAGTCATTGGTTGTTCCGAAAGGCATATGCTTAAAAATCTAACTGATGATTTTGACAATTGCAGGAAATACAACCTAAAAAAATGTTGAAGTTACATTTTTGGGACATAAATGCACAGATAACGGAATCCTGCCAGATGACAAAAAATATGATGTCATTCAAAATTACCCAGTTCCCCATGATGCGGATAGCGATAGACATAGATTTATTAAAATTTTCGCAGAATAGACAGATGACTGCAAAAATGCATTTTTACACTTAACATCTCAGCTTAGAGAACCAACTCTGTTACAATATGATATAAAATATACAATATTCCCACTTCAAAAAATTTTGCAAATAATTTTGCATAACAAAGGATGCGAGTAAGCAGGCGTGTGGTGCTGTTTCAACTCGAAACCACAATGGCCACCAACTTCCAGTTGCTTACGCATCTAGATTATTTACAAAAGGTGAAAATAACAAGAGCACAACTGAACAGGAATTAGCAACCATTCATTGCGCAATAACACATTTTAGACCCTTTATTTACGGTAAACAGATCGCAGACCACTTACTTCCCTATTCTCAATGATTAAATCGAGCTGAAAATTAACACGTACGAGACTTGAATTGGAGGAATACATTTTTACAGTAGAGGGCAAAGATAATTATGTAGCAATCCCTAGTAAAAGCTTTAAAGCTCAACTTATATGATGTCATTAGTAGTACGTAGTACTTAGACGTAGTACGTAAAGTAGTGATCTTACATGTAAAAAATATGCTATGTTTATTTACACATGAAAATTACGGCAAGATATGATGTTAGCGATTTATATATTAAAATGGAATTATCCACTCAAAGCGGCACCGTGGGAAAATATCTTTGAGCACATTTCAAGAAAATGGGCAATACAATTTTGAAATCATTAAGAGTAGCGCTACTCAACCCGTTGACCCTGGTTAAAAATTAAAAGGAAAAAGAATCCCCTTCGTCTACATTCCATTACGACCCCAAACATGGCGGACACAACAACCTTCGCCAGTGAATTTGAAAAATGTTTACAACCCAAATCTCAAACAGGACCCAACTAACAGAATTGCTCTACGACTAAGCAAAATTGGCCGCCAGCGGGTAAGGATAGAGCCCCAAAGGACAACAACATCATTAGGCAATGCTATAAATACCACAAATTTGATCACATCAAGAACTACTGCCGGAGGCAGCCTAAATAAGGAAGATGTAGCCAGGACCATTGGGCTTATTAAAAACACTGCCAAGCAAAGGTACTGGCGGATGCTCGAATTGCCATAGCAACCATGGCGCCAAGTACCAGGTCTACATAATTTACCAAAAGATGATGAGGAGCTGGAAGACAATAATAAATACTGCTAATACTAATATAGCAGAAATTCGATTTTTATTGCCTTTGTAACTGTGAAATAACATTTGATTTTGATTTGATTTTTCGCCCACGTGTTTTAATTAATTTTTGCAGTCGATTTTCAACATTTTAAATTAATATTTGAAGTTAGTGTTTGCGTTATTGTTAAATCTGTTTGACCTCGGTTCGGTTAAATATATATTTACGTGCTTCATTCGTCTCTTAAGTATCGGTCTGATCAGATATACCCTTATTATTTAAATTCTTCGTCTTTGCCTTCTTTCTGGAAGGATTTGAAAATCATTAATTTCCATAAAAAGGCAGCAAGACAGATGCCCAAAATAATACGGGCATATAAAAACTCTCTGCTATTCCTAATTTTTTTTTTTTTAATCTTAACTTCACACTTAAAACACTCCTTTGGATCTGAAATTTCATCTTCACAGTATGGGTTTATAATGAGTAGGTCCCTCACCACTAATTTACTAGATCTTTTTCTTTTGTACGACAAGGACTCAAGAATCAAATGCAAACTCACATAATTTACACTGACTTCAGCAAAGCATTTGACTTGGTAAATCACTGTTTACTTATTCATCAGTGGATCAACTTGGTTTCCCATCCTATCTTCTCCTATATTTCCGACTACCCTCAGAACTCAGAGTTCTTTATAAAGGCTCTTACTCTAAGCCAATTAGAGTTACATCAATGGTACCGCAGGGTAGCCACCTCGGTCCCCTTCTCTTAACCTTATTTATCAACGATTTGCCTCAGGTTCCATCCGATTCTCGTGTACTAATGTACACCGACGACGTTAAATTTAGCTTTTCCTTCAACGACCCTTCCTATAATTTTAGGCTGCAAGGCTGCTTTCCAACCGTGGTGTCAGGCCAATTTCTGAAGAACTCCAACGCGCTTGGACACGATGACGTTGACAAAAAGAGCGTCAAGCAGAGGCCTCGGCACCCCGAAGCTCTTCCATAGAATCGGCAATGACATAATAGAAGGCTTCCATGGGAAGCAGTACGTGGTGGCTACCTTCTTGGACATCCAGCAAGCGTTTCATAGGGTGTGCCATGATGAACTACTCTTCAAACTGAAGGCTCTTTTGAACCCACAGCTCTATTCACTGGTGCAGAATTTCCTGATATAGAGTACCTTTGTAGTGGTCCAGAATGGAGAATGCTCTGGCTTTAAGCACATCCGAGCCGGTGTGCCACAAGCTGGTGTGCCCTATTCATGCATGACATGCCCATTGGTCGAGACATACCCACTTCTCGTCAATGAGACCTCATGGCGTGCACTTTCGCCGATGACACCAGGACACCTGGCCAGCTACTGCTGCATCTTCTGAATCACTAATATGCTTCAGGAGTACCTGAACAAAATGTATCATTTGGGCGTGCAGGTGAAATACCGCCGTGAAACCAGACAAATGTGCCACAGTAACGTACTCTCTCAGGCTTGATTGTCCAGAGCTCTTTCTCTTCCTGCCCATAACCGTAGGATGACGTTCCGGAGTCACGTTATGGAAGTCGTACACAACATCAGGACCAGGGCGAAGAAAATGGGCTGGCTCCTCAACAGACGCAACAAGCTGTACCTGATGAATATAATCGCCATATATACGGCGATATTGGCCCCACTAGGCGTATCACCGACACAGACTGGTACATACACACCATTAACCTCGAGGGGGATTTGGGCGTGCCGTCATCAACTCACAGGCAGCAAGACACTTCGAAAGGCTTGCCAACCACTCCAACAACCTTCTCGACGTCTGGTGAGAAAACGCGGGAGACATCACGCAGAAGGACACAGACGGCTGCGCA
Source organism: Hirtodrosophila duncani (assembly GCA_037043425.1). NCBI lineage: Eukaryota > Metazoa > Arthropoda > Insecta > Diptera > Drosophilidae > Hirtodrosophila > Hirtodrosophila duncani. The sequence continues at coordinate 1,341,483 of JBAMBM010000828.1, read as the reverse complement.
GAATTCACCCTGAAGACCTGCAGCATCGCGTCATATAAATGAATGAAATATATTCCTTTAGTATAAGTTGCCCAATATGGCAATCGTAAATTCCAATTCGCTCACTCACGCTCACTCCGCTAGCCCAAACATTTAGAATATTACAGATCGATAAAAGTAAATTTCAAATTTACATGGTATGGGCCCAGCCAGAAAAGTTCGTCGAAGTAATACGTACCTTAAAAGTATGCAATTATGAAGACATCACAGATGCCAGCACAGAGATACAGACACCAAACAACGTTCTTTTGCCGGTTCTTTTGGTCGGTTCACAATTGCAAATCATATTGAGTTCTAGTTCTAAGCAGCATACACTCTGGCAGGTCTTACCAAGCTTCAATTTTTGTTTTTGCTATCAATTTTGTGCTGTTGACAAATACAGTGAGATCACGGAATCCGACGGACTCTTTAAGTATTTCAATGGCAGCTGAAAGAACAAAACCCAATGATTTTTCGCTCACTTACGACCTTGAGGCCGCTAACACAAGCAGTTATTTTTAGTATATCATTATTTTTTAGTAATATCGACTAGGGGAGGATCAAGCGCTGTGTAGTGGTGTAACTATCGAAAAGTACCGATGTATATGTGTGGAATAAATTGTACAATCTATTAATCAAGAGTTATATATCTGCGTGGAAGGCCGATAAGTATCGATATATAGCTGTATCATATTGTTATTAGTTGAGAGACCGTCTTGCAAGAAGTACAACAACAGCAAATCACTTAACAGCTGCCGGCTACTCAATGCTGTTTTGGCTTTGTTTTCGTCTTCTGTACACAAGCACGGAATTGAGCAAAGTAGAAATATGCGTATATTGGTTTTTTCAAGATATGCACACACTATGTTTTTTTGAATTCACTTATTATCTCAATTTAGTATATGCAGTAGACTATTAAAACTATATGCTATATGTTTGGATATATATTCGGATGAAGCGGGGCTCTTCTTCTGCGGTACTGCTGTCAAGCATTGCTTCGCAGAAGATTCGGCAATACCTTGTTCATAGAGCGCCATCGTGCTCAGCTCTCCGAAGGTCGACCATCACTTGCATGGCAAAGTTGCTGACGGCCTTCCACTTCTAAGCGCTCTTCAGCATAGACGAGATAAAGCTCGCCACCGAGATCTCGAATCCCAGTTCCTGTTCCAGTTTTCGTCGCTGGGACGAGAATTTTCGCACGTGAACATGACATGTTCGGCTTCTTCCACCACTCCTCGGCAACACCATGTGCAATCCACCGATGGCTCGTGACCCAAACAGTTCAGGTGACTTGGAAATCAGCCATACCCGCTAAGAAGCTGACTCAGGTAGTAGTTTATATGGCCGTGCTTTCTATCAATCCAAGCTGGATTGGCGATGATACAGTGTATCCACCGGCCTTAGGTACACTTATCCCACCGTTCTCGCCATCTCTGCAGAGTCTGCCTTCTGGCTGCCTAGCGCGTCTCATTTTAAAGAACGGTAAAGCGTTTCCCCCGTATAATTTCTTATATATAGTGGTTCGTTCGGCCGCTATCTCCTATATGGGCGCAACGCCGGCTATACCGTGGGCTGCGTCTTCCGATATGATCCTGAATGAGCTGCAGGTACCTTGCTGTGCTTCAGGTTTCGTGGATGGGCGCATGAGAGGATAAGTGGCCTGCTTTGCTTCCCTTCTGTGGGGGATGACGTGCTCGACGATGGTTTTGAGCGTGGGGGATCTGCTGGGGCTGCTTGTTATCGTGAAGATTTTTAACCACGCTTATCCACGTTTGCCCAGGAGTCTTGCTTGGCTGAGTCGCATAAGTGCGGGAAGCAGCCGCGCTTGCTTTTGCGAATGGCTGCCTTGAGGGCTTTCTATGTGGAGGGTCTTGTAGGGTTCACTGAGAATTGCCAGGTCTGCCTGTAGTTCAAGCACTGTTTATGACAACAGAGCCTGAGCTGCCATGCAATGGTTCAGGTTGAGCTGAATTATTTCCATGTTTGGCAACCTCCTGTGTTTTTACTTGCAAAAGAGCATGCTTGGCTGCCTGCCTGGTGGTTGGCTTCCTTTTGGTTGCCGGCGCTACTGCACTGAAAGCAGTTGTTGTTGTTGTAACGAATTGAATGACTGCAGGTACATACAGGGATGGGATACATTTAAATAGAAAGAACAGCACAAAGTGAAAATTAATTCTGGCTAGGTAGCTGTTAAGGTACCTAGAGTACACGGATCTGAGCTGGGACAAGGTGGCTCTATGGGCGGTGGTCTGCCTAAGAGCACAACATTGGCATGCGGATGGTCTCTGTGTGGACCAATTCTAAGCCAAATCTGATATTCTCTGGAGTGGTGAAGTCCATCAGGTGGCTGATGGATTTCGTCTCCCTTCTGAGATCATATTAGACCGGTTTGGATCTGACCAACAAGGGTGGTCTAGTGGATTTATGGTTGGGCTGGAGGGGCAGCTGGAGGAATCGCTTGGTCAGCACCCCACAATGCTGACACACAGAGATCTTCTACACCTCTTGATGAAGATGGTCCACGGGTGTAATGGTATGACATCCCATTGCTGTGCGCCGTTGCATATTACCCCAGTGTTTTTCGCCGATAGTCGGAGTCCACATTGGGGAGGCGTAGTCGATAATGGGACGATCAATCGCTTTTTACGTTGTTAATATCGCCTGATTATCTTTTCTCGATGTGCTCCCGGCCGGAGCTTTAAGCACCTTAATAATACCCCTTACTCGCTTAGCCACATCATCTGCGTGTTTCGCCTTTGAGAGATCTAGTGCTACCGGCGATAAGAGGATGATAGGCCGGTAGGATCTGCCCATGTTTAAGGGCTTCCCTGGTTTGGGAACAGGAATGATTTTCCCCAACTTTCACATATGCGGTATGTGCGGGGTTTTGGTGCATAGATTTAGAACATTGGTAAAATAGCCTATGTCTTTGACCACTACGTGCTTGAGCATTACGGTCGCGAGTCTAGTTGGGCCAACTGTCGTGGAGTTTTGGCTGCTCGAATTGCCCAGCGGACCTCGTCCTGGCTAAGGGTTGTTGGTGGGTGGTCTTTGGGGAGTGAACGGAGTGAACGCAGTATTTTACGGCTGTTCTGGCTGCGGAGGCAGTTTCGTGAACTGCCACTTAAAGGCGGCTGCACATCTGGAGGGGTCACGCGACGTACAGGTATCTATGGTGAACCCGCTTTTCCGGGCATTTTATGGGCATTCAAGAGGCGCCCAATTTGGGCCCCATTTCTGGGATCCGGGGATCCGCAGCGTCGACACTGCGTAGGACATCTCGGTGTTCCGCCAGGCGAGAGGCCTCCAGTGGGAAATTGGGTCTCAGGTAAGGTATGCGTCCTGCGGGTATGCAGTACTTTCCTGCCTAAGTCAGTACTTTCCTGAAGGTCTTCTCACCCTAGCTAGTTGTTTAGGGCGGGGGCAGAATAGCAAAGTGAGCCTCCGTGGTGGCCTGGAACCATAACCACTTTACCGAAGATGGCAATCTTGCGTTTTTCATTGAGGCTCAGGCATTGAGCTCATTGATGCCTATCGCGATGTCAGGAGAGCTGTGGCAATTTGCTGTGATACGTATAGCGTGGTCTTCATTAATAACACAGGAGAGCCTCTATCTGTTTATCAAAGCCTACACCTCGAGCGTGGTGTGCGTTGACGTCACCTATAACGACGTGGTGCTCTCCGTCCAATAGGTGTGCTATGGAGGGCTTGTAGCCCGAACGCAGGCCGCTGTAGTAGGGAGACTTTTATAATGTCTATTTCGTCGTCACCTGAGCGAACGGTTATACCCTGGGCTTCCAGGTGAGAACCGTCGCCTTGGAGGGCCAACGGTCTGTAGTTTACCGATTCCATCATGACCACTGTCCTACCTGGGGACCTTGTAGCACGACGAGCAGGAGAGGGAACTCCTGTTCGTGAGCTTGGTCTCTTGCAGGGCCGCTATTGCAGGACATGTCACCTTCCTACTTAGCCCATTGCAGTTCCACTGAAGGATTTTAAATTCCTCATTGGTCAGTAGGTTGGTGCTGTTGTGGTTTGGACTGGGTTATTGGTGGGGGCAATTGTGGGTTGAGGGGGTATGGACTAATTGATCTCCTGCTGCAGTAGGGGCCAATGGAGATGGGGTGGTGGAGTTTAGAGTTTCTGAGCGTTGTGCAAAGCAGATGGCTGCTCTCGCCGCAGATACAACATCTGTTGTTGCTGATAACAAACTGATACTAAGAGGATAGGGCTATTGCAGGGGGGAGGGGGAGTGTACTGTGGGAACAGGCTAGGCACTTGTAGCTTGAGTTTTGGGAACTGTCAGCGAGAGAGACCTGAGCAACCTAGGTGGATCTTTGATGGCCATCCAAAGCATGGCACGGGAGCGATCACTCCCAGTGATTCTCCTCCGATACACTGGACACTCTAAGGCCGAGGGTTGCTTTGGACGTCATCGGCGCAGAGTGCATGGAGTCTGAGCAGACTAGCCGATGTTGTCTGCTCAGTTAGTAGAAAAACAACGATAGGGAGGAAAAGCAAAAAGAGGGGTTGGTGGGGGTTGCGTACATACTGACGTTCCCGTCTCCGGGTGTTCACAGTCCTTGGTTGGAATATATCCCAAATCGATCCCGGGGCGTAGACCCGACTGTCGTATGGATCGCTGATGCAGCAGGTGCTCATGCCGGTGGTTCTCCTACATCTGCTGGAGAAGCGACCGAACTTCAGACATTTGTAGCTTTTCACCCGAGCCTCCAGCGGTTTTTATACGGTATCGAGTCCACCACTGATGATGGCCACCTGGGTATGCGTTTCGCATGTTCTTACCGGTGCATGCGTCTGACGGGACTCGCGCCTGCGCGGTTATTACCGCTGCTACATCCTCCTTGCTTACATGCCCGTCTAGGCCTCTTTTTAAGAAGAGAGATTCCCGTGTGATGTAACGTATACCAAAGCTCTTTAAAAGGACCTCCGCAATGTATTTTTTGATCTTCTGGATGCAGTAAAGTCCGGATCCATTTATCGCCTTTGGTAGTTTGGCGGACTTTGACGACGTTTTCGCTGACGCTCTATAGTTTGTCATCCTGGCGGCAGGTGACCCTGACGGTGATAGATTGCCTTCCTATCAGCGCTTTTAAAAGTGTGTCCGGCTTGCTGTTGGCTTCCTTTTCTGCTGGCTCTTTCTGGTGTTGGTTTCCCTTTTCGATATTTGCTGCTCCCGCTGCAGTTTCTCTGCAGGCTAGGGTAGCTTTATTCCGCGTGGCTGCAGAGGGCTTCCGCTTTGCTGTGGTGTCGTTACCTAGTGCTTTTGTCGAGGTTTGAGTCTCACAATGGAGCTGGGTCAATTTACACTTTACATTTGTGAAGTACATTTGGAAAAGAAACATAAAATAGGGTTCGGGCAACATGGTTATAAGAAAGTTATAATATAGTACAGAGGGGGAAAAAAGTTAAAAAAAACCCGTTGAGAACAAACTTAATCTACATACAACTAATTAAATTTTTTAGAGCAATGTATCTTTCAGGCAGAAAGATAGCTTGCGTTTTCTCTGAATTATCGGCTTCTTAGAAAGCTATGAATGATTGTGGTCAAAGGGAGTGGAAAATGGAGTCTACACATTTTGTAAATTAATGCATCATGCCAAACTGAATCGGAAGCCGCTTTGATATCGCTTTGATATGCCTGTGGACTTTGATTTATAGAAGTTTCGTAATATGTTCCTTCCGGAAACCGAACTGAATATTAGGGAGAATGTATTTTTCCTGGACGAACATATCGTGTTTCTCTTTGGTGAGCGTTTCAAGGATTTAATAAGGGCTGGCAGAAGGCTTATCTGTCTATACGAGGTTGGTGATTCAGCGGGCTCAATTTTCTTTTTGATTGGGACCTCTTTCGAGATTTTCCAAATATTTGGGAACTAGCCCAAGCGTAGACATGCATTATATATATCAGTGATGAGCCGAACGGCGCTATGATGGAAAGCTTTAAGGCATAAATTCTTAATTTTAGCTAGCCCGGGTGACTTTTTTCTATTCAGACTTTTTATTATACTCCTAACTGTAGCCAAGTTTACAGAAAGGCTATATTGTGGGCGGCTATGAACAGTATTTAGCATAGAAATGCAATCTAGCACTGTTTCTTCAGAGCATTGCTCGCTTGCCAGCCTAGCACTGGATTGATTTTGGATTGCTCTGTTGTCGTGTAACGATCAGACCCAACTGTCAGAGTGGGAATAAGGCGGAAAAGTCATTTTTATGGGGTAGGAAAAGTATTTGCTAGTAGTATATTACCTCAGCAGTTTGCCCGGTTGCAGCCCCTCTCTTGATGTCTGCAATTGATGCAATCGGGTGCCCTCCCATTCCAAGTAACTATGCTGATAAGGCTTTGCATTTGAAAGAAATTTACAAGCTAAGCTCGTTATAACCTCAAGCCGATCTGTTTTTGGTTTTTTTTTTTAGATTTTTAATTAGTTCAAACGTTAGGCTTTTAATCTCCTCGATAGAAAATAACTCCTCATTTTTACTAGAACCGATTTGACAGCTTCGAGAACACTGAATGGTTTCTGGGTGACGGCGTCACTGGTCCTGGTCTAGATTTTGTTGCACACGCTCTCTGAAGCTTGCGAAGCTGGACAATCGGCGGAAAGGCCTTGCATTTTTCGTATTGAATAGTGGACGCGGATCAAGAGTCGGTTTTATGATTTTCCTCACATTTTGGACAATAAATTTCGATTGCTCAGCGCCTGGAGATATGCGTTATTCTGCTTCTGATAATCTCGTCTGACCAGACTTGATATCTTTGAGACCCATTTTAAATAGTTGTGTATTGAGGAGATACCGTTTTATGTATATCGATAAATTGAGTCGTCGTTATATGTATAACGATAAAGTTATCGATACATGTACTCCGGTATCTTGAGTTATCTATATATGTATATGATGTGTGAAAAGGCCATACAATTGATATTATATTTACCTTATATATATATTTTTATTTGTTATAGGTTGAAAAATGCATTCCGTGGGCATACATTCCGCAATGGCCATCAAGCGTCAACGAAAACGACGAGATGAACAGAAAAGGGCGCGTGAGCGACGCTATAGCACTCAGAGCTCGGAAAGTGGTGAAACTTTTCATTCACCAAGTGGATCAGTTAGACGTAAATATCAACACCCCCATCACGCGGCCAAACCAGGAATGCTCGACAGTCAGGTTAATTGCAACTTTTAGCAAATGAAATTAGAAATTACTTTTTAAGAAAATAAATATTTTTCTTTGTTAGGTGGTCACCAGCATTGGAATGTTGCACATTGGCATTGTCTTCATTGTATTTGGAATTTTCCTGTGTGGAGCTGGCATTATTCCGGATGAAACAATGTCGTGGAATGTTTTCAGTAAGTAAAACTTTATTTGAAGTGTGCAAGGACGGGTTAAGGACCTCAGTTCTGGGAAAATTGAGACGATAGTGGTGGTGATTTATAGATGACAAAGTCTTTTCCCACTCCCAGGGGCAAAATAAAGTAGCTTGGCTCTCTTCTAAATGAACGAAGCTAGTTGGCTCTAAAAAATAATGCGATAATATACAAGCAGGTAGTTGCACCTATGTTTAGATTCGCCCTACCACTATGGGGATCCTGTTCCAAAACCCAGCTTAGAAGAATGCAGGTTTTTCAAAATAAGACACTCCGTCAAATTTGTGTTGCCCCGTGGTGTGTGAGCAATAGCACTCTTCATAAGGACCTGGATGTCAGACAAGTGGGAGATGAATTAAACTCAACAGCTACAAGAAATTTTGACAGGCCTGAGTTTAATTAACCTAAACAATCTTTTTTTCTTGTATACTCATTTTCACCCATAAAGGGAATGTTTGCTGAACAAACAGATAATATGTTACAATAAACGTCAGTATTTAAAAAAAAAATTTTACTCTCACGAACTCACCACATCATCAATCATATTGACAGTCAGCAGTATCACTACATTCCTTGAACATTCCGTCTTAAATTTAAATCCGCCTTTGCCTCCAAAGCGCCATGCTTCTATGGTTGTAAATAAAGTAACTTAAATCTATAACTTTCTATAGGCTCATACACCAATGAATATGTTGTAAATGTCCTACTCTAGTTTAAAACTATATATATTTATATATACAGGGAGCCGAATTGTGGGGAGCTTGCTTCTTCATAAGTGATGAATGATTAAAATAATGTATATTTTTTCTGAAGGTTCGAGTTCTGCTTGGTGGAATGAAGTAACTTGCACTGGCCTATTTTCATTTGGCTTAGGATTATTTCTGTTAATTTTAAACTGTTTAATAAGCCGAAAGGAGGAAGAAGATCTCGAAGACTACGTACAACGCCAGCTGACACGATCACGTTCTGGTAAATATGTACATTTAATTCATTAAATATATTTTGGATGAGTGTGGCGTTTTGTAAACATTTATGAATGCGTAAAGTAAAATTTATTGTGAAGTGGGAAAATTAATTATTATCTAGTTCTTATGAGATCAGTACATCTGTTTTTGTTTTTTGTGTGCTATGTGTTGTAAAAACTTGTGTGGGTTACATTCGGTAAAAATGTGACTATGCATTTTGTGTAATAATCAATTGTGAACTTGGAGACTTAAGCCTAATATAAATTTATGCGCCTTTCCCAAAAATATACTATATAACAGTTAACCTCACTTTTAGCAAAATGAGCAGTCATAAAAAGTGCAGATAAATTTTGGAGCGTTACAGGAGAACAACAACACCGATCCATTCCAGCTTACTTTCAAAAGAATCCTAATTGAATATCCAATGAGTTAAAACGATTTTATTGTTTATTGACATTTATAATTAGAAGATATGAGGAATAAAAGTTTTTTTTTAATTTTTTTTTAATTTTAAAATTAGTAAAAAATATTTTTGGATACTATTTTTTGGATAGATTCTTTTGATATTTGCAAGCAATTAATGTTAATGTCCATGAGAATCTATTCAAAAAAAGCACATTGTTTAAAGTGCCAAATAGGGTTTTCTCATTTTTGTTCTTGTTCTTCTTCCATTTTAAATTTTTAAATGCTTCACAGCGGCAAAGCGTAAAAGCTATATATAAATATAAATAAAAGCTATAGATAAATATAAATAAATTTTTATAATTTTTTAAATTTTTGCATAGAACAGTTCTGCAGTCTTGTCCATGATATATACTCGTCATAGGAAGGATCCCAATAAGTGAGCTACACTTTGTATTAAAAAGGGACTATGGTAGGTGATGTCACGCCCACTTTCTCAAAAAAAACATGTTCTATCTTTGTATAAAGGGGTAACAATAAAATTTGGCTCGAAAATCTTGGTAAATCTTTGAGTTATTAACTAATTCCAAAAACTGGCAAAATTCACCATAACTTCTGCTATTACTCTATTTAGATCAATAGCATTCACTAGGAAACAACAAAATTGTATATTTGATGAGGGAGTATAATAACAACAACATTTTGAAGCTACACAACTTTTGGTAAAAAGTGAGGCTTTACGTTTTTCTCCTCTGAAAAAAGGGCTTTTTCTAGTATTATATTACCCCAGCAGTTTGCTCGTTTGCAGCCAAACTCTTGATGTCTGCAAATTGAAGTTCTAATTAGTTCAAAAGTTACGTTTTTAATCTCCTCGGAAGAAAATAACTCCTCATTTTTGTTAGAACTGGTGGGTATGATGGGCCAACTGTGGTGTGTGGGCGGGAACACTGTGTGTTATCCGTTTGACGTCGCCACTGACCCTGGTCTAGTTTTTGGCTGGTAGATGCCACGATTTTGCTGCGGTCGCTCTCTGGGGGTTAGGAAGCTCTGTGTGGCCGCACAATCGGCTGGAAAGGCCTTATGGCCACTCTTGTAATTTGCTTATATAATAATAGGTTTCGATTGCACAGTGCCATGACCATACATATGGCAGTTATAGCACTGGGTTATTCTGATTCTGGTAGTCCCATCTGACCTTAACGAAATCCAAGACTGACTGACTTTAATCAAAGTACACCACATGGTCGTTGTCTTTCGGCCAACTTGTCATCTTTGCATTGAGACCAATTTTAATTAGTTGCGTTTTGACAAGATTTGAATTCATTTCATCTAGCCCAGTAAGAAGGGCCTTGTAGGGTTTTTCTGTTTTTTTTTAGCTTTATCGAGGTCTTCCATAAGATCCTTGAGACCAAGCGAAGTCCTTCTAACTCAGTATTTGGCAAAGCTTAGTTCTTACAGAAGGCTTTCAGGATATGAAAATTGCATTTTATTATAGTTATAGGAGGCACAAACACTTTTTATATTGCTTTGTCTTTTATTTGCTCATGCAGCCGAGCTAGTAGCTGTTATTTGTTCTAGCACCAAAGGCTGGCCGGTGTCTGTTCTAGTTTTTTCTTTTTCACTCGTGGCATGACGGCTTCTGCTTAATTTTATTATTGTCTGAGTTAACTGTAACCGAAAGACTTTTGTTTTCACACAAGAGGGAGAACATTTCTATACTTATATTTTTAATTATTCCCACAAAAAGTTGTCATTGGCACTAAGCCGCGCATAGGTACAGGTTATAAAAAGAATTAAAACGGGTTGCATACTTTTGAGTGTTTCAAATATAAAATAAATTATGAATACGAGTATTTTGTAGTTTGAATTACGACAATAGCGTTCTTACTTGTTCTATTGTGCACACATACATTCGATTTTGGTTTTTGTTCTTGTAAAGCTGCTACCCATCTCCCCACATATGTTGACAAAATCAGCCATCGGGCATAGCATATCGCTCATATGAAAGCATATAGCTCTCATATAGAAAAGACATAGTGACGTAACACCTACGGTGTTATATTTGACTTCCGAATACAATGATTATTATACTTATATTGCAAGTTTATTAATGTTGGCCTAGATTTTAGTATATTATTTCGATTTATTTTTTAAGTTTTCAGTCAATAAAGGCATTCAAGGCCGATTTTAAACGACATAAGCTCGGAGGAATTTTGTCATTTGAAAATGGCAAAATTGTGTCGTTACCCCTAAAGAAAACACTTAGTACGCAAAATTCATGATATCGTATGCCCATCTATTTTCCATTCCTAAATGCATAGCGATACCGATACGATACTCTAGCATCGCAACTATCGATGTCCACTGTCAGGATGTCATCGATATCAAGTTACTTTGTCATCTCGGCGAAAGTACACAAGCCTTTCTATCTTGTTCTTCTGAAGATGGCCTTCCTTTTCTTGTTTTACCCGTACTCATACAGCAGCAAAGCCATTGTCGGTGTCACAGCGACCGTTTTTGACAGTTTCGAAATGTCGAAAAATTGTTCCCAATATTTGATCAAATTTAGGCGCATATTAAGTCAAGCGTCGAATCCAACAAATCAGAATCACCACTTTTATGTTTTCTTGATTGAATTGCAATAAGATTTTTTTAAATTCGTTACAATTCTCAGTAATAATGTTTAATTTTAGCAATAACGTCAACTTTAAGGAGTCGTGAATACTTGCAGCAATCAATAATATTGTTAGGTTTAATATTGCCGTTACACAAATATAACGCAACATAACATTAACGTGATTTGGGCAACGGTGTAAACATCATCCACCGCATTGACACACTCAGCTACAGGCAGACCCTTCCCCGACCCAACCTGCTCGCATAGGACCGTAAGGACCAATACGAACGCAGGCACTTGATCATCGGTCTGTAGTTAAATATAGTTTTTTACATTTTACAACAATTGAGTGTAATTATTATTTTATTTTATTTTCAATTTGATTATTATTTGGAAAAAAATGTTAGCTAATGTATAATAATTTGAAAGTATCCATTCTTATGCTTCATCGGAAACTGCAAGTGGGTTGGATGCATCTGTTAGTTGTCCACTTTCTAATTATTTCAGACGCTATTATTGCAGCTGCCGGTATTTTACCTTGCTTTGTTGGTTGTTTTTGCTTGTTGCTGTTGTAAAATTTGCGAATGCAAACAAATAGACCAGCCAACGGATGTAAACAAAAAGTTGCCAATATGTATGCTTGGCGCTGTTTTTTTTTATTAATTTTTTTTTTTTTGTTCTGAAATGGCACGGAAACATAAAATACATTTAAAATGTATTTTTTAGTTTAATATCAGATTCCACCCTTTACATATTTCAGTATAAACATTAAATTAATTGATAACTAATATGTTATTTCCCCTTGAAAATGTATTAGGAGTCCATTGGACCCCATGAATTCAGAGGTACACAGGTGTAAGCTGTTTCAGTCATATCAGCATTCACTGTGAAGTAAATCTAGCTGGTGATAAATTCATAGAAGCTTATGATCGCGGTGATGTAAAAAAAACTAGTCCAGTTGTGATTTAATATTGAAAAATTTACTTTATGTGCCAACGCTGCAATGTAACTTTGTGTCTGTCAGCAAAGTAGTAAATAATGAGTGCAGTGTAATATTCAAAGGGAAACTCGCATATGAAAATGACAAGTACTGTATTATGGTACTCAATACACAAATAATTTAATAACATGGCATAGTCGGTACGGTCATCTAAACAAAACAGTTTAATGGAATTAAAAGAAAAGCATTTAGTGCACGGTCTAAAATTTGACAAATATAACTTTTTTTTTTTTTTACTGAAAATGTGTTTATTACTTTACAAAGTTTTTATAGCTTACTGTTACTATTAATAATAACTTATACAAACGTACATACTTAACCCTAATAGGGTAACTGGATGGGAAAAGGGGAAGATTAAAGGATTCTGTGGGACAGGTCGGTTGGGTGAACTCTCTTGAGCCTCCTTCTCATTCTTACTCCGTGGATACGTCTACTTCTTAGGAGCCTTTGCGCCAGCTGGTTAGGGTGATGTGCGAGTTTGTCTAAATATCAATATAACGAAAACATTGAATGTGATACTCGCCTTAAAAGTAAAATATGTATAAAAGCTATGAGTTGTTAAAAGTTGTGCATAGTGATGTTTGTGGTGGATCGAGATATTTCGTAACAATGGTAGACGATAAATCACGTTTTGTTAATGTATATTTTATTAAATACAAATTGGAAGTTTCGAACATTTTCAAGTCATTAAAAAAAATGGCTGAGTGGCAAACGGAAAAAAACAAAATATTGCCTTCCGATAACGGTACTGATTATATAAACAAATTGTTCGATCAATATTTGGATGATAATGGAATCGTCAGGCAGCTTTCTATTCCCCATACTCCGCTGCATAATGGTCGAGAGAATGAATCGCATACTGGTGGAGATTGCTCGCAACATGATATTAAATGCATTTTTTGAAGAGAAATATTGGGCTGAGGCGGTGCATACAGCAGCTTATTTGAGAAATCGATCTATATAATAAAAGCAGTGGTAAATATGACACCATATGAGGTTTCGTATAGCAGAAAACCTACGGTGAATCATCTGCAAACGTTTGGCTGTATGGGAATTGTATTAAATAAAACAGAGCATAAGAAATTCCTCCCAAGAGTTAGAGAATTGTTAATAGTCGGATATTCAGACACAAACAAAGCTTACCGTTTTTATGATAAAAACAAGACGATAGTAACCAGAGAAGTTCGTTTTATTGAGTGCTTGTAAAAACAAAACACATACTAATGATGCAATTACAGAAACTCAAGCACAGCCAGTCCAAGGCGAGAGGGAAATATTACTTGAAGAGAGTGATGAAGGAAGGAAGGAGCGACGAAAGCAATGCAGTACAACGCAACAACGATGATAACGCAGAGGTCGACGAGAGGCGCAGCAGAGGCAAACCTAAGCTGATAAGAACTGGATTAAGAGGGAGACCGAACAGCAGTATAATTCGATAAACATGTTAAGCAGTGATCAGCAGCACCACTAACAGTGGTGGGCAGCTATGCAAGCGGAGTTCGACGCATTGATTAAAAACTGGACTTGGGAGTGCGTGCAACTGACGATGAAACATTTTCACCCGTCGTCAGATACGCAACAATTCGGATGATCTCGCAAGTGAGCCATGTCTATACATAAAGGCTCGAATATCAACATCGTAGCAGTATATGTTGATGATCTAATGATCTGCAGTTCAGATCATGGTGAGTTGCATGCCATTAAATATGTAATATGTAATTTGTGGGCTCACTCATGTACGTGGCTATTTTGACGAGACCTGATATCCTACATTCTGTGTGCAAGGTGTCGCACCGAAACCTGCACAGTGAACACCAAGCAGTAGCAAAGCAGATCCTACGATACTTGTTACAACTGTAGACCTGAAGATCAAGTATCACAAAACCGGAGAGATGGTGACCTGATACGTGGATGCAGATTGTGGTGACGATACAGCCGATCGCAAATCCTACAGTGGCCATGCTTTCATCCTGGGTGGCAGCGCTTTTTCAAGGGAAAGCAAAAGCAAAAGTAAAAGGCGTTGAGTAGCTAAGAAGCCGAAGCTGAAGCAGCAAGCAAAGCGGTATATATAAGAAAAGTTTTGAATGAAAATATTATATTATGGAGATAACCTTAGTGCTATGAATTTAGTTAAAACCCCGGTATACTATGCTCGCAGTGAATACATAGATATTCTTTGTCATTATGTTCGAGAAATTAATAGCAACAATGTAATTGATATTAAAGATTGTCCTACTGAAAATAAAAATAGCGCAGACCTGTTAACAAAGAATCTATGTAAAGTCAAACACAAATTCACAACTTCGTTAGGTATTATTGCATTTAATACGTAGCTAATGCTAGTGTACCTGATGTAGATTTATTTGTATTAAGGGGGAGTGTTGAAATATGCAATACCTAATAATGTCTAAAACAAATATACTTAAGTAAATAGATTAAGCATAACTGTACTCTAATAATATACCATTGTGCTAGTGATCTTCAATGTGTTTTTGTTACTGTCTTGCTTTATAGAAGTTTATCGATATAAGCCGATATCAATATATATTCGCGTATATCTTTAAATAGATACAAGCATTTCTCAATATATTGATATGCATATATCGATGTAAGTATAACACTATCTCATATTTAAAGATATTGACATCTCCATATATCGATGTACAAATAGTGATATCTTAATTTAAAAGAAGAACGCAACAGTCGTGCTCACACAGTTAAATACCCGGTACCCAATAAGCCGCACCTGAGAGCTTCGGAAATATTTGGACTTGGGGCCTCCTAAAATGAATACAATGCCAATTTGGCACGTCTTGGATGAAAAACAAACATTTTGTGTTTATTCCAAAAAAATCGAGTCTATGGGGCTATATAATATAGGTGCCCGATCTGAATAAAATGTAGTCATCAGACGTGAGACCTCCTAAAATAAGTACACACGAAATTTAGTTCAATTTGGGTGTGTGTTAATTTGGTCATTAGATGTGAGGCATCCTACAATGTATGCAAACCAAATTTGGTTTGATTTGGATGAAAAAAAAAAAATGTCTTATTCATTCCGAAAAAATCAATTCTATGGTTTTATATGACATATGATCAAGTCTAGTCAGTTGATGTAGATGCCTTTAATACACATAATCCTCAAATTCGGTTCAATTCCAATAAAAAACAAAAATGCTATAAAGCTATGAGCGTGGCAAAAAATAAAATAAAGTGGATCTGGGTACATATTTATGGAAAATTAAAATGTAAAATTAAAGTCTCTGTCTCCTGACGAATTTTGTATATCACGTATATAAGTTGGCGGTGTCTCGTCCATTTTTCTAACGCGATATATAACATTTGATTTTTCCCTGGCCAATATTAGTCTGCTAAAAAATTGCATGGGTATCGGTCCAACAGGTGCAGAGATATGCCGAATTTTGATCATCGTCCATATGGGATGGTACCACGCCCTTTTTTCCCGAACGATATCTAGCCCTTGACATTCCCCTGGCCTGTATTAGTGTAATACTTAGGTATGCAAAATAATTATACAAAATTATAATTGTGCTCTTATTCATGTCTTTCTAGCGTTGTCTCTTAACAGCTGTTTTAATCGTCATCGATACATAGATAATAATATTTCAAGATATCTTAGTCTTAATATATCTTACATAGCTATTGCGTGTTTACACTCACTTAACGATATTATTACACGCTTCGTTTTTTAACTATAATATGGCGTTCCAATAGTATTTGAAGATTCTAAAATTTAATTAATAAGTAAGGACGCTATAGTCGATATTTCTACTATAAGAAACTCGTAATCTTTACTTATTATATATTCGACACACTCGAAAGTATGCAACACCTTTTGATACGGTAGATTAGGGGCTAATACATAAACGAACAGAGTTTCAACTAAAAGCGTGAAGATTTGTGGCAGATATAAGGTTTTTATTGATTTGCGGGGCGGCAGCTGAGCTTCATAACGGGAGTCCACACACAAAATTTGGGGACCCTAGCTCTTATATTCTCCTAGACATAGTCGTTTTTGTGGATAACGTTTTTATCGATTTGCGGGGGTTGGAGGGGCGGATCAAAATTTTAAAACAAACTCCGGACATAGCTAGATCGACTCGGCTTTTGATGCTGATCAAGAATATATTTATGGGGTCGGAGATGTTTTCTTCTGCCTTTTATATACATTTGTACGAATACAAATATACTCTACTAGAATACGAGTATAATAACAGTATGAATTTAAGGATTATTACATTAGGATTAATATAGCAAACTTAATGTTAACTTTCTGATATTTTCTATTGTTTACTTAATTGAATCCCACCCATATCTTTTGGGTTGTTTAATAATATGGCCATAACGAGCAGTTCTTTTAATTATATTTGGAGAGCTAACATTTTGCGGATTCTCACTGGAGCTATCAGTTTCGCTTTCAGAAGGATAGGAATCTTGTGTTTCAAATTAATCGGATGAATTAACCTTCTTTCAACATGCTCTTCTGCATTGTTGTTTGGACCAATTACATTTTCGGGTATAACAATTTCGATCTCTTGCATTTGTCGGTTGTCATATACTCTGCCCAGTTTAATATCGTCCTAGTATAACCACTTACTTGAATTAGAATGTGAATTTTTGTCTAAGATATAAGGCGCCCACTCCGTCAAAAAGGATAATCTAAGTTATCTTTAATGATGCATGACTTATCATTTACTCTTCGAGTAATCCGACCATAATTCTATTCATTAGAAATCTTTTTAAATATTGCAGGATCATTCACATTTAATTCTGCCAAAGTAATACGGCTGCTTTGTTTTGTTTTCTGTTTAATTTTTTCTTGAATTTTGGCTGTGCTCAAACTGTTACGATACAATAGAGATTTCGACATTGGGACTAAATTGCTTTGTGCTTGCTGTTGTCGTCCTTTGGCCTTCGTTGCTTGCAATACTTCGCAAAATGGCCAAATTTGCTACATGTATGGCATGTAATCCCAAGAGCTTTACATTCTTTCCGGTGATCCAAATTAAACATGACTCCACAATTGAAACAGCGGCGCTCAACCGCATATCCTGCTTTTGATGCCCCCTTAATAACAGGCAACTTTTTATTTGCATGCAGCAAGACTGTATCTATGGTTGCTGCTTAAAATACTCTGCATTCCTTTATTAGATCCACCACTGATTTGTTCCAATGTTCGAACAGCTTGACCTACAGCTGCTTGTTATTTACTCCAATTATAGTCCGATCGACAAGAAGCTGATCCTCATAAGATTTGCCACACTCGCATTTCATCTTTGCCAGTTGAGATCATGTACATAAGAAACGCACTTTTCCACTTTGGCCACTCATTTGGCAAGCAATTTCTGCCAAAGCACGTTCCGCTGAACTCATTATGATTGTTTTACTTCTCACACCATATAATAATTATGTATGTAACATAATTATATAGAATCATCCCTTTTGGTATACATGTTTTTGATTTTCGTTCTGGGGCGTAAATGAATAATTCGTATGGTTTTCCAACCCGAGAAAAGGCTACGTGAAGTTGCCCATGTGAGAAAAACGGATTTCCAAATTACGTGGACAAACTTGTAGTGATTGCCCCTGAGCCTTGTTTATTTACTTTAATGTTTCTTTTGCTGATGCGCTTTTTCTAACAGAATAACCATTTCTTTTCCCTGTCCTATATTAGTTTCATAGTCACAGAAAAACACAAACAACTAAACGAACATTATTTTTACAGATGGCCTATTCTTGCCAAAATAGTATTGTTATGACATTAGCTTATAGTCTTAAGGAAAGATGCTTAATAAAATTACAAAGAACAATTTGTTTCAGCAGATGTAGAGGTTATACCAGTTAAAATTGTTTAAAATGCTTTATGTCATAATGGAGATTGAAACATAATTATTAAAATGACCTTTTATCATCATTCATACTCTAATTACAGGTCATCGTCTCGAACGGGATGTAGAGACTGGAGTACTGACCACGCGGCATGCTCGCAAGGCTGTCGCATTGCAGAAAAATGGGCGTAATGGATCACCTTCAGATGTCGCTGTCGTTAACTGTAGCTCAGCTGATAATATATCTAATGGTCCCATAGCCGGGCGTAACGGTTGCTTAAATTAAATTAGATATAACATCTAAAAAGAGCGGATAATTAACACACAAATATTTTGCAGGTCTTAACAACTCAGGAGATGTACTTCTAGAGAAAATTGTTGAGGAAGACACAAGTTATTTAAATGATCGTAGTGCAGGAATATCTCCAATTGAAATAGAAAATGATACAAAACAACTTCTAAGAAGGGAATCTATTACTGATGCAATCAATATAACACGAATATAAAATATACATATATATACGAACAGATGATATTTTTTAAAGTCACACTATTTGTAACTATTTAAAATTCCATAGCTTTAAGAAAATTATACTTTATAAATTTAATTATAAACATTTTTTAAAAATATCTTTTTTATCTATTTTCGAATGTAAACATATATCTTATCAAATGTATATGTATTACATACTAGACTGGCTCTTCAAGAATAGATTTTCAAGTGCACTTTTCATGTAGGAATTGAACAGCCCAGAAGTGTGCTGTACAAAATATTCCTTCGTTATATTGCCGTCAAAATACTTATTTGTGATTTCCCCAAAATGTTCATCCGATCGATATGAAATTTGTGGCATTTATCCATCTGCGGGAGCGGTAAGCGGTATTGGTGTATCAAGATTGGTATTGTTCATTAGCGGAGTCCTGATACAATATATTTTTATTCTAGTCGAACTCCACAGCTGATCCTTATCAAAAGAGTATAAAACTTAAAAATAAAAAATTAATAAAGCTAAGGTTATTATATTATAAGCTCAAAAAATAGGCTGACCTTTGCACCTATCAAATATTAGCCGTTCGGCGACATATTTCTTTCGTTTAGTTTTAGCCCAAGGATAATCAATTTTTGGCACGTCAAATTTTGGTAAAGATTTTATTTATAAGAACCAGTCTAATGCAAAGATACATATACGTAATACATACACCTATACAAATATACATGTAATGCATTCGAAACTAAAAATTATACGTATTTAAATTTTTTTTTTTAATATACATAATAAATTTTAGCTTCGGCATGTCGAAGCTTACATACACCAAAAACAATATAAATACGAAACACCTAATGTAAACTAGTATATCATTTAATTTCTCATACACACGATTTTGTTGGTTTCGTCTAAAAGTGAAGGTAACACATATACCCACGAATTTCATACCCCGATAATTAACAGCAGTGAATTGTAAACAAGAGTCTCGATCAAACATGAAAAGATGATTCTATAAAAATCAAGACATTTGGATAGTATATGTCAAAGATTCACTTCGAAGTGACAAGTGATGCCTTTCAAAATTTAATTCTTGAATATACATACATATTTAAATTCCATTAAAAGTAATGTTTGTACATTATTAATGTACTAATTAATACACTATGGCCAAAGCTGCTGTGTGATCGAATTGATTTCCACATAATTCCGTTTTTCAGATAATACAAGTCAGAAAAAAACAGAGCGGTTTTGGTTTTTTGGGTACTTCTTATGTTTATAGGTGTGCTGAATCCGAAAATTACTTTCATTTTGTTATAGAACGTCACTTTTCTGACAATGTTTGTAGCTATGTTAAACAAGTTATCATCTTAAAATGATATATAAAAGCTTAACAACTTTTTTTTTTATTTATAATTGCTTAACAAAACCAATTTTTTTTATCTAAAATACATTCATGAAGAAAATGTACTTTTAAACTCATTAGGCAACCAAAAGTTTTAGCATTCTTTTGACGATTTGTTTGTAGTTAGGGTTATTGAATAAAACTTTCTCTAAGATTTGTTTAAAGACAATCCACCCTTCTCTTTGAGGAACCTTTACGGTTGTGATAAATAGTGGATCAGCCATAAGCCCAAAAAATCTATTATTATAATAAAATATTGCCTTTTTTGAAAAAGAACCTGCCGCTCTGGAGTTTTTTGAGTTTTTCTTTTATTTTTCAGAACACATAAAAAGGAATCAGTTGAAGGCATCCTGACACTATTCTTGTTACAAACTTCGGGATACATTTTATATCAGATAAGCTACAGTGCGAGAGTCCTGAAGATGACCAACAAAAAAAATGTATATGTTAGATCTACTAGTTTTTGATTACCATGTTTTATCTGTGTAAACGCCAATTATCATATTTAATCGGAGCATTAACATTTGTCAGAAACAGCAATTGAAATTTGAATTGTCAGTTAAATTGTTAATGTACAGTAAAACAACTTGAACTCAGGCACTGAGTAAATACTTACTTACCCATGGTCCCTTTAACATGCAATTATAGAAAAACTTTCTTTAATGTTTCCCATGTTCTACTAAAGATAATATGGTGATGCTGTCAATGTATTCTAATAGATTGAAAAAACCTTATAATGCTTTGGAATATATAACTAAGGCCCTTTTACGCCTTTCTCATTTTATGAAATTTATCCAACTTCATTTGGTCTCTGACTTAATGGAAACTTTATTAATATACCCAATTAGCGGCAAATTAAATGCAATGGAAGTGAATGTTTCGAAATTAAGTATTTCAATTGATTTGTATGTGTGAGGGTTTCCTCATATCACTAGCGATTTTATTGGGGAAACATAGGTAAGACAGGGAAACCTCTGAAACCCAAAACAACGCTTCGCTGTACTTAGAAATGTATTATTAGCTGACATTATATAGATACCATTCTCGATTAAGAACTTCCAAGCATAAATCAAACTGCACTAAAATATCAAAAAAAGAAGATATTGTCCAATCTGTTTTCGCTTGACCATTAGCTGCTTTTCAACACACTTTAACAAACTCAGCATATGTATAAGAATTTAATAATTGTTTATCACTCAATGGATTAAGGTGGATGAAGGGAATCGGGATCAATTGCCCGAGCCGGATCAGGCCAATTTCCGAAACTCTTTAAAGTATTTAAAATTCTTTAACTATGCATATAGGGATTAACTCTTATAGCCTAATGAAGTTAACGTTTTTTTATACACGTGCAAAACTACATAACAAAATAAATAAAATATGCATTTATAAGGTCTACGAAATAAATTAATGGGAAAAACAATTTTTTGGATTATGTTCCAGATTGAACACTATATTTTTAAATATATTTTCTTTAAGATAAAATTTAGGAACATTTTGGAAAATGTTTGGGCTTTTTGATTACAAATACGTATTTGAATAAATTGCATTGGGACCAAAAGATTTGCTTGAAAATATTTAACATTGCACTTTCGTATCTAAAATGAATCTTAAATATATTTTGTGATTTAAACATTTACTTTGTTTTCATGTTATGTGCAACTTAATAGAATATTTTATATGTTAAAACTTAAATATTGTATCTCACATGTAGATTAATAACAAAATAAAGCAAATATCAAACCCCTATATTAACTTATCAGCATTTTATACGCAGAATTATATGCAACCTCAGCACCAAAATACAATGTGGTTCATCTAAATTACGTAAATATATTATTAATACGTTGATGTGAAGAGTTTGAATATAATATTTCAATCTTGCCCATATAACATAATTATTTCGCAGACCTTATACCTCAAATATTAAATAATGAACTTTGTTGTAACTTAAAGATTATATTAAAATGCTGCAAATTGACTAAATCTTTTATTTTTCTACATTGTTATGTACTCATTAGCTTCTTTGGTATGATAGGCATTAAAAAAAAGAAAAATTCAATAACATAATCAACTGTAAGAATATAAACAATTGCATTGACTAATTGTAACCATCGGGTAGACATAGACCCAAAATTCGAAATCTAAAATGTGCACAACTTAAGAACAAAGACTTTTTTAAAACAAAAACTTTAATTATCTGTATATAAATACATCCTATATATATGTATATATATAATATATATATATATATATATATATATATATATATATATACAATAAATATACCACTCTTAGATATACTTATATACGAATATGTAACAGCTAATGCAAAATAAGCGTACGTTTTTATTACTTCAATTCCCGAAAAATATGTGCTAAATAAATCAATCAAATATTAATCAACAACCAAGACCTTTTACTCTCGACAAGCCTAGGCTCACCTAGGATTCTTTCCTATAGGAATACGTATGTATACATGCACATGTAGGATTGGAGTCTGTTTTGGTTAATAGATCTACCCTGATAAGTTAGATGTAGTATCCATTATGGCGACTAGTATTGATTATAGTAATAGCCGATATTATAAGCCGAATAAATTATCGCTAAGTTTGAATGAGCCAAATGGGAGTCGTAGAAAGGAGTCCGAAAAAGAAAGATCACATGAAGCGTCGCCTTGAGTTCGTTTTGCCTGGATGTCCTTATTTCTTTAAATTGTCAATTTATATACATATCATTTAATATAATGAGCACCTGTGAACGATACCCAAAAATAAATATACAAAATTTGTCAATCCCACAAAATTTAGGGGGCGAGTTGCTAAAGCAACAATGGGTGGACAAGCAGTACAGAAATGCCCCCACGAGAACTACATATTTTGATGGTTGCCAACATTGTTATTCAATATATTTTTGGGAGCTTAATATTGTTAAAATAACTAAGTAAAATGAAAATAATATTTGTACGTGTCGTGGGACGATTTGAGTCTCGATAGTTGTATCGAATATTCGTAAGCTATCGTTAGTATTTTATTTATCCCGAATGTATGACACAGGTTTAAGAGTGCCTCGATAAAGGAATTGTTGCTCCAAGATGCTCAGTGTACGCATCATCAGTGGTACTAGTATCGAAGAGAGAGTTTGTCAACATTTTTTGTAAGCTGTAGAGTTAAGTTCATCTCCCACTTGTGGACACCAAGGTAGCAGTGCGAGTCCTAGAGAGTGAACTGGGTGCCTAATATGATTCTGATTCAGTAGATGGCTGGAATGATTACTTTTTTATTAATCAGATCGATTGTGATCGGCCGAATTTGCAAGTCAGCTTGTGTTATGGGTATTTGAGCATAATGCTTGATACTCTTTTTTTGATTGCCACGGTTACACATCCATTTTGCGTATTACCTATATAGTTTAAAAGTCAATGCTTTTTTTTTCGATATGTTTCAAAATGTCAATGACTTTAGTTTCAGCAAAATTTTCCTGCTGCATTCCATACGGCTATTTTTAGTGTTGATTATGTTGACAATCTTTTCTTCAAGAAAAGTAATAGGCGCAGAAGGATGCCGCTGAGTTATGTTCCTCTAAAAGATTGGTAAGCTTTTTGTTGAGTTCAATAAGCAGGGTTATTTCATCAGGTTAGTCCTATATAGGCTTTTGGCTGTTGCTTGAAATTTGTGCGTCACGCTGTCTACTACTACTACTAGTATGCCTTGCAGCTTAATGGATCGACTTTTTGCGGGCCTGTTCCTTGAGCGAATTTGCTGTTGCGTAGGTCTTGGTTGATGGCTAAGCGGGGAGGTCTGTAGAGCCGGAAAAACTGTTTGACGGCAGAATAAGTTTACTTCGCCTGAAAAGTTAGAAGTATGGACACAATGGCGATAATAATTGAAATTAGCCGAAGAATTTGGTGTAATCACAATTACCATGCTGGATTTATGCAAGTTCGATTGCATGTATGAGGCACCTTTATGCTTAATGTTATGCCCATGTTATGCATTGCTTAATTTGCTCCATGAAAGACTGTAAATATCTTGAACTCAATTGCAGATTTCTGTGCAATTTCATATTAAGAATAAGACAAAATTTATCGCGGTTTGAATGCATTTCAATTGCTTAGAATAAAAAAAATGTTGAAATAAATAGGAAAACTATTCCCGTTACTCTATAAAACTCCATATATTCGGCGAAATTAATGTGTAAACACTTAAATTATACTCTTACTCTAGTGGAGTAAACGAGTATATTGTATTCGAGCAAATGTATACAACAGGCAGAAGAAACGTCTAAGACCCCATAAAGTATATATATTCTTCATCAGCATTAAAAGTCGAGTCGATCTAGCCATTTCCGTCTGTCCATCCGTATGAACACTTAGGTCTCGGAGACTATAAGAGTTAGAGTTACCAAATTTGGTATGTGGACTCCCCTCATGGGGCGTCAGATTTGGTTTGTTTTCAAATTTTGGTCTGGGCACAAAAAACCTTTATCTCGGAGACTAAGAGCTAGGGTCACCAAGATTGGAATGTATACTCTTGTGGGGCGTCAAATCAAGTTTTTTTTTTAAATTTTGCTATGCCCCCTACCGCCCCCGCAAATCGATAAAAACCTAATGTCTACCACAAATTTTACCGCATTTAGTTGAAACTCGGCTTATATATGCACTAGCACATAAACAACATAATCTAATTTCGTTAAGATCGGATAATAATTGTAGACAAAACTATAGCGTTCTTACTTGCTTTAAAGTGTATTTGTGTAAAGTGCCAATAATCTAGTAACATTTTGAATTGTTCTTATCCTCGAAGGGAACTAAGCAAAAAAGCAAATGAAAATGACAAACGATCTGGGGATTTTCATGATACGCCTATATTCAGCCAAGACCTCTTGTTGGTACTCCAAAGCCGAAGATGGTCTTTATTTCTAGACTACCCTCAAATTCTACAT
This sequence comes from Hirtodrosophila duncani, assembly GCA_037043425.1. Classification (NCBI taxonomy): domain Eukaryota; kingdom Metazoa; phylum Arthropoda; class Insecta; order Diptera; family Drosophilidae; genus Hirtodrosophila; species Hirtodrosophila duncani. The sequence continues at coordinate 1,316,406 of JBAMBM010000828.1, read as the reverse complement.
CGGAAGATGTTTGTGCCTATACCTAGGCCAAAACCCATATAGACAGTTCGAAGATTAAGGTAAGAAATTCGGGTGTAATGTGTAATATTTCTTCTAAGATAGGTGTTCCGAACGACTTTTTTGATACAATTTATCAAAGGGTTTTTTGGTCTGAGCACCTAGTCGTGAAGAACTTTATAGGCAGACCTAGAAATCCGGCACAGTTTAGAATCCTTGCTACCGCACAATCTGTACCCTCTAATACATTTCCAAAAAAAAAAAACTAATTTCATCTCTTTTTTTTGAATAACAAAATGCAAGAGGCCTCAATTGTAAACTTTCAAAACTACACTGACAGCCTCTCTTTCGGCTTTCACATTTTAATCTATACTGAGACTTGGATAAATCAAATTTGCAAGATTCAGCCATGTTTCTTAATAATTAGACCGACTATAGATTTGATCGTCCTTGCCGGCTGGACGCTGGTGTTGATTCCGGCCTTCCGTTGGAACCAAGTACAAAAGGGTCTCTTAAATGCTCTTCTGTCTTAATCACTGTCTCTTACATTGGATCATCTTAAAGCAATCCATTCAGTCGCGTTAATGCCTTCTGACAGAGACCATTTCTCAAGATTCTCCGCCACCAACTCTGCTGGTTTGATGCCTTTAAAACAACACGAGTTTATTATTGTCCTTATCACAAATTAATTTGTAGCAAGCTCATTGGATCGTTTGCATGATTTGATATTTCTTTCTGACCCTTCCATTACAGTTGCTTAAGAGTTGGACCGCTTTTGCTTCCTGGAGACCCTTCCTGGAGGACCCAGATTGTTTTATAATTTTGTTAATTCAAATCATCTGTTCTACCTTTTTTATTATTTTATATAAACACTAAAGCAAATAAAGATCAAGGCATTGCCAATTTGTTTGCAGAGTTCTTTCAAACAACTTATTCTTCTCTTAAGTATCCGTCTGATCAGATATACCCTTATAGCTTACACAGGTCTAATAACATCCCACCTCCCCTAGTTACTGAGAGCTTATTGCTTAATTAACTTAAGTCTATTTCCTGGTCCCTAAGGCGTTCCGGAGTGTACTCTCAGATTCTGCGCCGATGCGTCTTGTAAGCCGATATGAAAGCTTTTTGATCTGTCTTTGAATTCCGCGTCTTTCTCTTCTCTCTGGAAGGAGTCTTTAAATATTCCTCTTCATAAAAAAGGGAATAAGACTGATGCCTAAAACTACAGAGGCATATCAAAACTGTCCGCTATTTCTTTTTGAAAAAATATTAACTTAACTACCACCACTAGTTTACTAATATTTTCTTCTTTTGTAATACAAGGATTTAAGATAAAATGCAGACTGGCGTCATTTACACTGACTTCAGCAAAGCATTTAACTCGGTAAATTACTATTTACTTATTCATAAGTTGGATCTCTTTGGATCCCATCCCATCTTCTTAAGAGGATTTCACTACCTTAATCTCAGAACCCGCAGGGTAGCCACCTTGGTTCCCTTCTCTTCATCTATCCTGTGCTCCTTGATCGGATTGACAGAGTTGATGACTTGAGTGTTCTTTTAGACCATAGATTGAAATTCGATTTACACATTTCAATTACCGTCAATAAGGTTGTGGTCGATGGTCGAAGTAATTTGATGATCCTTGTACAACTAAGCTACTATTTACTTCTCTGGTTCGATCGATTTTGAAGTACGCATCGTTTGTTCGGTGTCCACAATACAGGAATCACGAGCACCACATTGGGTCTCTTCAAAGAAATTTTTCCTGTTGGCTCTCCGTGGGTCGAATTGTCACTCCAGTAGTCCCCTCCCTCCATATTCAACTAGGTTTCTGCTAATAAATTATGATTAATACATGAGCTGATTAATGGTGAAATTGACTCGCCGTCTTTAATTAGCTAAATCAGTTTTTGTGTTCCTCGTAGAAGAGTACAATTTTCTCAGAACCCAAAACAATTTTGTAACTATAAATTATGATCCTATCTATCTTCAGCACTGTAATCTTAAGTATCTCCTGCATGAACCATTATCATTACATTATCTACATTAATAGCTCCCTCAATTAATTGATAACTCCCTTAACTCAAATTAGGTAATTGTTTATGGCTTGCAGTTTTTCCTTGCATTGAAAGTGTCGCGGGTCCGCGTTTTTTATGCGGCTGCACCCCTCGCCCGGTTAGGCGGGAGGTGGGAGCTTCTAGCCTGGGCTTTGTTCGTAAAAAGCCCCGCAGCTTGGTGTCGCGTCAAGGTCCCTATATAAAGAAAAATATATATATATGTTAATGGCAAATAAAATGTAAATTTGAAGTGTTTATCTCTGGTAGCTTTTAAGATATATTTTTCAGAGCTAGATGAAGCAGGTTGGTCGTGCTGATCAAGAATATATACTAGTGGGATCGGAAACACTTCTTTCTGCCTGCTACATACATTTCGTAAGCTTAATATACCCTTGTACTATATGTAAAGGGTTAAAAGAAGCAACTTCTTGTTAGTTAAACTAATTTTGTTACCTGGAACTGGTTTTGTCATTAAATCTGCTGGCATTTCTCTAGTTGGTATATACTTCAGAGTGAGCAAACGATTTCCCAGCTTTTCTTATATAAACTTAATTTTAATGCCATACATGTCCCCAGCTTAGTCAGCATCGCAGTAACCACTAAGTCACTTCCATTTGCCGGTTCAGTGAGCGGCCCTTAAAGAACCGCATGACAAGTTTCATTGGGCCTTTCCAAAATTGCTTGAAAATTGGCTCAACATGTTTACAGCAAAACATATGTCTGACCCGTGTTCTGCATAGAGTAGTGAACCAATAGCCTCCATGTAATGCACGTTCCCCATTCCTGTTTAGCAAGCTCGTCTTGCAGCCCCATGTCTGCAGTGTACTTTGGAGAGGGGTCCAAAGGGAAAGATATGGAACGCTTAAGTACACCTATAATATATTCAGATTCTTCAATAAATTGAATTGGTAGCTTTGAGTCGAGCAACATACAACGCACACGTTCCATAATATTTATATTCATTCGTTCTGCAACTCTGTAAATTGGTTATTACAAAATTCAGTACCATTATCGAATATAACTATCCTTATTCTTCATTCACATTGATCCTCTACAAGTTCTTTGAATAGTTTAAATTTATCAAATAAATGGGCTTTACTTTTTATTGGATATACAAATACTTTTCGTGAATAATCGTCGACAAACGTCAGCATAAATCGTGTACTACAAAGTGCCTTTGTGTTTAAAGGGGCACAACATATATGTGAATAAAATTTAGCAAGCCCTCAGCACGCGTTCCACTCTGCTTGCTAATTTTGCATACCGTGCAGTGCTTCTCAGTTTGCCATTACAACGCTCTAATATCTTGCAGCTTGTTCGTTTTGAAGCATTTTTCGGTTGAAATATGCGATTTTGCGCCCGTCCCTTTGTACAAAATATACGCTATTTATCTTCGCTATTTGGACATTCCGACAATGTCTGTCAAATTTTACGTCTTGCATTAGTAATTGCGAAACGTTGTCGACAGTTAGCTTTGCTTTGAAATTTTCTACGTCCAACACCAGAGCCTGGTAATCTCTTGGCAAACCAGCAAGCATTATGGATGCAGTTATCTCATCATCTATATTCAGGCCGGCAGCACGAACCTTAATGGACGTCATAACCATTTCGTTGACATACTCCTGAACTGACGAAAAACTATCCAACCTCAGTTGAGCCACAGATAAGCTGTTGCTTGAGTCCATTAAGCCAAATTTTTTCCCTGGCTTCGATAGTGTTCCTGGGTGTATTATCAGATTCTGCGCTAATGCGTTGTGCAAGCCGATATGGATGCTTTTTATCTATCTTTAAATTCTGCGTCATTCCCTTCTTTTGGAAAGAGTTGTATTATTCCATAAAGAGGGGAGCAAGACCGATGCCCAGAACTACAGAGGCATATCAGAAACTGTCTGATATTCTTAAGCTTAACTTCACAGTTACAACATTCTTGTTGTTCTATAATTGGATGAGTTTTGGAAGCATAGGTCCACCACCACCAACACCATCAATACTGATGTCAACAAAGCATTTGACTCGGTTAATCACTGTTTACTTATACAATAGTTTGATATCCTTGGCTTCCCATCATATCTTCTAAAGTTTCTGTTTCTAAGCCCCTTAGGGTTACATCAAGGGTATCGCAGGGTAGCCAACTAGGTTCACTTCTCTTCAACTTATTATCAACGATCTTCCTCAGGTACTATCCTATTCTCGTGCTTTTCCTTTAACGATTCCTCCTGCCACTTTAGGCTACAAGATGATCTTGCTTTCTAATCTTGGTGTCAGGTCAACTTACTAAATCTGAACTGTATTGTCGTAGCATATCGCTTCAGACATCATACCTTCTTAACGATAGACTCCTTGATCGGATCGATACTGTAGATAACTTGGGTTTTCTGCTAAAAATTTAATTTACACATTTCAATTACCGTCAATAAAGCTGTGGGTGTTTTAGGTTTTATTAGTCGATAGTCGCAGGAATTTGATGACCCTTATACAACTAAATTTCTGTACACTTTCTGGTCCGGCCAATATTGAAGTACGTGTCATGTCTGGTGTCCACAATACAGGAATCACCTGTTCGGTCCTGGTGACTTAAGTTCAAAATAAAGTTTTACTGTTTCGGTCTTCGTGGGTTAGATTGGGGCCACAATAGCAGGGTAGCCTCTGCCTTTATATTCAAGTAGGCCTACGTAACAAGCCTACGCCTACGCCTACGCCTTGGTGTCGTTGCGGTGCCACGTGAATGAACTACCTATTCAACGTTAACGTCCAGTTATAAACATAAAATTGATGTCATCGATGTATCTTCAGCGTCACATTTTGCTTCTCAAAACACTTCAAATAAGTTATTTAACAGGGTGAATTTTAAAACAAAACGTAGTTCATTTGCCAAAGTAGCCTGATTCTACTACATAAGAAATTTAACTTTACAGTAAAGATGTGAAAACGGCCATGAATTTGTTAATTGTAGATGAGTACTTGACCTGAATTATTTAATACCATTTAAGTTGCATTTTGGTATTTTTAAGGTTCCCGCAGGCGGTCACACCAATTGGACTTGTATTTGGTTGTACAAAGGCAAAAACAACAGAAAAATGCACTAATATGTAAAAAAAACTAGTTTTATTCGTGCGCCTTTGTGATTTTGAAATTCGATATTCGCCATCGACCAATTGCTACTAAAATCAAGAACAAGGAGACCCTTTTTTGATTTATTGACAATGAGCAATAGCAGCGGAGTCGATGAAATAAAAATCGATCAACCACCCCCACCCCTGAGTTTTGAAAAATGTACTTAACATATGAAATTGTTGAAATATATGATTGTTATATTATTGTTGTACATACATATGTGATACGATATCTAAATCTGATCTGTAATTTTAGTTCCTGAAAGTGAAGGCGAGCATAGGAAGCGGCTGGATATAGAAGGATTAATAGCAAAAAACACAAACGGCCAGGTTAGCCATGCCGAGCTCCGGAGCCTGGCCCTATCCATATATGGATTAGTAAATGATGATCTGCGGCGAATACTCTGGCCACAGCTGGCAGGCGTCGACGTTGAGTCGTTGGAGCGCTCTCCAACTCTGGATGAGCTAGCCAGCCATCCTGAATACAATCAAGTTGTGCTGGATGTAAATCGGTCACTGAAACGGTTTCCACCAGGCATTCCATACGAACAGCGTATTGCCTTGCAAGACCAACTTACAGTTCTCATTCTACGGGTTATCAAAAAGTATCCAAACTTGCGATATTACCAAGGCTATCACGATGTGGCTGTAACATTTCTTTTGGTCGTCGGTGAGGAAGTAGCATATGCAATAATGGAACAACTATCTACAACTCATTTTTCCGAGTGCATGCAAGAAACAATGGAAGCCACACAGAAACGTCTTATGTTTATCTGGCCAGTGGTTAACTTTGAAAATCCCGAACTTTTTCAGTTTTTGCAACGCTCCGCGGTGGGCACCCTGTTTGCTTTGCCGTGGTACTTGACCTGGTTCGGCCATAGCTTGAATTCATACAAAGCCGTAGTGCGCTTGTATGACTACTTCCTGGCATCACCGATGTATACGCCGATTTTCGTTACAGCTGCCATTCTTTTATACCGAGCAGAAGAAATATTGAAGGAGGACTGTGATATGGCATCCGTGCATTGTCTGCTGTCTAAGGTATAATATTCTCGAACAATGCAAACGCTTGCGTGTTTCTCACGTATCGAAATTTATAGATACCTGAAGACTTGCCCTTTGAGTGTTTATTAAGAACGTCGAGCGAACTTTACGACAAATACAGTTTAACCGTAATAGAAAAAGAAGTTGAGGATCTTATTCGCCAAGAGTAAGTGGGCATTAATTGTTTGAAGTACTCTATGGTCACTTAAATTTTATTTACCATAGGAAGAAGCAACGTCAATTGGAGGAACAGGTGTTGTTGGAGCGTCGCAAGAAACTGGCACGCTCAATATCCTCTAAGAGAAGTTACAGCTTAAGTGAATGGCTTCCGAAGTTACTGACTCCACGGTCTGTAATGGTGACCACCGCGGTGTCGATTGTGGTTGGTGTCTGCGCATATTATTACAAAAATCAGTATCTGTCTGCGGGAATCAGCTGAGTAAGCGAGTATTTGCATCCGACACTATACCATGTATTTCGGAGTGGAGTCACCAAACCAAAGTGGAGTTGTATGGTTGAGGTTTCCCTTTACTAAATGAAACATGGAAAGAAAAATAAAGTAATAGACAAAAGTGGCTTCTATGCCAAGCTTATTCAAACAAATAGTTAATTTAAATGATGTAAATATACATAAGCTATATGTATTTATGGAATCCACAATTTGTTATTTTATAAGAAAACGCCTATGCCAACAATAATTTATGAATATTAAGATTGGTAAACTATACATGGAAATGTCATCTCTGTTATACCTAATGAAAAAATCGCATATAATACCAAATTTGTAAACTAATAAAATACAAGTTTTTCTTTGAGAATCCATTTTTACTTATTTTATATATCTGCCTTCATTGAGGGTGTCCTCCAACACCTTCAAAATCTCACATAGTTTTTCCTTATTCATTTCAAAGAAAACAGCATCGCGCTGAAAGTTTAATCGGCGGAGGTGGAAATTTACAGTAGCCACTTGTCGAACATTTCTACCAAAGCTGCTGTCGCCTATGATTAACCGTGTATCCCAAGAAAATGATTCGATAAATTTGATTTTTTTTGAATTTCTGCTTCGCTCTAGATGTCTCATTACCTCCGGTTGTCGTGCAGCCAAAACTGCGTGCACAAGACGATTTAATTCAGGACTAAGACTGGGAACACTGGCGGATAAAAAGGTTTCGCCATTATCTAAACAACAATTCATGTAGTATTTTGATATAGTTCGAGTAGTAAGTAAGAAGTCATCCGGATTTTGGTAACCATATTTGTGTGACAAACGAATCGCCTGCTGGTCGTTTATATTTCCAATCAAATAATCAACTGACAAATGCAGGATCTGTAAAAGTATTAAATGAATTAACTAGCATGCGCAGGACTTGAATACAACTCTTCACATTTACCTCTATCAAGATCTCCTTATTGTCGATACTTTTCAAGAAATCCATGTTCATTTTTAGCAATAACAAATTTGTTGTTGGGAGTTTTTTCGATAGTTTAAATAAATGCGATATTTTGATTTAAAAAGTTTTATTCCACTTTTATTCGATACACTTTGGATGTATCTATAAATGCACTCGATTTTATGTCAAGATAGCATGATTTTAATTTAGACAGTTTTATGTTAACTTCCTATCTATGGAACACTATTTCGTTTAGTAACTGTAGAAACATCGGTGGAATGGTAACATTTAGTATTTAAACTACCTATTTTTAACTACCTAACTATCTATTAACTATTATCAAATCATATGGAAGAGCAGACATTTACGAGCAGTCTTCTCGAATAACTGATCGCACATTAAAATTGCATTGGCAATCGCCATTGTCACTGTCAGGATAGCGAATTCTAAAAATAAGATGCGCTTCAATGTGCAAATAAATGAAAATAATACTGACTAACGAAAATGAACAAAATAGGCATAGTCGTTGACTATTTGGATTAAGCATGCGTCTTATGGCAGGATAACCTATCAATCTTTAGCTCTAGAATAAAAGAAAAGCATAAAGGGTGATATGTAAATGGAAGAAGTCAGAGTCTGGTTTCAAAACGGAATAGTCGACTTTTGCTAGATTGAATGCTCTCAATGTTCTCTCAATCTTTTCATGTGTCCAAACCAAACTACAAGTACTTGTAGTCAAATAAAAAAAGGGACTCTAGCTTTGGCTTGTCGAAGCTAATGTACCATTTACATTGTAAATATATAATCGATCTAGATGAAATCTGGGCGTGGACCTACAGTAGATACAAGGGCTACAAGACGAATTTGTAGCTATATGATATAGTTGCTGATTTCGACCAGAACTGTTCACAGCGGATGTGGAGCCTCCTCAAATGTATACTAATCGAATTTGGTTTGATTTAAATGAAAAAACAGAAAAGTTATGCGCCTAAGTGTTCGTTTTAGAACAATCAGTTAATGGGAGCAATATGAATGAAAAATGAAAATTAATTTTAAACTCAACCAGCTTTCAGACAAAACAAAATACCCTCGTCATGCTAATCTAGAATACATATACATACTTTATATGGTCGGAAATGATTCCTTCTGTGCGTTGCAAACTTCCTGACAAACTTTCCGTTAATGGTATAAGAAACAAAACGTAAGCTCAATAACAATAAATTATCACGTTTAGAATTCTGAAGTAGCCTCTGCGGCAAAGTAAGTTAAATAATAAAAATCAACTCTGAAAGTGAAGCAAGCCAAAGCTTTACTTATCAAATTATTATTATTTGCTGTTTGCCAAAAACATGTGATAATGGGTTCAAGCAAAAATAAATAAAAGATGAGCTTAGCCGAAGAAACGTTTTTCACTCCCGAATGTCTCAAGCCTGCTAAATAAAAAACACGCTGACCAACTCTCTCACTTTACAAGAAAAACGACTCTAAGATACTCGTACTCAGAATTTATTCAATATTCGACACACTTTGTGATAGGCCTAATCTGCTAATACGGCCATTGCTTGCGTAGGTAGAAAAAAACCCTTTTTGCCACAGCCGCAGCAATTGTCATGCGGCCGCGACCTGTTATATCAATAAAAAAAATGAATGCCTTTAAAATTTTGGCATTTTCCTTTGATTTTGTCCGTTGACTGAGTCAAAAGCAAAAACTGGACATCAAAAGGGACACCACCAATTCGAGTGTTCGCCCACCCTCATCCGAATTCCCTCTCCCTACAACAACACGCATGAGGAAAATGTACATATGTACATATTTTGTTTTGGCAGAACGTCCTTATCGTAAATAGCAAGTATAATTGAATTTCACTTGTTCATATCCCAACAATGCAAGAAAGGCACCAAAGCGACTGCTTATATACCCCTGGCACCTCTTAAGCTACAAGCAAGTTCAGTTCAGTCCAATCAAGCAGCAGCAGCCAGCACATGTGTTAGTGGGAAGGAGACAGAAACATTCTATTTCAAGCTGGCTGGCCTAAATTATAAAACTGAATTAAAATGTTAATGCTAATTCTGACGTTGTTTCTTAACCGATTTTAATAAAATTTGGATTCTTCATAGAAAATAGTCCGATTTATAGTGGTTTTAATAACACACTGATATCTTGAAATTTGTAGGAGATAAAGTTTTTATGATTTGCGGGGGCGGGAGGGGGCGTGGTAAAATTTGAAAGCAAACTTGATCTGACGCCCCACGGGGACAGTACATACCAAATTTGGTCTCTCTAGGCTTTATAGTCTGCGAGATCTTGGTGTGCATGCGGACGGACTGACGAACATGGCTAGATCGACTTGGCTGTTGATGCTGATCTAGAATATATATACTTCACTTGCCTGTTACTTACATTTGCACGAATACAATATACTCGTTTACTCTGCTAGAGTACGTGTATAAACACGAAAATCTGGCGGCGCCTGGACAGGTACGAATGGACTAGATTTATTGCTGAGTCGGAGAAATTATATAGCCACTTTACTTTGGTGCATAGTATGGTATGATTTACGGTGTGAAATGCTTCAGAGTAGTCAAGGAGGGTTAGGAAAGTTGCGGATGTCCTTGGTAATTATACTCGTACTCTAGTAGAGAAAACTAGTATATTGTATTCGTGCAAATGTAAGTAACAGGCAAAGGGAAGCGTTTCCGACCCCATAAAGTATATATATTCTTGATCAGCATCAACAGTCGAGTTGATCTAGCCCTGTCCGTCTCTCCGTCCGTATGAACACCAAGATCTCGGAGACTTTAAAGCCTAGAGAGAGCCAAGTTGGTATGTAGACTCTCCTTGTAGGGCGTCAGATCATGTTTGTTTTAAAATTTTGCCCTCTCTCACAGCCGCAAATCGAAAAAAATTATATCTCCTACAATTTTTAAGAAATCAGTGTGTAATCAAAACCACTTATAAATGTGATTTTTTTTTTGTTATGAAGTAAACAAGTTTTGTTAAAATCGGTTAAGAAACAACGTCAGAACTACCTTTTCCGTTGTAATTCAGTTTTATAATTTTCGCCAGCAAGCGTGTAGCTTAAGAGGTGGAAGGCGGATATAAGCAGCTGTGGTGAATTTTTGGCATTGCTGGGATATGAGCCTAACAATCGAATTGTTTTGACTCAGTCAGCGGACAAAATCACTCAGTTGCTAGAGGCACTCTTTTGATGCGGCTGTAGCAAAAGAGAGTCTTTTTTTTACCTATTCAAGCAATGGTCATATTAGCGGATTAGGCGTACTTTTGAGTGTGTCGAATATTGAATAAATGCACAGTTCGAGTATCTTATAGTCGGAATATCGACTATAGCTTTCTTACTTGTTTTTTACTAAACTTTGTGCATTGAGGTGATATATATGAAGACCCTTCATTTGTTTACTTAGAACCCTAGTAATAGTTTGGCTGTTCGCTGTGGAATTACTTCTTATGTTATCCTGCATGGAATTCACAAAATATTCATCTGCCTACGCGCTTTACAAAGAACAAGTACACATTCATATCTGCACACTGTACATACATATAAAATGAAATTTACATAAATAATTCACAATAAATAATAAATAATTCGCCTCCAGCCCACTAACCCGCTTCCGTAACGACGACAGCTCACCGACGTCACGGTTCAGGTGATCCACCCTCTCGTGTAGCTGTTCCACAGTTCCCTGCAGGTGTTCACCTGACCAGCCATACAGTCCAGTCGCTCGCAACACTTTGAGAATGCACTGCTCAGCATCTCCTATGTTGGTGGTGAAGAGTTTGGCCTGTTCCTCTATGCGCAAATTGAGCATTGCCGTGACCTTCGAGGATAGAGCATAATTTTTCTTAAGGCCAGTGTTAGTTTTTTCGCGTGCGCGTTTGGGTTGCTGTGCCATGATGTTTAGTGTAATTTGAGTTTACGAGCTATAGAGCTATTTACTTTTTTGTAGTTTTGAGTGTTTATGCAATTTTGTTTTTTGAGTTTATTGGGAGATGTGTTGTTTTTAATTATTATTACATATATGTATTTCGATGGTTAACTCTTATCAACTTTTCGTACTCCTATCGTGGCTGTCGTAGTTAGTGTCTTTGGTTTCAAAAGCTCACTCCGAGGGCCTTGAAATGGTTCTTGGCTCGGCTAGTTGTAATGCGATCCACAACAGTTGTTTGTCTTTGTATGCTGCGCTCACCTTAACAAATGTATGTTTATTTTAAAAACTTCACGCTACGTATATTTTTATTTAGAAAACAAAGAATATTAGTTTATTTCGTTGCACTGAAATTGCTCTTCAATATGGTATAAGATTCTTGACTTTCTGAATAAGACATTTTACAGTATATAACAAAAAGTATGCAATTAAATCTCATACACAGAAACACACAGTTTACACAATCAAATATTTTAAATTGTAAAAAATGTTTTGTTTTTATTTGAATGACTTTTGTTTGTGTTAAATATTTTAAGACTTTAACAAGACCACATTTATTTATACAAAAGAAAGAAAAGAAAAGCTACAGAGCATCTCTCAACAACACCGTTCTCGTCAAAATCTCTTTTTTACAATTTTGTCTAAAACTATATTATTAATATATATTTTAGTTTAATTTAAATCCGTCAAAAATTGGGGGAGATATAAGGATTTTATCCATTTGCGGTGGTGAGAGGGGGCGTGGAAACGCTTCTCTTTGCCCGTCACATACATTTGCACTAATGCAAAATACTCGTTTACTCTACTAGAGTACGAGTACAATAATAATAGCAAACGACTAACATTATCTACAAGTTGAAGATTTTGTTTCATTAAAACTAAAAGAAATATTAATGGAGATTGGTTATAGTTTGAACATAGTACGAGGGCCATTTAATAAGTCCGTTACGATTCGAAAGGATAAAACGACACCGTATGCATCTCAAAATATTGTGGCCCTTACCTTTTTGATCAATTGTGTCGAAGGCGGCTTTGAAATCAATGATATTCGTAATGTTCTGAAGTTATTGAAGTAAGAAGAAAAACGCTGTCTACTGTGGAATATTCTTTCCGAAGCCAGGCCTGGTATTCGCTGAGTTTCTGATGGCGGTTGACCCATTCATTTAGCCTTTCCAGCAGCACTGAAGGGAATATTTTTGATGGTATTCGGGAATGATATTCCCATGCAGTTGTTTGCGACTTTTGGTTTTCTCTTTTTCATACATAAATCTGCGATTGCATGATTGAACCAGACAAATGGATATATCGTCTGTGAAATTCATGAGAAATTCACATGGCACTCGATCGAGACCAGGCGTTTTGTTTGCTTAATATCTGCATCAAAGTTGTGTAAAGCTAACTTGAATTGCGCACGTTTCCTAAAGCAGTGGCTCAAAGTGGTTCGCTAAGGCTTCACAGTTCACCTGGATACAGATTCTTGCCTTTTGGCTTTGATTTTTATAGCAAACACCCAGAATTCTTTGCTGTGTCTTACTTTTTAGATTTTCACCTCCAGCTGCTTGTAGTATTCGGCCTCTTCTCCCGACATAACGTTTTGTAAGCTCTATTTGCCAGTTGGTTCACTTGTTGCTCCGCTTTCTAGCTACTGATCCTGTGCTGGTGTCCAAAGCTTGCCTTCTGACACATTCATATTGCGCATCAAACCAGGGCTACTTAAAGATCTGACGCGGATACATTTGAATGGCTTCAACCGCTTTTTGGATGTCCTGCATGATTTATTCAATAGATGGCTCACTTTCCGCATGGCGGCTGCGCACACATGCACGCTGAATTTTCATTTTAATTATATCAGGAAGATTATGAGTTATGACCACCACAGATTACGAAAAATTGTGGCCGCACATATGCTACAAGATAGGAAGCAGTGCTGTCGTGTGTCGGACATTCTAGCAACGGGTGTCCTTTTCGACTTCGAGGGCCATAGCAAGTGAAGAGAGACGCATGGCGTGATGCTAGAGAAACTGAAGAGATAAAGCGAAACATTTCTAACATATAGACCGTTGGAGTACAGCCTTGGCCAGAAAAATTAATTTAATGACGAATGGAAGATAAGTGCTTGAGTTGAGCTGCTAAACCTATGTTTTTCACCACAGAGAAACACGCAAACGGGTGATTGTACCTTTTGTAGCCAGCGCAAGAGAAAGAATACCTTCATTTTATTATAGAATGTCCAATTCTATGAGAAGTTAGGCAATTTCACTGGAATTTGAAAGTGCCCTAAATGGCGAAAGCTGGTCAAGACTCCTCGGATACATCAGCGAAGCGCAGAAATATTGACTACGGCTCCTTTTTAAGATGTTAGCAGGAAGCGTTCTATATAAAGTATATATATATATATATTCTTGATCAGCATGACAAGGGGAATCGAATTTTCGGAATATTTCGGAATGAACACTTAGGAACATACATTATCTTTTTTATGTCATCCAAATCAAATCAAATTCGGTTTGTATCCCTTTGAGGAGGCTCACGTCCATTGGGCTGATCTGATCACCAAAAAAAGGTAGATAAGTGCTCATGAAATACTGCCACGGTGACTCAAAACAAACAAACTTAGCAAATGGTCGCATTTTTCTTCTGAAATACCGGAACTGAGGCAACCATACTATTATAGAAACATAAGATAGTCAATTTTAAATGGTGCAGAAATACTTATTTTCCAGAAGTTTTCGGAAAAATGTGGGAAAACAGCAGCTAGAGGCAGATTGCCCTAAACCAAGGTAAATCGATCAACTACGCAAGAGAGGTTTTGTTCACTGAAGATATCGAACTCGTTTTCCAGTCTTGACTTGGCACCTAGAGTCATTAGTTTTGACTCCGCAAATTTAAACTTTTTAAACTTTTTTGACGCCAGAATAGGCATTGAGGTACCACCTTTGGAGTAGTACAAGTTCAGCGAAACTTGGTTTGAATGCATGCAAATATATGGAGAATATTCTGAAAAACAATAAAATGATTTTCAATGCATTATGATGATGCATTATCGTTCTTTCTTTTTTTGCTAGGCAAAAAGTATAAAAGGCAGCCATCAGAAAGGGCAAAATAATACATTTTTAAAATGCAGGATATATTTAGGGAAGCATCCATGTTTAGATAGAATATGAAAAATGTGTTCAGTTTATACAATAATACAATAATTTTAAAAATTATTTTGACGCCTCATATTTCGAAAATTCACAAAACAACATTTTTCTATGGAAAGACTTTTTTGAAACAATTTTTTAAATTCAGAGAAAAGTCGAAAACAATTATTTCACTTTCCACTTGCATCAGTACTGACATAGCTGAATTAATAAAACGTTGTCTGAAGTGTAAATCATTTAAATCAACGCAGAGACGCCAGAGATATTACCATTTTGATATTTGTATAATATTGCGTTTTCAATTGCATACATAAAACTTATGGGATGTCTAATTGAAAAACAACATTTTATTTTTTTTTGTATTAGAAAAAGTTTGATTGTTGTTACCTAGTGTTATCAATATCGACCAAAAAGGGTTTTTTTACTCGTCCTCTAGTAGAGGAAACGAGTATATTGCATTCGTGCAAATGTAAGCAACAGTCAACAGGAAGCGTCTCCGACCCCATAAAGAATATATATTCATGATCAGCATCAACAGCGGAGTTGATCTAGGCCTGTTCAGCTGTCCATCTGTCCGTCCGTATCACACCTAGATCTCGGAGACCATAAAGCCTTGAGAGACCAAATTTCGTATGTAGACTCTCCTTGTCAGATCAAGTTTGTTTTAAAATTTTGCCAAAAAACTTTATCTCGTACAATTTTGAAGATATCAGTGTGTAATTAAAAGCACTTATAAATGTGACTATTTTCTATGAAGTAACCAAATTTTGTTAAAACCACATCTGCCATTTCTTCCAGGTTGTTGACAGCCTCGTCGGGGATATAATTGCCGTATTATCAGCGTACATAGCTATCCATATAATCCCATATAATCCGGATCCGCTTTCCACCTCTCATTTGAGATCGGGCTGGGAATATCCGCCGTATAGAAACTGTATAAAATGGGTCCTAGAAAACTGCCTTGGAGCACTCCTGATTGGATGCTTCTAATTGTCGGGTGGTTGTTCTTACAGCCCAATGTAAATGTTCTGGAATGCAGGTAGCTGGCCACCAGATGGTAACAGTTCCCGGCTAGTAGCAACTTTAGCTTATGTTTAAGTCCAGTGCTCCACACAATGTCAAATGACTGCTGCACATCCAAATATAGTACAGTGCAGTCTCGAACATCTTTCCAGGAGGATTTGTCCAAAGATCTTTGAGAATCCAGAGAGTCAGCAGTATCCCCGTATTCATGGGAAGGGCTTTTATACATGCATTATCAATACTATCAAGGTCAAGGTGTCTTGTTCGAGTTGAGCATCTCGATGTTCGACCACATCTCCTCCACCTCCTCAGCAGCTTCAGCCGCTATTTCTCCGCTTGTTATCTGTATTTCTTCTGGTAAGTGAAGCGTCGCTCAAGGTGCTCAGCAAATGCTACTGCCATGTCCAAATACGATTTGACCCACTCACCATTTGCATCGTATACAGGCAAACTCCTGTTTGCCTTTTTTCTAGCTTTAAAATATTGTTATTTCGACGTCTCTCCATCGATTACCATGATTTATACCTAAAACAACGCTTAATTAATTTTACTATGTCAGTTCCGGGGCTTGGAAAGTGATATACTATTTTTCGAATTTTCCCCAAATATAACAAATCATTGCTGATCAACTTCGAACAAATTTGGATTTGGGGCCTCTTAAAATGTATACAAATTTGGCCTAATTTGAATGAAAAACAAAAATATTTTATTCATTCCGAAAAAGTCGATTCTATAGGGGTTATCTGATATAGTTGCCCGATCCGGATCAAATTTGGCCAGTTGACATAGATGTCTCTAAATTTAAATTTAAAACACTAAAGTGGGCGGTGTTTTGTATTTTGTAAAAAATGAGTGTGGCAAAAAAAAAATAAAATAAACTTGGTATGGGTACATATTTATAGATAAAAACTCTAAATTTGAAGTCTGTATCTCTTATAGTTTCCAAGATCTAGATTTTCATACATCCCGACGGACATAGCTATATCAACTCGGCTTGTCGTACTGATCAAGAATATATATATACTTTATGTGATCGAAAACGCTTTCTTAAGCCTGTTACATACATTGCAACAAACTTAATATACTCTTGTAGCATAGGTACAGGGTATAAAAACGCAAGCGCACCTCTGAAAAAATAATAGATTTTGAAAATTTCTTTTAAAAAATTCTTACAATAGAGAACTACAAATATTTTTTGTTTTCACATCCGAATTCCCTTATGTATCAGAAAAGTAGGTGTTCATTTTGTTCATTAATTTTATATGTTAGTATATTAGAGTATATATTAGAGTGTCCCTTTTTTAAGTTTTTTTCACGCATAGGTCTTAGTTTTTTTCATTTGTGCCTAAAAACTCAGAAATCCATTTTTACCCCATTTCGAGACCGCATTGAAATCATAATTCATCTTCGAAGCGTCTCCTCTGAAGTGCTGAACCGCCAGCACTAAAGACATGCTTTTAAGTGCCATTTCTAGCGTGGCAGGAGCAAGGTTTCGGACACTTTTCCAGAGTTATAGATGATAATAGCCTTGAGATTAATAATAAAGAGATTAATATATATCACCGAAGTTTGAAAAATTTAGCCAAATTTTAGGTTACAGTTGGCGCAAAGTTTGAATAAAATATAAGTATAGATGCCTTCTTATCACATTCCACCACTATGTAGCGAAACATCGGAAGACTACGATTTACATTTTAATGAAATATGAAATAAAATTTTCGGATATAAAAACTTTTGGTAAAACATAACATCGGATATTTGGACAGACGATTATTATAAGATTTCTTACATATCCCTTACGATGCATTACATCAAAGATGGAGACTTGGGAATCCGGTTACTAGTAGTGATTGATATACTAGTAGCCATTGATATGGAATAAGTATAATGTACTGGTAAGAACTTAATAGAATTACTAGTCTATCAATTTTAATGCAAAACATTTCTTAGGTGACCGAATTTAAAACAAAATTTAAAATATTTTACTTTCCTTCGGATGTGACCTACAGAAGGACGATGCGATTGTAGTGACCGATAGAGGATCCAATATAAAATCAATACACCTTAAATCACCTGATTCACAACTTTATTGGAAATGTTATAAATAAGGTTCCCTAGTTATTGGAGATGGTGAATGGATGCAGTAAATTAGTAAAATATTTTAAGAAATCGGGCGAGAATACCAATTTAAAAACCTCTTTGGAGAGCTATTGCTCAACTCGTTGAAACACCGTGATTTGTCTTCCTCAATCAATTGAAATTACAAATATTTTAAAGGAAAAAACGAAATATAGGACGCTGAGGTAAATTTAAGTTATTTAAACGCTGTGGTAAGCCTTCTCGCTCCATTTGAAACATGTTGAAAAAGTAGAGGGCAATAGTTATTCAACTTTAACGATACCTTATGCCAACAAAAAATATCCAAAGTAAATGTCAATGATGTAGACATAGCCAAAAAATGTCATCTGCAATCTGTGGATCAGGAAAATTAAAAAAAAAAAACCACAACTAATAAACTGTCGCAGTTCACTGAATTTCAAAAAGAACAACCAATTAAAGACTGCCAAGAAATTATGATAAAATTACTTAGCAATAGCCCAATAGGCAAAAAGAGTCCTTATCAGAATCCAAACTACAATTAGATTTTTTTCAGATTGACATTAATCTAGCCATAACAATGATATAATTGAAAATACTAGTTTTGAAAATCAGGGCTATATAGGCTATATAAATGACTTTATTGCCTTAATGGCATGGTGGAAAAATAACAAAAAACAATTTCCGTTTCTTTATCAAATAAGTTAGCGGTTCCGGCAGTAGCACAATCTGAGAGGGCCTTTTCAATAGCCAGAAACCTTATTTCCGAAAAATTGCCACTACTGAAGATATTGTAAAGAAGATAATGTTTTCAAATCATTATTTTATGAATAAAAATGTTTTGAACTATTAATGTACATTATTATAAAAACAAGTAAGAACGCTATAGTCGATATTTCGACTATAAGATACTCGTACTCAGCATTTTTCAATATTCGACACACTCAAAAGTATGATAATCATTTTTTTTTTGGGTTTAATGTTCTCACGAAAAATGTTTTTTACGATTTTGTCATCCGACCTTATCTGCTTATACATATACAAACAGAGTTTCAACTAAATGCGTTACAATTTGTGGAAGATATTAGGTTTAGCGGTTTGCGGGGCCGGGAGGGAGCGTGGCAAAATTTAAAAACAAACTTGAATCTCTCCCGCTCTTACAGTCTCCAATATCTAGGTGTTCATACGGACGAAGACACCGACATGGCTAGATCGTCTCGGCTGTTGATGCTGATCAAGAATATATACATTTGCACCAATACAATATACACGTTTACTCTCCTAGAGTACAAGTATAATAATAATTAATTATACATTGTGTTTAAACTATAATAAGGTGTTAATCTACTTTTAACATTGCGTTGTGCAAATATGGAGCCGCTGCTTCAGAAAGCCACCCCAATTTGGAAGATTGCTGCAAACCTCATCTAGTAGTCACAGACATTTTAGTGCTTTTTAAAGGTTTTCATTCATTGTATAGTAAGTACATGAAATTTATTGTACAATTTCTGGATGAATGAGTACACTAGTTGTCAATACAGGCATACAACACAACATACATTCACAATCCGAAAAAATGAGTACAGTAAAATATGTATTTGTTTTCGGGTTGTGTGATTCATTTGCCATTTTGAATGCATTCATGCACACCTTTAGTATACATTGTATGTATGTATGAACATGATTCGATGCAAGTCCGCACTGGTTATCGTTCTCCAAATGCGGCAAAAATTTATTTCCGAATAAAAACTAAGGCCTATCTATTAATATTGTCCTATTCAAGTTGCAGGGAGCGTATATGTGTGGGTATTTCTATTATATTACACAATGTATAACCATAAAAACAAATAAAAATGACACATAAGTTAAAGGAAAAAATACAGTATAATATACAGTTATGTAAAAGTAGGGCGTCTGCGAAAAATATGTTGACCTTTTGAATAGGAAAGCAATATTTTTTACTTTTGGAATGCTATATTGCTTCTTGAATTAAATAAACATCTTATAGTTAAAATATTAACTACGGCGTTCTTACTTTTTCAAGCGGAGTATGGGGTGATTTTTTCTTTATTTTTGGCCATCTTTTGCATTAAGCATTCAAAATAAGACGACATGTTTTGATACTACATTCTTCTTTGATTTTGACCAAAAAGTCGTGAAAATTTGGCGATTTTCTTTATGTAAATCACATTTTGCATTAGTAAGCGCTTTTCATGTTTTTCGATATTTAGATTCTACTTTAAAACATGAAAATGAGGTTTCGGCTCCTCTGCTTCTTCTAAGTGTTTTGGCCATATATAAGCCCGCGTCCTTGTAAGCTTTGATTATACTTTTTATTATAATAAAATAGTCCAAATTAACAAAAAAGAAGAAATCGGTCAAAGTAAATGCATGTCATATTCAAGTTGCGCCAAATTAGAGAACTGAATGTGAAGATTTTTGTTTAATAACTTTTTAAAAATACTTATAGTTTTAGTGTTTAGTCTTTCCTTTGGCATAATTACAAACAATTAATTAATTTAAGCAAGTAAGAAAGCTATAGTCGATATTCCGACTTTATTCAATATTCGACACACTCAAAAGTATGCAACACTTTGTGATAGGCCTAATCCGCTAATACGACCATTGCTTGAATAGGTTTTTCTACTTTTTTTTCTACCCTTTTTGTCACAGCTGCAGCAAATGTCATGCGACCACTACGTGCTATATCAATAAACTGAGTGCCTCTAAAATTTTGGAATTTACCTTTGATTTTGCCAGTTGAGTGAGTCAAAAGCATAAAGTGGCCAAGGAAAGGGACAGCCCTAATTTGAGTGTTCCACACACCCTCACCCGAATTCCCTCTTCTTACAATAACACGTGTGAGGAAAATGTACATTTGTACATATTTTGTTTTGGCAGAACGTCTTTACCATAATAAGCAAGAATAATGAGAAGAGTAACTTTATATTTAATTAATACAATTTCACTTGCTCATATCCCAACAATGCAAAAAAGGCACTAGCAGCTGCTTATATCCGATCACCCATTCAAGTAGCAGCAGCAGCAAGCTCATAGGTTTGTGGGAGTGAGACAGAAACATTTTTATTGAAGCGGGCTGGCGGAAATTATAAAACTGTGTAGTAAAATGTTAATGCTGATTCTGACGTTGTTTCTTTAAATGATTTTAACAAGATTTGGTTACTTCATAGAAAATAGTCAGATTTATAGTGGTTTTAATTACACACTGATATGTAAGAGATACAATATTTACCGATTTGAGGGGGCGGGAGGACGATACACTAGGGGAGTCTACATACCAAATTTTGATTACTCCACCTCTTATAGTCTCCTATTGGTGTTCATAGGGACAGACGGACGGACAGACAGACATACATATGCAGACAGAGATTTACACTGATAAGTGAGCGGGGTAAAATATAAAATTAGCTTGATCTGGGTACATATTTATAGAAAATAATACTCAGCATTTATTTAATATTCAAAAGTATACAACACTACTCTCATACAAAAAGTGTTTTTAGGATTTTGTCTATACGGTCATAATGAAATTTACCAAATACATATATAAACCGAGCTTCAAAAAAAAACAAACTTGATCTGACGCCCCACGAATAGAGTCTAGGTACCAAATTTGGTCTAGATCTACTGGGCTCTTGATGCTGATCAAGAATATATATACTTTATGGGGTCGGAAGGTTTCCTTTTGGCTGTTACATTCATTTGCACGGATACCATATACTCGTTTACTCTACTAGAGTACGAGTATAATAATCAATGGGTGTCCTGTTCAAGTTGCAGATGGTGTGTATATATCGGTCACCATGGACACTACAGCTTAAGATGACTTTGAATACAAATAATGCAAACATTAAAAACGTAAGAAAAATGTACTCGAGCTTGCTCGACAGATAAATATCCTCATCTAAAGCAAGTAAGAGGCGATACTTGTGTTTAGACAAGCCAATGGGTACCAATTGATTATCAGGTACCAAGGGGTTATTAGAAAAACATTGCATTGCACAGCTATAAATAAAAAAATAATAGTGGAAATTTTCACGAACAACAAAGGAAAGATGAATTATTTTGAAATAGAATAAATAACTTAGAAACTTTAAATGCATCACAGAAGTTAAAGAAAGTTAAAGACTCAATAATTGACGAATGTAAAGACACGACTCTATCGATAATACTTCATGCTTCGAAGATACTTGATTCAACGTGATACAAATATCAGAAAAAATTATTATAGGGGGTATCAGCTCATAGTTTGAAATCCTGCATTCGGTATATAAATAATGTGTCATATCTATGTGCAAAAAAAAGACATTATGAAAGTAGAAGTTAAGCATTGGAAGGAAAGACACTTCAGTACTACATCTGTTTTTAGTACTAAGTAGAAAAAGATAATTGATTTTACAAAAATAATTTGTGCTTATATTCTTCATATATACATGTTAGGTATCTCTTGGTCGAATACATTTATTAAAGCATTCTGAGATGTGTTTACTTACAATTTTGCTGTCGTTGATCGTTTTGGAATAGTGCTGTATATACATAATGTATATAAGTGCATAATGAAAATATTATATTACAATTTTTAGGTTTCAAAGCAGAATGAATGGAATAAACGCAACGTGATGTTATGCAGATATATACAATGTACTAACATAAGAACGAGAGGCGATTATTCTTCAATTATTCAGTTACAAGGCTTGATTTCGTAGCCAAACCAGATCAGATCCCAGTTAGGTTTAGTATCATCAGTATCTTAGTAGAGCGCGTAATACCTCTTATCCATATTATATAGTTACTAGCAACTTCTCCCGGCGTTGCGTGGGTTCTTTTTGACACTTCTTCAAATATAATATGAATGTTTGTCTGTCTGTCTATATGCATCGCATATAACTAGGAGGAACACTGAGATAGCAGAAAAGTAACAGAAAAAGAGGACGAAGAGAAAAGAGAAGGGGTATAGAAACAACAGTCAGAGAAGAGAATACAGAAAGACTGTTATATAGTGAGAACCGGCTCAATTTAGGTTATCCGTCGGACTTCAATATAAAAACAAGTAAGAACGTTATAAACGATATTCCGACTATAGGATACTCGTACTCAGTATTTATTCAATATTCGACACACTCAAAAGTATGAAATAAAACGTTTCTGTTTTTTTTAAGGGGATGGGGTGTTGTCATACAAAATGTTTTTTACGATTTTGTCTACAATTATTATCATATTTTCCGGCAGATCAATAGATTATATGTTGATACATATACAAACCCAGTTTCAAATAAATGCATTAACATTTGTGGAAGATATACAGTTTTGCGGTTTGTAGATGTGGTGAACTATCGATAGTGGGCACCATCGATGGCCGCCCTTAGTATTTCCAAAACCATCGATAGCGAACGATAGTGCCATCGATAGTACCCAATATAAAAACTGTAGTTAAGTTATTAAAAAACTTAGCCTACTCGATGTTTTAAACAATTAAAACTCTTCAAAATCGAGCACAATTTAATTAAACAATATTTTCACTGCTGTTAACAAAATAATCTTGTTAAGTCAAGCGACGCCACAAATGAAGAAAAACGCGCAATTTATTTTAGTGATGTGTAAACAAAATCATCGGTGGTACTATCGAACACTATCGATAGATAGTCGATAGTTCTCCACCATCGATAATAGGCTGAGTCGATAGTGCTCCACCATCGATAGCGTCGATAGTGCCGTCGATTGTTTACCACTTCTAGCGGTTTGCAGGGGCGGGTTTGGTGATGAAGAATATATATACCTTATGGGGTGTTAGACGCTTCCTTTTGCCTGTTGCATACATTTGCATGAATACAATATACTCGTTTACTCTACTAGAGTACTAGTATTAAAAGAGAGGACGGCTTACTACCGAAGGGTAACCGAAGCTTACATACCCTTGCAGATTAGTAATATAATAAACATAAAAACTAAGTTGAAATTCAGAGCAGGCTTCTAAGACAGACACGTACCAAATTTGGTTGATTTCGAATAAAATACAAAAAAATCCGGTATACTAAGAGTTCATTGCGAATCCGGTGGTTATATCGGAGCTATATGATATAGTCGTCCGATCCGGATCAACTTTGTTCAGCAGACGTAGAGCCTTCTAAAACTGATATTTACTAAATAGTGTTCATTTCAGATACAGATATATATACTTTATAGGGTCGAAGATGCTTTTTCAATGCTTTACAAATATCGTACCAAAATTAGAATACCCTCTGCAATGGCATAATGAGCTTAACCAGGTAGTTATCGACGTTCTTCACTCTCTTGACCTCTAGCTTGCTATATAAAAACATTGTTATTATTTGATTTTTTGATTCGGCAATTTTAAGTACCTTAGTGCGTGGGCATAATTAATTAAGACAGAGATATGCGCTTTACATGGCCAAACGCGTTCAAGGTCTTGAGTAACGAAAACAGGAACAATGTGATCTTCAAACAAGAATCAAAAGCAACCAGAAGCGATGTTCTGATATCAATGTGAATATTATATAAGCTTTGACAATGCCAAAGTAGTAATAATTTTATTAATAATTTAACGGTCGGACAACGGTCGGAGGGTATAATATCGTCAGCAAGTCGATGCTTTTCTTTTCCGGTGTATTTAATCTTCCACCTCAACTTCAACTCGATTTTAAGCTTTAAGTTGGAAGGTGCAGTTTCAAATTAAAATTTAAACGAAAGGTCTCTTTGGGTAGTCGAAGCTAAAATACCCTTTCTATTAAATGTAATCTAATTGATGAACCCAAATTAAGTATACATATGATATTTTTTAGATTTTTGGTAGCTTATCAGCACTTTCTAGCTATGTATTAAGACGTTCATTTGGTATGAGCCTTATGGGCCCGATTTCAACATCTTTACATATGCTTGAGAATTCTGCAGTAAATTCTGTACGATTCTTAATCGTACCGCATATGATGCAGTGCTTCGATCATGCTGGTTGTAACTCATTATCAGTTTACCACAGCCTATGGTACAAATTTCATACAAGTTTAATTTCGCATGGAAACAATGCGACATTTGGACAGACGGTCATTGTTCCATAAAGTCAACTTATTAACTTCAAGCATAGAAGGCGTCGGAGATGTTTTCACAAATCCATAACACCTTTATTGGATTAATAATTTTAGAGAATCGGCAAATTTATGTGAAAAGCGGTTGACGTTGAATAATCATTTTGACAGTTTTTAAAAAACTCTCAGTACGAATGCAGTGTAAAGGAACTTAAGGAGCCGATATGTGTATACACTTTCGCTGATGGTATACGAACAATCTTTCTTGGAATTGGGATACTCGTACTCATCATTTATTTAATATTCGACACACTCAACAGTATGGAATAATTGTTACTTATTATTTTTTTTTGTGTGTGTGTGTGTGTGTGTGGGGGGGGGGGGGCGGCGTTGCTCTCATACAAAATGTTTTTTTTTACGACTTTGTCTACAATTATTATCCGATCTTAATGAAATTTGACATTTTGGTTGACTAAGTGTTAAAATTTGTGGGAGATTTTTATCGATTTGCTGGGGTGGGACTCTTACTATGTATGCTTCTGCTTCGAAACATCTTTTTAAAAGCTTCGAAACTGATTTGTTGTAATTTGTTATTTCTTTGATAACGATAACGTTACTAACGTTATAATTTGCATATTCTGCAACTTAAAAATTTACTGCGAAAGAGATCAGAATATGCATCGTTTTCGTTCTGAGAGTTTCTTGACCAAGAGTATATAAATATTTTGGACTGCCGTGTAGAAACAGACAAAGAAGCGAATACTTATAAATATTTCTCCCACCGCCGTTCATCATGCACGACTAGTGTTTCCAGTTTCAGTCACTTATCAAGCTTCAATCGGAACACAACCGAACGAACGGTCACTCGACCATTTTGCAAATTTTCGGCCTTACAAAATATGCAATTTCGAGTGGCTTAAAAAATTACCTAGAATTTAGTCAAAAGTGTAACGTAAATCCGATGCTGATCTCGAGTATTTTTGGCAATTTTCAACCTTACAAAATATACAAATTCGAGTGGCTTATAAAATTAACTGGAGTTTAGTCGAAAGTGTAACGTAAATTCCGATGCTGATCTTATTATTCTCAAAACAAAAAAAAATATATTTATATATATATATATATATATATAAATATAAATAAATATATTTATATTTATGTATATATATGTCTATATATTTATCATTCCTATACAATTATTTACATCCATATCCATACAAATAAAAAAATACAATATTATACGAATGATAAATATATATATAAGCATATTTATAGGAGTACATATGTATGAAGACGCCATTAAACAGCAACTTTTGAAATAAAACAAAATTTCGCAATAGCTTGACAAAAATACATTAAATATGTGAGTGCATATCAAACAAATATACATATTTACTCAAAAATGTGCTTATGTCCATATTTATGTATGTAAATATCACAATACAAATAAAATACAAATGTTTCGCTTAAATCGCCGGGTAATTATTTAAAGAACTCAATAAGTGGGCGTTAATGAACTGAAACCGAAGTGAACCACAGAATTTTTGTTATATTAAGAGTAAATTTCAAAAATTCCATTAAGGCAGAAAAAGAGTTTTTTTTAAGTGTTATGTGCAGTTGATTTAAAAACTTTGTTTAGTGCATAATTCTTAAAAATAAAATCACTCTAAATGAAGTATAAATTAATAATTCGGTATACTTAAAATAGGTTGACATTCCGTTTTGAAATAAAAACACATGTGTTTATGAAATGGCTAATATATATATATAATCAGAATTAGTATATTTTGGCTTAGCACATTTGTGCTGAAAAACATTTCAAGAGCAATGTTGTGATATACGTGTTAGTAAACTGCGGGCTGCACTGTTTCGAATGCAATTACCTTGGAAATAATAGTATCGGCTTGTCCCGCTCGTGCATGAAACAAATGTTTATATATGTATTTGAAAAACGAAATGTTATTACTTATTTAAGTATCGTTAGTCCGTCTGCCGGGTGATTCGTTAAAAATGAATCGTAAAATCTATAAGCGACATACAAACCAGATTTAAATATGCAAGCACAGTGATGGCTAGCTAAAAAGGTTCAACATAGTACTCTTGTAAAAATGACAATATTCTGATTCTAATACTCATACTTTAGCAAAGTAAACGTGTATATTGTATTCGTGCAAATGTTTGTAATAGGCAGAAGCAAGGGTCTCCGACCCCATAAAGTATATATATTTTTGATCAGCATCAACAGCCGTGTCGACTCAGCCATGTCCGCCGGTCCGCCGTTTGAACACCGAGATCTCGGAGACTGTAAGAGCTAGAGTCACCAAATTTGGTATGTAGACTCCTCTTTTGGGACGTCAGATCAAGTTTGTTCCCGTTACACGTGAACGGGCCCAATTCAATTTTAAATAAATTTGATTAAATTGGCATTTTTTTTTGGGGTGGGGTGCTCTTGTACAAAATGTTTTTTTTACGATTTTGTCTACAATTATTATTCGATCTTAAACAGAAACAAATCGGTAGATTATGTGAAAACCGAGTTTAAACTAAATGCATTAACATTTGTGTGAGATAAAATGTTTTGCGGTTAGCGGGGCGGGAGGGGGCTTGGCAAAATTGAAAAACAAATTTGATCTGACGCCCCACAAGGGGAATCTACATAAAAAATGTGGTGACTCTAGCTCTTACAGTCTCCGCGATATAGGTGTTCATACGGACGGACAGACGGACATGGCTAAGTCGACTCGGCTTTTGACGCTGATGAAGAATATATACTTTATGGGGTCTTAGACGCTTCCTTCAGCCTATTACATACACTTGCACGAATAAACATGTTAAAATCGTTCGGAAACGGAAACAGGCCCGATATACATTTTTCTTACATATTTTTTTTTATTATTCGAAGTGAGAACCTGCTCATAATGAAAAAGATAGGTCTAAACGAAAATTAACGGTAAATGGTTTGATATAAAACAGATCCAAACTTGCTATTAAATGTCAAAACTGCATCAGAATTGCAAAGCTATATATATAAAATAAATGTCTACATAACTGACTTTTACTATGTGTTTCTGCTTCGAAACTTCTTTCTAAAAGCTTCGAAACCGATTTTTTGAGGGCCACCGTTTTAACTTCGTTGCACACAACTGAAATCCTTAACTAATATCCAATTTCTTTTGATAACGATAACGTTGCTAATAATTTGCATATTCTGCAACTTAAAAATTTACTGCGAAAGAGATCAGAATATGCGTCGTTTTCGTTCTGAGAGGTTCTTGACCAAGAGTATATAAATCTTTTGGACTGCCGTGTAGAAACAGACAAAGAAGCGAATACTTATAAATATTTCTCCCACCGCCGTTCATCATGCACGACTAGTGTTTCCAGTTTCAGTCACTTATCAAGCTTCAATCGGAACACAACCGAACGGACGGTCACTCGACCATTTTGCAAATTTGCAACCTTACAAAATATACAAATTCGAGTGGTTTAACAAAATTATCTGGAATTTAGTCAAAAGTATAACGTAAATTCCGATGCTGATCTTATTCTCAAAAAATAAATATATATTCATATATATATTTATCATTCGTATAATATTGTATACATATAAATATACATCCACATCCATCCAAGTAAAACAAGTAAAAACAAGTCAATATTCCGAATATAAGATACTCGTACTTTTTATTTATTTTATACACATTCGAAAGTATGAAACACTTTCTTTTTTTTGTTTGTTTATTGCTTCGCTTTCATACAAAATGCTGTTTAGGTTTCTGTCTACAATTGTTATCCGATCGCAATGAATATGGCAACCCAAATGTTTTATATAGACTCCCCTTGTAGAGCGTCTATATAATGCGTTTTTGTAAAATTTTGCAACGCCCCCTCTATCGATAAAACCTTATATCTCCCACAAATCTTAATCCATTTAGCTGAAACTGCACCCATTACCCATTAGATATGACGAATTTTATATTTCGCCTAAATGAGCGGCGTGGTGCCACGTTCATTTTCCCAAAAACGATATATAGCGCTTGACATTCTCGTGCTGATTATTACTATACACTAAGTCTGTTTTTACACGGTCTCTTTTTTACATGGTTTTGATATAACACGGTTTGAAAATGTGAATATTTTTAATTTTTTTACACGATTTTATTCCATTTAGCATCATTGGTACGATTTGAAATTTTATGTACTTAAAATTTTGTTGTCAAAATTTAATTTTTGCGAAGTATGTTCATATCATTGCAAAAATGATCCCAATGTCGAAAGAGCTGCACAATTCCAACGTGAGCTGAATTCTTGTATGGCTCGTTACAAGGAATTATACAAAGAGGTAGCAAGAATTGGCGAACAACGGCTCATAACAGAGTTCATTTTTCAAAATGTAGATGCCGAACGAGCAAGAGAAAGTCCAGTTCAAAATTTTTCCAGCGATGATAGTGAATGTATACGCGTTCGAAGCAAGCGAATGCGAATAACTGATGACGACAGCAATTAAATTTATGTTGCTGTATTTATGATTATCACTTATTTTATTTTATTTTATTTTATTTTTTACCTTAAAAATTGAATAACCTATTCTTTTCGTTCACAACATAGTTGTTTAGTTCCTGAACTTGCCATGCATTTAATTTATATTATGTACTTTTAAGATTAGAGTGCATATCTTTTACTATGCACTCTTATTACTTACTTACGGTTTAATAAAATAAACCTGAATTCTTGTTCTTAAAAATTCTTGATTTCACTAATTTTAATAGGTTTTAGAGAATAGGAACAAATCACCCATTTTTGTATATGATCAATGTCTTTTTTTACACGGTTTTTTTACACGGCTTCTTCTGGAACCAATCTACCGTGTAAAAACAGACTTAGGTGTATCTGTACATTTCATTGCAGTCGGTTCAGCAGGTGCAAATATATGACGAATTTTCAATATCGCCCACATGAGCTGACGGTGCCACGCCTTTTTCCCAAAACGATATATAGCGCTTGACATTCCCGTGGTGGATATTACTTTACTGTACAATTTTCAATAGGTGCAAAGATATGACGAATAATAACTTTCACAAAAACATGGAACAACGCGCTCTATTTCTACGAACAAAAAATTTCTAAACAAAGTACAAGCCTCGTTGAACATTTTGCAATACAAATTGTTTCACAAAACTTTTTGTATTAGTTAAATTTAAATATTTTATGTCTGAGCACACGCACGTGTTTGCCGATTGAAACAGCTGTTTGTAGCGGCTGTTGCCTTGACATTCGGGGCCTATTTTAATTTTTCTGGTATGTATCATTGACAGGTAATGTTATGTTAATAGAATTGCATTTATAGTCCATTAATTTACAGACTTAAAAAAAATGGGGTTTGGTCACAACAAGTGGGCATTCGCGACATTTTGAAATAGATGAAATAGATTCGCATTGTGGTCGTGAATAAAGTTCGGATCTTGATTTCATGCGGGCTCGGTTAAACAAATCAATTATTTAGCACCCGTTTCTGCCTACGCTCAAATATGCATCTTTGAATTCTTGTGATAGTATGCGTGTGACCATCCCTTGTGTAAATTAATGAGTTTTCTTAAATTACCATCGCTTATGTTTTGTTGATAAAGTGTTTTAAATACGAATGTGTTTTTTATCCATTTAAGGAAGTGCCACGTTTGCTGAACAATTATGATACGTATCGGCCTACTTAATCAGATAAGATGTCATATATACATACTAAATAATCTTATACCTAAATTTGCTAAAACCTTTCTTTTACAAATATTTGTATTTACCAAGCTTTTGAGGTAGTAGGTGAAAAACGTCGACTTTGTTTTCCAAACTACACAATCTGTAGCCATTCAATGCAATGCCTACAATTACACTATGTAACATCCAAATTGTGTATTTGCTAGGTATTTTTTTATATTCCCCATATAACGAAATCTAGTATTTTAAATTTTTTTCAGTGGTGCACTTCCATTTTTGTCCCTTACTCAGGAACGCCCCATCCGATTTAAAAAAGCCTTACGGCGTTTAAAAACTATCTATTGATCATTTATATACTTTTATATTGAAATCATTATTTTGGCATGGGCTTGTGAAATGTATGTAACAGGCAGAAGGAAGCGTTTCCGGCCCCACAAAGTATATAAATACTTGATCAGCACGACAAGCCGAGTCGATCCAGCTGTCCTTCTGTCGGTCTGTCCTTGCGGATATATGGAAATCTAGATCTTGGAAACTATAAAATTTTACATTTGCATTTTAATTTCCCATAAATATGTATGTACTCAGATCAAGTTTATTTTTTTTGCCACGCCCACTTTTTTGTGTGGCCTCCATACAAACTATCGCCAATTTTACTGTTTTTATTTGATCGATTTTTTGTTTTTCGTTGGAATTGAACAAAATGAGATTATATGTCCTAGAGGCATCTACATTAACAGACCAAATTTGATTCGGATCGGGCCACATGATATATAGCCATTGGACTTGATTTTTTTGGAATGAATAAAAAACTTTCGTCTTTCATCCAAATTCAACAAAATCCGGGGTTACTTCTATTAAACAAATTATATGCAGATCAAACATTTTTATCATGCAGCCCTCAAAGAACTGAATTTTACGGAATGAACACAAAATGTTTGGTTTGAAATTTATTTTTCGCGACCTGTAATATTCCAACTGTTTTGGGTTAGCGGGCTTAAAGTCAAGAGTAAGCGAAGAGGACCGTAGGATTCCGTGATTTCGGCCGCTTCTTCTGTATTTGACAACAGCACAAAATTTATCACAAATTGAAGATTGGTGCTTGACTTTTCGGACTGTTTCACGACGTCTTCAACGTTTTTTCGCTCACCCACGACCTTGAGCCCGCTTATTAGGCTTATTAGGATTTGGGTATTTAACTGTCGAGCAAGCTCGACTGTGCCGTTCTTACTTGTTTTTTTATTATAGTAACGCATGCATGGTTATATTCGGCCCCATAAAGTATATATATTCTTAATCAGCATGACAAGCCAAGTCGATATAGCCAAGTCCGTCTGTTTGTCCATATTTTTCTCTGCGAACTAGTCTTTTAAGGCTATCGACTTGTAAAATTCGCCATAATCTTCTTTCTACTGGATGCTGTTCACTATATTACACTATATTACATACTGACGGACAGAAGGACATGGCTAGATCGACTCGGCTGTTGATGCTGATCAAGAATATATACTTTATGGGGTCGGAGACGCCTGTTACATACATTTGCACGAATACAATATACTCGCTTGCTCTACCAGAATAAGAATATAATTATGAAAAAGTTGGAGCGAACATATCACTAAAAATCCATTCCCCACATTCCCACTTCGACTTCTTTACGCCCATCTTAGGTCAGCTCAGGGAGAACGAGTTCACCAAAAAAAATTAAAATATGTGGAATGAAAACATTATGGGATACTACATGTGGGTCCCATTCGAGAATCAGATTTAAATACTGAAAGCGGAAAGACACGATACTTAGTCATAATTAACATGTAATACCTAAAGACACAAATGGCAAATCTCATCTCAAAAAAAAAAAACAAAAGCACGTCCATTTTGACAAAAGGGGTTCTAGCTTGAAAATGTTGCTATTTTGAAGTCAAAAAATTACATAGCAGCCAAACTAATGACTTAAAAGTAAAAGTGTGTACAGATGATATATTAATTAACTTTTAAACGCTTTAAATCGGGTGTGCCATTCTCGAGTAAAAGGCAAAATTGCAAGTACACCTCCTTAAAAAAGAAGTCTCAACATTTTTCGCATCTGAGGCCTTATACCTACTTTTATGAGATCCACTTGAAAAATTTGTAATAAATGCTCAGTATAGCGGAGTTTCAACTATAGCGTTATTAGTTTTTTTAAGCCACTTTTGTCAATTCTTGCATACATTTATCAAACTATTGACGCTCATTCAATAAGCTTTCCAAAAATAAATTTTTGTAGCTTTGTTGATAAAAATAAGCATATATGTGTATATTAATGTTTTTATATAAATAGAAATAAATACAAAACATTTGACTTTTAACAAAGTGTACTGAATCAGAGGTGATTTAATTTTCACCTATGAAGAGCGTGTTATATATTTTTGGCAGATTTGTTTTTCTTAAGCTCATATCGGAGTTAGATTTGGCCATTTAGTAATAATTCGATTCGAAGACTTAAAGGGGTTGAAATTAATGGAAAGAGTAACTATATAAAACTATCTTGCTTACTTTAAACTATATATTTGCAAAGGAATACTTTGTTTCTTTGAATAAAAAAAAGTAAGAGCGCTATAACCGAAATTCCGATCATAAGATACACGGTACTCAGTTCATATCCTAATAGTGCAAGATAGACTCACATTCAATCAACGGTTGCTTTTTCGCGGATGACTTTTGTGTACTAAATATATATTATATATATAAACCTCTTTGTCCTGACTGACTGAGGATCATCGCACTGGTCAAACGGAAATAGGAAGGGGACCTGAGACTTTCACAGAACGTACTTGTTTTGACGAAAGCGTACACTAGGAAGCCATTTTGCAGGAAGCCAACTGCAAAGGGAAAATCGAAAATTCGAAATTCCCATGTAAATGCACAAGCAAAAGTTTTAAACATAAAGTTTTAACATTGTACTAGGTGAAAAAATGTTATACCATTCACAAAATATGTGAATTATATTAATTTTGACATGAAGAACCATTTTTGACCATATAAAGTATATATATTCTTGATCAGCATGGCGGAGGGATTCGATAAAGCTATGTCCGCTTGTCCATCCGTTTGCTTCAACCCCGATATCTCAGAAGTCTTAAGAGCTACGGCTACCAGATGCTCCTTATATCTGCACGATGATTGAATTTAAACAATTTCCGAATTGGATTGGATTCAATTTAGACAACCACGTCATTTGGTTTGCTTAGAACACCCTTTTTCTGAAGAGAAAATAAGCACTCCGAAAACAAAGCAATTTATTTCAAAGAAAATACATTTTGTAAAAATTACGAAAAATATCATGAATTTGAAATTGTAAATTGTAAGCATATTGGTCTACTCAATAGAACCACGATTACTGCAGCCAACACGCGAACAAGAAATAATTCGCTTGTGCACGAAGTAAAGCAAAATACTGCATACCACTTTGCCCGCGGAATGAATCCTTCATACCGTGGTGTGATCGAGAAGTGAAGAAGTCGATTGTGAAATACTGCTGCCCATTCTTCTCGCCGAATGTGCCCTAAATATCGTCTCTCAGTTGCTACGTGAAGCTATGAAGGAAATAAGTGCAAGAAATGTTAAGTTAAATTACATCGTTGTTATATATTTGAATTGTATATAAGCTTCGGCTGCCATCCTTTCTTGTTTTTTTTATTTTTATTTTGTTCAATTTGTGACTTTAAAATTAATGGAAAATTAAAAAATACAAGTAAGAACGGTATAGTCGAAATTCCCAATATAAGATACCCTATACTCAGTTACTTCATATCCCAACATTCAACAATACCTACATCCCACGAGCGGACGCTTATAAGCCTCCTTCTCATTTTGTAACAACACAACAAAATAGAAATTGTATTTGAACAAGCACAGGCAAATTTGAGTCATTCATTCATTGACAGAAACACTACTGTTGGAACAATGCTATTGCAGACTATTTTCTTGCGTTTTTATCTACAAGCATTAACCGATATTTATGTTGTGTCGTTAGTTAATCTGTTTAAACATATATGTACCAAGTTTTAAAGTACGATTATAATTAAAGTCATTGCTATAGCCTATATTAAATTGTTTATAAATCAATTTCCAATTTTAATTGTTCCAATGTTTTGTCTAGGCTTATTATGATCTGAAATATCGTAATCTATTTGTGAATCGGATTGTGATAAGGAGTCTATGATTATCCTTGGGCTATTGCTATGTAACACTATAATTTCCTGGGAGTTATTTTTTTTAATTCAGTAAACTGTGAGAGTTTATTATTTGGAGGGATTAAAATTAAACTATGTTGTGAAATGTTGTTAAATTTTCAGATCGCAAAAAGCTTGAAATCGCAAATTATATTTTTTGATAACGTGGATTAGGTTAGATTATGATAAGGGTAGACTTCAAACCGCGAAAAGCTATTTAAAATCAGTTGTGTCGTTCCCGAGTAATGATAAAACAAATACAAGCGCACATCGTACATGAGGTAAACAGATATCATAGACATTTTTTTTTTTTTTTGATTATTTCTCATCAGGCCCCCCATATGTATCAGGAAAGGTAGGTTTGGTGACTGATACCTAAAAAAGTATAATTTGCATAGCTTGTGTCATTAAGATCTACCTCTTTTGCACCAGCCTCTATTAGACCTCTATACTTATTCTGAATTCACAAAGGAGAGAAACATTCCCAACAAGAAAATGAATATCATTAAGGGAATATCACTGATCTTTCGGTATAGTCTTCACGCAACTTTCTCTAGCTGGGGCACCAACTATTGCGCTGCAACAACTACAACAACAACTACTACAACAACATATGCGATAAATGGAAGGTGCCAAACAATTGCCTCTACAGTCTTCCCTGCCGCTTCCTGTGTTGGACATGCCCCATTCGCGGAATCAGGCCAATCAAGCAAGAATGATGTCCGTACCACTGTGCTTGAGGAGCAAAAGGCTGCCCTTCTCCACCTCTCCCCAGGCTAAAGTACTTGCCTATTTTAACACCGCCGCTAGCTCCCTGGGAGGATGTGATAATCAAGAAAGGTCGAGCTCGATCCTTGGTGACAGGGGCTCAAAAAAGGAGAGGGTCTTGCATAACGATATTAATAAATTTGGCTTTCTTTCGCCAAATGTATTTCATAGCTTTTTTTGTTTTTCACTTGAATTAAACCAATTTTGAGGATTATCTTTTTCATGCAAATCGAATTAAATTCGGTTTGTATTCATTTTAGGATGCCTAACGTCTGTTGACCAGTTTTATTCAGAAAATAAAATGATTGTTTTTCATCCAAATGAAACCGAATTCGGTTTTTATCTATTTTATGAAGCTCCACATTCACAGACAAAATTTTATGCAGCTCGGGCAATTATATCATATAGCATATAGGAATCTAACCAAATTTGGTTTTTATTTGTTTATGAATTCATGCACAAATATTACATAATATATAATGCATATCCGAAAACAAAGTTACTGCGAAATTTCAGAACATAAAATGTGCGACTGCGTATCAACATCATTCTTTATTTAATACATTTTTTGAAAATGTTCCTATAATTTTTAAAATTTCGGTTCAGTTTGGCCTGACATTCAAACACGATGCACGACTACCAGTTCTGATTCTCCATCTTGTCATCTAGTTAGATTGTGAATAGAATTAAATAATATTAATACACACGCGCTGCGTGTGTGTCGTTGCAGCAATTGTACATTAACATTAATTTTAAGTAAAATATATAATATATATAAATAAAATATATAAATATATTTGAAATATTTTTAGCAGCATAAGCAACAGCTTTACTCAAAGCAAGCTTTTTTTTTCGCTTTACATAACATGCGCATAACATAGCATAACATGACCGCATTTTATGAGGATGGGTCACCTATATGATATAGCAGCTTACTAGATACAATGTATTTTATTGTCGACTTATTTAAAGACCATTCGGTTATAACGCAAGTGTATATATCCGGATAACTGTGCTCTTCGGGATTTGTCAATATATGACATTTATGTTTAACCAAATGATGTACTCATGTCAAAAAAATGATGTACTTATGTCAAATTTATAAATGTTATAACACGTTTTACGAGCGAATATAAAATTAATCTCAAGACCATTGAACATTTTTATTTGCTACTTAAAAGCTTGGCTTTAGTACTGGCGATTTCGCATTTCAGAGAAGATGCTTCGTTAAATAATCGCAAACAATACATATTTTGTCTACAATTACTGTCCGACCGTAATGAAATTTGGCAAATCGTTAGATTATGAGCTTGTAGATATGTAAACCGAGTTTCAACAAAATCAGTCAAAATTTGTGGGAGATCTACGGTTTTTGTCCATTCGCTGGGGCGTGGCAAAATTTTATTTTGATCTGACGCCCCACAAGGGGAGTCTACATACCAAATTTGGTGACTCTAGCTCTTATAGTCTCCGTGATCTAGGTGTTCATACGGATAAACAGACGGACATGGCTATATCGACTAGGCTGCTGATGCTGATAAAGGTTTTACCATATGCGCCCATATGTAACAAATAAGTAGGTTTTTGACTGATAAATTTGTGCAGTAAATTACAGTAGAGTTAGAAATGAATGCATTCATACTGACCTATACATATTTACAAGTTTATTTAAAAAGTTGGGCTTGGATTTTTTTTTGAATATGTATATTTGTATTTATAAATGAAAAATTGAAGGACGCAAAGAGAGCGCTTAGCAGCACAAAACGAAAAAGCCCGAATAGTACCAAATTGAAGCTTTTCCAGGCAACTGATAGTCCGTAATGTCTCTTTATTAAATGTATTTTTAGATTCCCAGCCAACTCCTAAATACGATATACTTGTCGAAAAAGTCTCCAACAAATGTCTCAAACTTCATTTAGGCGCAGAAAAACAATGATCAGTCCGACGACTAGGTTAGCCTAGTTTCTTGCGGGAAAACTCCTAGAAGATAATTCGAAGTTCTTTGGTAGTTGGGTATCCCTTGGAAATGAACACGCAGATTTCATTGGCTTTGATCTCCCTCATACCTGGCAAGCGTGACATAGTGGGCTGCTGACAAAAATTGAAAGCGTTCAGAAAAATAATGTTTTAACCAGAGCATCAGACAGCACCACAATATGATTTATAAAAAGCCTTAACCACGTTTAAGGAGTCATAAACTACTTCCGAAACCGATTCGACATTTCAGTCATTAGCGTGATATTTCAACAGAGCTGCTGTTAGTGGTGCTTATTGAGATCAGCAGCACATAATGTCCAAACCTTAAGACATATGTAAATACAAGTCTGAAATGTGGTGCATCTTTTGGCAACATTTATCCATAAAACACCTTTAAATTAGTATTGACTTTTTAAATAATATTTTTTTTCCACAGATTAGTGTTTACCAGCCAGGCCTATGCTTACGGGACAACGTTTCTTACAATGTTGATTAAACCATCTTCCGTTCTTAAACTAATATTCCTAACATTGCTGGTCGCATCAAGCCATAATGAACAGTTCACTTGTATTACCAATAAAGGTGAGTTTCATTTTTAACATTTTTATAACATTCATCTTTTTATGAAGTTTGCAACGCATGACGAGTGGATTCGATATAGCTATGTCCGTCCGTTTGCTTAAGCCCCGATATCTCAGACGTCTTAAGAGCTGAAGTTTTTAAAATATGCTTCTAATATCTGCACGATGCTTGTAATTGAGATTTATCCGGATTGGCTTCCTTAGAACTAACGGCTTCCGAACATACATTTAGTACAATCGTATTTAAAAACGGAATGCCATTATTGCATTTTACATATTTTTATTCATTCTAAAATAGTAAGTGATACGAATATGTACAGCACGCGTGCAGTGGTCCAATCGCCGGATAGAGGGGACCCGCTTCTGTGGCCCTACACATCGTTCCGCCGAACGGGATTCAGATACGCAGATTCAGTTTGATTTATTACAGTTAAAGCGAAACGCTTTATTTGCCGATCGGTCTAATCAAAAAAACAAAAAAAAAAGAAGGAAGGTTAGCTCCAGCTTGTCGAGGTTTATACACCATTACAAGGCCAATTTGGTTTGATTTGGACGAAAAACAGAAAAAATTATGCTATGCTCATTCCGGAGCAATCGATTATATGGTAGCTATATGATATAGTTGTCTGATCTCGACTAGATCTTGTCAGCGGACGTGGGGCCTCCTCACATATATATAAAACCGAATTTAGTTTCATTTGGATGAAAAACAGAAAAGTTATACTCCGAACTGGAAGAAACGGTCATATGGGAGCTATATGATATAGTTGTCCGATCTGAATGAATCTTGAAGTTAATTAGCGGGCATATAAAAGAACCATCTGGTAGTCCTTAAGACTTCTGAGATATCGGGACATAAGCAAACGGACGGACAGACGGAGGACATAGCTATATCGAATCCCTTCGTCATGCTGATCAAGAATATATTCACATATATATCCGACTATATAGGAAATGCTTCCTTCTGCAAATTTCATGACAAAATTAAAAGACATGCACATCTTTGTGAATGGTATACAAAATAGATTAATAACACTTTTTCTATAATTAGAAAAAAATGTTTTTTTTTTCGTATCCTTCATTTACATGGGCGAACTAAAAAAAAATGGGTCCTTTACTCTACAAGGCAAGTCTTACTGGAGTCATTGCTAAATAACTTTATAACTTAATTTTAGTTTGCGACTTTGTAGATTTCAGAGTGGGTACTACGCAGCCGTCGTGTATGTACGTTCTATGTTGAGTTCCTAGGGGTTTGAAGGCCCTGTTTCAACGGCTTTAAGTTTTCTAGAATACTAACGGCGACAATGTATGCCTGCCATTGGAGCGCAACCAGTATGCCTGCCATTGAGCTGTTCTGGAATGATGTAAGCACTGAGACTGTTAGGGTCTTCAGCAGGGCGTCGAAGAAGCTGATCCAGTTTATTTAGTTTTTGACTGAAGATTTATGTGGTTGGTCTGTGTCTGACCGGGTGAACTTTCTTGCTTTTTGGTGGCTTCAGAGTAAAGTGCTCGTCAGAAGAGAGTCCTTGTTACACAGTTGCATCGGGAATGACGTCGATTATATGCGGGACTAGTTAGTGGCGAGTGCCTTTGACAATTGGAACAGTGTTTATGGTTTTGTTCTTGGTCCTTATCATCTTTTGGTAAATTATGCAGCTCTTGTAGGTGGCGCCACGGTTGCCATGGCAATTCGAGCGTCAAAGGTGGGCCATTATTTTCACTCGGCAGTGGTTTAAATAAGTCCAATCATCCTGGCCACATCTTTCGCATTTAAGCTGCGTCCGGCAGTAGTTCTTGGTGTGATCAAATTCGTGGCATCTATAGCATTGCCTAATGCTGTTGTTTTCCTTTGGGGTTCTATCTTTACACTCTGGCTTCCAATTTTGTTTAATCGTAGAGCCTTAATGTTGGTTGGGACTAGCTTGAGATCTACAAACCATGTATTCTGGACCGAGGCCAGCAATGGATCAAACACTAAATTATGCGGTGTCTGTTTCAATAATGCAAATCCTTCTGCCTTTTATATACATTGCAACAACTTCAATATACCCTATTAGTAAGTAAGAACGCTACAGTCGATATTCCGACTATAAGATACTCGTACTCAGCATTTATTGCATATTCGGCACACTCACAAGTATGAAAAAAATGTGTTTTTTTTTGGCGGTAGCGTGATCTCATACAAAATGTTTTTTTTTACTATTTTGTCTACAATTATTATACGAACTTAACAAAATTCAGCAACACTGTAGATTATATGCTTATGCATACATAAACTAAATGCGATACAATTTGTGGAAGATACAAGGTTTATTGATGTGCGCCCCACAAGGGGAGTCTACATACCAAATTGGGTCTCTCTAGCTCTTACAGTCTCCGAGATCTAGGTGTTCATAAGAATAGACAGACGGAATTGGCTAGATCGATTAGACCGTTGATGCTGATCAAGATATATACTTATAAGCTTCCTTCTGCCTGTTACATACATTTGCACGAATACAATATAATCGTTTACTCTACTAGGGTACGAGTATAAAGAGTGTTACCTAGTGAAATGCGCGCAATGTACATAAATGCTCAGTATCGGTATGTATTTTTTAATATAATATAATATAATTTTATACGAAAGAAAGTTGTAAGTATTAATGTTTTATGGTTCATGACATAACGATATATTTCGGTGATACATGCAAATATTGCTAATGCTGATTCAACATTGATTAGGCACATGTGCAACAATGCAATTATTTAAATAAATAAATAAAGGAAGGAAAAGGAAAAGGTGAGATGCTAATATTTAAAACGTTAAATTTCTCTCTGCTTTGTATTTTTTAGATGCTGTTTTGCGTCAACCAAAAACCAGAGAGGTGGGGATTGGTCTCCAAGTCACAGATCGGGCCACGCATCAAGTGATGACGTATATTTTTTATATGATTTTGAAGGATATATTAAACTTTAGGAATGTTCAAATCATTCCAATATATTTCAACAATTCATCGAATCGACTCAATCCGTGGTTTACCTTAGAATATGTTCGGTAAATTGACAGCCATCAACAAATAATCACGATAATAACGTTGAATCTGCTTACAGACGAGATCAAAGATTTCCTAATATTAGTATGATCAATTTGGAAGTTTGGGTGCCCCCAGAAGGATTTCGACTACCTCCGGAAAATATTTCAGATGCTGGTGCCTCTATTTCGCCAGGACGCTTTGGTTGGTTTGTTCCCAAATCGCAAATTAATGTGGAATCAAATTCAACATTTAGCTTGCATTATGAGGTGTTTACCAACATGAACAATATTTACTATAATCTCTATATAATGGGAGATGAAGTAATTAACCAATTGAGAGATAAAAGGCAAGGATTGTTTTTCTTCTCTAATCATCACAGCTAAGAAGTAATATTTGGTTCCCTTCCCTATTTCTAAATATTTCTTTTCTAAACAAAAGAGGAAGGCTAACTTCGGGCACCCGAAGCTTACATACCCTTGCAGATAATAATGACAAAGGATAGCTTTGTAGCTCGATCCTATATACACACATTCAGTTTTTCATACAAACATATATTCAA
The DNA here is from genome assembly GCA_037043425.1 of Hirtodrosophila duncani. Classification (NCBI taxonomy): domain Eukaryota; kingdom Metazoa; phylum Arthropoda; class Insecta; order Diptera; family Drosophilidae; genus Hirtodrosophila; species Hirtodrosophila duncani. Next base: position 1,274,707 of record JBAMBM010000828.1, on the reverse strand, counting down.
ATATTACCAATAACCACCCAGCGAACCACTAGTGCTTCTCCGCTTCATTACCAGTAACCAGGAAACTCAGGGAAACGAAGCAACCAGTAAGTATCGAAAGTATGTAGTTCTAGGTGGCCATCGGGTACTGTAGGGATTAGATTAAACAAATATACACACATGCATAAATACTTACAGCATATACACATACCTACATATCTGTTTGGCGTTTGCTTTGGAAGTAAGAAAGAGATAGCATTCTTCTGATTTGATTGTGAACCTTAAGGTTCACTCCCTTCCACTCACACAGACAGCGTGATTGCGAGTAACTAATTATTTGATCAGCAGACGCGGAAGCTTCTAAAACTGACACGTACCAATTTTGTTTCGAATTAGGTAAAATACAAAAAAGAGTTACATACCATCAGTTTTTATTAAAAATCGCGTAGGTTTATGTCAGGTATACGATATAGTGGTACGTACATATGATCAGCTTACAGCAGAAATAAGCATTTGGTGAAAATTAGACATTCATAGTCTTAAAACTAATTTGCATAGAAACAGGACGACAGGCAGACGGACAGACAGGCAGGCTATATCGACCTGTTATGCTGCTCAAAAATATAAACACTTTATGGTGTCGAAAATACTTAATTCTATGCGCGGCAAACATCGTGACAAATTATCATACTCTCTGCAAGGGTAAAAATAGAATCATAAAATGACTTGATGATTTGATAATTCATTTATTGATTTTCTCCGTATAACTTTTTCTTAATATTCATAGAGTTAACGAATTTGATAACCCAAGCTGTTTAAAGCATAAATGTGCCACAATTTTAGCAGAATTTTATAACGATTCAAGTTTTATTGAGGATCATCTAAAAATGACTTCCACCTTTGCAAATGTTATCTGGCTTGGACCCCACTTTAAGGAAGTAATCAGAAATCTGACCAAGATATATGAACTTAAATATCCTACTAAAAGATTTATTGTCTTGCACTGGATACCTTCTGAAATTATTGATGCTGATATTAAATTTGCGCAAGTCACAATGCCAAAATGTGAGGATCTAAAAATTTTACAACAATCAAACTGCAAATATGAGCTAACTCCAATACTAAAATACTATGCCAGGGACCTAGGCGCAAATAGGCTTATTGTGAGTGCACTTCGAAAGTTCTTCTTATCGGATCAAGATCTGGCAGATATTCAAAAAGATTTGAAAGCCCACAGCAACTTAAGTAAAGAAGATATGTATAATCAAGTCGCCTGCAACTGGATACATCGAAACCAACAAATTTATGAGAATTTGCTTAAAGAAGAGACAATAACGCTGTCCATTGGAATGATCTTCCCCGTAAACATAACAAGTCGTGGACACCAAAATATAATCATAAAAGCCGCCAGAAATGCCATTGAGGCTGTTAACCGCAATGCAATTCTGTTGCCTGGATACAATTTACAGCTAGTGGTAAATGATGGGCAATGCAAATCGGATATGGTAATGAAGGCCTTTATACATTTTTACACTTCTAATACGCCAAATTTACTCGGAGTCATAGGGCCTGGGTGTAGTGAAACCGTTGAGCCCATAGCGGGGATTTCAAAGCATATGAACATATTGGTGATATCGTATTCGGCGGACGGCGCTTCATACGCTGATCGCATGGCCTATCCTTATTTTTTTCGCACCATTGGTTCTAATTGGTTTTTCGTTGATGTATATATGGATGTGATGGCTAAGTGTGGCTGGCGACGTGTTGCGACCATCACAGACGACGATCAAAGAAACTCGGAATACATATCGAACATGCAAAGAAAACTGAAACTTAAAAATTTTCAACTAATTTCCAATTCCAAATTTAAGAAAAATGTAACGACCATAGAGATGAGAGAGGTTTGTGCATTTTTTGTTTTTAATTGATTTCATTTAACATATGTTTACATTATAGATATTGTTAAAGCTAAAGGAAGCTCACGCCAAGATTATAATAGCGGATATACTATACAGTGAAAATATACCAATAGCATTATGCGAAGCGAAAAAATTGGGCGTAAGTAAAAATTTATTGATAAATAATTATTGATTCCATTATAATAAGTGTATCCAATTGTAAGACAACACAAAACTCGACTCTTAAATACATATCGCATTTACATTTACACAAAAAATAAATCAAATAAATGAAATAAAGAAGAAATTTTTAAACTAAAAAACAGGAGAAACCTTCGGATTCGGAATAACAAGAAAGGAAGGCTAAATCCAGCTTGCCGAAGCTTACATACCATTCATATTGTAAATAGGTATATAACCGATTCTCTGTCGCTTGCATTAAACAAATTAAAACGTACAACCTTCTCTAATGAGTAGTATCCAAATTTGGTTTGTTTTTGTTGAAAAACTGCTAAGAGTTCATTTCGGTTATATGCGAGCTAAATGATATAGCTGTCCGATTAAGATAAATCTTCAACTTAACAGCCATTTCTGAACACCTTCGCTTAGATGAAAGGGAAACTATTGAGGGAATAATTATATATAGCGATGGTTGCGCAGTTCAACATAATAAAGCCCATTTTGACAGTAATTGTTCTCATACAAACCGTTTTCTTACGATTTTGTCTACAATTATTATTATTAGAGTAAATGACTATTTTGCATTCGTGGAAATGTATGTAATAGGCAGAAGCAAGCGCCCCCATAAAGTTCAATTCAATTCCAATAAAAAGCAAAAGAGCTATGAAATAAAAGCACTAAAATGGGTGGTAGTTTGTATGGGGACCACCCTAAAAAGTGGGTGCGTAGAATGCAAATTTGAAGTTTCTATCTCCTGTAGTTTCCGGGCATGGCTAAATCGACTTGCCTTGTCGTGCTGATAAACAATATATATACTTTATGTGGTCGGAAACGCTTATTTCTGCTTGTTGCATAGATTTCACAAACTTAACGCTGAGTATGTGTATCTTATAGTCTGAATGTCGACCACAGCATTTTTACTTATTTATTATCCTTTGGTGTTTGCACGTCATTGTTAGTCTTAGATTCTATAAAATTTTTTACATTATCGTTCAATTTAAGTTCTTTTATTATTTTCACTGACATTTTCTCTATTTTTGTTATTAATCTTGTTACGGTGATCGTCACTGGACTGATATTCTCACTACTTTGATATCTTTACTATTTCGACTGACTTGTTTGTTGCTAAGCCATGAATTGTACCTCCCTACATTCCTGAATATGGAATTTGCGTTTGCAGAAGGTATTATAATTTGGTCACGATATTTGTAACGCCGAGTCTATTTAGCCATGTATATCTGTCTGTCCGTCTGACTGCCTTTTTCTTTGGTAAATGCCAGTTTTAGAAGCCTCTACGTCTACTTAGCAAAGTTGATCCGGATCGGACGACTATGTCATATAGGTTCGGAATGAACTTTTAGTACAGCAAAATGATTGGGTTTCATACAAATTGAAGCAAATTTGGTAAAGTTTTAGAAGCCTCTACGTCTGCTGACCTCAGGCCAGATTGGAATTGCTGAGCGAATATCATTTAAATCTTTTTTCTTAAGCGTTAATGTCAGAATGTTAGCGAATCTCTGTGCATGAAAACGTGGAAGATCTCATTTTTCAAGTCGAATTTTATAATCAACCTTTTATTTGCTAAACTGTTCAACAAATTATCTATAAGCGGAATATCTTTTGAAGTCACTTCGTTAAATTTTCGGTAATTTATCCATAATCTTAGTTCGCCCTTTTGTTTCTTTACTAATATTATTGATGATATTATCCTTTTTTCAAATAGTCTTCAAATGTTTTTTCTAATTCAGCATACGACATTTTCCTTGGCGGAAAACTAAACGGTTTATCGCATTCAACTATAAATTTCATTTCACTTTTAATTTTCAGTACATCTGGTCTAACTGTATTTGTATAGTACATTTCAAAAAATACGCTCAATCGTTTGTTTATCTCTATTACTTATATTCTCCTAATCTATACGTGCACTCATTTTCGTTTATAGCATCGATCGCTATCATTTGCGTTTCGAAATTGTCTCCTGCATTGGCTGTATTCTTTGCATCTTTACATTTATCGCACCATTTATCTTTATTATGGGCATTAGCTTTGAAATCTACTTTGTCCTTCACATTTTTATTCCTATCATTTGTCGTCTATTTGTTCGTATCATTACATTTTTGTTCCTTTTTCACTATATCCTCTTTTTGTCTTTTACTTTGCATCTCTTATAATTTTTTATATTGCTTTTTGATTTGCTTTTTGATATTGCGTTCCCTCCGCATAGCGCATCTTATCCAACACGTCCCGTGGCAACACATATTTTTTGCCATGTCCATCTTTGCGAGGTTTCTTATCTGCAGGTCCTGTATGCCGGTAACAATGTTTTGTATAAGCAACTCGTTACCTAAGTCGACTTTGGTTGTGGCATTCGACGAGTAGTATGTAGCTAAACATTCGCCCGTTTTCTATTTACACTTTCAAGGATGTCGTTAACGTTGCCTTCTAAAAGTTTTGGATTTGACATGATCCATGAGTCTGCTTTGCCTTTGAGTCGTGCACACACAAGAGGGTGCAAATCGATGCCGTTGACTACAAATTTAGTGCGTATGTACTTTATTTTGGGTAGCCACGTTCAAGATCTTCAACTTTGTTGTTGTTGACTGTCGACTTAGCAGAACCAAGGCCAGGCATCGACTTATTGTTGTTCTTGCTTTCGTCGTTAACACAGCAAGCGACCGAACCACGCGAACTTTCGCGAACGCCAGTGCTGACGTCAGAGGCTGCTTATTTCACGAACTAAAAGATTCAGTACACAATCATAGAAACATCTGTGTTTGTTCGAAACGCAATCGAGATTAAGTCGCGCTTCTCTTTTATTGTTGCTGAATCCTAAGGCAGGGATGAGCGCGAGAGCCCTCTCAGGTGCATAGTAATATGGAGTGAACGCGAGACAGCTAACTATGATGAACATATGTGCCTTCTTCTCCCGCACAATGGGATATGCCATACATATTACTACAGCGCTTACGTTATTTTCGCAGTTAGGGGTCGATATATCAGTTTACTTAGTACAGAGTATTAAATCAAATTTGATCTGGATAAGCCTACCATAGAACTTCTTATTATATCCATGAGAGGGTATTATAATTTTGTCACGATATTTGTAACGCATAGAAGGAAGCATCATTGACCCCCTAAAGTATATATTTTTGATCAGCATGACAAACCTAGTCGTTATAGCCATGTCAGTCTGGCCGTCCCTATGAACACCTAGATCTCGGAGACTATATGAGTTATAGGCAGCACATTTTGGTTTGTAGACTCCCCTTTTGGGGCATCAGATCAAGATTGTTTTCCGCGCCCTCCCACCACCGCAAATTGGAAAAAAACGTTATCCACAAAAACAACTATATGTCGCAGACTTTAAAAGCGAGGGTCACCAAACTTGGTATATAGGCTTCCCTTGTGTAGCGTCAGACTGCTTTTTTCGAAAATTTTGTCACGCCCCCTCCCGCCCCCGCATATCGATAAAAACCTTATATCTCCCACAAATCTTATGCATTTAGTTGAAACTCGGTTGATATATGTGATATATGATGATATATGCACATAATCTACCGATTTGTCAGATTCCAATAAGATCGGATAATAATTGTAGACAAAATCGTAAAAAAACATTTGGTATGAAAGCACCACAACCCAAAAAAAAAAATGTTTAATGCTCCTGAGTGTCGAATATTGTATAAATGCTGAGTACGAGTATCTGATAGTCGGAATATTGACTATAGCTATTTTATTAGAATATTGTGCTGAAGAACTCGACTGATTCGTCTGTCCGACACTCAATATTTCTAATGTTCAATAATTATAAGTGAATTGAATAATGTATTATTTTCGAACTTTCACTTGCATTGTCTTCACAATTTAAAGTCCACATTATTTTTGAAATATTCCAAACATCATTAAAACGCGTTATTTTTTTGAAGAGACCTGTTAATTGACCGCCAAAGTAGCGGTATAAAATGTTGCTTCCAGAAGAACCCAGAAGAATTATAATTGCCTGCCAATGTCAAAAATGACTTTACTAATGTAGGCAATTTTCATTTTGAAATTAGTATAGTTAAAGCATATAATAATTTACTGTGAATAAAGTCTCGACTGCTGAGTTATTTCTTTCTGTTTTTGAGATCTATATATTGTAGGCTAGTCTCCAACACAAACTTTTCAAATCTTATCTACTAATTACTTACACTATCTGATCTTTTTACAAAAGACATTTTTGTCAGTGCAAACTTTCGCAAAGTACAATTTGTTTTTAAGCACATTATTATACTCGTACTCTACTGGAGTTAACAAGCATATTGTATTGCTGCAAATGTATGTAACAGGCAGAAGGAGGCGTCTATGACACCATAAATTATATAATATTCTTGATCAGCATCAACCGAGCTAATCTAGCCATGTCCGTGCGTATGAACACATAAACCGCGAAGACTATAAGAGCTAGAGTTACCAAATTTGGTATGTAGATTCCCCTTGTTTGGGGTTTTTTTTTTTTTTTTTTTTTAATTTTGTATTTTCCACAAATTTTAACGCATTTAGTTTTTATATGCATAAGCGTATAATCTACAGTTTTGCCGAATTTTGTTAAGATCGGATAATAATTGTAGACAAAAACATTTTGCATGCGAGCACCCTAAACAAAAAAAAAAACAAAAAGAGAGGAAAGCTAGCTTCGGCTTGCCAAAGCTTATATACCATTTACATTGTAAATACTTAACCGATCTATATCAAATCTGGATGAAGGTGATACAAGGGATACTAGACGAATTTCTTTTTATTTGGATGAGAAACAGAAAAGCTATGCTCCTAAGTGTTCATTCCGGAACAATCGGTTATATGGGAGCTATCTGATATAGTTGTCCGAGACTTCTGAGATCGTTGTGTTGAAACAGACGGACGGAATATATATACTTTGCATAGTCGGAAACTTCGATGCGTTGCAAACTGTCTAACAAAATTAATATACCATAAAAAATTAGAAAAGAAATTGTTCATACCTTTGAGTGTGTCGAATATTAAATAAATGCTGAGTACGAGTATCTTATAGTCGGAATATGTTGTTGTCTCGAATATCTTACTTGTTTGAGAATAAAGTTATGATTTTAAATTTTATACATTAATAGACAGCTGATTTCTTTTATAGATGACTCAAGAAGACGACTATGTGTGGTTTCTACCCTCTTGGCTGACAGTGGACCTTCAACTTTGGCAGATTAGAGTGAATTATAGCTGTACTGCTAAGGATTTCCATAACGTAATGATATTTCTATAACACAAGTTAGCTTAAATCATCGGTAAACTTTTCATTTAGGCAATCGAAGGTCATTTTAGCATACGGCATACTCCGTTTGGACCGCCTGATACGCCAATGCAGGAGGGAATGACCGTAAAGGATTGGCTATCCAAAAATATACATAACAGGCACTCCTACTCCAACTATTTGGGATTTGCCTACGACGCTGTGTGGACCTATGCAATCGCTGCCCACAAACTGCTGATCAAGGATAAATATTCAGCCCATCAGTTACGATTGGACGATGTAGTTAGCCGCTTCACTCAACACATTTGGGATACAGACTTTAATGGCTTATCCGGTAAGGTGACTTTCGGCCCGGGCGAATTTGGAGGTTCACGTGTTATGGATATGGATATTTTGCAATGGAGAAATACGAGTTATGTAGAAGTGGGTAAATTCAAGCCCCAGGTGAAGGGTGATAGGGAAAGCTTCCACATGCGCGGCGGGGACTTAAATTTCAATGTTACAGGCGTATCGTGGTTCAACGGGCGAATACCAGAAGATGGCAAATATGACTGTAGATTTTCAAGCTTAGCCCGCTTAATGGATGTGAACTGCGAAGGGGCTGAAATGGCAATGGATATAATCTTGTGCTTGTTAGCAATTTTCCTTATTTCATTCATTTCGTTTTGTTTTTGGAAGCAAAGATATGATCGAAAACTTAAACGATCAGCGCAAATAATGAAAATGTTTGGTATAGATCTCCTTTCCCCATCGAACAATAAGAATAACACATTGGACAAATGGGAGATACCAAAGGAAAATGTAGTGGTAAACCGACGATTAGGCGAGGGTGCCTTTGGTACCGTCTACGGCGGTGAGGTGCAGCTGAACTCAGGCGAGTGGAGTGCTGTGGCGGTTAAAACGCTTAAGTGCGGGCAATCCACTGAAGATCGCTTAGACTTCTTATCAGAGGCAGAAGCTATGAAGAAGTTCGATCACAAGAACATTGTGAAGCTCTTAGGTGTGTGCCTGCAAAGCGAGCCTATCTATACAATAATGGAGTTTATGCTATACGGCGACTTGAAAACCTATTTGCTTGCTCGTCGAAATATGGTAAATGAGAAGGTCTCAGATGAGTCGGATATTTCGCCGAAACGATTGACTATGTATGCCCTGGATGTAGCTCGTGGTCTGGCATACCTTGCCGAACGAAAATATGTACATCGCGACATTGCATGCAGAAATTGCCTGGTCAACGCACAAAGAGTAGTCAAAATAGGTGATTTCGGGATGGCACGGTCAACTTTTGAGAGTGACTATTATCGCTTTAATCGGAAGGGTGTTCGAAAACTCTTTCCTGTACGTTGGATGCCGCCAGAAACTCTTGCGCTAGGGCTATTTACACCTGCCTCTGATATATGGTCATTTGGGGTTGTGCTGTTTGAAGTGATTTCGTTTGGCTCATATCCCTATCAAGGCTTATCGAATAATCAGGTTCTTGATTATGTCAAGAACGGCTATACACTTCAGATACCTACTGGCGTAAAGCCGCAATTGGAGGGCCTTTTGAAAGCGTGTTGGAGCCAAGATGCAAGCAAACGACCCACTGCTCTGGAAGTAATTGATTACATATCAAACTACCCGCGCCTCTTGACTCCTTCACTTGACTTTCCTGGAACTTCCCTACAAATGCCGGACACTGAAAGCGATGAAATGCAGCTGCTGAAGTCACTACCGCTAAAAGACTTCACGCTAGATATTTTGTGCCAGAGAAACAGTTCCACTTACCTAGACCCTCAAACCTTTACCAATGATGTAAATGCAACTGGTAGTGATGATTCCAAGGCTACGGTTACGCCAGTTGGCAAAACAGGTTCCTTTTCAGCTACTACACCAGATGGTTATAGCATTATGTCTCCACTGCTAACTCACCAAATAAATGACGGTTCTACATCGTGTCAAGCATAATAATTATCGAATATCTAAAAATATGTTTCTAAGACCTAATGTTGCGCCTAAGCGGCGCAAAAAGCCCCTAACATTCGAACTGCTGAGTAAAATTTTGATTGGAATCCTGTCTCTTCCTAATTATTGTCTAAGTTGAATCCTCGTTTATTAAGTTCTAAAACATTTTTTGAAACAATCAATCAACAAATGTTACGTAAATTTTAGCAATCATTTATTTACTCCAAACAAGATTAAATTCCGGTTTCAGAATAATTCATTCAGCCAGATTGCTATATCCATACGCACTTAAATCTAAATATATATAAAATCAAAAAATTATGTCACTTTATTAAAGTTTTTGGTTTTATATCAGTTCACCTATTACCATTGTGAACCCTGTTTTTTTAACTGTTTTAAAGTTGAAACTTATGAACATCAGGGACCGTACCATTGTATATATACATTATATGTATATAAGTAAATTACTGTTTAAGACTTGAACTTAAGTAAATTTTACGAATTCCTTAAAAAAATAAGAGTTATTTATGGATGGTTTACCATTCCCTCAATTACTAGTTATTTTGTATACTTGAAAATAAAGATTAGCACCGTACTATATTATATGTGTATTTGCTATTTTTCCATAGAAATCTAATCATTTCACTTAGGATATTACTATTAACTATAACGAATTATACTATACTTCCGCTGACGGGTTGGACTGGGATCCGACTACTATCACATACAGCGATCGACCATCTTGTTATTTTCTTTCCGTTAAATATTTCTTAAAAGTAATTCGAATCGATTAATATTGGGTTCAAACGCAAGTTTAATTTCAAGTTTAAAAACTAAAGCTATTATCTTAATGACGATCTTAAAGAAATTTGTATAATCGGTAGATTGTGTGGTAATAAATATACAACATTTTAAAAGAAACTTAATCTGACGCCCCACGAGGGGAGTCTGCGAGAGTATAGTAGAGTAAACGAGTATACTGTATTTGTGCAAATGTATGTAACAAGTAAAAATAAGCGTCTCCGACCCCATAAAGTATATTTATTCTTGATCAGCATCAACAGCCGGGTCGATCTAGCCATGTCCGTCTGACAGCTCTTATAGTCCCCTAGATGTAGTTGTTTTTGTATTTAAGTGTATATGGTGAGAGGCGGGGAAAAATTTTAAAACACACTTGATCTGACGCCCCAAAAGGGGACTCTATATTCCAACTTTATTGACCTAGCTCTTACATTCTGCTAGATATAGGTGTTCATACGGACGGACAGACGGTCTGACGGAAATGGCTAGATCGACTCGGGTGCTGATGTTAAAGAAGAATATATATTGTGTATGGGGTCGGAGACGATTCCTTCTACCTCTTACATACATTTGCATGAATATAATATACTCTTTTACTCTACTAGAGTTCGAGTATAAAAAGACTTACATTTAAACAGCTCCCACAAAACCGATTTTTCCGGAAGTAGGGTCTCCTCAAATGGATGCAAACTGAATTTAGTTTGATTTGGATGAAAAACAGAAAAGTTATGCTGATAAGGGTTCATTCTAGAACAATCGGTTAGATATGATGTAATTGTCCGATCTTCATCAAATCAGGCCAGTGGACGTGGGGTTTATTCAAATTGATACAAACCGAGTTTGGTTTGATTTAGATGAAAAACAGAAAATTTATGCTGCTATGTGTTCATTCCGGGACAATCGGTTTTATCGGCTATATGATATAGTTTTTCAATCTTGATCGTAGGGTAGGCCGTAGGGTTTATTCAAATTGATATTTATTTAAATTTAACGACTTCTGAGATCTTTGTGTTGAACAGACGGACGGAAATCGGATTTAACCCCTTGTCATGCTGATCAAAAATATGTATACTCTATATAGTCGGAAAAGCCTCCTTCTATGAGTTGCAAACTTCCTGACGAATTAATAAACCATTTTGTAAATGGTATAATAAAAGTGTGACCAAATTGAGGCAGTAATAATAACGTCGAAGTTTTTTTAACGCCTTATTAAGTCCACAATGGGATGATAAAGAATGTCCCATGGGCTAATTTAACTGCATCTGCCACCAAGCCTTTGGGAACATAAAATTCGTCTGCTACTCTTACACCAGTGGCACCATCCACAACTTTAACATCTGGTTAAATGTTCTGTTACATTTTTGTTATCAGGGCTTTGTACTCGCCTGACTTGAATTGCTCAGAACGGAAATCCACCATATTGTCGGTACTAGTACTTGATAAATGTGGTTTGTAAACATGGGACAAGACACCAGGTACCACGTGCTCTTAGCTTTATAATGTTCAACGCGGCTGCCATGGATTCGTATTCCGAAACGAAATAATTACGTTGGCTCTGATTCAGCTTCTGTCAGTAGGCGTCTTTAAATCAAGGCTAGTTATAAACTCAGCCTTCGGCAGATGGCTTAGTATTCCGTCAATCATAGGCATCGGATAGGAATCCTTTCGGGTTACCTCATTTACCTTGCGGTTGTCGATACAAACTCGCACTTTGCCAGGCTTTCGCACTAGCACAAGGCAGGCACTTTCAGATTCTTTTATGACCCCAAGTAAAATCATGCGAACTAACTTCTCATACATTATTTGCCTAATTTATTGCCTATACTCAGGTATAGAGGCTGGTACTATATGAAAAGTAATGATAATAGAATAGTTTGTGTTTCACCATCGGGAGAAGTGATTGGTTTATATGGCATATTAGTTTTCACTATTTTTTGTTCAGCAAAACTGCCCCCTATGTAACTTAAGGACGCACAGTGTCCAGTAAAGCGGCCAAAGTTTGACCTAACAAACTGACCTCAGCATATGGTACAAAGTCGCTGCAATCGCAGATATAAATGCTTGTCTCTTAACTTTGCGTTGTTTATATTAATCCCGTGTATGAACGAGAGATCTCATAAATTTCCTCGTCAGTCTATTAGCTATAGGAATTAAGGCATTACATAAGCGATTGTGTAAAGGAATGGCAGGATAAGTAGATAAATCAGGGGTATATATTAGAATTAGTATATATTAGTAGTAGAATCGTCTACTTATCTGTGCTATTGGCTTTCGACGCAAATGCACTTTTTTCAAGCACTGCACTTCTGACACGATATGTGACACCTTGGCCATACGACAATTTCAACAAATTAAATGAATAGCTAATATTTCATTATCACTCAACTCAGACTCTTCTGCAGGTGGAAGTTCTACTGCGTAAAGTAGTTGTCGAGGTGCAGGTCGTGGCTGTGACACCTTTGGCTAACCAGCTGTCGCCATGAAAACTTCGCAAATTCTCAGCAAATGGCGAAGTTGGGTGATGCTATATCTACGCTCATAGAGAACCTTATATTGGATATCGGTAATTAATTAGACTTAAAACACTCCAGCAAAGATAACTCTGGCATTGGGTCAGATAATTTGTATACCAACTTGACTACTGCCTTGAAGAATTCATCAAACGATTAATTTTCTTTTGGGTTATACGATCAATAGCTGCTTAGATATTAATGGTGTCCTTTCATTATTAAATCGATCAAATAATGCTGTGAGCAACGGTTTCCACTCAATGTTTGAAACACTGATGTCGCTAATACTAATCATTCGCCGTACATTCAAAATAGTTACTTATATATCGACACAGCAAGGCATAATTGCCATCTAGCGCCTTATTAGTGAGGGCCTCAACTGGATAGATGAACTTATCTATTGACATGCCCGAACGTCCCGATAATCTCAATTTCCAATTGATTAAGATTTGACTACTGCGGTCAGGATGCAAATCGCCATGTATTACTAATAGCATTCGAGGATTGAGACTCAGCCAGTAATTCGCTGGAGAGCCTGAGGACTCTTGTGGTCCTGATTTTGTTCGAGATACTTGCGATGATCGCGGTGCCTCTGGCACAAAACTTGTCATTAGAGTTTGGAAGCCTTTGGTAATTGCTTGCGTCAGAGCTTCAGTTTGGCTCGTTGAGACGGCAGCCAGAGTAAAGCCTGCTGCATTTCACTCAAAGCAGGAGATACAAGCGGGATCTTCACAGATTGCTGTTGATTTGGATCGCTCATTTCGTTTTTTAGGGGTTCAGCAGTTGTATTTCTTGCGCTGCTCGTTGTTGAAGTAGGCATTATTGCTGGTTCCTTATTAAGATACCTGAGATATTCAAGGTTGCTCCAGACTAATATCGGTTGCTAAATTCGAAGTGGAAGACTGTAATGACAGTTTGCACACTTGGCGAATCTTTCTATTTTCTACTCTGGTGTTAAAGCACGCCCAATAAAAAGTGTCCACAGATCGTTATTAATAACTGTTCCAAAAACTCGATAGTTGAGAGGCGAATATAACATGCAACTGCTACAATTTTCAATCGATGTTTAACTTTCAATGGCAAATCTGCTTTCAAAGAGATGGGAATTATTTTTTCTATTCTGCTGTAAGCGCTGCATTTGCTGGTGTGCTAAGAATAGCACATATTCGGGCCCTGCTTCGCGAAGTGTTGGCAAGCAGGCAAAAACAAAAACCACTAAGCGATGTGTTTTCTAGCTGCATTCTCTGCCCTTCGGGCACAGTTGCAAAAGAGGGGCAACAAAGACTTCACCTTGCCTTCGCTCTGTCTTTGCTCTGTTCCTTGGACACTTAAAAATTAATTATTGATGCTGGGCAATGATAAATTTGAAATAAACAAATATTGTGAATTGCCCAGAAATGGACGGAGACGCATCTGTTCATCCCCAGGTTAGTGGTAAGCTGGCTCCGAATGAAAAAATTAGGAAAATCGCTGGTACATCTGCAGAGTTGCGTGCTAGTCTAGCCAAAAATCAATTGGAACCTTCCACTACAGTAATACCTTGATCGCAACGTCTTTAAGCGCTATTACTACGAGCACATTAACTTTTTGGAATGGAAGCTGTCAACAAAATTACTCAATAACATACACCACAACTGGCAGTATATGTTCCTTACAAAACACTGCTGAAGTTTTTAATTCAAGCTTAACCAAAAAATTACGCCAAGCAAAAGATTACACGCTTCAGATGCTGATAGTCTCTCTTGTTAAAAAAGTCTTTAAAGCAATCCAGAAAATTACACACCCTGCGGTATGCACATATCGTGGGCCCACTGTGCTCAGCACTATGTCCAGTATATACTTCATATATACCAATAAACATAAATACAGTAATACAACGATATTTAGTCTTTGTTGCATAAACATATGTCATATTCAAGTAGGGTCCAAATACCACGAAATATGATCGGCCACGAGTGCCTCAACTACAGACAAGCCGCGTAGCATGTGTCCGATGCAGTTACCGCTTGCATAAGATATATATGTGCACAACACGCTCTATCCCACCAGCGACGTTTTCGCTGCTTACATATAAGATACATATATTCGTTTTATATGTGATACAAAAAACCGACTTATATACAAAGGCAGCGCAGCCACTGGGGACTGCGCAGCCTTAGGCTTAGTAATACTTAATACCAAAATGTAAGAATTATATGAATAAAAGTATCCGGAGCGATAAGAACAGTCGCTCCGTCACCAACACCAACTCTACTGTGTCCTATCAAGAAATCCTTCCAATTCCACATGACGACCGTGACTAAGACAAAAAAGACCTGGACATGGACGGACAACAACGGCAGCACCGGCAGGAATAACAACAACAGCAACAACGGCAGTAACAACAACAACAACAACAACTGCAACGGCAGTAACAAAGATAATAACAAAAACAGCAGCAGCAACAAATTACGAAAAAAAAACGCAGTGAGTAGAGTGTGATAAGTGCATAGCGAAACGGCGTGGTAAAGAGACTCAAGGCCAGAATGGCAAAATTGTTGAAGCTGTTAAACAGCAAAAATGTTATAAGTTGGGGCAACTTGGTCAAATTACATGCCGAAGTTGAACACATAAATAATTACTATAAACTCGAAAAAGTCAGACAGTAGTGGCGCACAAATCCACCTACCCTGCTTTTAAAAATATTTTAAAGGAAAAACTAATACAATCTCCACCCAAATCAAAAGAGATTCTGAAGCTGAAGAAGACCTGCCCCAATGACTGTGAGGGGCCATTAAACACACCTCACAGTGAGTACACCAGTGCTGTGCTGTGGGACCTAACATAGAAGAAACAGCCTGTGCAACCAGCACCGGCACCGTCTGGCGCATCAAGCATCAAGACCACGGGTAAGAGAGTCGACAGCGCTTCCAAGAGCGCACAACATAATAATTTTTTTAATTGCACTGCGATAAATAAATATTAGTTTAAAAACTAATGTACAATTGAGCGACATAAAAGTTGCACGATTAGAGTGTGGCCTGAAAACCATTCACAAACATATCCAGGATAATATGTAAGCAAAATTAAAATTAAAGTAAAATAAGTTTTAGATTTAAACTAATATATTAAGCACAATTTAAATTTTTAAATTCATACATACATGAATGAATAACAACAGAATTAGCAAATCTTCTGAAAAATTCGAATCATTCGAAAATACTAAATATATAATTAATATTTCACCTCCAAAAATGGGTTTAATAAATACAATAATAGGTAGCTGTAGAGAATCAAGATCTAACTACTATAACAACGTTATTGATTATAATAGTCATTATAATGACCGCCAATCTATTGTTCAAAATTTACACAGTACACAATAAGTGTTTGAAAAATAAATATTTAAGCAAGGTAAATGATCTAGATAAGATCTAAATGAGGAAATCAGGAAATTCATCCTGGGGTATTAATAGCTAACAGAATCGTAACAAGTAATAGTGCTAAAGTTCGTATTTTGAATACAACAAGTGAAAACTTAAAGTTAAAAAATCCTTATCAATTGTAAAAATCCTTATCAATATCAAAAATTAAAACATTAAATTCGAATCAATAGAAAATTACGAAATTAAATCATTTAGTAATAACAAGATCAATATAACTAATAAAGTCTTAAATAATTTAAAGTTCCCAGACCATGTAAAAACAGAACTTACTGAATTATGTACCAAACACATATTTGACAAATACATACATATGTGACATATTTGGTCTAAAATCAGAAGCAATTTCAAGTAATAACTTTTACAAGCAAAAATTAAGGTTAGCAGACAAAACCCCAGTATACATAAAAAACTATGGAAATGCAGAAACAGAAATCCAGAAATAAATAGACAGGTAGAAAAATTGATAAAAGATGGTATAGTCGAACCATCTATATCTGAATACAATAGCCCACTTCTCTTAGTTCCTAAGAAATTACTCCCAAATTAGAAAGAAAAAAATGGCGTGTAGTAGTGGACTATCGGCAAATAAATAAAAAACTTCTGGCAGATAAATATACATTACCTATTATAGAGGAAATACTTTTCGAACTATTTTTCGTGTTTGGACATTATGTCTGGATTCCACCAAATAGAACTAGAAAATAAATCTAGAAATAACATCATTTTCTACGTGTGCTGGCTAGTATCGTTTCACGAGATACCCTACGGTCTAAAAGTAGCCCCAAGCTCATTTATGAGAATGATGCAACTTGCTTTTTCTGGTCTACAACCATCGCTAGCATTTCTTTACATGGATGATTTAGTTTTTATTGATTGTTCCAAACATCACATGTTCAAAAATCTTACTAGTATATTTGAAAAGACAACCTAAAACTGAACCCAGAGAAATGTTCATTCTTTAACATTCCTTGGTAACATTCCTTGGCCAGAAGTGTACAGACCATTTCATCCTCCCAGATGATAAAAAGTATGATGTAATTAACAACTATCCAACTCTAGTGCACGACGTTTCGTTGCATTTTGTAACTATTATAGAAGATTCATTAATAATTTCGCACAATACAAGATTTGACAAGACTGTGCAAGAAAAATGTCCACTTTAAATGGACTAAAGAATGTGATGAATCATTTAAATATCTTAAAAACGCATTGATGAAACCAACATTATTGCAATACCCTGATTTTAACCACAGATGCAAGTAAACATGCATATGGTCCAGTACTATCACAACACTGCAACGGTGCGCAACTACCAATTGCATATGCATCGAAATCCTTCACACATATCATAGACCACTAGGTTATTTATTTTCAATGATAAATCCTACTTCGAAGCTGACAAGAATGAGATTAGACAGTTGAATACCTTAAGGGGAAGGACAACTACGTTTCGAATGCATTAATGTAGAAGACTTAATGTAGAATGTAGAAGACTTAATACAAATAAACATAAATATATTGATGGTCCAAACAAGATCAGCAAAAAGACAGGAAAATTAAGTAGCTGATTCTGTAATGGAATTGGACAAAGAAGATCAAATTGAGTAAGCAAAGTGCAAAAATATGCCTAAGCCTCCAGCTGTTGAGTGCCTCATCGCGTTTGCCCATTCTATACTTACAACTAAACGAGTATGACAGTCGTACATCCAGGTTTGCAGTTTCACGCTTATATACAAAAGATTCTTAAGTTTTTCGAGCAGTTGTTGATATGCTGACCAAACAATATTGTGAATTTTGGCATCATCAGTTAAGAGAGAATACTCCGTTCAGATTAGTTATACGAGATATTCATCCAAATCTCCCAAAACAATAAATTGAGCGCACGTTTTCTGATAAGGGCTATACAGTCATGAACAAGAGAAAACAAGACTGGCGTAATATTGAAATCAATAAAGATGATGATGAAGAAATACATAATAAGCAAGTAAGAACGCTATAGTCGATATTCCGACAATGAGATACTCTTACTCAGCATTTATTCAATACTCGACACACTAAGGAGTATGACAGAAATTTGTTTTTTTTTATACTTATACTCTAGTAGAGTAAACGAGTATATTGTATTCGTGCAAATGTATGTAACAGGCAGAAGGAAGCGTCTAAGACCCCATAGAGCATATATATTCTTGATCAGCAGTCTGTCCGTCCGTATGAACACCTAGATCTCGGAGACTGTAAGAGCTAGAGAGACCCAATTTGGTATGTAGACTCCCCTTGTGGGCGTCAGACCAAGTTTATTTTTAAATTATCCCAGGCCCCATCCCGTCAAGCAAGCCGGAAAACCTTATATCTTCCACAAATATTAACGCATTTAGTTGAAACTCGGTTTGTATATGTTTAAGCACATCTATCAATTTGCGGATAATAATTGTAGACAAAGTCGTAAAAACACATTTTGTATGAGAACACCCAAAAAAAAAAGTTTTATACTTTTGAGTGAGATGAATATTGAATAAATGCTGAGTACGAGTATCTTATATGTGAAATATCGACTACAGTGTTCTCACTTGTTAAAGCTGAACTGGATAGAAGAATTAACTTTAACATGGAAATACACTGCCCAGTTGCCCTGCAAGCTAAATCTTTATAAGAAACATATTAATGACTGCATCTTATGCAAAAGTCAAGCAAAGAAAAATTGATAACATTCTAGAGTACTGGTCTGGATGCATCCTTCAACTATACTCTCTGGAAGCTAACAAGCCGTTTTTAAAGAGTTGTCACTCCGTAAACTCCAATTAAAGACCCAGCAGGCAGTTGGATTGCCGTTTCAAATGTCCTTGCCGGCAAAGCCAGTCACACTGCAAGAGGTGGTGCAGCCAATCAAGAAGCTGAAGGCCAAAAAATCTCCTGGTGAGGACCTTCTGGATAACAGAACCTTAACTTCTACCCAAAAAAGCCTGGCTGTTTATAGTTCTGCTCCTCAAAAGCATACTTAGCTGGAAAACCGCACTCAACAACATGGTACCAAGACCAAAGAAACAACACACGGAAGTTGATGGATACAGACCAATTAGACTGCTCTCAGCGATAAGAAAAGAATTCCAAAGTGGCAGTTTGGATTTAGGCAAGGTCACGGCACGCCGGAACAACTTCATCGTGTCCTAGATGCAATGGAGCAAAAAATGTCTTCAGTAGCTGTGTTCATGGACATTCAGTAACCTTTCGACAGGGTGTGGCATGATGGCAGCTATTCCAGCTTGTAAGCACCTTTCCTTAGGACAGAAACTTCAGAGTTGTTATCGATGGAGCAAAATCCTCGAAGCGCACAATCTGCGCAGGCGTCCCTCAAGGCTGTGTTCTTGTTTCTACACTATACACCCTATTTACAGCCGATATGCCTACCTCAAGCGTTATAAGTAGATTATACGAGGACGATGTGCTGATAGCAACCTACGCGGATGACACTGCTGTGTTTAGCAGAAGTCCAAGCATTATTCTAGCTACGGAAGCCTTGCAGCAATACGTGTGCAGCTTTGAGGGCTGGGGTGGAATGGAATATAGGCATTAACAGCAGCAAATGCGCAAATGTTACCTTTGCTACAAGGACATTGTCGTGCAGTGGCATTACGATGCTGGGCTCCACCCTTACGCACAAGAGCTCTTAGATGTCGTACTGGACAGGGATCTAAATATGCGAGCCCATACAACAACGGTTCGGCAATCGGTAATGACAAAGGCCGAAAAGATGGAGTGGTTACTGGCTCCGAGAAATAAGCTGTCATTGTACAGCAAAGTCACCATTTACAAATCCATTCTAAGCCCCATATGGAAATATGCACTACAAATTACGGCATTGCGGTAAAATCAAATCAAACGACTGACTACCAAACCAAGAAAGAGAAAACTCAAAAGGTGTCATCCATTGGATCTCCATACCAGGTTCCTTCATTAATGTTCCATATAGTCTATTCCTTTGAAAATACTGTAAATTATACATTTGTCCATACCTGTAACATAAATTCTATATATGTATCACCTGTGATACATTATTCTTTCCCTTAATTGTAAAGCTAGATTAAGTTGCCACTAAAGGTAGCAGAGAATATATAAACTTTTTATGAAAAAAAGATATTCAATTTTCACAGCTGAATGATAGTGTGGGCATTGCCAAAAAAATTATAACTATAAAAAAATATAAATAAATTATAAAATGACAATAAAAGATTCAAAATAAAAACCCAAAGTATAACTGAAACCAAATGTATCATAAATATATCTGGAGACCATTACGTCGTATTAAGCAACACGTTGAAACCATTTTGAAATAAATGCATATCCAGCATACTTTGAAAACACACAAGTAGTACTTATATATTGAAGCTGATACTAAATCTATAAAACTACACAACAGGGCAAGGGGAGGGGAACGAAAAATTCTAACTTTTGTATCATCCGATACTGACTAACAACGTCTGGTGTAATGACAAAAATATAAGGATTTTGAAGTAGGGGCTCTTAAAGTTGAATACCAAATGAATATTTGGCCATTTCAGACCCATAAAATTTGGGCCACAAAGCAATATATTTTTGTTTCTCTTCAGGTCTCACGTTCGGCGCCAAAATAATAATAAGTATACATTAAATAAGTGTGGCGTATCACTTAAAAAATAAAAATTGGCTGGATGTGCTTAAAGTCGAGCACATTGTAGTACGTCCAAGCGAAAAACGCGATTAGACAAAGGCCTTATGTTGATTATTGGAATACAAAAAAAATCATATTTTCTAGAAAAAATAGTAGCAAAAGCAATTTGATAATAAATAAAGCAGTTTAAGCTTAATTTGTATACATTTCAATACTATTTAAGTTAATTAAAAATAAATGAACAATTTAAATACATGATAAATATGTATAAAGAAAAAAAAACTGAGTAAGTAAAAAAATGTATCTAAGAGATGGAAGAATTCCGTCAACATTCGGGTACACAGGCGGATCAACGCGCTCTACACTGGTATTGGGTGCAGTAACTGTGTACACCACTGGCAGTGCGACTACGCTCTCTACGGAAAGGCGGCTAGTAGCAGGCTTCAATAAGGTCATGCCTCTGCTGTGAGTGCTGGTAAATTGTAGTGCGGCGGAGAAATGCAAACTCTCCATCCAAGGTGTAACAGGATACTCCGATCGGGTGACCAGTCTCTAGTAACTGGCTTTGGCATGGTTGACTTACAGTTTTCTCGTAGGATTCTACCATCTTCGTTACCGGAAGGTTTTGCGATACGGTCTTCGACAGTATGTGCCACACGCTTCTACTGGTCGACAGATGGTGTTCCAATGAAAGACTCAGCATCAATTCACAAATAGCTGTTATCGGTCCCTTTTCGAAGAGATACAAACTGAACTTTGGCCCAGTGTGTATAAGTCTCTTACACAGTAGTTGAATTATCCAATGAGGTCAAATACTTGGGGTCACCCTCGACAAGAGACTGAACTGGAACTCACACCTCGATGCAAAGCGTTTCAAGACAGTAAGGGCCATGTAGGCCTGCAGACGCCTCTTCGGAATGAAATGGGGTGTTTTTCCGAAAATGATTCTCGGGATGTGCACAGTGATTGTTTTTCTCTTTCTTAATAGAACCCATACAATATCAACATCAAAAGAAAGAGACAGCAAAGGTGCATAGCCCATTTGTTTGAACTTACTGCAAGTTTATTCAAAAGAACGTTATAAGGCGCCTAAATAAGAGTTTTAGCTTACCGACCTGATTTGGCGTGTAAATATTTTCCAGTCGGCTTTTATGTATGAACATCTAGATCTCGGAGACTAGAAGAGTTGGAAAGACCCAAAACCTTATTTCTCTTACGCATTTAGTTAAAACTCGGTTTGTATATGTATAAGCACATAACCGGTAGATTATCGGATAATAATTGTAGACACAATCGTACAAAATGTATGAGAACATGCTGTATGAAAATATGCTGAGTACGAGTATCTTATAGTCGGAATATCGACTTTAGCGCTCTTACTTGGTTTTTATTCAAATTGAACCAAATAGGGCAAATGTCATTTTTATAAGCCTCTACGTTTGCTGACCAAAGTTGATTCAGATCGGATCACTATTTCATATAGCTGCCATATAACTTTTTTTCATGAAGTATGCAACGCACAGAATGAAGTGTTACCGACATTCTAAGGTATATGTATTCTTGATCAGCATATTGAGGGTATTCGCTATATATCAACGTCCGTTTGTCAAACCCGAGATTTCAGAAGTCTTAAAAGCTGCAGAAGTTATATTTTTAACAGACTTTCGTCTGGTTAAGTTAAAGTTGCATCCAGATCGGACCACTATATCATATAGCTACCATATAACCGATTGTTCCAGATTGAATACTAGCATACCTTTTCTGTTTTTCAAACAAATCTTAACAAATTTGGCGTATCTGCGTTTGAGGAGCCCCCACATTCGCTGACCAAATTTTATTAGTTTGGGCCACTGAATCATATAGTCCCTTTCAACCGATTTTTATACCCTGTACTAGTACAAGGGTATATTAAGTTTGTGAAATATATGTAATAAGCAGATACATAAAGCATATATATTCCTGATCATCATGAACAGAAATAAGATCTAGATGTCCGGATGTACGTCCGGATGAATGAAAATATAGATCTGGTAAAATATATGAGATAAAAACTTAAAATTTGCATTTTCATTTTTTTCAGAAAGATGTACCCAGATCGTTTATTTTATTTGTTTGCCACGCCCACTTTTAAGGTTGGCCCCCATTTTAGTTTTTTTTTGTGTTTTTTGTTTTTAATCCAAATTGAACCAAATTCCGTTTGTATTCATTTTAGGATGTCTTACGTCTGTTGACGAAGTTTCATTTAGATCGGCCAACTACACCATTTAGTCTCCATAGAACCAATTTTTTCCAAAGGAACACAAAATGATTTTTTTTGGCTTCAAATCGAGCTAGATTTGGATTGTATTCATTTTAGGAGGCCCCACATTCACAGACAAAACTTTATTCAGATCAAAAAACTATATCATATCCCATATAACTGATTTTTCCGAATGGACACCAAATGTTTGTTTTTCATCCAAATCAGAGCAAATTTGGTTTTTAGTGTTTTGGAGGCCTCAAGAATGACGACCATGTATGATTCTGATTCCGGCCCCATAAACTATATATATTTTTATTTATGTATGTATGTACAAATATCACATAATATATAATTCATATCTGAAAACAACGTTGTGTGCACTGCAATATTTCAGGGCATAAAATGTGGAAATGTTTGAATAATTTTTAAATTTTCGCTTCAGTTTGTGTCTGATACTCACGCATGATACACGACTACCGGCTGTGATTTGTGAATAGTGTTAAATAATATTAATACGAGTACGCTAGTGATTTTTCCGGAGTTTTCGGTTTCGGTGTTCGTGCTGCGTGTGTATCGTTGCAGCTTTTGTCAGGAATGTAAAATTGTAAAATCTTAATTACTTATATTACAACAATTGACAATAATTTAAAGCAAAATATACCTTTATATATATTTGGATTTTTTAGCAGCATAAGCAACGGCGTTACTCAAACCACACAGTAACACTAAAAGAAAGTTAGTAAAATCAACTAGTAAGAACGCTATAGTCGAAATTCCGACTATGTATAGATGCTCGTATGTACTTCAATAATTAGGCAAACTTTTTAGACTCTACGTCCATTCAAAAAATGTTATTCAGGATCGGTCAGCTTTATGATATAGCAGCTTACTAGGTAAAGGGAATTTTACTGTCGAGCAAGCTCGACTGTAGCCTTCTTACATGTTTCAGAATAAACACTTAGTATCATAACAACTTTGCTTTTGATCCAAGTCAAACCAAATTCGGTTCGTATTTGAGCAGCTTCCACGTCCGACTATTTAATTTAATCTAGATCCTACCACTATATCATATAGCGCCCATATAATCGATGAATACCTGTTTGTGTATTGTCTGTATACCGGCCAAGGGAAAATATATGGTTATTCTGTTTTAGAAAAAAGGCATCAACAAAAGAGAAAAATTAAAGTAAGTAAATAAGTGTATATAACTACAAGCCAGAAATAAAATATAATACATTGTATGCCAAGCAAAAGTTAAATATTAAAAAATGGGTGGTAAATAAATAAACGAATGCGTCAAGAATAATATCCGAACAAAAAAGCGCTCAGCTCTTGCACGGAGAGATTTAGAAACAAATGAGACCTAGAAGCCGATCGTGAAGCCACCTCTCAAGCGCGTGAATCTGAAACAATTGACCATCTAGAGGCCAGACTAGAAGCAATATGAAAAGACTTTTGAATTTAATTGGGATCAGTTTCAGGTGTGACATACATTTGCCATGAGGATGCAAGAATGTGAACTCAATTTAAAAAATCCGTGTTTCTCACATGGACGTTGCTTGTTTTGGATTTGGAAAACCAGCGACGTACGCTGGATTAGCTAGTATTTATATAAATTTTTATCGGCTATACTTATATAAGTATGACAAAAGTGATACATACAATACAAAAGGTTACTTTTCATGCTAGACTCTTTTTTTCCTAGGTCCGTTAGCGATGAAATAAATGTGTATTGCTTCATATATTCCGCTTTAACTTTTTCGTCAAGACAATGCCCCCATAGATCAATATGAAGCCGAGGCACACCGGCATCAACAAGGACAGGGATTGATTGAAATGCACATTGAGCAAGCAACCGAGAAACTTCATGGTGTGGACAGAGGTTGAAGACAAACCCAAGATGGGAATAAGTGGATAAGAGAAAGAAGAGTGACAGAATAGAAAGCAGGGGACAGATTGAGAAGATTGGTAAAATGGTACATAGAGGGAGAAGAAGGAGGAAGGAGATAGTGAAGGGAGCTATATAAAGAGAATGAAAAACAGGGGAACGAGATGTAGGGATTGAGTGAGAAGACAGAGTGAAGAGAGTGAGCAGAGAGAAGAAGCAAGATTGAAACTGCTCTCCAAGAGGAACTGCCTGGTAAGACAGTTAAAATTACATAGATGCTGATTACGGGTATTTTAGAGTCATAAATGATATATGCATTTAATAAACAAGCGGGTACTCTCTATCCAGCGGGTTACCACTTCTCGTTTGCATTCTTCTGCGCGATAAAGTTTCTGAATCAATAAAAATCACAAATAATGTGAAATATCACAAATATGTCGTGGCATGCTATTTTCTATTTAATCCTAATAAGTGTGCATTCTGAAACAGTCGGTCTATGGCAGCTATATGATATAGTTGTCCGATCCAGGTGTATCTTAAACTTAACTAGCGTGTAGATATAAAAATCATCTGTTAAAAGTTTCAATTTTGTAGCTCTTAAGGGGTCTGAGACTTTTGTGTTGAAACAAACGGAAACAGGCATACGGACAGGGCTAAGTCGACTCCCCTCATCAAGCTGATGTGCGTTGCATACTTAACGATAAAAAAGTATAATATTTATATATGTATATCGTTGCCTACTTTTAAAGCCTGCTTTCAACACTAACTTGGATTCCTGTTTTCTTATGGATGATGTATAAGTGAATTTGTATTACTCTCAAAGCTTTGCGGTTTTTAAAAGGATTTCAAATGCACAGATTCATAAAATATGAATATAAATGGAATGGAGAGACAAATGCACAATGAACCATCCAGTTCTGTTTCACTATGCTCTGCCCTTGCCAGTCTGCTTCGGTTTATGAGCTCATGGAGAAACTCATCCACATACACTACTATGTACATAGAAGCACATATAGACGCCCTCATACATTTACATAGACATGCACACACACATATTGTAAATCCTTGAATTAAGAAACAATCATAATAATCGCACTCAGCACACGTAATTATAAAATCCACATCATACAGTATGGGACTCCGGCCGTAAGCAGCTCCTCATTCTACACTGTGGCTGCCACAGCAATTGCCACGGAAAGTGCACAACGACATTATGTTGCGCTCTGCCGCGCTAATGCAATGGTCTATCAGCAGTCTTAACAGCAACAGCCAGAGCAAGCGATATGAAAGGACATAAAAATACCAGCAGATAGGAAGGGGAGGAAAAAGAATGAGGAATCGGGCGGGGCGAGTCACGGGACGGCGACAGCGAAAACGCGAACGTAACCGCGGTTGGATGCAATTCCACAGTCTCAGTCACAGTCATCATTAGTTGTTGAGCGCTGTTAATGCACAGCGGCACTGGCGCTTCATGGCTGGCGTTGGCATTGGGTGGAAGAGAAAATGGAGGGTGGGACTTTATCGTGCTGCGAACGGCACAACAGTCTTTGGTGCAACAAAAGTGTCTGTCAGATGCAATTCGAAACCAAACGAATGAAATTGTTTCATGTTACACAATAAAAAATTCTAAATGAAACCAAAACAATGGCTAAGTAAATAACTGCGGGAGCTGAGCGTTGACTCCAAATAAAAATATTTATATAAATTATATGTATATATACACACTAGATTGGCCCCTAATTATACAAATATTACCAAAAACTTTAAGTCCGGCATACAGTTTCTTTTTACATTTGATGGGATATTTCTTTAAGAAGGAATAAAAGATGCAGTTTTTGAAACCAGCAACATCACATCCAAAGACTATAGATTTAGTGAACTAAACTCTAACTTTGTGGATTCATTCGTACCTGAACCTACACTTAACTCCTATGTAAGTGTCATGCGTTATAGTAATAATAATTTTAGCTCCGTATGTGTTAGCGAGTGTGATGTTTTAGAAGCAATTATAAAAGTTAACCCCAAGTTTTTCAAATAATCTTTTCTCTTCTTCTCAACAACATTAGTCACATGCTCAACAGTATCTTTACTACTTCTGTCTTATCCATACCCAAATCAGGCAACGATTATAGACCTGTCTTAGTTATACCCTACCTTTCTAAGAGGTTCTCTTTTCAGTCCATATACAAAGATTTCTGAATAATACTAACCTATTTAGCACATAGCAAATGGGATTTTGAAGAAAAAAACGCAGTTGAACAACTGCCTTAATTAATGTGATCGAAGACATTCGTCAACAACTGGATGATAGCAATGGGACCTTCTTAGCGGTGATTGACCACAGTAAGGTCTTCAATATCCCAACTGCATAGCTTTTCTGATACGGCCACTAACCTACTTAAATCTTTTCTAACTAATAGCTCAAGCAGTGCTTTCCGTTTTGTTGAGATCTACGTTAGTCGTCCATTAAGTCATGTTGTTGACTGTGTTGCTCAATGGAACATAGTTTTAAATACAGTGAGCTGCTGGGCTAAGAAAAACGGCTTGGGTCTACGCCCACTTAAATCTAAATGTGTGGTGATTTATAAAACGGCCCTTTATTTGATAACCTTGTCCAATCTCCGAATTGATGGCATACAATTTTAAATACCAGCTTTTCCGACATTATATAATTTGTTAAATGGACATTTATATCTTATTTAAATTAGTTTCTTATTCACTTATTTATTATATTATTATTTCACTTTCTTTTTGTTTATTGTCATATGTAATAGTTATAATCCGTCCTGACTGGCTCAATAATTTATAAGATTTATTTATTTTGTGGCGCTAGGAAACTAATATTAAATAAATAAATCTAAATAACCAGTTCCGATTTTAATTGCACTGGTCGACGAAGTTAATGTTTTTAAAGCGGCATAGCAATTTCATATTTTCTACTCTTATATAAGTTTTTTTCTTGTTACTATTACACTTTTAATGGCACATGGATTCTGATATGCAATAGTGTCTTGGCTATCTCCCATTATAACCAAAATACACCTACACATTCACATTGTAAATATATTGTTATATATTGTAATTTAACTTAACACTTCTTGCACTTATTTCGTTCATAGCTTCACGTAGCAACTGAGAGACACGATATCTAGGGATCATTCGAAGAAGAACGGACAGGAGTATTTCACAATTGACTTCTTTACCTTTCGAGCACACTACGGTATGTGGACTCATTCCGCGGGCAAAGTGGTCAGCAGTATTTTGTCATTGTTTTACTTAGCGCACAAGCGTGTTTGCGTGTTGGTTATAGTAATCGTGGTTGTAAAAGCGTGTTGAATATTCCAATATGCTTACAATTTGCAGTTTTAAATTCATGATATATTTCGTAATTTTTACAAAATGTATTAATCTGTTTGAAATACATTGCTTTTCTTTCATGGAGTGCCTATTATCTCTTATAAAGAAATGTGTTCTATGCAAGCCAAATTACCTGGTAGTCCGAATTGAATCCAATGCAATCCGGGTGATTTTTAAAGTCAATCAGCGTGCAGATATAAGGAGCATTTGGCAAAAATTTCTGTTCTGTAGCTCTTAAGAATTCTGAGATATCGAGGTGGAAGCAAACGGACCAATCTCCTACAATTTTCACTTATAAATGTGACAATTTTTTATCAAGTTTTTTTTTAAATCCGTTAAGAAACAATGTCAGAATTGCCTTTTACGTTGTGTTGCGCAACCTCAACAGGATCTGCCACACCCTCAGTAGTATCCATAGCGACAAATGTATTTTCCGATTTTGCCGGTTCCACAGTTGGCACAAGAAAGTCAAACTTACACAGTTCCACTTGTCGCAAAAAAGTCAAAATTATTTACATCGTTACGACCGGAAAAAAATCGTTAAAAAACCATATTGTATGAAAATTTGTTCATACTTTTGAGTCTGTCGAATATTGAATGAATGCTGAGTACGAATATCTTATAGACGGAATATCGACTATAGTGTTCTTACTTGTTTAATTTACAATTCCATACAGGTGGAGAGTACTCGAACTTTTGATTGCTCCACTTCGTTTTGCTTTATTGCTGAAAGTCGGTTAAATTAATTTTGAAAGCCTAAGTGAAGCCCCAGTGAAGTCAACACACTACTTACAAATTAACATATGTGAATATCTTAATAGACAGTGACTGTTTGTTTTTATCACAGTTTCTAAATAATCTATGGGACATTGTGCATATCGTTTTGCTTTAGCGCAAGCTATTGTTTGTTGCTGTGAATTTCTCTTTTCGAGTTTCTATCTCACTTTTGTGTTGTTGTCTCGCTGCATTATGACCTATGCCTGTGTTATATGCTCACTGCTAACTCTCATGGTTGCTAGTCAATGTAACGGTGCTTGCAATCTTGCGTTCTGTAAATTGTTGTATGGAATAATCTCCCTCTTATTACAATTCGCGTTTGAGACTTTTGGAAACTGTTTTTGTTTTCTTTTGTTATCTCTTATTTTGAAGTGATACATAGTTAATACCAACTCTCCGCTCAACTCGCTCGCGAGTAATTACAGTGACCTAAAACAGTTTTCGGTTTCAAATCAATTTATTTTTATTTTTATTGAAATTTACACTAAGCAACCTGCTGCTACCAGGGCTCTGCTCACAAAAATAGAACTACTTCTGTTGGCTGTGTAGCAACATAGCTCATAACCCTGCGCTGGATTTGGCCAATATTGGCCTGAAGTGGACATGCTGGACCTGCAGAACTGTTGGTATGGACATGAGTACTTTTATAAGATTGACTGATCTATTGTTTTAATCTGTTTTAGATCACTCAAAGTGTTAGAAAACCGGTCGGATTATTCTAATGCTAATCAGAAACTCCTAGCTAATAATGAACCCAACGTTTCAGATTCCTAGGCTGAAGGCAATCAGCATAGTGCATCTGCTGATCTTGCTTCTCATGAAGATGCGGCGCCGTAATTGCCGTAATTACAGTAGTGCACTAATTTACACCTAAGGAAAGCGTCATTCTCAGAATAGAGCAAATGACTTGCATCCTTTTACAATACCTCAGTCATCAGTTTCTAATAAGTAATTGACTCGCTAACAATTACTTATCAAAATGTTCGAAGTCTCCTTGGGCATACTAAGCTGTGTAGACTGTACGCTGGTAGCATTACATTTGACTCACATATTATAGCTTTTACTGAGACATGGCTTACATGTTCACTTAGCAGCTCTGAAATTCTCGTTGACAGTTACATGACCCTAATCTTTCCCGTTGTGGAGGAGTCCTTATATCCGAAGAAACTCTATTATTGCTTGAACCAGGTACTGAGCTCACTGCTGTGCGTGTAGCACTACAATACTGCTTTCTATATGTTACTTGCTTCTATATTCGGTCAAAGTCCGATTCATCCATTTATCTTTCCCATGCTCAAGCAATTGATGAAGTAAATTCTCCTCTTAGTGAAAGGGACTATCTAGTCAAACTTGGTGATTTTAATATTCCGCACCTAGAATGGCCATCTATGGATAATTCCAATTGTATTCCTGCTACCTCTAAACGTGGATTTTTGGACTACCTGTGGGATCTAAGTATGCATCAAATAAATAGTGCTCTTAATTGTTCGAAATGTTTGCTAGACCTGGTGTTTGTTAATGATAGTGAACATTTTACGGTTACATGTAACATACAAGACACTTTTCATCCCACTTTGCTTTTCTCTCTTAGACCTGATGGTATCCCTGACTTTGTACTGTTTTAGGTCTCTGGCTGTCCCCCTTCATATGCTTTTTGATATGTCCTTAGAATCTTAATACTTTCCAAAAGTCTGGAAAAAACCCTTTATAATCCCACTTCCCAAAAAACCCGCAAATCGAACGTTGAGAAATATCGTGCAATTTCCAAGCTATCTGCAATTCCTAAATTAATTGAAAAAAATCTTAACTGAGCACCTTCAACATATATGTAGCTTCTTGATTTGTCCTCATCAGCATAGCTTTATGAAACGCCGCTCAACTTCTACAAATTTGCTTGAACTCTCATCTTTTGCATCCGACGGCTTCATAATCCATTAATGATTTAGGGTTTTATTTGCCCACAACTTATGTTTCAGCATGCATATATCCACTATCGTCAACAACTCCAAGAGTGTGTTAGGATTCATAGGGGATGGTCCAAATAATTTTATGTTCCGTACACGACGAAAATCCTTAATGCAGCTCTCGATTGTCCAATACTTGAATACTGTTCTTGCGTCTGGAGGCCTCAGTACCTTATATACCAGGATCAGATAGAAGCTGTTCAAAAACAATTTGTGTTGTTTGCTCTTCGCGGTCTAAATTGGCATCCAAGCCTATGACTTCCATCCTACTCTAGTAGACTTAAGCTACTTGATCTGCCTTCACTATTAAATCGTAGGGCCTGTCACGGTATGATGCTTGTGTACCAACTTATTAACGGTAAAATTAATTCTTCTCAGCTTTTAGCTAGCCTAAATTTTAACAGTCCCCGAAGATTCACATGGAACTACAGTGGTCCTCAAATTATGCAAGCCATGAGTCTTTCATGGTAATTAGCTCTTGGTATAACGAATTATGTCCCGTCATGAGCGGTGCTGTTCTGCTCGCAAAGCCATTATAATCCATTTATCTTAATTAAGAATCTCTGGCCACTTGAGTGCTGTGAGTTGGGCCATAGCAATAAAAAGTAGCCCCATCGGGCCAGTGTATCAAACATTGCAAATATTGTAATCATTGAATTAAGCATCCTCGTCTTGTAAAATTGGCAGACCATTGTCGATAAATGAAAATAAATAAATATCCCAAGACTGACACCTTACTCTTAGAGTCTACATGCTAAATTTTGATGGATCTAGCTTTCATAGTCCCAAAGATCTAGGTGGTGTTCATATTGACGGTCGAGCAACTATGTTGTATAGCAATTATCTTGGTAAGGGGTATTTATTAAATTTCACTGTATCGTTTTTACTTATTTTTAAACGAGTACGAGTATGCACAGTTGCTTCTGCCTGAGGCGTGGCCCAGCTGCGCTACTTGAAATAATTCTATTGTTGTCTTTTTTGCATTCAAATTTGCTGCAATTAACGCTTTTCAGGTTTACTTAGCCCAAGGTATTCCTTTTCCCAGCCCAGGCGTTGACAGCCGGTTGCGCTTTTTGACTACTTTCTGACTGGAGACTGCTGCGCTTTTATGCGCCGCAGTACCCAATTATAATTATAATTGCAGCATTTTAATTGCATTTTGTGAACTATTTCAGCAGCAATTTTTAGCATTTTTAACAGTAAAACTCATTGTATATAGAAATCTTGCTAAATGGGTGCTAATGGATTTGTCGAATAAGCACAGAACGTGACCGTTGAAGGCACACTGGCAAGCCTTTTATTGTTACTAATTCACTTATTTTTTTTAAATATGATACAGAAATGACGGGTCAACTTTAAATATTGTTTAAGAAATTCGATTCGACCAAGATCTAGAAGACTGAAAGAGCTAAAACACCATATTCAGTGACCAGTCTAAGGTAGTATACACGCAGATCGGGCTTGCGCATTTTGCTTAAATTTGGTATGTTTCTGTATATACCAATCTACCAAACAACTATTGAATGATATTTGTAGAAGTTGCAAATAAAAACATTTGCTTTAAAAATCCCCACACGGAAAAAAGAAGATGTGGTTTTGCCTACTTGTGGGAGTTCTATTTATCTAATATGAAAATAAATGCTGAGTACGCATAACTCATGGTCGGAATTTCGATTCGCTACAGTTTTACTTGTTATGTCCTTCACAAAAGCCTGTACAGTTATTTTTAGCATAAATCTATATAAACAAATGAATTGCTGTTAATGTGTTTATGTGACCGGTTAGCATCCTAATCCAGTGTATTAAGACCGACCAAGGTAAATATATGTCTATCCTGTTTTAAAAAAGCGCGTCAATAACAGAGACAAGTAATAACGCTATATTCAAAAGATCTGTAGATAGTGTGCTTATATCTACCGAGTTTCAATTAAATTAGACATAAATTATGGGAGATATACGTTTTCTTTTATTCGTGGGGCGGCAGAGGGCGTTGCAAAAAAAAAGTCGTGATCTAAATTTTCATACATCCGGACGGACGCAGCTCTAGACTTTTATTGGATAACAGTTTTTATACCCTGTGGTACAAGATTATATTAAAGTTCTTGCAATGACTATAACAGGCAGAAGGATGCACTTAAGACTCCATAAAGTATACATATTCTTGATCAGCATGACAAGCCGAGTTGATCAAGTCATGGCCGTCCGTTCTTCTGTCCGCCCGGATGTATGAAAATCTAGATATTGGAAGTTATAAGATATAGAGACGTAAATTTGAATTTTTGTTTTCTATAAATATATACACAGATCAAGTTTATTTTATTTTTTGCCACGCCCCCTAAAAATAGAGTAGCCCACAGCCCGCTTTAGTATTTTTATGTCATAGATTTTTTGTTTTTCATTGGAAATTAACCAGATTTGGAATTTATGTGACCTAGAAGCAAAATTGATATGGATCGGGCCACCATTTCATATAGCCACCATGGAACTGATTTCTTCGGAATGAATAAAACATTTCACCGTAGATATATCATATAGCCCACCTATATCATATAGCCCCCATAGATTCGATTTTTTCGAAATGAACAAAAAAAGTTTTGTTTTCACCCAAAACAGACCAAATATGGTTTATATTATTTTTAGGAGGGCTAACGTCTGCTGACAAAAATTTTAATCAGGGTACGTATATATGGCAATACAAATTAAAATTTGATGTTTCTAAGATCTACTGTTTCCAAGATCTACAGTTATCACATACTAATAGGTACAGGGTATAACAAGTAAGGACGCAATAGTTAATACAATTTTATTAACTTAACATCAACTATATAACGTGACTCATAGTTGTTAGAAAAATCCTGCAAAAATGTTGATGACTCTCACATAGCGATGATAATGCTATATCATGGCTCTGCTTATATATGTGTGTTTGATTGTATATATTTATATATACATTTTATGGAAACGCTTTTTAGCGATTTTGTCTACCGCTCATATCTGATCTTATTGAAATTCGGAAGATCAGCAGGGTAACGTCGACTGAGCAAATTTGATCCGGAACGGGCAATTATATCATGTAGCCCCCATAGAGACGATTTCTTATAAATGAACACAAAATGTTTATTTTTTATCCAAATCGAAACAAAATTGGTTTGTAATCATATTAAGACATCCCACTTCTGGGCCACTATATCATATAGGCCTCATAGAATTTTTTCGGAATGAATAAAACATTTTTGTTTTTATCCAAAGTTAACCAAATTCAGTTTGTATTAATTTTATGATGACTTACGTCTATTGACCAAATTTTATTCAGATTAGGGGCAACTATATTATATAGCTCCCATTGAATCGATTTTCTCTAAATTAACTCAAAATGTTTGTTTTTCATCCAAATCGAACCAAGTTTGGTTTGTACTCATTATAGAAGGCCCTACCACTGTTAACCAAATTTTTTATACAGCACCAATATAACCGATTTTCTCTGAATAAATGTTCCGTTTTCATCCAAGTCGAACTTAATTTGGGTTGTATCCATTTTAGGAGATTCCAAGTCCGTTGGCCGAAGTTGATCAAGAACTGTCTGCTTTGTTATGTAACAGATTATGATATTTTACTATCGAGCAAAGTCAACTGTAGCGTTCTTTCTGTTATACCATTCACAAATAAAGTGAATGTATATTAATTTTGTCATGAAGTTTGCAACGAACAGAAGGAAGTATTTCTGACCATATAAATAATATATGCTCAGCATGAGTAGGGGATTCGAAATAGCTATGTCTGTCCCTCTGTCCGTCTGACCGTCTATCCGTACAGCTTATTCAAAAGCGAGATTTCAGAAGCCTTAAAAGTTACAGAGCTGGATCTGTGTGTGAAAGAAATGGAAGGCCTAGACTCGACTTCGGTTAGAGCCAAAGCTGCACAATGCTGATTCTCTTTTCCTCTCACGCACATAGCAATGATATGGCAAGTATGTATGATTTAATATGTGTATATGCATTTCATGTTTGATGTCTGTGTTATTTAAAATGTGTGATTGTGTATATGTATCAATTAATATATTTTTATGGTCGAGGGCTCTTAGCGATTTTGTCTACAATTCTTATCCGATTTTAATGAAATTCGGTTAGTCGGTGTATAATGTATTTGTAAATATGTAAAGCAAGCTTCAACTAAATCTGTCAAAAATTGTGGATATATAATTATAATTGGCGTCGGACAAGGCTAAATAGACTCCGTTGTTGATGCTGATCAGGAATATATACATACTTTATGGGTTCGGAATCGTTTATTTTTGCCTGTTACATACATTTGCACGAATGCAATATGCTCGTTTACTCGATATAGAGTGCGGGTATAAACATGTAAGACCGCTTATGATATAGTTGTTCGATCTGAATAAAATTTGCTCAACAGACGTAAGGCATCCTAAAATGAATTCAAATCAAATGCACTTCTAATTATTGTTTTATTTTTTCAAAAAATCAATTCTATGGAGGCTATATGCAGATCAAAATAAATACTAACCAAATTTTAATGTAAAAGTGTGTTATATGCGATGATTGCCCCATAGATAAACTAGTATAGATGCTCAACTTGGAGAGCATTTGCTTAAATTTTAACTAACAGAAAATATTGGAAGTTGCTGGCCTGTTCACACCTATTGAGGGGGTTGAAAATGCGTTGGGGCGACTGAAATGGAGAACTTTTTGGTGTCATATGGTCGTGTGGAATCCTTGACTAGTTGTGCTAGTTTTCTTCAATGTGTTTTTGTAGCTGTCGTGCTTTAAAAACTATCAGAAGTTTCTGTGTTATTCTAGAAGTTCTTTTTGAGTAGCGGTGGAACGTCGATAAAACGTCTCGATATACTAAGCGTTTTGGTTTTTATGTACTTCTTACAGCACCATCATTGCATCGGGTTAGGTAACCATCAAGGGGCCGTGCCCCTCATGTTAAAGAATTTGCACAAAATCTAATATATTGTAAAACTATCGACGATAAGACAAATAGGAGCCTGAAGCTTTTAGTTACTTATTGCAATCAACAAATTGAGATGATAAGAGTACCCCGCTTAGAAACACAAGTTCGAATACATTCGAAGTACAGCCTACAAGCTACGATTTACATTATCTACTAGCTAGATGCGTTAGATGTTTTATATGAGTTAAGGGAGCTATTAATACAGATAATACAGATAATACAGATTACACAATTCACGAAAAGATTAACGTAAGAGATAGTTTAAATTACAGTGCTGAAGATAGATAGGAACAGCAATAGTTCTACGAGCGAGAGAAAAACTAATGTGGCTCATAAAAGTCGGAAGAGTCAATTTCACAATTAATTAGCTTATGTATAAAGATAACAAATTTAAGAGATGGCAGGCTTATTAGCAGAAGCCTTCTTAAATGTGAAGGGAGGATGCTATTGGGGTCCTAACTCAACCACAGTTGAGATTTAGTAAGTTAACCTGACACCACGATTGGAAAGAATCAAGGTAATCTTGCAGGCTAAAGTGAGAAGGAGGGGAGCGTGATGGCTACACTCCCGTAGCTCTGATGTAATCCTAAGGGGCTTATAAAAAGAGTTTTTGAAAAGAACTTCCTGACTTCTAAGATCATGGTAGTCGACAATGCACTTAAGAAGATAGGATGGGAAGTCAAGGATATCCACCTTATGAATAAGTTAACAGTGATTTTTCGACTCAAATGCTTTGCTGAGGTCAATGTAAATGACGTCAGTTTGCATTGTCCAGAAAGAAGGGAAAGAAGAAGAATTCAAAGTAAGATCAAAAAGCGTCCAAATCGGCTTAAAAACGTCATCAGTGTTGATTCTGAGAATACATCTCGGAAGGCCATCAATTCCAAGGAAAAAGAAGGGATTAATAGATTTAAGTTCATTAAGCAATAAGCTTTCCTAGGAGAGGTGTGATGTTATTAGACCTGTGTAACCTATAAGGATATATCTGAGCAGACCGATACCTAAGAGAGGAATAAGCTGTTTAAATTAACTCTGCAAAAAAATTGGCAATGCCTTGGTCTGTATGCCTTCGTGTTTATATAAAATAATGAAGAAGGTGGGGCAGATATTTTTAGTTTTGATGAATTAACAAAGTTATAAATCTGTGTTATGTCTTGAGAAAATTGTTTCCTACAACGATTCAAATATCCTTTATAGCACTCAGAAGTATCGACAGTGAACCTTGAACGAGCAGCAATATAACGCGAATAGTCCTAGGGCCTTTCAGAGATCTTGAACTTCTCAAAGAGTCTACATTTGAACGTCCTGATATTTTTTAGATTAGACAACTGTGGAGTAAATCAAGGTGGCTTATTAAGCCTAACTGGACTACTGAGCGCAACCAAATCCTTAAAAATGGAATAAAGAATTTTGCATGTCCATATCTGTACAAGTGTACAAATATGACCAGTCAGATTAAAGGATGACATCGTTAAGGCTAACGAAATCAGCCTTTCTAAATGAATATGTTCCAGCTGAGAAGTTAGAAGATGCAGGTACCGCAGGAATAGGAATATCCATAGTAACGCGTAATGATGAATGAAGTGAAGCACAAGCGCACTGACTCTAGAAATCACTGAAATGGAAGGGTCACAAGCAAATATCCAATAAAGTTGTCGATTCAAGGAGCTTGTTAGGAAATTAACTTAAGATAAGGACAATTCAAATAGGCCGTCAACAAATTCGTGTTACCTTGAAGGTATCAAACTGAGTCGATCACATATGACCACGAGACATCACGAGGCAGAATGATTCTGACAGAAGGCCGGAGTCAACAGCAATCAGTACGCCACCAATCTGGCCAGAGGGACGATCAAATCTATATTCGGTATCATTATTAGGAAAATTTCCCAGTTAAAAATACAAGGCTTTAACCATGTTTGCGTAAATATTAATATGTGAAAATCAAAAGATAGGCTATCAGTGTAAAGTTTAATGAGTTTAGATTTAGATCTCTTATATTTTGGTATAAAGGAAAAATAATGAAATTAGTTTTTTGAAACTGTATTAAGGGTAGGGACTGTGAGGTAGCCGGAAGTTTATTCCGATGTATCCGATTTCTAGTTCTGGCTTTAAAGGTGCTCAGGCCAGAAACTTTTTTGACAGATTGTGTCAAAGTAGCCATCCGCGTTTCAATATTGTTGGGCCCTTGTATGTTCTGCTGCCTGCGTGCAGTATTGAATAAATATGAAAATGCTTTTAACTATATATAAATATGTTTTTCAACATTCATAACATTGTTAAAGGTATTGTAGGCCAATGCGAATAATGTTTGTTGTAGGGAGCATTCATATGGGAAAAAAAGTATGCGAAAGAAACTGCAAATCTTGTGATTATTTCGATCATTGAGTACTTATCGCTAAGTATATATTTGTAAGGAAACCAATTTTTTCAAACACTGATTATAATTACACAAATATGTGGTCAATGATAAAAATCTTCTCTATGCTGGATTTAAGAAAATATAAAGTGGGTTAGAATTATGTATTGCAATTTCCATTTATTTTCTTTATTTCTGCGCTTTGCATTTGTGATAGTTTTACCAAAATGTGAAATACGTCGAGTCCAACATCTCGAACAACTCGTAAATTTCCTTAAATTTGCTCGCTCGTGGGCAGCCGCTTAGGTGAATTGCCCATTTCAAATAACTGAATAGCGTTTTAAGTAATTTCCCAATTTTTTCAAATTTATATCAATTTTGGCATTAAATCTGCAAATATATGATTTCCCATTTTTGCGCATTTTCGTCTTTATTCTCCACAAAATCTTATTCATAAAAATTTTAAAAATATCGTGACATTTTCACGTTAAAAGAAATTTAAATATCTCACTATTCGACTTAATAATGAATTTTAATACATTTGCTGTTTTTCCGTCTTTGCCTTGCCATTCAATGCCTTCGCGCCTCCATCTGGCCAGCCCACATTAGCTGAACTTTCCTTTTGTAGCGCTTACGGCAAAAAAGAACGCTATAGCTGTTCACTCGCACCGAGTTTGAAATCAGTTGTAGCGAACGTTTTCCTATGATTGTCCAGTCTACTACTGCAAGATTCGTTGTGCATATCCTTTCACAATATATTCCAGGCTTAGAGGTAAGCTGCCTATTATTTATAGATTGTACCAATGTTAGTGATATCAGCATTAGCATTACACAAAATGTCACAGCCACTGAGGAGGATCCATTAATTGATTATTTTTTCCTCACTATTTGAGTCCTCTTCCAGTCGATTCTTCGCTGCTGGTGTGACTCGAAGCGCAGGCCAGTTACTTGTACTAATTTCGGTCTTCGTTTTGTGCATCGTACATAACTTTGAACCACGTTTCGAGCCATTTGCTTTGCTCGTTTTATGCGGTTTTGTTGCACTGCTATAGTGTGTAAGTATTATTTCTGGCTTACTTATTTCTGGCCGTCCGACAATGCATTTAATTTGAAGTGTCGATTTTTGTTTATTCAAACTTTTTATTAAGATTTCTGACACCAGGTTTATTTGATATCCAGAGTCGAGAAGGGCTTTATAATTGATTTTTTTACCATTACTTCCTTTTATTCCACCATGTGCAGTTGCTAATAACATGTACTTCTTAACAGTACCGTTTGTTAGAGCCACTGTTAGGTATTCTTCTGAACCACTTGTGCTTCTAAATGCAACAAGGTGTTGTGGCCTTTATTGCAGTTAAAGCATTGTCTGCCTTTATATTTCTATGCTTTGTGGTTCTTACGTAAGCATTTAAAACATATGTGCTTTGCTTTTGCCCACTCCAGTCGCTCCAGAGCTAATTTGGCTTTGAACAGTTCGCATTGAAAAATACGGTGGT
This sequence comes from Hirtodrosophila duncani, assembly GCA_037043425.1. NCBI lineage: Eukaryota > Metazoa > Arthropoda > Insecta > Diptera > Drosophilidae > Hirtodrosophila > Hirtodrosophila duncani. The sequence continues at coordinate 1,235,002 of JBAMBM010000828.1, read as the reverse complement.
TTGCCTTATGACAAAAGTCACATTTGTTTATTTCGTTGGAGGCCGATGTACATGTTTTGTGCTTCTTCTTTGCTGCCATTTTTAATAGTTACCATAAAATTCTGCGATGAACATTTTTGGTAACTGAATCGGTGATTGAATATTGTGTGTATCAACTGCCTGTTTCGTTACCACAACACTTTCGTTAAGCATAGCAGCTTAGCGGATATATATGTCGATAATTTGTTCACTTTATTGTGAATTGCTAGCCTACTCTAGAAGCTCCCACCTCACACCCAACCGGCCGAGGGGCGCACCGCATAAAGAGCGACGGGAAAAAAGCGGACTTGCTCGCTCACTTTCAATGGAAGGAAAAACTGCAAGCCATAAACATAATCTACTATCGCTAGATGCGTTAGTTTAGATGTTTTATTTGAGCTAATAACTCCCATTAACAGGAATAAAGTTAAAGAGAATATTGTAGTTAGAACACAGGACACGAAAAGTGCATGTAGGAGTGCTGAAGATAGATAGGAACATTATTTGCAGTAGTTCTACCATAAGCTGATTGTATAAAGATAACATTAAGCATAATTCTATGAATTTCAAGAGATGTAAGAACTATTAGCAGAACTCACTTGAATATGAAGGGAGGGGCTCTTGGGGTCCCGATTCAACCCACGGAGAGCAAACAGTAAAAATTTCTTTTGAACAGACTCAATGCGGTCCTGGTGAATCCCGTATTGTGGACACAAAACACACGAAGTATACGGTAATTTACTTGTACAAATTCCTTCGACCATCGCTTGATAAAATCCAGAGCACCCACAGCGATATTGACGGTAATTGAAATGTGTAAGTCGAATTTTAATTTAGGGTTTAAAAGAACACCCAAGTCATCAAGTGTGTCGATCCGATCAAAAAGCATATCGTTAAGAAGGTACTATGTATGAAGCGGTGTGCTACCACAAAACTACATAACTTTTAATTTGGAACAGTTGAGTAAGTTGTGCAATAAGTCTCTGTTCCTCTGCTTCTTGAGGACTGAGTATTGTCCCCAGTTCACTTTTCTTTAATGTGAACTCCGATATCGTATCATTTACCAGTTTCTGTATTTGACAAAATAATCATGGCTAGTTAATGGCGTACCATTAAATGCTTTCCAAGAAGGTATTATGTATGAAGCGGTGTGCTACCACAAAACAACATTACTTTGCATTTAGAACAGTTGAGATTTAGTAAGTTGTGCAATAAGTGTCTGTTCCTCTGCTTCTTGAGGACTGAGTATTGTCCCCAGTTCACTTTTCTTTTATGTGAACTCCGATATCGTATCATTTACCAGTTTCTGTATTTGACAAAATAATCATGGCTAGTTAATGGCGTGCCATTAAATGCTTCCAAGAAGATTCTAGCTTTCAAATCCGTTCCTTAAAATATGAGGGTCCTTGGAATCCTTTTTGTAGGTCCTCCCAACTACCTGGATCTCTTCTCCAGTGACCTTTTGGTTGCCTAGTAAAGACTGCATTTTTTGATTTTTTCTTTTTTTCCTTCCGAACCAACCCGTTATAAGTATTTGGGATATAGTATTAACAGGATATAGAATGTGGTCGCCAGTTGACCAGCGACTCAGTGGTTGATTTGATTGAATATGGTCGCTAGTTGAGCAGGGACTAAATCGGGGTCACCAAAATGTTTATAATATTTTTGTTATTTGTCACAGCAAATAAACTGGGACTCGAATGCTGCTATTTATATTTGTGTTCGGTAATTTCAGCACATAAACTGGAACTTGATTTATCGCCGCAATCCAGTACTTATAGGTGGTTAGGCTCAACGGGGTTATCTATTTACGCTAATAGACCAAGCGAATGAATCAAGGAGTTTTGAGACCTTGATTTTTATTAGGAAAACGCTCTATTTATATACAATTTTGGGCTTAAAAATATGGGAAAACTAAATAGTAAGTGCACAGATGGCGGTATAAGATATACGCATATTGCCCATATAATAAACAAAAATGCGGTCCCTTGCAAGCAGATTGGGGTCGGAGAAGGGTCAGCCTGTGGTTGCGTCTTAGCTGCCATGTGTTGCATCGATAATGACAACTATATGTGTGTCAATATGCAGGCGGTGAATGATGTTTACACCGTTGTCCAAATCAAGTAAATGTTACCGCTTTATATTTATGTAAAACAGTGTAAACCCTAACAATATGCTTATACATATATAAACCGAGTTTTATCGATTCGTGGGGGAATGAGGCAACGTTTTTTAAAATTGTAAAACAAGCTTGATTTGCGTGTATACTAGAGGAATCGACTTACCAATTTTGGTGACAAGTTCTTAGTGTCTGAGATCTAGGAGTTCATATGGGCAGACGAGCAGGCAGACATGGCTAGATCGACTCGGCTGTTGATTCTAATCAATGATATATACTCTTTATGGGGTGTTTCCTACCTTCCTTGTGCCTGTTACATACATTTGCATGTTTACTCTAATAGAGTACAAGTATACAAATTATAGTAAATGTTAAATATTTTATAAAAAAAATCATGATTTTCTGTGAACAATTTGTAGCTTTTTTTTACCCTAATGCACAACTTATACTACAGGCATACAATATTTAACTACAAACCGGAAATCAAATAATATACACAGTATGCTAATCAAAGGTTTAATATTACAAAATTGTATCTGGTAAAGACTAGGAGGCGATTGTGATAGGGCAAGGGGAGCTAGTTCCTCGTCTTTTGAATTTAGTGGACTCAGCTTCCAGAGCAACTTGTATTTGCTATAACGATAAACAAGACACAGGGACAATTCTACGAGTATGTGGACTTAATTTGGAAAGTCCGTGTTTCTCACATGAACAGCTCTACGTGGCTCGCTCTCGATTTATTCGTGTACGCGCCAAAAGGAAGCACAAAAGACGTTGTATACCAAAAAAGTCTTCAATAAAAAGGAAGGAGTAGCGATGGGTTAGCTAGTATATAATATTATTCTTATTTTTCCAGATTTCTAAGTCGGGAGATCGAAGAAATTCCTAAAAAGAAACCGATTAGTACTTATTTTTAATAAAAAATAGTCTCGCCATAGAGAAAAGTTCAATTATGATTTTAGGATTTTCTCATCTGGGGTCCGATATCTATCAAAACAAGTAAGCATTGTTGAAACTTATGTACTATTCACATTGAAAAGATATAACAAAGAGAAGGTCCTGCCTGGAAGCGAACTTCTTCATCTCATTCCGCGGCATGATAAGTTGGGCACTGTCAGCGGGCAGAGTGAGCAGAAGTATTTTGCAACTGCCTGCGTTCGGACTACTGTATTCCGTTCCTGCTCTGCTTCACGATATCGAAAGTTCCGTAGACGCTAGAATGGGTTTCTTGCATGAAGATCGTGTACCTTCATTACTCTAGACATTGCACGTGTTAAGGCAATGTGATACACATGGCTCTATCTTACATAACTTGAAAAAGTTTATTAATGCCTTCAATTTTAAAATGAATCAAATTTGATTGTAAAATGCCACAATAAAAAAGTCATGCCATGTTGATTTTCCATTCTCTTCTGCTAAGTGTGTATTTTGCAGTAGTTTGTTCTATGACAGCTATATGAAATTTTGTCCAATGCGAATGAATCTCACACTCAACCAGACCGCAGATATAATGATCTGTTACCATTTCAGTTCTGTAGTTGTTGAGACTTCTGAGATATTTGTGGACAGACGGTCAGACGGACGGATTTAGCCCTATCGAATCGCGCTGCGCCTCCTCTTGTTGATCGTTGTTTATTGCTATACTATTGAACGTCGATACAATGCACCGATATATACCGATATCATTATAAATTCATATATCGATATTTTTGTGTATATGTATGTATATGTATATATATATATGTAACTCAATATGTCGATAAACCTATTCCGAAAACTTAATTGATCGATATGCAGGTATCAATAATCAATATATGTCGATATACCTATATCGGTAGACATATACCAATAAGCCAATATACCGATAATCCAGCTACGAATTTTCAATATCGCTTATATAAAGGGGCTGTGCCACGCTCATATAGGCACGATATATAGCCCTTGACATTCTGTTAGTCGAAATTAGTATACTGTAAAAATTTCATTGCAATCGGTACATTAGGAGCAAAGACATGACGAAGTTTTATTATCGTCTATATGAGGGGGCGGTGCCAACTTGCCCTGGTCAGTATTAGAACACAGTAAAAGTTTCATGCCGATTGGTTAAATAGCTTAGGCGCCTATAAAGGACAAACAAACACACTCACAAACAGACAGACAGACATTCATTTTTATATATATAGATATAGTCAGAAACACTTCTTTCTGTGCGTTTCAAACTTAATGAAAAAATGAATATACATTCATTTTTTTCGGAATTATGTAAAAAGGAAGTCATGATATACATGATAAGTAGCCCGATGCAGTTAATTTTTTATGACTGAATTGGGGGTTTCTAGAATGCAAACACTGAATAGAAGCTAAGTAAATGTTCAATCACACTTGGTCACTGACGTGCTTCTAAAATGCAAATTCTATACATATACCATATTTAGTTCGATTCCGATGAAAACCAGAACCTATATGATATATAGTCAGTGACTTTTCGAATTTCCCGCGCAATACTGCTCCCGTCATATGGTATCTGTTTATAGAGTATTAAATAAGTTGGACAACAACAAAATGTTTATTTTTTTCAATTTCGGCCACAAGTATTATCCGATCGCAATGAAATTTAATTGATCAAAAAATTATACAAATAAAGCGATTACCTACAAAAGGATAACATAGGCAGATTTAGAGCAGAAACTACCGCATTTCAGTCATAAATAGTAAAAGAATAGTCTTTCTATAATTGGGAGCTCAAAAAAAAAAATATTAAAAATAAAAAACAAAAATATATTATCCATTATTAAAGTAAAATTTTCTGCAAGGGTTCATATGTTTCCGAAGTCAGCCTTCCCCCTCTTATTATACTAGTACTCTAGTAGTAAACGAATATATTGCATTCGTGCAAATGTATGCAACAGGCAGGAAGCGTCTCCGACCCCACAAAGTATATATATTCTCGATCAGCATTAACAGCCGAAACGATCTAGATCTGAATCTAAAAATGTTATCCACAAAAACAACTATATCTCGGAGACTATAAGAGTTAGGGTCACCAGGGTAGGATATGTAGACTTTATTTGCCAAGGAAATCGATAAAAACCCTATATCTAACAAAAATTGTACCGCAATTAGTTGAAACTCGGTGTATATATGCATAATCTACCGATAATGATAAGGCATCTTCCAGGGAACTGTTGGATCGGGGGAGGGTAGCAACCATTGCTGCGGTTTATTAGAATTTGGATGGTAGTCGCTTACACATGTGTACACAATATACATATAAATGTACATGTGAATCTTAATATTAAGTTCATACATTTGAATATGCAGCATTTGTAAAAACTTTAAATGCGATTAATATGAATTTACGTATCCGAAGCATCTGTCGACACTTGTCGGCATCGACTATTACAATGTGTGCGTATGTGTAAATATTATATATATTATGCATATACACTTATATTTTTGGGGAGAATTGTACAATAAAAAACATTTGTACACATATTTACTTAAATATGCAGATATGTACACAGATATATGTACCCATATCCATATACATATATACTTGTTCATATATACGCGAATATGCAGGACCATGAACATGAGCGTTTTTATCAATGTCATTTGCACCATTTTTTTGGCCGATATTCAGCTGGCATGCGTCACCCTTCGATTTTGTGAATAGTTAACCGTGACCATATGGCCCCTGTTTACTGTTGCACTATGGCCCAAATACCCAAAAATTGCATTGTTTTCAATTTGTTGTTTAATACTTCTTGTCTCTTAATATTTATGTTACTTCCATCATTATCATAGGAAATTCATCTTTTCAAATAAATTGAAAATACACAATTACAGCTCGGTAAATTATCGTTGACTATATGCTTGCATTGAACTTCTATCGTTCGATTTTGTATGTGTATTTCTACTTTCTTTATGGTAAACTAATTTTTGCAATTCCTCAGAGTAACGAAGATGTTCACTCTGTAAAAGCTGAAATTTGTCGTTAAAAAATTTATATATTTTCACAAATTTTCTGATTTGAATGTTTTCGCTCCTCTCTCAACTTTTACTCTAGCAGCACCTTGTAAAATATAAGAAGACACGAAAAATTACCATAGAGCAAAATCAACAATAATCGAACCGAAACATGATTAGAATACTATGTATGTGTAAAAAGAATTTGTGCTTGACTTGGGACCCTTGAATCTACAGCACTTGGAGAAAAACTGACGTGGTCTGATATCCAAAAAGCACTGCCAGACAAGGCATTCTGCTCAGTGGGTAACAACAGTAGTAGCAGGTGAGAGTAACACTTGGATTGGGCGATGATCAAACTATCTAAAATATAAATTGGGTTTTGCGAAGAAGAACTACAGTGTAAACCGTAATTTCCTTCTCGGAAAAATCATTTGAACCACAGTGCACGGCCCCGGCCCCGGCCCTGTCCAGCTGCCTTCCTGATATTTGCAGCGTCAGGAAAATAGCACAAAAAGTCTCGTATATACGAGCATGCATGGACATGCTATATATATATATATATATATATATATATGTATATATATATATATATATATATATGAAAGCGACAGCACCAAGTGTTTTCTGTCGCTTTAACGGTCGTAGCCTTTTTACGAAGTATTGTTGTAGCAGCTGGGGCTGGGTCACAAATCGTAATCGTTTCGTTGCAGCATTCGCATTCGTTCAATGAACAGCAGACCGAAGCTGGACCTGAGCGACGTGTCGTCGTTGACCCCGCACATGTCTATTAAACCGCCACTGGGTATAAATATAAGGGCAAGGCCAATGGTTGCTTGTACCATTATCATCAATAAAGGAAACATTTTTACTCATATTTAGCATGTCGCCCGAATACTTAAGAGTGTATGAGATAATTAACTCTTTGGTTATGATTGTTAGTACCCTTATTACGAAAACTTATTTTGTGTCCATCACCATATTTTGTGATATGGTTAAGATAATATTTGGTATTTTGTACAAGGTATTTTCAAACATAAAAGGAACGCTACTTTCGGCTGGCCGAAGCTTACATTCAATTCACATTGTTTGTTTGTCTGTTTGTTTGACTGTTTGTCCTTTATAGGCGTATAAACTATTGGATCGATCGGTATGAAATTTTTACTGTACTTGATGTCGATATATGTATATCGATATATTACATTATATTTAATAACTAGCGACATATTTAGTTGTCCCTATATCGAAATATCTATTTCGAAATATCTATTTCTATATATTGGGTTATTGGCATATCTATATCGATACATTGAGCTACCGATACGTGCATATCGACCAAAAGAGTTATCGGTATATGTATATAGAGTTATAGTGATATGCTGAGTTATCGATACATGCACATCGATAAAAATGACTTCCGATATATGTTTACTTTGATATCTTAAGTTAACGGTACATGTATGTCGATATCTTTCTATTTACATAAAGATATCGATTGATTACTACGTATTGATATAGGTATATATCGATACTTTTCATTGACGTTCCCCTCATAAAGAACTTCTAGAATACCATAGAAACTTCTGGTAGTTTGTAAAGCAAGACAGCAAGAAAAACACATTGAGGATCACTAGCACAAAAACAAACAAAAGGAAGCGTCTCCGACCCCATAAATATATTCTTGATCAGCATCAAAAGCCGAGTCGATCTAGCCATGTCCGTCCTTATGAACACCTAGGTCTTGGAGACTATAAGAGCTAGAGTTAACAAATTTAGTATGTAGACTCCCCTTGTGGAGGCCCAGATCAAGTTATTTTTAAAATTTTGCCGTCGGTTTATATATGCGTAAGCACATTATCTACCGATTTGCCGAATTTCGTTAAGATCGGATAATAATTGTAGACAAAATCGTAAACAAAAACATTTTGTATAAGAGCACACAAGTCCCAAAAAAAAAGTTCATACTTTGGAGTGCGTCGAATGTTGAATAAATGCTGAGTACGAGTATCTTATAGTCGGAATATCGACTATAGCGTTCTTACTTGTTTTTAATGCAAATTCTTTATTTCACTTTAATATAATATCACAATCGTTGGGAATAGTAATATGCTAAATGTATATTATGATAATATTATGATTTTATGATATATGATTTTTCCTATTCTACTTAGGTATTAACAAAGTCAGATAATGATTTTGAACACATCATGTTTTAGTAATTTTATTGGTAAAAAAAAAAAAAGACAGTGAAATACTTAGCTCAGAAATAAAATTATACTATGTAGCTACGCCAGATCATTATATGAGAATACTTTGAATTGTTACATCTACTATAGAAATTTTCCAAAAATTTTGTCAGCCTAGTTGCGACTATTTCCATATTTGCTTGACTGTGTACATCAATCGTAGAGCGACGCTGGCTTTAGAATCATTATACCCGGTACTCGTAAACTAAAGGGAAGCCGCTGCTTGCATGTATCCCTTTTCTGCATTGTTAGGATTTGAATTAGCGAAATGCAATTAAATAAATTGAGGCTGAGTTACTGTTCTTATTATATTACACCATTCACAAAAAATGTGAATGTATTTTATACTGAAGCTTGCAACGCACACAAGAAAGTGTTCTGACTACATAAAGTGTATAAGTTCTTGATCAACATGACGAAGGGATTCGACAAAGCTGTGTGTGTCAACCCCGACATCTCAGAAGCGCTACAGAGTTTTTTAAAAGATTTTTATTATGTTTGCACGCCGGTTAAGTTTAGGATTCACTGAAAATGGACAACTATATCATATAGTTCTTATATATAACTGATTGTTGCAGAATGAATACTTAGGAGCATAACTTTTCTAATTTTCACCCAAATCAAACCAAATTCGGTTTGTATTCATTTGATAACGACTCACGTCCACCGACCAGATCTAGTCGAAATCAGAAAACTATATCCCATATACCTTTTCAGTTCTTTATCCAAATCAAACAATATTCGGCTTGTATTCATTAGAGAGGTCCTCACTTCCTCTGACCAGATCTGGTCGAAATCTATATTATATAGCTTATATTTTTAGTGGATTAGCTTCTCTGTTTTTCATCCAAATCCAATTCACTTTGTATACATTTTAGAAGGCCCCACGGACATTTACATCATACAGCTAACATATAACCGATCGTTCCAGAATGAACATACCAAAAAAAAGATTTTATCTAGATCGGTTATCTATATACAATATGAATGAAATATAAGCTTCAGCTGGCTAGCCTTCCCTTCTTGCAATTAAATAAAGCAAGCAAGTAATTATTAGATTCTAATCTATTACATAATATAGCAAACCGCTCTTGATCAACTTCGGTCAAGGGACTTGGGACCTCTTAAAATGGATACAAAGCGAATTTGGTACGACTCTGATGAAAACCCAATATTTTGTGTTCATTCCGAAAAATCGGTTCCACGGGGCTATATGATATAGTTGCTCGATCGGGATCAAATTTGATCAGTTAACGTAGATGCCCTTAAGACACATAAACCACAAATTTTGTTCAATTCTAATGAAAAACAGAAAGGTATGGGGAAAAATCTAAAAGGTGGGCGTGGAAAAAAACAAACTAAACTTCGTACGTATTTATAGACAATAAAAATCGAAATTTGAAGTCTTTATCTCCTATGGTTCCCAAGATCTAGATTTTCATACATCCAGACGGACAAACGGACATGGCTAGATCGGCTCGGATTGTCACTTGCTGATCAAAAATATTTATATCCTGAGGGGTCAGAAACGCTTTATTCTGCCTGTTACATACTTGCAACAACTTTCATATACCCTGTACCAAAAGTATATATTTATATATATATTTCCATATATCTTTATGTTTGTTTATACAAAGATGTTGGAAAAGGGGCGATTTATTGCTTAACATAGTCGCCTTTAATCTCGATATATCTTTAATCCATCTGAAAATATATCTTTCCAAGGTGTGCAAAGTAGGCCTCCGTGGTGGCAATGACCTCATTCGACCAATGGTGGCAGAGCACTTTTTCTTCGCCAAATGGGGCCGTTTCTGCACTTCTCCTTCTGAATCATAGAGAACGGTGGCCATCACCTTTCCGGCCGATAGGACACGGAGCACGTTCGCTAGGTAAAGTCCACTCTTTCGACTGTTACTTGGTCTCTGTTGTACCAGTGGATCGATGCTTTGGATTCCGCTTTAACAGCATTAAACAAGAACAATTAAAAAACAAGTAGATTATGTTCTTATACATATACAAACCGAGTTTTAACTAAACGCGTCAAAATTTTTGGAAGATATTAGGTTTTGTTGTTTGTAAATGCGTTGACTTGTGGGATATATAAGGTTTTTATCGATTTGCGGGGGCGGGAGGGGGCGTACCAAATTTGGTGACCCTAGCACTTTTGTGGATAATGTTTTCCGTCGCTGTGCGCTAAGAGTGGCCAGCTGTTTCCGCACAGTATCGGAGGAGGAGGCACTTCTGGTGGCGGGATTGATCCCTATAGACTCGCTCCCTCCGTAGATTTGGATCGGCAGATAAGGAGACAGATGATAGATGGCAATCAACGACAGGGAGATGGACACATTGACTTCTACCTAATATACCAGAATGGTACCGCAGATGGTTACGGGTCATCTTTGCTTCAAGGCGTACATGTACTGGTTTAAGCATGAGGCCAACCCATTCTGCGATCACTGCGGAAAAGGGTTGGTAGAAGATGTGGAACATACATTCTGCATCTGCCCCCCTTTTGGAATGCAACGGCTTCGTCTCCTGAGAATGCTACACTTGGAGGGAGTACCTACTTTCAGTTGTTTATATTGTTTCCTCTACTTGAATACAAAAAAGAAAACGTAGACACTTTAAATTAAAGCTTGATTTGCTTACCGATTTTCTAGGATACAAGCAAATTTCAAAATTAATGATGTCACATACATTTTTTGGACATTTTACTCAACATTTGTACATTCCGATTTTTTCATACTTTCGGAAGGATAGACGGATATGGCTCGGCTTATCATGCTGATAAAAAAGTGTTTAAGAAACTACCACGGCATTCTTGTTTCTAGTACAATAAGTATTGCTTAGTGTGGAAAACCTTTTTATTTTTCATCCAAATCAATCCACATTCGGTTTGTCTTTGTTTTTGGAGCCTCCACGTTTGCAGACCAAATTTGAACCAGATCGTATATCCGACATATCCAAAATGAAGTTTTAGCATGGAAAACTTTATCGTTATACCCTTGCAAGTGATATTATAGTTTTGTCACGATATTTGTAATGCATAGAAGGAAGCATCTCCGACTCTATACAGTATATATATTCTTAATAAGCATGAAAAGACGAGTAGATATAGCCATGTCCGTCTGTCTGTTTGTATGCGCACTAGCCTCTAAGTTTAAAAGCTAACAACTTGTAGTTTTCGCCATAGGTTTCTTTGTTTTGCATCCAAATTTTGTAAACGTCAGTGTTAAAAGTGTCTACGTCTGCTCACCAAAGTTTATCCAGATCTGAATACTATATCATAGAGCACCCATATAACTAATCGATTCGGAATGAACTCATATATATCGGATTAATTTTTTGTTTTCTATCCGAATTAAACCAAATTTGGAACTTGTCAGTCTTAAAAGCCTCCACATATGCTGACCGAATTTCAACCAAATTTGCAAAGGTATGTCAGCTTCAGTTAGCCCAAATTTTCCTTCCTTTCTTGCTTTTAATCCTTTTTAATCCTTGGGATTACTTTATCCTATCGCAATTTGGTTATTACGTGGAATTTACCTATCGAGCAAGCTCTGTGTCGCCCCTAGTAGTAAAGGTCGATCATCTCAGGGAATACAAATTTGATATTTAATATCTATATCTGGAATACCTATTGAAACTAAAGTTTTCGATTGATTATAGGCAACAAATTTTAAATTATTAACCAAAAACCCACAAAAAAATGAAGAAAAACCCGTCCCACGTAGTTCTTAGCGTAATCATTTGATCACGGGCCATTACTAATAGTGCTATGACAAGTTAAGAAAAAAAACTACTTTTTAACATAAGTAAACTAAAAAAAAATTAATTGGCGCAAATTCTGGTTAAAGTATGAACCTGTGCTGATATATGAATGTACATGAATTATTGTATAAATGGTTTTAAATCGCTTTGAAGTCCCATTTTTCCTCCTTTATCATCCTTTTTTTGCTAGGTGCCCTGGAATAGGATTTTAATTTTCAGGAACTGACACAACAAAACAGTCAGTGCCACGTTTCATAATCCAATTGAGTGCAGATTGTTTTGCTCTGTCACGAAGTGGCCATTGACCATTGAAATGCCCTAATCCCTCCACAGTGTACAATGCAGGCAATGCCAGCCCTAAATTTTAGGTGGTCCCAACTCCTTCCGTTGCTGTCGAGATTGACTTTCCTTTTTCCTGTTTGTCCTGTATTTGTGGGCAACTTTAATTTTTTTTTCCAGTTGGATAGATGATAGCATATGGTGACAATTGGAAAGTGATATGCAAACATTCGCTCCACCGACAATCGACAATTTGTGTGCAGAATTTTACGGGTCTATGAGTTCATTTCATACCAGACTAACGATAATAACATATACATATGTATGTTATATGCAAGTGTACATATGAACTCGCTGATATATATGCACAAAAAAATGTAAAACAACTACCCTTTAGTCGAAAAATCCGACTATAAGATACTAGTACTCACTCAATATTTATTTTATAGTTGAAACGTTTGCAGCATATTTAAACTCTTACTCATACTCTTACTCTTATTCGTGCAAATGTATGTAATAGGCAGAAGAAAGCGTTTCACATCACATAAAGTGCATATACTCTTAATCAGCATGCCAAGCCGAGTCGATCTGGCCATGTCCGACTCAGAAAATAAAACTGATGAAGTTCGAAAAAATCTTGATTCAAGAACTAAATTGTTAATTCAAGAGTTTTATAAGTCCAATAATAGTTATATCAACATATCCATTAGCAAATTGTAAACGAGCCTTAATATGCCGCTCCAATAGCTTTGGTTTAGGTACCATTGAGGTACGCTTAAGGAATTAGTTTTTGGGTAGAATTTGAACGATTCTACTCTTTGTTACTTAGAGTCCCATGTGAGCCCTTAACGTGCTGCTCATCGAATCCTATACTGCTAGACATCGAATTTGGCGTTTGCATCGTTCATCGAAATGGAGTTTCCGTCTGCTGCGTCGAGATTTACCATATGCAGTGGGTTTTTCAGAAACCTGGAAGTACAGTTTCTATGACAGTTGAATCTGGTTGCTAAATCGGTGCGTTTGGTGATCGAACAGACTAATACCAAGAGGCAATTTAGCCTCGAAACAATAAATATATAACAATTCTACATAATTTTTATAAATAATATACTTACAATAGCGATTTGAACGAATTTCCACGAATTAAGCTTAAACCGCGACTCTTTCAGCTGGAATATTTAGCTGGATGTGTTTGCACATATAATTAGTTACTACGCAATACCCAAAGCACGAAAACATTTCAAACTAACGGAATCACAAAAGTGATTAGAATGACAGAATTTTTGTCGCATGGCAAACACAAGGTACATATAACAAAATCATTCTGCATTCATCAAACTTCGAAATATGCACTTATAAGAGTAAAAAAAAAGATAAGCAATAATGCACATATAATTATTTGTCAGATCAGTACACTCAGAAAAAAACAAGTAAGAACACAACACTCGAGCTTGCTCGCACTTAAATACCCTGTACCTAATAAGCCGCTATTAAATATATAAAAACCGCTCTTGAGCAACTTTGGACAAATTCGGACTTGGGGCCTCTTAAAATGGATACAAACTATATTTGGCTCGATTTGGATGAAAAACAAACATGAATGAAAAAAGACAAAATTAAAAAAAATCGTTTATATGGGGGCTATATGATATAGTGTGGCGATCTAAATAAAATATGATCAAAAGACGTAAGGCATCCTAAAATGAATACAAACAAAAACAAAAATATTTTATTCATTCAGAAAAAAAATCAATTCTATTGGGACTATATGATATAATCGCCCGATCGGAATCAAATTTGGTCAGTTAATGTAGATGCCTCTTACACATATAATACCCAAATTTGTTCTCCAAATACATTCCAATGAAATTAGGCAAATCGGTAGATAATGGGCTAATAGGGGAGTCTGCATAACAAATTGGGTTACTCTTGCCCTTATAGTCTCCGAGATCTAGGTGTTCATACGGACGGACAGCCGGATAGACGGGCATGGCTAGATTCACTCGGCTTGTCGTGGTGATCAAGAATTTATATACTTTATGTAATCGGATACGCTTGCATACTTTTCATAAGCTTAATATGCCCTTGTACTATATTTACATGTTTAAAAAAAATCAGAACATTTATATACATTAAAATTACAACTTTTAAATTAGGCGGACATAGAAACGCCATGCCTTTTTATATTTAGGTTCCTTAAAGCAAACATATTAGATAATATGGAACAATCCAATCTTATGGTGGATCTGTGGAGAACGACCACGTATCTGGTAAGGAAACGCGTATCTGTTTCTTCAGAGTTTTGATTCTAATGTCATTTATTTACGCATATATCAAATAAGCGCAGACTGCCTGATGCGTTCTTATTGTATTGAATCACAACGACTAAAACAGTCTTCATTTCGTAAACACGTAAGGCGTAACTTTTTGTGTAAAAGAATATAATTTCTGAGTTAAATGCGACTGGAAAGATCGCTTTATTTACGCATCCGGATATATTATTAAATTTCGCATTTTCTTTTAGTCTGGAAGCACTATCACAGTTTCCAGACATTTCTTTCTATTCTATAGCACTGAAACGGTATCGGATATATATTTTTTCTGTTGGGGGTCTCAGATCAACTGGCAATAACTGTTGAGTCAACAAGAGTTGCCTAAGTAAATAATATTCTGTTTAGCTGTTTATACTCGTACTATAGTAGACTATTGTATTCGTGCAAATGTATGTAACAAGCAAAAGACTCAGATGTTGATGCTGATCAAGAATATATATACTATATGGAGTTGGAAACGCTTCCTCTTGCCTGTTACATACATTTGCACAATTACAATATACTCGCTTACTCTACTACGGTACGAGAATAAAAAGCTGTAGCAATCTTCCTTCTAATTACCTTTAAATACTTTGTGCGTGCATAGTGATATACTTTCATATACATATACATGTACATACATGTATATACATACATGTATTTATTCACATTCACATAAAAATAAATCTAATTGTGAGTGAAATTGACAGAGCATATGACTCTAGCAAAAATAACACTACTTGGCCAGGACATCAAATTTTGTTAGCGCCATCTATTGTAGACATTTTTCATTTATATTTGTTTATATGGGAGCTCCGTGTTATAGTGGTCCAATCTTCATGATTATTGTTTACAGCAAAGATAAGCCTACTATGAAAATTACATTATATAGGCTTTGGCAAGCGGAAGGTACTAGGTCAATTAATGAACTCCAAAAAGTAAACTGATGTATGATATCGTATACCGGATCCGGATGAAAATTAGTCAACGAATGTGGAGGCTCCCAAAATGGATACACAGCGAGTTTGGATTCATTTTAAAAAATTAACAACGCAATAGTGGACATTACGACTATAAGATACTCGTATTCATATTTCATATTTGAATTACTCTCAAAAGTATGCAAAACTTCTTTGATATTTTATACTCGTACTCTAATAGAGTAAATGAGTATATTGTGTAAGGAAGTTTCTCAGGACGATCGCAGTCTGACCAGATCCATTTACAGCAAAATTTATAAGTGCTAGAACAACTGAGGCGAGAATGCCGGCGACTAATGGCCGTCAGAGTATATTTCCACCCATCGAGCTGTCAGGCCATCGGAATCAGAGTTGTGGCAGGTATTCCGAGCGTGTTTGTACAAAATCTTATCCAGAGCTCTTGAACACAAAACAGACCAAACTGAAGAAATTCTTCTTCGTATAAACATTGTTATACGCTTGCATAGGGTACTATAATTTTGTCACGATACTTGTAAAGCATAAAGTATATATATTCTTGATCAGCATGACAAGCCGAGTCGATATAGATAAGTCCGTATGTCTGTCTGTCCGTCTGTTTCTATGAAAACTTGTCTCTCAGATTTAGAACATAGACTTCTTTTTGCTGTAAGCTGCTCATATGTCAAAATCGTATAGATTAGAACACTATATCATATAGCTTCCATATAAACAACCGAATTAGAATGAACTCTTTGTATAACACAATTGGTTATTTTTTATCCAAATTGAACCAAATCTGGTGAATGTAAGTTTTAGCAGTCTGCTGACCGCAGTTGATCCAGATTGGATCACTATATCATATAGCTCCCATATAAATGACCGAACTCTTAAAATACCGGATTTTTCTTTTGGTTTTTATTCGAATTAAACCAAATTTGTATCGTAACAGTCTTAGAAGTCTCCACGTATGCTGACAGAATTTTAACCGAATCTGCAAAGCTATGTAAGCTTCGGTAACTTGAAGTTAGCATATCTTTCTCGTTATTAGTAACTAACCAACCCGGCGTGCGTCGCTACTCCTCCTCCTGTTGATCTATGTTTGTTGTTGTGCTTCAATGTGTTTTTGTTGCCGACTTGCTTTACAAACTACCAGATATTTGTGTAGTATTCTAGAAGGTTTTTTGAGCAACTGTGGAACGGTCTAATGGGTGCAGATATAACGAATTTTCAGTATCGCCTATATGAGGGCGTAAACGCCATTTGCCCAAACCGATATATAGCCCTTGACCTTCCAATCGGTTCAATAGTATAGGCGCCTATAACGGAGAAACAGATATTCATTTATATATATATTGATATATTTTCTAACTTGCGTTCCTACTGCCCCACCTGCTTTGTTGACTTTACCCTTTGGCACGCTTGCCCCTAATTCCCAAGTTCGTGGTCTGCAGTACGAGCGGCGCTATAGAGAAGAGGCGAAGTTGAGGGATAAGTGCGGGAGACGTGGTAGACGGTTGGTCAGTTGCCACTCGGAGAGCAGACAGGCGCAGCTTAGTACTCCTGCGAGCGAACGAAGCTAAACAAAACGTCTGCTGACAATGCGAGGGCCCCTGCGGGTCCCCAAGAGGCTTAGCGGTGACTTGACTTGCGTCTAATGACCCAAATCTCCAAAATTTTATTCCCCTATCCATCGGAGGAAGCTTTCGCCGTGCCACGTAAGCGAAATTCAAGATTGCGTTTGAAGTCCACAAAGCGCACATGAAAGCATGGCAACGCTATCTCTTGTGCCAACGATCGAATTGTGCATCTGCGGCGACGTTTGTGTACGTTCGAAACGCCATCTGGTAGTTGTTGCGTGTCCTGGGCCGGACTTGGGTTTGTTTCTGAGGGCTCTTTCACTATGCCCTAACTAACAAATTATTAAACAAATTATTAACTCTTATTAGCTAGCTTAAACTATACCCTACGACAATGAATGTGTTGCGTATGCCCTACTTTCGATTAAAACTCTTTTCTAATATCCCTTTAGTAGAATTATGTGGGAGCATGCTTCCTTACAATTGTATTCTTGCAAAGGCTTATACAGACGGAGATTGCTGTGTCGATCTAGCAGACGGAGATTGCTAGATCGACACCGCAATCTCCGTCTGTATAAGCCTTTGCCGATAGGCATATGTATATATACTTCATGGGGCCGGAAAGGTGTAGCCGAGGAGTGGTGGAAGATGCCAAACATGTTATGTTCAATTGCCCAAAATTCTCGTCCCAGCGATGAAAACTGGAACAGGAATTGGGATACGGGATACTTATAACTAAATACATGCTTAAAGTTGTAGATGCTCATACATTCCCTCGGGGACTACAGTGAAGAATTCCTTGACAGGGCCTCTTTGTGTTAAACTTAGCTTAGCCTGCCGATCTCTTGTTCCAATCTTGTATTCAGAGTTCGCCCAGAGTCCGTGGTGCAAATGTTGAGACAGCGCCCAAACATTTCGATCACACAGCATGTGGTTAATAATGTTATCGATTGAGATGCTCTCACCGCACATTCCCCGTATATGCGCTCTTCCGCACTCGAATCGTGGATAGTAGAACAAGATGTGCTCTGGATGTTCCACCACTGTTTCACAGTAAGGAATGCTCAAACGGGTGTAATTAAGACCGCAAGCAGCCATCAGCGTTAAGGGCTTGGGTTAGGAAGATATTCACCTCGCCACCTCGCCGTCTGCTCATCTATTTGCCGAGGCAGCGCCCATTGTCTGTTACATTCCACCTGGTATACCTCTTTGCGATGCTTGTCATCTTTGCTGGTTTCATTGCCTCTCTCGTCAGCAAGGAATCTGCGCCAGTGTCTCTGCTTTCATTATATATGGCTTTGGACGCTTCTGCGAAGAGGCCGACGAGGAGCGTGCCAGCTATCACAAGTGCTGCGTCACCCGAGACGGTTCTAAGACAGCTGCACACTCTCAAGGCGCTCGTCTGTGGTGCATTCTTTATTTTCAGCCGTTTAACCGCAGTAGTCCATTTTCGTAGTGCGTTGGGATTTCATGCTGCTCTGGGAAGAGCACCGAGATGATCTCACTAAGTGTTAAGGCGTTAAGGGGCACCTCGGGCTTGAACGCGTACCTTGAACGCGTACCAAGCAGGGCATTCAAATGGTACTTCTCACTTGTCTTATTAGCTATTTTAAGTTGTTTCGCCGCAATATTTTCCGTTATAATTTTCTCAGTGTGCATTCCCCGTTTTCAAGGCATACTGACTTCACACACATGATGCAGGAAGGGAGTGATCTCCTCCGCCATATTCTCCACTCCTCCTATAGATGTCCGAGTCTGTAGAGCCTCTTATCATTAAAATAATAGCGAAATGATCACTCGCAGTGTATACACTACTTATTGTTAACGTGGACTCCATCAATCATTTATCCCAGCTGGCCACGTTAGAATGTGTTTCCATGCCCCGTATTTAATAGCCCGATGCTGAGATAGGCAAATGCATCTAGAAGTCTTTTCTTTTCTTTTTCGGTCTTCTGTCCTGACGTTCTGCGAGGGCTGTCTGTAGAGCTCGCCGAGGATGGCCACATCGATATCCATCTGACGCACTGTTTGCTTCAGGAGATCTTTAATCTTTGACTACCCACGACATTAGCTCGATGGGGTTTGTCGGCTGCTGCACAGAGGAAACAAAACGCTTTCTTTTAGCACTTCCGAGCCTTGTACCCCGTCCCTACACGCTTAATGCACCGGCCGATTCTTTCCACCGCGCTCCGGCATCTATATCATCTGGCATGAGTGTTCCGCGTCCGTATCCTGCACATTGTCTTATCTTCCTTTTCTCCAGTGCTCACTAGGCCAAAACTGGTATCAGGCTGATTGCATGGCGAAGGCTTTTGTGGGCTTTCAATATCGGCAGACGTAATTAACCCATATAGATTTAGTGGGTTTGTGGCAACAGAGCTCCTACTTCGACGTGCTGCCTGATCGCTTGCCCATGTCTAGCTCGAGTAGCAAATCACCCTTTGCCGTTCGCCTCACCTTCTCGCCTTTTGCCTTACATTTTTTAGCCTCTCGTCCTGACTTCTTGTAACCATTATTAGCATGTCGCTATATGACATGCCTTTCTTCCAAATATTATTGCATCTGTCCTTTGGCGTTGTCGTCTAGTACTTTGCTGTACCTTGGCTTGAATGCCTGCCACTCTTGATCCTTTAAAGCAGGGTCCACGCCAACTTTATTGATCGCCCGGGGTACTTGATTTGCGTCTTAGCAGCATTCCTTTCTGGGATCTGCTGCTCGACCAGTTGTACCTCGTACTCCAGGTCCTTAGCTATTTAGAGCTCTTTAATTTTGACCATCTTGTCAAGGAACAACTGTAAGGACAGTGCTATATATGCTGCTCTTTGTTCTCGATGACTAGGCAAATCAACTCATCCAAACTTTGCCAAGTTCGCCTGCCAAAGATCTGTTACTTTTGAGAACCTTCGAATTTCAGGTGGGGCTAGCTGTAGCTGACAGTAGTGCCTAGGTTGTTACCTTGTGGCATCCCGAAATCTCTATTCGGGCCTTCTGGATTTCCAGGGCTACGGACCGGTTTCCAGGAGACTCTTCGGTGACCAAGGATTTTCCAAAGACTTTTAACCGTTGGGAGCTTTACCGCTCCTTTTCGGTCTTCAGAGCCCTGTTTTTTATGGGCACCGCAGAGGTGGCGTTGATGGCAGTTACCTCAGATCCGTTACCCTTTTTCTCCCCCGGTTGGCAAGTGTTCAGAACTTATCAACACTGCCAGAAGCTGATAGCTCCCTCCCGAAAGACAGGGAAAGAAAGTGTCCAGGAAACAAAATAGAGTGAAAGGGGCTATAAATGTAAAAAATTAACTCAAATATGGCTGCTTCCGTCCCCACTATGGCGGTCGTGGGGCTATAGTCCATACATACAAAACGAATTTGGTTTGATTTGGATAAAAAACAGAATAGTTATTTTACTCAATCTGGAAAAATTGGTTATATGGGAGCTATATGATATAATTTTCTTATCTTACAAATCGAATTTAAGTTGATTTGGATGAAAAACAGAAAAGTAATGCTCCTAAGTGTTCATTCCGGAACAATCGGTTATATAGTATATAATATAGTCTGATCTGGATGAAACTCGAACTTAACCAGTGTGCAGATAAAAGAAGCATCTGCAAAAAATATCCGCTCTGTAACTAGTACGACTTCTGAGATCTCGAGCTTAAAACACACGGACAAACCGACGGTCGGACATAGACACATATATCGAATCCGCTCGTCATGCTAATCAAGAATATATATACTGTATACTGTCGGAAATGCTTCATTCTGTGGGTTGCAAGAATCATGATAAAATTAATATACATTCACATTTTTGTGAATGGTATACAAATTTCTGTTCAGCTTGACATATTTCAGAAATATGTCTTGTGTGTTTTTCACATATGTTACCGATGACGTCAACGTAAGACGGTATGAGCAGAAAGATCAGGTATCTGGGGAAGACCCGGGAAGCCTGGTGTAGTGGTTCAGTGAAGTATAAGCAGACCTACACATGACCCACATACGTGTTTCATTGTTTGTTTAATATCTTGTATATGTATTTATTTCGCAGATGGCAAAATAGTTAATAAAAATAAAAAAGAAAAAATTTGTCTTCTAAAAATATATTTGGGGTATAACTTTTACTTAAAGGCTGGGAAAAGAAAAAAATAAAATTAAGTTTAATTAAATTAAATTAAATTAAATTACATCTACATCTTTATTATAGATCTGCAATGTGTATGGTATATAAGCTTCGGCAAGCCGAGGCTAACTTTCCTCTTTTGTTTGAAAGAATCTTGGACTAATATAGTAGTAGTAGGAGGTAGAGAGGGACGACAGATTGAGTAGAGCTAAGATAGTGACGCATACAAATAGAGGAAGGGGAATCTCTTAGTCAAAAATCAAGTCTGGGCGACATTGCAGACAGGTAGCTAGATATATTTCTCAATCCGTATATGTTAATATAAAAACAGGACCTAGTCATAACATGGCTCTGATTGAAACTTAAAATATATTCCTGGGATTGGCAACCTTTCATATTTTAATATTGTTGAATTAGCCATCTCACGTCTTGACCATTTGTCGGTTATTCTAACAATGCTTAAAATCTATATATTCATAGAGACAGATTGATAGACGGACAAAGAATATATTTTCAATACACAGATAAGTTCCTATTTTGCGAGTGGTATAAAAAGAACTTAATTTAACTAGAATCGCTAAAATATAGAATGTAAGCCCATTTCGTGACTTAAATTCGTACGTACAGCTAACTATTGTGATTTATTAAATCGTACTTACATGTTTTAATTATGGAACTAGTTAACCCGGCGTGCGTCGCTACGAGTCCACCTGTTGATCTATGTTTATTTTTGTGCTAGTGAACGTCGATAAAATGAATATATATATACCGATATCATTATATATTCGCCCATCTATATCTTTATGTAGATAAAAAGATATCGATAAATATGTATCGTTCACTCAAAATATAAATGTACGTAAGAATAACTCAATATCTCGATTAACTTATTTCAATAACTCAATATATCGATATACATATATAGATGTAACCTGACGAATTTTTATTATCGAGAATATGGGGGAGCGGTGCCAAACCCATTTTTCAAAAACCGATATATAGCCCTTGACCTTCCCCTGACCGAATTAATATATAGTAAAAAATTGCATATCGATCGGTCCATTAGCTTAGGTGCCTATAAAGAATAAACAGACAAAGAGACAAAGAGACAAACAGACAGACTCGATGACAACCATAGTGATTTCATTCTTTAGTAAACGATTCCAAGTCACAAGATTTAAAAGATTAATGCTGGCTTCTCGGTGTGCGTATGCCTAATATTGTTATCAGAATGTGAATTTAATTATAGAACAAATTGCTCCTATTGTTGGGCTCATGTTGATTCGATTTCTTACAAAATAAGCCTCATGCTCGTATAGTAGTAATTAGTGCTTGGTAATCATGAGCATACACATTATAAGTACAAGCATGTGGGGGAGTAAGTCCAGACAATAATTTCCTATTCACATTCACGCAGTTATTAGTTTTGGTTGAACTCCTTCGAACGTACTTGTTGTAGCTATATATGTACGTATATACAAACTCTTATGTAAATTGTGTTGGGCGTGCGCTTAGTCGCTTCAACTGATACTCATGACCTTTAGCATGGGATAGGAAGGGGATTTCGAAAATATTTAGATGTCGGCATATTAATATCTATGCAGTCTTCGGTATACTTATTAAATGATTATTTTTATTAACGTTAA
The DNA here is from genome assembly GCA_037043425.1 of Hirtodrosophila duncani. NCBI lineage: Eukaryota > Metazoa > Arthropoda > Insecta > Diptera > Drosophilidae > Hirtodrosophila > Hirtodrosophila duncani. Next base: position 1,212,005 of record JBAMBM010000828.1, on the reverse strand, counting down.
TACAATTCCAATTTAACATTTTCGTTTGATTATACCTCTTTGAAAAATGGTGTACATTATTATTGTCCTGTATTTCATTTCTGAGTATTTTTGTTGTCTTTCCTGCGAGTTACATATATGTATATATTTTACATATTTATTGTATATATAATGTATATGGCATATATATATAATATTAATAAGTACATATTGGTTTATAAATACATATGTCTTGTGCTCGCTTCTATTAACATGGTTTTATGTATGTGTGTGAGAGATTATTCATATATACCGCTCTTGATATCTTTTTTTAGTCATATTACAATAATTAAGTTATCTTTAACAAGTATATTAATGTATTACATTTGAACATGTTACATTTCATTTACCACTAATTAAAAAACATAGAGTAATCAAAATCGTTTTCATATGCATGGTTTTTCTCAATTGGGGGTATGCATGTCTATGGATACCTGTTCAGATATTTTTAGTTAATCGATATAAAGGTAAAAAACTGTAAACCCACTGAAACATGATCCCTGATGTGTTTTTTTTGTTGTTGTTGTTCTTATACCCTTGCAGAGGTATTAACAATAACGTTTTTTGTAAGTATCCATTTAAGTTATATACAAATTTGTGATCAGCATGGTAAATGGGATCGGTACAGCCATATCCACCTCTCCACATGTCTCTCCGTCACGCAGTCCTTTCATTTTGTTCTATTACTAAGGGTTAATACTTTCTGATTAAAGGGTAAATATAAACAGGGAATTTGACAATTAAAAAAGATCTGAGATTTTGAAGAATATATTCGTAGTACTTGGCGTTTATAAAAAATAAAGCTGTCACATCACCCCCCTGCTTTAATCGTATGCAATTCTGCAAGGGTACGTAAGCTTCGCCTAGCCTTAGAAAACGACTTCCTAAACTTGTTTTCACTGTTTGCATTGAATGTCCAATTTGACTGTGCGTATTTAGACATCTTCGCTCTTACAAGTGTTGAGCTTACCGACACCCTCTTTAGTCTATTTGTTGATCGAAATAAGTTTAGTTGAGTCTGGGGCTGGGACCAAGGGCCAGCTGCATTGCAGGGTCTATGGAATTTGCAATAATGCATTATACTCACATTCACAATTAAATACTATTCACAATGTACGTATGCTTGCATTTGTAAATAGGTATTTATGTTTGCGTGTGTGTTTCTCATTGCCGGCTGAAATGTATCGAACAAAGGATACTTTTTGCTTTAATTTAAAGTACCAAGTTATTTTATTGTTATTGGCTAGCTTTTTAGTATTGTTCAACCGCAATTATTGCATGCATGCATCTAAATATTTTGCTTATCAATTTAGCCGCATTTGTATTTTTTGTTTGTTGAATGTAATTGCAATCAATTTGTAAGAGTACGTTAATATGTATATATAATTATAAGTATCGCCATATTACACATTATTATTTTATTAAAATGGTAATGTGCTTATGTAACATGTTAAATTCGATAAACGTGTATTTGATCTGGTCATTCGAAATTTCACATTAAATATATTGCAAAATTGTCTTATTATTCTTTGTGTTGCTTTCTTTTCAACTTAGTTGAATGAGATTATTAAAAAAAGGTTTGTATGTTATGGAATGGATGAGATCTTTTCTTCTTATATATGTTAATTGAATATGTTTGCTTATATTATGATATAAATCAATAATACAGGAATCATAAAGGCAATACAAATCCCATTTAAAACAAAATTTCACATGCCTTCAAAAAATCAAAACATGCAAAGCAAATTGTTGAAGGTGCCTAATAAAAACCGTGCAAGCATAGAAGTTAATATTTTACCATGAACAAATATTTCTCAAATTTGAAAACAATTCCTAGTTATTCTATCTGAAAAGTTCCAGTAGATGTTTTTATTTAGCACGGTTGTATACCATTCACAACAAATTGTGGTGGTAATTAAATTTGTTCATTAAATTTGCAACGCATAGAAGCGTTTCCGATTATATAAGTATATATTCTTGACCAGCATGACAAGCCGAGTCGATTTACACATGTCTTTTTGTGTCTGCCTAGAATTTATCCAATATCATATAACAGTTTATGTGGTCGACTGTGGCATTCTTACTTGTTTTTCACAGATTTTTGACTAGCAACGTTGACCAAATTGTATAACAAAACTGCCGCTGACCTCGAATTTTGTATTTTTTCAGATATTTTTTTTCTGTTTTTTTATTTGCTCTATATGATCCGTTTTTGCAGCAAACTATTAATATGTGTTTTGATTCCCTTTATGAGTGAACATTAGTATTCAAGAAAGGATTCAGGATGGTCAATTTAAATTGACATCAATATTTCCCCTCATGTGCCGCCTCTTCAGCCAAGCCCTAGCACAATTATTGGGGTGCTCCTCAAGCCTGTCCCTTGTCTGACACCCAGGTCCTTAAGAAGAGTGCTGTTGCTCACTTACCACGAGGCGCCACAAATTTGACGGAGTCTCCGATTATGAATAATCTGTATTCGTCTAAGCTGGGTTTTGGAGCAGGATCCCGATATTGGAGGGTACATCTAGAAACGGGTGTAGATCATCACTTTGTTTTTAGACCCAGTTTGCTCCACTCGTTTAGAAGCTTCTATATTTTGCCCTTAATCTTGAAGCTTCTTGTCAATGTGGTGGTTAACATTTAACATATTTCGATTGCGTGAAGTTGAAAGATGGGAAGACGACGCTGCTTCATACAATGGCTGAAAGTCAGAGCCAAGCTATGCAAGTGAGCGTCCATATCGAAATAGCATTATGGAATACAATTGAAGGCCAACCTTCGGTTTATCCAAATAGTTTCTTAAGAACAGAAGCTTAGAATTTTAGGTTCCCCTGCGATGGCGGCTTCAATACCAAGCACCCTTAGTAAGTTTTTACCGAGCCAACACTCACAAAACTAGATGGTGCATATGAACTACAAATTCTTTAATCAGTGATATGTCTAATAGTTATCTTTAAAATGTTGTGGTGCAGACATGGAAAAAGCGAATTATGTTCGTTGCAATTCTGAGTTGCTTTGCAATAAACTGCTCACAGGCAGAGTAACGAACGAATTTGTTCGTTAATATTGCAAGATCTAGGGACGGACAGCCGGACAGACGGACATGGCTAGATCGACTCGGCTTGTCGTGGTGATCCAGAATTTATATACTTTATGTGGTCGGAAACGCATACGTACATTTCACAAACTTAATACACCCTTGTACTGTAGGTACAGGGTATACAAAAAAATTTGTATACATTTACACTAAAACTCCTTCAATTACCAATTAAGTTGGGCTGACATCGAAACGCCATGCCTTTTATAGTCGTAGAGTAAACGAGTGTATTGTATTCGTGCAAATGTATGTAACATTCAGAAGAAAGCGTCTAAGACCCCATAAAGGATATATATTCCTGATCAGCATCAACAGCCGAGTCGTTCTAGCCATGTCCGTTTGTCTGTCTGTACGTCCGTCGAAACACCTAGATCTCGGAGACTGAAAGACTCCTTTTACGTCATATCAAGTTTGTTTTTAAATTCTGCCGTCTGTCTAGTCTATCTGCCTGCTTCTTTCTACTGTAAGCTGCTCAAAGTCGTCCAGATCGGACCACTAAACAACCACGTCCGCTGATCAAAGTTGATTCCGATCGGACCTAACTCCCACATAACCGACCAATTCGGCATAAAGCCTTAGTACACCAAAATTTATTATCTTTTATTCGGAGTGAACCAAATTTGGTACATGCAAATTTTAGAAGCCTCCAAAGTTGATCCTGAACACAGCATACCGGATTTTATTGTTTTCTTATCCAAATTTAACCAAATTGGGTACGTGTCAGTCTTAGAAGCCTCCCCGGGTTCTGACCGAATTAGTACTAATCTGCAATTGTATGTATATTTTTAGGGATAGCATAGTGCTGTGCGACACCAATCATGTAAGTCCTACATATGCATTCACAATTTAATAAATTGTCTATGGCCAGCAGCACAAAATACAGGTTTGCATTACTGCAGTTGTAATAAATTTGAGGATGGTAACTTAAATGCCTCTCTTAACATTTGTATATGTTTGTGAACGTAGTAGACATGTACTTATATGTATGATGCATGATTGCAACAAAATATCTGCATTACGGGAATGTGAAAATTAACAAGTGCATATTCGGTATACTGTATATACAAATGTGCGACATTGCTTAAAAGGATGTCCGGCTTGAATTTCTTAACAAAATATATGGCTGTACGAATTCATTAATTCAATTTATATTGAATGATAATGCAGCTGTAAAGGGAACGGTTGCTCATAAAACGTTATACCGAAAATGCTAAACTCTATTGAAGAAAATGTTGCCAGATTTGGTGCCAATACTTTTAAAAATATCATTATTTACTTTTATAAATAATTTTGCCTTAAAATAACTATGCAAAATTGATAGATTTTTAACATTTGCGCGGAAATCTTCCACGAGTAGAAAGTGTTGCTCATTCGTTGGTCCATATAAATATCTGGATATCGGAGACTATAAGAACTAGGTTTACTATATTGGTCAAAATTACTTTATTTGTAAATATGCAGATCATGTTTCTTTCAAAATATTTCACCGCGCTCTACCTCCCCGTAAATGACTAAAATACCACCATAACAACATTTTTAATTGGCAAGAAAGCCAAACATGAATTGTTTTTATAGAAAGAAGCATTTATCAAACTTGATTTAAGCAAATTTGAGTCACTGTGTGAATAAGTAAATAATATTTATTCTCGCCTGTATACATTTAATATTTACATTGGGCTGGCCCTTAGATATAAAAATGATGGCCGAGCAGTGTTGACTCTCACAGCTCATTGGTATATATGTAAAATAAGTATAAAGTTAGATCACGCAAACGAGGAACGCTAGCTGTGGGTGTCCAAAATTTATATACCTTTGCAAAAACTAGTACTTTAGAAATGAAGAAAAACTTAGTAGCCCGATCCGAATCGAATTCGTTAAGCCTAAAACTGACATGTACCAAATTTTGTGCAATTCAGATAAAAAAGTTTTGTGTACTATGAGTTCATCCTATATGGATAGTTTCAAACTCTGCTATTGATCCTGATCAAGAATATATATGCTTTAAAAGACAGCGTGCCTTCTATGCGTTACACATATTATGACAAAATTATAATACCGTTTGCAAGGGTATAAATATCATTTCCATTATATTTCTTTATGAACCGCTCTCTCAGTTTCAAAGTTATCGAGGTAAAGTAAATTGTGCAGATAACTAAGTAGAAATACATGATATTGTTTGTTTTTAAGGCATCATGAGTTACTGACCTTGGAAATAACGCGTGAAATGTTTGCCAACCGAAATCGGTTGCATTTGCGCCTGAAACTGAAATATCGATTGCAATGCCTTATTATCTATAACAATATTGTCTATAGCAATACGGTGTCCGGTGTCCCTATACATAATAATTGATATCTACAAAAATAGTTTCCCATTTAGTTAATATGGAAGGAGAATGTATTTCCACCGGGACTTCCAAATACATTTCTAAGGGGCAGTCTAATGTATTATTGCTTTGTATATATGTATTTTGGTGCGTGTATGCATATGCAATCCAGAAATTTGCAAAAATTAAAACACAAGCACGCACATCACATTCACTGGCATTCAATTTAAGTGCTCAGATGTGTTCAAAAATTACTATTGAATACGAATCTGAAATGAGTTGCGCTCCATAATGTTGGGATTAGAGATGAGTACACCGCCAGGAAGAAATAGTAACGCGATCTTTCGATGTTATAGATACGAATTCTATATAATCTTTGCGGTTAAAGATATATAGAAAGATAGAAGAATAAAGAGCATTGCTTTAAAGAGGTTAATTGAGTGCAGAGGGTCTGATTAAATAATATGTTGCAAATGCTGCAATTCCATACGCACAGATGGTAGATTCAGAATTAGAAATCAGCATCAGCCTGCCATGGCTGTGGTTGACGGGCTACATTTGTTATAGAATGAGTCGGTATTTTCGTGCATTCGATGTCATGTGGCGGAAAGCGAGTAAATTATGCATGCAGCTTCAAGTGCAATAAAACAGAATTTAATGGGAATTTAATGTCGAAAACATTATCAGGCTCAGACCCAGCTCATTCCCAGCACTGGCAAAAGTGTGGATTCGACAAACAAACCCTCGCACTGCGTTTCACATGTGCATTCACAATAGCCAAAGGTGCTGTCAAACGGGTGCATAGAGGGGCCAAAAAGACGCTTGTGCTCGCCATATACAAAGTGACACACTATTTGGCAAGGTTCGTCTGAATAATTAAAATATTGAATTGGTTAATAAATAATAAATAAGTCCAACGTAAACAAAATAAACAAAAAGTTTTCTAAGGGCAAAAGGAGAGAATCTACTTCTTACTGATTCTAATGGGAACAATCGTTCTGTGTTATAACCAAAGCCAGTCATCTTACTCTTTCTAAATTGGACCCCGTAAAGTTTATGCATTTTTCAGATATGTTACCAACATTTACTGGTTATATAGTGCAATTGCCAACTTTTTGTCTTTACCTTTAAAAATCCCCTCAACAAAAATAAACCACGGCGACCTTGACTAGCCGAACCTATGTATATATATACGTACGTATGAGACATGTACAAATACGCAGACTCCGAGAAGATTGTTTAGCTGTGTGTGTGGGCAGCCTGACCATCGCCGAGTCAGCTATTTTATACCCGTACTCGAAGAGTAAGTGGTATATTGTATTTGTGTAGCTGCATGCAACAGGCAAAAAGAAGCTTTGCCGACCCCCATAAGGTATGGATATTCTTGACCAGGATCAAAAGCCGAGTCGATTCAGCCATTTCTGTCTGCCAGCCTGTCCACACAAGCACCTAGATCTCAAAGCCTATAAGAGCCACCAAATTTGGTATCTGGACCTGGGATATTTGAAAATTTTGCCACGCTCCCTAGAAATGAATCTATCTTGCATTTCCCAAAATGTTCGTAGTTCATAAAAATTTATAATTGCACCCTTACAAAAAATATTGCATAACATTAAGGGCAGTTACATTTTGACTGGATATAGGTACCTTATAGTCGGACTATCCACTATAGAGTTTTTATTTTTTTTTTGTCGGCTTAAACACAGGAAGCTGAAGCTGAGCAGCGACTGTGAACGACGGACGAACGTCGACGCAAGTTTCGTGCAACCATCTGGATAGGCTAGCCTAAACTCTGCCACGCGCTCGCGAATCTGAATTAGTGACAATGACAGTGGGAAAAGCATCAGGAAACGCACAAATTCGGTTATGGTAATGTGCGTTACGTTGCATTGCGTTTGTGGGTTTCTGATTGTCACGGACAGACGACCCCTTTCACCGTGTCTGCACCAAACACAGTGGAAGGTTTCGTTCTTATCGACTATTGTCCATGCGGACTCGATAAACAACACCAGCGCCAGGCGCATTAGCCGTCATTTGCACAAATGCGCACCATCAGTGGAGCCGCTTTTATTAGGCAAGCTTCGAAATGCAACATGAACTTAACTACTGGGGGTTAAGTGGGCTGGATACCGAAACTCGAGTGTAGACCAAATGCATTTTCAAATTCAACGCTACACTAAAAAAAAATCGGTGATGGTAGTAATAACAAAAATGACGATCATAATATCCTCCTTCGTCAAATCGGCTACGCGAAATTTTGTTTTTAATTGTATTCGTGTCTTTATCGCTTATTAACAGGCAAAAGGACCCTATATATTCTTGATCAGGATCAACAGCCGAGTCGATCTAGCCTTGTCTTTCAGTCCGTCCATATAAGCACCTATATCTCGGAGACTATAAGAGCTAGAGTCACCAAATTTGGTATGCAGACTCCCCTAGCGTTTCGTCAGGTTAAGTTTGCTTTACATTTTTGCAAGGCCCCCTTCCACCCCGGAAACCGCTAAGAACCTCCTACAATTTTTGACACACATAGTAGAAACTCGGCTTCTATATATATAAGCTTATTATCTTCCGATCAAAATAATTTCATTAGGATCGAATAAGAATTGTAGACAATATCGCTAAGAAAACCTTCTATATAAATACCCCCGACCTCAAACAAAAAATTTATACATATTAACAATCAAACATACACACAGAAATATACACATGCACACATAATTTATCATGCATACATGCCATAATATTGCTACGTGAGCGAGGAAGGGGCAGCATTTTGCTGTTTTAATTCTAATCGAGGGTGAGCCCTCGTACTAGTACTAGTACTCGTAGAGTAATCGAATACATTGTATTCGTGTTTATGTCTGTCTGTCAAATATGCAATAAATGGTGAGCACGAGTATATTCGACTATAACCCTCTTACTTGTTATACCCTTTACCTATGGTACAAGGGTATATTAACGTTTGTAACAGGCAAAAGGAGACTCCATAAAGTATTTATATCCTTGAGCAGCATGACAAGCCGATTCGATATAGAAATGTGTGTTTGTATGCGAACTACCCTCTCAATTTTGAAGCTATCGACTTCTATCACCATAGGCTTCTTTTTGCTGTAAGCTCTTCATATGTAAAAACTGTCAAGATTGGACTACATCATATAGCTGACAAATAAATACCCATTTAGACTGACAACTTTGTACAATAGATGGGCTAGCAAAATGTATTTGTTGGCTCACTCCCAATCAAATGCGAATGTGTTATATGTGTGTATGTACATGTATATGAAAGTTTGTACATATGATACATCAGAATGCATTTATGCATACATAAAATATTTAAAAGAAGATTCTTTTAGTGCTGAAGGAAATACACTTTAGAAACCAAGACGTCCATTGTTATAAGGATCGGGGTACTTACTTACTTCCTTCCCATTTATAGTTCTGTAAGGCTAAGTTAGCCTTCGTTTCTTGTTTTAATATGGGTCGTCAAAATGACGGAGGATGACCTTAGTGTTCAAAAGATCAGAATGACCTTCTGGGGTTGCTATATGATAAGTTCTCTCATGCAAATAAGTCTTGAAAAAGAATCTGGTAAATATTTCGGCTTTGTAGCTGTTAAATACTCTTAGATTTTCGGGTTGATTCACGCAGACAGACGGACGGACATGGCGACATATATGTACTTTTAATCATCGGAAACGCTTCCTTCTATGGGTTTCAAGCTTAATGACACAATGAAGGTACAGTTACTTAATATTGTGTATACAATTATTATACGATATGCAAGATATAGACTTTTGTGTAAGCCAAATTCAAGGTTCATGGTAAAAAGTTTGAAGATCTTAACATCTCAGAAGGGTCGGCTAGCAAAAAAATCGTACTCCACGACTGTAAAACTAAAGTGGTATCAGCTTTTCTTAAACACACATAATTGTGCGTTAAATGTGTAATGTTAGTATTTTGGCAACAGTGAAAGTGTTCTTTTTTAGTGTTGATATGATTAGAGTACTTACTCTTAATTATGTACATAAGTATGACGGGGTATATCACTCTTAATCCTATTATATGCATATTTTTCATATTTCGGAAGACATTTCTGCATTGCATTATTTAATGTATACATTATCTATTGTGAGCAAATATGCCCACACTTGTTATATAATACAATATGAATTTTATTGTTAATTGTCATTTTGTTGTAATAATTATTGTTCCGTTATTAGCTTAGCTTGTATTTTAATGTCGTGTCGCATATGCTTTTTGGTTGACTTATTGATTTATTTGTTTAATGGTGACATTGAGGAGTATATTGTTTCGATGATTATGACACGTTAACGTTCAATAAGTACATAGTATGTATCTTTAAAGCCATACACTCGCATCATACTTGAGCTGATTGCACAGCAACAAAACCTGCAAATGTATAATATATGCTCTTTTTTTTGTGATTATTTACATATTTCAAATAAAAATTTGTTGTTTGTCATGTTGTAAATCGTTAGATTTTTACAGACATGGCCGGTATATTGTTTAGTTAGCCCAGCGCAGCTTATGCCCGTTCTAACATCTTCTGTGTAAAATAGGGTTTAGTGGTATTGACGATAATGCTATGGGGAGAGTTATTAAGTTTCATGTTTCATAACTAGCACCATAATTTAATATAATTCACACTTGTAGTTCTAGGATAAATGAATAAAAACAAATGTCATTTGAATTGAAGGATTGAAGGGATTTCATAGTGAAATCGAAATGGCATTTGAATGCTGGATAAATCGAAGGTTAGCTCCAACAAGAAGATGTGAAAACGGACGTTATTATAAGTTAACAATAAACAACTAATCACACTGCAATAATAATAGCAAAATTTATTCAGTAAGGTTTATTGGTTAGCTGGATTAAGGGAAAACACCATTAAGCATAATATATAGGTAATTTCTCAATTATATTTTCATTTTTCGTAGATATTTTATGTATACAATTAGGACTGTTTCCGTTTAAGAAAGAAATACATTCTTCCACTTATTCTTCCACTTCCACTTATTTATATTATATATAGATACTATTTATGCTCGTACTCTAGTAGAGTAAACGAGTATGTTATATTCGTGCAAATGTATGTAACAGGCAAAAAGAAGCGTCTCCGACCAGATAAAGATACATATTCTTGATGTCCGTCTGTCCGTCCGTATGACTACAAGAGCAAAATTTTAAAACAAACTTGATCTGGTTTGCACGAATTCTATATACTCGTTTCCTCTACCAGTGTACGAGTATAAAACTAGAGTACGAATATAAATATGGTAGTGGCCTGCGTTAATATGTGTTAGAGGTTAATCGGAATATAAAACGCCCTTTTCGTGTGTACACCAATCTTATCTTATAAGCCACAAAATTCACCATTTTTTAAATAAAATTTGTCAGAATGAAACAGTGAAATCTAAGACAATTTCAAGTTTTGGTAATCGTGATTTTCCTTGGATTCCTGAAGAATTTTTTGTTTGTAATTTTATGCTTCATAGAAATTATTTGTTGATTATGTGTATATGTAAATCTAATAAAATTTCTGAAAGACGCCTCATCTACAGTTCCGAGCTCCCGTGAGCTAGGTGTTCATACTTAATATAAGCACTTTACTTTATTGTGATCAAATTCATCAGCAATAATATTTTATACATTATTCAAATCGGACATATAGTATGTGGAATAGTGGAATTGCGTGTTCAGTGCAATAGGTGGCCAGAAAAAATCCAATCCCAGTAATACTCTGCTATGGAGACCTCCAACGCATACTAGTAATTGTAATTCACAAGTTATTTCGCTTATACAAATTTTCCTCATATTGCGATAGTTCTGCTATTTGCAGAAATGAATTGATACTCGATACTGAGAAAAATTTACGTTCAAAGTGGAAATTTGTATGTTTAGTCGATTTTTTTTGTTTACCAAGTTTGAGTAAATGCGAAAGGTGAGAAATTAATTAGATTGCAAATAATTGTAAATAAAACCTAATTTAAAAAACTAAATTGTATGCAGAACATTTTATGCAGGATTGTGATTAACACAATATTTCGAGTATGTTGCGAGTGTATGTGTATTAAGTACATATTGAATATCAGTCCTGTAAATATTATGTGGCGAGCATAATTGAATACGTATCGTGTGTATTATGTATGTGTGCATGTACTCGTATATGCATTAAATATATATTTATAGAATATTATGCATTCGTTTTTGAAGCTGTATCAGTATATTCTACTTGAGCCTTGTTTCAAACACATGTACATATACAATTGCATATAGAGGCGCATGCATATGCACTTTGCCCCGCAAACAACTGAGAATGAGGGTGGCTCGCTAATAGAGGGAAAGGATACATAGACGGGGACGAGTAAATTTAATACTACTTACAACCGACACCAACCAGCTGACCGGCATACTACTGCACTGAAGAACGTCAGGAACAGTAACAGGAACAGGAAAAGAGCTAACAATTAGGAGTAGCGGCCGCCGCGGCGGTGGCAGTTCATGTTTACGAGCAGCTGCAGAGTTGACACTCTCCCAGGGACCGTAGCAGAGCGGTGTGGATTTTGTTGGAAGCATTATTTTAAATGAGCTTAAGCGTGTAAGCAAAAAAATACCAGCAGAGCATTTGTCGTTATCGTGATACTGCCCAGCAGCTGCGACCCTGCATTTGCAAAGATCCAAGGCGAACGAGGTGACGGTACAATGCCAGGTGACTTATATGTCTTTTCGTATCCGTTACGTGCGGGCAGTTGAGTGTGTACTGGAAGTGTATAAACAAATTTTAATTTTAAAGGTAAGTTTTATTTTATAATAATAGTTTACATAAAGCTTTTCAATCAGCCTAAGCTAATGAATTGCGGTTATCTATAGATATCACGAGAATCAGCATGTGGTTGTTTCAAATTGAAATTTATAAAATGGGGGTATTTTTTCAATAGATATTCATATATTTTTCAAATTAGACGTATTCCAGCGATTTGCCAAAATTTAATAACTGCCTTCTTTTGCAAGTTATATGTATTTGATAATTTGAAATACAGCGTTCTTACTTCTCTTGAACCGTCGTTGATTACACTCAAAGAAAATTCAACCAGATTCGTACTATTTCGTATTACATTTTTACTACTTTCTTACATCTTTTGTGGATATTCTGAAAATGGTACATTTTAAGATGCGCAGAATAAATTGACATTTTTATTATAGTCGTGTTAAAAGTTAAAAGTTGTTATTAAACATTTTAAAGCCACCAATCTTTCATATTATTAGTATAAATACAATTTTGTAAGTGAAAAAGCGTAGGCGAGAATAACGCTCTACCAATTACGCCCCGCAATCTACTTCGCGTAAGCATCTTGAACTGTATACTCATATTGTTTGCTTAACATTAACTGTGCAACACTTATTTTAAATTTGTTGCTATTGATTTCTAATATGAAACATATTCATACGCAGTAGGACTACTTTTAATTATAATAAAGTGAAATACACTTTACTTTGATGTTATTGCGCTTTATTTTAATTGTAAAAGCCAAATAAAATATTTATATTTAATGAAATTAAGTCTCATACAAAAAAATTATATTTCATGAAGCTGAGAAAGAAAATACAACTTTCCCCAGGCTGCGATTCGAATTCACAATCTGCGAGCTCTCAGCAGCATCTTAGAAGGCTACGCCATTGCCGGCCTGCCTAATTTTATATGAAACAACCTTAAATTTACTATGTGGTTGTAAATGTAATGTGAAAACATATTAAAAATAAATTTAATATAATTTTTATATGAAATTTTAATAAGACGCAACTTCAAATTGACTGTTGCATTAAAATTAGTGTTCAAAAATATTAACTTTGAGTTTTTAATTTCTTTGTTTGAAAATGTAATATGAAAAACTTAAACTTTGAGTTTAATATCTTGTAACAGTAAATCTTATGCGACATAGTAAGTTTCAGGTGTCTTAAGATTGAATTTGTATACAAAAACAATAAAAAAAAACTGTATTTTCGTTTTTTACGCATTTTAGAATTCGTTACGCTTATTTGTGTGTAGATATATTTAGAAGGTATATATGTATTCTTGATCAGCATGACGATGTGAGGTTTATAACTGTTCTGCTAGCTTATTTTGTTAAGTTGCGATCATTGCGATCACTGATTTTCCATTCAATAGATTTTTTAAGAAAAACGTATAGGCGCTTATTTTATTGTTTTTGTAACTTCAACAATTTGTAACTTCAATAGCTTTGGCATTGCCGAAGCTTATAAAATAAAGAGAACGGGTCCTCCAGTCTGCGAACAGACTATTGCATTCCGATCTGCTGCAATATATCGCTAGCTCCGCCTACGTTGGTATTGGATTCTTCCATGAAGATCCAGACATTGCACGAGTTTCGTTCATGTGATACACATAGCTCTTTCTTATTTTACTTAAATATATTCTTAATAACTTCCAATTTCCGAATGAATAAAATCTTGTAAAATGACACAACGAAAAAGACATGGCATGCTGTTTTCCCATCCTATTCTACTAAGTTGCATTCTGAAGCAGTTGGTCCTATTGCAGCTATATGATACAATTATACGCTCCGGATGAATCTCAAACTCAACCAGCGTGCAGATATAAAAAGCATCTGTTAAATATTTCAGTTCTGTAGCTCACACACTGGTCCAAACGGCCAATCTCTCGCGAAATCTGCTTACATTTAAATTGTTGAATTCCGCCTGCATTTTATAATCACTCGTTAGCTAAGATTCCAACGATATAACTTTTGATCGATAGTTATCAGCTGTGAGCTGGCATAGTGAGAACATGTGTGTCTGTGTGAGCATTGAGACATTTCGCGCCATAATTAAGTGCAACTTACATGCTTGATAAGCTACATATTTAATTGTAAAATTAATTGTAACATTGATAGAAGATTGTCTGTTCTAAAGAATCCAGAATAAATAATCTTAATGACACTCTATCAATAAGGAAATGTTGAAATGCATGTTTTTGTTGTAATATTTCAAATATAGGAAGTTTCACCAAACAGCAATGCCAAGAACTCATTAAAATTTTTAAAAGTTTTGTTCGAAAATTGGAATCCAAGTTGAAAAAATTCGCAGAAACCTGCACCTTCATGTTATCAATTCATTGCAATGCTGACTTAGAAAACTGCGAAAACAAATGATGAAAATCACAATCAATATAATTTTTTTATATTTTTAATATACAATTGAAATTAAATATGGAGTTAAAAATGTACACACAAAATAATTGTTCTTTATATTATTAAATATTTTAAAATTAAAAAGAAGTTGTTAATCTTTAAGTTTGCCTTGTTTTACCCATAATTAAGAAAACGTATCAAACTATGGATTGGTATTCTTTTTCGTTTCGAACAGTGTGCATCATGCTGATAAAGAATATTTGTTTTTGACATCATTACAGATGACTAATTTGGATCTACGCAAACGTTGTTAGCGGACGAATCACCTTAAATCAAATGATCGCCCGATTCTTTTAAAAACCGGAAATGTAGCCACCGTACTACTAGAGAAACGTAGGATTCTCCAAAATTAAGCAGTAATCATCAATATAGGATGTCTATATTACCCTATGGGGAAAATTGACAACCAGCTAGACTTTGTTTTATTTAGTATATAATCTTTTATATAATTTTAAACTTGAGCGCCAATAATGCATTTTCGCTTGTATGTTATACATGCGTACCCACAGTCCAATGATAGTTGGTGTGGCCATGGGTGTTGCTGCTGACCACAGTTTCAACTGCGAGGATGCGACGACGCACACTTAAAATTGAAACTGACTGCTGGAAAATTAACTTCAAAAAGGACTTAGAGGCTACTGACTGTTACCAAAATACTGCTACACTGATAAATCAGTGCCCTCGACAGCTGTACAAGTGCTAAGCTGTGGAGGTGGCTAGAGCTGCCTGAATGGAGTTGAGACTAGGGGCCGGCAGCAAACTCGAGCTGGCAGTCTCAGTCCTTTAGAGGGCGTCACGTACCATGAGTAACCATTTTCGGGACACTGCCAACTGCTGCTGCCTGTGAGAATGAGCATGTTGCGGTTTGTTATCCGCTCCAGGAATTGTCGGTACGTTATGAAAGAAAGAAAGATCGAATGAGCAGACGCAAACACAAACCAAGACCTTTTCATAGGAGTGCATTCAAAAAGAGGCATATTATATTTGCCCCAAGTCATACTCTTATAGCATAGTAGTATCCATTGATATACATATGAGTACAGAAATATACACTGAAAAAAAGGCAAGTCCAATTGAAATACTTAAAATACTTAAAAACAAAACTTTATCCCTGAACTGCACTGTACAAGTATAATTAATAAAAAATTCAAGTTTTCATTTAGAGACAACTGATTAGTATTTGGGATTTCGGGCTAACCTTATGAAACTATTAGAAGGGCCTAATTTCTCCCAATATAAATTTATTTATTTTTAGATGTTTCTACGAACGCATCTGTTTTTGATTGTGAGTACTCTTTCGATTTGGATGTAAAAGTTTATGAATAAGATAGAGTAGCTAGATTGTCCTAACTGATTATATGATATATATAGTCTTTGACAAATCCGGACAGGGAGCTGTGGGGCGCAATACCCACTTTGCATCAATCGTCATAAAAACAAGAAACTTGTGCTTACTAAGTGTTAATTCCCAAAACGTCTGTTAACAACTTGATAAAGTTGCATAATCCGTATGATTAACACATACAAATAGACAAAACAAACATTTTTAGCTCTAACTCGTTTCTAAGATCAAGAAGTTATCGAAGCTATACTCGCGTATAGCTTTATATCATATCGTTGATGAATAATATAAGTATATATATTATTAATAAACGGAACCGATTTCATCTTTGATCTCATCCTTTCAGCAAACTTCAGGAAACCAGTGAGACACCAGTATGTCCACAGACGGTTATCAGAATATAATATTTTGAGTACATGAGCAACTCCATGATAGTGCCTAAGATTTTCTTTTGTGTGGGAATGTACCCAATTTCTTAGCACTTTGGCACTTGGAGCTAATAGTGAAAAATCCTAATATAATGCATTCAAGATGCAAATGAATAAATAGCAAGGGTGAACAATATTACCGAAATTCCGGTAAGCAGTTAATGCAATGTTAGTTGTTATTTCAAGCCTTTTACAAATTTAACAAATATAATTATTTGTAGAATACTAAAGTTTATTAAATGTCTATATTTCTTCTTTTTTTTTTTTTGTAATTCGTAACTTTATGTATTCTTTAATGCCAAACTCCAAAGATGACCAAAGCACGTGTATTGTCAAAAGTAACGATCTGACTTTTTATTACTACCTCTACCCCTTTAAAAGGGAATTGCGAAACAAAGACGGTCAACTAAGGTCAACTAAGACCAACGGTATTATACATACTTCAAATAAATACAATTTTTTGGCTGTGTATGCGTCTAGTGTGGGAGTGTGCTGGCGCTTGTGCTGGTCCAATGGCTGTGTACGTGGAGGTGTGTGCTTGTAACTGCCGCTTATGCTTGACTTCATTCTATTTCTGTGCTGCTTCTGAATGAGTATGTATGTAAGTACGTCCGTATGTAGACCAAGTATATATATATGTGGAAGTGCTTGTGGAATTTTCTAAATCGTAACTTACCTTCCGCTCCGTTTATCATGCCGTTGACGTTTCCACTTGCCACAATGCTACCAGCACCGCCGCCGTTGGGGCTTTGGGGCAAACCAATACCGCCACCACCGCCGCCACCAAACACATCGTTCTCCTGCTGCATTTGATTTGAGAAATGGGTTTCCTTGGCACGCACCACTTCGTTCAGTCCCTTGTTGTAGCCGGGCTGCTGTTGTTGCTTCCGACGCGGCTTGGCCGTTGTGTGCAGCACGTGAGGTGTTGGCGTCGTTGTCGACTTGGGCGGTAATCGTAATTCTGCAAGAAATTGCACCAATTATGAAATGCCGAATGCTGCTCCGCATGAGTACTCCCACTCGCAGCAAAACAAAGCTCTTGCTTCTTGGCTACGCACAGCAAGCCAAGCCAGGGTCCCGTAAGAGTGAATATTGCTACTGGCAGCTCACTGGCTTGCAAATAGCAAATTTCAAAAATACCACACAGGAGTCTGTAGAAATTCCAGAGCTTAGCCTTAGCTTCACCCACAGCCCTTGCCGGCAACCTGTGCTATTCCCAAATAGTTGTTCTTTAATTACATAATTCAAGAAAAAAAATTTGAATGTATATTCATATTGTCATGAAAGTTGCAATGCAGAGAACGAAGCGTTTCCAAACATATAAAGTATATATATTTTTGATCAGCATGTTGAGGAGAGTTCGAAAAATCTCAATTCAAGTGCAAAACATTTATTTCAAGAATGTTTTTCTGATTAATTCTGAAGCCAAGAATTTTAGTTCTTCAAACAAGAATTAAATATTGTGCTTAAGATTCTTTTTAAAAATTTCAATTTTTTCTTAAAACAAGTAACATTTTTATATACTTTGGCTCTGAAATAAAAGGACACATTCTTAGAATTTATCCTAATTCACTTGGTCAACAATAAGGTAGCAGCATTAATCAGATAATGCTTTTATGTCGGACAGCTGATCCAAATTTAGCCGCAATTTAAATTCTTTTAATCTCGTTACTGTGGAGCTAAATACAATACGAAATTGTTAGTGAGAGCAAGCTAAGGATTCAAAATATCTTTAAGTATTTAAGTAGTTTAAGTATTTCAGACTTAATTCAAGTTATGTATTCCTAACGTAAGTGTATTTGTAAGTGAGGAAATGCCGATATAGTTAAATCAGTATGGTGAAGTCCAACGGACAACCAAACTTGAGCTACTTCTCACTATGTAACAGCAATCGACAAGTAGTATTGGAGACAATTAAAGGCCAATCTTGAATTTCAAAATTGTTTTAGTTTTAAGAATGTAAGTCAACTATTTAAATTCTAGAGTCTTAATTAGTATGGAACTTTCTTATTTAAAGAAAAAAAATTCTATTACTTTTTCTGAGTGTACAAAGCTGAAGATTGAGCCAGGTGCTTGTTATGTTTGCATGCTGGTTGAGTTTAAATTTCATCTGTATCGGGCAACTGTATAATATTGCTGCCATAGAACCAAATGCTTCACAATACACAGTAGGATAACAAAATGAGAATGTCATGACACAAAACAAAAACAAATTTATTAAAAATTATGTTAAATGACAAGCTTTTATTCAAATGTTCTCAAGAGAACTAAGTTAACTTCATTAACCGCTTGTTAGTGAATGGTAAATAAGCTTCGGAAATTCGGAAAGCTAGCTTTCTTTTCCAGTTTTTGAGCTTATTCGCAAACTGGAAGTTTATAATGACTAAGTTCAGTCGCGCCAACAACAAGAAAATCCATTTCCTACGAATAAGAGCGTTGCACTATGGGAAATTTAGCCTCCTTTTGGAATAAATACATTTTTTTAAGGTATGTAGTTTAAATTAACATGTACTTGATTGTAATACTTTGATGATACATCAAACCTTAATGTTGCATAGCCAAAATGTTAACATACGCGCCTAACAGATGTTAAATTGTTGGATATTGTTGGATATTGTTAACTATTTTGGGGTTAACTTTTAAGTTTTTCATCATTTCATCCTATTTAATGGACTTCAAAAATGAAAAATAAATTATTAAGTAAGGTGGAAAGTCATAGTCGATATTAAGACAATAAGATACTCGCACTCAGCATTTACTTAATATTCCACACAACCAAAAGTATACTACACTTTTTGATATTTTCTGTTTATTTTCTTCGGCTGTAGCAATCGGCAGCGAAGCAATCTTCTTTCAAATTACCTTTAAATATTTTGTGCGACAAACTTTCATATAAATATTGTCAAATTCTTAGATATCTCTTTGTGTGTGAGGGAGACAAAGCGCAAGGCTAGCACAAGTAATGCTGAATGTCAAAGACAATTTTGTTAGTTGCTTTCAACTAATTTGCTTTCAAATTCATGATATATTTCGCAGTCATTACGAAATGAATAAATCTGTTCTTCTCTAAAAAAATTAGCTTTATGTAAGCTAAATGACAATGTAGCGCGAAATCAGCCAAAATTTAAATTGTTGAATTCCGCTAGTATTTAATATTCTATCGTTACCTGAGATTCCGACGATATTATTTATGATCTTTCTTTTAGTTTTTTGATCGAGCTGGCATAGTGAGAACATGTGTGTCTGTGTGAGCATTGAGAAATTTCCCGCCATAATTAAGTGCAACTTACATGCTTGATGAAAGCTACATATATAAATTAATTTGTTAAACTTGCTTACTATTTATTAGTAAATGGTATGTATTTTGTGAAAAAATATGTGTGCGCCCTGTTCTTATAAATCGATATTAAAACTAATATTGCTAGAAGATCGTGTTTTCTAACGAGAACAAGACTTTCGGCACCTCTTTTTGAGCAGCTTTATATATGAAAACACAATTTAAATTTTTATTTTCATTTAAATATTATATTTAAAGTACCATTAAATACAACATTTTTGCAAAAAAACTAAATGTCAATCATCATTAAAATAATAGATATAAAATAAGTTTTATAACATTAAGCGTGCGTCTAACCTATGACAAGCAGTGTATTTTATAAAAAAAAGTAAGAACGCTATCGTCGATATTCCGGCTATAAGATACTCGTACTCTCTACTGATTTTATATTCGAAACACTCGAAAGGATGCAACACTTTTTGATTTTTATACTGGTACTATAGTAGAGTAAGAGTATTGTATTCGTGCATATGTATGTAACAGGCAGAAGGAAGCGTCTATATATATTCTGGATGAGCATCAACAGCCGAGTCGATCTAGCCATGTCCGTCTGTCCGTCCGTCCGTCTGTCCGTCCGTATGAACCCCTAGATCTCGGAGACTGTAAGATCTAGAGAGACGCAATTAGGTATGTAGACTCCACTTGTGGGGCGTCAGATCGTTTCTTTTTATATTTTGCCATGCAATGCTTAGAACGATATAGCCATGTCCGTCCTTCAGTCTGTTTCACCCCAAGATCTCAGAAGTCATAAAAGCTACAAATGCTTCTTTTGTCTGAACGCTGGCTAAGTTCAAGATTCATCCAGACCGGTAAACTAAATCATATAGTTCCCATATAAACCATTGCATGAGAATGAACACTAAGAAGGATAACTTTTCTGTTTTTCAGTCCAAAAGGGCAAATAAAATAGTTCATGTGTTGGTACAAAAGGCAAATGCGTTGATCTGAAAGTGAGAAGAGGCATTCTCTTTCTTAGCTTTCCAGATATAGGCGAAAGTCTATAAGTTTATTAGCCCACGGCCACCATTATCACTATCTTCGGTTCTCACTTGAGATGTAAATGCCGTAGAGAAGAACATTGTCACAGCGAGAATTGTAATTATTAGAACAGTACTAATGAAACTATGAGCTGTTACTGCCAACAGGCTATTCGTAACTGTTATTGGCGATGAATTTTAATTTTACCCGTACTCGTAGAGTAAAAGAAATGCCATATTCGTTTAAATATAAAGTGTATATTTTCTATGATCGTCTATCATCAAATTTGGCATAAAGATTTCTCTAGTATACTTTGTCACAAAATTTGCCACAGCGCCCTTCCGATAAAAACCTATGCACTCCCATAGTTTTTGACGATAGAATGGATAATAACTGCAGACAAAATCGAAAAAAAAACGAAGCTTATATGCCATTCACATTGTAAATATAAAACAAAGGTGTAATTTAACTGAACACTTCTGGAACTTCTTTTGTTCATAGCTTAAAATAGCAACTGAGAGACACGATATTTAGGGCTCATTCGGCCAGCTGAACGGACAGCAGAATTTTACTATTTACTTCTACTTTTACTCTAGCTGGTGAATGGCCCGCCACGAAATTGTAAGCTCTGGTGACGCTAGGATAAACTCCTTGCACTAAGACAGCGTTATTCGCGTGTTACTAAGCTTGGTTTTGAAAGAGTTTTTAATGGTCCAATATGCTTACAATTTGGTTTTTATATTTATGATTCTTTTCGTAGTTCTTACAAAATGATTTCATCTGGTTGAAATAGTTTGCTTTGTTTTCTTAGAATGCTTTTTCGTTTTTCTCTTATGAAACAATTCGTTGTATAGCAATTCGTTGTATAAATGATTTGGTTGTCCAGACTGAATCCAATCGAATCCGTATGATATTTAAGCTCAATCAGCGTGCACATAAAAGGAGCTTCTATTAAAAATCTCAGATGGACGAAAGCAGCTATATCGAATACCCTCGGCATGCTAATTAAATAAATATATACTTTACATAGTCGGGAACGCACCGAAGCGTTGCAAACCTAATGACAAATTTAATATACAATTTTGTGAATGGTATAAAAACAGTCCATGAAAACAAATCAATTTATTTCAAACAGATTAATATATTCGTAAGAATTGTGAGCATGTTGGACCATTCAACTTTCTTTTCCAACCACGATTTATATAGCCATCACGCGAAAAACGCGATGTTAATGCAAGAAAGGACTCGCTTGTGCGAGAAGTATAGGAATGGCAAAATACTTCTGACCACTGGCCGCCACTAG
Source organism: Hirtodrosophila duncani (assembly GCA_037043425.1). Lineage (NCBI taxonomy): Eukaryota > Metazoa > Arthropoda > Insecta > Diptera > Drosophilidae > Hirtodrosophila > Hirtodrosophila duncani. The sequence continues at coordinate 1,189,945 of JBAMBM010000828.1, read as the reverse complement.
TAACTTTCATATCGTGGTGACGAACGAAGTGACTAGATAAAAATCTCATATATCCCATAATTTTTGGCACATTTATTTGAAACTGGGTTTATATGTATAATCAGATAGTGTACCGATTTGCTAAATTTCATTAAGATCTGATAGTAATTGTAGACAAAATCTTTTTAAAAAAAGAACCACTAGAACAAATAATCCTTTAATTTGGTTCAATTCCAAAAGCTAAGAAATTAATACACTAACATGGGTGGTAGGTTTGTATGGGCAACACCCTAAAATGTGGGCGTGGCAGGAAAATTTGAATAAAGTTGATATGGATACATATTTATAGAAAATAAAAATCTATAACTTTTATAGTTTCCAAGATCTAGATTTTCTTACATCCGGACGCAAATATCTAGATCGACTCGGTTTGTCGTACTGATCAAGAATATATATGTTTTCTGTTGTCAGAAACGCTTCTTTCCGCCTGTTACATACATTTCACCAAACTTACCTATATACAACTATATATACAACAGTTGTATATAACTACAGGTATCCCTTGTATAACGCGGTCTTATACAACGCGGTTTCGATATAACGCGATTTGTAAAAATAATTAAGAACATCGATTTCAAAGTGCTTTTAATACTTGATAATGCCCCTGGACATCCAAAAGACTAAAACCATCCCAATATAGAATTAGTGTTCCTGCCACCTAACACCACGTCTATCATTCAACCGTTAGACCAAGGTATAATATCAACGGTCAAAGCATTTTATATTCGGCAAACATTCCAACTTATTCTTGATAAAATGGATTCAAATCCTAACATGACAGTTACAGAACTATGGAAAAATTGTTCAATTTTAAGCTGCATTACAATTGTAGAAAAATCTCTTAAAGAATTAAAGTAGACCACGCTAAATGACTCATGGAAAAACATATGGCCGGAGATTGTTGCAAAAACTAATGCTGTGCCACCATTACATGTGGAAGTGAGCCGTATATTAACGATAGGTCAACGTTTCAGTGGAGAAGCCTTTGACGATATGAACGAAGATGACATTTATGAAATTATGAATGAAGGTACAGACCTCACCGAAACAGACCTAATTCAATTAACAACTGAATCTCCATCCGTCTCAAATCTCGCACAAGATGACGTCACTTCGGTAGAAGATATCTGTGAATCAATTCCCAGTTTCACTCTGAAGCGCATACGAGAGGGTTTAAGTTTGGTTGAGAAAATGAAATCTTTCTTTACAACTAATGATCCTTCGCTGGAGAGATCCAGCAAAATAATAAAGGAAATAGCTATTAATCTAGCACCTTATTACGAAATTGAAAAGGAGCTTAAAAAAACCACCCACCTAAAACTGATAACAGATTTTGCAACTATAAAACCAGTAGAAGAACCACAAGGTCCCACAACTAGTTTCTTATCCAATAGCGAAAACTATGTTGAAGAAATACCTTCTGATGAAGCTATTGCTCCCCCAAAACGCCTACGTGCAAAGATCTTTGAAGACAGTGAAACAGATTAATTACCATATGCAGTTTGAAGAATAACAATAAAGTTTTTAATAAACCTTTAATTTGTTTTAGTTTGTTTTTAAATTTTTTAATTTGCACATAATTATTTAAATTTTGTTTTTTGAATTTTGAAATATGTATGTACATATAAAAAAAAAAACAATTGGAACATAACCCCCAAATTTATATGAAAACTATGTTTTAGATAACGCGGAATTACATAACGCGCAATTCTTCTGGAACGTAACTATCGCGTTATAAGAGGGATACCTGTATATACAAACTGTACCATAAGTACAAAGTATAAAAAGCGTTGCATAATTTTGAGTGTATCGAATATTAAATAGAATCAGAGTTAAAATATCTTATAGTCGTAATATCGACTATTCGTTCCTAATTGTTTTTTTTTTTTCGTCTCGCTATAGCTTTCGGAGGAAACGCATGCAAGCGAAGCTTTAGCAAGCAAAAAAAAAAAAAATTTATTTAAAATTATGAAAGACAAGCCCACAACGCTGGCAACTTATCAAATTAGAGTTCTGTTCTAGACTTCTAAAAATGAAAAAACTGTGTTATTTAGTTTATGCAGCACACAAACTGACACAAAGCCAAAAACCAATTTAATGAATATTATTAAAGACAAGCCCACAACGGTGAAGAAAAATATTAAATTGGAGATGTCCTCGAGTTTTCTGAAATAAATGTGCTGCTTAGTTAATAACAAAGTAATTCAGTTAATTTCGAAAACTGGGCCTCCAACGTGTGCCGGAATTTTGCTGGCAAACAAGTGTTCAATCAGTTGTTCTGGGAAGAAACTTGCACTCCACAGCCTGCACTCCAGAGCTTGCATTCCACAATAAACATTTATCACAGCATACTTTTTTGTGCATACTTTTGGGCTTGATGCACTTCTGCTAATATCACGTTGCAAAACTTGATGCCGATATCACTGTCTGAGGCACTAAGAAATGCCTTCAAAAACATCAGTTTGGGTGACGCACTACGGGATGCAGTTAACCAGCCATCCACGAACACTACTGCTGACACGTCTGACATGACGTCGCAAATTCCTGCAGAAACTTGTGCCTATGCGCGACCCTATGCTCTTTAAGACTGGTCAGGCCAGCCTTTAATAACAGCTTCAACTGGGCACCCACAACTTGCAACCTCTAAGTTGACCTCCACAAACTCAACGTTCTTGTCCCCGTACAACTTCACTTCCACTCTGAGTGGCAGTGTTTGTACTACCACCATCAGCACGAGCCAAATCAGTCCACTTGTTAGTGCTACAACACACCCCCAAACTTCTTCAGTATAGCAGAAAAACTCCAACAAAAAACGAGCGATCAAGAAAAGAACAGGTGCAGTCCTTTCCTCCAAAGTTGTCAAAAAGAAGGCAGCAGCTCCACCATGTGGCTAGCACCGCAAACCGCTTCCAAACCCTTAGCGATGAGGAAGATATGGAAACGGGCAACGAATCCTCTAAGAACATTGACGAACTATGCACCTCGTAAGCCGCGTATGCGACGAAGAAAAGCGAATCAAACCAACAGCAGGAGGATTCTAAGCCACCTACCGCCGCCCCCCCCCCCCCCCCCGCAAAATCACCCTTCTGCGATGATTCCTAGGATTATGGTTCCCAATATGGTAAACTTTGCCACATTCTGCAGCATCCTGGATGCTCTTATATGAGACTCCTACTCCTTGAAAATACTTAACTCGGGAGACTGTGCTATTCAGTGCAACTCTTCCGACTCCTACAGGTCGGTGGGCCGACACTTTCGGGAAAATGGAATTCCTTTCAATCACCAATAGTTACCAGAAGACCGGCCCTTCCGCACATTATTCCGCAACATCCACCATGGAGTCCCACCAGAGGAAATTATCTCAAGCCTGCAAAAAGAAGGTCACTGTGTCACGGATATATACACCACGGAACAGAGAGATCTCTCAGCGTCAGAAAAGATGACGCCGGGTGCTGTTATTACTGCGGAAACCAACACGCGGCCAATTTTAAAGGCTGTGTAAAGTTCCTTAAGGTTGCTTTCAACCAGAGGCATCAGCCTAAGGATACTGATCCTCTTGCCTCGGGTCTCACCAACCAACCATCCCAACCCAAGTGGACGTGACCAGAGGCAGGCAGCCTGTTGTTCAGCGTAACCAGCTCCTCGAAAAGGCAGTTTACCCGCTGACCCCTTCGCTCACCAGTGCTACTCTGGATTTCAAGCTAGACCAGCTTTTTACTAGGCTTCATAGGATGATGTCCCTCGTAGAGACCCTCTTGCAAGCGCTTCTACAGATGCGCACTTCCCCCTCTGCTTCTCACAATGAATATACTTAAGATAGCAGCTTGGAATGCTCGTCTAAAATCAACGAGATTCTCGCCATCAACGAGCACCACGACATTGACGTACTCCTGTTAGAATCCCACTTATGATCTTGGTCCACCTTTAGGGTCCTCTACACACTGCCAACCACCCGGATGACAGTCAACTTGGGGGTGCGACGATCCTCATAAGATCGTCAATCTCCCATCAACCCCCCTCCACTTGTCGAAAGATCACATTCAAGCAGTCACCATCCAGTTAACTGCCAGTAGACGAAGACGCACAATTCTTCAAAGGAGTACAGAAAATGCTGCCACCGCACGCTGACATAGAGGCTTTTAAAGTGCAACTAGAAGCTTCTGTGGAACTCAATACTCCCATCGAAACTTGCAGCGAGCTGGAAGCGTACGTCGAATGCTTTGCATCCGACTGTAAGGAGGGCGCACATTCTGAATTCGGAGGCTATGGCTTTGCTCAGCTACAAAAGGCGCCTCAGAAGGCAGTACTATCGCGTTAGGTGACCCTGGCGTTAAGCAACTTCCAAGAACCGCCAGAAAAATCTTGATACCCTGCTAGAGGAAGCTGGCTCAGAAAATAACAGCGACTTCTCAATATGAAAGCTAACGAGAGGAATAAAGACAGCCGGTGTTCCAATCACCTATATTGAGTCTCAGTGACCTATTTTATACAGCCTCTGCACAGCCCATATTCCCAACCCGGTCTCGAATGAGAGTTGGAATACGGATCCGGATGAGATGGTGATAGCTATGTATGCAGATAATAAGGCAATTATGTTACGGCATAGAACCCATCACGATGCGGTTAACAAGCTAGAGGAAATGGCAGATGCGGTGGCTGCATGGGCCAAAAGGTTGTGTATAACCATCCTCGCAGAGAAATATGCTGCAATGGTACACTCTGCAAGAAACCATGCAGAACTTCAGCCATATTAGGCACCCCGATCAGTCTCAGGTACTGGCACTGATGCCTTGGAGTCCACCCTGACAAGATGCTCACTTATCGGCAGTTGCACCCTAATCCTTTAGCGAGGGCTCTTCTCTACCCCTTGAGGGGAAGAAGGCTGAAGAGGCGGCATCCATCAGATTTAATTGACCTTCCTCAATCTTTTCTTGGAAACTCACTTTCTTCCATTAACCAAATATTCACAGTTTGCTACACAAACATATTTTATGATACAACTAGAAAACACCCAGTCCCACAAAAAAAAAAAAAAAAAAAATAATTAGCTATTCTTCATGCTTGATTAACTGTATTCAATACACACATTTCATCATTTGTTGTGTATAGGCACATTGTGTTATCAAGCAATTTAATAGGAAATTTGCATGATTTCTGAAAGCAGGCTGTTTAGGTTTACTTCGTCTGAAAATATGATGGAAATCTCCATGACACCCTACATTTGGTTAAATGAATCGTTTTTGCTTTCTAAAAGTGAATTTTAGTCAAAATAATAATACAACAAATAATAAAGCAAAAGTCCCTTTAAAACAATATAATGTGTACATAATCACCTGACAATATAGATATTTGGTGAAATTCAAAATTTTGAGCCTAAGTATATTTTTTTTGTACTGCTTACTGCTAATATCGCTTAAAACAAACAAATTACATCGGTCCCTTAAAGGTTGCTGTAAGCGGTTTTGACTGTATTAGGAAATATTGCTGCGTCTGCATTTAGCCAAGTCTCAGTAAGCCTTATTACTTCAGATATCTAGATGTTCATCTTTTGGATGGACAGATAGGCTAAGTCCGCGATTCATGCTGTTTAAAATTATATGTTCTTTATTGAGTCGGAGGCGCTTTCTTCTAAATTTTACTGTTGGGAAAAAAAGAAAAATATCAGATACAATTGTATAAAAACTACAAGAAAGGAAGCTTATATACCATTCAAATTGTAAATATATAGTCAGCTCTATAATTTACATGATGTAGTTGTACATTGCAGCTTTAATTTGGTTAGCGGACGAAAGACCGCCTTAAATGTATACAAGCCGAATTTTGTTTGATAAAAACTTTAAAGTTGGTAAGCATCTAAATTAGCTTATCAAGCTGATCAAGAATCAATAGTATGGTTTATTATTAAAAATTAATGTTCGTGGTATTTGGTAAATTACTCGATCGGTGGAAACTTTTGCAGATCGGTAGATATTTACAAAGACCTTTCCTACATTTGAACGCAATATGTCAGAAATTGTGATATATTTGATTGGTTATCAATAGTGAATCAATATTGATATGCGTGTTACTTAGCAGAGCTTTGTCACTGAACTTCGTGACTCAATCAATAGTTAAAGTCTACGTACAGTAAAGGCTAGCTTAAAAAGAGAGTTGAAATTTGGCAGCCGACCCACAGTGCGAGAGGAGAAAGTTCGGCGATGATTGCGCTATAATTCATGCTTAGTTTCGGCTCCACAGAGTGGGTGGCGGCAGGGGAAGACGGAGACGAAGAGATATAGGAAGATGGCAGATAAAGAAAGGCTGCAGTCAGTCGTCTTTAAATGAGTTCGATAAAAATAATGGAACGGCGGAAATCCTAGTTGATTTATTGCACGGAAAGTGAGCGAATTACACACATGGCACAGACATGTACATATGTACGCCTCGCCCTCTGCGCTTTATTCATTCTTAAATGAATTGATGGTTTCAAATTTAAAGAACTATTTAGCTAGTCTTTTTCTGGAGCTGAGAGTGGGTGTAGAATGGGTGCGACTAGAATTCACTTGAGAAGTGGTCAGGCTTGTTTCATTACCTTGCAATCGAATTCGCGTTTCGCTCTTGCCAAGGGCGTTTACACTGGAGCAGCTGTACGCGCCGAAGTCAGCTTTAGTCAGGTGTCTTATGGTGAGATTGAGATGCCACATATATAAATTTATTAAGGTCTCAGAAATGTTATACTTGTTGCCATTGTGTAGTTTGACGTTGCCTGAAATAGAAGAAGTTTCATTCAATTGGATATTAAATACAATATGTATATTTTTATCTAGAGCCGTGCAAGTGAAATCATATTACTTTTTTCATTTAATGCAAATCAAGGGTTATAGGTGTAGATATGAGCAAATAATTCGATAATCAGAGAAACAACGCATCAACTGGCTTATAAATAGTCTGCCTGTACAATAGCATAGCTGACATCGTGTTTTATACATTACTCAAGTTTTATAAATATGTTTTTTGCCATACATTTACCAATGTAAATTGCCAAAGTACGATAAACGAACCCAAAACCGTGTACTATGTCTACCATGCTCTCTACGTCAAGCCAAAGTTCTTAGCTGAAGTTAACAAAAGGTGAACCGGATGGTATTAACATAGCAAAACATTTTTATAAGAAATTGTTATAAAAACGCTTATAATATTTGGCATTTATTTTTGGAATTTCTTCTTCAAAAATATTTATGTCGACTCTAGCTATTAACAATCATAAAGATTAAGCTATTGTGATATGCCCTTTCGCGTAAACATTTTTCTATGTGTGATTCCGATTTTATAAGCAGCTACTAAAGCAGCGAATTATTAGTGATTATGGTAAAAATTTGTCAAAAATTAAGAGGCTTACAAGCTGTATTAGTGTGTGTGCTTGATTTGATTTAATGAAAATAAATGTTGTTCTTATACCAATAGTTCCTATAGACCGGCCCTAATATGACAATGTTGTAACAGATTAAAACGGATTATTAATAATATCGATATACTCGTATCATACAATTGATATTGAGGACAAGCTTATGTTTTGTAATGCTAATGTATCCAATAATAACAGGATATTTGATATTAAAAATTTTTTTGATATATGTTTACTAAAGATAAAAAGTAATTTTTATTCATAGTATTGTGGCATCGATCATCTTTGTGATAGCAACGATTTTTCGAATTTCGAGTTAGTGTGCTAAAATATTAGATTATCGGGCATAATTTATTTTATGGTTTTGGGTATAAGGCCATGCTGTGTGACAATGCCCCTCAAATTTTTTGACAATAATTACGGAAGAGTAGGTGTTTACTATGTGAGTGAAATTTTAAAAAGGCTGAATTAATCCCCTTTTTAACCCTTTATAACCTTCATAAAAACGAAGTTGCGTTTGAATGCTAGATAAAGTGGAAGTTTGCTCTGACAAGAAGATGTGAATACGAGCCTGAGTATTTCTTCACTTTCACCGGTTGATTAAGAATTTGTCTACTTTAAGTAATATATAAAACCAAGTTTATTGGGTTATAATCGACTTCTTGTTTTTATTGGTAGTTTCTACGTAAATGTACAATTCCAATTAATTACCTTCGTTACGATACCATCCATTAAGGGGCTTAGGGTAAACTTCCACCACACATTCTAAAGTTACCTCTCGTTCGACGGGAGCACCAACCAATTGGTTTACAGCCTTTATTGTTGGGGCAACTGAAAAAGTAGATTAAATATTCAATTTAGTTATTTATATTCAATTGAAATGTTATTAAAATTACGAGCTAATTAAAATTTATTCAAAGTTGAGAATTAGAATTCAAAGTAGGTCGCACAAGCATCTATATTGAACGGGGACTATTCCGAACGAGAATTATTACATAACATATAATTTTGATAATTTGTTTATAGCAACCTTTCTAATTGAATATGTTTTTATTTAAATAAAGTAATTGTTATCTCTCGACGGCCACAAATTTGCTCATAGTTTAAGAATTCACAATTTCTAATTCTGTTAATTTTCGTGCAGCCATCAGTTGTCATTTCAGCTAAAGGTGAAGGGGAGTTTGTGCAGTCCCAGAAACAAATCACCTTCTCTGACCAGGCAAGACTAACGTCTTAGAATAAAGTTCCGTTATTTGCCTCTTGCTGTTACATCTTGAGAAGCGGCACATTTTCTTCTTAATTGAAATTAAACTAAATTCATTATATAACAGTTTAAGGGCGACTATATCATATTTATATGGTAAACTGTAACTGTAACTGTAACTGTAATATAGTGAGAATATGGTAATATTTCATACAGGTGCACTTATGTTATATAGTTTTCAAATGAGTTTTTCAAATATAATTCTTAATTATTAATTAATATCAAGCAAGTTCGACTTAAGCATTCTTAGTTTGTGATACTTTTAAAGTAATAACAATAATTTGTAACTTATTTTTGTGTTTTTATTAAGCGCCGCAATGATGACTTCACTGACTGCACCGACCGATTTGCTGGAAACCGAATGACTCGGCTGCGTTCATTTCAAAGGCAAACTTTCGCATGCCACACTGAGACTGTGGGCACGGAAAACTTGTCGCAAAGGGTAGACGCTCAAGCGCCCATTTTCGCCCATAGCCCACATATCCCCATATTCCATATTGAAAGTGGAACTGGCTACAACTACATTAAAGTACACTGGGCCATTTTCAAAGAGTAATAGAAAAAGTAATAGAAACTAAATTTTTTGGCAAACTGCTTAAAGGAACAGCATTGCACTGTACAATTTCTTATTATTATGATGAAATCACAAAGAGAGATAGCAGAGATATATTTCATACCAATATCGTGATCAAATTATATAATCTATGCCATAAAACCATCGCTAATTTTTTTTGCGATATCGGGTAAGACCCAGGCTAGGATGTCTGTCATATCGTAATATAGTACTTTTACTGACTAGGCCCTTAGTTTATATGTGTAGCATTATACTTGTAGCATTGGGAAGCAAATAAGAATAATAAATATAGCCCTTCTTTGAATTGGTCGTTCTCATAACTGTAAGTGACAGTAAATCTAAATCAAAATATAATCACCTATGCATAATAACCTGTTTTATATTCAGATCATACAAAATTTACTTGCTCTTCTGGTGAAAGTAGGATTTTAAAACATATTTCCTTCAGCAGTAGCAATAGGCTGCGATGCAATCTTATTTCTTATTACTTATGGTATTACATATGATATGCTTACAGCAACAAGACGCCTATGATGAAAATTAGAAGTCTATTACTTCAAAGCTATGAGACTAGTTCGCATTGAAACAGACACACAGACGGACAGATATATATACGGATATGGCTATATCGAATCTGCTTGCCATGCTGATCAAGAATACATATACTTTTTGGGGTCGCAGATGCTTCCTTCTATGCGTTATGCCATGAAGTTTAAAATGCACAGGGGGAAGCGTTGCCGACCATATAAAGTACACATATTCTAATACAAATATGCCAGACAAAAAAAATATGTGTATAGAATGTCCATTTCATTTATTTACATTTATTATTTCATTTTTCAAAGTCCTCTTTTTCTGTGCTTATGGAAGTTCATAGTCAATCTGAAAGGTTTATGGCTATTTCGATAAACAATTTTATTTTGTTTTATGCCTTTGGACAGTTTCCTCAAAAATGCTCTCCCAGATTCCTTAACTGCATTATTTGATAGCCAGATTGTAAGTCGCAGAGCTTTATTTGATATTTTGGCTTTTGTTCAGAACTTCATATAAAACTGCCTTCATTTTGTTGTTGGTAAATGTTCTGTTTCTGTTTTGTGTGCTCTTCGCTAGCTGCATAGCTGCATCTTTGCGTCGTATAGAAAGAGCTCTGGGACCTGAAAGAGCCACTAGGCACCACCGCTGCTTTTAGAATTTGGTTTATCATGGTTATCTTTATTTATGATCTGTCCAATTTTAGAAAATAACTAAGTCTTGTGACTAGACATTGACAGTAAAAATAGACTCCATCATCGGCTTTTCGTGATGTAGAAAAAAAAAATTGTTTTTCTCCTCGAACACAAGAACAAAGCGGCCTTGAGATTTCTGATTCAATTAGTGTGTGACTCTGGCCTGTTTGACACTGCACATCTTAGACAGCAGCGCTGATGCTCGGCACACTTGTAACATATGAACTAGTATACTCATGTACTATCGTCGGCATAATTACCTTGACAAGACAATCAAATATGTTCTCTTTTTTTATACCCGTACTCTAGTAGAGTAATCGAGTATATTGTATTCGTGCAAATGTATGTAATCGACCCTATGAAGTATATATATTCTAGATCAGCATGAACAGCCGAGTCGATCTAGCCATGTCCGTCTGTCCATCCGTATAAACACCTAGATCTCGGAGACTATAAGAGCTAGAGATACCAAATTTGCTATGTAGACAAAAAAAAGATTCATTCTCTCTTTTTATACTTTTGAGTGTGTCGAATATTAAATAAATGCAATACCGACTATAGCGTTCTTATTTGTTCTTTTTTATTTTTTTTTTCGATTCTATATAATAAAGAAATCTAAGAAAAATGCGTAGTAGTAGGAATTACCGTAGTTTATTAGAACATAAAAGATTTTTAACATTTCAAATGTTTTTTGTTAATGCTAAATGTGTGATTGACACACATTTTTTATAATCTCCAAATCCGGATTTTGGAGTATCCATTCCACAGATTTCAATCTAATCTCCGGTAGAAACGGGTTTTTCATCTTGCTCATATCAGCATGGAACGGTATCCTGTTAGATAATATATGCTGCATAAAAACTTACACCTGAATGCGGAGTGAGCCGTTGAGCCGGCACTGCATATGTATTTCACATACTGTAGTGCGAAACATAGTTCCCAGAGTCCGTTCAAGAATCCAATATCAATATTTAAGGACACCAATTAAATTTTCATATCTATCAATACTAGTGAAGGGCATATTTTGAATTGAGATGATTAATTTTGGCCATTTGTTTTTAAGTTTTATACTTAAACTTTTAAGAAGCTGTACAGAAAGATGTCAAAATACTTTTGCGAAATGTTAGAGACTCACACTCTTAGTGTTAATTAAAAAACATTAACAAAAAACCATTTGAAATGTTAAAAATCTTTAATTTTCTAATAAACTACGTTATTTCCTTCTACTATGCATTTTTTTTAGATTTCTTTATTACATAGAATCGAAAATAAATAAAATAGAACAAATTCGACTGGCTTGGCAAAATAATTATACCGACGATAGTATATTCGCTTGCTGTAATGTCAGTGAGTCCTACTGTGCGGCTGTGGTATTCGTTTCACATTCGCTTTGTATGCTACGTTACGTTTGATAATAGCAGTGGCATGGCGCTCGCAACGGAAGGGTGGTGGTGTCAGTGCGGCCGGCGAGAGACAGTACCAAAAGCGTTTGTTTATTATACTCGTACTTTAGTATAGTAAACGAGTATATCGTTTTTGTGCAAATGTATGTAAGAGGCAGAAGGAAGCGTCTCTGACCCCATAAGGTATACAAATTCTTGATAAGCATCAATAGCCGAGTCGATCTAACCATGTCCGTCTGTCCGTCCGTATAAACACCCAGATCTCAGAGGCGATAAGAGCTAGAGTCACGAAAGTTTGGCTCCCCTTTTGGGCCGTCAGATCAAGTTTGTTTAAAAATTGTGCCCTGCCTCCTCCCACCCCCGCAAATCGACAAAGACGTTATCCACATTATCCACAGAAACGACTATATCTCGGAGACTATAAGAGCTAACGTCACCAATGTGTTTTTTTCAACATGTTGCCGCGCCCCCACAAATCGATAAAAACCTTATATCTCCCACAAATCTTAGCGCATTTAGTTAAAGTTCAGTTTGTATATGATTAGTACATAGTATACCGATTTGCCAAATTTCATTAAGATTGCATAATTTTAGACAAATACGTAAAAAAAACATTTTGTATGAGAGCACTCCACACCCCTCCCCCCCCCCAAAAAAAAAAAAAAACAAAAAATTAAAAAGTGTTGCATACTTTTGAGTGTCGAAAATAAAATAAAAAAAGAGTACAAGTATCTTATAGTCGGAATATCTACTATAGCTTTCTTACTTGTTTTTTATGTACTTTTCCCGGCAGATTACACTGACTGGGGTGAACCAAAGGAGCGCAGTGCGAGCGTCGAGTCGTATCGCGTCGTGTCGGGTGCGTGGAGTCGTGTCGCAATCTAAGTTCGTGTATATGTGTGTGTGTAAATGACGACTGTGATGCTATGCTCCAATGCAAGCGAGCAAAGGCTTATGTTATTTTTGCTATTTCTGTCTGAGTCTCGCCACAGATGATGATGTTGTTGTTGTTGTTCCTTTTGCGAAAGGATAATTTAAAGTCATAAATAAAATGGATTAAATCGCAATGATTCGGCCATCAAAATAGATTTTGTTCCATCTAATTTCGCAGTGAGACATCTTTAAGGCTTTTCTATTAAGTCACTGCTGGAGGAATTTCGTTCATCTGTGTGTGATGATTGCTTTGGGATTTGCTGCCACAAACTTTGAAATTCTAATAAATTTATATTATGTATAAATTCACGAGTACTACACGATTGCGATATTGAGAACTTCCAAAAACATCGAACTGGCATTCGCAAAAAAAGAAGTGATATACAAAGCACAGAAGGAAGCATTTCCGACCATATAAAGAACATATCTGCATGGTAAAGGGATTTCATATAGATTTTCATATGTCCATCCGCCACTTCGTTCGTCTCTGCGCTTCAAAATAAAGATCTCAGAAATCTTAAGACCTACAGAGCTGAAATTTGAAACAGGAGCTTCTTATATCTGCCGCTATTTGATGGACACGCCTAGTAGAATAACGAATAGAGTATGTATTATTGTATGTAACAGGCAAAAGCAAGCGTTTCCGACCCTACAAAAAGTATAAATATGAATATTCTTGATCAGCTGAGTCGATGTAGGTCTGTAAATATGTGTGTCTGCCCGACTATAAGAGTTAGTCACTGAAATTGTTATGCAGCTTTCCCTGTTCTCCTCGGTTTTTTCCTTAAACTGAATTTGGTTTAATTATAATAAGAAACCGTTGTTTCATTCTGAAAGGGTCAGTTATATGAAATATTTACCCAGCCCGAAACTAATTGGGTTAGCAGGCGTGGAGACCTCCAAAGCTGAAACACACCAATTTTGGTTCCATTCTAATAAGAAACAATGAAAAATTGTTCATACTAAGTGTTCGTTCCGAAAGGGATGGTCATATGGGAGCTATATGATATATTATCCCGGTCCGGAACAAATTCGGCTGCCAATCTCTAAAACCGAATGTTGTTTGATTCGAATAACAAACGGAAAGTTTTTTTTTACCAAAAGAGTTCATTCTAAATCAATCGGCCACTAATATGGAAGCTATTTGATATAGGAGTCATGGTATAACTTGTTATACATCTTGAACATCCCATTTCTGTATGCACCTGCACTGCTCCAAAATACGATTTTCGTTTCTTTGCAAACTAATTCTACCCCAAATCGTTTAGTAATTTCATTGAGTGCTTTCGCTTATTTACGTTCTCAATAGCTATACAGCTCCGACTTCAAAATGCATCGTATCAAAAAAATTGAGTTTCCAACAAAATCGGTTTACCTTTTGATTGATGTTCGCGCAATGTCCGAATCCGATTGAAATATGCGGTTTCAAACGTTTAGCCTTGTAGCTGGTGGAATCAAGAGTAATTGACTATTTTATCGTTATTGTGTGTACTTTTCAGCAGACATACATTTTTATGTCAATTTCTAGTTCTTTGGGAAGAGTTTTAAGTGTTAATTGACAAACCTCACGCATAAATTTATTAAGATTTTTTTTTTTACAAAAATTTAAACAACTTCTTGCGTACATAAAAAAACAATGCGCATGCATTGGATTTTTTATGTTCATCGTTTTGTCTCGTTCTCTCCACAATACGATTCGGTCATAAGTGCGAAAACCAAACTTTTCGAAGTGGAAGTGGAATTCTAATTCGATTTTCTTTTACTTTTCGCAGTGGAAACGGGAACGGACTGAATATCCTCCTATTGACTCTTATTGTCAGAATGCTACCTTGAAAATTATTTTGTTTACTCTCTTCCTTACAATTTCTAATTTTTCAAAAACAACTCGCCTTGGCTGATTGGTATGCATGAATGATCATTTACTTACACAGAAGAGTTCGCTCTCAACAAAAAAACTAAGAATTAATTTAGCAAGGAGTCACTCATATTTTCTGGTTTTTGAGTACGTTTGCCTAAGCGTAAGCTTATCAGAACATTGCGACTGCGCTGCCGTGTGCTGATCTTACTCTTGCTTTTTGCTATAACAAATATATATATGTGGAAGCATAAGTAGTTTGAATATGCGGCGTGTGTGAATACATGTGAGAATTGTATTGAGTTTGTGTTAGTGCGTATTTGGGTATTTCACCAGGATCGCAGGTACATTGTCACATTGTATCAGTCTATTCATGTGTCCGTTTTGTTGCCTGCTCTACTATGTGTTTTAGGAAAGTCCCGTTTTAACGGGGCGACAGCGTTTGCAGCTGTCGCCGAGTACGGTTCGTACTCATCTAACGGAAAGTCCCGTTTTAACGGGGCGATAGCGTTTACAGCCGTCGCCGAGTGTGGTTCGGCACAAGAACCGAAGATCAAGGCAAGACACCAGCAGTTGTGTTACGGATCTCGGTGTGATCGAAACTCGCTGCGCCTAAAACGGTGGCCAGTAGAAATTATGTTGCTCCGACATATATAAGTATGTATGCATACACTAAGCGGCTGCGTCTCTGCAGCCAGCCAGCCTGTTTCCAACTTAAAATTGGTTTCTATAGTATCTTTGTTGAAACAACCCTGAATTCTAATGTAGTATTAATGTAACTTTAAAGTTGGGACTTTGAGTGACACATTGTCTTGAATCGCTGTAGCTGTTTTTCATTGAAACGTCCAAGTTATTTTCCGTCCACATGCGAATATAAATGTGTCTGCATCTGCAAGTGTAGTCATGCAGATACATAAGATACATTCATAAGTATGAATGTAAACGAAAATGTGTGATATTTAAGGGAACATTTTTGGAAGTTTGCTTTAAGAATGCAGTCCGGTGGAGTTGAATTGGGAGTGCCACTGGCGAAAAACAACAACCTTTTGATACATTTCCCCCTCGCTTTAAAAATTTGCCTGACTTTGCATCGTATCTTATACTGGTCTTAATTTTATATCTGAAGTTGGCTTTAATGGTCATTTTATATGTGCGAAACCACCAACATGTATGTACAGTGTATGTTGGTATGTATGTACATTTCGAGCTAGGCGTACATATAGAATGGAGAGGACAAATACGGAACAGGTTGGACAGGCCTGCTTGGCTTTGGCTAGTTGAGGGCGGCGGAAACTTTGGACGTTTCTACAATTACTAACATTGAATTTGCATTTTACTGATTTTGACGTAGACACATGGCTAAAAATTTTACTGTTGTATGTATTTGTCTTGAATGACTTACATTCACACCCCCCACCGGATGTGATAAGGCCCATGTCAGCCTACTCACAATCACGGCCTTGTGCTTTTCGCATTTTACAAGCATTCACACACACTTCCAGTACTAGCTAGTGCTTCGATGTGTACTGTCCTTGTCCGTGTCCGTGTCCGTGTACATTAGAGTGGAAATAATTCAAAAGTTGTTCTTTACTATTAGGACTTTCCCACATAAGCACGAATTTTTAAATTATAACAAACTCTTTTCCCAATTTGTTGATAATTACAAAATTTTACGTTTCATATTTTACAAATTTGTGTGCACGTGTACTATCACATAAAATAAGTTTCACCGCCATCTAATGAATATATCAAACTATTTATTAAAGCATATATAATAGTCCAGGATACCACATAATACTTGCTAGAGGAGTCGATTCCAAGATGAGTCGATCTACCCATATCCGTCCTTCCATCTGTCTGCTATGCGTTACAATTATCGTGACAAAATAACAAGAAAGGAAGGGCAACTTGGGATAGCCGATGCTTACATATCATTGCTACAATCTTTTGTATGTTCTATATGATATAGATGTCCGATCTGAATCAAATTTTGTCTTCCGATGCAAAGGTTTCTTCTGCCTACCACTTTTTACTTGAATTCCGTAAATGTTAATTCTGAATTGGTCGGTGTGGCAGCTTTATGATGTAGTCGTCCGATTTTGATGATTTGGACATATAGGGTGTTCTTTAAGAGGAAGAAGCTTAAAATGAAAACAAACAATGGATTTACGCTACGCACCTGTGAAAGTGCATATACAATTAAATATTCTTTTTGTGACCCAACAGTTTATTTATACTAAACTTGAACTTGAAATTTAACACGCTTGCGATCATCAGAGCAGAAGCAATAAAACCAAATGCTTTTTTCGGTGCCGTTACTTTATTATATTAAAATATAATTGAAATTAAAAATTCTGCCGTTAATTTGCATTTGTTTGCTCCTTTTGATTTTTAAGCAACCATTTTGTGACACAAGTGCACATGCATCGTTATTCTTCGAAACGTAATTTATAACTAGAAAATTCTCATAGAAATGAACAAAACTGAACAATGTATGAGATTCAACTTTATATAGTGATTATTCGCCATTGCAACTCAGGAAAACTTTGAACTCTTTAATTTTGAAAATATTGAATATTTTTCATAAATAATGAAGGTTAGAATAAAATGCCAATATAGCAAATTTTGTGACTCAAGCTCTTGCAGACTCCGACATCTACGGATGGACAGGCAGGAAGACTGTCGGCTATTAATCCTGATCAAGAATATATACCTTTTATGGGGTAGTTTTCTACGTCTAATTTGTACCATTTGAGTGCGAATATATAAAAAAACGATTTTGATGTTTATAAGTTTTCAAAGCTAGGAGTAAAAATATTTGAAAGCTTTCTTCTCACGCTAATTAAAGTAAATATATTGACGATTGACGCTGCGTCTTGGTCAATGTAGAACTATGATGAAACATTTTTTTTTTTAATTTTGTCTTGGGTTGGTTTCCAAAAGTCATATTTATGAGTAAAGTTCACATTTTGCAGGCGAAATGATATAAGTTAACTAAAAACATATAATTCCTGAATGTACTATAGTAAGCTAAGATTATAGACATGCATACCATTTTTCTTGAGACTGCATTAAAAAATAGATGAAATTTTGATGCAACACTGTTTTCTAACTACTGGCTATTACTGTTCACCTAACCAATCTATTTGATCTATTTCAATAATCACGCGACCTTCTTCAATGTAAAAGCTAATTTCAGTTTGGCTATTTTCCCGCGCCTTTAAAATTTGTTGTATATCATTATATGTACTCATATTTATAGATTGCACGGGCTTGCCACTGCCTTCCGGTCTTGATCTCCAGTGATCTGTTAATGCTTAATAATGTTAATACAAAATTTATGCAGGCATGACCAGCGTAGAGCCTTGCTATTAACATTATTATTTTACTAAAAGATCTGCCTTTCAAAAATACGATTTTCAATTACTCACTTAGATTATTCTTCATATTATGGTTATTACTGTGCACATTTTGAAAAGTTTTTAAAAGTTATGTTCCTAAGTGCTCATTCCGCTTCAATCGGTTTTATGGTGGCTCTATGATATACTTGTCCGATCTTGATCAGATCACTACAGCGGACATGGTGCCGCATTAAGTGGATACAAACCGAATTTGGTTTCATTTGGTTGGTCGGTCGGCTTGCCGAAGCTTATATATCAGTCACATTGTAAATACGTAACCGATCTAGATCAAATCTGGTCGGTGGACGGGGGCTGCAGTGAATACAAGGGATACAAGACGAATTTGTTTTTATCTGGATGAAAAACAGAAAAGTTATGATTTTACAGTCGGTTTAATAGGGGTCATATAGCTCCTATAGTTGTGCGATCTGGATGAAATTCGAACTTAAGTAACGTCCAGACAAAATAAGCATCTGGTAAAAATTTCAGCTTTGAAGCTTTGAAGACTTCTGACAAATCAAACCAAAAATTCGGTTTGTATCCATTTGAGCATGCCCTACGTCCGCAGGCCTGATCTGATCAAGATCGGACAACTATATCATAGAGTTACCATATAACCAATGTTTCCGAAATGAATACTTAAAAGCATAACTTTTCTGTTTTTCATCCACATTAAAACAAATTCGCCTTGTATTCCTTGTATCCACTGTAGCCCCACGCTCACCAACCAGATTTGATCTAGATCGGTTATATATTTATAATGTGAATGGTATATAAGCTTCGGCAAGCTTAAGCTGGCCTTCCTTTTTAGTTTTTACTTTGAGCAGACAGTCAGTAAGCCACTATCAACATTTCAGGTGCACTTGATTCCATTTTTCTCACCCAAATTTGGTGCAAATTCTTTGCTTCTCTTTTATTATAGCACAGCCAAATACGTGTAACCTCTTTATTTGTCAAAAACAAACTAAGTATGCTATGTACTTGAAAAGTCACCTTACATTTTGAACACAGCACCTATAAGCACCTTAAGCCCCTTGTCTACTGACCTACCAAACTTAATAATCGCAAGATAATATTTTTGAAATTAATTTAATGAACTGCCAACTACAAAACGTAACTACAAAGAGAGAGAAGTTCCAAAACTCTGCCGCAGAGCAGTTTCTGCCGAAAATTTCTTTGCGCAATAATGTTGTTTGCAATTAAATTTTTAAGCACTTTTGCAACATATCTTACAAGGCAATTTGGGTCGCAGCAACAATGTTGATGGCATGTTCTGGCAAGATTCTATACATATGTATAGAAGATTGCGTATGTTTATAAATTAATTTTAAATAAATCGTTTTTTTGCGAATTAGTCAGCCTCCTCAAATGGATACAAATCGAATTTAATTTGGTTTGGATGAAAAAGAAAAAAGTTATGCTACTATGCGATTATTACGGAACAATTGGTTTTTAGCAGTCCGATCTGGATTCAACTTTAACTTAACCAGCGACAAAAAAGGATCTGGTTAAAAAATTGCAGCTCTGTAGCTTTTAAGACTTCTGAGATCTTTGTGTTGGAACAGAACATTTATTGGAATTATTTGGACATGTGAATGTGTACATTTGGTTTGAAATTTAGGACTCATAAAATATAATATATTTTATTTATGTTTATTTACATAATACAGCTTGGCAAAAGTTTGAATTTGTTTTTTTTCGAATCGTTGGACTCTTTAAAGTATAATTGATATTCTCGCACCTTTAAAGCAGTTATTCACAAATATTTATTTAGTTACGATATTATTTAATAACATCGCTTTCCATTGTATTGAAGAATTGTCCACCCTAATTTGTATTTGTGTACACACATATGGTATGTAATACATACTATGTGTGTATACCAGAGCGTGGGGTTGAGCATTTGCCTGTGTGCACGCCTTCGCCTCTCTATTCGATGTGTTAGGCTATTCTCGCAACCGCTTTCTTTGCCAGTTATGGGTAGTTATTACTTACAATACAATACTGTACATAGTACATCTAGGCAGCCGGCCCTCCGGGGCCGTGCGGGACCGAGACCTGCAATGCTGGTGATGCTGCTCATGCTGATTATAGCAAGATTTCCCCACTGGTGTTCTGAATTTGACTTGACCATCGCATAACATTGATTTGTGTTCTAAGTGCCACACCAACGCCATGTTGAAGCTCTTAAGCATTTACGGCCATGCAGTGCTATTCGAGTAGTATCCTTTTGGTTAGTTTTTTCTCCACAATTCATTTCTTTGAGATAAATATTACTTGGATCAGTATTATTTTATGTATGCGCATATAAATACGCACACATAAGAATTGCTCAAATTTTGAAAGTGCGGATTATAAGGAAAATCGGTGATACCTTGTCACGCGGCGTGAAGTACATGAAGTGTAGTTAGTGTAAATATCCCTGATATCCTTTGAAGACTTTTATTAAACTAAGACAAGAGAGGAAAGCTAACTTCGGGTAGCTGAAGCTTACATAATCTTGAAAATAATGCACCATTATTTGTTTTAGACGGCGATCTTTAAAAATGTGAACTCGGGCAGCTTTGTGGAATAGAGAAAGATGTAACAGCGATAGACAAGTAGCCAATTCTCCTCATCAGTAACCGTTATTAAGCACATATGACAATTTAAGCGTATATGACAACTGAACGCTGCAACTTAATAGTTTCTATTTAACTGCCGATACACAGAAAAGGGACTTATGAATTTAAAACGCCTCTTATTCTGCGGAATTGAGTTAAAACTGGCATATTTTTGCATCTTTGCGCCTGTTAGTCTTTGAAAATTAAACTCCCGTTATAATTTTCGTGTCTTTTTTGCCGTATTTTCTGCCACACTGGGACTTGTGGTTGCATTTGTGCATATAGAAATATCTATGCAATGTGAAGTGCAAATGAATTTCTAAATTTTTAGCTTGTTTTAGGGACCTTTTTATTTCTACTCACTTGACCTCGTGCTTACTAAAAATACATTTACAATTAGAAAGGTCAACAAACCAAAAACTATAAAAAAAAGAAACATATTCATATTTGACGTTTGTAAATTGTCCCTTCTGCATGTTAAATATTCTCTCTCTCTCTTTCTCTATATCTTTCTCTGTTTGATTTTGAATTACTTTCCGCAGTGTCGACAAGTATATAAACAAGAAAGGAAGGTTAGCTTCGGCTTGCCGAAGCTTACATACCATTAACATTTAAATGCGCGCTTCTACGTCAGCTGCCTACTATATTAATCCGATGTGAATCAAATTAAGTCAGCAGGTGTGGGTCTCCTCAATTAGATACAAAGCGAATTTGCTTTGATTTGTATAAAAACAAGATTAAGGTATGCTACTAGGTGTTCATTTCGGAACAATCCGTTATATGGGAGCTATATAATGGATACTGCAGACAATAAAGCATCTGGTAAAAATTGCAGCTCTGTAGCTTTTAAGATCTCTGACATCTCTGTGTTTAAACAGGCGGAAGGAGGGACGGGCATGGTTATATCGATTCCCCTTGCCATAAGCTATAGTTATAGGATGCTTTAGGTTATTTCAATATCGAGTACAATTTTTAAGCTTTGACATACCAAATTGAACGATGACATAAAAATCAAAGGAAATAATTAAATATATATATCTTCTATTCTGATTTATTCCACTGCACTATGGGGAATTTGGCCAGTTTTTTAAATTAATAGCTTGAAGATGTAGCAAGAGTTACCCTTTATAAAGGAATGGAAAGACTTTTTTACAAAGTAAGCGTAGCAGTAAAAAAAACCGTTCATATTGGGGGTATTAAGACCAAGAGACTTATAGCTACATGTGGACATCATTTTGAGAGGATAGGGGAAGAATACATGGCCTACTAGGTTTGAAGTGTAGCTAATGTTTAACTGTCGTTGGTTTTTAAATCTTAGCAGGCGTATTTTATGAACCCTCAAAACACCTTAAATTTTTCCTTATCTTCGTACTCAGTTACATAAATGAAATTATAAACTCAAGGGGTTTTCTCAAGTTTTCGATATTCATTTCTGTAAATCGCTGGGGATGTCCATGATACACCTCATATTCTTGATCAGCATTACAGGGGCAGTCGATATATATCGAAATATATCCGTCCGTCCCTCCATCTGTCCGTTCAGACATTCATTTCTCTAAATCGGTGGGTATGTTCACGATACCCCTCATATTCTTGATCAGCATTACACGGGAAGTTGATATAGATAATATCTATTAGATATATCAGTCTGTCCGTTTCAATGCAATATCTCAAAAGTCTCAAGAGCTACAATGCTGAAATTTAAACCAGGAGCTTCTAATATCTGCACGATTGTTAAGTTTAAGATTCATCCAGATCGAACAATTACATCATATATGAGGTGTGCACAAAAGTAGGGAGATTTTTTAAGTTTCGGCTATTTTCTATTTTAACAATTTTATTAAATCAAACATTGTTTCAACATCATAGGCATTTAGTTAAAATCTCTTTATGTGTAAACACACTATTTACCGATCTGCCAAAACGGTTGCTTGATATTTGTGGACTGAATCGTGAGTTACTTTTGGGAGTTATATTTGTCAAATATGAATTATATAGTGAGTATGAGTATTTCATAGTTCGAAATTCGTTTATAGCGCTTTCGCTTGTTTAATTTGAAATTTAATATATAAACTACATATATACATATACATGTATACATATGTATACCGGTGATATTAATTTTGGATTCGACCAACTGATTTAATGACAACTTACAGTTAACTAGGACGTCAAATCGCTTACTGACTGTGGGCGGTATGCCATTAGATGCTATACAGAGATAGCCACCCATATCCGTGCGATGTACATTAGTGAGAGTAAGTCGCTCCCCTTCCACCAATTTCATTGCTGCAATAACAACAGATAATAAAGAGACTCTTTAAGGTAAATATTCATATTAAGCAATCTATATGTTGTCTGTTGTATAGAAATATGATACATTAAAGGCTGTTCAAAAAAATTAGTTGACAATAACTAAGGATATAACTCAAAAAGCAATAGGAAAAAACCTGAAAAATTATATGTAGTATTCACAATCACCTTGCTTGTCTTTGCTTTCTGTACGGAGAATGATGTCTTTGCCGTCTTCACGTCGCCACTGTACCGTGGGCTCTGGCACGCCGGTGGCACTGCATATGAGGGAAATGCTGCCGCCTTCAGTACTGATGCCCTCCTCTAGGTTCTGGTCGGGGTGGTTAAGAATATCCGGTGGAACAACAACATCTAAATAGCCCGACTGCAAAGTAGACCAAAGAATTCATACAATTTTTTGTTGTTGTTGCTATTCCACATGTGTGCATTTTCAAATGACATCAAAAGTGCAACGCCAATTTGCCACCTTAACTCTTAAATGAGAATGAGAGTCTAACGAATGGAGTGGGAGTTTTAACGTCTAAGCCATGTAATACCTTGGAGACTTAGCTCGGTCTTGGTTGCGCTCTCCGTGGAAGAGGAGCGGTCGAGGTGGCTGTATGGGGTTGAGTAACTTTGGATTTTGGTTATGGCTATGGGTATGGTATGGGTAAGCCTTGTGGGACAGACGCATGGACGGGCACTCACCAGACTCTTCATTGGATCCGTGTTCACTTGGCACATGTAGCTGCCGGAGTCGTTTAGCTGGACGTGGGATATGTGAAGTTTCCAGGTGTTGTGACCGTTGTGTGTCACTGATAATCTTGGATTTAGTGAGACCATATGTGTGTGTATGCCAAGTATTGCTTTTGAATCAGATTTAATCCATGCCACCTGAAATTGCAAGAGCACAAAGAGATGTACACATTCTCACAGCGTTGTCACATGTTAGTTTCCACCATATACATGAGTACAAGCAGAACACACCCCTTACCACTACCGGCCATAATAACAGAGGCACAGCCAGAGTGGATTTTCGCTCATCCATGTGAATTAAGTGCTGTCCATACATGTATTAGGCCAGATATTATTAAGGGGCTTAACATATTTATGCAACACCTTGAAGCCTAAGTCTTAACTTAGGGAAAAAATGGCGTTAGCTAAGTGGTACGCAAAGTTCCCATTGAAAACGCTCCCAACCATATAAAGTACATGTATATATTCTTGGTCAGCATGACAAGGAGAGTCAATATAGCTCAGTCTGTCTGTCCCGTCCGTCCGGATGTATGATAGTATGGATCTAGATTGGATTGGAACTATGAGAGATAGAGACTTCAAATTTTAATATTATTTGTACGCAGACTCCCGCTTTTTAGGCAAGCGCCATACAAGCCCACAGAAAACTCTTGTGTTTTTATTAGGAAAAACTTATTTGCTAATTGGAATCCAAAGAATTGCGCATCTGCGTTATAAATATATCGAGGTAGTCACTTATGTGTGTAAACGAGTGAGTATGTCTTGCATTTTTCGTGCGTGTTGTTTTAAATCATTGGCAGATGGCCAATCATGATCGCCACAGGCTTTGACGATACATTTATGACGTCACGGTGCTTGCATTTGTCTCATTCATGTAACGGACCTGCGCATTGCTATATCTCTAGACTCTCTTTAGTGATATCATATAGCCTTACATAACCGATTACTTTGGAATGTACATTTAGAAGAAAATAATTTTTGGTTTCGAAGCAGGATATAAGCAGTTGACGGGCGCTCGTTTGTTCATTGATATAAACATATACATATAAACAAGACATGTCAATGAATGCACAAATATGCATGTGTATGGCTGAGTCGGGTCGAGTAACTGTTTGATGCGGCTGCTGCTGCTGCCAAAGAAGCTTTTATACCTGCTCAACTACGCGCTCAACTAATGACAGTTTTGTAGAAATCAAAATTTTATTTATTTTTCGCTTTCAGCAATTTTCTTGCATTTTCTTCTTTCTTCTCCTCGATAACACTAACTAGATTGGTATTTGCATATATGATATGTATTACAATTGATATGAACGATATTTAATTGACGATAAGTATAAATTCAACCTAAAATTAATTAATTCAGCGACAGTAGTAGTATTGTACTCGTGCAAATGTATATACAATTTAAATTATAATCGAGGGCGAACCTTAAGCCTTTCGTCTCTTTCATTCACAGTGAGCATGCAATCTCAATATTATCCTCGTAGTCGTAGCAGAAGCGAGTGCATTGTATTCGTGTAGATGACGATGGCTGTTTCCCCTATATGCAATAGATGGTGAGTATGAGTATCTTATAGTCGGAATATCGACTATAGCGTTCTTACTTGGTTTGACTTAATTTCAAATCTGTTTAAACCCATCCTTTTGCTCTTGATTTGACAAGTATTGCGCTTGATTACCAATTCAATCCTGTTCCTTACTTTATGCAATTCTCTTATCCCGGATTCGGTGTTGAAATTTCCATTACGACCTTATAAAATATATCATAGCATTTAATTGATCAGCATCAACAGCCGAGTCCACCTAGCCCTGTTCGTCCGTCTGTTCGTATGTCCCTAGATCTTGCAGACTATAAAAAGCTAGAGTGGTTAATCTTTGGTTTGTATGGTATGTAAACTCCCCTAGTGAACACGCAGCTCAAGTTTGTTTTAAATTTTGCCATGCCCCCTGCCGCCGCCGCAAATCGTAAAGAACTTATATCTCCCATAATTTTTGACACATTCAGTTGAAACTCGATTAAAATTATATACAGATCTCCCGAATTGCATTAAGATCGGTTAAGAATTGAAGACTAAATCGTTAAAAACGTTCTGCTTAAGAAACCCTGACCACAAATAAATTGCATACACTAATTTATACATATATACATTGAAGCATGCCCTCACTACCCAAAGTGGTGATCACCACCACCATAGCTACCTAATTTCGATACTTACAGGTCGATACTTACGGTGTGGTTACAGGTAATGCAGGGCGGAACTACCGCAAAGAATATTATTTTCTGTTATTTGCTTTTTTTTTCTTTCATAAAAAGGAAAGAAGAGGAAACAATGCAACGCAATTTATTATATTGTGCCCTTGCAAAATGTTTTCTTATAGATGAAATTGATAAGCTGAAAAGCCTGCCTTGTGCTCTTTGTACAATTGCAATCAAATTAAAAGCAAAACGCTAATTAGTCCTGTTATTTATTGTTTACTTTGCCTTTGCCGAAACCCTTATATTATACTTAGTCTCTTATGCTACACAAACCGATATTATGTTACAAAAAAAAAACGTTTACTTGTAGTTTGGTCTCTTCTATTTGAACAAGCAAAGGTAAAGCAAGCCCAACTTTTTGGTGATCGTGCATTAAAAACAAAGTAGTTAAATAAATCAAACCCAAATCAAACCAAAAAAAATTTAACAAATTCAGCGAAACTGAAAAGATAAATACAGTACGTCGACTGTACAACCAGATATTACATAATTAAGAATACAATGAATTCACATTATAAATATATGCCCGCCTCTACGCCAGTTGCCTACAATAAAAATCCGACCTGAATGAAATTAGGTCAGAAGGAAATAAATACTGACTAAATTTAGATGAAAAGCAAAAAAGTTATGGAACGATCGATTATATGGGAGCCATATAATATATTGGTCTGATGTCGATAAAACTCGAACCTAACTAGCAGGCAGGAAAAATAAGTATCTGGTAAAAATCTCAGCTCTGTAGCTTTTAAGACTTTCGACATCTTTGTGTTGAAACAGACGAACGGACGGACAGAAGGACATGGGTATATCGATTCCCCTTGCCATGCTGATCAAGAATATATATACTTTACGAAGTCGGAAACGCTTTTGTGAATTGCAAACTTCCTGATAAAATTAATATGCCATCACAATTTTTGGGAGTGGTATAATGATGTTGTCATGACCTACAATGTGGAAGGAGCCCAAGGCCTTAAAGGACACTAAGTCTTTTAAATGGTGTTCTCGCTGGTAAGGTTCTTAAATAATGTATATAATTTTACACAATTGGTAAATTTCATGTCGTTAATAATTTCATAGTCAATTGCTATGGACGGCGGTGGATCGGCAAAAGACAAGCTGCAGAAGAAATGCGTTTTTAAGAATAAATGCACATGAAATGAAAATAATAGTGACAAGTAAGAACGTTATAGTCGACATGCCGACTATAAGATATTTTTTTTCTTGGAGTAGGGTGCTCTCATACAAAATGTTTTTTTTTACGATTTTGTCTACAATTATTTTCCGATCTTAACAAAACTCGGTAAGTCGGTATATTATTTGCTTATACATATACAAATTCAGTTCAACTAAATCTGTGGAACATATAAGGTTTTAATCGTTTTGCAGGGCGGGAGGAATATCGACTATAGCGTTCTTAAATTTTTTTTTTTTTTTTGGGTGGGGGGTGCTACCACAGAAATCATAAATATTCGGTTTGTATATATTTAAGGATGCCTTACTTCTGTTGACCAAGTTTTATTCAGATCGGGCAACTATACATATAAATAATTGGTTTTTATTTATTTAAGAAGGCCCCAAGTATGTTGACCAAATTTAATTTTGATTCCAGACATATATTCTTAATCGAAACCCAAATTTGGCACTTGCCGGCATTAGAGCTAAGCAAAGACCAATTATTCGGAGTCGAAACAAACACCGAAACGCTCTCTATTTATACCCTAATATATTCTTACTCTGTTTCCATCTCTCTCATTTACATGATTGATATTGCTTGGCGTTTTTCATGAAAAAAGCAGAGCCAAGGCCAAATCGAAAATTGTGAAATGGGTATTATGCCTGTGTATATATCTATGTACAAATATCACATAACATATAATGCATATTCGTAAACAACGTTATATGTACTGCGAAATTTTAAGGCATAGAATGTGGATATGTTATAATAATTTTTAAATTTTCGGTTCAGTCTGTGACTGACCCTCACGCACGATACGACAACAGATTGTGACTGTGTGGCTGCATCGGCAAATACATCTGTCCCTATGGACACCCCTCAAAGTGTGGCAGATCCCGTTGAGGTTGCGCCAGTCCCGCATCCTAGTACTCCAGGCACTGTGCACGCTGAAAAGACGCCTAAGCCCACACCTATCTCAGTGCTTGGGATTGAAAACTTACCCAAACTTGAGAGCCTACTGAACAGGGCGGTGCACAATGACTAATAGGAATTCAGAATGGCTCCAAATAACATTCTGCGAATTTATGCGAACAACTGTAAATACCCATAGAAGTATTACGAAACAGTTGTCCTCCGCAAATATGAACTATACGCATTTTTGCCTATCGGAGTACCGGACCTTTAGTGTGGTTGTGCAAAACCTCGCAGCCTCTACTCCGAAGACCCTAATTCACAGCGATTTTGAAATGTACGACGTGATTGTAAATTTATACAACTTAAAGTCCGGAAGCACACATCACATGAATTAGTGTTTGATCTATCGTTGACCCCAGGTCACAACACATGGCTTGTAGATCTCAAACAGGACCCAACAGGGAGGATCTAAACAAAATTGGAAGCCAGCGGGTAAGGATAGAACCCCAAAGGAAAGCAACAGCATTAGGCAATGCAATATATGCCACGAATTTGACCACACCAAGAACTACTGCCGGGAGCAGCCTAAATGCGGAAGATGTGGCTAGGACGATTGGACTTCTTAAAACCACTGCCGAGTGAAGGTAATGGCGCACCTTAGATGCTCGAATTGCCATGGCAACCATGACGCCACCCACAAGGCTTGCATAATTTAGCAAAAGATAATAAGGACCAAGAACAAAACCATAAATACTGTTCCAGTTGCCAAAGGCACTCGCCACTAAATAGTCCCGCAGATAATCGACTTCATTCCCGATGCAACTGTGTAACAAGGATTCTCCTCTGACAAGGGCTCTGCTCTGAAGCCACAAGAAGTAAGAAAGTTAACCCGGTCAGGCACAGACCAGCTACACAAATGGTCAGTCATCTCAAGAACTAAATAAACCGGATCATTAAGAGGGATGTTCATCTCGGCATCTTCGATGCCCTGCTAAAGACCCTAACAGTATCAGTGCTTACCAATCAATTTACCAATCACTTCAGTAAAAGTTGCCGTGCTGGGTAACATCACGCTTGAAAATTTTGTTTTGCGCCCTTGCGAATGAACGAAGAACAAGTAAGAAAGCTATATTTGACATTCCGACTATGATGTTCTTACACGTTATTTATTTTATATTCGACACACTCGAAAGTATGCAACACCTTATTTTTTGGAGGTAGGGTGCTCTCATACAAAATGTTTTTTTTTTTTAGGTTTTTGTCCACAATTATTATACGACCTTAATTTTTTTTGGCAAATCGGTAGATTGTGTGCTACTACATATACAAACCGATTTTCAAATAAATATGTTAAGATTTCTGGAAAATATAAGGTTTTTATCGATTTGCGGGGGCGGGAGGGAGCATGGCAAAATTTTGAAAAAAAACATTCTGACACATTGCAAATTTGCTGATCCTCATAGTATTCGAGATATAGTTGTTTTTGTGGAGGGGGTGGGCAAAGTTTTAAAACATTTAACCTGACGCTCCAAAAGGGGACTCTAGCTCTTATAGTCTCCGCGATCTAGGTGTTCTACAATTATTACACGATCGTAATCTAATTTAGATTAGTATTTTGTGCTTATGCACATATAAACCGAGTTTCAAATCAATGCGTCAAAAATTGATCTGACGAATTACTAAGCGAGCTTACGTGTGAAGCTGCTCGCCCATTCTGTTTTTGCCCCAATGGACAGATATATGCTCTTCTTTGAGCTAACCCAGCTAGAAATATCTACAAAAATGACAAAGACTCTTCCCAGCTTGTATAAAGACAAACCTCAGCCGTATGGGACGGCGATCCCTTGTCATCGGGGTTCCCAACTGAGTGTTGAGTGAAACGGGAATGCCTCCTAAGCATACGGCTATTTTCTATTTACCATGATGATCTCAATGATCATCTCTCAGGTGGAATTATGATTCAGAAAAAGAAGAATTAAAGCACTTAAGTTCGACGAAAAGTGGTCCTATGGAAATGAAAAGCTCGATGCGGTTAAAGAATATAAATATCTTGGCGTCTGATTACTCACAGTGGCACCTTAGCTCTCCCAGACTAAAATGGCGATTAGCTCCACCTGGAAGTCTGTTCTCGGTAGGAACGATGTAACATAAAATATAAATTATTTGAGGAAACGGCTAGGTCGGTAATGTGCTAAGCTGCCCAAATATTGGGAGGACTTGCCTATAACGTTGTTGAAAAACTCCTGCGCTTCTTCATCAAAAAGATATTTTGTCTACCTCATCATGGACCTAATAAAGTCATTATGCTTCAAACTGGATTGCCACCAATCGTTCGTACACTTTTGGTATGAACATAAATTATATGGTGGCATTAAAGGTACATGCAATGCCTGAACGGACGGACGGACAGATGGACATAGCTAGATCGACTCAGATGTTGATGCTGATCTAGAATTAATATGGGGTCGGGAACGCTTCCTTTTGCCCGTTACATACATTTGCACGAGTACAATATACTCTTCTATTATTCTAGAGTAGGAGTATAACAATTTAGAATATCTGATTACGTAATATTTGCCAATAGGTATTTGCATTGTGTTGTATATACATACCCGATAGTGATCCAAATTGTCGACAACACAGGTAAATGATACATCTCTTCCCTGTGGTACGGTGAGATTGGTAAGCTGCGCTAAAAACTCCGGTCCCGCTTCATCAAGTTCACTGTGACCTTTGGATGATAAGCAGAGATAAAAAAATAAGTAATTTTTTTTTTAATTGCTTACGCTTTTTAAACGTAATCGGATCCCCAAAAAAGTTTGTTAATTACCTTCGAATATGGTATGGAAAGAAATATAGTATAAAAAGTAAGGCTAACTTCTGGTAACCGAAGCTTGCGTACCTTTGCACATTCGGATATGCCTATATAGGATATGCCTATATTGATATCTTTCTATCAGCATAAATATGTCAATATGTCAGACGAACATATATAGATATAGGTGTATATATTGATACATTTTATCGACTTTCCACAGCCACTCAAAAAAATTCTGTATTACCACAGAAACTTGAGGTAGTTTTTAAAGCAAGATAGCAACAAAAAATAAATATCATATCACCCTTACTGAAGTGGAAAAGGAAATCAAAAAGCTTCGCAATAACAAGGCTCCAGGCGAGGACCAGTTTGATAATCGCTCTATCAAGCTGCTCCCTCGCAGAGCTTTGCTATTCCTCGTATTGATTCTCAACTCCGCTCTTCGACTCGGACACTTCCCAGGCGCCTGAAAGAAGGCCAACATCATCATGCTACACAAAAGTGGGAAGCCAGCAGATGAGCTGGATTCGTACCGTCCAATAAGCCTACTGCCAGCATTTGGCAAAATATTGGAGAGGTGCATTTTAAGAAGGATTCTTGAAACCAGCGCGGTCAAAAAGGCAATGCCAAAATTTCAGTTCGGCTTTAGGCTCAGGCACGGCACGCCCGAGCAACTACACCGAGTTGTAAACTTTATTCTGGAGGGATTCCACGGAAAGGAGTATGTTGTCGGAGCGTATCTGGATATCCAGCAGGCATTTGATAGAGTGTGGCATGCAGGACTCTTGCATAAACTTAAAGATCTACTTAATCCACAGCTCTATCTTATTGTTAAAAGCTTTCTTCACGAACGATCCTTTAAAGTTTTTCAGGACGAGGTGTCCTCTCATGCAAAGACTTTCAGAGCTGGTGTACCCCAGGGTAGCGTGTTAGGGCCAACCCTTTACAGCTTGTATACGCACGATATGCCTTCAGCTGACAACATGCCGATCTCGGACCAGAGCAATCTGCTTGTCGCCACCTTTGCTGATGACACTGCGGTACTGGCCAGAGACAGTTGCGTCTTCACCGCTACAGATCTCATCCAGATCTATTTAAAAAAATTCGAGAACTGGGCCTGTAGATGGAATATTGCCATAAACACTGATAAGTGTGTACAAGTCACATACACTCTCAGAGTGCAAACCTCTCCTGGGGTATTTTTACATGGTCAACTGTTAGAGCAGAAGGAAGCTCACAAATACCTTGGAGTCACTCTGGACAAGCGACTAAACTTCCAGCGCCATATAAATGATGTAGTTAAGCGTCTGAAGACAAAGGCGAGCAGTTTGGCTTGGCTTCTTAATGCCAGGAATAAACTGTCAGTAACCAACAAGACGCTCATTTACAAAGTCATTCTGGCACCCATTTGGAGATATGGTATTCAGGTATACGGCATAGCGGCTAAGTCGAACCTTAATAAAATACGTGTTGTGCAGTCCCAATTCTTGCGCAGAATTTCTGGTGCGGCATGGTACATACGCAACAGCGCTATCCACAAAGAACTCCATGTACCGAGGATCGGAGATGTGATCAATCGCCAAGCTTCTTCATATCTAGACAAACTCGCACATCACCCTAACCAGCTGGCGCAAAGGCTCCTAAGAAGTAGACGTATCCACGGAGTAAGAATGAGAAGGAGGCTCAAGAGAGTCCACACAACCGACCTGTCCCACAGAACCCTTTAATCTTCCCCTTTTGCCATCCAGTTACCCTATCATCTAGGTTTAAGTATGTACATATTTTGTACATATATCTTGTTGAAAATTAATTATAAACTATAGTATAAGTTGTTAAGAATAGTAACAGTAAGCTATATATCGTTGTAAAATAATAAACAATCACCATTAAATAATAGCCGAACGAACGAACCTTCGTTCGAATTATGGGATATATAAGACTTTTATCTACTATAAAAACATCAACAAATGTTGCATAGTTTTGAGTGTGTCGAATATTAAATAAGTATCTTATAGTCGGAATATCGACTTTAGCGTTCTTACTTGTAGACTTCTCGAACAAGTGGGTACCCTCGAGCCAATGAGAGTGCTATTGCGTGCCTTTCCCGTTCCTCACCACGATATGAAAGACTAATTTGGCGGCCAGTGGTCAGAAGTATTTTGCCTTTCCTTTACTTCTCGCACAAGCGAGCTCTTTCTTGCATTAACATCGCGTTTTTCGCGTGATGGCTATATAAATCGTGGTTGGAAAAGAAAGTTAAATGGTCCAACATGCTCACAATTTTTACGAATATATTAATCTGTTTGAAATAAATTGATTTGTTTTCATGGACGGTTTTTATACCATTCACAAAATTGTATATTAACTTTGTCATTAGGTTTGCAACGCTTCGGTGCGTTCCCGACTATGTAAAGTATATATTTATTTAATAAGCATGCCGAGGGTATTCGATGCTTTCGTCCATCTGAGATTTTTAACAGAAGCTCCTTTTATGTGCACGCTGATTGAGCTTAAATATCATACGGATTCGATTGGATTCAGTCTGGACAACCAAATCATTTAGCTGCTATATAACGAATTGTTTCATAAGAAAAACGAAAAAGCACTCTAAGAAAACAAAGCAACCTATTTCAAGCAAATGAAATCATTTTGTATAAAAATGTATAAAAAACCAAATTGTAAGCATATTGGACCATTAAAAACTCTTTCAAAACCATGCAAGATGTTTATCCTAGCGTCATCAGAGCTTGAAATTTCGTGGCGAGGCCATTCACCAGCTAGAGTAAAAGTAGAAGTAAATAGTAAAATTCTGCTGTCCGTTCAGCTGGCCGAATGAGCCCTAAATATCGTGTCTCTCAGTTGCTATTTTAAGCTATGAACAAAAGAAGTTCAAGAAATGTTCAGTTAAATTACACCTTTGTTTTATATTTACAATGTGAATGGCATATAAGCTTCGTTTTTTTTTTTCGATTTTGTCTGCAGTTATTATCCATTCTATCGTCAAAAACTATGGGAGTGCATAGGGTTTTATCGAAAGGGCGCTGTGGCAAATTTTGTGACAAAGTATACTAGAGAAATCTTGATGCCAAATTTGATGATAGACGATCATAGAAAATATACACTTTATATTTAAACGAATATGGCATTTCTTTTACTCTACGAGTACGGGTAAAATTAAAATTCATCGCCAATAACAGTTACGAATAGCCTTTTGGCAGTAACAGCTCATAGTTTCATTAGTACTGTTCTAATAATTACAATTCTCGCTGTGACAATGTTCTTCTCTACGGCATTTACATCTCAAGTGAGAACCGAAGATAGTGATAATGGTGGCCGTGGGCTAATAAACTTATAGACTTTCGCCTAAGAAAGAGAATGCCTTTTCTCACTGTCAGATCAACGCATTTGCCTTTTGTACCAACACATGAACTATTTTATTTGACCTTTTGGATTGAAAAACAGAAAAGTTATCCTTCTTAGTGTTCATTCTAAAGCAATGGTTTATATGGGAACTATATGATTTAATTTACCGGTCTGGATGAACCTTGAACTTAGCCATCGTGCAGATAAAAGAAGCATTTGTAGCTGTTATGACTTCTGAGATCTTGGGGTGAAACAGACGGACGGACGGACATGGCTATATCGTTCTAAGCATTGCAAACTTCATCACAAAATGGTATAAAAATCTCTCTTAGGCTTACCGCAGCTAAGATACCATTTACATCTAATATTTAATTGAATTTCGATAAAAGACAATAAGAAATTAAGGTTATCTTCGGCTTGCCGAAGCTTATAAACCATTTATATTGTAAATATATAGCCGATCTATGCAAGGGATACAAGACGAATTTGGTTTGATTTGGAAGAAAACCAGAAAAGTTATGCTGCTAAGTGTTTATTCCGTAACAATCGGTTATATCGTAGCTATATTATATAGTTGTGCGTTCTTAATCAGATTAAATCAGCAGACGTGAGACCTCTTCAAATTGATACAACACTAATTTAGTTTGATTTGGAAGAAAAACAGAAAAGTTATGCTGCTAAGTGTTTATTCCGGATCATTCGGTTGTATGGTAGCTATCTTGATCAGATCAGGAGAGCAGACGTTGGCCTCAAAAGGATACGATTCGAGTTTGCTTTGATTTACAAGAAAAACAGAAAAGTTATGCTATTAAGTGTTGAACAAACAGTTATATGGTAACCATACGGTATGGCTGTCCGACTTTGATAATTCAAATCGATAAAAGCGGACCAAGAACGGGAGCGAGATAGCGTTCCATATTTTGTTGAGTTGTTGTACGGCTTACGAGAAAACGGTGACGACATCAGCATATGTCAAACTGCTTTTGAGAATGGTTCATGGTTGAACCTGTAGCATTAATAATGTTTACGAGCAGTCGTTGTAGGAGCAAGAAGGTCTGTGTAAGAGCATGGCGGTAATTTCGAATGACAAGTAGTGTCAAGTGATGAACCTTTAGAGAACCCTTTTGACAACCCCGTCAGAGAACTTGTTAGAGAAACCTTTGGAAAGATTTGTAAGAGAAACTGCTAGAGAAGCCCCGTTAGAGAAACCCCGGTAAAGAAAGTGTTAGAGTGAAGTTCATTTTGACTGACAGTGTCGTATATCATTTCGATCCAAAGAAGAACTGTAAGAGAACTTCTTTTTGAAACCCCAGTTATAGATCCCTTTGAGAACAATAACATTTTTGTCTGTTACATTAGTGTTGAAATAAAAACACACCAGTTGAATAACACGACGTTAGAATTCAAGCCGGTCGTGTTTGTACTGCCACCATTGTCTTCGATGGTATCCAGCGAAACAAGACTATCAGACAATTTTTGTCCATAATTCGAAAATATAATTCATGTTTCCAAATGACTACCTTTGGTGCAGCAAACGTTGTGCGAAACAATTGCATACCCATAATCAAGGTGCAGGGCCAAACATATCATCGAGCTGGATCACTGGTACCATTACCGAATGCAGAATAAAAATTTCTCCAAATATAATTTATGGGAAACAATGATCAATAAGTTAATCGACGTTGTCGATTCAAACCACTTGTTGATCGCGACATTCTCGCTGCATTGAACATACCTTTTGATCAACATAACCTATTAGTATGTTTGTTAAAAACTCCTCTTGAAAAAATACAAGCTGATGATTACAAGGTTATTATTAAGGCAGATAAAAAACCTGTCGGTAGGAGAGCCATTATAAAAATATCTTTTGAGGTCGATTTAACCGATTGAAATCATCTCAGATTGCAAGTCGAACTTTATCGCCAGGTCTCACGGCGACATCACTGTTTATGATTACAGCAACCGTTATTTTAGTTCAATATAATTTGAATTAAGTATTCGCACATACCCTAAACCCTAACGAACATATTGGTATCCATTTAATGTAAATGTGAATTGGTAAAGTAGGCTAAAATAGGAGAAGCAATTTTGTATGGAATTGCCTAAGCGTATTAAGATAATGATATTGAATTAAAGCTTATTTATGTTGAAATTTTTACCATAGATTTCCGTCTGCAGTAAGCTGCTTACATATCAAAATCCTTACAATTATATTTACCTTGTGTATGTGCCAATGAAAGAGTTCCTGATGCTTGTATCTCTTTGACAAGTACCAAAAACATGAAGCTGACTATGACTTTTATGCAGCACTCCATCTGAGTCATGGTGACAATCTCAATGTTATTATTTAGTTTCGTCTGGGAATCTTCAGGTACAAGACTTACTATCTTATAGATTGTGTATAAAATATTTTACTATGCGTGGTATTCCCTTAGTGTCTATATGCTATTGATCACCAAACTTATCCATTCCATTCATTATTGTCATATGTTAACCCATCACCTTCGCTTTATCTGAAGAGTCCAAATTAGTTCTAAAAAGAGAATAAAATTCAAAAACAATTATGTTGAGTGTTTACAAACAAATATCAATTAAGGCTTAATGCTAAAGGTTTCCCAATTACTACACCATTAATCTGCCATTGAACTAATTTTTTCAGAATGCACACTTAGCGGACTAAAAGAGGAAACAAGGATGCCGTTAAGCTATCCTAATAATTACAAAAATAGTATCGACTATTCCGCCAGCCGATATTGTAATGTGAATAGGTCATCACTAATTTTGAGTAAGTCAACAGAGAATTGTACAACAAATGCAGAGGAATAAAGTTCGCAAGAAGCGTCGCCTTCAGTTTCGTTTTGCTTGGATGTCGTCAATTTAAACTAAATTCGTTCGTTCCATATGGGGCTTAGAATGGATACGTAAATGGTGACTTTGCTGTACAATGATAGCTTATTTCTGGGAGCCAGTAACCACGCTACCTTTCCGGCCTTTGCCATTACCGATTGCCGAACCATTGTTGTATGGGCTCGAAAATTTAGTTCCCTGTCAAGTCCACCTAGATATTTGTGAGAGATCATGTGCGTACGGGTGGAGCCCAGCATCGTAATGCCACTGCACGACAATGTCCTTGTAGCAAAGGTAACATTTGCGCATTTGCTGCTTTTAATGCCCGTGTTGCTGCAAGACTTCCGTAGCTAGAATAATGCTTGGACTTCTGCTAAACACAGCAGTGTCATCCGCGTAGGTTGCTATCAGCACATCGTCCTGCCGCCTTCGATGAATCTGTTACCCAAGCTTAGAAATAATTGTTCAAAGTCAGCTTTACACCAATGTTGGTTTGGAGGTAGATATATAGAAAAGATTTTGAAGCATCCAACATAAGTCGGCACACTCACTCTGGCAACCTGTCTATTCAGTCTTGACATAGGTTCATTCTGAGCATGAGCGATGATGATCGTATAAAGACTGGGATGATTAGCCAGGACGCAAATGTGTCTCAGTTATCAACATTGCATTTGCACTAAAGAAAAGCCCAAGCTCTTGAGTGTTTTTGACTAGCCCACGTGCATTTCTAAATGTAGGTTAATCATTTTGAAATAAGCTTCTGCACCAGGCCACGAAAGGCTTTGTTTGCCTCCATAGTATCCTGTATGAGTTTAAACATTTGGTCCATTCTGCTATTTAAAGCATTTACAGCTTTTTTCAATATTTTAAATTTGCTACTTAAATGTTGATCTTCAGCACCATCGAACAACTGGAAACTATCCTGCATTGTGTTCACGTTAATGTTATAATTATACTCGTACTCTAGTAGAGTAAACCACTATAGTGTATTCGTGCAAATGTATGTAACATGCAGAAGGAAGCGTCTAAGACCCCATAAAGTATATATATTCTTGATCAGCATCAACAGCCGAGTCAATCCAGCTATGTCCGTCCGTCCGTATGAACACCTAGATCTCGGAGACTGTAAGAACTAGAGAGACCCAATTTGGTATGTAGACTCCCCTTGTAGGTCGTCAGATCAAGTGTGGAGTGTGGAGCAAGGAGTGTGGATTTTCAGGAGAAGAGGATGTATACCGTCTGAGCAAAGCTCTCAAATGTAAATCTCTGCATTGCTGATGTCAGCAAAGAAATCAAACAAAATTATCACAATTCTGGACAATATCTTCGGAGAATCAGAAATCGTTGCATTTGAACTGATGGCAAAGGCACAAAAAATTGAATTTGTGAAAGAATTTGCAGATTTTCATGATATTAACTGTGCACTGCAAAACATAAATTCAGTGCTGTCATTCGTAAAATGCAAACTTGTTGACACTCAGAAACTACTAGCAATTCTAATTGAACGCTTGGAGGAGACTTATTATCGAGATTGGACACTGTTCATAAATTCCAGAGCACTAAGAGCAGAATAAGATTTCAACACTTGTGCAAAATATATACAGAAACAATCGACTTTATATCAAGATATCAGTTTATACAAGAAAATGAATAACATTAAAAAAAACAAATACATTTTGCAAAACAATCAAAGGGAGACCAGAAGCAATCATCAACAGCTGATAATCGGTAAATTCAAAATGTTTGGCATGTGATGGAGACAAGCACCCTCTCGAAAAATGCGGCAAATTCGACGGAGCGGATGTCAAAAAGAAGTGAAAAGTATAATAATCGCTTCCTACACTCAACAAAGACGACTACAGATGCACGAGCAACAGAAGCACCATCTACATCTTCGTTTAGTGGATGTATACTGGAAGGCAATTAGCAGGTACTACTCAAGATGGTTCCCGTAACCCTAGAAAGGCCTTCTGGAGAAAAGCAAGTACTCGCATTCCTGGACGACGGAAGCACAACCACTATACTGGCCAAGTGTACGGCAAGAGAAGTTGACATAAAAGGAAATATCACACCATTCTTTTCTGAATTAACTGGCGGACTGTACGCCGAAATCGTATGTTCACCTCATAGATGACCTCAACCTCCCTGCGCAAAAAATCGATTACAAAAAAATTAGAAGAGTATTCTTAAACAGAAATGGCAAATTTGCAAAACCAAAACCGATGCTTGTGATTGGACAACAACGTGGAAAGCTGATTACCACCCAATCTGAAGCCAACGGTACAATTATGTAAAATAAAACTGGGATGGGTTATGCATGGTCCAATAAAAGCAATTTAACCTGGGCTTAACTATTGAAGCTGCCAAATTAGTGGCGAGCATCTGCAGGACATGCTTAAAAGTTAGTTCCGCTTGGAAGGATTTTGAGTCTGTGCAAGTAAAGTAGACAAAACTAAACAACAGAGGAGCAATTGACAATTAGCAAAGTATCTTCATCGACAACTGAAGTTGATATCATTACCAGCGGGAAACAAGCAAAGCTGAAACGTTGGCTTTAAGGTCCAAAATTTCTGGAAGCCGAAAAGCAGGTGTGGCCAGTACAGAAAGATACTCCAGAAATCGACATAGTCATGGCCATACAGTCAGAAGAACATGTGTTAGAGATATATGCTCTTACGCACAACATGCTGGATTAAAACATTCCTTGAAAACTCGATAGCAAGCAAATTCAAACGAGATCTGAGTGAAGGAGTACTACAATTGTCCAAAGTTTAGAACAAAGTGGTACAACAGGAATGCTTTAACAATGATATACAATTTACCAAAACCGGCAAAGATCGGGCGAGCTGCGCTTGTCAAAATACTGCACATTCATGGTTCAAGAAGGAGTTCTCCGTATTGATAGCAGAATACAACGGGATAGTGGTATATTTCCGTCAAAACCAATTGTTTTTGACGTGTATACCAAACTGATCATACAAAACTTGCTCCAACAAGCCAACCGCAGGTGGTAGTGCACGAATTCAAACGGAACTATTGCATGCCAAAAATGAATACGCGAATCAAAAATTGCATAAAGGGATGTTTCTGGTACAAAAAGAGAAAAGCTAAGCCAATGCAACCAAAAATGGGATGGTTGCCAAAAGAGAGATTTACTATTATACAGAAACCATCTGCTGGGATACATTATTTCGGCACGTTTTGCAAGAAAGATGGTAGAGTCAAAATCGGAGGCATTTGAAAGCTCTT
Organism: Hirtodrosophila duncani; assembly: GCA_037043425.1. Lineage (NCBI taxonomy): Eukaryota > Metazoa > Arthropoda > Insecta > Diptera > Drosophilidae > Hirtodrosophila > Hirtodrosophila duncani. The sequence goes on along the minus strand of JBAMBM010000828.1, from coordinate 1,149,592 downwards.
CGGAAGAGGTATGGAGGGAGTCCTATTCACCTGCTTAACAACAAGAGCAGTACATCTCAAAGTGTCACATTCTCTGGATACTGATTCATGCATCATGGCAGCTCGACGATTGGATGGCTCGCCAGGGCAATATGAACCTTGCGTTCTTGAAGCTCTTGAAGAACTAATAAAAGAGCCATAAAATTATCTCTCGCAGCCAAAGGAATCGTCTGGAACCTTATTCCGGCAAGCGCTCCAAACTTTGGTGGCTGTTGGGAAAGACTGTACAACTTTTACACAGTTGTCTTGACAAGAAAAGCAGCTTGAAATGTCACTCATAGAAATCGATGCAGAGAAAGCACAATAAGAACATTTTAAAGTCAGATACCTTTTTGTCAAAATTGAGGAGTTCTTATTTCTGATATACTTTCTTCGATATTTTGGCATCGTTTGCCTGCGACCAATTATATACCAAATACACAAAACGTCAATTTTAACAAAAAGGTTACTTGACAACATTGTTGTTGCGCTTTTTGGAAATCGATTTCTTTGATTAATGGTACTATGTTAGTGCACAGCTTTGAAAAGTGATATAATTTTTTCCAATTTTCCACGAATTCCGACTACAAGATACTCGTAATCTTTATTTATTTATATTCGACACACTCGAAAGGATGCAACACTTTTAAAATTTTTTTGGTGGAGGAGGTGGGGTGCTCTCATATAAAATATTTGTTTAAGTTTTTGTCTACAATTACTATCCGATCTTAATGAAATTTAGCAAATCGGATTATGTACTAATTCAAATGCAAACCGAGTTTCAACTGAATGCGTTAAGATTTGTGGGAGATATAAGAATTTGATCGATCTGTGGTGGAGGGATTAGTGTGGGAAATATACAATACATACCCTACAAATCCTAGCTCTTATAGTCTCCGAGATATAGTCAATTTTGTGGAAAATTTATCGACAGACGGACATAGCTAGACAGACACGCGTCGGTCCCTCGCCAAGAAACACGATTTTTAATAAATTGATCCATTTTCTAAAGACTTAAATGTAAAAGTGAGTACGAATAATAAAGAGATATAATCATTGGCTTCAAGGAAACTGACATTTTTTAGAAATCGGCTGTGGCATTCTCGAGTAATGGTCAAAACAGCACGGTCACCTCTGCAACATATTCAACATTGGGCAGATTTTCAAAAATTCTTAACATCTCAGATGTTTCTACATAGATTTTAAAAGATTTATATGGCCTACGATGGAGAATTAATGCAGCAAGTGCACTCAGCCTGAAGGATACACTTTTTTTTGTTTGTTTGTTTTTCGTTAAATAAAATAAAAAAAAATACCTATGAAAACCAAATTGTTTCATTAGATATACACAAAAAAAAAGTATATCAAGTGCTCTCCCTACCGTTATTAACAATATTTAGATCATCCAATGTGCGTACAATAGCAAATAGCTTTGCATATGATGATGTGAGCTAAGTCGACACGCCACTTCCAGCTCTCTAAGCAAGTTCTATTTTGTCTCAGCCGCAATTAACCCATGTATTTTGCCCTCTCTCACTCACAGCAATCATAACAAAGTTCGCTCCTTTTGAATTCTCTCTCTCAGTGAGTTACACCACACTGTGGCATACACAGCTGCGTGCTTTCGGTTTATCGTTTTAGATATATCCTAGAAAGTTTTCATAATGATCCCAGAGAGTTTGAAAAGGGACAACAAAAGTCCGTTATAAAACGGAGACCTTCGTATACGACATAGGAAAAAACGGGAAACCGTACTATTGAAAAATATTGATATTGTAATGTTTTTGTAACTTTTTGATTGATTTTTTTTCTTAGTGTAAGATAAAAGTATTTTTTTTTGTCTCTCTTAAACTTTAATGATCTTTTGATGAGCGATTTCTTGAAGTTATCTATGGTTAAACCGTTTATAGGACAAAGTCATTTAAATCTTTAGAGATTTTGAGAGATTCTTGTGTAAACACTTTAATTTAAAGACTCATTTGTGTTCCATGGTATTAAGATTGATAAAAAGTTCAATGGTTACTAGATTGCTTTCTTTTTTGAGGCGTTTCGAAGAGCAACAAAGTGCTCGGTGATTGTAGCCGCTAAAAAAAATGAAGCTATAAACTTAAGTGTTATATGACATTAATTAGAAAAGCAACAGTCGACCTAATACACTGCTATCAAATATGCCAAGCCGCTCCTAGTCAACTTCCGACAAATTCGGACTATTGGCCTCCTGAAATAGATGCAAAATGAATTTGGTTCGATTTGGATAAAAAATATATGTCCGATCTAAATAAAACTTTGTCTGTGAAGGTGGAGGTTCACCTTGTCATGCTGATTAAGAATATATATACTTTATATGGTCGGAAGTGAATGCTTCCTTCTATGGGGGCAAACTTCATGACAAATTAATATACCATTTTATAAATGGTATAAAAAGTGTTGCATACTTTCGAGTGTATCGAATATTAAATAAATGGTGAGTGTGAGTATTATATACTCGGAATATCCACCATAGCGTTATTACTTCTTTTTGTTTGTGCTTGTGGTCTGCTTGTAAGCTTATACTATTTTTAGACTCTTTACTGCTTGCTGTGATATTTGTTTGTTAGTCCAATGGAAATAGTTAGCTTGCTACCCGCCACCTTATTGCTAAATAATTTTATGCTTTCAATTTCAATGTCTATCTGCTACGAAAAAAATTGCCCTTTCAAGGCTAATTCTGTAGGCTTTGTCGTAATGCCATTAAATTCGAATGTGCCATTTACAAATAATTATTTACATGTCAGTTGTGTCGACCTGCTCACGTTGAGTTGCTTTCTTTTTTAATTAACGCAAAGGAAGGCTTTAATGCAACTAAATACGTCATTCACGTCGTTCGCATTTCACATCTTTCAATATGGAGTCTCTTAAGCCTAAGAAAATAAATGATCTGATCAAAATTTTCGTTATAATGCCGAAAACCACTGAGCCAACTACTCCATATTCCATCTTTCAAACTCCTTGTCCGCTCGAAAGTTACAGTCCCCAGCCCGTATACCGGCTGCCTAATGTGGACGCTTTAAAGGAAATAGGCCCTCCAGCCAATCTATATAATGTGGATAGCACAGAAATTTATGGTTCTTCGTCTGGGCAAAGGTCAACAACTGATCTCCCTGTCAAACTTTCCAGTATCGCGCCCTCAGTATCGCTGACTATTTCAGACAGCGGCATACCTACTGCTGCGGCTGCCCTGCTTAGACCTCTTATCGGCATTCCAAAGATGATGATGGTCTTTATTTCTAAATTAGGCGTAGCTTCTACATCAGAAGATGTTTCCGCCTAAGTCCAGACCAAACCTAGTTTTGATAGTTCGAGGATTAAGATAGAAAAGTTTAGGTTTAATGTTACGCGCAATATAGCTTCCTTCAAGATAGGTGTCCGGACGACTGTTTTGACAAAATCTGTCAAAAAAGTTGATAGCCTAGTCGTGAAGGAGCTTAAAGTCAGCACTAGAAATCGTATCCCGGTTAGACTCCCTGCTGCCGCACAATCCGAACCTACTCTAATATAGCCTCAAAAAACTAACTTCATCTTTTTTTTCTTGTATCGCCTATAGATTTGATTGTCATTGATTGTTAGGGTGGTGGCATACTGATTGCTGTTAATTCCGGCCTTCTGTTGGAACCAATTCTGCTTTCCTAACATAATTGAATTTCTAAGTACTAAAATATCTCTGCCACCTTCCGATATTTCTGTTTACTTGGATCATCTTAATGCTATTCAATCGATCTCGTCAATGCTATCTGATACTGATCAATTGTTGGTTTTTGTGATTTCAACATCAGTGACGTCACGTGGTCTTCTATGATCGACTCAGCCGGTTTCGTTAGACTTCACAATGTCATCTTTCAATTCTTTATTCCATTTTTAAGGATTTGGTTCCGGTTAGTTAGGCTTAAAAAGCCTCTTTGGTTTACTCCACAGTTGTCTAATTTAAAAAATGGTAAATCTTGACTCTTTAAGATGTTTAAGATCTCAGGAAGGTCCTCGGACTGTTCGCGTTACATTGCTGCTCGTTCAAGGTTCACTGTGATTAATTCCGAGTGCTATAAAGCATATTTGCATCGCTGTAAGGTTCAATTTTCTCAGGACCGAAAACACACACATCTGTCCTACCCTCTTCATTATTTTTTAATTATTTAAAGTCCATTAACGCAAACTTTTCCCTGATCCTGGTGGTGTTCCTGGATGCATCCTCAGATGCTGCGCTAATACGTCATGCAGGCCGATATGGAAATCTTTGATCTATCTCTGAATTGTTCGTGTTTCTCTTCTTTCTGGAAGGAGTCCTTTATTATTCCTCTCCATAAAAAGGGAAACAAGACTGATGCCCAAAACTACAGAGGCATATTAAAACTGTTTGCTATTCCTAAGCTTTTTAAAAAATATTAACTTCACAGTTACAACATTCTTATGGTTCTATAATTTCATCTCGTCAGCATGGGCTTATGAAGCGTAATTTACTAAAATCTTCTTCATTTGTAAAACAAGGGCTTGATAATAAAATGCAAACTGACTAGCTTAATCTCAGAACTCAGAAGGTTATTTTTAAAGACCTTTAGTCTAAGCCCCTTAGGGTTATATCCGATGTCTCGCAGGGTAGCCACCTTCTGTCCCCTTCTTTTCACCTTTTTTTATCAACGAGCTGCCTCCCATTCTCATGTACTAATGTACGCCGACGACGTTAAGCTTTACTTGTCCTACATCAACTCTTCCTCCCACTTTAGGCTGCAAGATGACCTTGCTTCTTTCTAATCGTGGTGTCAGGTCAACTTTCTAAGTCTCAACTGTTCTAAATGCAAAGTTGTGTCGTTTTGTCGTAGCACACCGCTTCATACATCGTACCATCTCAACGATCAGATTTACATATGATTTTATTACCGTCAATAACGCTGTGGGTGTTCTGGGTTTTATTATGCGATGGTCGAAAGAACTAAATTACATAATTAAATTACTGCATTCTTCTCTGGTGTGACCTATTTTGGAGTATGCATTGTGTGTTTGGTGTCCACAATACAGGAATCACCAGGGCCGCATTGACTCTATTGAAAAGGAATTTTTACTGTTTGCTCTGCGTGGTTTGAATTGGGACCCCAATAGCCGCTCTCTCCTTCCAATAAACCTTCCAGCTCTTCAAAATCATAGAATTTGCTTAATGTTATCTTTATGCATAAGCTGATTAATTGTGAAATTCACTATCCGACATTAAAAGATCCAAATTAGTTTTTGTGTCCCTCGTAGAACTATTAGAAATTATGTTCCTATCTATCTTCAGCACTGAAATTTAAACTATCTCCTGCATGAACCTTTCCGTGTCCTGTGTTCTAACTACAATAATCTCTTAACTTTATCTCTGTTAATAACTTCCTTAGCCCAAATAAAACATCTATACTAATGCATCTATCTAATAGATAATGTAAATCGTATATGCTTGTAGTATTTTTCCTTTCATTGAAAGTGAGCAAGCGAGTCCGCTGTTTTTCCGACTTTCTGTGCCGATCGTTAAGCGGCTTCGCCCCTCGGCCGGTTGGGCGGAAGGTGGGAGCTTCTAGCGTGGGTACAGCGGATGGTACGTCAAAAATCTACAATGGTAGAAAAAACAAGTATATACACTATAGCCGATATTCCGACTATAAAATACTCGACTATATGCATCTATTTAATATTTGGTTTGGTGTTCTCATACAAAATGTTATTTTTAAGAGTATCTTATAGATGAAAACCAAAAATGTTTTATTCGTATTTGGGCTATATTATATCCGAATCAAATTTGGTCATAATCCTCAAATTTGGTTCTATTCCAATGAAAAAGAAAAACGCTATGAATTAAAAACAATAAAATGGCCGTTGGTTTTATGGGGGCCTCCCTAAAAAGTGGGCGTGGCAAGAAATAAATTAAAATGCAAATTTTTGTTTTATCTCTTGTAGTTTCTAAGATGTAGATTTTCATGCATCCGAACGAACAGACGGACATGGCTAGATCGATTCGGCTTGTCATGCTGATCAAGATCATATATACTTTGTGGGGAACACTTCTTTCTGCCTGTTACATACATTTCAATAACTTAATATACATTTGTACTATATGTAAAAGGTATAATTACTTTATTTAGTTCCTTGTTGGGTCTAAAATCAAGGAAATTTCAAATTTCGAAGAACACTTTAATATTTTTTTCAGCTATTAATTTTCTCTCGCTTGGCCTGATATGCTTTGCAGTGCTTCTGTAGTTGTTTGGTACAAAGAAAACTGTTTCTCTACGGAATTTATTTTTTTTTCTATTCATTTATATTTGTAGTAGCTTGGTAGTAGTAGCTTCAATCACCGGTGGGAGGCGAGCTAACCGAACTACCAATAACCAAATGACAAGAGGTGACAATCATCCTAATTCCGCAAAGAGTGCAAAAAAACTAAGACTCAAAAGCTTCCATCCTAATCATAAAGAATACACCAAATATTTTATGTTAGAAATATTACTAGCTATTAATGTTCAAATAAACATCGATTTTTTATGCTCGTACTCTAGAAGAAAAATTAGTAAGAACGCTATAGTCGATATTTATTCAAGCACTCAGCATTATGAAAAAAATTTGGATTTCTTTGGGGTAGATTGACCTACTGCAAATTTGCTTTTTTACGATTTGGTCTACAATTATTATTCGATCTTATGGAAATTTACATATCGGCAGATTATGTGCTTATACATATATAAACCTGTTACATACATTTGCACGAATACAATATACTCCTTTACTCTACTAGAGTAAGAGTATAAAAACAAGTAAGAACGCGATAGTCGATATTCCGAATATAAGATACTCGTAGTCAGTATTTATTTAATATTCGACACACTCAAAATTATGCATATTCTTCTTACGATTTTGTCAACAATTATTATCTGATCATACATATATAAATAAAGTTAAAATTTGTGGGAGACATTAGGTTTTTATCGATTTGCTGGATCGGGAGGGGGCGGAGCAAAATTTTCAACTCATATGACGCCCCACAAGGAGAGTCTACATACCAAATTTGGTTACTGTAGCTATTTTACTCTCCGAGATCTAGGTGTTCATACGCACGGACAGGCGGACAGATGGACAGACGGCTTTGGCTAGATCGACTCGGCTGTTGATGCTAATCAGGAATATATATAAGCTTTATAACGTAATTCTGAGCTGTTGTATTTGTAAGCTTTTGAAATAAATGCTCGCCGTCTTGGTTGTCTTGATAAGAATGTCCGGTTGAGCCATGTCGTTTCCCATCAGTTCCCATCGAACTCTTATTTTTGAATTAGTCTTAAAGATATAAAAACCATTTTTTGCCGTAAACTGCTCATATGTTAAAGTCTGCAAGATCACACCACTATAACATGCAGCTGCCTTAAAATCGGTTTATTCAGAATTATTTATTATACTTATGGATGATAATATATATATAAACAATCAACTTATATCGATTTGCGGAGCCGGCAGGTGGTTGAAATGATGTCGGAATGATGTCTTAGTGCACTGATTTTTACAAAATTACACCATTTACGAAGTTGTTTTCTATCTGTGCAAGCTGGTTGAATACGTCCGGATTGGACAACTATAATTATAGAACCCACTGACATAGAATGAACACTTAGTATAAAAAACGTTTGAGTTTTATCCGAATTTATTTGATATGCATATGGTATGCATGGTTAGAACAAATTTGTATCATTAAAAAGAGCCATGATAAATTATAGCGTAATTCTGAGCTGTTGTATTTATGAGCTTTTGAAATAAATGCTAACTAACCAAATGTGGCATGTAGAATCCCCTTGAGTGACGTGAGGTCGTGTGTCTTAAAATTTTTCCACACTTCCTTCCGCCCCCGAAAATCGATAAAAACTTATATCTGGTATATTTAGTTGAAACTCTTTTTGTATATATGTAAGTGCATTAACTACTGATATACCAAATTTCAATGAGTTCGGATAATATTTGTAGATAATATGGCAAAAAAAAATAATATCTTTTGAACCCCTTTCTTCAAAGAGAAATGGTACAGTCGGGAATACCATTGTTGCAGTGTAGTGCAAATGTTTCCGTCTCCCGTCCACTTTCAAGCATGCGCGAATGACTGAAATTATATGGTGCTTCTTCAAATCCAATTAGAATTTTGTTGTATTTTTTAAATTGGTTAAGCAGGCTTATAAGCAGCCGGTTGAATATATGTAAGTGTTTTAGCACAACTATAGCGTTCTTACTCGTTATACCATTCATAATAAATACCATTCAGACACATAAAGTATATAAATTCTTGATATGTCTGTCCGTCCGTTTGTTTAAACGTCGAGATTTCAGAAGTCTGAAGACCTAAGGAACTGATATTTTTAATAGATACTTTATCATAGAATGAATTGTTTCAGAAGAGAAACCCGAAAAGCTCCTTATGAAAACAAAACAAGTTATTTCAAGCAGATTATTACATATTGTACAAATTAAGAAGAGAATCATCCATTCGAAAACCAAAAGGTAAGCATATTGGACCATCCAACACTCTTTCACAACCATGCTCACCATACCCAACACGCGAACAACGCGAATCCCAGCGTCGTCAAAGCTTGCAATTTCGTGCCGGTGCCGCTCACAAGCCAAGTACTGCTGAACACTTTTCCCGCCGAATAAGTCCTTCATATCGTGGTGTGAAACGGGATGCTAGCAATAGCTCACAAGCTGACGAGAAAGCTCTTGTGCGAGAAGTAAAGAAGTAAATTGTGAAATACTGCTGCCATTCTTCTTGCCAAATGTGCCCTAAATATCGTGTCTCTGAGCTATGAACGAAATAAGTGTAAGAAATGTTTAGTTATACTACACTTTTGGTATATATTTACATTGTGAATGATATTTAAGTTTCGGCAAGCAGAAGCTGGCGTTCCTTTCTTGTTTTAAAAATAGTTTGGTTGAGCCTTTATCCAATATACCTTTTCTGCAAATTAGATAGAAACACTCGATACTTCTAAATATGTATGAACATTGTACATTTGAAAAGTATCAACAGTCCTTCAAATATAACGGAATTGGTAGAAGAAAAACGTTTTCCTTGTACTCTAGTAGCGAAGAAGGGATGGGGGCGGAAGTGGGGAAGTGGGCTTCCAACATTAACCCAATTTGCCTTCAGCTTTTCGCATAGATTGCAGAGAAATAACAGCGGTAGCAGCGAAAATGCCAACAACAATGAAAACAAGAAGAGAAACAAACAATAAGAGAAACCACAAACAATTTAAATGGATTATGTGTTTACATTCAGAGTGGGGGAAATAGGAGTACCAGGCGGGCTCAGCAAGCACTACGCCTGGTGTTAGTCGTGGTGATGTCCGAGAGTCAAGCAGTGGCAGTGCCAGTGGCAGTGTTACAAATTGATGGTAGCTCTTCAGCATCAAATGGGCAAACAGGCATACAATGAGTGGGAGTACAAACAAGGTTCGCTGCCGCTTTCGGTCAGCTTCCAAATTTCACCATGGTCGACAAACCTAAAAAGTGTCAATAAATTCGATATCAATGACTTTTCTATACATATACTTTTGAGAGTTGCGGATTGGTAAGGTATGCAACAGGCAGAAAAAAGTGTTTCCAAACACATAAATTTTAAATATTCAGCACCAGAAGCAGTGTCGATCAAGCCATGTCCGTTTGTTATGGAGTCAAACATTTTTGGTTTTCATCCAATCCGAACCAAATCTGTTTGTATTCATTTAAGGATGCCCAACGTATGTTGACTAAGCGCTATTTCGATTGGGAAATTGCATCATATAGTCAACATATAACCGATGTTTTCGAAATTAACACAAAATGCTTTTTTTTCCTCCAAATCGATCCAAATTTGTTCTGTATAAATTTGCGGAGGCCCCACTTTATTCAGATCAAACAACCATATCATGTAGGCCCTATATAACCGATTTTTCTGAATGAACGCCAGATGTTTGTTTTTCATCCAAATCAAAACAAAATTGATTTATATCTATTTTGGCGATATTCACAGATAAATTTGTATGCAACTCGGACAATTATATCATATAGCCCTCATAGAACCAATTTCTTTTCTTCATCTAAATCGAACCAAATTTGGTTTTTATTTATTTAAGGAGGCCCCAAGTACGTTGACCAAATTTAATTCTGATTCCAACCACATAACTTCAATCGGAATCAAAGCAAGCACCAAAATGCTCTCTATTTATACCCTTGTATACTCTTACTCTGTTTTTTTCTCTCTCATATTCATCCGTTAACCAAATTTAATTAGGATCGGTCTGCTATATGATGTAGCAGCTTACTTGATAAAATGTATTTTACTGTCGAGCGAGCTCGACTGTAGCTTTCTTATTTGTTAAGTTTTGGAACAAGAAAGTCTGGGGAAGAGTGGAGAATACAACTCAAAAAATGTCTAGATTTTGGAAAAATGTTCTAGAAATAACATTCGTAGCGAAGCAACTTACTATACTACAACAACAAGCACTTACATATACTAACTAGTCCCGGGTAAACGCCGGTTAAAGAGGTAATTGAAATTATATACCCGATTTTATATCTGCTATATGATACGTTTTCTAGCCTCTGGGATAAGTTGGTTCAAATTTAAAACAAAAATCCGACTATAAGATAAAATTAATTTTTTGTGGTTGTTGCTTTATACATTTTCATCCGATCGTAAATTTGGCTGGTCGGTTAAAAATGTGCTTGTTTATTTACAAACCAAATTTCAACTAAATGTGCCAAAAATTGTGGGAAATATACGTTTAATCGAACTAAAACTTTATTTTGTCGCCACACTAGGGGAGTCTACATGCCACCTTTGGTGACTATAGCTCTCAGTCTCTGAGATCTAGGTCTTTATACGAACGGATGGACATTTTTACACACGGCTGTTGATCCTGATCATAATCTATATATATAAAAATGAACGTCTGTCTATTTGTCTATCTGTCTTCTTTATATTTTTCAGCAGCACCGCCCCATCATATACGCGATAATAAAAAAAATAAACAAAATGTTTCTCTATTACATGTGTTGAAATAAAACCAGACCAACAACGCGAAGTTAGAATTGGTGCCGACCGTGTTAGCACTGTTCTAGCCAGACGAGCACAAAACCTTTTCATCAACATAACCTGTTAGTACGTTTGATTGAAACTGTTCTTGAACAAATACAAGCTGATAATTATAAGGTTCTTTTTAAGGCAGATAAAAGTCCTGTCTGGCCACATGAACGAAAATTAAATGCAACATCAAGAAATAAACTGGCTATTTTGAAAATTGGCGAAGAATTTAATTCTTCAACGGAGAAGTGGTTATCGAGCTATATATCGGTTATATCAAAAACAAACTTCTAGAATGCCACAGAAACTTCTGGAAGTTCATCAATCAAGCAGCTACAAAAACTCCTTGAAGATCACTAACACAACAACAAGCACAGATCAATAAGAGGAGGGGTAGCGATGCACTCCGGGTTAGCTTGTATGTATAATAAATAAGTATAAATCAATTGATTTTAAGGCAGCTGCATGTTATAGTGGTGTGACCTTGTAGGTTATTATATCTTTAAGACTAATTCAAAACTAAGAGTTCGATGGGAACTGATGGGAAACGACATGGCTCAACCGGACATTCTTATCAAGATGACCAAGACGGCGACGTTGTCGAAGACGTTTCGTTCTTTAAATAGTAAATAACGTGAACAATTTTTTATACCCACTGCAAGGGTACACCTTCCTTCCCAAACTTAGCATTTATTTCAAAAGCTCACAAATACAACAGCTCAGAATTACGTTATAAAGTTTATATATATTCCTGATTAGCATCAACAGCCGAGTCGACCTAGCCAAATCCGTCTGTCCGTTCGTATGAACAGCTAGATCTCGGAGAGTAAAATAGCTACAGTAACCAAATTTGGTATGTAGACTCTCCTTGTGGGGCGTCATATGAAGTTGAAAATTTTGCTCCGCCCCCTCCCGATCCAGCAAATCGATAAAAACCTAATGTCTCCCACAAATTTTAACTTTATTTATATATGTATGATCAGATAATAATTGTTGACAAAATCGTAAGAAGAATATGCATAATTTTGAGTGTGTCGAATATTAAATAAATACTGACTACGAGTATCTTATATTCGGAATATCGACTATCGCGTTCTTACTTGTTTTTATACTCTTACTCTAGTAGAGTAAACGAGTATATTCTATTCGTGCAAATGTATGTGACAGGTTTATGTATGTATAAGCACATCATCTGCCGATATGTAAATTTCCATAAGATCGAATAATAATTGTAGACCAAATCGAAAAAAAAGGAAATTTGCAGAAGGTCAATTTACCCCAAAGAAATCCAAATTTTTTTCACAATGCTGAGTGCTTGAATAAATATCGACTATAGCGTTCTTACTAAATTTTCTTCAAGAGTACGAGCATAAAAAATCGATGTTTATTTGAACATTAATAGCTAGTAATATTTCTAACATAAAATATTCGGTGTATTCTTTATGATTAGGATGGAAACTTTTGAGTCTTATTTTTTTTTGCACTCTTTGCGGATGATTGTCACCTCTTGTCAATTGGTTATTGGTAGTTCGGTTAGCTCGCCTCCCACCGGTGATTGAAATCCAAGCTACTACAAATATAAATGAATAGAAAAAAAATTTAATTCCATAGAGAAACAGTTTTCTTTGTGCTTCTGTAGCACGCAAAGCATATCAGGCCAAGCGAAAATGTATGTAACAGGCAGAAACAAGTGTTCCCCACAAAGTATATATATTCTTGATCAGCATGACAAGCCGAATCGATCTAGCCATGTATGAAAATCTACATCTTAGAAACTACAAGAGATAAAAACTTGAAATTTGCATTATAATTTTCCATAAATATGTACGCATATCAAGTTTATTTTATTTCTTGCCACGCCCACTTTTTAGGGATTCATAGCGTTTTTCTTTTTCATTGGAATCGAACCAAATTTGAGGATTATGTGTCCCAGAGGCATCTACATCAACTGACCAAATTTGGTTCGGATATAATATAGCCCAAATACGAATAAAACATTTTTGTTTTTCACTCTTAAAAATAACATAGCCGCTGGCGTTGGTGCTGGCGTCTAAGGCTCAAACCTTTGACGTCAGGAGATCAACAGCAGTCGCGGGTTCGAATCCCGCGCTTGGGCTGGGTGTTCCGTGTTGTATATATATATGTTTGTGTTGTGTTTGTTTGTGCTCGTCCTCGTCCCTGTCAATTGTGTGTACGCCTCATCGCTTCACCAACTCACCCCCTCACTTACTTTCACCCCTCCTCAACAACTCGACACAAGTTAATGTACTATAATTGCCAATGTAAAAACGCCATACAATATACTGATTGTCCACATAACAGGACAGATTGTATATAAAGATAATAATATAAAATTTAAAAAAAAAAAAAAAAAAAAAAAATAACATTTTGTATGAGAACACCAAACCAAATATTGAATAAATGATTATAGTCGAGTATTTTATAGTCGGAATATCGGCTATAGTGTTCTTACCTGTTTTTCATACCATTGTATATGGTATTATAATTTTGAGAATATATTTGCAACGCATAGAAGGAAACATCTCCGATCCCATAGAGTATATATATTCTTGATCAGCATGAGAAGCCGATGCGATATAGCCATGTCTGTCTGTTAGTCTGCCCGTCTGTTTTTATGTGAACCAGTCTCTCAATTTTTCCACAGACTTCTTTCTGCTATAATATGCTCATAGAAATCGTCCAGACAATATCATACAGCCGACATATAAGTGACTGATTCGGAATGAACTTTTAGAACATCAAAATTTATTTGGAAAATCTCAATTCTAGAAGACTCCACGTCTACTGACCAAAGTTCAACCAGATCGGGCGACGATATTTCATATCTCCCATATAGCCGACCGAACTTTCAGTACACCAAAATTGGTTGTCTTTTCTCCGAATTCGCTTTGGTAGATGTCAGGTTTAGAAGCCTCCACGTCTTCTTACCAAAGTTGATTGGGATCAGACTCTGTATTATATAGCTTTCATATAACCAACCGATTCCGAATGAAAACGGAGTACACCGCATTTCTTCTGTTTTTCATACGAATTAAACCATATTGAAAAGTGTCAGGAGGTAGAAGCCTCCACGAGTAAGCTTCGGTTACCCGAAGTTAGCCAACTCTTTTATTACTATTACTTACTAATTTTATTACTTAGTAATTTTATTACTTATTATCGGGTTTTTCATTAAAACTATGAATATGTTTTTTAGTTCCCAATATTGGGTGGTATTGATTTTTATACCATTCACAAAAATGCGAAGCTAGACTTACTTCTTTTTATACCCATATTACGACCCATAAAGTGTATATATTCTTGATCATCATCAACAGCCAAGCTTTTTTGTTATACCATTTACAAAATGGTATATTCATTTTGTCAGGAAGTTTGCAACGCATAGAAGGAAGCGTTTCCGACTATATAAAGTATTTATATTTCAACACAAAGATCTCAGAAGTCTTAAAAGCTACAATGCTGAAATTTTCATCAGATGCTGCCCTTGTCCGCAGGCTGGTTAAGTTCGGGTTTTATCAAGAGCGGCCAACTATGTCGTATAGCTCCTATATAACCGATTGTTCCGGAATGAACACTTAGCAGCACAGCTTTTCGGTTTTTCAAACGAATCAAACGAAACTCGGGTTGTTTCAATTTGAATGGAGCCCACGTCCACTGGCCTGATCTCATCAAGATCGGAGAACTATATCATATCGCTACCATATAAGCGATTGTTAAGAAACGAACACTTAAGAGCCAAACTTTTCTGTTTTTCATCCAAGTTAAAACAATTCTCAACAACAATTCTTAACAACTCAATGCGTTGTGGAATATATAAAGTTTTGCTCTTTGTGGGCGCGGGAGGGGCGTGGCAAAATTAAAAAACAAACTTGATCTGACGCCCCACAAGAGAAGTCTACATACAAATTGGGTCTCCCTAGCTCTTACAGACTCCGAGATCTATTTGTTCATACGGACGGACGGAGGACGGACCAACGGACATGGCTAGATCGACTTGGCTGTTGACGCTGATCAAAAATATACATACTTTATGGGGTCGGAGACGCCTCCTGCTGGCTGTTACATACATTTGCAATATACTCGCTTACTCAAGAGTACGAGTATATTTTGTAGTGTGTCGAATATTGAATAAATGCTGAGGACGAGTATCTTATAGTCGGAATATCGACCATAGCTTTCTTACTTGTTTTTCATTGGAGTTGAACCAAATTTGTGGAATATACGTTCTAGAGGCATCTACATAAACTGATTCAATTTGATTCGGATCGGGCCGCTATATCGTATAGATAACATAAAATTAATTTTTTTCGGAATGAATAAAACATTTTTGTTTTTCATCCAAATCGAACCAATTTCAGTTTGTATTTATTTTAGTATGCCTTACGTCTGTTGCCCCCATTGATCCGATTTCTTCGGAATAAACACGGAGTCCAAACAAATTTGGGTTTTATCCATTTAAGTAGGCCCCACATTCACAGACAGAACTTTATTCAGATCGGGCACTATAACATATAGCCCCCATATAGCCAATTTGTTCGGAATTTGGTGTTCTTTAGTCATGTTTGTTTTTCATCCAAATCGAGTCAAATTTAGTTTGTATCCATTTTAAGAAGCCCCAAGTCCGAATTTGTCAGAATTTGATCGAGTGCGGTTTTTATATATTTAATAGCTGTTTATTAGGTACAGGGTATTTAACTGTCGATCAAACTTGACTGTTGTGTTCTAACTTGTTTTATTTACGATTTGTGTTTTAACAAGCAGGAGTTGTCAGATGACTTTTTGGAAAAATATTTTCTTCCCAGGTCATGACTCGAACCTAGGACCATTCAAGTTCTCATTCATTTCAGTGTGTGTGCCCATGCATCTTTGGCGGCAGCATCAATGCTAGACACTCCGATTAGAAGAACATGTTTTCAGCCAATTTTCTGTTAAATTAGATGCTGAATAATCAGCAGTCATTGCTCGCCATTAAAGGCAACGCTCCTGCCCTCTCGTTTTTATGGAAGTCACGATAAACATATTAACCGTTTTAGTATGATTTTACTTTGACGCGATTTACCTTGTGTGGATGTGTGTGTATGTACATCTCTGGTTATCCCTCCATTCTTGTATCTTGTTTACTTCTATAACATAATCAAACTTAAGTATCAAATCAGGCATAGTTTGAAAAAGTTATTTATTATAAAGCTTGTCTTTCTGTGTTAGGCGGACTTCGATTTTCTGCCGATAATACATATAAAGAAATTAATTTTGATAGTGTTTTTAGAATATTTCCCCACAGTGCACTGGTAGAGCTTCGAACGGTTGAAGGAACTGACAAGTTCAAGGCAGTGGTGCATGCGGGGCAGCTGGGATGGCGGGTGGCGGTGGCTGAGCCTGGCTCGTGCTTGCAATACTGGCGCTGGTGTCGGCACCGCAACTACGAATGTTGGGCTGTAGGGATTACGCTGCAACACAAGCAAACAACTGTACTGCTCACCATGAACCATGCCTCTCATGTCTGTGTGTGTGTAGGCATGTTTTGTGCGTTCCTTCGTCCGTTCGTATGCTTTTTTTGCCTGTATGTTTGTTTTTACAAACGGAATTGTTTTTAATGAGATTTCAGACTCAAATCTTTTTATTTGAATTTTTGTTTTAGGCCGTTGGATATGCTCGGCCACACCAGTTACTTCTGATTAAAAATTGCGGCAAATGGAATTCCGTATTACTCGACAGCGTATAGTTTCAGAATTCCGTATCCGCAAAGCGACCTCGCATCTGTATCTGTAGCTCTAGAAATCTGATTTTACAAAACCCTCCATGCATCAAATGCAGCTGAATGTATTCAAGTGTAAGCCTCGCGCAGTGTTTATATATGAGCGGGTAGTAACAGTTCAGAGTGATGTGTTGTTGATGTTAGCCGAAACCAATTCGCCCGGCACAATAGGTCCGGTCAGCCTCGGTCGAACGCATCTTTTCATGCCAACGATGTCCACGAAGAAGAAGAAGAGTTGGCGTTTGTGGTCGTTTGACGCAGAGAGACAGTTGGGTTTGTAAGGGCAAACATGAAATGCGGTTAAAGCATTTATTTCCAACACTTTGCTCTCCGATGCATAGTGGTACGCCACCCATTATTACTGCCCAAGATCGTATGTTCATTTGCAAATAAAGAATCACCTTTATTGAGAGTTATCCTTGATCCAAGGTAGGAAAGAATGCATTAATTATTTGTTTGCAAACTTTTAATACTCGGCACTTGTAGAGCAAATTTCATTTTGTATTCGCGCAGATGTAACGGCCACAAGCTGCTTCCGACCTCATAAAGCATACAAATACTTCATCAGGATTAATAGACGCGTCGATCTAGCTGTGCCACTTTGTCCTCCTGAACACCAGTCGAATCTCGATTATTCTGGCCTCTCTTAACCAGGAACTCTGTTAAGCGGTTGATTTTATACCTTTATTATAAGTGATTTATCATGACATCTCTGATAAACAAATTTTTTTATTTATAACCCTATAATCCGTGATATACGTTTGTGCGTTTGTATTTCGGGGATTTCTCATGCGGTGCACCGGGGTCCCACGCGGCGAGGGGCCCTTAACAGTTTTTAATGACATTTTTTGGTCATCAACAAACCGAAGAGAATGAGTTAGACTCAAATTCGGATGAATCAGAGGGAGGAAATACACAAAGGCTCAAGCAATAGAGGATAGTAATATTCTGTCAGGTTTCTTAGAAGACTACAATTGTCCTGGTATTTTAGAGTCATGGAAAACTAATATTAAATCGGATGCAAACTTATCTACAAGAAGAGCAATCAAATACTAACGATAAAAGACAAACTACCATATATGAGTTTTTCGAATAAATATATTGAATAAATATAATATCGAATAAATATATTGAAATAGAATAAGGTATCAATATTCATATGTATGCTCTTGTTTTTAACCTCATTAAAAATAATAGCGTTTTTTGAATGTTCAAATGTGATCTCTGTTAACCGAGAGTTTCGAATTTCCGTGATGGGCATCCCGGGTAACATAGCATCAACTGTATTTAGCACAACTATTTACATATCACGATCATACTTGGAAAAGTAGGCAAATCGTGTCTTTCTTTGACAGTTACATATATCTACACGAATACGAAAAATTATAGCCTACTTTTGGCCGCTCAATTCTTGGTTTAAAATTATAACACACTCACTTTTTATGACGAAATGATGTGGAATTACCTATGCTTACTTGTGTAAAGCTCTTGAAATTGTATTTCGTTTCTACAAATAATTCTGAGGGCTGCGATATGTGCTAAGGACCACTGTGTGCCGCGATGGCCGTTTGGGTTGGTCATTTGTAAAATCCTTTGATTGCAATCGTTGAGTATGAAAAATTCCGACTGCATATTTTCTTTATTTTAACAGTGGGCGATTAATTGTTGATGGATGGAAGAAGCGCATTACGAGTACGTAGCAATAACAACCATTCCCGATATGCCTGCATTTATACTACATATATATACTCCATATGTATGTGTGTGCGGTTGTAAATGCTTGTAAAAGCTGCTGGCCAGTGGTCTATCTGGACGAGATTCTTAAATGCTTGTAATTTATTTATACGGTTCTTTAATTCTGTTAATACTTTGTATATCAGAACATATTCAACTGTTCCTTTTATAATCGTACTCTAGTACAGAGAAGAGTATATTGTATTCGTGGAAATGTATGTAACAGGAAGAAGAAGGACCCCATAAAGTATATATATTATTGATCTGCTTCAAGAGTTGAGTCGATCTAGCCATGTCCGTCTGTCCTTCCGTCCGTTAGTATGAACACCTAGATCTCGGAGACTGTAAGAACTAGAGAGACACAATTTGGTATGTACACTTGTGGGGGGTGTCAGATCAGGCTTGTTTTTACATTTTTCCACAACCCGCTCGCGCCCCCGCAAACCGCAAACCCTTATATCTTGCACAAATTTTAAGGTATTTAGTTGAAACTCGGTGTGTATATGTACAAGCACATAATCTACCGATCTACATAATCTGCCGGATAATAACTGTAGACAAATACGTAAAAAAAACATTTTGCATGAGAACACCCCAACCCAAAAAAAAAATAAAGTAAGGACGCTGTAATCGATATTCCGAGTATAAGATACTCGAACTCACATTTATTTAATAATATTTAATATAACATACATTTGCACGACTACAATATACTCGTTTACTCTACTAGAGTAAGAGTATAAAAACAAGTAAGAACACTATAGTCGATATTCCGACTATAAGATACTCGTACTCAGAATTTACACACTCAAAAGAATGCAAAATTTTTTACTCGTACTCTAGTAAAGTAAACGAGTAAACTGTGTTCGTGCAAATGTCCAAATTAAGCATTTCCAACCCTATAAATAATGTATATTCCTCATCATCATGAACGGCCTACTCAATCTAGCCCAGTCCGTCTGTCTGTCTGTCTGTCCATGTGTCCATCTGCATGAACACGTAAATCTCGGAGACTTTAAGTGTTAGAGTTACCACATTTAATATGTAGACTCCCTTGGTATTTCGTCAGATCAAGTTTGTTTTACCAAGCACCCTCCCACCCCCACCCCAAATCGCAAATATTAATATCTCCCAACATTTTTGACAGATTTAGCTAAACCCCACAAAAAAAAAAAAAAAAAAAAGTAAGAACGCTAAAGTCGATATTAAGACTATACGATACCCGTACTCAGCATTTATTCAATATTCGACACATTCAAAATTATGAAAAAAAATGTTTATTTTACTCTCATACAAAATGTTTTCTTACTATTTTGTCTACAATTATTATACGACCTTAAGGAATTTTGGCAAATCGGTCGACTGTGTGCTAAATGTTTTGTTAAATTTGTGGGACAAATAAGGTTTTATCGATTTTCGCGGTGGGAGGGGGCGCATCAAAATTTTAAAACAAGCTTTATCTGACGACCCAAAAGGGGAGTCTACATAATAAATTTGGTTTCTCTAGCTCTTATGGTCTCCGAGATCTAGGTGTTCATACGGACGGACAGGCGGCCATGGCCAGATCGACTCGGCTATTGAAGCTGATCGCTGGTCGGAGACGCATCCTTTAGCCTTTTACGTACATTTGCACGCATACAATATACTCGTATACTCTACTAGAGTACAAGTATAAAAAAGCTAACTTCCGGTACCCGAAGCTTATATGCCCTTGGGATTAGGACTATAACGAACCTAAAAACTTAGTTTTCCGTTCCTGTTCGGTAAGCACATTTGAAAACTGACATCTATCAAATTTGGTTCGATTCGGATGAAAAACGAATGAGAGTTCATTATAAATTTGATGCTCATACGCTGGCTATACTATACACAGTTTCCATCTGGATATATTTTATTATTTTTATGGTAAGAATTTGTATACCCTTGCAGAGGGCATTATAATTTGGCCACGATATTTGTAAAGCATACAAAGAATCATCTCCGACGCCATAAAGTGAATATATTCTTGATTAGCACAACGACCCGAGTCGATATAGCCATGTCCGTCTGTTTCTATGCAAGCCAGTAATCAGTAATCCAGTAATCGAAGTTATCCTTCCCTTCTTGTTTTTAATAAATTTATACCGCTTAAAAGTAATTAATACTAAAATTAATACTAAAATAATAAAAGTAATTAATTTTACGTTTTTGTCTACAATTATTTTTCGAACTTCATGAAATTTGGCATATACATATATATATAGACTGAGCTTCAAATAAATGATTTGAAAAATGTGGGAGATAAAAGGTTTCTATCGATTTGAGGGAGCGGAAGGGTGCGTGGAAAATTCTAAAACAAACTCAATCAGACGCCACACTAGGAGAATATAAATAATAAATTTGGTAACTCCAGCTCTTGTAGTTTCCGAGATCTAGGTGTTCATACAGACGGACAGATGGACATGGCTAGATCGACTCGGCTGTTGATGCTGATTAAGAAAATATATGGGGTCGGGAACGCTTCCTTTTGATCTAATAGAGTACGATTTTCTTACCTATTGTAGTTGTGGACAAAACATTTTCAATTCAATGTTAAATTTGTATTGCCCGAAAGTATGGTTTCTAAATTTTTGTTAAATTGTGTTCTGTAGAGTTGAGATTAAATCAAGATTTACCACTAAAAATCGTATTTCTAATTTTATATATGCGATATGAGTGCACAAAAGTAATGTATAAAGAACACTGCGAAAAAAAAATGTTTAATAAATTTGTTATAAATAAAACTAAGAACTTTAACTAAGGGACTACTATTATGGTACTGCCTTTAATAAGACTAACTTATAAATTTGCAAAGGAAAAACAGATCTTCACGAATGAAGCTATAATTTTTTTCAATTATTACTTGACTTAAAGTTTCACTACAGCCTTGCATTGAGACTAAAGTTGTAGTAGCAGAAGTGGAGGTTTAGTATCAGTTTTAGTAATTTGTTATCTTAATATAGGCATTATAGGCACAAATACTGATTTAAATATCGTTATAAAGGGATAAAGGGTTTCCATAAGGTTATTGGTTTTGTCTTATGGTTTGCCAATATGGTCTTTAAATAATAGCTTGCCATCAAAGATTAACCCTAGATATTTGATACTGCTGACTCATGGAATGATCTCCCTATTTATGCGCATTTTCGTGTTTGGTAAAGAAAGATTTCTGCGCCTGTTAGTAAAAAATATTGCGCTTATTTGATTTTGCACTTGTGAAAGTAAACAGCAAGAGCGTTTAGTCTTTTTTACAATTTGGATATAACCACATTGCAGGTGCAGCTAGAGCTACACAATGCCGTATAATTGTCGAAAATTTAGGTAATGCAATATGTGATTGTTGAAGTATCATGGGTGTACACATTTTAATGGGTCGCAGTAAAGAACCTTAAGGAAAACCAACCGCAGTTAGTTTCCCATTTGGTTCCTTCAAAGTCTTAGGTTAGCTCTGAAAGCGTGCTGAGCGGATATGTGCTCATTCAATTTTAACTTTATTATGCTCTCGAATATTTTTTTAAGTCTACAGGATGCTTATTAGGCGATAGCTCTCTGCTGCTATGCCAAATTTCATTATGATCGGATAGCTGGCAAGGCACACAAGGAATATATTAAATATATTCTTAATATATTAAATATATTCTTGATCAACATGACAAGGGGAATGGAATTGGTGTGCTGATTAAGCTTTATTTTTGGCAAAAATTTCATCACCGAAAACTAGGGAAGTCTTGATGAATACAATGCGGACTGCATCCAATATGGCCGTACCACCCAAAGAGGTGGTCACGCCAGAAATTGTCGATAAGATCCATGGAACAATCCAATAATGTATAGGCCTGACAACTGAGTGGGTAAGCCACATTTTACACGAATATTTGGACAAGAAAAGCGGTCCGCGCGCTGGGTGTCCACATTGCTTATACTAGACTATATACGCCTGTGGCGCTATGGCAAGAATCCATAAATTGGTCAGTCAGCATATTCTTTAGATTGTGCCCCTCTGACTATCAATCGACCCTCGTATTCGAACTTAACGCATCAATTTTAATATGTATTTATATGTATCGAAATGTACTTATACAATCCTATATTAAAGATTATCAATACCAGTTCGCGTGCTCTACTTTAAGAAACAATTTAAAATATGTATGTATTTTTGTATAAGATTTAAGCAAATTATCATCCCTTCCGGTTATATCGCTGGCTCTGGCTATACTAATGGCTTGTGCCTCCAGGTCGCTCTCGTTTGAATGCTCGTTTGCCTACAGAACAACAAACACGTTTGTACACACAAACATTTTCATTTTGAAGACAGACCACAAGCGCTGAAGCTATTCCTGCTTTTTATAAGCGAGGCTAGAGACGAAGTCCGAACAATGCAGCTCTTCGTCACGTCCATTCCCATGCCCAATTGAGTCGTGGAGCGTGCCGTGTCTGTTGACTTCGGCTCCTTATCAACAAGTCGCCACTTAATTCAATTACATTAGCAACGACAAACAAATTCATGAGTCGAGGGTTGCGGGTGATATGTGTCTGTGAGAGCAGGCAAAAGACTGATATGGGCGAGCAAAGCAACAGAAACTTTATATGCCTTGGAACTGGAACGGCTCCGGGACTGATTCCAAAGAAATACGCCGTGAGTATGGCAGCTCCTTTAAAATCTGTGGTTATATGCCAGCTGAGCACCATCGACCTACCCATTCCACCTTCATTCCGCAGCATAAATAGCTTGACAGCCGCCAGCAATTCAATTAACATATTTTCTGTTTGAAAATTTTAATGTTCTCTCGTGGTGTAACCGCTTACTTAAATAAGGTTTACATTGGTTCTTTTTTATACCATACACAAAATGGTATATTCATTTTGTCAGGAAGCTTGCAACGCACAGAACGAAGCGTTTCCGACAATATATAGTATATATATACTTGATCAGCATGGCAACAATGTCCGTCGACCTGTCCGTCCGTCCGTCTTTTTCAACAAGATCTCAGAAGTCTTAAAAGCTACAGAGCTGAATTTTTTCCAGATGCCTTTTATGCCTGCACGCTGGTTCAGTTATTTTTCATACAGATAGGTCAACTACATATATCATATTGCTACCATATAACCGATTGCTGCGAAATGAACGCTTAGGAGAATAACTTTTCTGTTTTTCTTCCGAATCGAAACAAATTCAACTTGTATCCCACGCCCGCCAACCAGATTTAATCTACATCGGTTATATATTTTCGATGTGAATGGTATATTAGCTTCGGCAACCTGAACCTAGCCTTGCCTTCTTGTTTTACTGAAACAATACTACTTAAAGGCCAAGGCAATACAAAATTATATCTCAAGGTCAATTATAAATGCTCTCTCGAATGTAGACAAACCCTTCAGAGTTAATCAATCGAATTGTGACAACGGTTAAATATTCCAATTATTTGTGTCAAAATAAAACGATCAAAATGAATATCAAAATATTGCTGTGATGTCTCACACTTTTGTCAAAGTGTTTAGCTGCAAAACAAAGTTAAAATAATTATTACTTTTTAAATAGTTTGTATACAAAGGGAAATCGTGCAGCTGAATTTTAGGACAGTTATCCTTAACCAGTTAATTTAAAATTTGTAAGTTTGCATTGCAATGCATGACAAGCTTATAACGTCATTATAAATCCAAAATGGTCAGCGAAGTAAAAAGTAAAAGCGAAGTAGTTAATGTTGCAACTGAATTTTAAGATAGTTATCCAGCATTTTATATCCAATGCGATGGGCTAACATGATATGGGTATCATTTAAAAAGTTTGGTGAGAAGAGCGCGAAAATATGTTTAGCTAAGTAAAGACATTCTTGAATTAAAAATGGCGGACTACCAAAAGTCGGGTACTATTTATATTTTGCGCAATCCTCTTATATGGGTATCAATTAAAAGGGTTTGCTGAGAAGAATACGAAAATCTGCTTAATATTTTTATATAGTATGCTCGCAGTCAAGTGAATGGGGAAACGCCGATAAATTTGAATCACTTCTCACAATGTAACAGCAATCTGCATATAACAGAATTTATTCTTCAAACGCTAGGCTTTTTGGCCGGTCAGACAGGCGCTGTGTTTCCTGGTAGCAGCACATACCCTCATCAGTGACTTTCTTTTATCACAAATGACAACTGTTCGTATTTGACAACTGACTGCAACTCAATAGTCCATCTGTTTCTCCCGATACACAGAAAATGGAGTTATAAATTGTGAACGCCGCTTATTTTCAAGGATTGTCAGAAAACTGCCATATTATGTGCATTGTGCTTGACCTTGAGCTTTCTAACTAAAAACATTTACAAAAAGAAAGGGAGCTAAAACAAATTACGAAAAGTATGCTTAGCTAAGTAACGTAATTCTAGTTACTATTTATGCATTTTAATGAAACGGGTGTCAATGTGGTTGCGCAAAAGAAAACGAAAATATGGTTTGCTAAGAAGGTATTCCAAATGCACCGTGGCATACTGGTTATATTTACGATATTAAAATCAAAACTCCCACGGACCGCGTACTTGTCACATTTTATGCGTCTCCATGAAATGGGTATCAATTTAAAAGGTTTGCTAAGAAGACCATGCTAAATGCAATATGGCGGACCAGCTAAGTATTGGTGTGGTACAGCTTAAAACAATTGTTTTATTTTTTTGCAAAACATAAATATTCGTCGCCTTTAGTCTAGCTGGTGCCAGGGCATCCCCAGGGAGGGGGTAGAAGCGCCGTTGTCTCCTTATACAGCTGTACAGCTCGAAATTCCCTATAAATTTGTGAATAGTGTCGTAGATACTGATATTGACCAACCCTTTCCTTGAACGAAGCTACATACGAACTGATCAATTACAATGGACAATTATATCATATAACTCCTATATAACCGATTGGTCCGGAATGAACACTTAGCTGCATAATATTTTTTTCGTTTTCATTCAAATCAAACCAAATTCGGTTTGCATCCAGTTGAGGGGACCCTACGTCCACTGGCCTTTTCTGATTAAGATCGGAGAACCAATCATATAGCTACCATATAACCGATTGTTCCGGAATGAACACTTAGCTGCATACCTTTTCTGTCTTTTGGCAAATCGGTAATACATATATAAACCTACTTTTAACTAAATCTGTCAAAACTTGTGGGAGATTCAAGGACTTTGCACGATCGGGAGGGGCGTGGCAAAATTTAAAAACAAACTTGATCTGACGCCCTACAAGAGAAGCTACATACCAAATTGGGTCTCTGAGATCTAGGTGTTCATACGGACGGACGGACGGACAGACAGACATGTCTAGATCGACTCGGCTGTTCATGCTAATTAATAATATATATACTTTATTTGTTTCGATACAATATACTCGTTTACTCTACCAGTTTACGAGTACATTTATATTTTATTTGGGTAGATGTGCGAAACAGTCAAAAGCAAGCATTTCCGACCCCAAGAGGTATTAATATTCTTCTGTATGAAGACATGAACACCTAGATCTCTGAGACTATAAGTGCAAGATTCAGCCCCTGGACTCCCATGCAGATCAAGTTTCGAAATTTTTGACACGCCCCTCCCATCGCCTCAAATCGATAAAAAGCCGCCTATATCTCCCACAATTTTTTGTTGCATTTCATGAAACTTCTTTATATGTATAAGCGTTCATTAAACCCATCTGCAGATCGTATAATAATTGTAGACAAAATGGCGTAAAACATTTTCTGTGGAAACCCCCACCACATTTAAAAAGTTCAACTGTTTGAGTTTTCATATTGTTGGATAGTAACCATTTTGTAAATAGATACAAATATCAATTTTTGACGTCGATACTTATCCCAGCATCATTTGCAAAATATTCAAAGTTGTTCACTGTTTACTGCTTTGTAACTGCCTTTCTCGATTCATTTGTTTCGGGTTTGAACAAGAAAGATGCCATGATCTCGTTCTGTTATGCCAAAGTCCCCAGTCTACATACAAATTGGTAACTACCTTATATTGTTATTCACATATATGTATAAGTTTACAGTAACTAGTCTACAGGTAAATGATTTTACATATGACAATTTTGCCTCCAAGATAAAAAGCCACAGGCACTTAAGATAAAATTGATTGAGCCATACTTATGAAACGATAGTGCAAATCGTTATAATCCTTTACCAGGTGATGAGTAGAACAAGTTTTCATCAAAAAGTCAATTTCGTAGAAATTGCCATATACAATAATTTTTCGCAAAGTGGTCGATATGTCAGAACTATAATCTACAAGAGCGCAAACATAGTTATAACAGGAGTGAAAGGCTAACTTCGGGTAATCGAAGCTTACAAACCCTTGCAGATTCTGTTCAAAATCCGGTCAGCATATGTGGAGGCTTTTAAAACTCAAATGTTCCCAATTTGGTTTAACTTGGATCAACTTTGATCAGTATACCTGAAGGCTTTTTAGACTCACACGTTCCAAATTTAGTTCAATTCGGATAAAAAAAAAAACAAAAAAAAATGCGGCTTTTATATTAAAAGACTAGTTTGCATAGTAAGAGACGGACAGACAAATGGACAGACAGAGAGAGAGACGGACTTGGTTATATGGATTTCAAAGCATGGATTGACGGCAAACAAGGTTATATTGGATTGTTGGTGGGATTGGAAGGGAATTGTCTATTATGAGCTGCTGGATTCGATCCTCTACTTTGCACAACTTGCCGTTTGAACGGAGCAATCAAGAAAGAGCTACCAGAATTGGCCAACAGAAAGGGAGTTGCCTTCCACCATGACAATGCTAGGCCACACACATCTTTACTGAACATGAACAAATTGACGGAAGTTGGTCGATATGTTTTAATGCACCCACCGTATAGCATGGACCTTGCATCCTCTGACTGCCATTTGTTTTGGTCTCTTCAGGGTAAAAATTTGGCCGACCGAAGAGCCGCTGAAAATCACTTCTCCAAGTTTTTTCATGAATTTTATTCGGATTGTACAAACATTCATTTGCTACTTTTATAATCGTACTCTAGTAAAGCAAATAAAAACGTTATCCACAAAAACATCTAGATCAAGGAGACTATAAGAGCTAGGGTCACCAAATTTGGTATGTAGACTCCACTTGTAGGGCGTCAGATCAAGTTTTTTATATTTTGCCACGCCTAATCCCGCCCCGCAAATCGCAAATCGTTCCAAAAACGAAACTATTTTTAATTTGAAAATAGCTTTTGCAAAAACAAAGTGACAAAATAATATAACCCGAAAATGAATTTGGCAATGAGAACAAAAAGCAAATATGTAAATAAAACAGATTAGAAATATAGCTTGGGCTCTTTTGAAGTTCTTATACTATTCATATTTTATTATCTTCTCGGGTTTCAAGACTTATACATACAGATGGTCATCATGCTGATCAGAAGAGTTCTCTTTCTTCTGTACCTTGCAAATTTCACGACAAGGTTAATATTCGTATATAGTATGAGTGTGAGCTATGTCTTGAGTGGCAGAATATAAGCTTTAGTGTTTGCTCAGGGAGTAAATCTACTGTACATATATTTTTTGTAGATTATTCAGGTAGCCGCATTAGCCTAGCCTAACATAAGTCTGATTACAACCTTGCCTAATTATGGTAAGTATCCTTAAAGAATCTTGTTCCACGCGCGGTGTCGATATTTAACGGTAAAACAAAACAAAAGTATACAAATACCATGCAAGAAATTTCAACAATTTGTTTTTTTTTTTTTTTTTTGATTACTTTGGCAAGTTTTATATAACGGAGCATCAGCATAAATAATTTTGAATTTCGTGAATACTCTCGCTTGAGCTTGCGGAATTCCAGCAATTTCTTTGAATGGCATGTCTACAATGTTCTGAGTTCGTTTTCAGATGCCACTGACAAGCGTCAGATACTCGTATATGTAATGTGCCAGAGGGATTTTAAACTTTTAAAAGAAAAATTTCACAGATAAACTTAGTATATTTAAGTTAAAGAAGAGATAATAGTCAAAGGGATTCTTTATTGTACATCGATATCCAATATTTCCACGAAAATTTAATAATACTTGCCATCGCAAAATGCAACTATGGAAGCATACAAATTTGGTAGACAAAAGAACAAAACAAGTAGGAACGCTATAGTCGATATTCCGACTTAAGATATTCGTACTCAGCTTTTATATAATATTCGACACACTCAAAAGTATGCAGCATTTGTCATATTTATATTAGTTGAGTAAATGAGTATATTGAATTCGTTCAAATGTATGTAACAGGCAGAAGGAAGCGTCTAAGACCCCATAAATATATACATTCTTGATCAGCATCAACAGCCGAGTCGATCTAGCCATGTCCGTCTGTCTCACAGACTAGACTTACCAAATTTGGTACGTCGACTCCCCACGTGAGATCAAGTTTGTTAGAGGTGGGGTGCTCTCATACAAAATGTTTTTTATTATTATCCGATATTAACAAAAAATTGGCAAATTTTGTGCTTGTGCATATACAAACCGAGATTCAATTGAATGCGTTAAAATTTGTGGAAGATATAATGTTTTATCGATTTGCAGGGCGGGTCACAATTTTAAAACAAACGTGATCTGCGCGTGCACTAGGAAGGTCTACATACCAAATTTGGTGACTCTAGCTCCTATAACCTATAGGTGCGAACTGGAAGACGCACACGGGTAGATCAATTAGGGTATTGATTCTGAATAAGAAAATATATATACTTCATGGGGTCGGAAACCCTTCCTTTTGCCTGTTACATACATTTGCTTAAATACAGTGTACTCGGTTTCTCTACTAGAGTACGAATTTAAATAGCCTAAAAAATAATTATCGATATCAACTATGAAGTATCGGAGAGTTGAAGATATTAATAAGTAGTCATCAGACCACAAATACTACAAATATTGACTTTCTTTCAAGTGCAAGAACCCCCGTGAACCGAATTTTGTAAAAACAATACGAGTACTTTATTAATTTGGTTAATCTGTTTTAATAAATTAATCAATAGTTGGTAGCGCTGAATATTCTCTTGTGTGCCATTTGACTGTCAAAGAATAAGAGAGTCGCCACATATTCTCAAGCCTAATGTAAGAGATTGCAATTTTAAAACTTTCATTTTGCTTGATATTACTGGGGTGTATGTATTGGAGCGTTATCACGCTGGAAGAAAATATATATATTGACACGATGAGCTAAAATGTTAATCAATTTATTTTGTTACTAAATAGCTATGCTAATTAAAATGTAACCAAACTATCAGCAAACGCACTCAAATATCCTCTTGGTGGAAAATCTTCTTTATAAAATAGGAGTAATGAAAACTCATATGGCCATTCATAATAGATCTGTGGAACACGTTAGACCAAATGAAAAAGAGAATGATACTTTTATTTTGAGGAAATCGGTTCTATGGGAACAATGCATATGATAAAATTGTTTGACCTGAATGAATCAAATACACAGACAGCATGCAAATTTGAGAAACATCATCAAGAATATATATACATTGGTTGGAAACGCTTCCTTGCAGACTTCCTGGCATTGTATGTAAGCCAGTTTGTCCATGGTGAAAAAAATGATCACATTGCATTTCTTTAATATTTCCCATACTTAGATATTAGAAGTAACTTTTTCATACAGCCGTTGATAATCAATCAATTATTATCTTAGTTTTTCTGCCTTAGAAGAACGTAAGAACGCTATAGTCGAAATACCGACTCATATTTGATTGACTCCTAAAAGTATGCAACTCTTGATTTTTTGTTGGCTTAGGAGTTTTCATATAAAAGGTTTTTTGCGGCTTTGTGTGCATATATACATCGTTATGAAGTTTGACAGATTTTTAGATAGTATGTGATTGCATCGACTGCGTAATAATTCGTAAGAAATAAGCGCTTTTAAATGTAGATTGCACTGAGAATTGCTTAATTTAAGTAAATTCGCTCATTCATTTTTGCTTCTTTTGCGACAAACACGGCCCTTTTACAACTTGTATCTTCTTGTACATACATAAATACATACATAAATATTTTCAAAATGATTTCCAAATTGTAAACAAATAAATACCAATGATACACTGAAGCTGCACTATTTTATGCTTACTTTGAAGACACAGATGCAGTCAGAGTCAGTTTTAGTGCTGTGCTGTGGCATCCACTGCTTGTTGTTTTCTTATTTGTTTGCTTACAATTTGTATTTTTTTCTAGAGATTTGCAATGTTTCTTGCGCCCCGTCCTAGCTACTTCTACTTCAACTGTTGGTGCGTTTAAAAGCTGAGAAAAATTAATTGCCTTCCTTAGCATGACTGATCGGTCATTTTTCAAACAAATAGTTAAATGCACGTTTGCACTTATTTACCCAAAGAGGATTTTCTCGTTGATGAAGGACTTGGAGCTGTGTTTAAATCGTTTTGTATTATGTATTTTACGTATTTAGTGTAAAAGCTCATTAGCCGAGTTTAATTGGAAACAAATAATGTTCACTAACAAACTATATTAATGCCGTCGTGACTATATTAATGCCATCCACTCATTCACGTTCATGCCCACGTTTACGATTCAATATATTTTTAGATCTCCGCGACAGAGCGGCATTCAACTATAGTGCGACCGTCCCGCGACAAGTTCTGATTGTGACTAAAGCGAAGTCTGAGTCTGTCACTAATAAGTCTGATGCTGGCAGAGGCTGAGGCTAAAGGACATGGTCATTGTTCGTTCGAAATCGTAAACACGACGCAAACACGACGCTCTGTTTCGCCTTCGCTCCGTCATCGGGCACCGGGAGTGAATGAGCTGTGCACCCATTGGTGGGCTTAAAGGCAAGGGGTGGGAGAGTTTGTACCGTAAGCACACCAATTTAAAGGAACTTTGTAGAAAATATAGAGCCCACCACGTGGTTGTGGAGTTTATCCACATTTCGTATGTCCTTCCACATTCTTTAGGCTTTGTTTTTGGTTGCATTGACAACAATTTTGCATAGATTCTCTTGATTTGTTTGATTCAATTTGGATTTTCAATATTAAGTGCACATTCTTTTTCATTAAGTATGAGGCAGCCGTTAGATATAGTAGCCTGATCGGGGTTAAATTTCAACATCCGACGTGGATGCATTTCCTATATTAAGTGTTCTTTATGAATCAGAAAGTTCTATGAGCTGTCCGATCCTAATCAAATTACGTAATCAAATTTCATACCGAATTTCGCTAACCTCGGATAAAAACTAAGTCATCATTCTGGTCTGAATGTTCTTATTTAGCAATATAGTGCTATATGTTCTTTTTGAAATGGTCGGTTCTATAGCAGCTATATGATTTGGTTTTCAGATCCGGATAAAATTTAAAAACAAGTAAGAACGCTATAGTCAATATTCCGACTATAAGATACTCGTACTCAGCATTTGTTTCATATTTGCCACACTTTATTTTTATGGTGGGGTTTTCACACAAAAAGTGTTCTTGCCCTTTTGTCATCTGATCATTGTGAAGATCGGTGAATAATGTGTTTATACATATACAAACCGAGTTTTAACTGAATGTGTATAAAATTGTGGGATTGTTTTTTATCTATTTACGGAGGCAGAAAGGGCGTGTCAAAATTTTGAAACAATTTTAATTTGACGTCACACTAGGGGAGTCTGAATACCAAATTTAATAACTCTTCTCCTATTGTCTCCGAGATCTAGGTGTTCATGCAGACAAATAGTTGGACAGGGTGTCTGTGTGTGTGCGTTCATCTGTGCACCCAAGTCTCCAAGACTATCCCAACTAGGGTCACCCATTTGTTTCAATGAAACATCAACATATCGAATGATGTTAACAGAAGTACTTCGTTCAAATTATACAGCTTTTTGTATATGTGTATTATTGCCAGCTTATGAGATGCTTATGATGCTTTGATGCTTATGAGATAAATTCTGAGTACCTTGTATCCTATATATAGTCTTATAGACTATTGACTATTATACTCTTAATTGTCCTACTTCATGTCAACATTTTCACATTATGTGATGTGAAATACATATATTGACAAGAGAGGAAGGCTAACTATTGAAAGTAAATGATGGGTAATAGACGCCACAATTCTGAAAATTTAAAATTAAAAAATGTAAGGGGCTAGATGAGCTGCTTCTACGTATTCCAATGATATCAACAGAAATCTCTTTTGAATTTAAACGGACTCAGTTTACTATGCGAGTCGCATTTGCCATGCCCATAAGCAAAGCACATGGGCAATCGCTATAAGTATGTGGTCTTAATTTGGAAAGTGTATATATTGTGTATTTCGCCTCCTAATAACCGCTGTTTTACACTCACTAATGACCTTGAACATGCCAACCCTAAACAGTTACAAATATATACTCCGCTAAGCCAAAGAATTTAAATACTCTTGGCAAGTCCCGACAAAATGTTTGACACAGCAGCATAAACAATGCAATGGAATTACATATATGAAAAAAAAACAAAAACAACTGTAACTTCAAAGCCGACGACAGCAAAATATGGAAACAGAGACACGCGATGCTCTATGTGTGAACTGCTTCAGTCATATCAGGAACTTAGAATTCTTGTTTGGTTGTCGTTGTGAAACTTAAAGTGGTCTATAAAGTCTATCCGTCTGTATGAATACCTAGATCTCGGAGACCATAAATTTTACCACGCCACCGCAAATCGATAATCTCACACAAATATTAACGCATTTAGTTGAAGCTCTGTTTGTAGATGTATTAGCACATAAATTTGCCAAATTTCATAGAGATCGGATAATAATTGTAGACAAAGTCGTAAAATAGCATTATATATGAGAGCACCCCAAAAAAAAAATGAAAAAGTGTTGCATATTTTTGAGTGTGTCGAATATAAATAAATAAAGAGTGCGAGTATATATGGATAAGTGGTAGCAGCTATACCAGCAGCAGATGCTGTTTCTCCTTTAATTTTTATGCTATGAATGGTTTTTGTAATGTTTTGAACCATCCATTAAGTACTGAGCGTCTTTTCCTGTATGATGAACTGGCTTTAGTAGCTATTATCCATCCACATACTAGTGCTCTTTCAATTTCTCTAATATAGAAAATAGAGATATATATATCATTTCATTTGATTTCATTATTTCACTTTTTTTATAATCGTGCTCTAGTGGAGAAAAAAAAATATAAAAAAAAGTGGTGCATTATTTTGAGTGTGTCAAATATAAAATAAATAAAGAGTACGGGTAATGTCGACTAAACCGTTCTTACTTGTTGAACAGTGTGAACTTTTGCTGGCAATTTTGGTGGCAGCTGTCAAAAAAAAAACTGTATTTTGCAATCGTGTAAGATTGAGATCTTCAGCATATTAAAAGGGAAAAGTACCAATTTTTCAATCGCCTTTAACCGAGTTAGCGTTCACAAAGTTCGCATTAAGGGAAGGCTACCATTTTCTTTATCGATTTGCGGTGGCCCAAGGGAGAGGGTGTGGCAAAAGAATGAAAAAAACAGAACGGAAGGCTAGTTTCGGCTTGCCGAAGCTTATATACCATTCACATTGTAATTGTAAATACATAACCGATCTAGATCAAATCTGGTCGGTGGGCGTGGGGCTACAGTGTATGCAAGGGATAAAAGACGAACTTGTTTTCATTTGGATGAAAAACATTAAAGTTATGCTCGTAAGCGTTCATTCCGTAAGAATCGGTTATATGGTAGCTATATGATTTCCTTGTTCGATATTGATCAGATAATTCCAGCGAGCGTGGTGCTTCCTCAAATGGATACAACCCGAATTTGGTTAATTTGGATGAAAAAGAAAACGTTATGCTCCTAAGTGTTCATTCCGGATCAATGGGGTATATGGTAGTTATATGATATCGTTGTCCGATCTTGATCAGATCAATCCAGCAGACGTTATGCTCCTAAGTGTTCCTTTCGGAACAATCGGTTATATGGTAGCTATTCGATTTAGTTGTCCGATCTGGATACAACTCGAACTTAATCAGCATGCAGACAAAGCAAGCATCTGGTAAAAATTTGAGCTCTGTAGTTTTTAAGACCTCCGAGATCTTTGTGTTGAAACATAAGGAATTACAGACTTACGGACGGACGGACATGGTTTTATCGATTCCCCTTATCATGCCGATCAAGAATATATATACTTGATATAGTAGGAAACGCTTTTTTCTGTGCATTGCAAACTTCCTGACAAAATTAATATATCATTTTGCAAATGGTATAAAAAAACGATCGCATGGTTTCCGAGATCTACACACGGGCTGTTGATCCTGATCATGAATATATGTATATATTCACTGATACACTATCAAGAGTAAAATTATTTTCAACGACGAAAATTCCTTCCCACAGCTGAAAAAGTTCAGGTTGAGGGATCAGAGTCATCTTTGTTTGCGACAGTTCAACAAATCAAATGTGTCCATTGATCACGCAGTGGAGTTCGGAAACACTTTTTAAGCTCAATTATCACACACTGGCATGCATGCAGCCGTCGATCTAATCACCGAACGCTCCTTACAGAAACCCATGAAACAGGCATCATGCATATGGTAAATAAGTCGTCCATGTCCATCAGCTGCCTATAACTCAAAGTCCGCACAACAAGACTACACTACGGAATTTAGACTGTGCGAATTTAAAGTCAATCTCTAATTTTTTCTACTAAATACATTTAATTAATTTTAGCATGCTTTTGTACCATGTACCATTTGGTCTCCATGTAGCATTTCATAAATTTTAAGTTGGTGTTCTAGCCGGCTTGAGGTAAAAAAAAATTGGACTTGTTGTTTTTACTCAATATATTTTGGTTGTACATCGGCAACATCGGCATCTTCAGGGCAACTTGTGTCGTGGGGTCGTCTACTGAATTTTAGCTATGAAAGGGGTTTTATTTCAGTACCAAAATATTCTTGGTTAGTTTCGCCTGAAAACAGATGCCCATTTTTGCTCAATTTTTTTATGTAAGGGCCAGTCTAATAACATGCTTCCGTCATTTGGTACTTAATAAGTTTGCGTTAAAATGTTTGCACAAACATTGACAGCATTTTGACAGCGAAGATGGAGCCAGCTTTGCCTCTGCCGCTTCCCCCCTCCTCAGTTTATGCTACCCTCTCCATCGCTATATGCACGCACAGCTTTGTGAATCGTATGTGTCAGACTCAACGTTTTTTCGGTATGTCATTCCGGGTTAACATGGTTGGCACTCTTGCTAATACATGCTCGGGGAGTTAGCCCAGTTGTTCCGCTTTACTCGCCATACTGCCTTCACTTATCTGTAGCTTACCTCGATCCCCTGTCAACATTAAATCGTAAGACGTTGGATGGTTGTCAAGATGAAGAAATGTGCGAACTGTGAAAAACATTTCCAAGCTCAATTCTAATGCATTTGTAGTGTTAGTATTGCCAGCATGATGTTGATGGTGTGCTGTAATTTTATATTTCTATACCCCTCACTTATGAAATAAATTGGGTGTTTTCAGTTCGGGTTCATATAAGTTGACATGCCAAATTTGACCTTGAAACAACACCTTCTCGGTTCACAGCTGAAACAAACAATGTAATCTCACAAATAGGTATTTCGTTAAGTGACGAAAGCATACACGTATAATAACTTTGAGGATATACATCAATAATGTATTTTAAATTCAACTCTAGGTGACATTTCCTAAGTTTAAAAATGCCTTGTTACTTTCACTAACCTTTTATATGAATTGCAGCGCTGCATTAATATATACAAAAATACAACAGAGAGAAAAAGTTAAACAAACAATTTGCATTTGTGTTCTCCTTGGACATTATGAGCTAACATACAAAACAAAGTTCTAACCAAAATGTGTGGTGTATTAGTAAAAGGGTATTGCCGCAATCGACTACCTATATGTATACTGAATCGTTTCCACTTGTTTTCCTTACCATTACAATAGGTATGGATTTTGGGATGTATAAAATGTTTCGCTGTCAGTGTCATGTTTTCCTGTCAAAGAATAGAAATATGGGAAATTACATTTTCGCTATATTAATGCACACAAATCGCCTTAGTTGATAGTAGACACTTTACTGTGTATTTCGTACCCTCGCTTTACGTGTTTTAGTGAATCATCCAAACTAAATCCATTACTAAATAATCACAGCAGTTAGTTTAGTCAAAGCAATAAAAAGAATAAGATAGAATGCGCAGTACGTTCAAGTGGCCCTGCAACGACACCAATCAGCAATGAGCAGATCTCTTCGCTAACCCAGGAGAGGCTGGGCTGCCTGTGAATATTAGCATTGTCATGGTACGATGTAATTCTTTCAAATACTTTTTGCGTACATAAATTCATTCCGATATACAAGCAGGCAAGCATTCATATACACTTACAAACAACACATTCGCATTCCAAGAAATCTGTTTGTGAGTGAGAGATACAGGGCATTCTGTGCGCTTGACCTCTCTAACTCTCTCTCTTTCTGGCCCACGGGAGTAGCAGTCGCTGCAACGCCGCTTTCCTGTAAAAAGAAAAACCAATTTGTTAGCGCCGTCTATGGTGCAGAGTTTTCATTCATTTATACTCATTCATTCTATTTTATGAAAGCTTCATGATATAGTGGTGTCCGATGTTAATAATTTTCACATATGAGCAACTTACAGCAAAAAGAAGAATATGGAAGAAATTACAAGTTGATATCTTCAAAACTGAGAGACTTGTTCCTATAGAAACAAACGAACAGACAGAGGGACAGACATACAGTCTGACAGACAGAGGGACATGGCAATATCGACTTTATGGGGTCGGAGATGCTTCCATCTATTGCTTTACAAATATCTTGACAAAATTATAATATCCTGTGCAAGGCTTAACATTTTTTAACTGCCCGCGAAAATAATCGGCAGATTTGTCAACTCAAGCACTGTCGCTTACTTCCCTGAATAGCCATTTAAATAAAATTAAAATACGTTATTGGTATATTTTAACTTCAATGTAAAACGAAAAGTAATAAGATGTAAGGTAAAACAAAATCATCGAATTATTTCGAACTGATGGCCATGTAAGTTGGCTTGTCAGCTGCTAGGGCATACAGATAGCAACTTTTTCATAAAGATTTCGTGATAAATAAATTAATTGAATTTATATGAATTTTTAATATAAAAATTGTAAATTACCAATTATTTTCTTCTATTGCATACTTTTGAGTGTATCGAATATTGACTAAATGCTGAGTACGAATATATTATAGTCCGAATATCCACTATAGCGTTCTTGGTTTTATTTAGAAGCGCATTGGCATTTTTGACCATTACTCGAGAATGACACCACGATTCAAAATATAGCTTACTTTTGAGGGCTGTTGAATTACTCTAAGAGCTAGTCTAAGCCACATACATACATGTAGCTACGAATCAATATGTAATCGCAAATAAACTGGTGTCACGTGGCCCATTGTGTCGAATAATATGAATGCAAGGCACAAATTGATCATCACGTATCTAGCTTATTTATATTGAGTATGTATTTCAACACACTTCCAATACTCGCACTTCCAATATCTCACACATTCAATTTTGAGCAATCAAATCAACGAACATATAATCGAATTGTGTGTGGTTTATGAATAAAGAGAATGATTTCTGCCACAAATTGACACCAAATAAAACATAAATTTCTCTACTAACAAAGTTAGCAGTCAAAGTTAGCCTGGCCACAAACAAAAACGATTTAGCGCGGATTTTTGAAAATCCCATCACGTCGCAATTCAGTAGCATTCAGCCCAGTCAGTCTCTGCGACTGTGTATTACCAATCCTATAAGAGAAGCAGTCACATCAACGCTCGCACTCCCAGCGCCCGTAGCAGCATAGGGCGACAGGCAGCAACAGGAGCGGGGGTTGCCGCCAGCTACAATTCATGCGCCAGATGAAAACTCAACCGAGCGTATGATTTATCATCAATAGTCTGCGATTGCAATTTTAATTTATGACATCAATAGCCAAGTTGGTTGACCGGGAGCGTGTTAATGGACACTATTGATACTCAATGCGGCAGTGTTTGCTCCACAAAAAAGCGGATGTCCTGCAGAAATTTTAAACTCTAATGGCAAGACCAGCAAAATGTAGTTCTCATATATGGATATGTGTGTATCTGCAGATGTAGGTTGGCCTTTAGTTTTTAGACATGTCAAATAAAATGTTCGAATATATAACTAAAACCCGCACATACCTCAAAAACTGTTTGCTCATACTTATTTATATCTGCAATCAAAATCTTTACTTCCACCTATCATTACTTTACAATTTAGATAAGATAAGAAGATAACATAACTTTTTTAATCGAACGGTAGGGAGTTGTTAAAATAAAGAAAGACCACATGAGTTAGTGTAATTGTATAATACTAGTATGACCAGCGGTCGATTCTAGCAACAACATAACATTTAATTTTATCTTATGGTAGCCAAATTCTGATCAAAATCTTTAGTAGAGATTGTACATTGTATTCGTGCAAATGTATGTAACGTACAAAAGGAAGCGTTCCCGACCCCATAAAGTATATATTCTTGATCAGCATCAACAGCGGAGTTAAACTAGCCATGTCCCTCTGCATAAACACCTAGATCTAAGAGACTATAGGACTAGAGTAACCAAATTTGGTATGTAGGCTCCCTAATGTTTTTTCAGATCAACTTTATTTATAAACTTTGTCACTCCCCCTAAATTTTTAACCCATTTGGTTAAAACTCACTGTATATATAATTATGAACACATAATCTCCGCCTCTGAAATAAATAAAAACCAAATTTGGTTAGATTTGGATGAAAGACAAATTTGTTCTATGAGGGCTATATGACATAATTGTCCGACCTGCATAAAATGTTGTCAGTGAATGTAAAATACTCACATAATATATAAAAACCAAATTTGGTTTGATTTTGATGAAAAACAAACATTTAATATTCATTCAAAAAAATAGGTGTTATGGGGAATATATGATATAGTTTTTTGATCTGAATAATATTTTCTTTGTGAATTTGGGGCCTCCTAAAAGGGATTTGGCTCGATTTGGAGGTTCATTTCGATTTTAAGTTCATTTCGAAAAAATTGGTTCTATGGGGGCTATATGATGTAGTTGCCCGATATGAATTATTCTTGATCAACAGAAAAAATGAATACAAACCGATTTTTTTCGATTTGGATGAAAAATAAAAATGTTTTATTCATTCCGAAAAATCAATTCGATGGGGGCTATATGATGTAGTGGGCCGCTCTAAATCAACTTTGGTCAGTTGATGTAGATGCCTTTACTTTGTTAAATTCTCATTTAAAACAAAAAAATATGAAATAAAAACACTAAAATTGGCGATAGTTTGTATGGGGACCACCATAAAAAGTGGGCGTGGTAGAAAATAAAATAACCTTTATCTGGGTACATATTTATGCCAAATGAAGATGTAAATTTTAAGCTTCTATCTCTTGAAGTTTCCAAGTTCTAGAGTGTCACACATCCGGACAGACAGACGAACACAGCTAGATCGACTTGGCTTGTCGTATTGATCAAGAATATATACCGTAATATACCCTTGTACATGGTATAAATAATATACATTCACATTTTTTGTAAATATTTACAAAGTGAATGGTATATAGACTTCGGCAAGCCGAAGCTAGTCTACCGCTCTTGTTATAACATGCACAAAAAATTATTATATTAATTTTGTGAATTTTATGCTCCAAAGTATGGCGATCTTGGAGGTATGAACGAAAATTCGCATCTGCTACTTGATCCTGCGACAAAGCTCCTCGAGGTGACGATGCGCGCCGATGAAGTTCGTCGCGTTATTTTGACCAACGAACCTCTAAAAACGCCAATAAAAAGGTATCAGAAAACAAAGACGATTAGAAGACAAAAGAATTTTTGAGCTTTTACTAACCGTAAAAGCTCTCGCAGAACGCTCACAAGTGCCCTAGGCCAGCATGACACGCGCACGCTTGCGAACCTTTTCAACCTCTTCTATAAGCTCAGAAGCTTTCAACTATCTTCTCAAATGCTTCATTTCGCGCTAATGCTGTTGGAATTGTGACTTGTCTTCACATTTTCGAAGAAAGCGGAACACATAAGAAAACACCCTTAGCTATAGCGAATAGCGTTTAATATTTTCCATTAGAGAGGACTCCTGTACAATAGCTGCAAGTCTAACAGCTAATTTCCGCACCTTTAACGTACGCATCTCCTCGAATAGAGTGAAATGTTTGTTTACGGGCCAAGCATCTTGAGGTCCTTTTAAGAATGAAGGACCGTTTCACCAAATCTATTCCGTTGATTCTTGAACGTCGTAGCCCCGAGCATGGCGCCAACAAGCGTTCTCTGTCCACTCTTGGATTTCGGCCACTCGATTTGACACAAATGTCGACAACGACGAAGGGTGTCACTTAATCCAGTGAAATGTTATTTCCGAGTCTGACCAGAGAACGGTCTCAGTAATTGGGGACTTTAGAAGTAGTATGATTCCGCTACAGAGATCTGCCAGTAGGTGAGCGGAACACAACTCAAGTCTAGGAAGCGTTTTCTGCATTGGCGCTATTTTGCATTTGAAAGTCAACACCGAAATGAGAAATCCTTCTGCAGTCGGCTGCAAATGTATATGCAAGCGCCATACGACTGAGGCGTCGGCAGAGCCTTGTACCTCGGTGACATTGGGTCTGTGAATACGAATGCAAACGGAAACGAAGCAGAGTAGGATATAGCTGCTCTTGAATGGTCAGTCCGACCATAAGAATGTTATTTAAGGCGTCACACAACTTCGTGAATGTACTCTGAGGTCGCACACTGGTGCGGAATGAAGCAGTGTGGGTTGGCTGGAATTCGATTTTCTGTTTCAGACATTTATCTTAAATTCAATGTACATTCCTTAACAGAGTCTTTGCCAACCTTCTTTCTCAGCAACTCCAAGCCGATGAGGATCTGCATCACTTCGAAATAACCTGACGGCATAACTTGCTTACTTTTTAAAAAATGTTCTGCACAACTTCGTTGCTCTTCTGTCAGGAGTTTGATGTCTGAGGGCAATCCTATCAAACCGTTTATTTACGATTTGCGCTACAATTATTATCCGATCTTAACAAAATTCGGCAAGTCCGTAGATTTGTGGAAGATATAAAGTTGTATCGATTTGCGGGGCGGGGCAAAATTTTAAAAAACAAACTTGATCTGACGCCCCACAAGGAGAGTTTACTTACCAAATTGGGTAGCTCTAGCTCTTATAGTCTCCGAGATCTAGGTGTACATACGGACGGACAGACAGGCATAGCTAGATCGATTCGGCTTTTGGTGCTGATCAAGAATAAAAGGCGTCGAAAAGCGTAAAAGGAAAATTTTAATAGAATGTTACTTTTTTATTAAATTGCAGCACAATGGCCAAACCAACCCGCAAGTATTTGCCAATCGAGGACACAAGTGCTTCATGACAGCTCAGATTGACGACCGCATCCTCACCTATATTGGCCAGACGCAATCGATCCAAGAACTATCTTTTGCAGAATTGGAGAATCAGGACCTTGTTTAGTTTGACCGACAGAGAGGAGCTCAGAGAATGTCTCTGCTTCAATTAGCATGGCGATCTTCTGCTGCATAGAGAAGTATGGATCCGCCAATTGCAGGTTCGTTGGGATTTTCCAGCCACTAACATCAACTGTCTGATTCTGTTGGTCCCCTGAAATAGATTTGAGGACTTCACCAGGATGTGTACCTTTTTCTTGAATTGAGATTTGGATTCACCAATTCCAAGTAAGTTGATACTGGATGCTTCTCTACGCATTTGCAAGGTCTTCGGTCACACCATTTAATTGTGAACCGGAGTCGAGCAAAGCTCGAGCCAAAACAAAATCACTTGACTTTTTTTTGACATTCACGATAGCAGTTGCAAGGATAACGTTATCAGAAACAGTAGCCTGCATGGCATGCCATTGCCAATGGTACTTGGATATGCAAGAAAGCGCAAGATTGAAGAATAAAGGATAAACACACACCTCCGCAGTCGAGCCGAAATTCCGCAAAAGTCAAACTTCTAGTAAGTGTGCACCGCCACAATAAATACCCTTGTGCCAATAAAATTGAAATTTTGTAGGTTCATAGATTCGTATCGGGTTAGGAAAGAAATTTTCCAAATATTGCTAGATAGAGTTGGCCAAAAATTATCTGAGAAACACACATTTATTCTGCCAATCACCCAGTTAGCGACTGTGCTACGATTACTAGCCACCAGGTCGTATCAGTTGGCAATAGATGGATCACGATAGTAATATTTTTTAATTCACATTTGGTACTTTTATGTTTAATTTCGTCAGCTGATTAATGAATGATCTCAGCAGTGAAACTTGTCGTTATCGATATAAGGGCCTGCCATTGTTTGCATTAATCAGCCCATTTT
The DNA here is from genome assembly GCA_037043425.1 of Hirtodrosophila duncani. Classification (NCBI taxonomy): domain Eukaryota; kingdom Metazoa; phylum Arthropoda; class Insecta; order Diptera; family Drosophilidae; genus Hirtodrosophila; species Hirtodrosophila duncani. Next base: position 1,106,596 of record JBAMBM010000828.1, on the reverse strand, counting down.
TTTTACACAATTATACAATATTTATAATGCAATTATTTTGTATACCATTTACAAAGTGGTATAATAATTTTGGCAGGTAGTTTGCAACGCATAAAAGGAAACTTTATCAGCATGACAAGGGAAATCGATATAACCATGTCCGTCTGTCCGTCCGTCCGTCCATCTGTTTCAACGCAAATATCTCAGAAGTCTTAAAGCTACAAAGCTGTCATATTTACCAGATACTTCCTTTGTCTGCACGCTGGTTAAGTTCGAGTTTTATACAGATCGGACAAATATTTCATATAGTTCCCATATAACCGATTGTTGCGGAATGAACACTTGCATGAACACAGCATAACTTTTCCGTTTTTATCCAAATCAAACCAAACTTGGTTTATACCAATTTGAATAAGCCAAACGTCCAGTCCAGCCTGATCTGATCAATATCGGAGAACTATATCATATAGCTACCATATAACCGATTGTACCGGAATTAACACTTGGGAACATAACTTTTCTGTGTTTCATCCAAATTAAAACAAATTCGTCTTGTATCACTTGTATCCACTCTATCTTCCAATACTGCTTCGCGCGGTGTCGGCAATTTGACAAAAACAAAAAGCATTATGCGAAGTGTTTTCTAGCTGCATTCTCTGCCCTTCGAGCATATTTGCAAAAGAGGGGCAACATATACTTCACCTTGACTTCGCTCTGTCTTTGCTCTGTTGCTTTGAGACTTAACAAATATTCTTGATGCTGGGCACATTTGAAAAAAAAAAAAAAACACTTTTGTGAACCCCCAAAAATGGACGGAGACTCATCTGTTCATCCCCAGCTTAGAGGTAAGCTGTCTCCGAATGAAAAAATGAATACACTCGCTGGTACATCTGTAGAATTGCGTGCTAGCATAGCCAGAGATCTTCACAAATCAATTGGAACCTTCAACAACAATAGTAACTTGATCTCAACGTCTACAAGCACTATTACTACGAGTACATTAACTTTTTCGAAAGGAAGCTGCCAACCAAATTTCTCAATAGCACACACCACAACTGGCAGCATATGTTCCTTAGCAAACACCGCTGAAGTTTTTAGCTCTAGTTTAGTCAAAAAATTATCCCTAGTAACAGATTGCACGTTTCAGATGCCGATGGTCTTTCTTCGAAAAAAGCAAAAAGTTTCAAAAGCAATCCAGAAAAATACACACACAGTTACTTACAAAAATCACCGAAACAAGGGCCGTCAAAACAATACACTTGCTACCACCTCTTCGGTAGCACTTCAAAATAATCGCTACGCAGCGATATCTCAAGAAACTGATTGTGTAATGGAATTGGACGAAGATGATCAACACGAGCAAATAGAAGCCAGCAAGCAAAGTGCGGCTGGCAATGAGCAGCAGAAAAGCATAGTGCCAGCTATCTGCGTGCCGCAAGTCAAAGAAAAGCACAAACTCGAAGAAGCACTCAATTATGTAGTAATACTCGTAGTAATAATGCTTGTAGACGTTGCGATCAAGTTACTATTGTTGTTGAAGGTTCCAATTGATTTGTGCAGATCTTTCATTCGGGGACAGCTTACCACTAAGCTGGGGATGAATAGATGAGTTCAGTTTTGGGGATTCACAAAAGTGTTTTTTTTTTTTTAATTTGCCATTGCCCAGCATCAAGAATATTTGTTACATTTTAAAGCAACAGAGCAAAGACAGAGCGAAGTCAAGGTGAAGTATATGTTGCCCCTCTTTTGCAAATATGCGCGGGGTGAGGGCAATATCTTGCCCGAAGGGCAGAGAAAAGCAGCTAGAAAACACTTCGCTTAATGCCTTTTGTTTTTGTCAAATTGCCGACACCGCGCGAAGCAGGGCCCCCGAGTATACACAAGCGAATAAGCGCTTAAAGCAGCAAGCCTATCTCTATGAAAGCAGAATTACAACCGATATTCTGGATCAGCGTCGACAACACAGTCGATCTAGCCATGTCCGTCTATCCGTCTATATGAACACCTAGACCTCGGAGAGTGATATCGAACATCCAAAAGGTGATATTTCTGTTGTGTTTATAATATTTGTGGCAGTGTTGATTTAGTCATATTTTATTAAAGAAGGCAGTGTCATTTGGCATTTGGGCATTTGCGGCATTTGGTTTAGTGAGATTATCTAATATGAAATTAATATTAATAATATTAATTGTTTAATCGAACTACCGCTCTCTATGATGCTATAGCGCATGTTAAAGTTTAGTTTGCATCGTTTAGTGTTTAAATAAGTTGCATATATTTTAATATTCATTCTTTTTTTTGCTTAAATAATTGTAATTCTTATGTATTATTTGTCAATTGATTGAAGTATATAAAATTAAATTTAAATTCGATATAATTTGGTAGAGTTTTTGATTTTGGTCTCCGCGTGCAACATTTATAGCGATGGCTTAGGGGTAACTGCAAAATATTCATACTAGTTACCAAGATTGGGAGGGTACAGAATAGAGGACAACCGACAGCTGTATCAGCCACTGGCGCTATTTGCTAACGTGGGTATAGCCCGGTTACACATTATACCATTGCAGGGGGTATTTTAATTTTGTCACGGTATTTGTAACCCCATAAAGTTAATATATTCGTGATCAGCATGACAAGCCGAGTCTCCTGGTTTTAAGGCAACCGATCTGAAAACTTCACCATACGCTTATTTCTGTAAGCTGGTCATATGTAAGAATCGGACCACTATATCATATAAAAGCCACAACCACTATTAATTCGTAAGGCATGCTTTTTACGCGTAGGCAATGTTGAACTTGTAATGATAATGCAGATATCACATACAAATATTTATTTTTCTTAAAGGGAACTTTATGCTCTTTTTTATAGCTCCAACAACAACAACAATAGCATTAATTTCTTGAACTGCCTCGCCAACCTGATAAGAAATATGTGGACACTATTAATTCGTACGCGACATTACATTTTACAGTATTTTACTTAAAACTAAAAGGAAATACATCATTTACATTGTAAATATATAACCGACCTAGATCAAATCTGGAAGTAGCGGATACAAGACGAATTTGTTTTAATTTGGATGAAAAACAGAAAAGTTATGCTCCCAAGTGTTCACTCCGAAACAATCGGTTATATGGAAGCTATATCATATAGTCGTACGATCTTAATAAAACTCGAAATTAACCAGCATGCAAACAAATTAAGCATATTGGAAAAATTTCAGCTTTGCGTTGCAAACTTCCTGACAGAACTAATATACCATTTTGTAAGTGTATACATATATATGTATACATTTGTAGTATAGGAGATTAGACGAGTATATTTTGTCTTCGTGCAAAAATAGGAAGCGTTTCTGACCACATAAAGTATATATATTCTTGATTAGGAGCAACAGCCGAGTCGATCCGTCCGTATAAACATCTAGATATCGAAGACTATAAGAGCAAGAGAGACCCAATTGGGTATGTAGACCCCCCTTGTGGGGCGTCAGATCGTTTGTTTTTAAATTTGGCCAGTCTTATAGCTCCTACAATTTTTAGCGCATTTAGTTCAAACTCGGTCAAATTTCATGAAGATCGGATAATAATTGTAGACAAAATCGTAAAAACTCGTTTTGAATGAGAGAATGTTTCATACTTTGGAGTGTGTCGAATATTGAATAAATGCTGAGTACGAGTATCTTATAGTTGGAATATCGACCATATTACTTGTTAAATCTGGGAGAGTTCTTTGAGGCTCGTTTCTTAGATTTTTTCATTATTCCCCATTTATTTTCGATTGGGCTAAGACTTCAACTTTCTTATACTGCAGCCAGTTTTGAACTCACCAGTCTTCCAGTTTTGGTATTGATGGAAGCAACCTTTTTCTAATATATTAATGTATTTGTCAGCGTTGATAGTCCCGTCAATAAAGAGCAGTTTTCCTACCCCTTTTGGCAGATATATACCCTACACCATAGGGCTTGCTGGAAACATAAATGTCTTTTTAAGGCAGTCTTTCTTTATTATTAAGGCTGACTTTTCTTCGCAAATCACCTACACTCACATCAAAATTAGCTTCATCGCTAAATATGATGGTGTTCCATTACCTTAGAAACCAAAACACCCTTCCCGAGACCATTGTAAACACTTCTTCTTTTGACAAAGCCTAAGAAGTAAATTAAGTAACAAATGCAAAGTACCTAATCGGAATACACACTTTATAGAACTAATATCTAATATCTATTATCTGCAGGCAAGTCCTTTCACGCTTGCAACTTTTCCAATTTCCATGAGCCACTTATATGCCACATTTCTGACACATTGGTGGCGATCAGTCTTCACAATTGTGGCCAGGGCTCTTTTGTCACCAGCTGTTATTGCCAATGTTTGGCCCCTGTTATCGATTTTATGATCAACATTGCCATTTTTCTGAAAGAATTTTATAATTCCTTGCAACGATGACTTAGCCAGAATTAATTCGTTTTCTATTTCACCAAATGTCTTTCCAGATTTTTAAAATTTTATAACTAAGCTCCTTATTTCTATGCAAATAGGTTTACCACGTGCCATCGTTGCTAAACTTTGAATAATTTCAAACAATTATTTTGCCTTCTGCATTACATTATCATTTACAGATTATAACAAGAACGCTAACTATAGCGATATTCCGACTATAAGATACTCGTACTCCAGCATTTATTCAATATTCGACAATGAAAATTTGAAAATTATTTTTTTTTTATACTCGTACTCTAGTACGAAATGTATGTGCAAATGTATGTAACAGGCAAAGGATGCGTCTGTCCGACTATAACAGCTAGAGATACCAAATTATGTATGCGGATTTCTCTTGTGGGGCAGATAATAATTGTACATTTTGTATGAGAGTTGCATATTTTTCCATAACCTTGTAAACGGCATCTTGCAGCAAAATAATGGTGGCAAATTGAAATTATGGTGATGACAGTTTCGCGTTGAAGGCAAAGCTGACTGAGTTAAATTTGAGTACAATCGGTAGAAAGAGTGTACTACAGGATAGACTGTTTTATTATTTTGAACTAGCAGCTGCTGTAGAAACTGATGGAAATGCTGAAGAAAACAATGAGGGTGGATCGAGGTTAAAGCTTCAAGCTTTTCGTTAGACGTATAAAAGGTGTACACGGATGGTCTAGCCTAAGAGCTAAATTGGTGGATGAGTTTGGAAAACAGATGTGACAGAATTCCTGATAGCATCACAAACAAAGGTCTCTATCTAGCAAAAAAACATCAAATTTGAGATTGAGATTTATGAGAGAGTTAAAGGAAAAGGACAGAGTAAGGTCCAAAGCTAGTAGGGGGCTAATAACAAGAATTTCAGAAATTTCCAAATAATATTTCAAGTGTTTTAAAATTGGTCACTTTGTTAAAAACTGTAATGTGGAGTAGTTTGCTATAATTGCAACAACAAAGGTCATATTTCGAAGAAATTTTAAGAATATAAGGTGTTAAGTTCTCTTAAGAAAGAACCAGCAAATGTCCTTGATAATGAATCCCCAAAAAGGGGTTCATTTATAAAAATTGTGTTGCCAAAAAGTAAGAAACCAGAAGGGACCACAAATTACAACACAGCAGCTGAATTTTTGAAAAAATGGAGTTCATTCAGGGTCGTATGAAGTTTAGTATATTGTAATGCTAATTAATTAATGCTAAGTTTGAGTGAGCCAAAGGAAAGTCGTAAGAAGGAGTCCGAGAAGGAATGATTCCTGGATGTCGGGTTTCTTTAAGTTGTCAATATATATTCATTATGTTTATTATAATAAACACTTGTGAACAATATCAAAAAATAAATATACACAATTTGTCAATCCCACATGTATAAGTAAATATATATGGACTTTAGCAAATGCGTTTTAGAAGCCGAGCGTCCGATGAATCAGATTTGCTCAGGATCAGGAGCTTTTTTATAAAAGTACACATATCTGCAAGGGTATGTAACCTTCGGGTACCTGTTTTTGTAAACATTCCCCAATATTTGTGACTGAAAGGACAATGGGGAAATTTCAGTTTTTAAACTGAGAGATAAGTTTGCATTAAAACAAGCAGACAGGCAGGCAAACTGACATACGGAGAAATGGACACGTCCTATCGACTCAGCTTATCAGAATATACTTTATGGGGTCTGAGTTGCCTCCTTCCATTCGTGACTAAATTATAATACCAGCTGCAAGCGTATACGAACCCTCCTTAAGGATATAAAAGTTACATACATACGGATACCGAACAATGGCTCACTTAATGAGAATAAATTGCCTTGCATTCATTTTGCGCAGAACTTTTTGTTTGAAAACCTTTCGGGCAGAAATATATTATTAAGTTAGTTTGACACGCTTTCATGAAGCATATGTAAGTATGCATGTACATTATGTTTCTTTTTACTAGACTCTCATTGTTGAACATAAATTTCTTTATGTAAGTGATGGTTTTATTTCGAAGAAAATTGAGCAGTGTAATTTTAGTTAGAATCCATGGTATGACCAGCAGTGTCGTGAAGCTACAGCTGCAAAATGACCAACGATAGGCGAGAATGTGAGAGTGTGGAACTCAGCAGAAGTAGAAATAATGTCCGAAACTTCTACCCAAGGTTTTGAGAAGGCAGCCTTTGCCTGCAAAGATGATGACAGAACTTCGGGCACGAATGCAGAGATCGTGCTGAGACTAATGGGTCATGACACTGTACGCTATGTAGTATTGGTACTTTTCCAATTGCATTTAGGGACGTTCCGAGCGAACTGCTTGAGCGAGAGAGGGTCTAAGTGCAGAGGCACTGTCTGTCTGTCTCTATATGAATTAGTCTCTCACTTTTAAAGCTGAAATGTTCTTTCCACTGTAAGCTGCTTATATGTGGAATTCGTCAAAACCGGACCACATTTTCATATAGCTTAGATCCATATATATAAAAACAAGTAAGAACGCTATAGTCGAGTTCCGACTAGAAGATCCTCGTACTTGTGTACAAAGCCGATTCTTTGAGTCTTTAGCTTAATGAAATGTTAATATAATTCCATTAACTTACCATCAACTACATAACGTAACTAAAGGAGAGAAAGGTTCCACAGAAAACTCTGCATATATTTAAAAATAAATTTTATGGAAACGTAAGCTGCTTATATGTGGAATTCGTCAAAACCGGACCACATTTTCATATAGCTTAGATCCATATATATAAAAACAAGTAAGAACGCTATAGTCGAGTTCCGACTAGAAGATCCTCGTACTTGTGTACAAAGCCGATTCTTTGAGTCTTTAGCTTAATGAAATGTTAATATAATTCCATTAACTTACCATCAACTACATAACGTAACTAAAGGAGAGAAAGGTTCCACAGAAAACTCTGCATATATTTAAAAATAAATTTTATGGAAACGTTTTTAGCGATTTTACCTACAGTTCTTATCCGATCTTAATGTATTTCGGAAGATTGTAAGGATATGTGCTTATACATATATGCTTATACATATATATGCTTATAACACATTTAACATGTAGCCTGAAATCTCACATTTCACCTTACGTTTGACACAATCAGATTTGTGCTATCAGATATTTGGACGAAAAACCGAGAAGACTTTTTATATGACCTAATATATCTATATTAACCAGATTGCATGACTATATCATATAGTTTTCATTGGAATGAACTGACAAAAATTTAAATACAGAGAACAAATTTTTTTGCGAAATATCACAACGAAGTTTACCAAATTAAATATTTATGAATTTTTCGTACATATCCAACTATATTATATATAGTTAATCTAGATAAGACAACTATATAATATACAGACTATATGACTGTTCCCACATTTGTTAGATTATTCCTAAAAAAACAATACAGATGACCAAACAGTAGACAACAACAAAGACTTCTCTTATTTTACATATGTTCAACTGTTCAACCACCAATCGCAGGGCTGCCACAAGAATAGAGTTACCATCTAGCAAAAATATCATTTTTAATCTAACTTAAGTACTCACGGATAATAAATAAAGTCACTTTTTGAATATTATACCATAGCTTTTTAGAATTTAAGCACCAGCATATCGATAAACACGTATACCTCGCACAATTTTTGTCATATTTAATTGAAACTTGGTTTCATATATAAAAGCAGATTACACTGAAGATCTGCCAAATTGTATAACGATCGGATAAGAATTGTGGACAAAAATATATTTTGTACAAAACTCGCCACCCATTTCATTCATAACCACTTCATATTTCATAACTTTTTTGTTTTGCATTTGGATTAAACCAAATGTAGGCTTAATGTGTCCTAAGGGCATCTAAGTCAACTGACCATATTTAATTCGGATCGGACAACAATATCTTATAGACCCCATGCAAGTAATTTTTTCGGAATGAAGACACAAGTGTTTTTCATCCAAATCGAACCAAATTGGGTTTGGATCCCTATTAACATTCCCCACGTCCGTTCAAATCGGACCAGTACATCATATAGCCCCATAGCACCGATTTTCTCAGTATGTGCACTTAGCATAGTAAGAAACTTGGTTCTTTACTTGGTTTTTTTTTTCATATATATATATATGAAATATAAAGTAATTTTCACTAAGCTTTCCTAATTACAAAAAAAAGCAATTTCGCACGCTATAGTCGATATTTCGACTATAAGATACTCGTACTCGGCATTTATATAATATTAAACAAACTCAAAAGTATGCAACACTTTTACTGAGTTTCAGCTAAATTCGCAAAAATTGTTTGAGATATAAGGTTTTCACCGATTTGCGGGGAGTGAAGGGCGTGACAACATTTTAAAGCTGACGAAACATTAGGGGGTATCTAATATGGCAACTCTAGCACTTATAATCTCTGAGATCTAGGTGTTTATACAGACGGACACATACAGATCGACTCGGCTGTTGATGCTGATCAAGAGTATGTATACTTTATCGGGTCGGAAATGTTTCCTTTTGTACGCAACTACATTTGCACGAACACCATATACTTGTTCTACTCTACTAGAGTAAGAGTATAACAAGAAAGTAAGTCTAGCTTCGGCACGCCGAAGCATATATAGCATTCTCATTGCAAATATATATAGTAAAGATGTAATTTAACTTAACTTTATTTTCTTCTTTTGCAAGCACTTAAGTAAAAGTTATTCCTCAAATATGTTTCTATTAAACTCAGTTTTTGTTTTTAGTTTTAGTAACTATTTTTTCATCTTAGAAATAAATACATATAAAAGATATTAAACAAACACTGAAATACACTGAACTACTACACCAGGATTCCATGGTCTTCACCAGATACGTGATCGTTCCTCATTATAGTACATAGACTTCTGCTAATGTAGCCATACGTGCCTTCATCGGTTTTGCAGTTGAGGTACTTTTCCGGCCGATTTCCTCATCACCATTTAGAGATACTACTCCGTTGGATTTTTTAATTATAAATCGGTTAACAGTCATCGGTAACATAAGTTAAAAATACGCAAGAAATAACTATATCGAATCCCCTCATCATGCTGATCAAGAATGTACATACTTTATATGGACACAAATGCTCCCTTTTGTACGTTGCAAACGTCATGACAAAATTAAGTTGCACTCACATATTTTGGTGAATAGTATAAAAATTACACATTAAAAAAATATATTTTTCAACTGAGGAAAATAATATCTTCATTTTGTGTGATATGCTTCTTATGGATTCAAAAATTAAATTTCATTTGCTTTGTCTACTAAATAGCTAAATGCAATAATTTCAATGAATAAGGACTGAAAAATTATTACAATTTATTGAACGATTGTTAAAAAAAACGTCTATACTAGATCAAACAATCACTTGCTTTCTTTTTCGGAAAATAGCGGAGTGCGTTGGAACGCGGTAATGAAATATTTACGATGCGGATTGCAAATATCACACGCTCAGAGTTGAAGGATGTCCCTCCCAATATCCTAATTCTTGAAAGAAATCATATTGTTCATACACTAGTGGAGTATATGAGCTAATGCTTCCAATTTTTGGTGGAATGCACGAACTGTGCACTCTTACAATAAGCTGCTGAGTCCTGTCGACCAGCTGAAGGATGGCTTTAAGACTAAACCTCGAAATTAGCATTCAATTTGTATTATTTTCAAGTTGAGTTGCCAAAGCCAAAGAAAGCTGATTTGTTTCACTAATTTATTCTCTCACTCTAGTGCCCAAGCCCTATCAGCATAAAGCCCCGCTTATTTTATTGATTCTCCTCATCCATTAGAAAGTTTCCAGACCGTACAGCAACAGCTTCCTAAGGCGGACTCTGTATTAGGTACAGGCCCTCCCGCCAAGAGGAAGCCGAATGCATAGGACCGGCTGCTTCTTCGTCCGGGCAGGTGTCTGTAAACGATCCCCCTGTCAATCTTCTAGTGCCATCCCTTTTGGATCGATCACCAATTCTGACAGCAGCGTTTCTACTGCTGTCGCATCTCAGCCTCGACCTCTTATCGGCATTTCAATGCCGAAGACGGTCATTATTTCTAGATATTTCGGATACCGATTAGACTTCCTGCTGCCACAGTTTCATCTCTTTTTCTTGGCTACCAAAATGTATGAGGCCTCAATTCTGAACTTTCTAAACTCTACACTGATAGCCTTTCCTTTTATTTTCACATATTGATCTTAACTGAAACTCGGTTGAAGCCTGATATCTTTTACTCAGCAATTTTTTCTAATAATAACTTTTTTTTTTTTTTTTTATCATGTTTTGTTTATTACTTTACAAAAATATATAGCTTACTGTTACTAATTTTAACAACTTATACTATAGGATATTTAATTTTCAACAACATGTATATATGAATATACTTAAACCTAGATGATAGGGTAACTGGATGGCAAAAGGGGAAGATTAAAGGGTTCTGTGGGACAGGTCGGTTGGGTGGACTCTCTTGAGCCTCCTTCTCATTCTTACTCCGTGTATACGTCTGCTTCTTAGGAGCCTTTGCGCCAGCTGGTTAGGGTGATGTGCTAGTTTGTCTAGATATGCAGAAGCTTGGCGATTGATTACATCTCCGATCCTCGGTACATGGAGTTCTTTGTGGATATCGCTGTTGCGTAAGTACCATGCCGCACCAGAAATTCTGCGCAAGAATTGGGACTGCACAACACGTATTTTATTAAGGTTCGACTTAGCCGCTATGCCGTATACCTGAATACCATATCTCCAAATGGGTGCCAGAATGACTTTGTAAATGAGCGTCTTGTTGGTTAATGACAGTTTATTCCTGGCATTAAGAAGCCAAGCCAAACTGCTCGCCTTTGTCTTCAGACGCTTAACTACATCATTTATATGGCGCTGGAAGTTTAGTCGCTTGTCCAGAGTGACTCCAAGATATTTGTGAGCTTCCTTCTGCTCTAACAGTTGACCATGTAAAAATACCCCAGGAGAGGTTTGCGCTCTGAGAGTGTATGTGACTTGTACACACTTATCAGTGTTTATGGCAATATTCCATCTGCAGGCCCAGTTCTCGAATTTTTTTAAATAGATCTGGATGAGATCTGTAGCGGTGAAGACGCAACTGTCTCTGGCCAGTACCGCAGTGTCATCAGCAAAGGTGGCGACAAGCAGATTGCTCTGGTCCGAGATCGGCATGTTGTCAGCTGAAGGCATATCGTGCGTATACAGGCTGTAAAGGGTTGGCCCTAACACGCTACCCTGAGGTACACCAGCTCTGACCGTCTTTGCATGAGAGGACACCCCGTCCTGAACAACTTTAAAAGATCGTTCGTGAAGAAAGCTTTTAACAATAAGATAGAGCTGTGGATTAAGTAGATCTTTAAGTTTATGCAAGAGTCCTGCATGCCACACTCTATCAAATGCCTGCTGGATATCCAGATACGCTCCGACAACATACTCCTTTCCGTGGAATCCCTCCAGAATAAAGTTTACAACTCGGTGTAGTTGCTCGGGCGTGCCGTGCCTGAGCCTAAAGCCGAACTGAAATTTTGGCATTGCCTTTTTGACCGCGCTGGTTTCAAGAAACCTTCTTAAAATGCACCTCTCCAATATTTTGCCAAATGCTGGCAGTAGGCTTATTGGACGGTACGAATCCAGCTCATCTGCTGGCTTCCCACTTTTGTGTAGCATGATAATGTTGGCCTTCTTCCAGGCGCCTGGGAAGTGTCCGAGTCGAAGAGCGGAGTTGAGAATCAATACGAGGAATAGCAAAGCTCTGCGAGGGAGCAGCTTGATAGAGCGATTATCAAACTGGTCCTCGCCTGGAGCCTTGTTGTTGCGAAGCTTTTTGATTTCCTTTTCCACTTCAGTAAGGGTGATAGGAGCTACAGGGAGGGCCATCTGCAACGGAGCTTCCAGAGATTCGGTTACTAGCTGTACTCTTCTTGGCGACGATGTCTCAAACGGCTGGAATCTTTCTTCCAGATTATTCGCGAACGCTTCGGCGCTTTCCCGGGGGGATCTTGCCCAAGAGCCATCTGGATTTCGGACTGGGAATTTCGGTGAAACTTGCCTTTTGAACCTCCTCGTAAGTTTCCAGAGCGCAAACGTAGAACTTTCATCGGGAGTAGCTTTCTCCAGGAAGGCGTCTGTGGCTTCTCTTTTTAGTGTGGCTAATACCTTTTTTACCCTGTTAGAAATCCTTCTATACAGTCTATCGATCGCCGGGTCATTGGTTCTGATGAACTCGCGTCTGAGGCGCTTCTTGAGCGTTAGAAGGCCTATTGCTTCCGGAGAGAGAGTGAGGTTGCTGTGTCCGTCTCTACAGTGAGTTGCACCAGCTGGGGCAGCAATAAGAGCAGCGCTCTTAGCCCTGCTTATGAAAGTTTCGACAGCTTTGTCGATATCTTCTGGCGTGTTTATTTCCGTGTTGAGATTAAAAGCATTGTTCATCACGTCTTGGAAGAGTCTTATGTTGGCACCAGGAGAAACAAGCCTCGTTATTGGGGTAGTTCGCTGAGGCGACATTGATAAAGAAGCAACCAAGGGCAAATGATCCGATGAAAGTTCATACTCTTCTCGTACCGAGAGCAGACTGTTGGCTATACCCTTGTACATGTAGAAATCAATGCACGTGGGCGTATCCCTCCTGTTATACGGGTAGTAAGTGGGTCTGCCAGTGGCTAGCACTTGTGTTGCACTGCTGGTAAGACAGCCATGAAGCGCAGTGCCTCTAGCGTTTGTCGTCAAACTGCCCCAGAGTCGATGTTTTGCGTTGAAGTCGCCACCGACGATAAATTTGTGACCGAGCTGATCAAGTAGACTGCCAAACTCAGGGGTACTCCAAGGCAAACCTGGTGGAAGGTACGCAGCAGCCACAGCGATTTCACCTAAATTAGTTGAAATTATTACGGTTGCCAACTGTACGTGATTAGTCATGATTGGTTGTTGGTGATAGTGCACTAATCCCTGCCTGATTAGCACACATGCTCCGCCTCTAGGGCGCCCTCCAGGGTGATCTGCTCGATAACATGTGTAACCTGCCATGTTGAAGTGGGAACCATCGTGTAAGAAGGTCTCAGAGATAAGCATGATGTCGATGTCGTGCTTGATCATAAACACCTTAAGCTCATTAGTATTTGGGATAATACTACGAGCGTTCCACGTACCGAGGCGCAGCACAGTAGCCATTATTTGTGCTGCTTCTCCGGCTTGGAACCTCTGAGTTCCTTGATCTCATCCAACAGCCTAGCGATGGTTTTCTCGAGACCCGCAATGGTCTGCTGCAAGGTATTTATCATTTGTACTAGTGCGCCATCAAAAGCTGTATGATCATAATGCTGTGTTTGTTTTAGATTTGCCACACGTTGATGGAGTAGGTCAGTACCCTGAGCTTGCTGTTGTGATCTATTCCTATCATGTCTTATGCCCGGCTGCCCCAAAATTGACGCCTCTGCGTACGTCAGGCCCTGACGCACAATTGAGGTTGGGATTACCTGCTGCTTGATAATACGCGTGGGCTGAGCGTGGCCTTCACGCATCACGGGACCAGTATTGACTCCGGACTTACGGTTTTTGAGCCGTTGGACGTATACTCTGCAGCTCTTATTAGTTGCTTCGTGGTTTCCATTACAATTGACGCACACCAGGTCATCATAAGTCTTTGCCTGGCATAGGCTAGAAGCAGTCCAGTGAGGCTTGCTGCATCTACCGCATCTGGGCTCCTTGGTGCAATAGTTCCTGGTATGGTCAAATCCAAAGCAGCGGTAACATTGGCGCATGTCAATCTTCTTTCTCGGCATCTCCACTCTAACTCTTTGCCGACCGACTTTATTGACCTTTAGAGCCTCCCGATTATTGTGGGCCTTTTTGAGATCTATAAACCAAACATTCTGGCCTGGGGCTTTGGATGGAGCAGTTTCGGAGGGGTCCTCAACCAGTGATTTTGACTTCGGATTGTACATATTCACTACAGAGTGCCCTTGAGAGGTGAATGCAGTTTTAATTTGATCGATGGGGGTGGATGCAGCCAAGTTGCATACCACCACTCTAAAAGCTCTGTCCTCAGGTAGGCAGAAGTGCGTATATTGGAGGTTTACTTCCGAAAGCTTTTTTGTGATGGCTCTGTGGGCATCAGAGTCACGAGCGTATATGCGTAAATTGCCATTACGAGCAGCTTAAATCGTATGAGTCAGCAGTAACCGCTGAATTGAGAAGCCTCTCCAGGGCTGGTACATCACTGATGGCCAGTACTGTGATTTGGCTAGGCTTCGGCGGTTTTTTTTCCGTTGGTACTTGAGTCTGTGTCTCTCCATCTATGTCGTCTGCTTGACTAAGATCTAGATTTGCAAGAGCTTCAAAACGGTTTTTTGCATGTAACGTAGGTCTTTTATTCGCAGTTTTAGGTGCATCAAGTGATCTTCTTTTTTTTGGCGGAACTTTCTGCCAGGGGACATCTGCCGGCTGGAACACAGGCATGTTAACGATTTTATCAGGTTGTGGTAGTGAGCGACAGGCTCCTGGTAGCTGCTGTTTCGTTGATCCAGTTAGTTGGCTTGTGCCGCTGACCACTATTGGCTGGTTGCCATATGAATAAACTCCTCCAGATGAACAAGTAGTCACGTAACATGCGGCTGAAGTTGAAGCTACCGAGAATGTAGCTGCAGATGTAGTGGGAACAATAGTGGCTTCGTGTACATAACCAGATGCAGTACGTGAGATGCCATGTGAGGCAAAATCGTCCATCAGTTGTGATCTAAATTCAGAAGGTGTTAGACCAGCCGATTCCTTCATTTTCTGATAGTCTAGCAGATTGTTCAGAACCACAGTAGGCCGAGAGTCAGGTACTTGTTTGTCATTCATAGCCAATTGTTAATATTTAATCACTCAAATAATAAAATTGGATAGTTACACTTTATGCGTGCTTTGATCTTGCTTTCGCGCACAAACAAGACAAAACAGAACAAAAACAAAAAAAACTTGCTGATAAGCAAGAATTTATTACCCCTCTTGTGCGGCTGCGTGCAGGCTGAGGGGTAATGTAATGCCCAGAGGGCAGTGTTCGTAGTTCTTGCGCGCTACTTTCTTATCTTTATTCGCAAGTCTTTGCCGGCACCGTTATAACGCGGCGCCCAAACTGGTCAATATGTGCTAATTTTTAGCACAGAGCAGAGGTAACAAACGAAACTTGATTAGCTGGAACTTAGTGCAAGCACGACACGACCGTTCACAGTGAATGCCGATAACCGATTCTTCTAATAATAACGATTCTGGACTTACATCAGAACCAATTCCGCTTAGTTTTGATAGTCAAATTGAATTTTTAAATACTACAGTATCTCTTAATTGCATTTTTCTCTTCTCTTTTCTGCGATTTCTGTTTATATAGACCAACTTAGTGCTATGCAGTCCGCCGCGTCAATGCTTTCTGACAGAGATCAATTGGTTGTCCTTGGTGACTTCAACTTTAGTGATATCTCATGGTGCTCTGCTTCCGACGCTGCCGGTTTTATACCTTCAAGACAACACGAGTTTATTGACGACCTACTTGAATTATCCTTATCTCAAGTTAATTTTGTAACAAAATCATTGATTTTATATTTGCTTCTGACCCTTCTTTCTCTAGAGCAAGTCCGCTTTTGCTTAATGTCATTACACGTTACTGTACATATTTCTATTCCTGCGGTATCTGTATCTTCCAACTTGTCAGCTAGAAAAGCTAGAAGCTAGAATTAACGATGTTATCCTTAAGTTTAAAAAACCTTGTAAATATATGCGGCAGACTTCTTCAACGAAATTCTTTATTGCATTTTGAAAGATTTTCTTCCGCCTAGTAGTTCTATTAGGCTTAATAAGCTACTTTGGTTTACTCCACAGTTGTCTAATTTGGAAAATATCAAATCTAGACTCTTTAAGAAGTTCAAAATCTCGGGATGGTACTCTGACTATTCGCGTTATATTGCTGCTCGTTCAAGGTTCACTGTCATTACTTCCGAGTGCTATAAAGCATATTTGCATCACTGTAAGACCAGGAACCAAAACAATTTTATAATTTTGTTAATTTAAAACGTAAAACATCTGTCCTACCTTCTTCATTATTTTATATAAATAATAAAGCAAATACAGATCAAGGCACAAGTTTATTTTGTAGCAAACTCATTTAATCGGCTGCCTTATTTGATATTTGGTTCTGAGCCTTCCATTTCAGTCGTCTCAAGAATTAGTCTGCTTTTACTTTTTGAAGACCCGTTTTCGTCCCTCATTACAAGTTGCTATGGACATTCCTATTCCGGCATGTTTGCTAGAAGATATTCATTTAGTCCAAACGAACTCATCTTTCAAAGCGACCATTTTTAAGGATTCTGTTCCGCTTAATTGACCAGGTATTCCTCGGACTATTCGTGCTGTATTGCTGCTAGTTCAAGGTTCACTGTGATTAATATTGAGAGTTATAAAGTCTACTTGCTTCGCTGTAGGTTCAAATTTTTCCAGGAAGCTAAGCAGTTTTCGAATAACTTTGTTAATTCGAAACGAAAATCATCAGTCCTTCCCGCTTATTTATCTTACATAAGCAGTAAAGCGAATACATATCAAGGAATCTCCGACTTGTTTGCAGAGTTTTTTTTTCGTCTCTTTATTATCGGTTTGATCGGATATACCCTTATAACTTACACAGGTCTAATAACATCCACCTCCCCTAATTATTGAAAGCTTATTGCTTAATGAACCAAACTCAAACTTTTCCCTGGTCCTGATCCTGATTGTTCCTGGATGTATGCTCAGATTCTGCGCTAATGTGTCATGTAAGCCGATATGAAAGCTTTTTTATTTACCTTTGAATTCTTTGTCTTTCCATTCTTTCTGGAAGGCGTCCTTTATCACTCCTCTAAATAAAAAAGGGAATAAGACTGATGCCCAAAACTAACTTAACAAACTTAACTTCACAGTTACAACATTCTTGTGGTTCTATAATTTAATTTTCTCAGCATGGGTTTATGAAGCTCAGGTCTACCACCACTAATTTACTTGAATTTTCCTTTTATGTCATACAAGGATTTGAGAAATGCAAACTGACGTCATTTACACTGACTTCAGCAAAGTCGGCAAAGATTTCCGACTACCTTAATCTCAGAACTCAGAAAGTAGTTTTTAAAGACTCTTACTCTAAGTCCCTTACGGTTACATAGAGGGTACCGCAGGGTAGCCACCTCGGTAGGTTTTATCCCATTCTCGTGTACTTATGTACGCCGACGACGCTAAGCTTTGCGTGTCCTTCAACGACACTTTCTCCCACTTTAGACTGCAAGATGAATTTGATTCTTTCCAATCGTGGTGTCAAGTCAACTTACTAAGTCTCAACTGTTCTAAATGCAAAGTTATGTCGTTTTGTCGTAGCCTCCGCTTCCGGGTCGACACAGTTGTTGACTTGGGCACTCTTTTAGACCCTAAATTGAAATTCGATTTGCGCATTTGAATTACCGTCAATAAGACTGTGGGTGTCCTAGGTTTTATTAAGCGTTGGTCAAAGGCATTCGATGACCCTTATACAACTAAAGACCTTCACACTTATCTAATCCAACCTATTTTTGAGTATGCATCGTGTGCCTGGTGTTCTTAATAGGGGAATCACCAGGACCGTATGAGTCTGTTCAAAAGAAATACTATTTGCTCTCCGTTGCGTAAACTGGGATCCAAATAGCCACCTGCCTTCATATTCGAGTAGGCTTTTTTTTAAACAATCTTCCACTAACTACACTTACATTGGTCGAGCTTTATATCGGTTTGGAATAATTATTGAATATGTAAATCGATATATTTATTTATCGATATGTTTATATTTGTTAGCGTTATCGATATATAAGTAGTCGATAATTTATACATTGAGTTGTCGATAATGGTTTTGATATATCAAGATATCGATATTTGTATATCGATATATTAAGTTGTTGATAATGCTTACTCTACTAGTACGACTATTATAACTTTTCTTTAAAATTGGGAAGTGTTAAAAATTATCACACAGTACGAGTATGCCAAATCAATGTAAGTTTTGTATTGTTTTTTCCTTTTTTGATTAATGCAACTGCATGTGTATAATTTTAAGTAGTCAATAATTTGCTTATGTACAAATTTGTAGTGTAATAGCCAAATTTCAACAGTTGAGAAACAACCCTTGTTCTACCCTTTTGAGTTGTGTTCGAGCCAAACATCAGCAATTAAATGGTATTCACAATTCCGCATTTAATTAGCGCCGTAACTTTTAACATTTTTGTAAATTTACGATTGTTGCTAAAGTGTTGAAAGTTTTATTTACTGGAATGAAATCGCATTTCTTTCTTAATTTTCATTCCTCGCTGATGGAAATTATAGCTATAGAAATTGTTGAAGTTATTGAAAGTGACATAAAAAACGGTTTTAATTATTTCCGCCCTTTAAACTTGAACTTTGCCAGTACCCGTATATGTATGCAGGGCTCACTAGCCCTGCAGCCCTTTATAAAAATTAACTAAGACTTTGGAAAATGGAGATGGTCTAGTGTGGGTTCACTTTGCTCAAGGCATATAAACATACACATATGACTGGGTCGCAGAAACTCTTTAGCTTTGGCGACAATGTCGGTATTACTAAACTATTTGAGCTTTCATTTTCTGGACATATTTTGGGGAGGCATAACAATCAATTGTGACTGTGGCTACAACGTTGTGAAACATACTTTGGATACAAGCTATTGATTTTTTGTATTTCTTATTGATTTTAGAAAAAACGTTGAAGGTATTTGCTATATTAAACTGCCTTCTTTGCAGTGTTCTTTTTGTTTTGTCTCATCAAAATTGTAAAAAATATTTTGTTTTTTGGAAAATATTTTGCAGAAAATAGAAAAGAAAATTTAAAATATTTGTTTAATAAGTTTTAATAAGTCCCATATAACTAACCGTTTAAGAATAAAAACTTTTGGTGCACTAAACTTTTTGTCAGTGTCAGTTTTAGAAGCCTCCACGTCTGCTAACCAAAATTGATTCGTATCGGATAACTTTATCGTATCCCTACCATATAAAATGCTAATATATTAAACTCAAAAATATGCAGTTTGTGTGAGGACTAATCCGCAATGGTCATTGCTTGAGCAGGTAGAAAAACCCTTTTTGCCACAACTGCAGGAATTTTCACACGAACGCGACTTGCTATATCAATGAACAAATGAGTTCATAAAATTTTGGGATTTTCTTTTGATTTTGTCCGTTGACTGAGACAAAAGCAAAAACTGCAGAAGCAAAGGGACTGCAGCAATACAACAACAAGTCTGAGTACATATGTACATATTATGTTTTCGCAGAACATCTTTATTATAAATAGCAAGAATAATAAGAACAATAATACTGCTTTAAATTCATTTAATTGAATTTTTTTTGCTCATATCCTAACAATGCAAAAAAGGCACTAGCAGCGGCTGCTTATATCCCCTTCCACCTCTTACAAACACGTTCACGTCACCCATTGAAGCAGACGGAGACAGAAACATTTTTATTTACGTTTGCTGTGTATATTATCAAAATAAAGTAAAATGTTAATGCTAATTCTGACGTTGTATCTTAACCGATTTTAACGAAATTTGGTTACTTCATAGAAAAAAATCGCATTTATGAGTGGTTTTAATTACACACTGGTTCTTGAAAATTAAAGAAGATATATTTTTTTCCGATTTGATGGGGCGGGAGGGGGCGTGGCACAGGCAGAGGCGGACTGACAGGCGGACATGGATAATACGACTCGGCTGTCGATGCGGATCAAGAATATATATTCTTTGTGGGGTCGGATACGCTTCCTTCTGCCTGTTACATATATTTGCACGCATACAAAATACTCGGTTATTGTACTATAGTAAGAGTATAACAAGACAGATAAGCTAGTTTCGCCTTGCCGAAGCTTATATACCATTTACATTGCATATATATATATATATATATATAGTCGATATAAGGGATACAAGACGAAATTGTTTTAATTTGGGTGAAAGCCAGAAAAGTTATGCTCCTAAGTGTTCATTCCAAAACAATCCGTTATATGGTAGCAATATAATTGGTTCTCCAATCTCCAATCAATATCAGAATATTCTAGAAGACGTAGGGCTCCTCAAATGGATGCAACCCGAATTTGGATTGATTTGGATGAAAAACAGAAAATGTATGCTGCTAAATGTTGATAACGGAACAATCGATTATCGATCTTGATAGATCAGGAAAGTGGAAGTGAGGTTTATTCAAATTGATACAAACCGAATTGTTACAAACAAATCTGGTCGGCCGGCATGGTTCTATAGTGGATACAAATTTGGTTTGATTTGGATGGACAGCAAAATGGCTATGCTCCTAAGTGTTGATTCCCGGACAATCGGTTATATGGTAGTTATATGATATAGTTGTCCGATCTGAATGAATCCTGAACTTAACCAAAGCTCAGACAAATAAAGCATCTGGACATAGCTATATCCAATGCAATGATAATGCAGATATATCTTGAACTCTTTGAAAATCCGTATATCAATTTCATAGAAAAATACCATTTTTGAAAACTGTCTCGCAGAGGGTATTGTAATTTCTCTTATTTATTTATAACGCATATAAGGAAGTATCTCCAAAATAAATTCTGATTACGAATATCGTATTTTGACAAAAAAAAAAACTACTTGAATACTTAAATGAGTTCTACCTCAACAACATGAAAGAAATGCTTGATAAGATTATCTATATCATTCTTTCTTGTATTGAAATGTTACAGTATTTTGATTGGTATTTTGATATTGATATATTAATAGCTTAATAGCTTCTTATTTTATTTAATTTTTTAATTTTTATTATTTATTTTAATTTTATTTTTATTTTATTTTATTTTATATAGACTCCCCTAGTGAGGCGTCCGATGAATTTTTTTTAGAATTCTGCCATTCCACCGTAAGTCGGCTTAAGTGTACATATATCTCTCTAAATTGTTGACACATTTCGTTTAAACTCGGTGTATATATATATTTGAGCATTACCCTCCGATTTCTTTTGAGTTTCAAAACACTGGGATATATACATATATATATATATATATATATACTATATATATATATATATATATATATATATATATATATATATATGTATATATATATATATATATATATATATGTATATATATACAACAAAAAAAAAACAAATTATGAGGGAGCTTACTTCCTTACTGCAGTATGTTATCGCATATGTATGGTCACGTTCTTCACCTATCTGTCATATTTAAAAACAATCGGATAATTTTAAGCAAAATCGCGAAAATAAAACAATTTGTATGTGAGCCCCCTCACGCGTTACTCAGGACTTACCCACATATATAGTGACGGATATACTTGAAACAAGCAAGCTGTATTTTTCCCAAAAATCCGTTTTCTGAACATTGCTCCGTTAAACTTGAATGTTAAAACATTCGGAGTTTTAAGAGGCCCATTGTATATATGACTTGATAAGCATTTGCTTACTTATCTTTTAGGTATGCATAAAAACAGGTGCTCTTGTGAAACTTAAAATGTTTTGTTGTTCATGCCTTAACTCAAGTTTATTCCTTCTAAATCCTTAAGTTAACTTTCTTTATTAAAAGCAAAAAGTTTGTCTTTTAGCTTTTTACAATGAAACAATGACGGTTGTACAACAACATAGCTTGTTAGATGATATAAGTTGATGGTTGGGGGAAACAAGAGTAAAGAAAAAGCCAATGAAAAGAGTAGCAGACCGAGTGTGTACCATACTACGTCATTACGTAAGGCTAAGAATACACAATTAAATGCGGATTACCAAAAGGAGACAATAGGAAAACAACAATGGGACAACAAGAATTAGAACAGGAAGGTAACCATAGCTACTTTCGTCCGTCATCTGATGTAAAGTCATCTAGGACACATATAACTTGAACTTGGTTAAATCCCAATGTCTTATAGCTGCCACAAAACCGATTTTTCTAGAATGAATACTAGGTACGAGGGTGGTTTGATAAGTCCTTGACTTAAAGAAAAAAAACACATTTTTTCGGTAAATTTAGAAACTTGTCTCTTTTTTTTAGCTCGACACACTTAGCCCAGCTTTTTTTTAAATTCATTTACTCCTTCTACTTGATTCGTTTCATTAATTGGACATAAATAACTTATTTCCAAGCAATATCTTCAGGCTTGGAAACAGGAAATAGTCACAGAAGACTTAATCGGGAGAAATTGATGGATGTGGTAGTAGTTTCTAGCCTATTCATCAATAAGCATCTATATTAAAGCTCTCCATACAATTTTCCGGTGATCGTTTCAAAGCTTTCAATGTATTCTATGCCTTTTTGTGCTCTTTCTCCAGGAAGAACCCACTGTCTTGATACTTTCTTGGTCTCTGCTGTAGTGGGATGGATTCATGGAAATGAAAAGATGCAAACAATCGTTCAGATTACGGCTGAACATTGGCAAGCATTTCATAGCTTTCACAGTTCTCAGTCCAGCTCAGGTGACATGGCCTCAGCAATCTCATGCACTTTATTATTATTATTATTATTATTTTTTATCGTTCAATATAATTTCATGGATTTTGTCAACTCAGTTTCTCTACGAACTATTCTCTCAGTTTCTAAGCTATTGAGTAACATTTTCATTTTCATTTCGCAAAAGCTTATTTCTGTTATAAGATATTCATGAGTAAAAATCATCAAGATTGAATAAATAATAAACATTTAGTACAGAAAAGTATTTTTTAATATATATCATATATATCATATATTATGTATATCATATATATATCATACCATAGAAACTTATTTTCCCAGAGCTAGCTTGAGCTGGCGCTGTCTGTAATATAAAAAGAGAGGTGAGGAGCTATCATTTGTAATTAAAACAAAGAGCAGAATGTTCTGTTTCTCGCTCTCGCGCTCTCTTTCTCACAAAACTGCAAGGCACTTTTCTGGAATGTATATATATTTCAATGGTATATATGCCTATTTATATTGCTGTTTACGAGTTTGTCGAGAAATAATGGTTGGCGTGCAGCTTGATCAGCATGATGAGGGAATTCATTAAAGCTGTGTACGTCCGTCCATTTCACCGTCTCTCCGTTTAAACACAAATATCTCAAAAGTCTTGAGAGCTACAGAGCTCAAATTTTTATAATCGATATTCAATGGGATATAATGCAATTAACAAAACTATATATTAAGATTATCATTAAGTTTGCAATTCTCAGAACTATTTTCGATTATATAAAGTATGTATAAAACAGTCATATGGATAAAGTGAACACCATACTTTTTGTAAGATACTTTCATAGAAGTTCATTTAAGTCTTAATTAAGTCTTATTCTTTCTTTACTGCCGTTTTGTCAGTATATTTAAGCATTCGCTTATTTGTTTCTATACCTGATCTTTTTGTACTTGCGTACATTATAATTTCGACTACAGATTAAGGTAGAACTCGAACATTCAAAGCTCAAACAACTATAAGTCGACTGTCGGCAATGGAGAAGGATGGTCACTCTTAGTTCTAATGCTTATCACCATCGCCATTGAAGCTCACATTCGCATTTCGGTTCGCATCGCTGGGCGTAGTCAGTCAACAAGGCCAATTGTGCTCAATGCTAGCAAAGTAAACAGTAAAAATCATTGTAATCGCCACCATTAAAACACTGTCATTCGTTCAACAAACCTACCCTCTGTGCAAAGTGGTGCCCGTCTCTTGACTCATACGCGCTGTGTGTACGTATTACCACGTCCCAGGCAACAGCAGGCAACAACAACAATAATTACATCAGAATGCCGATGTCGACGAAACAACAGAGATTATTGTCAGTCAGTCAAGTGGGAAGCCGATGCTTTTTCAAAAAGACTTTGAACAATAAATGATGTGAAATCTCCTAAAAGACTGACTGACTGTATGTAAAGAGTGTGCAAGGCGGGCTTTCCTGAAGGGGAATGGAATTGGGATTGGAACTTTGGTTCCTGTTCCTGTGTTGCTTGGCACTCTTTCTGGCGATGCGACCGTTGCCATTGCCGTTGTCGTTTCTTATGCATGGATGCGCGACAGACTGCGCCTTTGCATGATTCTGTGTGCCTTCAACAACTTCCGATGTTTTTTGGCATTTGCAAGCAAGGTGACTCGCTAAGCCGTGCTCTTCTTCTAACATACATATTTCGTTGCAAACCAAAAAGCAAACATTTTTTCTCAGACACTCGACTAGTACTAAGTAAATCGGCTTTCGATTGTATTTGAAGTAGGAAGCACACACGTACACACAACCATCTTCACAAAGTTCGAGTAGTAAGCACACTCGTAGATGTTGCACTCGAGCACATATAACTCAAGCACACATTCGTATGTGCGAGAGCTGGTCAATAAGTTATTAGCAATTATGATATAGCATATAAGATATAGAAAACTTGATCCAAGTTTCCCATCCAGATCCATATTACATATATGCAAGCTTAAAACGGTATTAAATTAAGAAAATTAAATAAGGAAAGCTATTTTTTATGCTAGTACTCTAGTAGAGTAAACGAGTATATTGCATACGTGCAAATGTATGTAACAGAAAGAAATTAGCATCTAAGACTCCATAAAGTATATATATTCTTGATCAGCATCTTGCTGATCTTGCTATGTCCGTCTGACAGTCCGTCCGTGCGGGTGCGGGAGGGGGCGTGGTCAAATTTACTCTAGTAGAGTAAACGAGTATATTGTATTCGTGCAAATCTATGTAACAGGCAGAAGGAAGCTTCTCCAACCAAATAAAGTATCTATATTCTTGATCAGCATCAACAGCCGAGTCGATCTAGCCATGTCCGTTGCATGAAAATCGCGTTCTGAATGCACGTGGTTCGGCTACATTATGCTTATATTTCCAATTACAAAATTTATTCGCAAGCATCAACTAATAAAATCAAAGTAGATTAGATAATGCTATATTCGTTTATCTCTGAAATATCGGGGCTGTATCGACTCCCCTTGTCATACTCATCAAGATACCCATACTCAGCATTTATTCTCTAGCTCTTATAATCTCCGAGATCTAGGTATTCATACGGACGGACAGACGGACAAGGCTAGATCGACTCGGCTGTTGATTCCGACCAAGAATATATATACTTTATGTGGTCGGAGACGCTTCGCTTTGCCTGTTACATTTGCACGAATGCAATATACTCATTTACTCTACTAGAGTACGAGTATAATCAAATGTGTATTAATAAACTTTCCCTAACTTTTAAATCCACCATCGCTGCTCGTCACCTTGGTTGATTCGTAAGCATTTATGTATACAGCTAATGTGAGTGTCTGCATGGACAAGTCTTAAGGCAATATGTATAGTGAATCGTTAATACAAAGTATAGGAAGGCAAGGTTAATATCAACCTGATAGCGACGATAAGAGTTTAAAAAATTCAATAATATACTTAGTAATATTCTTCAAAACAAAATACAAATATGTCTAGATAGTCATTGCCTAGATCTCATTGCTCGGCTGACTGGCTTGCTGAAAATCGACCCACAGCCAAAAACTTTTATATGCTAAGCATTTTCACGCACCCTCGGTTGGATATGTAAGCAAGATTGTCAACAATTTCCAATAGTCTTGGCAGCAAATGCTCCATATATATGTTGTAGGTTAATAATTTTATTGTTGGCTTTTCCATTTATAAAAAAAACAAGTAAGAACGCTATAGTTGATATTCCGACTAGAAGATACTCGTATTCTGTACTGATTTTATATTCGACACTCGAAAGTATGCAAAGTATGTGGGCTGCTTTCATAAAAAATTTTCTTTTTCGTTTTTGTTTCCCATTATTATCCAATCTAATACATATACAAACCTAGTTTCAACTAAATGCGTTAAGATTTGTGGGAGATATAAGGTTTCTATTGATTTTCGTGAGAGCGAGGGGAGGGGCGTGGGAAAATGTTGTAAAAACACATTCTGACTCTTCATACCAAATTTTGTGACACCAGCTCTTATAGTCTATGAGATAGAGTTGTGTTTGTGGTTACCGTTTTTCTCGATTTTTGGGGGTGCAAGGGGGCGTATCATAATCTTAAAACAAGGGGAGTCTACATACAAAATTTGGTCCCTCTAGCTCTTGTAGTCTCCGAGATCTAGGTGTTCATACGGACGGACAGAGGGCAGACAGACATAACTACATCGACTCGGCTGTTGATGCTGATCAAGAATATATATACTTTATGAGGTCGGAGACGCTCTTTTTTGCTTTTTACTCTACTAGAGTACGAGTATAACAAGTTTTGCATAATTTTGAGTGTGTCGATGCTGAGTATGAGTATCGTACAATCGAAATATCGACTATAACGTTCTTACTTATAATACCATTTACAAAATGGTATATTAATTTTATCAGGAAGCTTGCAACGCATAGAAGGAAGCGTTTTCGTCTATATAAAGTATATATATTCTTGATCAGCATGACAAGTGGAATCGATATAACTAAGTCCGACTGTCCGTCCGTCTGTTTCAACAAAGAGATTTCAGAAGTGTTAAAAGCTACAAAGCTGAAATTTGTACCAAATACTCCCTTTGTCTGCACGCTGGTCAAGTTCGAGTTTTGTTCTGATCGGACAACTATATCATATAGGTCCCATATAACCGTTTGTGCCGGTATGAACACTTAGCAGCGTAACTTTTCTGTTTTTCATCCAAATCAAACCAAACTTTGTATCAATTAGAGTAAACCTCACGTTTAGTTTTTATCGAAACAGAGCAAAACTCCGTATGTTAGCGTTTTGAAATCGTCGCTGACAAGGTCGCTGAAAAAATTGTATCCTAATCAAGCTACAATATCAGCTACAGTTGCTTTTGAACTGATCATTATACTCGAACTCTAGTAAAGTAAACGAGTTTATTGTATTCGTGCAAATGTATGTAACAGGCAGAAGGAATGGTCTAAGACCCATAAAGTATATATTCTTGATCAGCATCAACAGCCGAGTCGATCTAACCATGTCCGTCCGTCCGTCCGTATGAACACGTAGATCTACGAGACTGTAAGAGCTAGAGATTTCCACAAATTTTAACGCGTTTAGTAGAAACTCGGTTTGTATATGTACAAGCACATAATATACCGATTTGCCGAGTTTTGGTAAGATCGGATAATCATTGTAGACAAAATAGTAAAAAAACCATTTTGTATGATAATATTATATATATGATATTAATATTATATGAATAGATTGTATAGTAGAATAAAAATAAAAATTAGATCAAGATGAAATAGCAAGTTGAAATAAAATAGCCTGAACTAAGGGCTCTGAAGGGCTCACACGGGGCGTATGCGTATTTTATATGCTTACAAAAATTCAATTAAGTTTCTAGTATTAAATTTAATTTACTGCTATTCGCTTTAATAGAATAAGAAAAATTCTATTCTGCGTACTGTGCTTATGGAGAAATTTTGTTTCTTTATTTACAATATCCTTTTAATTAGAGAATTTAGCAATCCAATTTTAATTCCTCATTAGTTGAGATTAGCGTTGTTGCGACAGACATAGCATTTATCAACGCATCTTGTAAGAGCATTGTGTTTGTATTCGCTGTGCGTGGGATTGGGGAGAAACGCCATTTATACCACTATCTAAACATTTGCAACCGCATATCCCATTCTCATTTTCTTTTAGCCTTTACTGGGTCCCCATGCTAGAACTCGAAGCAGTTGGGATGAGGATGAGAAATGCTCTACGACAACCGCATATGTATGCGCATACGCATACGCGTACACGCACACTTGCAGAGTGCCAAAAAGCCCAAGCAAAGCGATTTAAAAGGCGAATTCAGAGACGCGACGTTCTAGTGCTGACGGCATTTTACTAAGCCATCTGGATTCACTGAGCTAATCCTCAACAAGAAACTCAGCAAATCCAAAAGTGTTTCTTGGATTTTATTATTTAAAGTGATTAAAAGTTATTGTTGGCTTCTACTCGTGCCATTGAAGTTGCTTCAGCATTCACTTCTACTTCTGTTTCTTTCCTTTGTATTGAACGAACAAAATATCTACAACTGAACAACTGAGACTTTATTGTGCTTACATAATCACATTTTAATAAAACCAGCGAAGTGTGTTCTTTGAATAGAAAGGAAGGAAGCAGAAGTAGACGGCAATGCAGTTAATATATATAGATATACATCAATAAGTCATTCCCAAAGTTACCATTGTAAGTATTCCCTCAGAAAGAGTTGATGGTGTGACACCTATACGATATAATTGTGCGACCCGGATTAAATCAGGTGGATGTGGAGGCACCTAAATTTAATTTAAGCCAAATTGATTAAATGTGGCAGCAAAAACATATTTATTAGCATATTATAACTATACTATTATGTATAAGTCTAGCCATACGGATATTCTAGAACACCCTTACGAAGTCAGTCTTTATCAAGCAGCTGATTTATAAAGACCAGTAAACAGATATAGTTGTGTTGTCTCTATCTTGGCATTACCGATCATATGTTGCAGACCGATCCGGATCAATTTACCTTCAATTTTGATAAAAACGAAAAAGTTGTCCATATAGCGTGTTCATTCTAAAACAGCTAGTTCTCGGGCAGCTATAGTATATAGTATATTAGTATAGATATAGTAGCTTGATCAGAATGAAATTCGGCGGTTGTGGACGCTTTCGAAACATATACACAGAAAATTTTTCTATACTAAGCCTTCATTCTGAATCACAGCTATAACGTTCTCTGATCTGAATCAAAATTTGCAAGCAAATTTGGATGCTTCTAAAACGGATATGGACAGACATAGCTATATCGACTTCTTTGGCCCTGTTGATAAATAATATGAATTTATTAAAAAAAAATTTTAAGTGACATTCTTTTACTCTTACTTAAGTGCTCATAAAAGAAGAGAGTTAAATGTTTTTTACTTAGCAAGCTCAATGTCAAGTAATGAGGTCTCAAGGTCGATATCACTATACTGTGCAAATTTCATTGACATCAGTCCAATAGATGCGAAGCTTTGAACATTTTTTATTATGATGGGGCAGTGCCACTCTAATTTTAACCTTCCGCTTAATCGCATTAGTATACAGTAAAAATTTCAAACCTATTGGTCCAATAGATTAGGTGCCTATAAAGAACAACAGACAAAATTATTTTTATACATATAATAAATTTAATAGCGTGGAATCAATTTGTAGATTTAGGTTATTTTCTTATGGCTCAACAATTGTAAGTGTGCTTGAATTTTAATTTTAAAGTATATGTGCAAATATAAAGAAGGGCCTTTCCGAGCAGGCTAATTTATATCGTGTACTAACTAAATTATTTGTTCTTCTTGACATATTAAAGGAGAGATTTTCAAACAATATGTCGGTTACTTTTGAATTCTAATTCTGTGTCTGACGATTAGGGTTCTTAATTGTGTCCAAGAAATTAAAGTCATATTGAATATTTTGCTAGCGTACGTCGTTATGTGTTCTCTTCTTTTTATGTCAAAAATATATCGTGCTTTGCCTTTGGCTACCTTTATTTAGTATTACCGAAGATGTTAATGCCATATAATAATGAGCGTGTCGAGTATGCCTTAGCAATGAGTTTGAATTTACTTGGAAGGAAATGCTGTGTCAAAGAGAGTTGCCTTCCGAACGCTATATTTATATGATCATGCCATATGATCATTTATATGATCATTTATGGTTATCTCTAAGTTAACTGTATGACTTACAAGCTTTATAGGTTAATTGTTGAGTCGTAATCTCTCTAGACTTAATGTGTTAATTTTCTTATTATATGAGACCAAACATTTTTACTTTTTCGGGTTAACTTTCAATCCATTAATGAATACATGCCCATCTACTGATTCTCAGAAGATTGTCGATACGCACTGTAATGATAATAAAATGGCAGGATCGCCATGTAATGGTAAGGTGAGAAATAATTGAATTCAAGCGCTTTTGAGTGCTGTATTAATTCTGATTCTGTATTGATAATTTTTTACCTTTTATACCTTTTATACTTAAATTTGCACGGTGAACATATGCAAAAGTATTGCAACGGATCGCATTAGTCAGCCTTATTTGGCTTATCGACAGATCATATTTTGGGTGCTTTATACAGACGTTATTGACATTGTTGAGTTGAATAACCTAAACTTATAAGCTTTTGTGGCTGTTATCAAATGCCATAATATGCAACATTATGATTTGATATAATTTTTGTTTTAGTTTGTTTAATTAAGTAATTAATTAAAATATGTTTTGTTGTTATACTCGTACTCTAGTAAAACCTTATATCTTCCACAAATTTTAACGCATTTAGTTGACAGTCGGTTTGTACATGTATAAGCACATAATCTACCGATTTGCTAAGATAATAATTGTAGACAAAATCGTAGAAAAACAATTTTTTTGAGAACACCTCAACAAAAAACATATTTTTGCATACTTTTGAGTGTGTTGGATATTGAATAAAGACGGAGTAGGAGTATCTTATAGTCGGAATATCGATTATAGCGTTCTTGTTTTAATTTTCATTATTCGTTTTTCCGTATTATTTCTTTCATTGTTGAATTTTGTTAATTGGATTAGTATGGGCTTAAATTTAATCTATCTCAACGTACTGCAATCTTATTCTTGTCCAATAAAGTGTACTTATCATCATCTCTAATAACTATGTATTATCATTATCGAATTGGACCTTTCTGGCTTAAGTTCTCCTATATATTTTATTATTATTATAATTTTTGATACTACACAATTGTTTGATGATGAATAGAATTAAGATTCATATTTAGTGTTTTTGCAAATATTAGCTCGAATGGGTAAAGAAATATAACTATTAATAATTTGAATAATTAATTGAATACATAGAATACATTCTGTACCTATGTCCGCTTTGAGCGGATAAAGGGAAGGTTACAAAGTACTTCGTGAAATCACATAAGATTGTGACGTCGTACTTATTGTTCTTTTCTGGTCTGGGTAGAGCGCCAATAGTGTCGATTTGTACAATATCGAATGCTTTAATCGTTGTCTTATTTTTTGATTTTCTTTAAATATCGATCGATTCTTGACAACTAATGTATTTGTTAAGTCCTTAAGGCAATTATTTAACATATTTTTAAATTCCTAAGCCCGGGTGCAATTAAACAACTTGTTTCCTAAGGACAAATGTTTTTTCTGATTCCTTGAGTACCAGCCTCCTAAGCGGGCCTCAAAAATAATTGTCCTAAGTCAAATTTCTCACGAATAATCCAGTCGTGTATATAAACACTTTCACAAATTCTTTCGCCTTTTTGAATAACATTTTCGGCAGGCTTTTACATTTGTATAGCACTTCATAAATACTGGGAGTCTTTGGACAAGTTGGTAATATCTAGTTATTCTGACTATGATCGGGACTATGAAAACGGGAGAATATATTTGAGCCTGTAGTCAACAACTTATGTTTCATCATGCATATTCCACTATCGTTAAGAAATCCAAGAGTGTCTTAGGATTCATGAAGAGATGGTTCAAAGGATTTAATGATCCGTCACCATTGGACTTCAGAATAGGCCAAATTATCGCCTGTTTCGAAATTCTAGGGAAGGTGAATGTAGTAAAGACTGTGTTGAAAATATAAATAATGTGGCCAAGCAACGATGGCAAGAGAATTTTGAATTTTTTGGGTACAGCTTATCAAGGCTTCAGCGTTTGACTCATATGTAATAAACGCTAGGGCATCACTGGGACTAACACATAGAAAGTTAAAGCTATTATCACATAAGGGTTCGGCGTCCAGGTAGCTTTATGTACTTGAGTATGACGAAATTCAAGGTTTAGCTTATGCAAGTCAATATCAGTCTTATGTTGCGGTTTAATTTTACCCATACCCAGATTCTGAGCTCCATTCAGGATTGTCTGTTCATTATTGCACCGTTTAACGTTGTCTTGTAGAAATTGCACTTGAATGGGATAAGGAAGCTCCTCACAGTACATCTAAACCTTTTGAAGATCTCCCAATGGATGAACGTTTTGGAAGTGTCAATGTCCAGGAGTTGAATATGCCAATTAATTTCATTTTTGACGGTTTAATTATTATGCCATTCACAAAATGGTATATTCATTTTTTCAGGAAGCTTGCAACGCATAGAAGGAAGCGTTTCTGACTATATAAAGTATAGATGCTTCCTTTGTCTACACGCTGCTTAAGTTCGAGTTTTATACAGGTCGGACAATTATTTAATATAGCTCCCATATAACCGATTATTCCGGAATGAACTCTTACGAGCATAACTTTTCTGTTTTTCTTCCAAATCTATTTGAGGAGGTCCCCCGTCTGCTTGCCTGATCTGGTCAAGATCGAATAACTACATCATATAGCTACCATATAACCGATTGTTCCGGAATGAACACTTAGTAGCATAAATTTTCTGGTTTTCATCCAAACTTGTATCCTTGTATCTTGTATCCTTTGTATCCACTGTAGGCCCACGCGCAGCGACCACATTTGATCTTATTAAGAATCCTATGTAATACGTTCAGTTGAGTGTCAGCAGGGGTAAGGAAATATATAGGTGTCCAATCACAGGGGTTAAATTCATTCTGCAATTTGTCGAGGCAGATATTCTTAAAATCTATATATGTTTTCGTCACTTCTCTCTGGTCAAGTATTTCATCGTACCTCAGAAAGATGAAATCATACCAGGAGAACCCAGGTACTGAGAGCTAATTATATATAAGAATCTTAATAGAATCGCTTACAAAGAATACGTCTAAATGTGTGTTGCCGCTATTCGTGAAATGAGTGGAATTTGTATTAATCACAATACATAGACCAAGTGATTCTATATCATCAAGAATATAGTGCTCGTTTAGCAAATTACTGTTGAAATCGCAAGTCAAAAATTACATATGCGTACTACAGTGAAATTTCAGATATTTTTCCTATGAATTGACTATATTCAATGTTACGGTTTGGCCTATAGATACATCCCATCAGTACTTGTGAGAGAGATATCTGGTTCAACACTTATAAAAATATACAATCTTTACGCCCTCTTTGCTTTTGTTCAGAATTCTGACGACGCTGCCCACTTTTGAATTCTGCATGTTAACCTGCATTAAGCCTTTCAAATGATATTAAAATCGCATGCTTAACATATAAGAATATGGAAAAATACAAACATAAATAAACACAACGCTACATTTAGACTGAAGAGTAATTATTTCTTTTCGTATGGAGCAGTAGCTAATCACAAAAGGTATTAACCTCAGCCTTAGCATTAGCAGCAGAGGTCGCATTAGCTTTGGAGGGAGAGGTAAGAGTCTGTGGCTTCGCAATATTGCGGGTGAACTCATACAACAGTTCGGCTCTCTCAATGCAAACCTCGCTCTCAACTTCGCTTCCAGCCCAGCGACCCTATACTTAAGGGAACACTTCCTGCTCCAGGTGGGTGACCCTCTGGGACAGCTGCTTCACTTCGCCGGCTATGCTATCCAGCCGCTACAGAAGCACCTTCAGAATGCGCTGCTCCGATTTGTCTACTTCTTGGGCTATGAGCTCGGCCTGTTTGCATCCGTCTTTTTCCGTCTTTTTTAGTTAAGTTGAATTAAATTGAATGCGTTACTCTTTACATAGACGATTTTGGTGATTAACAGGTTGGAGGTGGACAGATTTGAGTATCCAGTGCTAAATAGCTCGGGTGTTGCTGGTAGTGTGCCGCTATATTCACGAGGGAAGAACAAGAAGGATGCGCCTTCTATATCAGCTATATACATATTCGTAAGCATGCCTTGCAAGGGATCGCATTACACTGTTAACGGAATTTATTGCTAGCGAGTGCTCAGCTAGCTCGGTCAGCATTATTTGGCTCTTATCGTAAGAATATATTTTGGGCCATAAAGCTGTAAGCATATGTTATTGATATTGTTGAGTTAAACAACCTCAACGTATAAACACTCGTAGCTGGTATCAAATGTCAGCTCCAAAGTGTCGCTCTGCCATCTATGCTTTGATGACAGATTCCTGCATGTGTAGCTGCATAGGGCTCGCTAAGCATGACAACATCTGTCTTTTGTTCCAGCATCGTTTGTGTGAACATGTCTTGTGCCGCTCTGCAATGATTCAGGCTCAATTTCAGGAACCTAACTATTTTTAAGCTGCGATATTGCCTGCAATTTTTTTTGCTTTCGCCTTTACTGGCGAACAGGATGCACATTGGCTCATTTTTAAACTGTTTGCTGTTGTGGCCCGTCTCTCCACAATTCAAGCAGGTATCCCTGGTGACTGATCTCGGATCTGCATCTGGCAATCACGTGGCCAAAGCCCATGCACCTGCAGTACCGTTTTGATGACAAATGCGATAGAA
Source organism: Hirtodrosophila duncani (assembly GCA_037043425.1). Lineage (NCBI taxonomy): Eukaryota > Metazoa > Arthropoda > Insecta > Diptera > Drosophilidae > Hirtodrosophila > Hirtodrosophila duncani. The sequence goes on along the minus strand of JBAMBM010000828.1, from coordinate 1,071,840 downwards.
TACCCATACTAAGGGCACCGTGCCAATCTCAATGAATCTGTCAGCAAGGCAGGGATCCAGTTTCAATGTTGCAATCTGGGCATTGGTACCGCTTCGCTCGAGATGTCGCTATCTATTTTACAAATAGCGCTTTTGGCACCTCATCGCTTGAGGCCAGCTCGTCTATATCCAGTATCTCAATTTGTGTCCTCTCGCGCAAGGACTTGATCTCTGCTCCTCCTGAGAGCTCCGCTATTTCACTCCATGTATGTATATGTGTGTGTGTGTGTGTTTGTATATTACACAGGATAAATAGAAAATTAGAAAGACGATTGCTTCTGTGGTTATTGCTTCAGCTGAAGAAAATACGTTTTTGAAGCCTACACGTCCATGGATGAAATGTTATTAGGACCGGGATACTTAGTTTTTTCTTAATTTTTATAGCTCTGCATGGGTATATAAGGTTCGGGTAGCCGACGTTGCTGGTATACTCTTACTCTTGCAGATTACACGAGTATATTGTATTCGTGCAAAAAGAAGGTTTCCAACCACTTAAAGTATATATATTCTTGATCATGATCAACAACCGAGTCGATCTAGGTCTGTATGAAGACCTAGATTTCGAAGGGTATACGAGCTAGAGCTTGGTAGAATTTGGTAAGTAGCAAATTAAATAAAATAAAACAGCTGACAGGCCCAATCAGCCAACAATCGATAACTCTTAATGTGATCAAAAATACAAGGAATCCAGCAGGAACCGATATATATGTGGAAAGAGATCTGTCAGAAGAAAAACAAAAACATAAAAAGGCACTCATCCGATTAAAAACGGAGCTATCACAAATAGGTTTAAAGATTTAGACTCTAAGCTGGAGTCAATATTAAAAAGATCCGCAAAAAAAAACTGAGCTTGAGTCGAACTAGCAATAAAGAAACCCATAGTAATAAGAACATAGATAATAATAAACCATTGAATGTCCTGTCGTATAATATCCATGACCCACGTGCAAGGAGCCCAGACACTAAAACTGCGCGGCAGCTTTGACACTCAATATAATCTTATTACGATATATAAGAGGATGCTTTTACAGAGTATAATCTGAAAACCAGATCGTGATAGGCGGTCTTAATGTCCGCGTAGGTGATTTTTACAAGAGCTTCACATGATTGAGAATACTTCATGCTTGTATCGCGAATATCGAAGGAAAAGTAGGTAACTCTCAGCTGCAAGACATTATTATACAGGACATTATTACAGAGTTCATATTAAATCCATGCATCCAAGCCATTTTAGTTCTCTACTTAACCCAAGGCTCTAATATACGCTACTGAAGGAACCTCTTGGATGCAGAAATTTCGTGTAGTAAAATACAACATGAACAACAACTTGAAAAGCGAAAATGAACAAAGCAACTGAAGAAGACCGAAAACCATTGCAATTCTATATAAACGCCTTTTTTTGAATTCTTGAAGAAGTGTAACTGTGTTTCTCTGCTAACATCATATTCCCAATCTACAAAACAGGGACTCGAGCCTCAAGGCAAATTATCGAGGTACCCTTTTATCAATTGTATATCAAATATTCTTATGAGCGTATGCAATAATAGACTAAACAAGTGGGTTAACAGATACAATAATTTGAATGAGTATCTGGCTGGAGGGCCTTTCTACAATCGATAACGTCTACAATCTGAGTTGCATCATCCATCTAAAAATGAAGGAATCCAAAAAATTGAACCCCTTTTTATGCCATTTACAAAATGGTATATTAATTTTATCAGGAAGTTTGCAACGCATAGAAGGAAGCGTTTCTGACTATATAAAGTATATATATTCTTGACATGGAATCATGACATGGAATCGATATAACCATGTCCGTCTGTTCGTCCGGCCGTCCGTCTGTTTCAACGCAAAGATCTCAGATGTCTTAAAGCTACAAAGCTGATATTTTTACCAGATACTTCCTTTCTCTGCACTCTGGTTAAGTTCGAGTTTTATCCAGATCGGACAACTATTTCATATAGCTCCCATATAACAGATTGCTCCGGAACGAACACTTAGGAGCATAGCTGATATGATACGAATTGAAATAAACCTTACGTCCAGTGGCCTAATCTGATCTAGATCGGAGAACTATATCATAGCTACCACATAACCGATAGTTCCTGAATGAACACTTAGGAGCATAACTTTTCTGTTTTTCATCCAAATCAAACCAAATTCGGCTTGCATTCATTTGAGGAGACCCTACGACATTTGGCCTATTCTGAGCAATATCGGAGAACTATACCGAATAGCTACCATATAACCTATTGTTCCGGAATGCAAAAACATTCCTTGCATCCACTTCATCCAGATTTGATCTAGATCGGTTATATATTTACAATGTAAATGGTATATAAGATTCGGCAAGCCGAAGCTAGCTCTCCTTTCTTTTCTTTTTTTATTTTAAGAAGAAATGGAGAATGGAAATGGAGAATAAACGCCGAAATATTTTAAGACAGAAATCGGGGTGCGACAAGAGTGCGTACCGATCACCGATACTCTTTGCACCGTTCCTTGATGATCTACAAGAGACTCTGGAAGGAGGAATCCATGTTGGAGATCGTAATGTACGCCTTCTAATGTATGCAGATGATATAGTGCGCATAGCGGACAAGATCGGCGTTCTCCAAGATATTATTGCAAGGCGGCAGATTAGCGGGAATGGAAAAATGGACATAAGGTAGAGCTAGTAAAAATAAAGCCGATTAATCTCACTGTCTCGTTTAGGAAGCACACTCCACAAGCACAATAATAAAGCCATAACGAGTACGATGGTGAACCACGAGTCTTAGGAGGTAGTTACTTTGAAGATGCGGACAGCGTGAATTGAGTTTTAACAAAATCATAGATCTGCCAACGGATACCCCGAGTTACTCTCTAGCCCTTGAAACTGGCCTGGATGATGCAAACCTTTGCACTCTTGATCTACACCTTCAATATATAGGAAGAGTAAATACATATGAAAATAGATGCAATCATTTGAAGTTAGATTGGCGAAGCTCTTAAAACACAGACAAGGCATTGGAATGTGTTTCAAGGCACGTTATACAACTTTTTTAAATCGAAGGCTTTAGCGGAGAGACTTCTAAGGCAACATGCTAGCACAACAAAATGTTGTTTTACGATTTCGTCTACAATTATTATCCTACTTTAATGAATATTAATAAATCGGTAGATTTTGTGCTTTTACATATATAAACCGAGTTCCAACAAAATGCGTAGAAAATTGTGAGTGACATAAGGTTTTTATATATATTGTGTTGGCTCCAATCAGTGCCTATGCATGTGGTTTCGTCCTCTCACACAGTACGCTCGAAAGAACCTTTTGTGCGATTGAGAGAAAGCTAATACAACGATAATAGGTGCGTAAAGTGGCAACGAACTTTTTCAGAGTGGGACAATTCATACTGAGGTTCCAATCTTCGGGCAGACTTTCCATAAGCCATCGCTAGCAGAGGAGTTAATGCATGCACCTTATCAACTCATCGTCTCAAGATTTAACAATTCAGCACTCATGCCGTCAACACCTTGGGCGTTGTTTTTCTTAAGTAGCTGTATTGCAACCTTATCCTTCATATTTCTTGGGGCCGATACTTGTATGTCAACGTCATCGATTGGAGTTCGTGGATCATCATCGCCGATGCTGATAATCGGGTCATCTCAGCTCTCTCTCTTAACAGACTTAAGAAGTATGTATCCAAACTTCGGTCATCATCTTTTCAGACATCTAATCCTCGGGCATCATTCCTGCTTCTCACACTTCTTCTTCTTCTACTTCTTCACACACTCGCCTTTCGTGCTCCCGTTTTTTGCGTCTGAAAAGTGGCTACTCTTCTCTCCTCTTTATTCTGTAAGGGTCTACCACAGCTCGAGTAGCACCAGCTTGCAGTCTTCATCGGTAAGCGACTCTTTTGCAGCTGTAGCTTCACGACACTCCTGGTCATACCAGGAGGGCGCTGAAACCCAAGTACATCTTCTGATGTTCTCAGGCATGGGAGAGCGCTAGCTCAGCATGCCAGAAAGTTTAGTGGGTACCTTGTGGACTCGATATTAGGAACCCGACATGATCGAACGCCGAGTATGGTAATCGATATAACCATGTCTCTAATCTGTCCGTCTGTAAGACTGCCTGTCTGTCCATTCGCCTGTTTCAACACAAAGATCTCAGAAGTCGTAAACGGTACCGAGCTGAAACTTTTACTAAATGTTTCTTTTCTCCACACGCTGGTTAAGCTCAAGTTTAATCCAGATTGGACAACTATACCATATAGCTCCGATATAATTAATTTTCCAGAATGTACACTTAATAAAATAGCTTCTAATTTTTTCATCCATTTGACGAAACCCCACATCTGTCAGCTATTGTTAATTCCAATTGTGAACTGACTGAAAATACGATAGCCGGCATAAGACCTTTTGGTTTCTGTATATCTTCACTCACTCGAATGTCTTCTATAACATATTAATGGCAACCAACCGCGTAGTCGGCAAGGCGAAGGTGAAGTAAACTACGAAGATAATGGATCCGCACTTGCTGCAAATGGAGAACCCATCTGTAAAACAAAACCATTTTGAAGACAAGTTGTACAAAAACTAAATATAACAACAATGTAGTTGACTGCAATCTCATAGTGCGTTGTTACTCTATTAGTTCAGCTTTTAACATTAGCTAGTAATTACAGCACTTGTTACAACGCATTCTTTCCATCCTGGACTGTGCCTACTTATATACTCGCAGTACATAACTAACAGTTTAACTCACACACTATACTCTAGAGTGCTCCTATGTATGTACGAGTGCACCTTTATATGTATATAAAGTGAAATATTTCTTACAATTTTGTCTAAAAAGTTTTGAACGTCACGATTCGCTTCCAAGTCCAGCGCACTTTTCTGTTCTGAAGTTGACCAGGTGGATTAGAATTTAAAACTTTGAAAAAGGAAATAAATCCACTTAACTTGTAAAAAAAAAATAAAACTTTTTTATTTACATAATAAAAATTGTCATTTACGCCACGTGGGGTGTACCACAAGGTCACACCACACGGCAAGTGAAAAGGGAGCAACGTAAGCAGCCGATACTGGAATATCGTATCTATATGAGCAAGTCGCGCTTGAAGAACGGTACATTTGTACGCATTTTCGCCATGAAGTCTTATTATTTACTTCTTCATTTAGAAGAAGATATATTCAACTTATATATGCATGAAGGTCGTTCGTTTTAGTCTAACCTACCATGAACTACATAACGTAACTTAGAGAGGGAAAGGTTCCACAGAAAACTCTGCCGCAGCGCAATTACTGCCGAAAATTGCTCTTCGCAAGAATGTTGATTGTAACGTCATGCAACATGCTTGTAAACACCCTGCAACATGTTTACAAGACAGATTGGTTCACAGCAACAATGTTGATGGCATATTCTGGCAACTGAGTGCACACATACAGAATGCTGTATATGTCTCTCTCCTTGTACAATATAAATGTATGTATTAATATGCGTATGCCTCTGCTTATATATGTATGTTTGATACCCCTTTTGCACTTGCAAGAAATAAATTTTGAAAAGTTTGTGGAGCTAAGCTCGAGTGTCGTAATAGGAACTAGCCCATTCTTGCCTCTGTTCCAGCCCCATTACGTTTATTCTCAAAAACCAGACATGAAACTATCATTATAGAAACGTAAGATGGTCAATTCTGCATGGTACTTAATTACTTATTTGCTAGAAGTTTTAAGAAAAAATAAAGGAAAACAACCGCCGAAGACATACTACTGTCCTTTATCAACATAAATCGAGCAACTCACGCAACAGAGTTTTTGAGCGTTAGAACATCGAATCCCTTTTAGAGCTTTGATTTGCAACTTTATTTTGACTCTCTGTTCTTGATTATGCCAAAAAAAAATATGACATATTTAACGTTTTTGGACGCCACATAAGGCTGTTATTTTAGGGCAAAAGTGCTTGGAAATTGGGTTTCAAGCATGCGTAAGTGTTTTCAGAATCATGGAGAATATTTAAAGAGACAATAAAGCCATTTTCAAGAAAAAAAGTATTATTCATTCACTATAAGAGTCAGCCCTCGTAAAAGCGTTTTTTTCTGGCTGTGAGATTGTATTTTGCCTATGTAATAATAACGCTGGTACCTTTCCCATTACTCTGTATGAAATCGATAGGAAAGTTATTAATCAGTTATAAAATGTCAATTACAGCTTACGCAATCTTCAAGATGTAGAATTACGTGTACATACATGCGTATATATGTTAAACAATACCAGGCATAAAATGGGGATTTTATTTGTGTGTCTGCATCAAATGAGGCGTGCATAAATTCAATTTGCCGAAACTAACTACACATATACTGAGCTGTTTACCAATGTAAGCACTGAAGAAAACTTATTTATTTATTTTCATCCATGAGTGATTGGGTGACCGCATGTAAGTCAAAGAGAATTGTATTTCGCAGCTCAGAATTTCGTAATTTTAGTCAGTACATACATAGTCATACATAGACCCAGTCATACTTATAAATGAATTAGCACCACATTTCTAACTTTAGCCAATAAACATAGAATCAGTTTACGAATTAGAGATACTCGTATTTTAAGATACTCTTTAAGATACTACTTTACTTAATATTCGACACACTCGAGAGTTTTTTACATTTTTGTCTACCATTATTATCCATTATTATTATTAATACAATCTAATACAAACCGAGTTTCAACTAAATGCGTTAAGATTTGTGGGAGATACAAGGTTTTTATTGATTTTCGTGGCGTGGCAAAATTTTGTAAAAACACATTCTGACGCTTCACAAGGGGAGTCTACAGAGGGGAGTCTCCGAGATGTAGTTGTTTTAGTGGTTAACGATTTTCCCGATTTGCGGGGGTGGGAGGGGCGTATCAAAATTGTAAAACAATGGGAGTCTACATACCAAATTTGGTCTTTCTAGTTCTTATAGTCTCCGAAAACTCATACGGACGGGCAGACGGACTTGGCTAGATCGACTCGGCTGTTGATGCTGATCAAGAATATATATACTTTATGAGGTCGGAGACGCTTCCTTTTGCCTGTTACACACATTTGCACGAATACAATATACTCGTTTACTCTACTAAAGTACGAGTATAAAACAAGTAATAACGATATAGTTTATATTCCGACTTTAAAATACTCGTACTCAGCATTTATTCAATATTCGACATCCATGTCCATCTGCATATAAACACAGATAACTGCCTTATAAATGATGAAAATACACACACGTACATATCCACTCAACTAGGACTGCAAGAATATAATTACCTTTGCCATCACAATATTTCATAAACTTCTCCATTTCCTCGCACTGTCGGCACCAATATCCTTTTAAAAAATCAATATTTTTTCATTTATTTACTAATATTTAAAATTTATTACATTACATTACATTACCTTATGCACTTGTATTTCCCCCTTTTCTTTTGTCTGTCAATGACGCTAAATCATTTGTTAAGAAACATCGAACATCGGGAATACATCGATGTTTTCTCCAGCGCTAATGGAGACTATAAGAGCTACTGCCACCAAATTGAGTATGTAGGTATGTATGTCAGATAGTTTATTTTAAAATTTTACAGAGCCCCCTCCCGCCACTTCATAACATTTGTAGACAAAATATTTTAAGAGCGCATTATTCGAAAACCCCCACTCAAAAAGAAGGAGAATAAAGTGTGGTATTCATGAGCAAAAGTATTGCATATATTTGAGAGTGTGGCAAATATGAAATATATTACAGTCGCAATTTCGACTATAGCGTGCTTACTTGTTCATCATACTTGTTTAAAAAATTATATCTTATTAATTGGTTATATATTTTTAAAAGCCACTTGGTAGCAATCACAAAATAATAAAGAAATACACAAGAGTCCCCCTCTAGGCGAACATTTTTACTCTACTTGAGAGTCTAGAATTAAGAATGAATTATATCTTATAAAGTTTGGAAACGAATTCATAGAAAGCTGTCAAGTACACTAACCAATACAAAGTAGTGAGATAAGTAAAACATTTGTAACTAAAAACACCTTAAATGTGAAATCGGGGAGTACTGAGGTATTACTGATAAAGACGGAAATCAGGGGCAACAGTGGTGTTTTTGCCAAACCTTACGATCAATCCTCTTATGTAAATATTCTACTTATTAATATGCCAAACAATAACTGAGTTCAAAAATGTAATTCGAGTTTATAAGATGTGATATAATTACCAATTATTCTCTTCTATATATCATCAATATGGGCCGGTAATTGTAATTATAACCTATGCGTATAAAGTGTCCTCAAACTGCGTTAGTTTAGCAAGGGTATACAAACTTCGCCTGCTCAAAGGCTAAGTTAGTTCAGAGAATGGCCTTTTATTTTGTTCTGCTATAAGGAATTTGTAGGTCGGTTAGACAGGAGCACACTGTGTGCATCTTAGTAACAGTATATGCTATTTCATTTTTCAAACTATGTAATTTGAAATATGTTATGAGAACAAAGGGAATTCTTGTGTGAAGAGAATTTTTGGAATATTGAAAAGCGCCAGTCAACGCTAACCGTAATAAGCTCTGTCAGCGTGACCAGCGGCGAAAACCCGTGTCGCCGTCAGCACGGCCCCTACCCTCCTATGCAGGTGCAGAAAGTTTGTAAGGTTTTTGTGAATATTTTCGATGTATGTATGTTAGGAGATGTATATACAAACATAGGAGCGCATGGTTATTTCTACCTGATGCCCGTACAGTGAATTCTGAGGAAACTCGATAAATGTGGGCGTTTACGATGTGTACACGACAAATATTTGAAAGCAGAAAATGCCACCAAAGGAATTTGTGCAAGGGACTACATATTTTATTTTATTGTTGTTTTACATTACAAGGCATTTTTCCACAAGAAACAACATTAAAGCGTACACACAACTATGATGCACTAGACAAAAAATTTTCCTCAGATATCTGAGTTTTCGGCTTGCCAAAGCATTTAAAAATGCCTTTGCAGAAATAATATACGAGTACTATAAAAAGTGTGGGAATTGGCATTGTATTAATGGCAAATCCCGGTATTATCTTTTTAATTTAGTGTTTATTTAATTAGGTTACAGATTAAAATCTGCAAAATAATAATAACATTAAAAACACTTGGTAGCACGAAAAAAGTGTTTGTCACCAAACCTACTTTTTCTGATACTAATAAGGAACCCATATGACGAAAATCAACAAAAACAAGAGAGGAAGGCTAACTTCGGGTACCCGAAGCTTATAAGCCCTTGTGTAACTGTAAAAAGCAACAAAAACTAAGTAACCCGATTCTTATAATATTTCGTCAACGGATGTGTAGGATTCCAAAACGTATTTCCTTCAGCAATAGCAATAGACAACGAAGCATCTCCATTCTAATGTCTTTCAAATACTTTGTGCATACATAATTACATTCTGATATACAAACACGCAAGCTTTCATATACATGGTAGGTACAACATTCGCGTTTAAGCAATCGCAAAAGTTTTTTTATGGGCGAGAGAGACAGAGCATTCTCGTTTGACCACCGAAACACTTCGCACCATGGTACAAGATATCCAATTATTTATATTCCTTCATTCTATGGTGCAAATTACTAGTCGATACCTTCAAAAGTGACAGATAAGTTCGTATAGAAACAGACGGACAGGACAGACAGACGGCGGAATTGGCTATATCGACTCGGCTTGTCTTGCTGATCAAGATCATATATCTTTTATTGGGTTGGATATGCTTCCTTCTATGCGTTACAAATATCGTGATAATATATATAATACCCTCTGCAAGGGTATTAAAATAGACAAATTATAATTTAAATTTTTAAAATTTAGTCACGTAATTTGTGACACATAGAAGGAAGCATCTCCAACCCCATAAAGCCGATATAGCAATGTGCGTCTGTCTGTCCATCTGGCTGTCCTTCTATCTGTTGTCTGTCCGTCTGATTCTATGCGAACTAGTCGCTCAGTTTTGAAGCTATCGACACGTAATTTTCACTTAAGCACACTGGTGGAAGTTGGATCGAAATCAGCCGAATTTAAATTGTTGAATTCCGCAGGCATTTTATATTCTATCGATAGCTAAGATTCCAGTGATACTATTTTTGATCGATTTGTTATCGATTGTTGATCAGCTGTGAGCTGGCAAAATGAGCACATGTGTGTCTGTCTGTGCATTAAGAAGGTTCATGCGACTATTGAAGGAAACTTACATGCTACAAACTTACTTAAAGCTACAGATTCAACTTAATATGTCTACAATTTATAAGTAAGTATTTATAAGTATGTATTTTATAGAAAAAAAAAATATGTGTGTGTCCTGTTCTTATTATTGTATTTGTAAATTGTTATTAAAAGTAACATTGATAGAAGGTCGTCTTTTCTAAGTAAGTTTAATCCTCAATATAAGGGCCGCTACTTAGTGTCAAAAGGTTTTGAAAATTATAGATATGAAGTAGAACAACAAACACAAATTTCTTATTCAGGTATGTGAACAGAGCACAGTATAAAACCATGGCTAAACAATAAACAAGTCAGACAAATAGTTAAGGTATCAATCAAAGTAGTGAAAATGTTAGTCAAGTAACGAAAACATCAATAAAAATAGAAACAGTGTTAGTTAAAGTAGCGAAAATGTCAGTCGAAATAATGTAAGAATTTCTCAAAATAATGTGCGAGGCAAACTTCCTGGAAAATTTTTGTGAATGGAATAAGAATATAGTAGAACCCAAATATAATGATAATGTAAAGAAAGTAATAGAACCTAAGACCAACAATGCTGTGCAAGGACACAAAGATAAGAAAAAACCTATATGTCAAAGTAATATTGTAAAAAGAAGCATAGCTGGCCGGGTCAGGAGATCCTCTTTGTCAGGAGTTTTAGTAATATGTATGGTAACTCCCACTGTGTGGAAGAACCTACTAATGCATATACGTTTGTCATGGTGTGGGCACTTACTCTGTACCTGAGAGCGCCCTCGCACTCACCTCTTTATTACCTATAAGCAAGCACGTAACAACGCATTTAGTCTTGGTTGCGCTTCTTCAGGCACACAATTACTGAAGAGTACAATTAATACAACTACACTAGTCAACGGCAGAGTAAAATGAACACGTAAGAACGCTATATTCCTACTATAAGATACCCGTACTCCGCATTTATACAGTATTCGACATACTCCAAAGCATGAACACTTTTTTTTTTGGTAACACCCCTTTGAAACATTTTTTTTTACGATTTTGTCTACAATTATTATCCGATCTTAATTAAATTTAGTAAATCGGTAGATTATGAGCTAATATATATGTATACTAAATGCGTTAATATTTGTGAGATATATAAGTTTTCTATCGATTTGCGAGGACGGGAGGGGGCGAGGCAGAGTTGTAAGACAAACTTGATCTGACGCTCCCACAAGGGGTGTCTACATACCAAATTTGGTTACAGTAGCTCTTATATACTGAGATCTAGGTGTTCTTAAGGACGGACAAACGGATATGGGTATATCGACTCGCTTGTTAATGCTGTTCAAGAATATATATACTTTATGGCGTTGACGTACAATGCAATGCACGTTCAAATGGACCCACGATACCAAGCCACGGTGCTAGTTACGCGCGAAGCTCATGCTAGAAGCTCCCACCTCCCGCCCAATCGGCCGAGGGGCGCAACCGCATAACGAGCAACAAGAATCGCGAAGGCGAAAAAAAATGCGGACTCGCTTGCTCACTTTCAATGAAAGGAAAACCACAAGCCATAAACAATTTAAATTATCTCCTACCTAGATGCGTTAATTTAGGTGTTTAGTTTGAGTTAAGGGAGTTATTAATACAGATAAAGTTAAAGAGATTATTGTAGTTACAAAAAAGGACATGCAGGTTTAAATTACAGTGCTGAAGATAGATTGGAATTTAATTTCTAGTAATTCTACGAGGAACACAAAAGACACGAAAATGTTCAGGCAGGAGATAGTTTAAATTACAGTGCTGAAGATAGATAGAAAACTTAATTTCTATGAGTTCTACGAGGAACACAAAAACTATTTTGGCTAATTCTTTTGGCTAATTAACATTAAGCATAATTCTACGATTTTCAAGCAGGATCCTACTTGAATATGAAGGGAGGGAGATATTGGGGTCCCTATTCAACCCACGGAGAGCAAAGAGTAATAATTTCTTTTGAATAGACTTAATGCAGTCCTGGTGATTCCTGTATTGTGAACACCAAACACATGATGCATACTCCAAAATAGTTCGGACCAGAGAAGTTTATAGTAGTTTAGTTGTATAAGGATCATCGAATTCCTTCGACCATCGCTTCATAACACCTAAAGCACCCACAGCCTTATTGACGGTAATTGAAATGTGTAAGACGAATTTCAATTTAGGGTCCCAAAGAACACTCAAGTCATCAACTGAGTCGATCCGATCAAGGGGCATACCGTTAAGAAGGTACGATGTCTGAAGCAGTGTGATACGACAAAACGACATATCTTTGTATTTAGAAAAATTAAGATTTCGAAAGTTGACCTGACACGACGATTGGAAGTAAGCAATGTCATCTTGCAGCCTAACGTATTCGGCGTACATAAGTACACGAGAGTGGGATAGAGCCTGCGGCAAAAGGTTGATAAATAAGGTTAAGAGAAGGGGCTACCCTGCGGTACCCCTGGTGTAACCCTAAGGGGTTTAGAGTAAGAGTTATTAAAAAGAACATTCTGAGTTCTGAAATTAAGATAGTCGGAGATCCTTTATGAAGATTGGATGGGAAGCCAACTATATTCAACTTATAAATAAGTAAACAGTGATTAAGTCAGTTTGCATTTTATTCTTAAATCCTTGTATTATAAATGAATTCTAGTAAATTAGTGGTGGTAGACCTACGCTTCATAAACCCATGCTGAGATGAAATTAAAGAACCACAAGAATGTTGTACCTGTGAAGTTAATATTTTTTCAAAAAGCTTAGGAATACAAGACAGTGTTGATATGCCTCTGTAGTTTTGGGCACCAGTTTTATGAAGAGGAATAATAAACGACTCCTTCCAGAAAGAAGGGAAAGACGAAGATTTCAAAGATAGATCAAAAAGCTTCCAAATCGGATTACAAAGCGCATCCGCGCAGAATCTGAGACTACACCCCGGATCGCCATCAGGACTAGGAAAAAAGTTAGTCTTAATAGACTTAAGTTCATTACGCAATAAGCTTTCAGTAACTATGGGATTTGGGATGTTATTAGACCTGTGTAAGCTATATGGGTATATCAGAATGATACTTAAGAGAGGAATAAGTTGTTTAAAAGAACTCTGCAAACAAATTGGCAATGCCTTTTTGTATTTGCTTTAGTGTTTATATAAAATAACGTTTATATAAAATAAAGCGGACTGACTCTAAAGACCATTGAAATGGAAAGGGCAAAAGCAAGTATCAAATCAAGTTCAATGATTCAATGAGCTTGTTATAAAATTAACTTAAGATAAGGACAATTCAAGTAGGCCGTCAACAAACTCGTGTTGGTTTGAAGGTATCCAACCATCGATCACAGAGGACCACGTAACACCATAGATGTTGAAATCACCAAAATAGAACAATTAATCGGTATCAGGAGCATTGACGCGATCGATTGAATAGTATTAATATAATCCAAGTAAACAGCAATATCGGATCGTGGAGGAATGTAAGAGACAGTGATAAAGACTGAAAAACATTTAAGAGATACTTTAGTACTTATAAATTCAAATACGTTAGGAAAATTAAGCGGAAATGGTTCCGACAGAAGGCCGGAATTAACAGCAATCAATACGCCACCACCATGGCGGGAGGGACGATCAAATCTATATATATAATTATTAGGAAAGATTGCAGAGTCTAAGATATCGGGTTTTAATCAAGTTTCTGTAAAAATTAAAATATGAAAATCAAAAGATAGGCTATCAGTGTAAAGCTTAGAGAGTTTACATTTAAGGCCTCTAACATTTTAGTAGGCAAGAAAAAAAGATGAAGTTGCACGAATACAATATACTCGTTTACTCTACTAGAGTACGAGTATAAAAATAACTGCAGCATGTTTAAAACTGCTGTTATACTCGCAGGTCCATAGAAACGATATCGTTTGCAAAGACAAACCTTCCTAGAGAGAAATATGAAACGTGCGTTTTCTCCGCCCAAGTTAATAAGTCTCTGTTTTATTTCCCACTGTAAATATGCGAGGCTTGCAGTTCTTCTTGTGACTCTTTGAAATTTGGTAAGGATGCTTCATGTAATCTATACTTCATTCTATTACTTATTCTCTTGCTTGAAAACCTTGTGACTTTCAAAATCTTAAATGGATATCATGTAATTTGATATAAGTTTGTGCTCACGTCATTTGTGCCTTTTCGATTGGTCTCATCGAATATTTTCGCAACAGCAAAATGTCTTAACTGAAAGCTTTCCGGGTCTTCCGGTATATTTGGTTTCAAGTGAATGAATAATCATGAAAAGCGAAACGTGGGCAACCAAACACACACGTGCCATTCTACACTCAAATCGATTAATCATACTCGCTGTTAATCAGACTTGTTGCCGTTGAATTGCTAAGACGATGACTCCATGATGACAATATAAACGAAATCACTCATACGTGAGTGCTGACCCTCACTGTGTACACTTAGTATGTACATTTTGTTCAAGCTTAAAAAGGGTAGAAAGTATTTGCCGATGCGGTAAAACTAAAATCAAAGCCATTATAGAAAAAATGTATAATAAGAAGAGACAAAAACTTGCCGAGGCTTACATACTATTCATATTTTAAATATATGGTTTCCTGATGAAATTGTATTCAATTTTGATAAAAAAAAAAAAAAAACAACAAGAAAGGAAGGCTAGCTTCGGCTGCCGAAGCTTATATACCATTCACACTGTAAACGATCCAGATCAAATCTGGTCGGCAGGTGAGTGAATATAGGGGATACAAAATATACAAACGAAAACAGGTTTGATTTGGATGAAAAACAGAAAAGTTATGCTACTAAGTCTTCATAACGATATAATCGGTTATATGGGAGCTATATGATATAGTTGTGCGATCTGGATGAGTCTTAATATAACCAGACCAAAAAAGCTTTAAAGACTTCTGAGATCTTGGTGTTTAAATAGACGTATGTGCGGACGGACATGGCTATATCGATTCCCCTTGTCGTGCTGATGAAGAATATTTATACTTTATATAGTCGGAAAGGCTTTCTTCTACGCGTTGCAAGCTTCATGACAAAATTAATATACATTCAAATTTTTTTGAAAATGATATAACAACAAATTTTCTATACTAAGTGTTCATCAATCAGTTCTGTGACATCTATATATGATAAAGTAGTCTGATGCGTATCAAACTTGGTCAGCAGAAAATAGTTTTCTAATTTTGGCATTTGAGCAGCCGACGGTGACAATTATTGGTTGAAATTTTCAAAACAGACAGGCAGACACGGCTATATCGACTTAATACGCTCGGCTATCACTAAATGCTGGTGTTGTTGCCATTGAGCTGTGATGACTTTGCGTGTCTGCGGATGGTACTGCACTGTAAGTCTAGCCGCCCATTGAAAGCTTCGGCTACCCGGAGCTAGCTTTCTTCTCTTCATTACCTCATCTGAGAATCCCTGCATAAAGTGGTGCGGTAACCAGTTCGGAATGATTGTGTTACATAGTAGAAATGTAAAAGCAAAGCCAGTAGTTTTTATTATTGCTTAATTACACTCCGGCGGAAAGCAATTAAGACCCGGAAGAGTGCCACTGCGATTCCCACATTCAATGATAATTAGCTTCTGAGACAAACTAGAAAAAAAGGATGAAACAAAAAATGCTGAATTCGGCAAGCCGGAGGTTACACACTCTTACAGATATACATTTATTTGCTTTTCAGTCTAGTAAGTTTTTATAGCATTAACAAAAAATTTTTATGAAATTTGTGATGAAGCGTGCATCGTACAGAAGGAAGTGTTTCAGAATATATGAAGAATGTATATTCTTGGTCTGTATGATAATTGTGTTCGATATAGCTATATTCGCCAATCTGTCCCTCCGTTTGTTTAAAAGCCGAGATCTCAGAAGTCATAAGGGCTACAGAGCTGGCGCTTCTTTTGCTTGCACGCTGCTTAAGTTCAAGTATCATCATGATCGGAGAACTATATCATAAGATGGGTACTATTTATATTTCGGGAACTGGCAGAAATGTTAATAATGTCAATAGCTAAAATCTGACTACACCGTAATTAAGACAGAAATTTTTAGCATAAATGTTTTATTTAAAGTGAGTCAAGAAAATCAATTTGGCCAAAAAAAAATGGGTGCTCAAGAGAAGGTTTTCGTTTTATTATTATTCACAACTTTCAATGTGGATTATCTCAATGAACTCAGTTCTTTATATGGCGATACCTCACCATCAGAAACCACTGTATATCGCTTTTACAGTGAATTCAATAGTGGTCGTAGTTCGGTCGCCGACGAATTCCGTGAAGTTAATCCAATATCGGTTGTTGTGTCAAAAACATGCAATACGTGAACTAATAATGCAAGATCATCATGTGACATATCGTGAGATAGAGGCATCTTGCCCATTAGTTCCACTTTAATACATTTGATTTTGCATGAAAACTTAGTTTAAAAAAAAAAAAAATTGCTCTCGTTGGATACCCCATAATTTATCAATCGCTCAAAAAAGGATCGCGTCAATTGGTGTAAGGAAATGATTAAAAAGTTCGACCTTGATGCTTCAAAAGACGTGTATAAAATCGTGACAGGTGACGAATCATGGATATGTGCTTATGAACCGGAAACAAACAGCAATTGGCTGCATGGGTATTTCAAAACGTATCAAATCGAACAAAAGTTGTTCCCAGAAAAAGCACTTAGAGAGATGGTAACCTTTTTCTCAAAATTTGGACATGACTCTACGATATCATGAATCATGTCAAACAGCAATTATGAAAAAAAAAAAATTTAAAGTTTTTTGATGTCAATAAGGCTGTTGAAGCGTTAAAAAGGCTCGTTTTATATGTTTCACCTTTGGAGTGGCAATCTGCTTCGACAATTGGTTATCACACTTGCGTAAGTGTATTCTGTTTTTCATCCTTGTATCCCCTAGCCTGCCGACCAGATTTCATCGAGATCGGATATATATTTAAAATGTGAATCTTCCTTTCTTGTTTTTATTAAAATGGTGCAGAATTCTATTTGACAAAATAATAACAAGCGTTCAGCTCATCACTCCCATATACACCTAAGTCTGTTTTTACACGGTCTTTTTTTACACGGTTTTGATATAACACGGTTTGAAAATTGAATATTTTTAATTTTTTTACACGATTTTATTCCATTTAGCACGATTTGAAATTTTATGTACTTAAAATTTTTTTGTCAAATTTAATTTTTGCGAAGTATGTTCATATCACAAAAAAGTATTTATGAAAGAAAAAAGTCTGAAACCATCGATAGTATCGATAGTGCTATCGATAGTTTGCGAACACTAGCTTAAAGATTTAAGTGAATTCCCTTTTAGCGCGTACAAGCAATTTTTACTGGTCAAAGCAAATGTGAATAGCACTAATTTAGGGGGATTCCCTTTATGTGCATACAATAAAATTTACTGGTCAGAGCAATTGAAACGTGTTAATATTTTGTGAACTGTCAATGCAATAAGACGTATTTTTTTAAGAAATTTTTTGCAGGCAAATTTGATTTTCCATTAAATTTAATTTTAACGCATTAAGATAAAAGGTAAGCCAAAAAATATTTTGTATTTATTCAGTTATTTATGTTTTTTAATTTTGTAAAATATTTTATGTATCCCTAAAAGGAAATGTCAGATATAAAACTAAAGCGGAAGGCAATTTCTTTGGAAACCAAGATTGAAATTTTAGATCGCCTTCGAAATGGAGAAGGCTCAACTGCTCTTGGTAAAACGTTCGGTTTAAATGAAGCCACAATAAGAACTATAAAGAAAAATGAAATTGCTATTAGGCAATCGGTGATTTCTGGAACGAACCTATCTGTTAAGTCTTCATCATACACTAGAGATGCTGTTAAAGAAAAAATGGAAAAAGCACTCATAATATGGTTGGAGGAAAATGCCCAAAAAAGAATTCCCGTAGACGGAAACAATATCAAACAGCAAGCATTAAGGTTCTATAAAATGATAAAAGACGAACAACCGTCTACATCCACACAAACAACTGCTGAGAAGAGCTACGTATTTTCTGCAAGCACAGGTTGGATGAGGGGATTTCTCCATAGGCATGCGCTTCATAACATAAAAATCAAGGGCGAGATTGCTTCTGGAGATCAGAAAGCCGCTGAAGAATACCAACTAAAACTTAAAAAAATAATAGCGGATGGTGGATACAGTCCAGATCAGGTTTTTAACGCTGACGAAACCGGTCTTTTTGATAGTGAAGAACCTGTAAAATTAACTGAAAATTTAATTCAAGAAGGGCTTCAACTTGCAAATAAATTAGGACACCATTTCGTCAAAAATGATCCCAATGTCGAAAGAGCTGCACAATTCCAACGTGAGCTGAATTCTTGTATGGCTCGTTACAAGGAATTATACAAAGAGGTAGCAAGAATTGGCGAACAACGGCTCATAACAGAGTTCATTTTTCAAAATGTAGATGCCGAACGAGCAAGAGAAAGTCCAGTTCAAAATTATTCCAGCGATGATAGTGAATGTATACGCGTTCGAAGCAAGCGAATGCGAATAACTGATGACGACAGCAATTAAATTTATGTTGCTGTATTTATGATTATCACTTATTTTATTTTATTTTATTTTATTTTTTACCTTAAAAATTGAATAACCTATTCTTTTCGTTCACAACATAGTTGTTTAGTTCCTGAACTTGCCATACATTTAATTTATATTATGTACTTTTAAGATTAGAGTGCATATCTTTTTTATCATTAATTACTATGCTTGTGAAAATAAGCATTATATATTTGATTTAATAAAATAAACATGAATTCTTGTTCTTAAAAATTCTTGTTTTTCACTAATTTTAATAGGTTTTAGAGATTAGGAAGAAATCACCCATTTTTGTATACGATCAATGTCTTTTTTTACACGGCTTCTTCTGGAACCAATCTACCGTGTAAAAACAGACTTAGGTGTAGCCGGGTCCATTTACATTGTAAGGTGTACTTAAGGTTTGGTTACGGTGCTTGCAATCTTGCTTTGCTAAATTGTTGTTTTATGGAGTAACTCCAGCTCCAACTCCAACTCAATTCGCGTCTGAGATTTTCGGAAATTGTCAGTGTTATGTTTCTTTTCTGTTATCAACTTTTTGTTGGAAGCTCAATTAAAGTAATTTGTTCGCTCACGAGTAATTACAGTATCTTAAAACAGTTGTTATTTACATTTCATTCCTTATTTACACTATGGCAAACTGCTGCTACGAGAGCTGTACCCACAAAAACAAAATTGCTTCTAAATGTTATTTATTTTAACAAGCTCGAGGTCAAGTGAAACGCCGATATAGTTAAATCGGTTCACTTCTCGCCAAACGTCGAGTTATTGTTGGCTTTGTCTGAAGTGGACATGCTGGACTACAAGTATTATTATGTACATGACGAATTTCAGAAGGCAGGCTCATCTACTGTTTCAATCAGTATCTGCGGGCTTCAAATCCCTCCTCTAAGTTTCATGAAGCCGATTGTCATTTTAAATCACTCAAAGTGTTAGATAAGGTTACTCTAATGCTAACCAGAAACTTCTTAATAACAATGAATCGAATTTTTCAGATTCCCAGGTCGAAGGGAATCAACATACTTCATCCGCTGATCTTGTTACTCATGATGCTACGATGCCATCATTGCCCTTCTATGTGTCTTTTGTAGCTACTGAAAGTGCCACCATATCTCCGGATGCTGCTGAAACTATCGCCGCTGCTACTGCGATCGCTGCTATCGCTACTGCTGCCGTTACGCCTGACGTCGCTGTTTCTAATACCCTACTTACTGCAGTTACACCTGCTGCACCGAATCGGACATCAGAGGCTGCTGTGCTATCAGCCGTTCCTACCAAGAAAACTATATGTGTGTCCCGCCTAACTGCAAATGTAACCGAAGGTATGATTAGATCCCACATCTGTTAGACCCTGAATCACGCAACGCCGAATGATATAGGTGTATATAAATTTAACTTCAAGCACGCGCGAGAGATTTCTTCATTTAAATCACTCACACCCACTCAGTTTTTTTTTTTTACTCCAATAGGAAAGCGTTCTTCTCAAAATGATTTTCCTCTTGCTGCGATGCCTCACTCTTCAGTTCAAAAAAATTAATTGACTCACTAACAATTTCCTATCAAAATGTTCGAAGTCTTCTAGGATATACTAAACTGAGAAGATTGCACGTTAGTAGCATTATTAAAGCTTTGCTGAGATTTATAGCCACCTTCTCTCATAGCCATCTTCAGTTTGTAGCTCTTAAATTCTGGTCGACAGATATGTGACCTATAGGTGGAGTGTTTATATCTGTCTCCTCTCACTCACTATCCCACTTATGATAGACAATATTTTGTATGACTCAATCTCTGGCCACCGGAGTGCTGTGAGTTGGGCGATAGCAATAAAAAGAAGAAAAAATTGGACTTGTTGTTTTTAGCCAATATATTTCGGTTGCACATCGGCAACCACCTTCAGGGCAATATATCTAACACGTCTGCACCTAACACGACCGCCCTAATAATGACAGTTTATCTCGATAAAACTCGTAAGGGCAGCTGGCGAATGATCTCTGGGTCCCGTTTAGCAGAGTATGGTCATTTATTACCGCCTTCTAGGTACTCGCACATCCCCGGATTAAGTTTGGTCTGCTGGGGTGCTCATGTACATATTGCATATATGAGTGTCTGACATGTGCCTAGAATATCGCGCTCTCTGTAGTTCTGTAATAGACGACATCACCCTTATCTGAGTTGAGCGAACGTGTTCCAGGTTTCGCTGAGCAGGCATCTCTCCAAATTTGAGACCGATGATTGGTGCTATTTCAGGACTCTGCCCGTGCTGCATCAACTAATACACAACAGATGCTATTCATTCTGCGAGCGCATCTCCGCTATAATTTGTAGACAGACGAGGTGTCGTTGATCTGACGCCCATTAAGGGGAGTCTTCATACCAAATTTGGTGACGCTAGCTCTTATAGTCTTCTAGATCTAGGTGTTCATACAGACGAACAAGGCTAAATCGAGTTCTCTGTTGATGCTGACGAAGAATATATTTACTTTATGGGGTCGGAAACGCTTCCGTTTGCCTGTTACATACATTTGCACAAATACCTTCATTAGTGTTCATAGCTTTTTTAATTTTAATTGGAATTGAACCAAATTTTGGGATTACGTGTGCTAGAGGCATTTACATCAACTGAAGAAAATTGATTCGGATCGGGCTATTATATCATATAACCTCCATAGAATTTTTTTCGGAATAAATAAAACATTATTGTTTTTCATCAAAATAGAACAAAATCTGGTTTGTATTATTTTTAATAGTTCTCAAGTCTGTTTACTAATTTTTATTCAGATCAGGCAACTACATCATATAGCCCCCATAGAACCGATTTTTTTTTAAATGAACTTAAAATGTTTGTTTTCCGCCAAATTTTGTTTTTATCCATTTTAGCAGGCCCTATATAGCCGATTTTTATGAATGAACGCCAAATGTTTGGTTTTTCATCCAATGACAATTTGGTTTTTATCTTTTTTATATGACTCCACATTCACAGACAATATTTTATGGAGCTCGGACAATTATATCATATAGAAATCATAGAATCAATTTTTTTTTTTCAAAAAATCTAACCAAGTTTGGTTTCTTTTCATTTAACGAGGCCCCAAGTATGTAGACCAAATTTAATTCTGATTCCGACCATATAAACTATATATATAATTGGCACGTGCCTTTTTTAGAGTGGCGCAAAGACCCATCATGCAGAATCAAAACAGACACCGCTTGTATACTCGTAGTCTGATTCTTTCTCTCTCATTTACATGCCTGATATTGATTAGTGCTTTCAGTGGGCAAAAGCAAGGTCAACTGCACGCTGGTCAAGTTCGAGTTTCATGCAGATCGGTCAACAAATCATATAGCTACACTTATGAGCACAACTTTTCTGTTTTTCATCCAAATCAAACCAAATTCGGTTTGTATAAATTTGATGAGACCCCACGTCCACTGGCCTGATCTGATCAAGATCGTATAGCTTTATCATATAGTTACCATATAGCCGATTGTTCCGGAGTGAACACTTAGGTGCATAACTTATCTCTTTTGCATCCAAATTAAAAAAAATTCGTCTTGTATCCACTGTAGCACCACGCCAAGCCGAAGCTAACCGGAAGGAATTTCTTGTTTTCCAATAGTTTAATTAATTTTTCTTTGTTCTCTTCGTGATAGATTGGGTCGCATGTATCTAGGGTGCGCCTTATTTGGTTCTTATGTGGGTTTACCGTCATGCTTTTTGGGTGTTTTGAGATATAATTTATTCTGTAAGTCGCCATGGGTTTCTGGTACCAGTTGACTTTCAATGTGTTGTAAAATTTGTGAACACTTTATGAACAACAAAATCTTAGTCTTAGTCCCTTTCTACTTTTATAAGGTTTTCTAAATTTCATCCATGAATAAGCTGCACCTGTTAAGTACCCAAGTTTCTGTAAAATAGTAAAAGTAGAAACCACAGTTTCGGCAGCACTGCTAAAGTGGTTCCCAACTTAACTAAAGTGTATCTACATATGTATGTAGATATATTATGTAAAGCTTTACTTTGTTCATGGGGTGGTAGCTTTTTGTGTGCTAGCGTCTTTTACTTATGAAAACCGCAATAGATTTGATTGTTCTATTTTCCATATACATATACATATTGTATTTGCATAATATGTAAATGCAAATACAAAACTGCGTATTTAACTTTGACTGGTGTTTGTATTGCTAGAGGCGTTGTTCGTATTCAATTGATAATTGTTGCAAAGTTTTACAACTTTGTACGTTGGCTTTCAGAATGCATAAGAGTATGAATATAAAGTGCATACTAGTATGAGCACTGTGCTCACAAAATACACTTTAATTGTATGTGTAGAAAATCTTACAGAAGCATACAAAAATTATATATAAAACTGTTAAATACTCTGTACCAATGAAGTTCTTATTTAGTAGACCGAATGCTCCTAAAACTAATATAACAATACAAACTTATCTACACTTGGTCCCATAAAAAATGTATTTTTACGTTTTTGTCTACAATTATTATCCGATTTTAACGAAGTTCCGCAAATCGGTAGATTATGTGCATATGCATAAATAAAACATTAATATGCATTATGTGCTTACGCATATGTAAATGCAGTACATTTGTGGGAGATATAAGGTTTTTATCGATTTTGCGACCTAATATTTTAAAACAAACTTGATCTGACGCCCACACAAGGGGAGTCTACATACAACATTTGGTATATTGTAATCGAGCAAATGTATGTAACAGGCAAAAGACAGCGTCTCCGACCCATAAACTATATATATATTCTTGATCAGCATCAACAGCCGAGTCGATCTAGCCATGTCCCTCCGTATGAACACCTAGATCTCGGAGACCATAAGAACTAGAGTCACCAAAATTGGTATGTAGAGTCCCCATGTGGGGCGTCAGATCAATAGCAAATCAAAAAGTATTGCATACTTTGAAGTGTGCCGTATATAAAATATATAAATTGTACGTATATCTATATCGACTATAGCGTTCTTACTTGTCTTAATACTCGTACTCTAGTAGAGTAAACGAGTATATTGTATTCGTGCGAATGTATGTAACACGCAGAAGGAAGCGTCTAAGACCCCATAAAGTATATATATTCTTGATCAGCATCAGTCGAGTCGGCCTAGCCATGTCCGTCTGTCCGTCCGTCCGCCTGTCCGTCCGTCCTTCCGTATGAACACTTAGATCTCGGAGACTGTAAGAGCTAGAGAGACCCAATTTGGTAAGTAAACTCCCCTTGTGGGACGTCAGATCAAGTTTGCTTTTAAATTTAGCCACGCCGCCTCCCGCCTACCCAAATCTACGCATTTGCTGAGTATTGTTAAGATCGTATGATAATCTTAGACAAACTCGTAGAAGAAAACATTGTGTATGAGAACACACCACCCAAAAAAGAAAAAAAAATGTCATACTTTTTAGTGTATAGATTATTGAATAAATGCTGAGTACGAGTCTCTTATAGTCGGATTATCGACTATAGCGTTCTTACTTGTTTTTTTTTTTTTTGGTTTGTTTTAAGTGAGTAAGTGAGTGAGGAAACGCCGATATAGTCAAATCGGTTTAAGTTCAATTTTTATGTTGAAGTCCAACGGACAAACAAACTTGAGCCGCTTCTCACTATGTAACAGCAATCGACAAGTAGAAACAGAATTTATCAATTCTGTAGACGTTAGGTTATTTGCAACTTAATAGGATCTGTTTAAATGGCAATACACAGAAAACGGACTTGGGAATTTAAAACGCCTCTTATTTTTTGTAATTGAGTTATAACTGGCATAATTTTGCATCTGTTCACTTGCTACTTAACGAAAATTTGTTAAAATAACTTATTTTTAACATAACTAAAATGCACTTGCGCACTTGCGGTCATTGCACTTGTTGCCAAAATGCTGACCAGACGCTTCCCACGTCAAGTTTCGTCAGTAACCGCGGCAGTGGTGCCACTGGCGATAGGAGCGTAGGACTTAGCTTTTATTCTAATTCTCTTTATGGGTGAATTTGAGTATTCAAGAAAATTTGGATGAAGGTTAATTGAATTTGACATCAATATAGTATCTCGGGTGCCGCCTCCTCAAGGGGTAGAGAAGAGCCCTACCAAAAAGATTAGGATGCTCCTCAAGTCTGTCAAAATCTAGGCATCATCTCATCCGGATCCACCTCTCATTCAAGAGCGGGCTGGAATATCCGCCGTGTAGGGAGGGGACTCCTGATTGGATTCTCCAAATTGTCGAGTGGTTGTCCTTACAGCCCACTGTAAATATTGTGGAGTGCAGGTAGCTGAAGAGCAGTTGGTAATAGTTACCGGGTATTAGCAATTTCAGCTTATATTTAAGCACAGTGTGCCACACCTTATAAAATGCCTGCTACACATCCAAATATATTGCAGCGAAGTATTCATTTTTCTTAAATTCTTTAAAGATAAAGCTCACCCCTCTATGGCGCTGCTTAGGGGTCCCTGGCTTTTTCTAAGCCCCAACTGATGGGACGGTATTGCATTGGCAAATCTGTATATTTCATTTCCAAAGATACAAAGACTTTTAAACTGCATAGATACGACTGCTAGTAGCAAACTAAGGAGGCAATAGGCGAAATGGAGGTGGAGCAAAAAGAGCATTAAACTTCATGCTCAAATGACCATAACTCACGCTGACTTGCAAATGCAACCGATCACAGTCGAGCTGATTAACAAAGACCTAATCATTGCAGTCATCTACTGTCCTCCCAGGCAACCTCGTACTGCTGCAAGAATTGACTCCCTGCTCACGAAACTTGGTCCGTGTGATATCATCGCTGGTGACTGGAAATCAAAACACTATACACTACTTGCGGATCTGATCTATAACTCTATAATATTCTTGCCACTAGTGAAACAACCCACTTCCCAAATTACGTCAGAAGGACACCGTCTGCTATAGCCTGCTATAGCCTTATAAAATGCTATAGCCTTATAAAATGCCTGCTACACATCCAAATATATTGCAGAGAAGTATTCATTTTTCTTAAATTCTTTAAGGATAAAGCTCACCCCTCTATGGCGCTGCTCAGGGGTCCCTGGCTTTTTCTAAGCCCCAACTGATGGGACGGTATTGCATTGGCAAATCTGTATATTTCATTTCCAAAGATACAAAGACTTTTAAACTGCATAGATACGACTGCTAGTAGCAAACTAAGGAGGCAATAGGCGAAATGGAGGTGGAGCAAAAAGAGCATCAAACTTCATGCTCAAATGACCATAACTCACGCTGACTTGCAAATGCAACCGATCACAGTCGAGCTGATTAACAAAGACCTAATCATTGCAGTCATCTACTGTCCTCCCAGGCAACCTCGTACTGCTGCAAGAATTGACTCCCTGCTCACGAAACTTGGTCCGTGTGATATCATCGCTGGTGACTGGA
Organism: Hirtodrosophila duncani; assembly: GCA_037043425.1. Lineage (NCBI taxonomy): Eukaryota > Metazoa > Arthropoda > Insecta > Diptera > Drosophilidae > Hirtodrosophila > Hirtodrosophila duncani. The sequence continues at coordinate 1,045,610 of JBAMBM010000828.1, read as the reverse complement.
AATCAAAACACTATACACTACTTGCGGATCTGATCTATAACTCTATAATATTCTTGCCACTAGTGAAACAACCCACTTCCCAAATTACGTCAGAAGGACACCGTCTGCTATAGACTATGCCGTCTATCGAGGGATCCGACATGACCTCCTGAAGATCTCAGCTCCTCTTGAGCGCTCGTCGGATCATCTTCCGATTATAATAGATATAAGTGAGCAACCACAAATTATGAAATCCAAGAGGAATCTGCTGCCGGTCGGACTTGTATGCCGAAGTTTAGAGCTGCTCTACATCAACTAATTGTCATCAACATCGAGCTCAACTCGGACGAGGACATTGAAGACGCCATTTCTGCTTACGAACAAGATTCACCATGCTTTGCGACTGATGAACATAAGCGAATGTCGTTTAACTCCTCCACAAGACCACATCTTAGCGAGAGAGACCGGAAGCTTATACATGCTAAAAGAAAAGAGGATGCTACATATCATACCCCAGTAGTCAAGGTGTGGTAGAATAGAGTAACCAACAGGCCCTTTTGATGAGATGCTGTAGAGCATTGAGGTAAATAGCACTGGGCTTCATTGTTTATGGCGACTGACGAAGACAGCAAAAATGCAACCACTTAGGAAGCTGCCTGTTGGAGATGAAAATGGAGAGTGAGTCAAATCACATTTGGACAGGGCTGAGGACCTTCAGCGACGCTTCATTACGCAAATAACTACCTTACCAGAGATCTACAGAGAACTCCCCCTCAAGCTGCTGACGAGGTGAGCCCTATTCAAGTGGTGGAGGGGATAGTATTGGCTTTGATAGTACTGATATTGCATGTATCAAAGCCCTTCCAATAAAAGTGGTGATACTGCTGTCATTTTAAATGCCACCATCGTTCACTTTCCTGCATAATGGAAATGCATGATCAATAGGGCTTAGCCATTAAGACATTTGTATATTATAATTTAGTTTTAGATATCACTTAAAAGCCGCTAATAACATTACTTCGACAATCAAATGTGTCGTTACTCTTTCCTGCTTCCGCAGATCAGCATAGCAATCATTATCATATCAATCAGACGAATTTATATTAGGGTTACACCGATCCCGACTAGCAAACTACTTTAGTTTCTGTTCATTTTTGTAAAAATGTGTTTGTTGACTACAATTGTCAAAGTAACGTCAACCCTTAAATGACATAACATATATTAAAACTGAGTTGCGTAGTTTAGAACAAGTGCAATTGAATGAGTCAGTAAAATGAACTCATACGGTTATTAATGATGATTTAATACTTATTTTGTTTGTTTATATTTATTTACAAACAGTCATTAATTAATGCACTAGTTGAATATGAAAGAGTGAGCTCATGAGATCGAACTAGAATTGTCAACGCTGTTCATTTCATACGCACCATGCTTACATACATAAGAGTAAACGAGTTTATCCTTAGTGTGCTAGATAGAGTTGCGTAGATGCCTTAAATATTGTGCTTTATTATACCTCTCACAAAAAATGTGAACAAAAGGAAGGATTTCCGATCATAGAAAGTATATGTATTCTTGAACAGCATGACGAGGGGATTCGATATAGCTATGTTCGTCCTTATGTTTGTCTCAATACAAAGATCTCTGAGATCTTCGAATCTTTAGGGCAAACATTTTTACCAATCGCGGCTTATTTCTGCACGCTGGGTTAATTCAAGATTCATCCACATCGGGCCACTACATCATATAGTTTCTATATACCCGATTATTGCAGATTGAAGTAGCATACCTTTTCTGTTTTGTCATTCAAATCAAACTAAATTGGGTTCGTATCCCTTTGAGGAGCCTCCACGCCCGCTTACCAAATTTGATTCAGATCTGATTACTATAGTAAGAGCCTGGGATAGATGTGAATTGTATGTAAGCCTTGGCAAGCCAAAGCTGGTCTATCTTTCTATTTGCTAGAAACATTGATCTTCAATGAGACCAGAACTTGGATTATCTTTCGTTATCACGCATTGTATGCTACGATTTTGTCCAAAGAAATTTTGGGATCACGATTGGTGGCGTTCCCAGTATCTGATGGACTATAATGATACGAATAAAAATTTTGTATGAGTCCTAGAGTTTTCACAATAAGCTTATCTGCTTCATACTTTGATTTTGGGAAATTTTTAAAGTATATATTCTTAAAATATTCTTACAATCTGTATGCAACAGACTTGCATGGCCATAAGTTCGAAATAATTCGAATAATTCTTTTTTACTGAATCGATTATTAATTTTTGCTTTACATTGAAGTGCAAATATATAAATAACGTGGTCATATTTTAAGTCTCATTTACAAGTATATATATAAAGTATGTATTTTCATGAAAAGCCGCGTCAATATAGCCATGTCCGTGTGTCCGTCTGTTACTATGAAAACTAGTCTCTCAGTTTTGAAGCTATCGACATGGAATATTCACCATAGGCTTTATTTTGTTGTATGCTGTTCATATGCTGAAAATCATAACGATCGGACCACTATAACATATAGTTCCAATATGAAGGCCTATAATTGAAAATCTTGTACAATAGATAGCCCTAGCAACATTTTTTGCAAGCGAAGCAGCATTGTTTGTACTAGCCACAGGGCTAGCAACAGAGCACAGGTTCTGTCGCCCTTACTCACACACAGATTTCTTGGAATGCGATTGTAATGTATGTATGCATATGTATATGATAGTTTGAAGGTACCTAATTAGAAAGAAGATTGCTTCGCTGCCTATTGCTATTCCTGAAGGAAGCCTACACGTCCGTTGACTAAATGGTCTAAGGGTCGGGCTACTTAGTTTTTCTTGATTTTAATAGTTCTGCAAGGGTATATAAGGTTCGGCTACCCGAAGTTAGACTTTATTAAGAACTAACTAACCGGGCGTGCGTTGCTATACCTCTTTCTATTGATCTTTATTCTTGTGTTTATTGTTGTTATTGTTATGTTGTGTTTATTGTTGTGCGAGTTTTTATTGCTGACCTGCTAGACGTTTCTGTGGTATTCTAGAAGTTTTCTGGTTATAACGGATATATAGCTCGATCACCTGAATTGAATTCTTCGCCAACTATGGCAATGGCCACTCCATTTACAAAATGTTGTAATATTTAATTTTTGCTAAGAACGATTTTATTATTTCACTCTTAAAAAAGCACGATTAAAAATTCCAAGCTTGGCGATTTTATTTTCTTTTTTTTCATTATCGCTTATATGAGGGGGCGGTCAAGTCAATTTATTCAAAACAATATATGTCCCTTGGCCTCCTTTTTTACCGTCTTAGTACAAATTTCATACCGATCGGTCCAATAGTTTAGGTGTCTATAAAAGATACACATATAAACAAACAAAAAGACAGACAGACTGATATTCATCTTTATATATAAAGATACAAATTAAATTCCAGATGTATAATTATTTTGCTTATAACTTAAAAATATGTATTCCATTTGAATTTATTCGTCACAAAGCAAAAATGTAAATGGAAATAAATATACAAGAAAATCATTTTCCGTGATACCAAGGTACCCAAAATCTCCGGGATACCCCCGATAGTCTGCGAAGTCTAGATGTTTAAACGGATAGACAGGCAGACAGACGAACGGGGCTAGATCGACGCGACTGCGGATTTGGAAATTGAAAGTTTAAGTAGTTGAGTATTGCACATATTGATTATTGCCACAATTGGGATCATAATATGTAGCTGCACGTAGAATAAATAAACCCCTGCCTCAAGACAACGAAAATACATAGATAGGCAATAACAACGTTATTTTGTTTATTAATAATATTTATTTTTATATCAATTAAATGTTTTATTACTCTCTTTATTGTAGCACTTACTTTGTGTCTCTCATTTTGAGCAGAACACTCTTAAATACATATGAATAACCCTAACAGACAGAGCAACACAGATGTTATTTGCCCACTTTTCGAGTATTTGATTCGTGTACGCTCATGCTTAAACGCGTTCTTGACATATAGAAGACGAAATTCATATCATTATAATTTGTCCACTTTGGTGATATTTTTTCTTATGTTACTTTATTATTAAATATAAATATTTTATGAAGGAGGTTTCTAATTAAATACTTGATTATATTGCCAATGTCAATTTAAATTACAATTTTGTGTAATTCGTTTAGCAAAGGTTCGCTTAATCCTAAACGTTGTTGCTTATTTCTACATTAACATTAACTTCACATATAAATTGACAAATTTTGTTAGGAAAACCTAAATTTGACATTCAAATTGACCATTTCTAGGAAAATTATAATAGCATAATTACAATTAATTTGAGAACTTATAAAATCACTGCAAAAAATCAGCCCTTTCATAGGGAGCAAGAGAGTTTTGGCTCGAATATTAAAAAAATACTCACTAGAGATGCTAACGGCGCCGGGATATTCGGCGAACCCGACGGTCACAGTGGATTTATCCGGGTTCGGGAATGTATTAAGCCTTCGCTAATGCAAATACTTGCTAGGCAGATATCAGTTAAAAATTTCGGGCGGGATTCGCGACCGGCGGGACTACTTTCAAATTTCCTGAATCGGTCGGGATCGGAATCGATCAAAATTTCTGATATCAGTCGTGCTTCACCGGGATCGACATTGTTTCCCGATCACATCGCTAATGCCTAAACAACATTATATTTTATCTAAATTTCATCTATGCTTTCTAAATTTTAAAACCTGACAAGAATTGATGTTATTTATGGAGTTCCTTAAAAATATTTTCTATTGAAGTTCGCAACGGGGAGAAATAGCGAGAGGTTCGATGAAGCCATTTCCAGCTTTCTGCAGCATTGAAATGCAATTGCTCTTTTTTGTAGCAAAACAAATAAGGAAAGGTAACCTCGACATTGCCGAAGATTATATACCATTCACATTGAATATGCGTATTATGTAAGGTCTACCCTGTGTGCGGGCTACTGCACCCCGTTTCCATTAAGCTGTACGATATGGCGAGCTCCTCCGAAGCTGGGATTGGTTTCTTGCATGAAGATCGCGTTGTTCTTGTGTTACTCTAAATCTGATGCATATGAGTCCGTGATCATTTCAATAAAATCATTTGAAATACTATAACGAACAGGTAATGTCATGCTTTTTTCCCACCCTATTCTGTTAAGTGTGCATTCTGAAGCAGTTGATTCTTTGGCAGCCATATGATATTTTGTCCATTCCAGATGAATATAAAACTCATACAGAGTGCAGTTTTTTGTGATTTTTATAAATATGTGTTAATTAATAGGTGTAAATGGCTCTATGACATCTGAAATTTGTTAGGTTCAATAAAATAAAAAGAAAAAAGTTTTCCATAGGAAGAGTTCCTTTTAAAACTTTGAAAACGTTATTTAATTCGGCAAATCAGTATGCATGACTAAACGAGTGGAAGGACGTCTTTTATATTATCCGAGATCTAGGACATGGGTAGATCAACTTATCATCTCGACTAAGTTTACTGAGTTTATAGATAAGTTATATTGCATATTGCATACAGGTAGGTGGTTTGTTGTATTGTGAATGGGTGATTCTTAAAAGTGTTGCTACAAATATAAATCCATTGTATATTTCATTGCATGTACGAGCCCCAACCACTATTAATTAGAGCGGCATGCTTTCTTTACTCGTATGCAATGTTTAACATCTGATACTGGCAATGGTAATGCAGATATCACGTACAAATGTATTTTTTTCTGAAAGAGAATTTTATGCTCTTTATCATAGAAGAAAAAAGTTTCTTGTAATTCTTACAACAATAACATTAATTTAATGAAATGCCTCTCTTAAGTGATAAGAAAAATATGGCCCCTAATAATTCGTACGCTGCGTAAGCTTAGCTTAGAATAGCATAAAGATCAAAAACAAAAGAAAAAACAGTGTAACATAATCAGTATCTAGTTATAATCTGCAAATAATAATGCAATGCAGAAGGTAAAATAATGGAATGGTTCGAAAGAATTTAATTTAATGGAAATATGGCATCTAAATGGTACAAGAATATCGCCAGCAGTTGAGAGATATTGGATATCGGTTCTATAAAATATGAACTACGATTTGTAATTGCTTTACATTTGTAATAGCTTAATTTATTTTGCAGGCGAAGTAAAAACTTTAGGTTACGCTTCGTCAAAAGAAGAAGCTCTTACAATGGCCTCGGGAAAGGATGTCTTGGACTCAAAGGCAATGGAACACCATCATATTTATCGATGAAGGTAAACTTGATGTGAGTGTCGGCGATTCGAAAAGAAGAGTCATCCGTAAAAATGTAGAAGCTCATCATAAATACTGCCTTAAGAAAACTGTTAAGTTTCCAGCAAGCACTATGGCGTGCGATTGTATGTCTGCCAAAGGAGTAGGTCAACTGCATTTTATTGACGGGACTGTCAACGGTGACAAATTAATATATTAGAGAAAAGGTTTGCTTCCATCAATACTAAAATTGGCAGACTGTGGTGAGTTCACGTTTCAGCAGGTTGGTGCAGCATCCCAATCTACCAAAAACGAAACATTGACTGCAGTATAAGAAAGTTGAAGTCTTATTTTGGCCATCACACAGTCTAGATCTCCGCTCAATCGAAAATATATGGGGAATAATACAAAAAATCTAAGAAACGAGCCTCAAATAACCCTCTTAGATTTAAAAATCAAGAGATTTGGAATTCTATTTCAAGAGAACAATGTCAAAATGTACTCAAATCTATGACAAAACATTGCAAATGTTTTCTAAAGGCCAAACGCGATGTAGCCCAATATAAATATTAAGAACGTATATATTTTTAAACCAAATAATACAAATTAATGGTGGGCATATTTTTCTTATCAGCTAAGCGAGGCATTTCAATAAATTAATATTTTTGTTAATGTTGTTGTTGGAGTTACAAGAAACTCTTTTCTTATTTAGTAAAGAGCATAAAATTCTCTTTCAGAAGATATATATTTGTAAGTGATATCTGCTTTATCATTGCAAGCTTCATATGTTAAGCACTGCATACGCGTAAAAAATAATTCCGTGCGAATTAATAGTGGTTAGGGCTCGTATATAACGATAGACTTTCCGATGGGCAACTTAATACTTTTATATTAACAATATCTAACTGAAATACTCCTTATCCGTATTATATATTACATTCTTAATTTAAACAATGATTTTTATCATATTTGATGTGAGAGAGATATTTCTGTAAGCATAGTATATGTCTCAGTCTAGTTTATGTGTCCTTCGCATTACAATGCCTTGGTATGAACTTCGTACCCAGCAATTATAAAAGCCGTTTATTCTTAAAATTAATCTAACGAAATTCATTGTTATGAGTATTTGACAACACATGTTTTAAAATATTAATGTATTCGCGTACGAGTACGAGTCTACGTCTGGTAATCGACTTATCTGTGTACGTATATCGAATTCTCAAAGAGCGCTACTTTACAATTCTGATCCAAATATTGATGTCTGCCGGCAGCTCTAGCAGTCTTGTTGTGTTTTTATGAGTGCATATTTATAACAATTTAATAACCCGAAAATTAAGGTAATGTCTTGATCTTGCCAATTTTTCCAACTATGACAGTAAAGAAAAAAATGATCACAATGATCACATTCAAGCTAAGCAATTAAACTTCTTGTGTAGCCAATAATGAATATTTATAATTTTCGGTCTACCTATAGACGCTTGCGACAGCACTTTTATTTATGTGGAAATCATATAGGCTTGATATGTTATTTAGATATATGTATGTATATACAGGTCTGTTCCTGTTTTCGATTCCGATTCAATCCAGCCTCTTTCACAAGTTTTATATTTAGCAAGTGAAATCGAATCGAACATATACATTTTATTTAAATATTCTATTCATTAGTACTGTTGAACTGATATACCTCAATTGAGAATTTCTTAAAAATATTCCCACTAAATAAAATACAAAAGAAGAAGAAGGTGTCGTTACCCAATTGGTGGGTGTATAATAAATACAGAGCGACTGAAGAGAAACATTAATTTTTAATTGCGCATCGAAAGTTTAAGCGCTTAAAATTGTTGTTGATGCTCATACATTAAGTGAAACTATATAAATATATAAAAGGAAAACAGAAATGATGTAACAGAGTTCGTTAATGCGGCTGCTCAAGATCGTATAGATGCGTCTTAATATTTTTTTAAGCTGAGCAGTTTGTAAGTCTTTGGAGATTTTGAGGCAGAAGGACATAGCTAATGACAAAATAATTTCAAAATTTTGTGAATGAAGTGAATGTTATAAACAAGTTGACTAACTACAAATGTGCGATGTAAAGTCATGAATAGATCAGCCGACTACTGCACATTATAAAATTCGCTTAACATGTAATTACACTATATTACCCTTAATACAATTTCATTACGACAACGACAAAGTTTAGTGTTAGCGCTTAGAAACATGCTAGGATATTGTTAAGTTCAGTTATATTTGACATTTCGATAAATGCAATTATCTATCACGTACGGCTTGCAACCCAACTTTTGTCTAATCATGAACAACTTTATCGCTAAATGCTGATGGAGGACTAACATGTCTTTCAATTATAATGTGATCCAATGGGTCGCTTTTTTGCTTACAAGTGTTCCCTCCTTCTTCAGGATACCCACGTTCGCGCCTACTGGAACCTATTGCTAGCGTATCAGCATTGCTTAGAGCTTCCATGGCGTGATAGTCAATAGTAGAGCTCATTGCTAAATTAAGTGGTGCTATACTATAGGCTAGATGTCCTCCTATCGTTGGTTTTCCATTAATCTCAGTTTGTGAATTTTTCCCACGACGCGGGCTGATGGTTAAAAAGTCACCATAGCTTTTGTTTTGACAAGCCATTGAGGATAGACTAAGGAGTTGTTCGTTTTCATTTTGCTTTAAAATTTCGATATATGACCCCGATTGTGCAATAGGTCCGGAGATATAATTATTTTCGCCACTTTCGCGTCTAGTACTGTAGCTGTTGGTATTACTATCGGCGACTTTGTACCGCTGTTGATTGGATATACTGCTGGGCATATCTGTATGTTGGGCGGAATTTTTGGCAGCTGCAACTGAGAAACCTTGTCGCTCTGAACACGAAGATTGTGCAGATTGTCGATATTGCTTTGCTGGCGGGTCAAAGAGTCGGTAGTCGATGTCGATGGGCACGGTGTCCAAGCTGCTGTGGATATACGGGAGTACATCAATTTATTAGTTATATATTTTTCATGGTGTTCCTTTGTGTAGTTAACGTGGGCAAAATTATAGCGCTAATTAGACAAGAAAGGAAGCCCAGCTTGGGGAAAATATGGTCCATTTTGTGTAATACTATGGGGCTATATAATGTAAAGGCCCGATCTGAATTAAATTTGGTCAATTCCAATGAAAACAAGTAAGAACGCTATAGTCGATATTCCGACTATAAGATATTCGCACTCAGCTCGTACTTGCGTTTTGCGGGGGCGGGAGGGGGCGTGGCCAAATTTAAAAACAAACTTGATTTGACGCCCAACAAGGGGAGTCTACATACCAAATTGGGTCTCTCTAGCTCTTACAGTCTCCGAGATCTAAGTCTTCACACGGACGGACAGACGGACGGACTGACGGACGGACGGACAGAACGACGGACGGACAGACGGACTGACGGACGGACGGACAGACGGACGGACGGACAGAAGGACGGACGGACATGGTTAGATCGACTCGACTGTTGATGATGATCAAGAATATATACTTTATGGGGTCTTAGACGCTTTCTTCTGCCTGTTACATACATTTCCACGAATACAACATACTCGTTTGCTCTACTAAAGTAAGAGTATAAAAACACTTAAATGAGGGGTAGTTAGAATAGGAACCTCCATTAAAGGTGGACGCGGCAAAAAAATAAATTAAACTTGGAAAATAAATATCCCAATTTGATCTAGATTTTCAAACATCCGCACTAAAAGACGGACATGGCTAAATCAGTTCGACATGTCGTGCTGATCAAGAATATATATACTTTATGTGGTCGGACTAAAGCGTTCTTACTTGTTTTTATATAAATTGAACAAAATTTGGTACGTGTCAGTTTTAAAAGCCTTCACATCTGCTGACCAAATTTGATCCAGATCGGACAACTATATCATATAGCTGGCACTGGGAGTCATCACATCGGTAGCGCTGTATGTGAGATAGAGAGACTAGCCTTCATTCGATATCAAAGCAAGAGCAGTATGCTCTGTACCTCTCTCACAAGCAAAATAATACTGCTAGGCGTTTTTGCTGGAATATTTATATACTATGTATGAAAACAAGCAAATGCGTTTTAGAAGCCTACATTTACATGAACGAAATTCAATAAGAATCGGGGTACTAAATTTTACCTCTTTGTTTTAGTTTTGCAAGGATATGTTAGATTCTGGTACCCGAAAGTAGCCTTCCTTTCTTGTTATATTTTGTATGAAATTCTTTGTATTTGGGTTCACCCCTCTATATTTTACATACAAATCTTGACAATTTATATTGTACTTAGTCATATGCATATACATTTATTTAAGTTAAGGAAAAAATCAGGTACTAACTTACTATGCAGTTGAGAACGGCTAAAGACGGAGGAACGATCCTTATTATTTCCACCACTATTTCTGTTTTTTTTTCCATGTACTAAAATAGTTTTCATAGTTACGCCATATTTTCATTAATTTTATGATATAAGAGGAAAATGTATTTACTAATTACCTGTAAAGCCAGCATCTTCCATGTGAGTGGAAGTTTCACGTCCGCTGCGACTGATGTCGCGTATTCGCTCTCCACTAATCTCACTGTCGCTATTGAGGCTGTCGTACTCTTCCGATTCAGATTTGATGACTTTGGAGCGGCGTTTATGTCGCTTTTCAGTATTCATGTGATTGCATTCGGCTGCCCCAGTAGCGATTGTCAACTTTGTATTAGAGGTGCTCCCGCTGGCTGATGAAACACAACGTTTAACTTTTGCACCGGAACTACAAAGCGTATTATCATCTCCACATCTCGATTCGTATTTAGCTGAATTTCCCGCATGGCTTAGAGGAATGTTTCCCGATTGATTTTCATGTTCTGGCAAATGGAATGTGGCGTAAGGATATATGTCTTCTGAGTATTCTGGTATGCGCTCAAGTCCAGCAACCGATTCCGGTGGAGATTGCTGGCAAGATTTTCGTACTGTACCATAAAAGTGTTCGCCATGCTGAATATCCTTCCCATCTGAATCTCCACTAGGTCTAACTGAATCGATGTTACGCGTAAACGCATTACGAGGATCTGGAAAATTTGCGGTAATGAATATATATCTTTGTATCACATGTGTACATTATTGTTACGATACAAACAGTTCTTAAAACAAACAAAAGCCCCAATTAGGGCGAGAATAGTTCCAAAAAGCGAGGTTACAATCACAGCGATAAGGTGTGCATCGGTGAATACAGTTTTCACATCGGGCACCTCTTCTCGGTCGAAACCACTGGATAGCCCAATCAAGTTAAGTGTTTGAAAATAGAACTCCTTTGTGGTTGAGCCAGCATTATTGTGGGCCCTTACGCGCAGGCTATATGCGGTGCCTGATTCTAAGTCTCCAATATTATAACGTGTCTGAGAATAAATAAACATATATACATATATAATTTTAATATAATATAAAATCGAAAAATTTCTTGTGTCTGCAATAATAAAACAACTAAGAACGCTATAGTCGATATTTCGAATAAAAGATACTCGTACTCAGCATTTATTTAATATTCCATAATCGACTCCGCTGATGATGCTGATCAAGAATAAAGTAAGAACGCTTTAGTCGATTTTCCAAATAAAAGATACTCGTACTCAGCATTTATTTAATATTCCATAAGCGACTCCGCTGATGATGCTGATCAAGAATATATATACTTTATTCATTAACTAAACCATAGTATGAGTATAATAATTACTGCTTTTTTGCTTGAAGGAGAACAGGCACGCCATAAGCAATGGGGTCGCAGGCTTCTTGAAAGGCCACCATTAAAACGTCAACAATGCAAACATGTTTCTCTCACACATTCATAATGCTGCGTTAAAATCAAAAACAAATCGACTTTTGCATTGAAAGTAACAATTGGTCCGATATCAGGAATGCCATAGAGATAAATGCACAACTTAAATTTAAAAACAACAGGCAGATTTAAAATCGGCAATTCAGACTAGTCGGCGATCCAGTTGAAATGGGGATTTGGAAAACCATTAAAGTTAATATTGTGCAAAAGGAAATCTCAATTAACAGGAAAGACATCCTTTACTAAAGTCTATTGTATAGTATGCACCCAGTACGTTATTTATTAACTCACATTGGTTTCAATTTTATTGGAAACAATGATCCAATCACTAGAAGATCCATACAGTTTGAATTCGATGCTAAAGTATAATATGGCACATCCTCCATCCTGCCAGGAAGACAAATCCAAGGTAACCGACGTGATATTTAAACGTATAAAACTATGTTTTGGTGGAGCAATTGGTTTATTTCCTAAAGAAAAGAACACAGTATAAAAAAAAAAACATTATAAAATGGAATTCATTTTTGGGTTAAAACTCACCTTTGGTTTTGGCTGATTCCACAGCACTTGCAGCACTCTGCCCTATTTTATTAAAAGTGCTAACAGAAAATTGATATTGCGTACCACATTGAAGATTCTCTAAAACATAGGAGTTGATGCGGCGATCTATTGATATCTCTTCCCATTCCGCGGACTCTCGTCTGTAAGTGAGTGTAAAGCCACGTAAAGGTGCGCTTCCAATGTCATCCACTTTCCATTGAATGGACACTGAATCTCTTTGAACTGAATTAACGGACACTACGGGTGCAGAAGGTGGCACTAAATAAAGAATGCGAGAAATTGTTTTCATACATATCATATGCTCATATATAGGAATGTTTATGTAACAAGAGCAGATCAATAAACTAGCACATATTTTTCTTCTTAATTTCTTGCAATCGTCTTATTTTTGTTTATAGTTTCCAGTTTTTGTATCTCTGTCTAGTGATAAGGATTATGGAATTCTTTACGTCAACATCGTAGTACTTCCTACGTAGCACAGAAAAAGTAACTTATTTCTCCGCTCTTAAAATGAAGTAATAATATTTCATACCTTGGACATAAAGCTGATATACAATGTGATCTGAGCCTAAAGGGTTTCGAACCATGCAGGAATAATTTCCTTCATGGGATCGTTGAATATTGCGTAAGCTTAATATATTATCGCTGGTAACTTCCAGTCGAAAATGCTTTCTGGAGCGAGTGTTCAGAACTTTCCATTCGGAATTGGCTTTGGGGCTGCCAACAAAAAGGCAAGCCAACTTTATATCTGCCCTCCAACTGACACTTAATGTCTGACTGAATGAGATAATAGCTGCAGGTACTGATGTGCTGGGCACCAGTTTTATAACTGGCGTACTTGGACCCTGACCCACTCTTGTTGAAGCTGTCACCCAGGCCTCATAGGTTTCGCGTAAATTTAAGTCCTTGGCTTCAAAGTGACGGTTGTGAGCAGGGAGAATTTCTTTGAGAATTTTCAACTCTTGTCCTTTTTCTAAAATCCGTATATAGACATTATACTTAGTTATCAATCCATTGGGGCGTCGAGGCGGCAACCAGCTGATAATCACTGACGATTCGGTACTAACGACAGATTTCACACGTTCTGGTGCATCTGGAACCGCCTCCTCGGTAATGCAAGACACGGCTGGGCTAAGCATGCCTTCGCCCGCGCGTGTGAATGCCAGCACCTGGACGCTATAGTTTGTAAAGGGTTGCAGTCCATGGAGCACAGTGCTCAGGGCTGATGTAATTTTGGTTTCCCGTGTGCTGTAGCTATACTCGTTGTCCAGATAGCCTGGCTCGTAAAGCAGCTTGTAGCCCTGAATAATGCCATGACTGAATTCTTTAGGTGGTGACTGCCAGGATATTTGAATATTCTGAGCCGTAAGGGCAATACAGGACACGGCTTGTGGACATGCGGACGGCGCATCTTCCAAGGTGTGGCCTAGAGCAACTTCGCTAGGTGGTCCATCGCCTTTCAAATTAAATGCTGCTACCGTGATAGCATATTGCGTATATTTCTCCAATCCAGTTAAACGAAAGTCATTAAGACCTTCTGCCGTTAAACTGCTGACTTTGGTATGATTTTTAGCATTATCCGGCGAGCTATGTTTCTGATATGCAATTGTGTACCCCAACAATTCGCCATTCCATGTATCCCGCGCAGGCGCTCGCCACGTTATCAACAGCTATTTAAATTATACAACGGGAATTGATAGTTAGCTTCCGCTCTAACGATGTTCTTATACTATTCAACATGAAAATAAAACTAAATATTCCTTCTTAACATGTCGTATCTTCACCAGCTATATGACAAAGTTGTCCAATCGATTTGGTCGATAGAATTTTAATTAGGATAAAAAAAGTTTCAAAGGCTGCGTAAGAGAACTCACAAAAGCGCCATCACACCAGTTTTGTATATGAACAAAGTGTTCATTCTGAAAAGGTCATTTCCACGACAAAGACAAGCGCCAGGGCATAAAAAGCCATAGCTCGGTAGCCTAAATACTTCTGAGATTTGGAGTCTCAGTCATACGGACAATACTATTTCGATTCTAATCATTACGCTGATCAATAACATATAGGCATCTTAATATTGTAGTCTTTACGGGTCCTGCAAGCTTCAGGGTTAAATAAAATGTTGTCAATAGAATAAAAATTTATAAATAGACATGGGAAAATGTCCCAATCTTCTTTTGCATGCAAAGCATAGTCAAACACGCCCAGGAAATCCAATGACTGATGTACGTGTGCATACTACTTACAATACGATTTATGTACCTGTTGTGGCCCCAAGGGCTCAGCAGTTACGTCTTGTGGAGGAGCAGACGGTACTTCCGAGTCTGTTTGCAAGAACAATATGTCGCTGGGAGCACTGGTACCCAAATGATTTTCTGCAAACAATCGAATATGATATGCTTGTGCTGGTCTAAGGGATCCTAGCTGTGCGGTGGTCCTATCCCCAGGTAGTAGTTTCTGGTTGTTGTGTTCCTGCCATACATCTGTTAACAATAAAGATAAGGACGATTAATTCTGATATTAGTAAGAACAAGCGTTTGGTCAAGCAGTTGCCAATTAATACCATTGTAGAATCGCATATTTTGTAAGCTATCTCTGCGAGCAGCGCAGCCATAAATTAAATCAAAAGAATTTGTTCTCTTTGTTTAAGAAAGTACTAGAAACTATGCTCCTACCTATCTTCAGCATGAACCTTTTCGTGTTTTGTGTTCTGACTATAAAAATCTCTTTAACTTTATCTCCATTAACAATTCTCTTAATTCAAATAAAAAATTGCGCATTGCGCAGAATATTTCAAATTCCTATTGATTCCATCAATGAAAACGCCATGGGATTTGATCGGAATTAAAATGTATATACAATGCAGACAATAATGTATTTGCAACCGCATTTAGAATACCATTTCCCACGTGAACGTTTTTATACTCGTACGCTGTTTCTTATTCATAATCTCTGCTACAACCCGTGTTTATATGTGACAGCACCCTTGGTCTCTCAATCAGTTTGAAAGAAATTCAAGGTGCCAATGAAATTTTAACATTCGCAGTTAATTAACATTTAAGAAAGTGCTCTCAATCTTGAAGAACTAGCTTCTTGCTTTAAGATAGCGTTTTTCTCATGTTGGTTTTAATAAGTATGGCTATAAAAGAATGTTGGATGGTTCAATATGCTTACAATTTGGCTTTCAAAATGGTGATTCTTTTTGTAATTTTTCAGAATTTATGAACCTGCTTGCGTTATTGCTTTGCGTTTTTCTCCTCTGCAACAATCCGTTCTATGGCAGCTAAATTATATAGTTGTCCAAACTGTATTTTGCATTCGAGCAAGTGTATATAACAGGCAAAAACAAGCGTTTCCGCTTCGCCACAATTGTTGAAACATTTGGATGAAAACACCCCACCAACAAAAAAAATGTTTCATAAAAGGATGTACCAAATTTGAAATAAATGCTGAGTACGACTATCCTCCTATAGTCGGATTATCGGCTATTGCGTTCTAACTCAGCTCATGTCTCAGGCCTTCAAATACCTCATCGATTCGATTCACTTTGAGAGTTAATGTAATTTAGTTAATGTATTTGCGGTACATACCCCCTGCTTTTTTGTATTGTAGTATGTAATTGGATACTGGTTGAGAGTCCCTGTTATTGCCACCACCTAATATTACAGAATCCTGATCATTCGGAGACCAGGCTAGTGTAACTGAGCGGCTACCCAGATCCATGACATGCAAATTAACTGGGAAATTTGGCGGTTCCTGAACTTGCAGGTAAACAACTCCTGTGTCGCGTCCAAATGCGTTATTAGCTATGCAAGAGTATTCTCCTCTATCGGTAAGAATCGTTTGCAAAATGGTTAGTTCCGACGACACTCCTCGGGTTAAAGCTGTGTTTTTAATGAGATAGCGTATATCATACGACGGGTCGATACGGTTTGCTTTCGCCCTCCAAGATATGTTCAATGGTTGGTCGCCACTCGCTTCACAGCGTATCGAAATGCGTTCACCCCGACGTATTGTTAACTGGGTTTTAGAAACGGTAACTGTTGGCCCAACTGTTGATGCAATAATTTTATTATCCACCTTTAAGAAATGTTTACAGGACTATTTTTATATTTACCATGGACAGTAAGTTTAATGAGTGTGCTGAGTCCTGCACCAATGCCATTGTTGGCCTGACATAAGTAACTACCCTCATGCTCTCGTCCCACCTTCATTATGATGAGTGAGCCATTTTCATAAGTTTCAATTCCAGAGTGTGAGCCTCCGTGACCCATTCCATAAGAAAGCTCTCGGTAATCGCCAGAATCCCCTATATATATATATAAATAGGGATATACAAGTTAATTCATATAAGTTCTTTAGTAATTTACAAATGTAAATTGAGGACAAGCTTTTATACAAAAAAGAAACTTAACTCAAACCAAGTCATTTATTGCATTGTATAATTAAATGATGTAAAAGTTTTTGGATACACATTTTTGTTGACAATTACTTGTGTCAGGATCAAGATATATATTATATTTCTATAAAGTATAATGGTGTCTCGCGGCAAGCTTATATATAATTTTTTAAGTATGGCGTCACCTAGCTAACCATGAATTGCCATCCAAACAAAAAGCGTATGCAAAATTTCAGCTTTATCGGTTGGGGATAACGGTTATAAATGAAAAATTTTAAAAATTATAATCTTACCGATAGATTGCTTCCATTGAACAGTGGGCACTGGAAATCCATCAGCCTGGCAGCTTATTTTTACTAAATTACCTAAGATTGCATCTTGGTCAGAGGGTTTTAGGATCCATCGAGGCGGTACTAATTAAAAATATAATATTTTATTAGATGAGGATTAAAGTGTCGGATCAGCTAAAGTTAACATGCGCAGGACAATAAGCATTCTCGAACATTGTAGCTACCGTGCTTTTATAATATGTTTATGTAATATTTTATATAGTTACTACATATATGAAATACTTATCTAAACTTTTATACTCACCGCATGACAAACATAAAAAGGTTAAACATAAATGTATTTCTTTAAAAAGGTTAAACATAAATGTATTTCTTTGAAATGAACGAAATGTCTTTACACTTTGGGTACTTGCTCAACTGTATGTTATTTATAATTCCATAAGGTCTAGCCGAAGTTTCAGCCAAATCGATTTTGAAGTTTTACAAGCGATTGAACGAGTCCATGGTAGTGCTTTTGCAAAAAAAGAATGAATGTCGTGTCGAATGTCCCCAAAAATATTTATTTTTGTGGCGCAAACTGCAACCACTGTCAAAAACACCACCAAAATTCACTAAATTGTTCTGGACGACCGTCATATAATAGTGAGAGATATTAAAGGAACTGGATATGTGAAAACTACGCGTTAGTTTTATATTTTTTTATAATTTTTTAATCTTAAAAAATCGAAACACATTTTATTATCGGTTTGTTGAACATTTTTCAATCAAGCAAAAAATACTGATATATAACAATTTTTTAAACACAGTACAGAGCATGGAAAATTTGATAAACTCTTTCTTATGTGATATGTTGTTGTGAGAGAAAATTTGTATACTTTATAATTCACTTTATAATAGCTAGTGAAATTATGAAATGATACTGAAGATTGAATTAATGAAGTTAGTAGTGATGAAACATCAGAATAAGATTTATGTATTCCTATTCAAAGAGTAAAGACTATACTGTTTTCGTGAAGATGTATGTAAAGGGCAAAAGGAAACTTTTCCGATACCACGAATTATATATACATACTTGATGAGCATCAACAGCCTGTCCGTCTGTCTGCCCGTCCGTCTGTCTGTATAAACACTCAAATATTAGAGCTCATAAGAGCTAGAGTCACTAAATTTGGTAGGTAAACTTCGCTGATATACACGCAGATCAAGTTTGTTTTCTAATTTTGCCACTCCCTTTCCCGCCACCGCAAATCGATAAAAACAAATATCACCCGAAAATTTTGAGGCCTTAATCCACCAATCTGCCAAATTGTATTACGATCGGATAATCACACCAGGTAACAAAACTGGTATTTTTTGCATCTGTGTTTAAAACCCACATTTTCTGAGACCTGTTTAGAAGGCTGCATATAAAAAAAAACGAATTAAATTTTCTTTTAAATAATTTTTCAAATCAAATCAAATTTAGCTTTTTCAGAAATGAGTGATTTTTTTTATCATTACTCGAAAATGACACAACCGATTTTATTCCAAGAGCTTCATTTGAAATTATGAATAAATATTGTGCAGCCATGGGGCTACGTCTGTAGTTGTTGCAAAGTATGTCATGCTTTACAAACTGTTAAAAGTGTCTGAGGTATTCTAGAAGTTTTTTTTGGATATACCCGATGTATAGCTCAATCACGACTTCTGCGTTGAAGAATTATATCAAGTGAATTCAATTCTTCGCCAACTATGACAATGGCCACTTCATTTACTGTTGGTGCATGAAATTGGCGTTCATGATGCCCGACAGGTCTTTTATCTGCCTGTTCAAGAGCAGTTTTGTTGTTCAAAAAGTCTTTCCAATGCAGCGACAATTTGACGATCAACACGTGTTATGAATCGACAACTTATTCATCATTCTTTCCCATAAAGTAGATTTTCAGATATTTATGTTCTGCATTCCATTCTACCAAGAACCACAGTTGGATGGAGGCTGTAGTTATAGTTGACGTCGTAACGGAACGCACTTGATATAAATTTAAGTGGCTTGCTCCTCGGGCTTGAACATCTGGTCTGGTTTTATTTGAACACTTATGCGTCAAACAAAATGTTATATTATTTTATTTTTGCTAAGAACGATTCTAATATTTTACTGTTAAAAAACGCAATTAAAAATTTAAAGGTCTTCAGTCAAAATTTCAATATATAGTTCATAAAGTTTCATTTACAGGTTTCTTATACTTTTTTAGGGTTGGATGAGTTATATTGTGCAGGTTCTTATCGAGGCTCGATATTTAGTTCTGACCGTAAGCTGCATCAAAGAAGTCGGCTGGCCTGAGTGAAGTTCCTAACATCTTCTGAAACTAGCCTAGAAACAAATACCGTTTTTGGACGTTACTGACTGATAACAGGTGCGCTCGGCATGAGGACCACGATATCAGCGTTCTCAACGGACAACCAAAGTGGTGGGGTCAGGAATGGGAGCAAGATTAATTCACTTGCACGCAACTAGCAACTGGCTGCTTTCGTTATTGACATTTTTGGGCTGCTTAAAAAGATATTAGAGTATTTCAAATTTTGGGTTACAGAATAGCTAATTTTTTTTGGCGAGACAATGAGATATGTAATAGGTTCGATTATCCTTTGTGAGTCCTTGTATTTCTGTGATATTAGGAACAATGTTTCGTTGATAAGTTATGTGTCCCAAGCCTAGCAACGAACCTGTCCTGAGAGTCCTCATTGAATCAAGTATTGCCAATCATCGTAGACAGCAGCGCCTTTGAGGGACACGATATGCACATTTGTGACAGATTTCTAGTATACTTAGCTAATGATTACATATGCATAGATATGCATTAGCTTAAATACATTTTCCAAAAGTGGACAATTTTTTAAGTTTCTTTTCTTCCTATACTTAACCCTGGAAGCTTCAGTAAACGTCGAAACTAGAAGAGAAGAACTATAACATATTGTTTGTAATGAACCAACAACTTTGTTTAACAACCTTAAACCCCAGAACTATGTCCAAGCCCGCGACCCGCAACTCCGCAACTTTTTTTCAGCGTTTATTGAACTTAAAGAAATATTAATAATAAATAAAATGGTTGAATATTGGTCAATACTTTTAATTAATAGTCGTACAAAGCGAATTGATTCTTCATGTGATTTGTTTTATCTCCATTGTGCATTATCTACGATATTTGTGGTGTTGCTTGCGGTATTAGGTGCTGTGGATAATTATATTGATAATAGGATAGATATTGTGGCTTTAGCGATTTTATAAGTAAATAGTTACACTTGATTTACCCGAGACCGAAAGAACAGCGGTAAAATCAACAGAACCAGCATGATTGGCTACACTACAAGTGTAGTTACCATTATGACGCGAAGAGACGTTATGTATGGACAATATGCTAGAAAATGGGGCATATTGGTTGATTGTCAGTGAAGGATCTGGAGGTAGAAATGGCTTGCTATGTTCTGACGCAAGCATTATTTGCTCGATTGCTTCAGAGCCACCGCCTTTGGCAGCGAGTACATTAAGTATGGGAGCATCGTTTTTGAGCCACGTTATATTGAACGGTTGGTCGCCTTGGCTACTAGAGCACATTATTTGTGTCCGCATACCTTCAGTAATTTCGTCTTCAAACGCAAAAGGAGATATACGAGGAGGAACTAAGCAATTTATAAAATGAAAACATAAGATAAAATCGAAATATATATATATATGTTAATATAAATATTATTATATGTGTTAAGTTAATATAAATATAATATTAATGAGTACATGCCATATATAAGTACATATATGAATTACTCCCCAAAACCAGTGCTTAAAGCTTTAAAAGTATGTTTATATAAATAGTTGTATATAATTATAAATTTGTATGGCATACTTTTTCCCCCAAATTTAAGTATATAAGCATGTTTAAAATACGTGGGACACCTAAAAATGCACATACATATGTAAGTAAAATTATCTTTGTACAATGATATATTGAATCAAACAATTTGGTTTGTTCGTAACGTCTGGGTTGCAAGACATGCATGCATTTCAATTCCATTTTCCAATCGATAAATGCATGCCAAAGTCAGACCTAGGCTCAAGCCTATGATGGCTGCGGATAAGGCAAACTCAGATTACAATATTGAATGTATATGTTGGTATATTTTGGCGCTAAAAAAGTGTGACAACTGAATAAACAGCTGTCTCTGGTCAAATGTGCAGTCTACATATACATACATATCTTCAATAAATTCAATTGCGCTTAATTTTTGCTGCACTTTAAATTTTAATAGTTTGTTTTCTAAACTTTCAAATGGCGTTTATCAAAATACAAATAAACACAGACTTGCATTATGCTGTGAATCGATAGTTCTGCCAGACTATCCAAGCAAGCAAAAATATTTGCAATTCACAACAAGTGAATTCCCTAAAAGGTATGTTACATGCACATGCATGTGTTCCAATTCCATTTATCGTAAACTGCTGTTTTGTTTACACATGTCTTAAAGATGCGGTAACATGTACTGACTATCTGCAAGATTTTTGCCAATTCTCTGCTTAGTCAGAACAACCAATTTTCGAGTCTGTCAAATCCACATGGTTTTTTCGTTTCGCAGGCAACGTACAACTCGAATATCGATTTTGGGGTTCTTATTGTGTTTGTACACAAGTCCCCAAAATATGTTTCAGTTTGCGTCCTTACTTTCTGTACAGACCTCAATCAGTGTTGTAAAAGGTGTTGTCAAACAATGGTTCGCATGACTTTAAGCACATCTTCAATTTGAATACTTCTGCTTTGGAATGAATGCTTGCAATCCACGAATACTGAACATCCTAATTATTTTAAATAAATACAGATAGCTTATTATTGATATGATATATTTAATTCAATAAACTACAACAGGGAATCAATCATAGTAAAATTTCGTATTGCAACACTTCATCAGATATAGATTGTCAAAATTCCTTAATTTTATAGGTGGTGATGAGTCAAGAACGTACCCATAATAATAGTAGTAGTTTTGTATTTCATTGTACCAAGTTGTATTAAGTCATGCACAAACCTTATTGTTTTACATACAGTCTGTCAAGAAACACTTTACACACTGTAAAAAAATTCAATTGTTTGACTTTAAGTACAAAAATTAATACCTTTTATTATAGCTAAAGAAAATTTTGTAATGCTATATTGATTAGTAATAAGTTTAAATACTATTAGTAAAAAAGCATACGCAAATAATTATTCATTGCTGAAAAAAACAACAAAAACCATGTTTACACATTTTTGACACTGTCAAGAAATTCTTTACACACTTCGTTGTCTATTTCTTTTTAGTCTAGTTCTTAAGAATAACGGCGCTTTATTGCTTTCTATGCTTTTCCCTTTGCTTTGATTTAATTTGATTGTGCAATTGTGCTGAAAAGTTGCCAAATTCGTGCTTTTTAAATTTTTCGATATGCCTGGAAAGAGATTGTCCTTTGATGTCAACCAACTGATTTACTATAATCACCAATTGGGTAAATCTGTTGGAGAATTGGTTAAAATGTTTTCCGTTTCAAGGAAAACTATTTATAATGTACTCAACCGTGCAGAAAACGAAGGTAGACTCGAAGCAAAGGGAAAAGGTGGTCGCAAAAACAAGATTTCTAAGCGGGCAGACCGCCTAATCCTGCGGAGAATCAACGAAACTCCCAATGTTTCGTTGAGACATCTTGCAACAGAACTTGAAGAACAATGTGGCATTGCTGCTTCTCACGAAACCGTACACCAGGCCATCCTACGGCATAGGTACAGCTAGAAAAAAACCGCTACTTTCAGCAGCCAACATTGAAAAGCGTTATAGCTTTGCCTTGAGTAAAATTAATGAACCGCCGGAATATTGGGATAATACCATATTCTGTGACGAAAGTAAAATAATGCTATTTTATAACCATGGCCCACCCAGGGTATGGCGTAAGCCATTAACCGCCCTCCAAAATAAAAACCTTATACCAACAATTAAATTCGGAAAACTTGTGGTCATGGTGTGGGGGTGTTTCTCTAGCCTTGGAGTCGGCGATCTTGTTTTTATAGAGGACACTATGAATGCCACTCACTATTTGCAAATTCTAAAAAACAATTTATTAACAGCCAGTGCGGAAAAATTTGGTTTTTATTGCAACAACAGACCTAATTTTCAGTTTTACCAACATAATGATCCGAAGCATAAGGAGATTGATGTGAGAACCTGGCTGTTATATAACTGCGGAAAAGTGCTAGATACACCCCCACAGAGCCCTGATCTAAACCCCATTGAGAATTTGTGGGCTTATTTGAAGAAAACGGTCGGAAAACGAAGCCCAAAAATTAAGGCCAGCCTAAAAGCTATTATTTTGGAAGAGTGGAATAAAATTCCACTAAAATACCTCCAAAAATTAATTAAATCCATGCCAAAACGTCTTCAACATGTTGTGAGAGCCGAAGGGGGCCCATACTAAATATTAAAAATTCCTAATGTTAACGTTGTTTTTTAGTTTTTAGATTTATACTAAATAAAATTATTTTGTGTAAAGAATTTCTTGACAGTGTCAAAAATGTGTAAACATGGTTTTTGATGTTTTTATCAGCAATGAATTACAATTTGCGTATGGTTTTTTTTCTTATAGTATTTAAACTTTTAGTTAAAGAATCGTGCATCATTAAAAAACTTTTTGCTTAAGTAAAAGCTAATAATATTCATACTTAAAGTCAAACAAATGAATTTTTTTGCAGTGTGTAGTGTTTCTTGACAGACTGTACTTTAATTGTGAAATCTCTCTCTCTCTCTCTCTCTCTCTTGTATTCCCTTTCGTAAGCATCAAACTACTTAGATTTCCTTTCTTATGGTGCTGCAAGGGTATGTAAGCTTCCGATCTTGATTTGACAATTTTCGTGCTTGATTCCCAATTTAATCCTCTTCTGTACTTTATTCAACAATTTTATCCTAGATTCATAATTTAAATTACAAACTAAGGATTGAATCAACAATTTTCTTTGCTCGAACGTAATTTCTATATTACGTATTAGCCTTGTATAAATAAAGAAATAAATAAATAGTTCAAATAGTTAAATGCAATTTAATACACAAAATTGTAGCTTACTGTAAATAAAAAAAAAGTTTGTAAACGTAATGTATTAGACTATTAACGAGAACATGGCACTTTATCATAAAACAAGGAGCGGCTTGGCTAATAGCTCGGCAACGTAGCGATCTACTCATCCTTCGGCAGATAGAGGTATAATTTTATGAAGCTGTGAAAGCTGGAGTTGTTAGTTACTACAAAGCTTCCCACCTGGAATCAATAATCTGAACAACAGGAAAGCAATAGGAAGACTAAAGCGTTACTACTTCTTAGGTTCAATAATATCTACCTTCCTACATAATTTTATAAATCTTAACTTTCGCTTAAATATTAATCTTTGAAACGTTTGTTTCGGAAAAATTTGTGCAAAAGTGGAATCCTCTGCAAGGGTATAAAAACAAAAAACATACGAATTTATTTTTTTTTTTTCTTTGTAAAAGCTGCATCCTTGAAATATTCATAATTTTAATATAATAGGAAAAACAAACATACATATTAACATAGGAAACTTTAGCGTTTATATTGATATCAAAATATATTCAGGCAGCTAAATTTAAGATACGCATCGAATAATAATTAATGATGACCAAGAGAAGCTACAATTATTTAGTTTATAGATTGCCATGCATTTAAAAATGTAAGTACATGCAATTAAACATTATAACAATATACAGGCAGTTCAAGTACCATTCACTTTGAGCTGTGCAGAGTGCATTACAGTAGCGGCGTCGTTCTGAACGAGACACGTGTATGTGCCGCTCTGGGCCCTCGTCACACTTGTGATGCTGAGGGCACTGGTGAAATCATCATTCTGGCGAATTGTCACTAAGCCGCTACCTTCACCACTGCTACGACCATTGTCATTCGGATCGATGTGTTCGGATGACGTCGACGGTGACAAGGCCGAAAGAGCAGAGGATGACAATGTGCCGGAGACGGAACCCACAACAGTTGCGCCACCGGTACCACTAAGCCCACCGCTGACACTATCGGCCGAGGCTGTTGATTGCAGTTGCAGGGGTTGTCCATCCTTCAGCCACGTGAATGTAAGCGGCAGGTCCCCGGTGCCAATAACGCACTGAATGCTTGTGCGGTCGCCGACATTCAGATCGCGTGCGAATGAGAATGGTGTAATCTTGGGCGGAACTGCATGTGGTCAAGTGTAATAATTTATTGTACAGATATTTTTCATTAAAGCACATTATAAGTATGTACTTCTAAAAACCACACGACCAACTAAATCATTTCTTTTTTACTTAAGTAACACCTGCGGCAAGGAAGACGGCAATTTTATTCGTGAATGTGTCAGTTTTTCTTCCCCTTCTTAGCGTAAACATAGCAGACTTTTCGAGAATATGAAATATCGGTATGCTCAATATAATTGCCGAAAAACGTAAGTGATGGATTTTTCTATTTTTAAAGTGAACCCCAATTTCAGCTCTGCAAATCATATATTGAATTTCTCTTAAACAATAAAAAGTCGTAAATAGTAAAATGAGCTAAATGTTCACATCTTAAAACTATTTAATGTGTCGCCGCTGCGTAGGTAAAATTATTTTATTATATCCTACGTCTTGAAAATTAAAAAAGCTTGCTAATAAACACCCAAGCCGAGGAGGATGATCAACTGACCGCAGCTCAAAACCCCATAATGATAACCTGCAGTTTGTGCTCTCGTTTTAGCAGCTAGTCGAAGAAGGCCGCATACTCGCATCACTCAATAGCAGCCACAACTCACAACTGTGGCGATGGAAGCCCATAAAATTCTGCCGGTGTCCATGCGAGTGCGAGTGCCATTGCAAATGCAGGTGCGAATATTTAAAGTGATGGACGAAAAGTGCAAATGCAAAAGGATGCCAACGCGATTGCGAGTGCAGTTCTAAATGCAAAGGTAAAATGGTGCAAATTTGTTTTTTTTTTATATTTAGATATTTCTTAATATTAGAGAGTAAAATGAGAGAAAAACCACCACAGATAGACAACAGTTCGATAAGCACAATAAAAACTGAAGAAAAACAAACTAAAGATATTTCATGCAATTCATTTGCTTGGCGTGTTGCACTTAATTTAACATCTTGCTCAATTTAAATGCTCTCTTATTTTTGCTGCAGTGGGTAGAAATACGCAAATTGAAAATAAAAACGATAGAAGTGTTCCATGCAATTCCAAATATATTAATGTACATATTTTGATTGAGCTTAACGCGTATGTAAATGTATACCTATGCATATACGATTATGCATATCTGTATGTGGTGCTGTATGACAAGTGACAGGTGTACGCAGTTTTAGCGTCAGCTTTAAGTTAGATGACCACAACAAGTAGAACAAGGGACTTTTTTAGAAATAGTACAAATCGATAAAAAAAAACCTTTATTCTTATTTCTGAGAAGGTGCTAGGCCGCCCCATCATATAAATTATATTTAATTATATTATTGAAGGAAGTTATATAGTATATATATCTTCACCATATCTTTTTTCAAAGTCTGATACTAACTAACTAATTATAAATAATAACACTCATATTCATAAATTCTCTCAGGAAAGTTAAGTGTTCTAAATGTTTATTTGCATTACTTTTAATTATTTATATTACAACTTTGATTGTTTGGCATTGTGTATTGGCAAGCATTTAATTTATGAACCCTTATTGACTTATCCGAATAATGCGGCCAAAAGATGCCAAACGACAATTATTGAATTCGAATCGGAAAGACAAGACTAAGCTGAAGTTTGAGAAGATGGCAATGTTTTTCTTAATCTATCAGTTCCGTGATATATAGTTTACGTTTACTTCATTAAACTATTTAAGTATTTAAAAAAAAAAATGGTTACTTTCTAGACCTGTAGACTTCTGAAGAATTAAAAATACTAGATTGATTTTGAAAATAAGTTTTCACATTGTTTACTATAACTTGAAAGCTACAATAAACTTAGAACATTCTGAACGTTGATTAATGAAGTCTTCGACATCGAACTAAGCGTAAGAATAAACGATATATAATTCCATAATTATACTGATATGTATGCAATAGCATCAGTGGAATTGCTATATTTGTGATATTGGTAATACTTCATCAGATATGATATTTTTATAATTATATACTCTTACTATAACCTTAAAAATCAATTTGAAAATGAATAAAATTACCCTAAGAAAAATAAATACACTGTATATTTTCAGCTGGCGCTGTTTTCCCTATAGCGTTCTTAATAATGACAGACAGCAATGTTGAAATAAACCCCAAATAAACAAATTTTTAAAAACAAGAACCACAGGTTCGGGGCTGATGTTCTTTTGTTTTTCTTGTAATCCGAAACTAAATGTAAAGCTATGAGTTTCCGCAGTTAAGGAATTATTATTATTATAGTATAATCCATCATTCAAATTCACTTGGTTGTGCTTGAAATCATTTTGTGCACTTTGGCATCTCATTCATTTTGTGCACTTTGGCATCAACAAATCACACTTACCTAAAACCTTGACATCCACTGACCGCTGAGACGTATAATTGTGTTTATTTCGCGCTATACAGGTATATGTACCCTGATCAGCAGCACGCTGCACATTTTCAATTGTAAGCGTCCAGTTGTTCACACGCTGTCATATGTTTATCGGTAACCTTATCCCATCTAGGAAGAGGAGAATAAATCTGTCAGCTTTCATCGAGTCATTTGATACATTGTGTACGTATCATGGACAAGTCATAAGCGCTGGTTGAACTCAACCGATTGAAATTGGAACAGTTTGAACAATTGAAAATTAACGACATTTGGCTAATGAACTTGACTTTTCCTTGATAATAACACTATGATCTGGCATAATACCTTTTTCAATGAAGACACTTTCAATAGGATGTCCTGCAATGGGACACTTTAATTTAAACAATTTACCAGCAACTGCAGATAATACGGGCATGTGGCGAATATAGGGCATTCCTAAACATAATATTTATTTTCGCTGTTATTTAAATATTTTGCAAATTGATGTGGTCCTCCTTACCATATATATTGAGGCGAGCAGAGTGCGAAACTTCGCCAGCTCTTGAAACTGCTTTACACTCGTATTCTCCTCCATCCTCTGATTTGACAGCTGAAATATTGACGTGGCTTATCACATCGCCAAACATAGTCACATATTGGCCAATCATAAGACGATCATTCTAAAATAAACAAGAAAAATCTAACTATGTAATAATTCAAAATAATTCATTCCATAATAAAACAAGTAAAGGCGATATTCCAACTATAAGATACTCAGCATTTATTTAATATTCAACACACTCGAAACGATGCAACACTTTTTGATTTTTATATTCGTACTCTAATAGAGTAATTGAATATACTGTGCAAATGAATGTAACAGGCAAAGGGAAACGTCCTCGAAACCATAAAGTATCTACAATCTTCATCAGAATCAACAGTCGAGTCGATCTAACCATGTCAGTCTGTCCGTCCGTATGAACACCTAGATCTCGTAGACTATAAGAGCTAGAGTCACCAAATTCTTATACAAAATGCGTCAAAATTGGTGGGAAATATAAGGTTTTTATCGATATGTAGGGAACGCTTCCTTTTGCCCGTTACAAATACTCGTTTACTCTATTAGAGTACGAATATAAAAACAGTGAGTGTGTGGAAGATCCCTAGCTAATGCTTGCACGGGCTCTGCTATCGAATAAGATAGATGGCCAGATGAAACCTCAATAGACAGATAGTGGACAGCGTGGTCGAGCAGACGAGTCAGTCAAAGCAAAGCGAGTATATATAGCAGCTGCGCGCTAATAGAGAAAGGTAAAGGAGAACTTTAGAGCGAGCTCGACGTCATAGGAGTATTTTTCCTATCTGTGCACACTGCCGTTTTCTCCGACTTATAAGCCCGTTCATTTAAGTATCCGATTCTGTCTCGCTCTAAGGCTAAAGAGCTGCTTTATCCACGGAAAGTACCGCAAAAGTCTAGCTCTATTCATACATACACTTACTCTTGAATATGACAAAGCAGTGTTCGTGATGGGGTCGTGTGATGTGTCTTCTTAAAAGTCGGAGATGCTTACTGTACAGGTTTAAAGAATATCATCTATAGCGTTATCACTGGTTTAAACTTACATTTGGAAGAGGGAATCCATCCAAGAGCCAAACAATCTTTGGAGTAGGGTTGCCACTACCGCTACACTTTAATGAAACTGAGGGTCCTGGCTGCATCGTTTGTTCAATGAATTTATACAGCAATTGAGGAGCTACTTCTGTAGATTATATTCCGAATTTTAAATAATGCATGGGTATTACACTTAGTCGCCTTACCTCCTAATCGTAATTCGGCGACGCTCTGGGTGGACTCTAAATCGTTTTTGATAATACATTGATACATTCCTTTGTCTTCCTTCAATATTGATGTAATGCGTATATGCTCCTTCGACAAAAGGCGAACACGGGCCCCGGAGCGCAAAGTTTTGCCGTCTTTCAGCCAAACTATGCTCTGCTTTGGAAATCCAGATACGCTGCAAATCTACCAAAATATCACAAATTAGACCAGTACCTGTGGTATTTCAAACTAAACAGGCTATTTACTCACTAAGTCAGCAGTATGACCAAGGTTAACAGTCTGTATGCTGGGCTGTATGGTGGCCGTTAGTGGAGATGTTATCGAAAGGTGCACCTCCAAAGTCTCACTTCCTTCCGAATTTGTAACTGTACAGAAAAAGACTCCGTTGTCGGCTTTTGAAACTGCTGATATTATTAGAGTTCCATCTTTGATCTTTGCCCGTCCAGTTGCGAGCATATGCTGTATGGATTCCTCATTACTAGATCGCTTAGTGTGCCATCTGAAAGAATTCGAGATTTATATAAAATGAGTAAATGTCTTTATACAAATTTCAATTAACTAGCCAATTTGCGTTTTAGGTACAATTTACCAATTTCATTGTTGTAAAGTAAAAAATTACTATGATATAAAAGTGCGTCACACCGCCTATTCTGCATTGGCATACATAAGTATGCCAATCAAAAAACAATGTTTAGCAAAGAGTAGAAAGATTGACGAAGTTATCGTATTGTAAGGAGACTGTGCCACCTTCCAATTTTTCATATCAATATA
Source organism: Hirtodrosophila duncani (assembly GCA_037043425.1). NCBI lineage: Eukaryota > Metazoa > Arthropoda > Insecta > Diptera > Drosophilidae > Hirtodrosophila > Hirtodrosophila duncani. The sequence continues at coordinate 1,015,135 of JBAMBM010000828.1, read as the reverse complement.
GAACCCATGACCTTCTCCTGATTGTATGGGCGTCCCTCCGCAACTCTGGGATGGGTTTCTTGCATGAAAATCGTGTTCCGGCGTTATTTCAGACATTGTATATACATTTTGTCATGAAGTTTACAAAGGAGGAAGCATGTGCCTGGGTGTTGTGAAACAAACGCAGAGTCGACACCTCTAGTGAGCAGATAGCGGGACCCAAGGCAACGACGTAGAAAATGCAGCTTCTAACACAGAAAACAACAACAATGGCTAGTCGTCTATGCCTTTGTTTCACGACACGACAAGCATGAGCCTTGACATGCATTTATTATATACAGTTATTATTTGTACACACTTACAAGCTTATTATTATTTGCCATGATTTTAATATGGGTGCATATATAATAGGGTTCCTAACCATCGCTAATTGAAAAGAATTAGGGAACAAATAATTAAACGCACAAGTAAGAAACACCATCTTTATCAAAGGCAAAACCTCCGATACGAATGTTCGCAACGTAATGAATGGCAATGATGCCCTGTCACAGCCAACGCCGGCCACTGTGGCGGCAGAGACATATCGTGTTCTATTCGGCCAACATCTTCGTTCAGTGGGGTACCACGTCTTCAAAAATGTGTAAGAATCAAGCATATTAAATCATCTACGTGTTATGTGCTTAGTGCTCCAATTTAAATATTAAGTATTACCATCCGTTTTCCCAATGCTTAATTTATTGGGTCCAAATAGAAATGTATATTATTTGTGTTTCCTTATGACTTGAACAATTTCATTGAAGTTTATAATTGTTGTTTCTCGTTATTTTAGAATATATTTTTATTTTTAGGGCAGAAATTTTCATTAAATAATTCTGTAAGCCGCAATTGTAAAAATATTTTGGAAATGTTTTCTTAAAGTACAAAATAAAAGTTACTTACAGAGTTAAGTTTAAAGTTTAAACACAATTTTTTTGTGAGATAAATAAAAAACCACAGTATTCCTGTTAGCAGAAAATTTAAGTAAACAGAAGTTTCTTTAAGGAGGGACCACATAAGATGGTTTTTAAGCTATTATATGAACAACTTAAAACACACCCACATTTTAGCAGGAAAGTCAAAACTCGAGGTAGGCTCAGGCATAGAGCCGATTTTCGAAAAATGGAAAGATGAAAAACATAATTTCTTGTTCATAGTTATAAAGTTCCATATATAGCCTATTATTCCATTACAAAATAAAACAAGTAAGAATCCTTTAGTCAATACTCCAACTATAAGATACTCGTACTCAGCTTTTACTTCATTTTCGACACACTCAAAGTGTGCAAAACTTTTTTTTTTTTTTAGGGATGGGTTGCTCTCATACAACATTTTTGTTTACGATTGTGTCTACAATGATTATCCGATCTTAATGAAATTTGGCAAATCGGTAGATTATCTGTACAAAAAATGGTGGGAAATACATTTTTTTTTATCGATCTGACGCCTCACAAGGGGGATGTTCATCCCAAATTTGGAGACTCTAGCTCTTATAGTCTCAAACGGACGGCTTTTGCTCTTATCAAGAATATACACTAATGTATGTTACATATATTTGCACGCATACAATATACTCGTTTACTCTACTAGAGTACGAGTATTTAAATGATTAATTTGTGATTTTAAAAAGCGTGTTTGGTTTCTGAACGTACAATATTAGAATGAATAAAATTAAGATCCCACAAAGAAAAAGTCATGTTTTGTCATCCTATTCTACTAAACATGCGTTCTGAAGAAATTGGTTCTGTGGCCGCCATATGAAATTTTGTCGGATCCGGATGAATCTCAAACTTAAATACCGTTCAAAATTTCAACCCTGTAGCTGTTATTTCTTTTGCCATGTCGGCGTTGAAACAAATGGACGGACAGATTGTTAGGCGGACATCTTCTGTGACGGACAGATGGTTAAACGGACATCTTCTGTGCGTTCCAAACTGCATGACAAAATTAATATACATTCACATTTTTGTGAATGGATAAGATGAAATGAATCCTATTTCTTATAACCAAAGCTTACATACCCTTGCAGAGATTGGTACTATAATAAGTAAAAAAAAACTTAGTAGCCCGATGCGGACTATTTTCGGTCAGCAGATGTGGAGGGTTCTAAAACTGATAAGTACTAAATTTGGTGTAATTCGGATAAAAAACAAGAGAGGAAGGCTAGCTTCTGGTACCCGAACCTGTTATACACTTGTAGAACTATAATAAGCAAAAACAAGAAAGGAAGGCTAGCTTCGGCTTGCCGAAGCTTTATACCATTTACATTGTAAATATATAATCGAATATATAATATAGTCTGAATGGAGTGGATACAAGGGTTACAAGACGAATTTGTTTTAATTGGGAGGAAAGACAGAAAAGTTATGCTCCTAAATGTTCATTACAGAATAATCAGCTTTATGGTAGCTATATGATTGTTTCTCTGATCTTGATCAGAACAGGCCAGCGGATGTAGGGTCTCTTCAAATGGATGCAAACCGAGTTTAGTTTGATTTGGATGAAAAACAGAAAAGTTATGCTACTAAGTGTTCATTCCGGAACAATCGGTTATATGAGACCTTTATGATATAGTTGTGCAATCTGGATAAAACTCGAAATTGATTAGCCAAAGGAAGCATCTAATACGAATTTTAGCCTTGTAGCCCTTAAGACTTCTGAGATTCTTTTGTTGAAACAGACGGACGGACAGACGGACATGGTTATATCGATTCCCCTTGTCATGCTGATCAAGAATATATATACTTTATAAAGTCGGAAACGCTTCCTTCTATAGCATTTTGTAAATGGTTGTCCAATACGTATTTCCTTCAGCTGTAGATATAGGTATAGTAGGATATAGGAAATTACTTTCAAAGGTGTTGTACTTGCATTCTGATATATATACTTTCAAATATATATACAACATATTCGTATTCCAAGAAATCTTCTTATGAGAGGGAGAGACAGAGCCGATGGTCTAGCAAAAATAACGCTTCTTGTTTTGCAAGTAAAATGTTTAGCGCCATCTATTGTACACAGTTTTCATTTATATGTCTTTATATGGGATCCATATGTCCGATCGTTATGATTTTTATACTCGTTCTACTCATGCAACTTATTTTAATATGATCAGAAATAATTGTACTTAATTTTCGTAAGAGTTTAGTTAGCATTTTTTCTGTTAGTTTTTTTTTATACAAGCCATAATATAATTTTTGACGTGAGACAAGAGATGTGACATATTTCTCCGCTATGTCTTAATAACATTTTTGAAGTAATTATACTCGTACTCTAGTAGAGTAAACGATTGCATTGTATGTATGTAGCAGGCAGAAGGAAGCGTCTCCGACCCCATAAAGTATTTATATTCTTGATCAGCATCAACAGCCGAGTCGATCTAGCCATGTCCGTCTGTCCGTCAGTATGAACACCTAGATGTCTGAGACTCTAAGAGCTAGAGAGAGCCAATTTGGTATGTAGACTCCCCTTGTGGGGCGTCAGATGAAGTTTTTTTTTTAAATTTTGCCACGCTTCCTCCCGCCAACGTAAACCGTAAAATTTTATATCTCCCACAAATTGTAACGCAATTAGTTGATTTGTATATGTATAAGCACATAATCTGCCGATTTACCGAGTTTTGTTAAGATCGGATAATAATTGTAGACAAAATCGTTAAAAAAACGTTTTGTATGAAAGCAACCCACCCCAAAAAAATGCAGAGTGCGAGTATATTATAGCCGAAATATCGACTATAAATGTTCTTACTTGTTTTTATTTTGTTTTGTTTATTAATTAAAAAAAAAGGTTAGTGTAAATTGAATATATAAATTGACTAAATTAATGGCAGTTGTACTTCAAAAATATGAATATGTATGTATGTATAACGAAATATATATATTTTGAAGAAAATGCAGCTTTGATGCCTATATCTTTTACTGCTTGAATTTGACTGAAATGCTTCTTTAACATCATTTGCGGGCCTTATGTATATTTTATATAAATCGTTGATAATTAGTACATTTTTTCCTAAGTCCATTGGCAAGAGTTTTTCTACTTTTTTCAATGCCTTACCAAATTTTTGTTTACAATATGACTTACAGTCGTTTTGTCTTTTGGCCGCCATTTTCTTTTTTGCCTTATGCCTTCTTTCTGTACGTGTATTACAACCGTACTCTAGTAGAGTAAGCTAGTATATTGTATTCGTGAGGTATATTGTATATATATAAAGTATATATTTTCTGGATCACACCTGTCAAGAACCAAACTTTTGAAATATATAGCCTCCATAAAGTGTTTCAATTGTGAAACTTTTTGTTAAAAGCTTTTGCGATTCTAATGTTTTTTCAATGATTTTTTTAGAGATTAGGTGAGAAATTTTGATAATTACTTATAAGTTTACATGATTTTACATTCGTACACACTTTTAAATCTAAATCATTAGCTTTGCAACTAACTGATTTTGAATTAAAAAAAAATGCTTATTTTTGTGGGGAGTTTTTTTGTAAAAATTAAAAACAGACATGAAATTTGTTTTCTGGTCTCAGTATTTGCGCAACTTCATTAATTTTGCGTTGTTTAAGATACGAAACATATTTTTTTTTTTGTTAAAAAGGTAATGTAAACAAGTTTTCTGCTACCTTTAGTGGCAACTTGAACTAGTTTTAAAATAATTAAACATTAAAATCGATGAAGAGGTGGCGAAATAAGATGATTATAAAGCTGCATACCTTTTTCCAATATTAGACATTAGCTCAAACGAAAATGATACGAAATTGCAGACAAGCCGATGAGTCTAATGACTAAATTTTTTAATGCAACATTGGTCAGGTTTTCTAAAATTGTAATATATCAGCCGCCTCTCCATCGACTTAATGATTTATACCTTAAGCAGATTTCATACAGTTATGCTAATGCATGCACTTGGAAAGATATACCAAAATTTTTTTATAATTTCGCTTGAATTTTTAACCAACCAACCTTAACCAAAAGAACAAAAAAGGAAGGCTCGCTTTGGAGCCGAAGCTTATATAATATTCACATTTTAAATATATAACAAAGGTGTAATTTAACTTAACCTTTCTTATCCTTATTTCGTTCATAGCTTCACGTAGCAACTGAGAGACATCAGGTTGTGTAATGCTCATTCGGCGAGAAGAGTGGGTAGCAGTATTTTGCAATTCACTTCTTGAACAAGCGAGTCCTTTCGAGCCTATGAGCTGGCTATTGCATCCCGATCCCATTCCACATCACGATATGAAGGGCTCGTTCGTAATTTTTAGAAAATTTATCAACTTGCTAGAAATAACTGGTTTTTTTATATCCTGCTTGTTTCGTTTTTCTCTTCTGAAATAATCGGTTCTAGGGCAATTAAATGAATGATTGTCGTAACTGAATCCAATCCAATCCGTACGAATCTTAAAGTCATTCAGCATGCACATATAAGAAGCATCTGTTAACAAGAACGCAACGGTCGAGTTCGTTTCGGTAAAAATTTTAAATAACACAGACAGGCAACGTATAAAATAGTGGAGAAGTAGCATTTGTGCGACTAACCCCTCCTTCTGATGTGAGGAAATTAATAATAGTTAAGTATCTTTCACAAGTGGTTGTTGTTAATGAAACATGTAATTTTTGTTAAACAGTTAAATTGGAAGACCTTTCATTAAACTGTGTTAGCTCTTATCAACATCAGTGACTGTTGGAGAGAGTTGTGAAATACAATGCATTCTTGTGAGCGTTCCCTTGCTCGTATGTATTTAAATGATTCATGTCAATGCACTCGAGCGTATCAACAGATTTTGTTTCGTTCCTTGCGTTGGGCTAGCTAAGGCTTGGGCTGGTCCTCATCTTGTTCGCACCAATGGGGGGCGTACCAAGTACATATATCCATACACAAGCTCGAACATTTCATTGGAGTCGGGCATGGGCACTTATTCAACACAACTTCAATGGGACTTTTTTTGTAGTTGCGATGGTCGTGGTTCCTGGTGCCCTCTACCTCTCCAACTCAAAGCTCGCATGTATTCATGTATGCTTATGTATTAAAATGTCAGTATATATGTACATACATACATAGGTTTTATACCACTGCCTGAGCCTTTCCGTTATCGCAGTCGTTGCTGTCGTCTACGACGTTTCATTTGCTTTGTTTTATTTGTGATGTGCTCCTCTTTAATTTTTCTGCATGATGTTTTCCGCTCTTTGCTTCGTGACTTTGTGGTATGTCTCTCTGTGTGCGGACGACGACATCGTGGGACAGGGGCATCGTCAGCATCATGTGTGTGCTTGGTTAGATGCAAAATCGTGTGTGTGTACTTGACGTTTAGGACCAGAAAAGCTACCCCCATCTTGTTCGTGGTTTCTGTAGCTGTAGCCAAAAGTGTGTACATACAATGTACTATGTATGTGCATGGATATACATTTGTGTATATAAATTCATACGTTTATATACGTGTATCCAGCTTTTTCGTTCCTTTTCTTTACAAACTACATACACATGCAGGCAATCTCATATGTGCACATATCGTAGTCTACCTACACCTACATGGTAGTACTTTATGTGTGCTCCCACTTCGTCGTATGTACAATGTATGTACATACATTTGCATACATATGGATTGCATATACGTTTGCATATAGATATGCACACACATGCATCTGTGTTCATTAGATTTATATTTTTATAGTCCAGCCAAAACATTCTGATCGTATACATAATACAATTTGGGAAGCTGCTAACAAAAAATAATTTAAAGCCGTTTGCTATAAACTGAATTCGTATTTGTTTTCGGAATTTAAGAAAAAGGCTCACTGGTCAGCTATGCCATTTAGTGGCAGTAACCCCAACCCGATCAAGTTTGGTTAATGGTGGTAAAAGCTTTTAAAACTAATCTATAACAAATTTTTGTAAACATACTTTAGACATCAAATTTATACAGCCAATGTAAACAATTTTAGGGCACAAATATGCCGAATTCGGTTGAATTCCAATTAAAAACAAAAGGTTTTAATACAACTTTTTAATTGGGCCCTAGATTTGTATCGGGTTAGGGTTAACCCCAAATGTCTTCGGGTACATGTAATTCATAAAGCCGATTCGCATGACAAACCGATTTCAGTTTTTCATTGAAATCGAACCAAATTTGCATCTACGTTAACTGAACAAATTTGATCCAGATCGGGCAACTATATCATATAGCCCTATAGTACCGATTTTTTCTGAATTAACACAAAATGTTTGGTTTTAAATGAAAGCAATCCAAGAAGAAGACAAATATCGTGTCCGAATCGCTTTGAAAAGTAAAACGGATTCCATTCCACTTATATTTCGAATTGTTATTCACATTCGTTGTTGTGTCTCTATGTATAGCAAAAGAGGTTCAGTAAATAGTTAGATTAAGAAAACAAATACCAAAATACAAACGATATTGATATTTTAATATGGCAAGGAAAATTACATACACAATATTTGCACAACTCTTATGGAAAACCTCGTATTTTAAATTTCCACGTTCTCATATATATGTATATAAGCAAGATACACATGAAATAAACTGCGTTGACGATTCTAGTTCAATCCAATGCAATCAAAGAATTCAATTCAATCAAAGAATTAATGATTGTTTGCTCAACAGTACTGTGTATTTGCATATACCAATAAAATTGTAAATTAATATAAATAAATAAACAAAATAAATATTAAGTCTCATCATTAATAATCGACTGTGTTCAAAAGTTTATTTTACTAACGTGGCATGGCAATCAAAATAAAATTAACTTGAAAATTCCAACCGAATTCGAAATCTTTTTGTCACGGAAATCTCTTTCGCTTGGCAAGAAGACTTAGAACTAACTCTATTGAATCAATCTTATTTCTAAATGTATAAATATATTCTGATATACAAACACATAACCTTTCACAAATCAGTTTAAGAGTCAGAGAGATACAGCCCAGGGTTAGCAAAAATACGCTACTCGGAATGCAAATCAAATTTTGTTAGCGCCATATATACCACGAAGTGGTCATTGCAAATGGCTTTTTATATGATCTTGACGATTTTAACATAGAAGCAGCTTACAACAACAGAAGCCTATGGTTAAAATTAAAAGAGATAATATCTCGCATAAAACAGACAGACGGACATGGCTATATCGACTCGGTTTGGTATAATGTTCAGAAGGAAGCGTTTCCGACCCCATAAAGTATGGTCAGCATCGGATAAGAATTGTAGGCGAAAACACAAAAACCATTTGCAGGAACACCCCGAAGCAAAAAAAAAAATCAATATACTCTTGAGAGTGTGTGAAAAAAGAAATAAATTGTGAGTACAAGAATTTTATAATCGGAGTTTCGACTATAGGCATAGTCGAAAGTTCGACTATAGGGCATTGCATATTTTTTGTAATCTCCAGGTTTGTGCAAATACTTTCATTCGTGTATCAATTGCTAGGTTGTGTCCTAGTTTTCTTCTTTTGTGCTTAATTTCGATTTCGGTTTTACCGAAAGCCTTCTGGTGCACTTAATAAAACTGTTTTAAATTATTTTTTTACTGCGCAAATAAAACCAAAAGCTGAGCTATAAGCATAAGCATAGAAATGCAACCAATCTTATATTTGCTTAAATAAGCATATGTTATTTTTACACTCTCTGCTTGCTTGTGATATTTGTTTGCGTTTTTAGTATTCGCTATATTGCGTTTTCTTATTTTTGTGTCGTTTCAAATCCGTTATTAGGCTAACAGCCACCCAGTGAGAATTTATCATATAATTTTAAGCCTACTCTACTCTATACCTCATCTTTCGTACTCCTAGTCCGCTTGATAGTTACAGTCCGCAGCCCGTACAGCGGCTGCCTAGGGCTTACGCTTTAATGGGGATGGACCCTCCGGCCAATCTAGAGAATGTGGATAGCACAGAAATTGAAGGTTCCTCGCCTGCGCAAAGGTCGGAAATTGTTCCCCATATCGAACTTTCCAGTGTCGCGCCCTCGGTATCGTTGACTTCATCCGACAGCAGCATGCCCATTGCTGTTGCTGCCCTGCCTACACCTCTTATCGGCATTCTAAAGCCGACGACGGTCTTTATTTCTACACTACCCGTAGACTCTACATTAGAAGATGTTTCCGCCAATGTCCAGGCCACAACTAGGGTTCATAGTTCGAAGATTGAGGTAGAAAAGTTTAGGTTTAATATTATTCGTGAAGGAGTTTAAAGCTAGAACTAGAACTCTGATACCGATTAGACTCTCTGCTGCCGTATAATCTGTACCCTCTAATATAGATTCAAAAAACTAACTTCATCTTTTTTTCTTGCCTATCAAAATTAAAGAGGCCTTAAATCTAAACTCCCTAATCTTTACACTGACAGCTTATCTTTTGATTTTCATATTTTAATTTTTACTGAAACTTGGCTAAAACCCGATATCTTGGAAACTGCAATCTTTCCTAATAATTATATCGCCTGTAGATTTGAATGTCCCTCTTGCCAGGGTGGTGGGGTACTGATTGTTGTTGATTCCGGCCTTCTGTCGGAACCAATTCTGCTTAATTTTCGTAACGTAACTCAATTTATAAGTACTGTAGTATCTCTTAAAGGTTTTTCTGTCTTTATCACTGCCTCTTACATTCCTCCACATTCCAATATTTCTGTTTACTTGGATCGATCGCGTTAATGCTTTCTGATACTGATCAATTGTTGGGTTTGGTGATTTCAACATCAGTGATGTCTCGTGGTCCTCTGTGATCGACTCAGCCGGCTTGATGCCTTCAAGGCAATACGAATTTGTTGACGGCCTACTTGAATTGTCCTTATCTCAAGTTAACTTTGTAACTCATTGAATCGCAATTTTGATTTGGTATTTGTTTTTGACCCTTCCATTTCAATGGTCTCTTGAGTCTGTCCGCTTTTGCTTCCTGAAGACCGGTTTCACCCATCATTACACGATACTATGGATATTACTGTGGTATCTCCATCTTACAACTTGTCAGCCAGAACAAATTCACTTAGAAAGGCGGATTTCGCTAGCCTTAACAAAGTCATCTTTTTATCAGACTGGTCATACTTGTACACTTGTACAGAGATAGGGAGTGCGATAGACCTATTTTACAAAATTCTTTATTCCATTTTTAAGGAATTTGGTTCAGCTCAGTAGGGCTCAGTAGGCTTAATAAGCCTCCTTGGCTTACTCCACAGTTGTCTAATTTAAAAGATATCAAATCTAGACTCTTTTACAAGTTTAAGATCTCGGGAAGGTCCCACACGTTTTTTGCAGTTTTGGCTTAGGAGATTTGGGCACATTTTAATGATGCAACTTAAAATGTTCTGTACTCCTTGTTCGGTAATGAGTAGACCTACTTCAGCCTAAATTTGGACGCCGGTTATAATTTCATTTGTGGCACGCAATTTGAGAATATATAATATAATTGCAATATATAATCGCTTACGCAATATTTTGGCGGACCTATTGAAAAATGTTATATAGGAAGGTGTCATAGAAAACTAGAGATTTGGAAAATCTAATGTGTAATTATTGATTTTATAGGTTCGTTTGTGTACATAAGAACGAAGACAGGGAAAATAACGGCTAGCCGTGCCCGTCTCTCCCTCCGGATGGATACCTAGATCTTGGAGACTATAAGAACCAAATTTGGGATGTAGACTCCCCTTGTGTACACGCATACCAGGTTTGTTGTAGAATTTCGCCACGCCCCCTCCCTCTATTCCAGCAAATCGATAAAATCCTTATATCTCCTTCCTTCATTTTGTTAAGATAGGATAAGAACTGTAGACAAAGTCGCTTAAAACGTTTTTTATTTATTATTTTATTTTTATTAATAATTTATGCAATCAAACATAACCCATGAGAAAGTGGCATAAAGTATACGAGAGTAAAACTGCATACTCAAAGCATAGGGCCGATAAAGTAATTTAAGAAATAACGGACTAAATTGTTGCGCGGGTAGACCGACGTGCCCCTAGGCTTGCTTGATCAGTTCAAGAATATATATTTTACGGAGTTTGCCAAAGAAATTTAATATACCTTATCCTTTAAGTACAATGTATAAAAAGAACACAACTTGGAGGCATGCATGCTTATGGCAATTTTTTATTATCAAACGCATTTGTAAAAAAAACTTCTAAATATACATTGAAATCTCTGAAAAGCACGATTACATTGTTGAGTAATTTACCTGTACGTAGGTTTCGGATTTGCATATGCCACACAAGCCACCACTAAGGAATCTCCAAGTCTGGCCATTAGCTGGATATTCTTTTCGTTCATAATAGGCGGGACGAGCTCACGCATTTCTAAAATAAGAACAATAAGAAATATAAGCTAAGAAAATTGTTTAAAGAAATTTCATAGAAATTACAGCATATGCTTTAATCTATTTGGTTAAAATTAAATGACATGCGTAGCTCACATAATCAGAAGTGTTTCTTTTGTGTATTGTTAGATGTTAATTCTAAAGAAGGCATATTTGTTGGGCCTGGCGACCTCTAATTTTCGATATTGTTGGACTAGCCGGCTCAAAGTCAAGAAAAACATGTGGCTACACCACATATGTACGAGCCCCAACCACTATTAATTCGTGCAATGTTTAACATCTGATACTTGCAATGATTATGTACATGATCATGTACAAATATACTTTTTACTAAAAGAGAATTTTACGCTCTTAACTTATAAGAAAGAAGTTTCTTGTAATTCCAACAACAAAAACAATAACATTAATTTAATAAAATGCCTCGCTTAGGTATTAAGAAAAATGTGCCTACTATTTATTCGTATGCTGCATAAGCTTAGCTTAGAATCGTAAGAATTTCCAAAAGCAAACAGTGTAACATAATCACTATCTAGTTATGATCTGGAAATAATAATACAATGCAGAAGGGGAAATAATGGAAATGCTATTCGAAGCTTAGCAACGAAGGCACATGATAAGCCTATTTGCGCAAAAGTAAGAGGCATAGTTAATAAATATTATAAATCTGGAGAGACATTTGGTGAAATAGAAAACCAATTAAATCTAGCTAGGTCGTCTGTGCAAGGAATTATAAAATTCTTTGATAAAAACGGCAATATTGATAATAAACTCGCCAATAGAGGTCGAACAGCACCAATAACAGCTCGTGACAAAAGAGCCCTGGCCACAATTGTGAAGACTGATCGCCGCCAATGATTAAGAAAATTGGAAAAGTGTTAAGCGTGAATGAACGCGCCTGCATTTGAGAGATATTGGATATCGATTCCATAAAGTATGAGCTACGATTAGTTACTTTATATTTGTAATAGCCTAATTTACTTTGTAGGCCAAGAAAAACCTTAGCTTACGCTTCGTCAGAAGAAGAACTTTACAGTCGTCTCTCTTACAAAATGTTTCTTTACGTTTTTGTCTACAATTGTTATTCGATCTTAATTAAATTTGGAAAATCGGTAGATTATGTGATCGTTCATAAACAAACCGAATCTCAAATAAATGCGTCAGGATTTGTGGGAGATATAAGTTTTTTATCGATTTGCGGGGGCGGGGGAGGGCGTGGCAAAATTTTAAAACAAACTTGATCTGACGCCCCACAAGGGGGGTCTACATACAATATTGGGTCTCTCTAGCTCTTACATGTCTAGATCGACTCGGCTGTTGATGCTGATCAAGAATATATATACTTTATGTGGTCGGAACCGCTGGCTTCTGCCTGTTACATACATTTGCACGAATACAATTTATTTGTTTAGTCTATTAGAGTACGAATATAACTAGAGTACGAGTGTAAAAATCAAAAAATGTTGCATACTTTCGAGTGTGTCAACTATAAAATAAGTAAAAGTACGAGTATCTTATAGTCGGAATATCAACTATAGCGTTCTTACTTGTTTTTTTTTATCGTGATATCTGCATTATCATTGCAAGTATCAGGTGTTAAACTTAAAAAAGCATGCCGTACGAATTAATAGTGGTCGGGCTTCGTATATACATATAAATATACCCGTGCAGAGGGTATTATAGTTTTCTCACGATATTTGTAACGCATAGAAGGAGGCATCTAAGACCACATAAAGTATATATATTTTCGATCAGCATGACAAGCCGAATCGATATAGCCATGTTCATCTGTCTGCCCTTCTGTCTGTCTGTCCATCTGTTTCTTTGCGAACTAGTCTCTAAGTTTTAAAGCTAACGACTTTTTATTTTTGCCATAGTCTTCTTTGTGCTATAAGCTGCTCATATGTAAAAATCGTCCAGATCGGAAAACTTTATCAAATAGCTCCCATTTAAGCGACCGATTTGGAATGATCTCTTAGTACAGCAACATTTTTTTGTTTTTTATCCAAATTTAACCAAATTTTTTGGCAGATTTTCTGACCAAAGTTTATTAAGATCGGATCAGTACACCATATAGCTCCCATATAACCGACCGAATCGGAATAATCTTTTAATATAGAAAAATTGATTGTTTCTTAAAAAATTGAACCAAATTTTATAATGTCAGATTTAAAGGCCCCCACGTCTGCTGACCAAAGTTGATCCAGATCGGAACACTATTGCATATAGCTCTCATATAATGGTTTCTTATATACCGGATTCGTATACTCCTAGTAGAGTAAACGAGTATTTTGTATTCGTGCAAATGTATGTAACAGGCCAAAAGAAAGCGTCTCCGACCCCATAAAGTATATACATTCTTGATCATCATCAACAGCCGAGTCGATCTAGCCATGTCAATTTGAAAAAGCCCCACGTCCACTAGCCTGATCTCATCAAGATCAGACAATTATATCATATAGCTACCATAGAACAGATTGTTCCGTAATGAACACTTAGTAGCATAACTTTTCTGTTTTTCATCCCAATCAAACCAAATTCGGTCTGATCAAGATCAAACAACAATTTCATATAGCTACCATAGAACTGATTGTTCCGGCGTGAATTTTCTGTTTTTCATCCAAATTAAAGCAAACTCGTCTTGTATCCTTTGTATCACATACACATTTTAAACATATAACTGATCTAAATCAAATCTGCTCGGCGGTCTTGGAGCTACAGTGGATACAAAGGATACAAACTGAATTTGGTTTGATTTGGATGAAAAACAGAAAAGTTATGTTACATGGTTAGATCAGTCGGAAACGCTTCCTTCTTCCTGTTACATTGCAACAACTTTAATATATATTTGTACAACAAAAAATTACATATATATATTGCCGGAAAACTATGATAAATATAACTAGAAAATAAAAAATTTCTTAAAAATTCAAAATTTTTAAGAAAATTTTCTAAAGTTCTAGAATAGCAAATTATCTGAAAATCTGAACATTTTCTTTTAAAAAATAATCTCTGAAAACGATAGAAGAACGTCTCACGGCTCTTATAGAAAAATAACAAATCTGCTGATGACAGACAGACATGGTAATATCGACTTCCGTCGATATTATTTTTTTGTTGGTTCTTGCGCCGACTTTATTTTCGTAAAACATTTTCCAGATCCTGCCCGCATTTGGTGCGTCACAATTTAAAGAATTAAGTACATTGATATAATAAAACAAGAAAGGAAGGCTAATTTCGGTTTAACTTCTAGGACTTACACTTTTCAAACTTGTTTTAATTCGGATGAACAACAAAAAACATCGGGTAAACTAAAAGTTCATTTCCAATAGGTCGGTTATATTCGAGCTATATGATATAGAGGTCCGATCCAGATCAACATTTAACAAATTTGGTTTGATTTGGATAAAGAATGACCAATTTTGCTGTACTAAGAGTTCATTCAGAATCGATCGGTTATATGGGAGCTATATGATATGATATAGTGATCCGATCTGCATAAACTTGGGTCAGCAACTGTAGAGGCTTTCAAATTTGGACTAAGGTAAAAAAAACTCGATAGCTCTAAAACTGAGAGATCAGTTCGCATAGAAACAGACGATCAGACAGGCAAACGGACATGGGTATATCGACTCGGCTTGTCATGTTGATCAAGAACATATACTCTTATAGCCGCTAAAAAGCTATAATACCCTCTGCAAGGGTATAAATATGTTCCAGTCAAATTCGAGTTTTGTACCTGTTAATTGAATTTTTCCTGCATTACTACTGACTATCGAATCCTGTGTTAGCTTGTGATGTGTGCGGCACCGATAAATTTTTTGGGCATCATTTCGTGTTATGTTATATACCAAGAGTTCTCCAGTTGGCAACATGTGATTTTTTCCATCTGTAAAAATATGGAATATTTAGGCTATAGATAATACAAGATTTATGGAAGACTTACCACCTTCAAGTGATGGGTAAATGTTAAAATTTGGTTCCTGAAGCCAGGAAGTTACTGTTACATACTCTTTAACAAAAGACGGAATGTTGCATTTAATGAGGACATTGCTGCCAATGAATCCGCCTGGGTTTTGCACTTCAGGCTCATAGCGTTGATTTACCACTGAAAAGGGATTACAAACCACATATAAGGCACTCATTAATAAAATATAATAATAATATGCGGTTCGAATATAAGTCTTTCTGATTTATTAAAGCTACATTTTATCTGTTGCTTATTCTCACGTCTCCTATTACAAGTGCTTGTCTGTTTATCTGTTTCTGTGTTTGTCACTTGCATCAATATCATTTAATATGGAGTCTGTTATGCGTAAGAAAGTAAATTATCTGAATAGATCTGATCTGGATAAAGAATCTATCGACCCTGTCGATATAGTGCCAAAAACTCCTCAGCCAGCTACTCCATATTCTATCTTTCGAACTCCTATTCTGCTCAGTAGTTACAGTCCCCAATTCGTACAGTGTCTGCCTAAAGTCCACGTTATAATGGGATGGGCCCAGAGAATGCAGATAGCGCAGAAATTGATAGTTCTTCGGCTGGGCAGGGGTCAACAAGTGCGCCCCCTTTCAAGCTTTCCAGACTAGACTAGATGTTTTCGCCTATGTGATGGTCAAAACTAGTTTACATTGTTCAAGAATTAAGGTAGAAAAGCTTCGATTTAATGTTACACACAATAAAGCTTCCTTCAAGATAGGTGTTCCGGACGACTTTTTTGACTCAATCTGTCAACAATGTTTCTGAAGGGAGTGATTAGTCGTCAAGGAGTTTAAAGTCGGAACTAGAAATCGGATACCGATTAGACTCCCTGCTGCTGCACAATCCGTACCGTCTAATATAGTTAAAAAAAAAACAAATTTAATCTTTCTTTCTTGCCTACCAAAATGTTAGAGACCTTAAATCTAATCTCCCCAAACTTAACTCAGCCTATCTTTTGATTCTCACATTTTAAAATTTACAGAAACATGGTTAAAACCTGATATTTTAAACTCTGCAATTTTCCCTAATAATTATACCGCCTATAGATTTGATCGTCCCGCCCGTCATTGTGGTGGCGTACTTATTGCTGTTGATTCCGGCCTTCTGTAGGAACCAATTCTGCTTAGTTAAATAACGAAATTAAAATTATAAGTATTAATGTAACTCTTAAATGTCTTGTTGTCTTTATTACTGCCTCTTACATTCAGCCACGTTCCGATATTTCTGTTTAATTCCGAGCGCTATAAAGCATATTTGCTACGGTTTAGGGTGCAATTTCTTCAGAACTTAAAAAAATTTATAATTTTGTTAATTGAAAACGACAAACATCTGTGCTACCTTCTTCATTACTTTATATAAATATTAAAGCAAATACAGATCAAGGCATTGCCAATTTGTTTGCAGAGTTCCCCTTGTTGGCGCGTGTGGTCGCACCGTAGACGTTCCGGAAAACAAACAAACACCCACTTCAAGCAGCAATCCAGTGAAAACACCTTTTAGTTTTCGCTGTTCGTTATAATAGCAGAAATCTTTATTAAATTTGGCTTACATGTTGTTTTTTAGTTTAGCTTACTTATCTACTTACACATGTGCTCTGCCCACTTCTTTGTTCACACACCGACTTCAAAACACTAAAGTGGTGAGCCAGCAGCAAAAGCTTACAGACCCCAAGCTGCATACTGTATGTTCGCAAATTAGTGCGAAAGGCAACATTCACTCTGACATTCAAAAAATAAGCAACGCAAGATATTAGCAAATACCGTTGCTCATTCCAATGTAGTGCAGGGTCGGTTCACGAGCACAATTGGATATGGGCGCGCACATGCTTTATTTGCGGCGCAATACCTCTCTTAAGATTAGGTCCGATCATAGCTGAAAGCTTATTGCTTAATGAACTTATTCTATGAAGCCTATTTTTTTTCCTGGTCCTGATGGCGTTAAGGGGTGTATTCTCAGATACTGCGCTGATGCGCTTTGTAAGCCGATTTGGAAGCTCTTTGATCTATCTTTGAATTCTTCGCGTTTCCCTTCTTTCTGGAAGGGGTCGCTTATTATTCCTCTCCAAAAAAGGGGAATAAGACTAATGCCCAAAACTACAGAGGCATATCAAAACTGACTGTTATTCCTAATTTTCTTGAAAAACTCTTAACTTCACAGTTCACAAAATTCTTGTGGTTCTATCATTTCATCTGCCCAGCATGGATTTACTAGAATTTTCTTGTTTTGTAATTCAAGGATTTAAGATTTGGTAAATAAAAACTTTTTAATAAGTTGGATCTCCTTGGCTTCCCATATTTTAAGTAGATTTCCGACAACCTTAATCTCAGAACTCAGAGAGTTCTGTTTAAAGACTCTTCTCTAAACCGCTTAAGGTTATATCAGGGATACCGCAGGGTAGCCACCTCTTCACCTTATTTATCAATGATTTTCTCAGGTTCTATCCCATTCTCGTATGCTAATGTACGCCAAAGATGTTAAGCTTTGAATGTCTGCCTCCCACTTTAGGCTGCAAAATGAAATTGATTCCTTCCAATCGTGGTGTCAGATAAACTTACTAAATCTCAACTGTTCTACATGCAAAGTTATGCACACCGCTTCAGACATCATAACTTCTTAACGGCATCCTCCTTGATGTTGTGTATTGTTTGTGTTCACAATACAGGAATCACCAGGACCACATTTAGTCTGATCAAAAGAAAATGTCAAATATCCTCTCCTTGATATTTAAGTAGGCTTCTGCTAATAAACGTTACATCTTTTGAAAATCGTAGAGTTATGCTAAATGTTATCTTGATTATAAAGCTGATTAATGGCGAAATTGACTCGCCGACATTAATGAGCCAAATTAGGTTTTGTGTCCCTCGAAGAACTACTAGAAATTATGTTCCTTTCTATCTTCAGCACTGTGATTTTAACTCCAGCATGAACTTTTTTGTGTTCTCTGTTCCAATAACACCCTTAATTAAAAAAAACAAAAAAACATCTATACTAACGCATCTATTTAAAGTTTTGTGTGCTGGTGGGTTCTGTAAGCGTATTTTAAACATTTTGCACTTTCCTCTGTTTATTAGGTTCTCTATAATTTTTTTTTTGTTGCTGTCCCTTGGTCCACATTGCTTACAATTTTGGTGGCTTCTGTTATCAGACTGCCCATCAGCTGTTCCATCAGCTGTAATTATTTCTTATCATTGTTTTTATTTTACTCGTACTCCAGTAGAGTAACCGAGTATATTGTATTCGTGCAAATGTATGTAAAAGGAAGAAGTAAGCGTCTAAGGCCCCATTAAGTATATATATTCTTGATCGGCATCAACAGCCAAGTCGATGTACCCATAGACGTCCGACCTGCCGTATGAACGCCTAGATCTCGGAGACTGTAAGAGGTAGAGAGACCCAAATTGATATGTTTGATATATTTGATATATTTGTTTTTAAATTTTGCCACACACCCTCCCGCCCTCGCAAAGGCAAAACCTTATATCTTCCACAAATTTTAAAGCATTTACTTGAAACTCGGTTTGTATGTATATATATAAGCTACCGATTTGCCGATTTGTTAAGATCGGGTAATAATTGTAGACAAAATCGTAAAGGAAAACATTATGTATGTGAACACTCCAACAAAAAAAAGAAGAAAAATTTCATACTTTTGAGTGTGTCGAATATTAAATAAATGCTGAGTACGAGTATCTTATAGTCGGAATATCGAGTATAGCGTTCTGACTTGTTTTATATAGGTCTGTGTGTTTCGTCACTAAGCGCATATGCTTTGCTACTTATGTTTCTCTCAGTATTCATTTTTGGCTCCTTAGCTGGTTTTGATAAGAAGTTCATCATTCGTCCGGATGCTATATCTTTCGTGAATTGTATCCGTTTGTATTGTTTGTTTACTGTATTGTCGTTAGCTTTTAGAATGCAAAAAATATCATCAACATATTTTGAGCTCAAACTTTTGACGTCAGGAGATCAACAGCGGTCGCGGGTTCGATCCCCGCGCTTGGGCTGGGTGTTCCGTGTTGTATATATATATGTTTGTGTTGTGATTGTTTGTGCTCGTCCTCGTCCCTGTCAATTGTGTGTACCAGGAACTCCCCTCAACCCCTCATCCCTTCACCAACTCACCCCCTCACCACCATACAATATACTGATTGTCCACATAATAGGACAGATTGTATATAAAGATAATGATATAAATTTAAAAAAAAAAAAAACAAAAAAAAAAACATATTTTGATATGTTTATATATGTTTTATATGTTTGTTTTTTTGTTGTATAATATTTTGTCATGCATTATGAAGTCCAGAATTTCTTTGAATTGTAGCTTCAGAATGCTGGTTTATGGTATCTCCTATGAGTTTCGCCTGTGAGAGACAGGGCATTGGTTGATGACTCTATTGGTCTCAGCGCAACGCCCTCCTTAGGTTTTTTTCTGAAGACCTTATATTCTGGGTGCATTCGCTCCTCAGCAATATAGTTCAATTTTTAACCTCTTGTCTATATGATTCTGTTTATGCAGCTCATTGACTGCCGTGTTATTCTTTCTAGTTAACTGTTGCGAGGTGTCTTTCACATAGTTTTGTATGTATTTATGACATCTTGTCATGGTAGTCTCTTTTGTACATTAAGAAAGTCTTAATTCCTTTGTCAGCTTGTGATATTATAACATTGTCACTGTGCTCTTTGTTTACTGCTTTTGGGTAACCCAGATATAGAAGCCATTGGCATTCGTTAGGAAAATATGCATCTGTCAGGTTGATAAGCCAGTCATTGTCAAATCATATATCTAGCTTGGTGGTTATTGTGATTTTTGGTTTGTCTAAATTTTTAAACTCATCCTCTAGTAGACAAGTATTGAATTCGTGCAAATGTATGTAACGGGCAAGGAAGCGGAAAGAAAAGGAAGCGTTTCCGACTCCATAAAGTATATAAGACTATAAGAGCTAGAGCTAGCAAATCTGGTATGTGGACCCCCATTGTGGTCAAGTTTGTTTTAAAATTTGGTCACGCCGCCTCTATCCCCCGCAAATCAACAAAGTCCTTATATCTCCCACAACTTTTGACAGATTTACTTTAAACACGGTTTATGTATGTATTAGCACATAATCTACCGATTTGCCAAATTGCATTAAGATCGGATAGTAATTGTAGACAAAAACCTAACAAAACATTTTGTATGAGAGTAATAAGTTTTGCATACTTTCGAGTATATCGAATATAAAATAAATAAAGAGCACTAGTACCTTATAGTCGGAATAACGGCTATAGCGTTCTAATTGTTTTTTATTTATTATTTGGATAAAAAACAGAAAAGATATGCTGCTAAGTGTTCATTCGGGAAAAATCGGTTCTATGCTAGCTATACGATATAGTTGTCCGATTTTGATAAGATCAGGCCCGCGGACGTGGGGTCTCCTCAAAAGTACAAAAACCGAATTTGGTTTGATTTGGACGAAAAACAGAAAGTTATGCTACTAAGTGCTCAATCCGGTTATATTGGAGCTATATGATATACTTGTCCAATCTGGATAAGACTCGAGCTTAACCAGCGTGCAGACAAGAGAAGCATCTGGGAAAAACTTTAGCTCTGTAGCGCTTAAGACTTCTGAGATGTTTGTGTTGAAACAGACGGATGGACATGGTTATATCGATTCCCTTTGTCGTGCTGATTTATATACTTTATATGGTCGGAAACGCTGCCTTCTATGCGTTGCAAAAGTACCATTTTGTAAATGGTATAATAAAACAAGTAAGGACCACTAGCTACTATTCATATTGAAAACACATAAAAAGGGGAAAGTGAATGAGGCTACTGTATCACCGTTCCGCGGACCGATATGTGTGCGTTCTTCTTGCTTATCCCAATTTTCTCCCGTCACTGGGATTGGTTTTTTACAAGAGACCACGATGTTCCTGCAATTTAATAATTGCAGACAAAATCATAATTTTGAGATGATATTATTAACGCAGTTTTATTTTTGTTTTTCTTTATTTTGATAAAAATAAAAATGAAATTGAATGCATTTTTAGCACATTTTTTTTGTAATTGAAAATTTTTGGTTCAGGAAATTCAGGAAATTTTTTGCAATCGGGCGAGATGTGAAGCAACAATTTTGTTCAGGAACGGGCCCAAAGGGGACGTGTGGAGGAGCTGTCTGTTAATGTAGCAGTTTATTAGGTGCAGATATTCGATAGCTTAAAACTAAGAAACTAGTTGACAGACGGAAAAACAGGCGGAAATGGCTATAACGACTCGGTTTCTCATGCTGAGAATATATATACTTTATGGGGTCGGAGATGCCGTGTTCTATGCGATAAAAATATCTTGACAAAATTATGATAGCCACTGCAAGGGTGTAATATAGGTCTGTTTAGGCGCACTTAAGGCACAAAAAGATAGCTATATAGCTTACTATAACAAATTAATTTGTTTTAGCGACATATACTTTGGAGGGTTAGCAGGCTCAAGGTCATTAGTGGGAGGAAAATTTATTAATGAGTCCATCGGACCCCATGATTCTCATAGCTTCTCACTACATCTAACGGCAGCAAAAAATAACAGAAATCCACAAAGTGTAATAATTGGAGTTTGGTATAACCTCAAAACACTTGTGCTGTGCTGCACAAGTACAGCCTATGCTGGCTTACGGATTAAAAAGGTTAATTAAACAAAATCTTAGGCTTGGGTCACTTCAGAATTATTTAAAGAATTTGTATCTAAAGTAGAAACATTTTTTAAAAAGAGACATAATTAAAAAAAATTAGTTTACACTTTTTACCTGTTTTATTTTATTTCGGAATCGCTTCTCTTTTTTGCCTACTACATACATTTGCACAAATACAATATATAGCGTACTTTTTTTATTAAAAAATAATTTGTTTTATTTCTTTTTTTTTTCATTCACATGGCCGAAGAAAAAAAGTTTTCCAAGCATGCTGTTATCCTGTGTTATAGTAGGAGTATAGAAATTGTTGCATACTGTTGAGAGTGTGCCAAACACGAAATACATGGTGAGTACCAGTGTCTTATAGTCGGAGTTTTGACTATAGAGTTATTACTTGTTTTAGTTTTACAAAAATTTTATTGACTCAATAAAAACGGACGTTTGAAGAAACTATGAAGAGCGGTTGTTAAACCCCACGAAAATGCCTTTCGAAAACCTAAGCTCCGAGAAATTGTAGAATTGCTAAATTAATTGCAGTTGAAAGATTCGAACACGACTATCGGTAATGTGGTTTTGTTCTTAAATAAGCATGCGTGAAGTGATGCATGAGTGAAGCAAGAAATTAAAAATAAGATAACAGCTTCTCTGAAGAAACCGAAACTATGATGGTGCCAAATATAGCTCTAGTTTTGAGGCATTTTAAATGTTTAAATATCATGGTTTCAAGTGTCGCAACAATCTTAGAAAAGCCGCAAAAAAAGCAGCCATTAAGTTTTTTTTTGTAACAATAGTATATATATAGAAGTATTTACACAAACATTTCTCGAAATCTCTAAAGGTTTAAATGGCTTTTCCCTATAAATGGTTTAACCGTAGAAAACTTTAAGAAACCGCTCATCTTAAGACAATTAACGCTTAAGAGAGAATTCTATAAAATAATTTTATGTGTTTGGGATTTTTGAAAGCCTCCACATTTGTTGATTAAATATGATCAGGATCGGCTTACACTGCTATCTCACCTTATTTAAGTACACATATCTGCAAGGGTATGTAAGCTTCGGGTACCCGAAGTTAGCCTTCCTCTCTTGTTTGGTTTTTTTTAACGACTTTTCCCATTATACTCGTACTCTAGTAGAGTAAACGAGTATATTGTATTCGGGCAAATGTATGTAACAGGCAGAATAAAGCGTCTCCGACCCCATAAAGTATATATATTTTTGATCAGCATTATCATTATCGATGTAGCCATGTTAGTCTGTCCGTCTGTTTGAACACCTAGATCTCGGAGTATATAAGAGCTAGAGTCACCAAATTTGGTATGCAGATTCTCCTACTGAGGCGTCAGATCCAGCCCCCCGCAAATCGATAAAACCTTATATCTTCCACAAATTTTAACGCATTTAGTTGAAAATCGGTTTGTGTATGCATAAGTACATAGTCAACCGATTTGCCGATTTTTGTTAGGATCGGATAATAATTGTAGACAAAATCTTAAAAAACATTTTGTATGAGAACACCGCAAACAAAAAAAAATTTGTTTTCATAATAATGAAGAAATGCTAAGTACGAGTATCTTATAGTACACCTCATTTAATTCTATAGCGTTTGTTTTTATCTGTTTTGTTTATGTTTCTGTTTTACCTGCTGCTTACATACTAAAATAGGGAAAAGAGGTTTTAAAAACGAAAAGCTTAACAGCTCCTTTATGACTCATCAAAAAATCAAATTCAATTTGATTTTGTAAGCATCATTGAGATTATGTGTGTAAAGTGTGATAGTATTGAGCACACGTATACATGCTGCTCAACATCTGATGCCTCGTTTACGTACGCAATAACAGGAAGATATAAAACGGGCTTTCGTCAACGAGTATGTGATGTGATCGTTGCTTTTATACTACGTGTGAGCCTAAATAAATAAGCAAATGCGATTTAAGAACCTTGCTGTCAGTTGACCAAATTATGTGCGGACAACTACAAGGTATAGCTGCTGCCTTAAAAGCTTATCCGAGGCTAGTTTCATTTCAAACAAGAAAACATTTCTGTCCGGCATTTTGAAATCTATTTTGAGTGTAATCCATACATACATCTACATTTGAATTCATAGTATGTACGAGTATATTTACTGTTCACAGAAAAGGTCACACAGCAATTTTGGAATATGTTCACATGTGTGTACGCATACATATATACTACACATATATTTGTGCGCAAAAAAATATACATACATTTCGGCTGCACGATGAACCTAGCAGCAGCAGCAATGACAACAACAATGACAACTAATTGTCTGTGTACATAAGGGGCATCTGCAGCTCTCGTCCAATTTTCTTCGGAATTGTTGGGCCAAAATACAAAATTGGAATGAAATACGTTTTCAACATGCTGCTGACCAACATGGCACTGGTCCCTGGTCCTTGTATTGGTGCTGGTCATTGCCTCTGCTTATATAGGAGTTTGTATTCCAACGATGGTGTTTTTTAAATACCCTTGCAGAACGTATTATAATTTGGTGACGATATTAGAAACGCCTAGAAGGAAGCATCTCCGACCCCATAAAGTATGCATATATATATTCTTGATAAGCATAACAAGCCGAAGCAATATAGGCGTGAATCTATTTTTTTGTTTCTAAGCTAGTCTCTCGTTTTTAAAGCTAGTTTAAATTATCAACATTGACTCCTCTTTCTACCTTAAGCAAACTAGTCTCTCAATTTTAAAGCTGGTTTAAATTTTCAACATATACTCCTCTTTTTGCCTTAAGCTATTCATATGAAAAAAGTGTCAAGATCGGATCAGGTGAACCACTTAATATATAAAATATTCTTTTTCTTCAACCGAATTAAATTAAGTGAATTGAGTGATTCCGATCGGGCCACTATATCACTGAGCGATTCAGAATGATGATTAAATTTGATCTGGATCGGGCTACTAAGCTGTTCTTTCTTTTTATAATACTAATTTATGCAAGGGAATGAAAGCATCGGATACCCAAAGTTAAACTTACTCTCTTGTTTTGTTTATTTCTTTTATACTCGTACTGTAGTAGAGTAAACGCGTAGATTGTATTCCAGCAAATGTATGTAACACGAAGCATCTAAGACCCCATAAAGTAAATATATTCTTGATCAACATCAACAGCCGAGTCGATTTAGCCATGTCCGTCTGTCCGTCCGTAAGAACACCCAGATCTCGGAGGTTGGTATGTAGATCTCGATCAGATCAAATTGATACAAACCGACTTTGGTTAGATTTGGATGAAAAATAGAAAGTTATGCTATTGAGTGTTCATTTCGGATTATATGGTAGCTATATGATATAGCTGTCCGATTTTGATCAGATTAGGCCTGATTAGACTTCTGAGTTATTTGTGTTAAGACAGACGGACGACAGACGGAGATGGTTATATCGATTCCCCTTGTCATGCTGATCAAGAATATATATACTTTTTATAGTCGGAAACGCTTCCCTCTATGCGTTGCAAACTCCCAGACAAAATCAATATACAATTTTGTAAATGGACCTGAAATCCTACTACTGTCTCGGTAGCTTCACAAAAAAAGCAGCGTCAAGGCTGCTCCAGCCAATATATATATATATATATTTTTTTTTTTGTAATTTCAATTGGGTCACATACCTGCTTTCACAACAACGTCTCTGGAAATTATAGTTCCAACTGTGTTTACAGCGTTACAACGATATACTGTCCAGTGGACATCCTGACGGAACTCTTCAGCAGCAAATGGTGGAAAATATAATGAGCTGTTAGCTAGAACATGTCGAACCTGAAATATATTTATAATAATTTTAATAATACTTTTTGAATGCACATCAGGGTGGTCAATTTCAAATAGATATCTGTAGCTTACTTTTTATACTCGTACTCTAGTAGAGTGAACGAAAATTGAAATTGCTCCCCCTGCCGAACTTTCTAGTGTCGCGCCCTCAGTTTCGCAATATAGCTTCATTCAAGATAGGTGTTCCGGACAACTGTTTTGACACAATCTGTCAAAAAAGTTTCTGGCCTGAGCACCTAGTCGTGTAGGAGTTTAAAGCTAGAACTAGAAATCGAATACCGACTAGACTCCCTGCTACCGCTCAATCCGTACCCTCTAACATAGCTCCAAAAAACTGACTTAATCTTTTTTTTTTGCCAAAATGTTAGAGGCCTTAAATCTAAACTCTCTAAACTCTGTACTGATAGCCTATCTTTTGATTTTCATATTTTATTTTTTACTGAAACTTGGTTAAAACTCGATATCTTAGACTCTGCAATCTTTCCCAAAAATTATACTGCCTATAGATTTGATCGTCCTTCCCGCCAGAGTGGTGTCGTATTGATTGCTGTTGATTCCCGCCTTCTGTCGGAGCCAATTCTGCTTAATTTTCCTAACGTAATTGAATTTATAAGTACTAAACTATTTTTTAAATGTTTTTCTGTCTTTATCACTGCCTATAACATTCCTCTACATTCCGCTATTTCTGTTTACTTCGATCATCTTAATGCTATTCAATCGATCGCGTCAATGCTTTCAGCCGGTTGATACCTTCAAGGCACCACGAATTTGTTGGCGGCCTACTTGAATTGTCCTAATCTCAAGTTAATTTGTATCAAACTCATTGAATCGAAAACTTGACTTGATATTTGCTTCTAACCCTCCCAATTCAGTGGTCTCCAGAGTCAATCAGCTTTTGCTTTATGAGGGCACGTTTCACCCATCATTACACGTAACTATAGATATTTCTATTCCTGCTGTATCCGCATCATCTAACTTGTCAGCTAGATCATATTAATTTAGAAAAGCTGAGTTCGTAAGGAATCCCAAAACTACAGAGACATATCAAAACTATCTGCTATTCCTAAGCTTTTTGAAAAATATTAACTTCACAGTTACAACACTCATGTGGTTCTATAATTTCACCTGTTCAGCATGGGTTTATGAAGCGTAGATCTACCACCACTAATTTACTAGAATTTTCTTCTTTTGTATTACAAGGATTGAAGAATGAAACGCAAACTGACGTAATTTACACTGACTTCAGAAAAGCATTTGACTCTGTAAACCACTGTTTACTTATTCATAAGTTGGATCTTCTCGGCTTCCCATCCCATTTTCTTAAGTGGATCTCCGACTACCTCCGGCGGTCCCCTTCTCTTCACCTTATTTATCAACGAGCTGCCTCAGGTTCTATCCCACTCTCATATACTTATGTACGCCGACGACGTTAAACTTTGTCTTTCTTTCAACGACTCTTCCTCCCACTTTAGGCTGCAAGATATTCTAAATGCATTCAGACGTCGCACCTTCTTAACGATATGCCTCTTGTTCGGATCGACTCAGTTGATGACTTGCGTGCTCTTGTAGACCCTAAATAAAAATTCGACTCACATATTTCAATTACCGTCAATAAGGCTGTGGGTGTTCTGGGTTTTATCAAAAGATGGTCGAAGGAATTTGATGATCCTTACATAATTAAACTACTGTATACTTCGCTGGTCCGACCTATTTTAGAGTACGCATCGTGTGTTTGGTGTCTACAATCAAATGTTCAAAAGAAATTTTTACTCTTTGCTCTCCTTGGGTTGAATTGGGACCCCAATAACTCCCTCCCTTCATATTCAAGTAGGCTCCTGCTAATAAAACTTCTATCTCTTGAGAATCGTAGAATTATGCTTAATGTTATCTTTATACATAAGCTGATTAATAGTGATATTGAGTCGCCGTCTTTAATGAGCCAAATTAGCTTCTGTGTTTCTCGTAGTACTACTAGAAATTATGTTCCCATCTATTTTCAGCACGGTAATTTAAACTATTTCCTGCATGGACCTTTTCGTGTTATTTTGTTGTAACTACAATAATCTCTTTACCTTATTTATCTATTAATAACTCTCTTAACTCAAACAAAACATCTATACTAACGCATCTTTCTGGTAGATAACGAAAACTGGGCTTCGTGCGTAACAAGCCCCGTGGCTTGGCATCATGGGTCCACTAGAAAGCGCTGGGCATTGTACGTCAACGTCTCTAGCTCTAATAGTCTCCGATATCTAGGTGTTGATGCTGATCGTAAATTTTCTCCTTTCTTATGGGGGACTCCCTACATTCATAGATCACCTGCAGAAATTGCATTCAGCTGCACAGCTAGTTTTGCCTCCAGCCCACCATAACGGCGATAGCTCACCGACCTCACGGTCCAGGTGACCCACCCTCTCGTGTAGCTGGAAATATTGTGGATCTCTTAACAACATGTAAAAAAGAGATGACACTCTACTTTCATCATACTTGATAGTATTTATGAATCGTTTAGTTAAGTTCAGATACTTTTAGTAAGAAAGACTGCTCTGAGTCTTGGAGTTTTTAAAAAGAAGAACACATGAATATGCTTAATGATATAAGAAACTAATTCATCATTTCTAAGAAAATTTGTCTGATATATAAGTATTAGAAAAAATAAAGAGAACTTGTAAAAACTTGTAACCTGCTGTGCGCCAACCACTTGCATTATTTTGCGTTGTTTCGAAATTCACTCTCAAAGAGCTACATTTTTTGGCTCTAGAAACTCGAAAACTAGAATCATTAAAGGTTGCGGAGGTGAAATAAGTACGGAAGAAAATCAGAGTTCTTCTAAAAATATTTCTGACCGTATCTCAGAATTTATTGAGGAATCGTATGAGGAAGAAGATGATATAACTCAGGTAGCTTTTATAAACAGCATAGGCAACACTAAAATTGTATAATTGATGAGATCAATTTTTTTATAGGCCCCATATGACAAAAATTCGTAACCAAATTTGATATACTGTGAAACCTTTTTTAAGAATTTTTATAATCTGGTATTTTCTTCTTCGATTTTTTTATTTATTTATTTAATATTCGACACACTCAAAACAAGAAACACTTTGTAAGCGGCCTAATCCGCTCCTATGACCATTGCTTGAGCAGGTAGAAAAACACAATTTTGACGCAGCCGCAGCAACCTGCTATGTCAATAAACGAATGAGTGCATAACATTTTGGGACTTTCCTTTGATTTTGTCGGTTGACTGAGTCAAAAGTAAAATCTGGACAAAGAAAGGGATTGCACCAATATAACAACGCGTGTGAGGAAAATGTACATATGTACATAGTTTAAAATTTATGTAAATGAATTTATTTTACTCAAATGCAATGCAATGCATTGCAAAAATGCAATTCAAAAAGGTACTAGCAACGGCTGCTTGTATTCCCCTCCTCTTAAGTTAAAAGCAAGTTCAGTTCAGTAACAGCAGCATTAGCTAGCACATGGGTTAGTGGGAGAGAGAAACATTCTTATTTGAGCTAGCTGGCGAAAATTATAAAGCTGAAGTAAAACGTAAATGCTAATTCTGACATTGTTTCTTAACAGATTTGAAAATTTGGAAACTTCAAAGAAAATAATCACATTTATAAGTGATTTGAATTACACACTGATATCTTGAAAATTGTAGGAGATATAGCGATTTGCAAGGCGGGAGGGGGCGTGGCAAAATTTAAAAACAAAATTGATCTGACGACTCACAAGGGAAGTCTACATAATAAATTGTGTCTCTCTAGCTTTTACAGTCTCTGAGTTCTAGGTGTTCATACAAACGGATGGACGGACGGACAGACGGTCATGGCTAGATCGACTCGGCTGTTGATGCTGATCAAGAACATATATAGCATAAAAATTTGTTTTTTTTCATACTTTTAGTGTGTCGAATATTGAATAAATGCTGAGTACGAGTATCTTATATTCGGAACATCGACTATAGTGTTCTTACTTGTCATTGGAATTGATCAAATTTTTTTAATTGTGTGTCTATATACACTGGCCCCATAGAATTGATATTTCCGAATGACCAAAAAAGTATTTTTGTTTTTCATCCTAATCATAAAAAAACAAAAATGACCAAATTTTATTCAGATCGAACAACTAATTCATATAGCTTCCATAAAACCGATATTTTCGAAATGAACACAATTATCCAAATCAAACCAAATTTGGTTTTAATCATTAATCATTATGAAAGCCCCTCATACACAGACAAAATTATATTGTATAAGTTCCTCTGGAGCATAATTGAAACACTTGTATTTCTGCAGAAGACGTCTGTCTTCTATGTAGGTTCTTTATTAATTGATTGTCTTAGCTTAGAGCTGCGAGCTGTGAAGCAGCGAGTGCAGCCGTTTTACATGTCTTGTATATAAAGGTTTATGTAAAGCAACGGAAACGTAGCTGGCAGGCAGAGAGTGTCACGCATGCACATATGTATATACTTGGACGGTCAAGCGTGAGAACGCTGACTCGGCTATTTGGGCGGGTGCTGTTATAAAGTGCGATCATATTTCGTCTGTACTTGAAGTGTGCAGAGGTAACTTAGCGTTAGCCGAGCTGCGACAAAGTGTTGCAGCCTTGTTTATGCTTAGCCAACTTATGTGTTACTGCCCAAGATGTCTTGAATATCATTCATATACATATGTACACATGCTACAATATTCAGATAGGTCAACTAGATCACACTACCCCACATTACCCATTTTTCGTACATAACATGTACATAACATATTTATTTTTCATCCAAATAGAGAAGAATTTAGTTTGTATCCATTTTCCGAAGCCCCAAAACCAAATTTTTCCGTGCAAACATAGAAAATGTATGTGATTAATAAATACGTTAATTAGTTTTAAACGCCCTAATGTTTTTGAAAATCAGCTGCGACCTTTTCGATTTATGAGCCAAACTGCATATGGGAGAATATACCTACACAAAAAAAAGTACGTCAATAAATTATGACATATTTCCCCTCGGGTGCCGCCTCTCCAGCCTTTCTTTCCTTAAGGGATAAGGAAGAGCGCTAGCAAGAGTATTAGGGTGCTCCTCAAGCCTGTCAAAATGTGTTGTAGCTGTTGAGTTTAGTTCATCTCCCACTTTTCTGACACCCAGGTCGTTATGAAGAGTGCTATTGCTCACATACCACGGGCCGCCACAAATTTGACAGTGTCTTATTTTGAAGAACTTGTATTCTTTTAAGCCGGGTTTTGGAACAGGATCCCCATTTCGGTAGGGCGTATCTAAAGACAGGTGCAATCATCTGCTTGTATATCATCACCTTGTTTTTAGAGACAATTTGGCTTCTTTATTTCGCCCTTTATCTTGAAGCTAATCGCTGTCATATGCTGCATATAGTTAAGTTGGTCTCCAAAGTTGCTACCTTGCGAGTCCTTGAGATTGATCGGGTGCCTAATATGGTTGGGGCTCTGCATGGTTTCTTGCAGAGTGTATGTACTATTGCATTATATACCACATTTTGGCCCATGTAGCCACCTCTCAGACCGTGCTGGGGATATCCGCCGTGTAGAGACTGTATAAAATAGGTCCTAGGACACTGCCTTGGGGCACTCCTGGTAGCTGGAGAGCAAGTGGTAATAGTTCCCGAGTAGCAAACTTAGCTTTTATTTAAGCCCAGTGTGCCACACAATTGCAAATGCCTGCTGCACATCCAAATATATTAGGGCGCAGTACGACAAGTATATACATACGAGGAAGCGCCTCCATAAAGTATATATATTCTTAATCAGCATCAGCCCAGTCGATCTGGCCATGTCCGTCTGTCCGTCCGTTCGTAGGTACGAACCCTTAGATCTCGGAGACTATAAGAGCTAGAGTTACCCAATTTGGTATGTAGACTCCCCTTGTAGGGCTTAAGTTTGTTCAAGTTCAAGTTTGTTTTAAAATATCGATAAAACCTTATATGTTCCACAAATATTAACGCATTTAGTTAAAACTCGGATTGTATATAAGCACATAATAGTTGTAGACAAAATCGTAAAAAAAAACATTTTGTATGAGAGCAAATTCTGATTACGAGTCTCTTATAGTCGGAATATCGAGTATAGCGTTCTTACTTGTGTTGATTCAGACGTTGGAAAGACTCATTAACTTGTTCCTGCTTAGTAGCAGTTGAATTAGCTTTCCCATCATGCTTCTGTTGTTGCTTTGACCGAATCCTCCTAGGAATTAAATAAAGAGATTTGCCAATGCAATACCGTCCCATCAGTTGGGGCTTAGAAGAAGCCACGGTACCCCTGAGCAGCTCAATATAGTGGTGAGCTTTATCTTCAAAGAATTTGAGACAAAGTAATACCTCGCCGCAATATATTTTGATGTGTAGCATTCATTTTATAGGATGTGGCACACTGTGCTTAAATATAAGCTGAAATTGCTAATACCCGGGAACTTTTACCAACTGCTCTTCAGCTACCAGGACTTCACAATATTTACAGTGTGCTGTAAGGACAACCACTGGACAAATTGGAGCATCCAATCATGAGTCCACTCTCTACATGGCAGGTATTCCCAGCCCGGTCTCGAATGAGAGGTGGAGAACGGATCCGGATGAGATGATGATGGGTGCATTTTGACAGGTCTGAGGAGCACCCTAATCTTTTTGATAGGGCTCTTCTCTACCCCTTGAGGAGAGGAAGGCCGAAGAGGCGGTTCCCAAGGGACTACAGCAGGAAAAACATCGATGTTTGGCCACATTGATTTTTCGATGTTTTTGATGTCGATGTTGAGATAATATCGATACATCGGCGCACTTTTTCAAATTTGTAAAGAATGTTTATAATGTAAAAAGAAAAGTCCAAAATTTCAATTTATAAAATTAATAAGGGTCTATTTCACTGTTACCGAAGCATGTGGACATGCCAATTTTTGTGAATAATTTTGTCCACATGCTTCGATTTAAGCGAGCTCTTTACGTCCAACAATCTGTTATCACAATAATTAACAGCTTCCGTTGAATAGATTTGCCATGTGTACAGCTTGCAATTTTGTACGAGAAGTGAGCTCCTAGTGAGGATTAAGTACTTTCATCAAGTTACGAAAACCTTTCTTGTCAATACTTGTTTTCTTAGTGGTCAATGCCACGTATTTTTGGTCTACAAATTACATAATAAAGTCTGACGCCTTTGGTAGATCCCTTACTGTCAAACTGGGATGCTTCCGCTTTAGATAGCCTGACAAATTGATGGTATTGCCACTGCTTTGGTAGGTATTTCCACATTTCAAGCATTTGCTGTTTTTGCCATCATCACACTTTTTAAATAAATTCCAGAGTGACTATTTGACAAACTTTGTCTGTTTAACAGGAAGTTCTTTTTCACTCGAGTTCGCATTATTCTAATCTGCATATAAACACACACAAATGCCTTATAGATGATGAAAATACACACACGTACATATCCACTCAGCAAGGACTGCAACAATATAGTTACCTTTGCCATCACAATCCTTCAAAAACTTTTTCATTTCCACGCACTGTCAAGACCAATATCCTTCTAAAAAAATCAATATTCTTTCATTTATTTGCTAATATTTACTTTTATTTTCCGCTTTTTTGTCTGTCAGTGATCCTATGTTAAAAACATCGAACATCGGAAACATGGAAGAAAAAAATCGTTGTTTAAAGAAATTTTAGCAACATCGATGTATCGATATAACATCGATATTGGTGTCAAATTTAACTACCATTCGTCAATCTTTTCTTGAATACTCATATTCACACATAAAGAGAATTAGAGTAACAACTAAGCCCTATGCTCCTATGGCCAGCGGCAGCGCAGCCGTGGTTATTGACGAAACGCTTAGCTTCGAAATTAGCTGTTGGATTGCAATTACATTGGAGTCGCTGCAACCGTAAGAACGGTGGTCGGCATTTCGGCAAGAACTGCAATAACCGCAAGGGCCGTGGGTTAACATATATATAAATCATATTAATGTTAAAAATAAATTATTTTAACAAATTTTCGTTTAATAAATGATCATGACTAGCAGGTGCACAGATTCAAAAATATGTCAGTTTTAACTCATTTAAACATTTGCTATTAAGGTTCAGCGTTCAGTTGTCATATACGCTAAATTGCCATATGTGCTTAATAACGGTTACTGATGAGGAAAATTGGCATCTCCAAAGCGTAGCGTCTAACCAGCCAAAAAATACAACGTATAAAGAATTTATAAATTCTGTTACTACTTGCTGATTGCTGTTACATAGTGAGAACCGGCTCAAGTTTGGTTGTCCGTTGGACTTCAACATAAAAATACAGGCGTTTCCTCACTCACTTTACCTCGAGCTTGCTAAAATAAAAAACATTTACTAATAGAAAGGTCACTAAAACAAAAACAAAAACAAGTAAGAACGCTATGGTCGATAGTCCGAAAATAAGATACTCCGCATTTATTCAACATTCGACACACTCAAGAGTATGAAGATTTTTTGGGGGTGTGGGGTGTTCTTATACAAAATGTTTTTTTTTTACCAATTTGTCTACAACTATTATCCGATCTTAACAAAACTCGTCAAATCGGTACATTATGTGTTTATACATATACAAACCGAGTTTAAACTAAATGCGTTGAAATTTGTGGAAGATATAATGTTTTGCTGCTTGATCTGACGCCCCACAAGGGAGTCATACTGACGGACGGACAGACGGACGGACAGACGGACATGGCTAGATCGACACCGCTGTTCAAGAATATATATACTTTATGACGCTTCCTTCTGCTTATTACATACATTTACACGAATACAACATACTCTCGTCTACTTTACTAGAGTACGACTATAAAAATGATTATTAGCTAGAAACTGTATATTCGAATTGAAATTGTACTGCGACGACTCTTGCAATTTCGATGAACACCACAAAATCCGGATCCATCCAGCGTTCATTGTTGTTTTTATGAGTCAATTTAATTTTCAAATATGAAATATTCGTGGAACATCCCACAAGTATGATATATTTATTTAGGAGGTCCCTGCACAATATCATTTTTCTTGGTTCATTATGAATGGTTTAAAAAGAATTATTTTCTTATTCTTTAAAAAAAAAAAGACGGGAATGCTTGCTTCGGCTTGACGAAGCTTTGGTACCATTCATATTGTCAATATATAACAGATTTAGATCAAATCTGGTAGGCGGCTACCGTGGGAATACAAGACGAATTTGTTTTGATTTGGATGAAAAAGAGAAAAGTTGTGCTCCTAAGTGTTCATTCCGGAACAATCGTTCGATCTAGATAAAACGAACCGAACTTAGCCTGTGGGCATACACTACCCGACAACCGATTAGCACACCCTCTAACCTATCTGTTTAAAGGCAAATAACTTTAATCTTTGAATATTTTTCATGCCCTTTTATTTTGTCTCTTTTATTCTTCATCATTTTTACTCATTCTGAGAGTAACTTTGAGTTCTGGAAGTGCACCGTTATTTTGTTTTGCTATTTTCTTGGAAGTGCGACAAAAATGCATGCTTTTTTTAGCGACAGCCGATTAGCACATTTTTGCTTTAGTATCAATTTTTGCGTGTACGCTGTCGTGTTTTGCTGATTAAAACTACTATTTATTTACAACCTCCTCTAAACCAACTTTGAAAGATGCAACGGCTCGATTTCTGTCTATCAAATATGACCTGGACCAAGGAATGGGAGCGTGTAGTCTTTTCGGATGAGA
Organism: Hirtodrosophila duncani; assembly: GCA_037043425.1. Classification (NCBI taxonomy): domain Eukaryota; kingdom Metazoa; phylum Arthropoda; class Insecta; order Diptera; family Drosophilidae; genus Hirtodrosophila; species Hirtodrosophila duncani. Next base: position 979,650 of record JBAMBM010000828.1, on the reverse strand, counting down.
AAATTTCAATTTGGAGGGTCCTGATGGTTATGATTACTACTTTCATGATCTCAGAAAGGAAGAGCATACTCTTGATCGATTGCACAGCTGTGCCGGATGTGTCATGGTGTGGGGACCTATTTCTTACTTTGGCACCATAGAACTGCAATTTCTAACCAGCCGTATGAATGCCATTGTGTACAAAGAAGTACTGAAAACCTTGGAATGGAAGTTCCAGCAGGATACCGCACCAATTCACACAGCCAGGATCGTAAAGTCCTGGATTGAGCACGTTGAATTGCTGACTTGGCCGCCTTACTCACCCTGAACATTATAGAAAATGTTTGGGGATAGTTAGCACGCAAAGTGTAGGAGTCCGGCAGACAATATTCAACTGAAGCTCAACTCATTGAAGGAATAAAGAGGCTATTTCACCCATTACATTAAAAAATTACTCAAGCGGATGTACGAAGTCATACTTAACCGTGGAGGCTCAACACATTATTAAATTTTGTTAAAAAAAAAAAAAAACAAAATATTGAAATTAATGTTAAAAAATAATTTGAATTAAATTTGAATCCAATTGTTTTTTTTTTTTTTTTTTGTTATTTAAAGTTTTCAAGTGACTGTGCTAATCAAATGTCGCAAAAAATAAGTTAAGTTCGATTAAATTCATTTCAAATGTTATTTCATAAAGTTAATATCCTATCTATTATTAAATCTCGTGTAGAATTTAATATTTTTTAAGTGACAAAAAATTCATCTCAAAAGCTTTATTCGTTTTCCTGACATTAAACTCCTAAGACGCGGAGCATAGGTAATCGGTTGTCGGGCAGTGTCAAAATTGCAAGTCTGCAGATTTTAACAATTCTGGCGGACATGGTTGTATCGATTCCCCCTGGCTTGCTGATCAAGAATATAATAGCAATAGGCAGCATTCTTCTTTCTAATTAGTTTCAAATATTTTGTGCATGCATTGTGATATACAAAAACATGAGCTTTTATGTATATATACATGTACATACATACAACGCATTCGCATTCCAAGAAATCTGTGTTTCTTGTTGTGCCAGTAATCTTCAATGTGTTTTTGTTGCTGACGTGCTTTACAAAGTACTAGAAGTTTCTGTGAAGTTTCTATTATTATTTTTTTGATTGGCGGTGGAACATTTATAAAATGTATCGATGTATACGGTTCTCAATATATATTCGTCTATCGATAGCCTTACATAGAAAAGAAATCGATAAACATGTATGGTTAACTCAAGATATCTGTGCACATATATCGTAAACTTGTTTTATCGACAAATATACATCGATAACTGAATGGTTTGGTATACATATACCGTAAACTCAATATATTGATGTACATATATCGAAAATTGAAATGATCGAAATATAAATTTCGATAACTCAACGTATCGATACACGTATATCAATAAATAAATTAATCGATATACTTATACCAATAAATTAATACATCTTTAGACACATGTCGATATAGATTTACCGACAACCGAATATATAGATAATTATTTGCGTTAGCTTAATATATCAATTCACACATATCAATATATAAATATATCGAGGTACATATATCGATATATAAATATTTTGAGATATATATATCAATATTCCAAACCAATTTATAGCTCGACCTTTCATGACAATCGGTCTAAGTGCAAAACTTTTAAAATTCTTATTATCGCCTATATGAGCGGGGTACCACGCCCGTTTCTTAAAACGATATATAGCCCTTGACTTTCTCTGGATGATATTACTATACCGTGAAATTTCGTTGCAATCACTTCAATGGGGGCAATAATATGAGGAAACGGTCCAAAGGTTCGTATTTTTAAAAACATTTCCCTGCAATCGGTCCACTAGCTGTAAAGATATGACCTTCCGCTGGTATTTATTGTGGTATTTATTATGAACATTTATTGACGTTCCACCGCCACTCAAACTCTAGAATACCAAAGAAACTTCTGGTAGTTTGTAAAGCAAGAAAGTAATAAAAAGACGTTGAAGATCTCTAGCGCAAACAACGAACGTAAATCAAATTGAAGAGGCGTAGCGACGTACGCCGGGTTAGCTAGTAAAAGATAAAAATGATAATTTCCTTACCTTGGATATAGACGTAATCGGATTATTTTCTTTATCCAACCACAGTACAGTTGGTGCGGGGTTTCCGTGTACAATACAATCAACGGTACTTCCAACAGTGTTCATAAACTCTAATCTACTAGCGGGTTCTAAAGAGAAGCTAGGTCCTTGAGTATCCAAGTAATTTGATATATCTGTTAACGAGTTAATATTTGAATTATTATATTATGTAATATTATTTGCTTATTAATAAATTTCATTATCATCAAAATACTATATATACACTTATATTTCCGTCTGTTTCTATACGTTCTACTACTTTTGAAGGCCCAAGGTTGTCAATATCTGAACACTTTATCATGTAACTGTCGTATAGCAGACCGATTCAAAATAAGCATTTAGTATGGAAAACGTTTTTGTTTTTAAGTAGCTTTTGTAAGTACGCATCGGTTTTATTAGTCTACATGTGTGCAAACCAAATTTGGTATGGCTGTCATAAAATAGAACATTTCAAACTGAACACTTAGTATAAAATACCTTTTTGATAAGCCATTCACAAGATGGTTTTCATATATTCATTTTGTAGGGAAGTTGCAGCACGCAGAAGGACTATGTAAAGTTTATATTCCGTCCCTATTAGAAATAAAATCGAGAAGCAAAATCGATCAAGGTGAAGCCCAATCCCGAAATTTTTTTTTGCGTTCCCGTATTGCGACAGAAATTTAGCTTCCAATATTCTCGCAGTTTCCGAATCGAGCCCGAAATTTTCAAATGTAGATCAAATGTAGATCGCTATCCAGATAAAATCTGGATAATTTGTTTTAAATTTAAACCGAAACAATCGGTTATATGGTAGCTATATGATATAGTTCGCCGATCTTGATCAGATCAGACCAGAGGACGTGGGGCTTATTCAAATTGATACAAACCGAGTTTGGTTTGGTTTGGATGAAAAACAGAAAACATGCTCCTAAGTGTTCATTTCGGAACAATCGGTTATATGTGAGCTATATGATATAGTAGTCGAATCTTAATAAAACTCGATGTTGACCAGCATGCAGACAAAAGAAGCATCTGGTAATCAGCTGTATAGTTTTTAAGACTACTGAGATCTTTGTGTTGAAACAGACGCACGGACGGACGGCCAGACGAAAATAGTTATATCGATTTCCTTTGTCATGCTGATCAAGAATATATATACTTTATACAGTCGGAAAGGCTTCCTTCTATGTGTTGCAAGCTTCCTGACAAACTTAATGTACCATTTTGTCAATGGTATACACATTTCTTTTCAAACTTAGAATTAAGGTGGAAAGATTGCTGCAAGTGCATGGAATTTGTAGACAGGCGCTACCAAGACTAGTTAAATACAAGCATCGGCCTAGTTGAAAAATCCGATAATACACATGGACGACCCTTAACAACCTCTCAAAAAGAACGTCAATTAACTCCAAAAGTATATTCAATTGCATGATGATTCAGTCGCAATTCTGATTTTATAGAGGTAGGATGCGTCGCGCTTACGCCAAATTGTTTTTTCTATTCTGCTGTAAGCGCTGCATTTGCTTGTGTGCTAAAAATAGCACCTATCGCAATACTCAGACCCTGCTTCGCGCGGTGTCGACAATTGAACCAAAAACAAAAAGCAATAAGCGAAGTGTCTTCTAGCTGTATTCGCTATCCTTCGAGCAAGTCATTGCATGCACAGTTGCGAAAGAGGGGAAACAGTTGAACTTGCTCGACAGTTAAATATCCCGTACCCAATAAGAAGCTATAAAATAGACGCTGTAGAACGCTGTACAATACCCTTTGTTTTGCCATCCACATTACATTACATTACGGGAAATTTTTAACGTAAAAAAATCGCAATCCCGACATAATTATTACATTTAATAGCCTACACGAAGGCTGAAGGCAGTTGCATTATACCCTCGTGAAGAAAAACAAGTCAGAACGCTATAGTCGATATTCCGACTATAAGATACTCGTACTCAGCATTTATTCAATATTCAATATACTCAAAAGTATGACATTTTTATACTCGTACTCTAGTAGAGTAAACGAGTATATTGTATTCGTGCAATTATATGTAACAGACAGAAGGAAGCGTCTCTGACTCCCTTAAGTATATATATTCTTGATCAGCATTAACAGCCGAGTCGATCTAGCCATGTCCGTCGGTCCGTCTGTTCGTCTGTCCGTCCGTCCGTCCGTAAGAACACCTATATCTCGGAGACTATAAGAGCTAGAGTTACCAAATTTGGTATGTACACTCCCCTTGTGGGGCCCCAGATTAAGTTTATTTTAACATTTTTTCCCGCCCGTTAACGCATTTAATTGAAACTAATCTACCGATTTGCCGTTAAGATTGGATAATAATTGTTTTCAAAATCGCAGAAAAACATTTTGTATGAGAGCACACCACCCCAAAAGACAAAACGAGAACGGAAAGCTAGCTTCTGCTTGCCGAAGCTTATATACCATTTACATTGTAAATATATAGCCGATATAGATCTGAATGGAGTGGATACAAGGGCTAAAAGACGAATTTGTTTTAATTAAGATGAAAGGCAGAAAAGTTATGCTCCTAAATGTTCATTCCGAATCAATCGGTTATACGGTAGTTACATGATCGCTTCCCCGATCTTGATCACAACAGGTCAGCGGAAGTAGGGTCTCATCAAATGGATGCAGGAAGCCGAATTTGGTTTGATTTGGATGAAAAACAGAAAAGTTACTCCTAAGTTACACTTAGGAGTGTTCATTCCGGAACAATCGCCTATATGGGAGCTATATGATATAATTGCCCGATATTGATCAGATCAAGCTACCAAGCTATCATGCTACCAAGTGTTCATTCCGGAACAATTGGCTATATGTGAGCTATACGATATAGTTATCCGTTCTGAATAAAATTCGAACTTGGCCAGCTCTGTTTTTCATTCAAATCAAACCAAAACCGATTGTTCTGGAATGAACACTTAGAAGCATAACTTTTCTGTCTTTTATCCAAATTCGTCGTGTTCGCCTTGTGACCTCAGCTCTTATAGTCTCCGATATCTAGATTTGCATACATCCGGGCGTACAGACTTACGTGTATACTATACTATATATACTTTATGTGAGCATAAGCAATATAATAGCTTACTCTATTGGAGTACGAGTATAAAAACTTAAAAATAACTGTTCTTTATTTTGACTAACACTTAATACGTATCATATTAAACTACCTATCTAAATATGAAAAAAAAAAATAAATAAAAATTATTTTATATTTGGCGAATGTATATGGTTGAGTAAGTAGTTGTAGTACTAGTGCATGATCGCACTTTTATTTGCGCTGAAGATCAAAACTATTTCTCGTTGGGTTGTAAAAACTATCGATATGGCAGTAGGAATTGCCCTATATTGAGAAAACTTCGTTCATCCTAAGGTATGACTTGAATTCAGGACCAAAACCGGACTGATAGTTCCATTCCTTGTGTCCGGCAAAGGGCGTAGCCCATGGGGGACAGGGTTGCCGTTGCCCCTCTCCCTACAACTCGGGTTTCATTATAAATTCACTATAAGTTTGCCTGTACAGAATATATTGATGTTGCTGACTCCCGCCCCCTTCGACCTGCCAGCCCCTTTGGACACAGCTGACCACGCCATTGTGTCAGGCATCTTAGTCACATCCAATTGTAGAGATCGGTAGGGGCAGTGTCAACCAACTGGGTTAAACAAACCTCTAACAAGAAAGAATGCCAAAGCTTATATACTAGGCCTAATATTTATTAATATACGGTTATTTGACAACAATATTAGAAGTCCAATCCGGATAAAATTTGGTTTAACCACGCATTGAATTATAAAAACATGCATAACGTTTGAATTTTGTAGTCTTCAATCTATAATAATCTAACGGACAAATGATATAAAATTAAACCAGGAAGAAGTGGATATTTAGATTAGGAGTACGGCATTCACGCTGTATAGATTCAGAAAGTGGGAGAGGAAGAACAAAGAAGATAGAGGTACAGGAAAAAAACAGGGAAAACTGAAAGAAGAGCAAACAAAAGAGAAGTGAGAGAAGACAATCTGAATAGTGAGAGAAGATAAGAAGAAGAGAAAAGGGCCTCCAATTGGATATCATATGCATTAGACAATCGTCAGCTACCTTACCAGTTGATAGCGGAATACATGAATAGAGGACGCGAATAACCCCAGTGCACTTCCCTATTTACTTAGTGGCGACGAAAGGCCGACGAATTGGTCACGATGGACCACTACGCATATATTCTGCAATTTTTTCTTACTGCCTAGGACATCCAAATGTTAAATTCGGAAGTCAAATTGGCAATAGGTAAGAGTATAACTGTACTCGTACAGTAAAGAAAAACATAAAGTGGTCTAAACGAATGATAGTAAAATGATCCAATCAAAAAGTCTTATAAAAATTAAAATATAATTTAGCAACGAACAGGGTTGAGATGCATAGGGTGCATAGATACATGTTTAGTTTTATTTTCCGACCACAATCCACTTTGCTTTATGTATCACTGGGACCACATGTATACTCATACAAGAATTGCCAGTAAATGCAGCAACAACCCCGGACGATTATTCAACGCATCAACTGTGCGCTGCCATTTTTGCTTGTCAAACAGAGCCCCCCCATGAGATTTAAATACGATAAGAAATATAAAACATCCTTTCAGTAAAAAGCTAAGTACGAGTATAATCGCTACAACGACGTCTTAGCAGTGAAAGCTGTCGACTTAATTATGTAAAATGCAAACGCTTAGGCGTTAAAGATAATTTTTATAAGGATAAAAAGGTTAAAATTTCTTTTTATACTTATTCTAGTAGCCATTTGACATGTAAGTACTTATCGTCTAATAAATGTTCTTTAAACACTGAATACGCTACGTTGCTAGCTACAGCAAATGCTAAAGTAGACTGCTGCTGCAGTGGCGTAGGGTCATTATGTTGGGCTTAGTGGACCACCGGTCAGCCTATAGGATCACTAAAAGCATCTATTTATAAATATGCACATGCAAAATCAACAGTCGTAGCAATTGCCCCCAAAGAACTCCATTCTCCAAAAGCGACCCCTGGCAAAACAGCTAGCATGAAATAAGTGCTGCTTCTTATAGTCAAGGCGCTCGACTTTAGTGTTCATAGTACTTATTTAAAATCTGAGAATGCCCCTTTTCTTCAATTGACATTTTAGAATGTTCGCGCACAACAAGAACAAGAAATGATACCAGTGTGGTTGGCTTTTATATACATTGCAGCAGACGCTTCTAGTTGCGCACAATACACACCATAGTTTGCACATTCAATTCACAAATCATATAAATGGGTTACGAATAACGTCTCAGAAGTAAAAACAATATCAATATCATCAGTTATTATGCTGGATCAGAATCCAGCATGATCAATCAATTGAGAGCACACCATGAAAGTATAGATATCGTTCTGCTGCAGCGGTCATCGGTCCTAAGGGAACTTGCTGCTCAAAGTAGTTGTCTCTCTACTCGAATTCCTTGGCTAATTGAGAGCCTTTTAAAACCTGCTCTCAAAAAAAGCAGGCAATTACATATATACATATTTTTTATTCTGAATTAAAGCTATATTTCCCGACTCGAGAAACCTCCTACATATTTTCAATTTGCATGGCCGTACTGAAGCTGGAATTCTTTCTAAATATGGTATTACAAAAATGCTTTTACCTGGTGCACTTGCACTTCCACAAAAGCACAAAGATAATATAAAGTTGCAAAACAACAACACCGATCCCGATCTCCAAGAAAACTCTGGGTTTTGCATCATGGCGGCTATAATTGATGAAAATACTTTGAAGCCCTTTTTGATTTGCAGGATATCTGTAAATAGAAAACAGTACACTTATTTTCCAGATTTGTAATATTTTGTAACATTAGATGAAGGCCATTTTCGGTTATCCGAAGAAATACTCAGTAGCCAGTTAGGTATACAATTTGGTCAACGAATATGGAAGCATCTATTCATATTTTTGTTGATCTCGGATAATCGGTCGGTTGTATGGGAGCTATATGCTATAATTATCCAATCCATTTCATTTAGTAAAACTTTCACAAACCAAATTTGATTCAATTCTGATTAAAAATAAAAAAGTATTTTATATAAGTGTTGCTTTTAAATATATTGGTTATATGATAGAGTAGTTCGATCTTGACGATTAAATATGAGCAGCTTACCATAAAAAGAAGCCTATGATACAAATTGTATCTCAAAATCTTTTAAACTCAGAGAGTAGTTTGCATGGAAACAGACAGACAGTGTCATATGGCTATATCGACTTTGGCTTGCCATGCTGATGATATCGAGTCGGAGATCCCGTCTATGAATTGCAAATATCGTGCCAAAATTATTATACCCTTAGGATATAAAACCTATCACACAAGATTGCTTAGCAATGTTCAACGAGTTCAGGCCCTGTTTGCCGCTATATAAAGAACTGAACTAGGCCGCGAGATATTGCATGCATACTGCATAACAATAGAAACTTCGCTCCATATAAATATTGGACAGATCTTTAATAAATGTAAAAATGTATTACAATTATAGGATGGTGAGCCCGTTTAAAAGATACGCGTCTGTATATGTTTCTACGCAAACCCAGACTGACTCTGACGTTCGCTTTATTAACAATAGGAGTTGGCTTGTACAGATTGAGAGAGAAAGGAAGATCAACAGTATCACTTTATGAGCGAAGATCTTCAGTTCTTCGTACACGTATTTCTAGTTACAATATTACTGTGGCTATATTTATTTTTTCTTGCATTCTCATTATCTCCGTTTATACTATTTTCATTAACACTATTCTACTATTATCAATATCGTTTGATTTTAATTCACTACTCTTTACACGGTTACTATTACTATTTACATTTGATTCATTTATACTTACTCAATTTTCATTTGATTCATTACTATCTACAGAGTCTTCGTCACTACCAATGTCTTCACCTGAGCTATATTCTATATCTGTAGCTAAGTCGTTAGGATTTAAAGTTTTTCTTTTGTCATTGGTCAAGGGTTTCATATTTTGTATATCTTCTATCAAATATCTATAGTTTCCAACACTTTTATTACCACATATTGTCCTTCATACTTTGTAATTAACTTACTGGACACACCTGGTTGTGAGTTAAAATTTTAAACTTCTACATAATCTCCTACTACAAATATATTGGGTCTTTGGCGTTTCGCATTCACATAATCTTTATTGTATTCTTGCAGGTTCTGTTGAATCAATTGTGTTTCTCCTATATCCTTTTAAGCTATCTTTAAGCTATTTAACCCCAAAAGGCATTAAACTCGGATGCTCGTCAATACTACGGTTTCGGGTGTTCTTTATAATATATTTTACTTGGTCTGTCACTTTGTACCTGGTGCATTGTTTTCTACACCTTTTAGTTTTGTCATCATTGGTCCAAGATCTCTATTTATTCTCTCCACTTGCCCATTGGCTTGGGGTGAAGTTGATGCTTCAAATTCTTTGGAAGTGAAGCAGCTGCCTGTATACGAAAGAACATTTTTTGGCCTACTATATGCTTTGAAAAGAGAGGAAAACAAGAAGAACCGCCTTGTTTTCTTGTTTTCTTGTTCGCTTTCTTCAAATTAAAGAAAATACGAACAATAAACGATTAACATTATCTACTTACTAGGTGCGTTAGTATAGATGTTTCATTCGAATTAAAAGAGTTGTTAATAAAGATAAAGTTAAAAAGATTGTTATAGTTATAAAAAAGAAAACGAAAAGGTTCATGCATAATTTGAGTTACAATGCTGACGGTAATCGAGATGTGACGATGAAATTTCAATTTAGAATTAACAACAACACCCAAGTCAACTGCATTCTGAGATTTAGGTAGTCGAAAATCTACTTAAGTAGATAGGATGGAAACCCAAGGAGATCCAACTTTTGTATAAGTAAACAGTGATTTAACGAGTCAACTGCTTTACTGAAGTCAGTATAAATGACGTCCGTTTGCTTTTTTTTTCTTAAGTTCTTGTATGACATAAGAAGGAAATTCAAATAAACTAGTGGTGGTTGACCTTCGCTTCATAATCAATATGTATCTTTTCAAACGGATTAATTCCTGTTGGAATTGAATGCCTAAACCCTTCAGTTTTTCCTGAAATGTTTAAAAAACCTATACATTTTAGACAGTTTTTAACATGCACTTCTACTTTATTTTTCTTATATTGGGAAACCAATATCTTTTGTTATTAAGGTGACTTTGTCAATTCCAACATGTCCCATTTTGTCATAGAAATTGTATAGCACGTTTTCAAAATGCTAGCCTACCATTCCTCTTTTATAAATAACACCTTGCGCATTTGGAAATATTCGCTCTCTTATTCTTCAAGCTTTTCTTTGATCTTTTTAATCTTCTCGTGTTTTTCTTGACATATTATTAGGTTGTCTTCAAATGTGTTAGTTTTTGTATTGTTAGGATATTACTATTACGACTGAAAGCATCTACATGTTGCATTCTCTTACCGGCCATATGCTCGAGCTTGTATGTATAATTCTCTAGTTCAAGAGCCCATCTCGGAATAAGTGGATTTATTTATTTTCCTTCAGTCGGTGACTAATTTAAAACTAATGCCCCAAGCATAGACTCGAAACCTTCTCAGTTCTTTTATGGTTGGTAGCGTTTCTACTTCGAAGCTGTGGTACCTCGACTCTTCTTTTGTACGTTTAGAAAAGTAAAAAACGGGTGGACTGAAATTCAGTAACTTTTCCTTTGCAATAATATTGCTCATTAAGTTCTTTTTCCTTAAACTCAAACGTTTTGTTTTTTTTTTTCGTCAAATCATACAACGCTTTTGCAATCAACGAAAAATCCTGAATAAACCTTCTGAAATATAAGCACAGACCGACGAAACTTTGAACTTGGTGGACTTTTTTTTAGGCACTGGAACTGTTCGAATCGTTTCTAGCGCTGCTTCATTGGCTTTAATGCCTGTTCCTGTGCACGTATATTAATCTAATGAAGTCTGTAAAAACTCACATTTATCAAGCCTTAAGTAAATTTTTCAAATCTGATTTGGAAAATAGTTTCTTATTTGCTAACCTTCCTAAAAGATCGTCTATTAACGGAATCGGGTAATTGTATTTGTGAGTCACCTTGTTTAGTCGACGGTAGTCAACACACATTCTGAGTTCACCTGTCTTCTTCTTTACAAGCACAATCGGTGATGCATACTCCGATTCAATTGGCCGTATATAACCTATATAACCGTATATAAATATTTGCATCCCGTAGGGGATCACGAACCACATTTTGATGTCCGGCAATTACAATTCACTAATGCTGATGTGTGAATTCAATTGAGACTTTCTTTGCATTTTACTTTTTATTTTTTAACACTTTGTCCTTTGATTTACTTTCTATGGTTTGCTGCTTTAACCACTTCCTAATTATAGTACGGTGAGGTCTTTGTTTTAAAAGATATTAAATTCTAGGGAGAGTCTTGAAAATATCAACTTTTTCAATTTAAATACTTTTTAAATTTTTTTGTATTTTATTTTTGTATTTTTCGGTACGACATTACGTGTCCACCCATTCTATAGATCAAGAACAATTATAAATAGTATATGTCAATGCATGTTTATTAAAAATAAGATTGTTCCTTAAGGTATTACATGACTTTCAGTATTGGTTTTGTTTGTATTTTAAAAATGATTTGAGTATCGCATCCTTCTCCTTTCGGTATTTAAATCGGATTCTCGTATGAGACCCCACACAAACCCTGATAGACCCATAGATTTTAATTGTTGTTGAAATAGTTCTCCGTGTCCATTGCTTTCCTCTTAATTGGCCGGAAAGAAATTCAAGTGGGAATGCAGGAAATGTATTTTAAGGGACATGTTTGCTCCAATTTTTTATAATTTTTTTTATCAATTGTTGGACTATTCTAATATATAATTCAGTGACTTGCCGGTATGATCTCCAAGATGCTTTTTCATCTGAACTCAAAATAGAACCTGTGGGCCATCGAACAAACTTCCCTTAATCTTTGTAGTATATAGAAGTGGAAAAAGTCCTTTACGAGGTTAATGTGCAGTGTCGGAAATATTATATCATCGACCTTCCCTAGAGGTTCAAAGTGTACATTATGAATTCGCAAAGTAAGTGCTTCCCGTTTTGGCCAGTCCTTCCTTGAGTAATGCTCATGGCGATCTCGACTATCCCAGGGGCAAAGAAAGCAGCGATGATTTGTATAACCACCCTGCGATCATTGCTATAACGTTCAAGTCTTAGCAAATCTTCCATTGATGCTGCTTATATTTGATATATTCATATGGCGCTTCATTGTTTCATAGGATTATTTCTAATTCTCATTTTCATTGTGAAATAATATTGCTTGTAGGCTTTCTTTGCCGCTGTCAACAAATAAACTCCTTTGTGCCATACGTTTCGCCAAGTTCTGCCATCCTTCATCGAGTAGAATCGAGAGAATGATTGATGTCGGTTTCGGTAAAAAGACACGTTGAAGTTTTCCTTTAGAAGATTTGGCCCCTTTCACTGTGATGCTAATGTCTCAGCCTTATCTTTGGTAAAGTTGAAACCCCTTATGAAATCATTAAATTCTTCTTGACACGTTTACCTTCTCCGGTAAATCAGAATCTGTATACTTTGTGTTGTGCGATGCAACCAATTTATCCTGTGCTTGGATTTTTGAACTAGATGTCACAGGAAGCTGAAAACCACGTCCAGGTAATTACGGATAAATACATCTCGCATGTATTCCAATACCAATTTTTTCAATCATCAGAATCAGTATTTTTCCATATCATAGGATTTGAAAATTTTAAACTAATTTCTAAAAAAATATTGATTGCATACTATGTAATGTGGACTTACTGACATATGTGCTTGGCACGAAGCGCAAATAAATGTGGCGCCCAATCTTCTCCCCAGCTTTTGGGTTCAATTCCAAAGAAATTGTAATAAATATTTGGGAACTCTTCACTAAACTGTAATCTTGGTTTCGTATTTTCAGTATAAACACCACATATCTAAGATAACAAGTCAGGACTGTATTTGCAGACAAATTTGCGCACAGTGCTACTCATTATACTCGTACTTTAGTGGAGTAAACGAGTATATTGTATTCGTGCAAATGTATGTAACAGGCAGAAGGAAGCGTCTCCGACCCTATTAAGTATATATTCTCGATCAGCATCAACAGCCGAGTCGATCTAGCCATGCCCGTCTGTCCGTCCGTATGAACATCAAAATCTCGGAGACTATTTTATTTGCAAATGCATTCATTTTAAAGGATACACAAGTTATATAATTATACAATTTACAAGTTGAAGAAAGAAAGAATGGAAAACATACTAACAAATACGGTTTTCTTACTTTTTAAATTACATAGCTGCCTACAGTTATAACCCGATCTTAATGAAATATAGAAAATCGGTAGATTAGGTGCTTATGCACTTATAAACATCAACTATATGAGGTAAAATTTGTGGGAGATATAGATTTTATCGGAGTCCACGCACCAAATTTAGCTCTTATAGTCTCAAAAATCGAGGTGTTTTGTTGATAACGTTTTCATAGATATGCGAGGGTGAGAGAAACATGATGTGGCGCCCCACTATGAAAGTCTACATACCAAATTTGGTGACTCAAGCACTTATAGTCTCCGAGATCTAGGTGTTCATAAGGACGTAAAGACGGACAGCCTGTCAGACAGACAGACGGACATGGCTAGATCGATTCGACTGTTGATGCTGATCAAGCATATATATACTTTATGGTTTTTTTATGGATGTTTGACAAATGGGGTTCGAAATCTATCATAAAATCTATCATACTCAATTTCAATGTTGCCTAGTGTAATAAATACAAAAAAAATTATACATAAATGATTTAAAACATGCACCATATTTACTTTAAAGATACATCATATTAAATTTAATTATTACACCTAAACACAACTATGTCGATATTAAAAATGAGGTCAAGTGAGTGAGGAGACGCCGGTCTAGTTAAATCGGTTAAGGCTCAATGTTTATGTTGAAGTCCAACGGACAACCAAACTTGAGCCACTTCTCACTATGTAACATCAATCGGCAAGTAGTAACAGAATTTATTAATTCTTCTACGTTAGACTTGGTCGCTGTTTAGGAGCTGCGTTTTTGGAGAAGTCAATTCTCCTCATCAGTAACCGTTATAAAGCACATATGACAATTTTTAGCTTATATGACAACTGAACGCTGCAACTTAATAACCTCTATTTAATTGAATTTGAATTTGGTTTGATTTGGATGAGAAACAGAAAAGATATACTCCTAAGTGTTCATTCCGGAGCTATATGATATAGTTGTCCGATTTTTATTAGATCAGGCCAGTGAACGTGTGGATACCTTAAATGGAATAAGCCGCATTCGGTTTGATTTGGATGAAAAACAGAAAAGTTGTGCTCCTAAAAAACCATAAAGTATATTGTATTCTTGATCAGCATCAACAGCCGAGTCGATCTAGATATATCCGTCTGTCCGTCCGTATGAACACCTAGATCTCGGAGACTATAAGAGCCAGCAGTATTGTCAAGTATTTTCTCAAGAACTTTGCAGTGTTAAAATATGTCATATTTATATTTGTATGTTACAGGCTCACGTTTGTAATTGTTTTGTTTTCACATAATGAAGTCCAAAAGGGTGGGAGGATAATTCTTAATAAAACATGTTTTATTAAAAGTGTAAATAGTAAAATTTTCTATTTACTTTATCTACTATATTACTTTTTTTCTCTGTGTAGGCATTTTAATATACTTGTTTAATTCTACTAGGAGAGTTATCATTGACCATACGTTTAAAGAGACTATTATAGTTAAAACCAATGATATAATTAGAGTTATATTGTGGAATGTAGAGAGGGTCAAAGTGTCCAGTTATTCTACGAGAAACGAAAAAATGTCTTCTTGCCATCAAATGTATAGAAGTGTAAAGTAATTTAAATGTACCAAACGTCGTCAAAATAATTACACCAGCTCCTTATAACACCTAGAGTACCCTCTGCTTTACTGACGATAATAGATATATGTGAATCACTATAAAGTTTGTTTGAAAGCAAAAATAATATAATAGATAATAGATATATGTGAATCAATTTAAAGTTTGTTCTAATGCAAAAAGCAATATTAATTGTCTTACATACTATTTTTTGTTTCACCTTAAACTGTAAATATTTGTTATGAATCCGGATTAGAGTTATGCAAGCTCGAATCTTGATAATTAATTAGGACAACAGTACTTCCATTAAAAAATTAAAAGAGGAGTAAACTATGAGTTTCAATTATTTGTTATGTTAAACTTAAGGTAATAAAATTACATAATCTTACCAAATATATATAAATAGTTACTACTACTACTACTACTAATAGGTCATATGGTGTTGATGCCCATATACCTTAAAAGACTAAACCGATTGTATCAAATGAAAAATTATAATTCGTTGCTCGTGTTGAAGTTCTACTGATGTGAATATGAAGGAAATATCTAAAGGAATACGCTATGGGAGGCTTTTACTATAACAGAAAGGAAATGCTGCATAAGCATATTTATAAAAACGTAATATTAATTTTTTGAAATAGTTCTTAGAATTTAATACTTATTTTTTATTTAAAGTCTTTAGAGCACGTCCAGGAACAGAAAACTTATATTATGTAGCACAGATGTTTTAATTCTTGACCACTCCAGGATATTTAATGTCTTTTAACCTGTTCAATTCCTTCATTTAAACACTTCGGGTAAGGATAACCCACTTATTTTCTATTGGATTTTGATCAGGACTGCTTAATAACTAATCAATTCAACTATCTAAACCAATTAAGAACGCTACTATCGGTTACAGTTACATCGGTTACATCGCTACTATCGGTTACAGGTCGACAGTTAAATACACTGTACCTAATAAACCGCAATAAAGTAAGCCTCAATTTCGATGAAAAACAGACATTTGGTGTTCATTCCGAAAAAGTAGGTTCTATGGGGCTATATGCTTTGTTCGATCTGAATAAAATTTGGTCAACATACGTAAGGCACCCTAAAATGAATACAAATCGAATTAGGTTCAATTTGGATGAAAAACAAAAATGTTTAATTTTTTCCGAAAAAAAAATCAATTCAATGGGGGACTAATGATATCAAATTTGGTCAGTTGACGTAGATGCCTTTGTACCGGAGGTACAGGATATAAAAACAAGCTAAGTTGCCCATTCCAGTACACTTGAAGGTTTCTAAGACTGAAATGTAACAAATTTGGTTCAATTCGGAGAAAAAAAAACCGGTATACTAATAATTTATTACGAATCGGTTGATTATAATCATTATCTCCTTTAATTATAATCTGCCCCAAGCATTTGCATAGCTGCGTTAGTTCTGCGTCGTTTGCGGTTTAAATCGCTAAAAGCTATAGAGAGAAATTGCTGAGATATTACAATTTTGGAAAATCTGACCTTGCTGTTTTGACTATTACTCAAAAATGATACAACGAATTTTTAAAATCTTTACGCTTCTCCTTAAAGCCAATGATTATATGTCTTTATTTTCCATATACACTTTTAAATGTAAATATTTTGTTTTGATGGTGTATATTTATAAATAGGGAAAATGGTGTTTTCGGTGCGGAATCAGTCTTTAAGATTTGAAAATCGGTAGTATTAATTACCTCGCAAATCCCATTATAAGTTCTGACAAGCATGTCAATGTGCTTGATTTTTGTGTCATTCGAAATATACGCACTTTTGTTAAGACACTTAAATGACTTTTCGAACTCTGTTCGTCGTTTTTAATATATATGGTTATTTTCTTCCATTAAATATAGAGGAGTATTTTACAAAGGTTATTGTTTTACGACATCGAACGTCAGAGTTCTACCCAATGGGAAATACTCCGCATTGAATGTTCTCTGCCTATAAATTCATTGTCTTTCCCATGATTTGGCTAGTCATGATTAAATGTTATATTTAAATTTTTGTTTTTTTTTCTTATATTTTTCTATTGAATTTTAGATCTTATCTTAGTCATTGGCCGTGTTCATATATTTTTGCTTGATTCTCCTATTGTACAACTTATATAATCTCATAAAGGTGCTTACGCACATTAACATGACAATTATTATTAGTAAAATTGTAATTAATTCAAGTCGGGGGTCGTTACCTCGACTTCATTTATTGCATTGGCGGTTGAATCTACCGTTTTCGTATAAATGAGACCCATTTTGGGCCAGTATTTTAATATACGAAAATAGATATCCACTTTTTATTTTGAAATGAAAATAAATACATTCTTTTAAATTTTATTATTAATACTCCCTTTGAGTGAAATGAAATGTTTTACCGTAATTGACTGTGTCCATTTCTTACTTATTTTTCTTTTGCCTTGATTTTGGTTGAAAATACAGCTTAGTGTTTTTGTTTAATGTTTTTATAGAACTTAAACTTGACTATATTGGTTTGTTATGCTCGTACTCTAGTAGAGTAAACGAGTATATTGTATTTGTGCAAATGTATGTAACAGGCAGATCTAAGCGTCTAAGACCCCATAAAGTATATATATACTTGATCAGCACCTAGATCTCGGAGACTGTAAGAACCAGAGAGACCCATTTTGTTACGTAGACTCCCCTTGTGCACATAATCTACCGATTTGGTGAGTTTTGTTAAGCTCGTGATAATAATTGTAGACAAAATCGTTAAAAACATTTTGTATGACAACACGCCACCCCAAAAAAAAATGTTTATACTTTTGAATAAATGCTGAGTACAAGTATCTTATAGTCGGAATATCGTTGATAGCATTCTTACTAGTAATAGTAATAGTACAAGGGTATATTAAGTTGGTGAAATGTATGTAACAGGCAGGCGACCACATCCAGTATATATATTCTTGATCAGCACGACAAGCCGAGTCGATCTGGGTATGTACTTCTGTCCATTTTAATTTTCCACAAATATGTACCCAGATCAAGTGTATTTTATTTTTTGCTCCGCCTACTTTTTACCAATTTTCGTGTTCTAATACCCTGTACTTATAGTACGAGGGTATATTTGGTTTGTGAAAGGTATGTTATAGGCAGAAAGAACCGTTTCCGACCCCACAATTTATATATATTCTTGTTAATTAAGACAAACCCAGTCGATCTAGCTACTTCCGCCCATTTTAGTGTTTTTATTTGATAGATTTTTGTCAATAATTGGAGTTGAGCCAAATTTTGGGACTGTGTGCTATAGAGACATCATACATCCCCCATATAACAGAGTTTTTCGGAATTCGGGGTTCATTTATTCATGTTATTTGTTCATCCAAATATAGTTTGTATCCATGTTAAGAGGCCTCAAGTCCAAATTTGTCCAAAGTTGATCAAGAGCGGCTTTTATATATTTAATAGCGGCTTATTAGGTACAGGGTATCTAACAGTCGAGCAAGCTTGACTGTTGTTTCTTACTTGTTTTTTTGTATGTTTACTACTTTCACATGTTATGCCTTCCGACATGTACTCAGATTGAGCGAGCTCTCGCTAAATTTTACAATGCTTAATAATATTCAAATTATAATATATGTAATGTTGTGCGTTCTTGTAACGATGCTGGTCCCCTTGGGGTCAGCTTGCGGCGCTGGTGGCGGGTGTTCTCCAAAGGAGAACGTCCAGCTATATATGGTGGAGTATTGAACAATTTTTGATGTATTAAATCTATCTGGTGATGGGTGACGGATGGTATGTGTGCTTTTGGTTTTTTCATTAAATGCACTAGCTGTACTTCGAGTATCTGGCAACTGAGTCGTTCCATACAGGCTGATTTTTAATATTGTTTAATGCACTACTGAGACTATCAATTGCCGTCCTCATCCTTTGTTTAACGCCGCTGCGCTTCTCTCAGGCGATTTTTGTTCAAATTCCAGGTTTTCCTCCTGCGTTGGGGTTGCCGCTGTTGTAACCGATCTGGGGTTTGCGCATATGTACGTGGATAACATGTAAATAGAGGACGAACACAATTGAAAAATACAGAGGGACGTCTATGTAACCATGTAACGTCCAAACTGAGAAAGTTAGCTGCGTCGACTGGATTGGTCCACAGGGCTTCCGTTATAATGTGGGTCGGGTTAAGGGGGCACTTGAAGAGGTGTGCCGTGGTGGAGGGTTCGCTCAGGCATAGGGAGCAGAGGGCCGTAACATCTAGGCTTACTCTGGCTAGGTAACTGTTAAGATACCTAGAGTACCCCGATCTCAGCTGGGCCAAAGTGACTCGGGTGTGTCTCGGGAGTGTGGCTTCCACCTTATTTAGGGGCGGTGATCTGCCTCCGTACACAATATTGGCTGCAGCTCTGCCACGGACTCGGTGTGGATCGATCGTACGCCAGCTCCGATGTTCCCAGGAGTGGCGTGATATAGCAGGTGGTTGATGGACCCCGCCATTTTCCTGAGGTCAGGTCTGACTGGGTATGCCCTTGCTGACATATGTGGTCTGGTGGATGAGTGGGCAGCTGACACACAAAGAGGAACTGTGCGCAGGTTCTCCCATTGTGCCACGCTGTTGCACTGAGTCCACGATTAATTTGTACAATGCATTAACTTAGCTTAGCTTACAATCGTAAAATCAAAACAGAAGCAAACAGTGTAATATAATCCAGCTATAATCTGAAAATAATAATGCAATGCAGAAGGCAAACGAATGGAATTGTTTTAAAAATATTCCAATTTTAGAACTATGGTAAGCCTACTTACATAGATATAAGAAGCTTAGTTAATGAATATTATAAATCTGGAAAGACATTAGGTGAAATAGCAAAGCAGTTAAATCTGGCTAAGTCATCTGTGCAAGGTATTATACAATTTTTGAGACAAATGGCAACATGAATAATAAAATCGAAAATAGAGTCCGAACATCAGCAATAACAGCTCGTGATAAAAGAGCCCTGGCGACAATTGTGAAGACTGATCGCCGCCAATGTTTAAGAAATGTGGCATCTTAGGGGCTCAAGAAAATTGAAAATGTCTTCAGCGTGAATGGACGTCTGCAGTTGACACATATTGGATACCGGTTCGCAACGCCTCCTATTGTTGATCTATGTTTGTTGTTGTTGCCATATAGCCCTTGGCCCTCACTGGTCCGTATTAGTATACAGATAAATATGCAGACAAACAGACAGGCATAGTCGTAATCTAATACTCGTTTAGTATTGTTATTTAGTATTGTATTCGTCCAAATGTATGTAACAGGCAAAGGATGCGTTTCTAGCCCCATAAATTATATATTCTTGGTCAGCAACAAGAGTGGGGCTGATCTAACCATGTAATATATATCGAAGATTTTATAGTCTCCAAATTTGGTATACATATGTTTCGTCAGATCGTTTGTTGCCAAACCACCTCCCGCTCCCACAAATCGATAAAAACCTTATACCTCCAACATTTTGTGACATACATAGTTAAAACTTTCTTTATGTATGTATTGGCACATAGTCAACAGATTCGCAAAATTTCATTAAGATAGTTTAATCATTGTAGAAAAAATCGTAAAAAAAAACATTTTGAATGAAAGCACCCCACCTCCACAGTAAAATACCCTGTACCTCTAGTGAGCTGCTATATCATATAGCTGACCGTCAATTGTATAAAAAGCTTGCCTACTTATTAAATTATATACTAGCATCTTATACATATTCGGAATCTTAAGTAAAACGTTATTACTTGTTGATTTTATGCTGATTTATACTGCTAAAAACTATTGTCGTTTATTGTACTACAAGTTATTAAGATTTTACAATTATACATTCCTGACAGAAGCTGCAACTACACACACTCAGCACGAACACGGAAACCGGAAACTCCGAAAAAAGCACTCGCGAACTCGTATTAATAATATTTAACACTATTTGCATCTAATTAGATGGAAAGTTTAAAAACTATTGTATCATATCCAAAAAAAAAAAGATAAATAAACAAAGGTCATGCTACGCACTCGCATATTTAGTGCTCTGCAGTTTTTGACAGTGCATACAATGTTGTTTTCAGATATGCATTATATATTGTGAGATATGTGTACATACACACATACACATGCATAAAAAATATCTCATAAATTTTTGATTTGACCTTGAACTTGCTTTTGTCCACGAAAAGCACCAAGCAATACCAGTCATGTAAATAGTAGAAAAAGAATCAAAGTAAAAGTATACAGGGGTACAAATAGAGAGCGTTTCGGTGTTTACTTTGATTCCGCCTGATGTGTCTTTGCGCCGCTCTAAAACCGGCAAATTTTGTTTGCAATTAGGAAAATATATATAGTTTATGGATCGGAATCAGAATTAAATTTGGTTAACATACTTGGGGCCTCCTTAAATAAATAAAAACCAAATTCGCTTAGATTTGGATGAAAAAATTGGTTCTATGAGGTATGTGAATGTGGAGCCTCATAAAATAGATAAATCCAAATTTTGCTTGATTTGAATGAAAAACAAACATAGTTGTTTGATCTGAATAAAGTTTTGTCAATGAATGTATTGCCCCCTAAAAAGGATGCAAGCCTAACTTGGCTCAATTTGGAGGAAAAACAAACATTTTAAGTTAATTTCGAAAAAATCGGTTCTATAGTGGGTTATATGATATAAATGCCCAATCCGGATCTAATTTGTTCAGTTAATGTAGATGCTTCTTGGACATATAATACCAAAATTTGCTTCAATTCCAACGAAAAACAAAAAAAGCTATGAAATAAAAACAATAAAATTGGCGATAATCCACATGTATGGGCGGCGTTGAAAAAATAAAATAAATTATCTGGGTAAAGGATGGAGCATTGTCAGGACCTATGACGTACATTTTTTTTTTTTTTTTGACTTGTCGTTTTGGTATTTGTATCATATTATCTGTTTGTGTAGCAAACTGTAAATATGCGTTCTGATTCCCTTTATGGGTAAAAATTAGTATTCAAGAAAAGATTCATGAAGGTCAATTAAATTTGACATCAATATTGCCCCTCGGGTGCCGCCTCTTCAGGATGTTAATTTGAGCTTCATAATTTCAATTGTTCATTGTTAATCAGGCTTGACACACTGATCAAGAAAGAATTGGCGAAAAAGAGTATCACTTCATTAAATTTGACGACGAATATACTAAATTATTCAGCATTAAGAGTTTCCGTTATTGGAATTCACGAATTTTATAAAAAATTTTCCTAAAATAAAGTTTACATGATAATAGACAAATTAAATGTTTAGATGATCATTTGATACACTAATTTTCATACATGATATAACGAAAGATATTTGCATTTTATAAAACCTTTAAATGTTTTTCAATTAATTTATTTCCTCTCTCAGTATGCTTTTGTTTATCGTTAAATAGCGTCCAGATGAATTGACCTAAATAATGATACTCTGATTTTATGATTCACAATATGAATATATAGGTAAGTGTGTCATTACCACGACTAGATTGCATTATTGAACATAAACAAATACATATAAGTACTTATATGCTTCGGCAATGTATTTTCCCCTACTTCAAAATTTTGTCTACATGCATAAGTAAATACATATATGAACGAAGCAAACCGGTAGGGCTGTTTAATGTCATACCTGTGAAATATTTGCAATTATGACATGGTAAACTCCTTTCAGTTATAGGTGCTTATAAATATAGCAAATCCACCGCAATAATTAAATAACTTAATTATTTAAAATAAGATGTTTATTCAACACATATAATATCAGCCGATATATATATATATTTGGCGAAACCAGTAAATATAAATAAACTACGTACGAAGACACTTATCACAACGCTTATCAATCACACAATGTACACTCACTCTCTGTGAAACGGGTATGCCAACTCCGATTCCGCGTCGTGTCCCCGGATACTTATGCAGAGCGTAACTTTATAATAATTTCCGTTTGCGGCATCCTAATCTTGAACATCGATTTATAAACATAAACGCAATTAACATGGAGAAAAGCTGCCGGCATTTTTAGCTTCAAGCGCGCCACAAAAAAACTATAATTCCTTTAGAAGAGCCAGTACCACAGCAGCTCAGAGGCACAGAAATAGGCCACGCTTTTCCACAAACACTTAACCGATGCTCACATTTTCTTTTGCAAAACGAAAGTTTTTTTCAACTGAATACAAAAAATGTGCGAAAGTGTATTTAAACTCAATGTATAACCGATGAAAATATTGGACCGCCTTGCCTGACGAGATGGAAACGACTGATGCTTTCAGAATCAGCTTTTAAAAACATGTACCAGGACCAGATGCTTATACTATGCTCTTACAATAACCATATAATGTGCGCATGCCCCCTGCGCAGAGGCTGTGAGCTTTTGAGCAATAACTGTGACACTTATATACACATATATTCTGAATGAAAGCTTGCCTTTGAATCATCTGTTTTATGTGAAAAAGTAAGAACACAACAGTCGAGCTTGCTCGACAGTTAAACACCCTGTACCTATTAAATGTATAAAAACAGGACTTGGATGCAAACTAAATTTAGAAGAAAAACAAACATGAACGAAACATTACACCATATGATATTGTGTCTGATCTGAATAAAATTTTGTCTGTACATGTGGGGCCTTTTAAATGGATAAAGACCAAGCTTGGTTCGATTTGAACAAAACAAAAATTTTGTGTTAATTTCGAAGGAATCGGTTCTGTGGGGAATATGATATAGTTGCGCGATCTGAACAATATTTGGTATATAGATGTAAGGCATCATCAAATGAATTTAGTTAGATTTGGATGAAAAATAAAAATGTTTTATTGATTCCGAAAAAAACAATTCTATGATGGCTATATAACAAATTCAATTTTTTTCAGTTGATGTAGATGTCCCTAGATCATATAATATAATGAAAAAAAAGCTATGACATGAAAACACTAAAATTGGCGATAGTTTGTATGATGGCCACCCTAAAAAGTGAAAGCGACAAAAAAAACAAAGTAATCTTAATCTGGTGTCACATATTTATAGAAAGTAAATTAAATTTGAAGGCTCGTTCTCTTATTGTTTTCCGTATCTAGATTTTCATACAGCCGGACGGACCGAAGGACAGACGGAGGGACGGAAATGGCTAGATCGACTAGGCTCGTCCTGCTGATGGAGAATATATATTCTTTATAAGGTCGGAAACGCTTCTTTCTGCCTGTTACATACATTTCACAAATTTAATATTCCCTTGTACTCTAGCTACATTGTATAACAAACATTTTGGAGGTTCAAAATAAAATCACTGACCGAGAAAAGAACCGAAAATATTTCTGCTTATGCTGGAAAAATTTTGAAATTCTTTAGGGCGCTCTCTATTTCTCGTAATTTTCTTACTTTCAAAAATCCGACGTCTAACTGTTCTATACATCTACACAGGCGTGTGTTGCTTCACATCAATGACCGATAGAATTGTAACCACTAAAAAATAACACCACAGCACAACTTCACAGTTTAGTTCCTAATTTTGTTCTACTTTAACAATTCAAAGGGCGGCTGTGCCGCAGGCCAGAGCTTAACAGAACCAGCAGCGCAGTCGCAGCTGCATTTACATATTTAGAGAGCAATGGGCTAACTAATTAACAATTCCAATACAGTGGGCCCAATTAGACTTTAGTTGCAATTAATACTCATGATAAATTAAATGATTTAACATTGGCCTCTTTAAACAACCTTAGAGTTTCAAAATACATTAATTCACCTTAATATTTATATAAGTTCAAAGCAAAGCTCTTCATCTAAATTGAAAAGTAAAGGTACCAATTTGTGAATGGCACGTTCGAATATTCAAGTTTTGGGGCGATGAGCCTCGCCATCGTTCGGATTTGTGATGATCAGCCGCGAATTGAGGATGGCTTCCACATCGACCAGTACGGTTTCCACGTCTTTCTGACGTAGCAAAGCGCTGCCCATGGCCATGAGTAGTTGAGTTTTTCGAAGCTTGACCGCCGCTTCCCAGAGGCTATAGATGTGAAGGTTACGCCTTTGACCGCGGCAAAATTGTTAATGCAGTCCTTGAGATTATCAAGCATGAGCGTATCATCCACAGAATTGGAAGAATTTTCTCAATAAATGGTCTTCACTAATATAAATGATTTAGAATTTAGATCTGATCTGCGTTGGATGTGAAGCATACAAACACTCAATCCAGAGGTAACTGCAATTGGACCATAAAATTCTACTCCGCTGATCTCGAACGGTGTATTTGCGATTATTACCCATTATTTGCCAATAAAACCTTGTATCTAAAACAATGAACACACTTGCGAACTACAGCATTCCATTGTATGCCAGTTTTGATAAGCCATATTTGTTGACCAAGATTGAAAAGAGCATTTGCTGAAGATACAAGGTAATGAATTGACAGTCCTTTGCCATGAATAAAAAAAATTTGGTATTATGGGGCAATGATGCAAACGCCCAGCCACCCACCTGTAGCAACCACCATACATAGATGCCAACGTGGTGTGAGTCCAAAACTGATTCACCTTTTGAATTGAAGGCTGAATTCACTGGCTGTGCAGTGAATTTCGAAGCTTTTCTATATCGGCTTCGAATGATATGGTTTGCAGTATATAAAAGATTGCTATAAATGCCAAATTTAACTCTTTTGCAAGCTAAGTGCCTGCTTTAGCTCTTTTGATGAACCCAAACATGTATGCAACTACACATAGAATTTTCAAATATGATGATGAGCACTCAATCAACTCCACCAAGTAATGGAGACTCGCATCGGCCGCGATTATAAATGTGTCAAACTTCAGTGTGGGTTTTTGGCCATTAGGGTTAGCTGTATTTGAAAAACGTTACAGCTCTCTGGACTTACAGAGATTTTCAATTGGCGCTTTCGGGTTGAAGAGATGAGATGGTCTTCACTACAGCCAATGATTTAAAAATTGAGATGGGTCGCGACAACTTCCATTTGAGAGTACCTTTTGATAGTTTCTGCAGTAACTGCAAACGACGAATATCAAGTCTAAATAATGTAGGCGGTCTATATTGTAATGCTAAAGCTTTGATGGCTGGCTTCAACTGGAGGTGACGCTGCAGTGTGCATGTGCAGAAGAGTATGTTGTGACGATAGCTGTTTCTATCCCATTGTATTCGTGCAAATGAATGTAACAGGCACAAGGAAGCGTCTCCGACCCCATAAAGTATATATATTCTTGATCAGCATCAACTGCCGAGTCGATATAGCCATGTCCGCCTGTCCGTTCGTATGAAGACCTAGATGTCGGAGACTATAAGATCTAGGGTCACCAAATTTGGTATGCGGACACCCCTTGTGGGGCATCAGATCAAGTTCGTTTTAAAATTTTGCCACACCCCATCCCACCTCCGCGAATCGATAAAAAAAATTATATCTAAAACAAATTTTAACGAATTTAGTTGAAACTTGGATTTCATATATATAAGCACATAGTCTACCTATTTTCTAAATTTAATTAAGATCGGGTAATAATTGTAGACAAAAACGTAAGAAAACATTTTGTATGAGAGCACATGATCCCCAAAAAAATATGAAAAAGTGTTGCATATCTTCGAGTGTATCGAATATTAAATAAGGGCTGAGTGCGAGTATCTTATAGTCGGTATATCGACTATAGTTTTCGTTGTTGTTTGTTGTTGTTTTCGTTAGCATCCTCTGTTAATTTAAATTCTCTAGATGTCCTCAAATAGTTCCAAGTATATGGTAGTGTCAGTCTGTCGGTAGTGGATCGGGATGTTACGGTTATCTTAAGCGCTGCGAAACCACTTTAAGATGACTAGTGACCCCCTAAGTTGTAGTACAAATTCACTAGAAATCTGCCGAATGCTACAGAATATATTTTTATCCTCGATTTTTACGTGCACTTCGATCTCCTTTTCTTTCCTTTCGTGCCTTTCTCTTTCGGTTCTTGGCACTGTGGAAGTGCAGCTCGCAGTCAAGACAAGACGACACAGGCTATGATCGAAGGAGCACAGAAGGTCAAGGATCCGACTAACTTCCAACCCCACCGCTCTCATCAACGGGGCACTCGTGACCGTCTCGGAGCGGTATAACTCCCATCAGCCCTAAGGAAAATATTAGGTCAGCCAGTAAATCCCGCCTGGTGCAAAGCTTGCTATTGATGTCGAGAGTGAGGAAGGGGCAGCCTATTCGCGAAGCGTTGCTACGAACGCCACGGCCTGTACAACATCCGATAGTTGCTACTATCGGAGCTGCATCGCCGGAGCTATCGCCAATTCAAGAAGCTCCTAAGACTCTGAGACACACCTTGGAGATGATTAGATCGGCGCTAGAGGGTTGTCGATATAAACATATATAAACATATAAACTCACTGATGCGCTCGGAAATGGCCAATATTGCCGGTCTACATGAGGTGGCTTTTAGGTTACGCCCTACCGCCAAAGAGTCGATGTCGGCCATGATGACATCCGCCGGATACGCAAACCGCTCCCACGACGCCCCCCAATACGTCGGTGATGGCGTCTGTAGAGACACAAACAACTCCCACGCCAATGCCTTCTCGAACGATAATTGCCAAGGAAAACTTTCCTGTGGCAAAAAATACACCAAAAAGAATGCGGAACTCAGCATTATCCGAGCAACGGAATACACCGCCCTAAAAAAGCAAACGCCATGATAAAAGCCTGTTGTTGATCCTGTTGGTGCCCCCAGCAAAAAAAGCACCTGCACCGCTAAAGCACCTATGCGGAGATGTACATGGCATACGGAAGACAGCAAAGGGCGACCTCCTGATGCGCGTCAATAAAAAAACAAGCGCACAGTACAGTCGAGCTGCAAGATGCAGTTTGAAAGGCCTTGGGAAGCTGCGCTGCCGTCGAAGCACTGACAAAAACGGTTCAAGTCGAAATTCGCGACCTATATCAGTTGGCGACTAAGGAAGAAATTGTCGAGGCGGTGAGGCAAGTCACAAAAGACCCATCACTGACCGAGGAAGCGGTTAGATCACTACGGGCGTCGAGAAGTGCAGTGCAGACGGCTACGCTGCTGCTGCCTACCTCAAAAGCTAAGGTTTTGGTAAACCTGGGGATATCCGTATTGGATGGGTAGTTTGCCGCATCCGGCCCATCATAGAACCAAAGCGATGCTTCAGATGCCTCGAATACGGGCACATCGCAAGCAACTGCACCAGTGCAGCTTCCTTCAAGGATGCGTGCTTCAGATGTGGAGAGCCCGGTCACGAAGTCAAAAGCTGCAAAAAGCCTCCAAAATGCACGAAAAACGCCGAGAAGGCTACGGACCATCCAACTGGTAGCTTCAGATGCCCGGTATATCGCGAAGCGGTCAACAAATTAAAATGTTAAGGCTACTACAATTGAACCTTAACCATAGCATTGCCGCCAAAGCACTGCTGGACCAAACCATAAGGGAGGATAGCATCCATGTTATCATTCTCAACGAACCTCACTACCGAGAATCATCTTGCAGCCGGCTTTGGGCCTCCGATCCTAGTGGGAAAAAGGCACTGGGCGAGCTAAGCTAGAGCTTACCAAATGGTGGCGCAACTCGTCCAGACGTGTGACAAAAGCATGAGGCAACGAAGGCCGAAAAGGCGTCAGCATGTCCCCAAATACTGGTCGAACGAGTCGAGAGTAGACGCTCGCTGAACTTGTCTGCAAGCCAAAAGACGCTACCAACGCTCGCGCGGAAGGCCAAGATTCGTAGAGAGGCAATTGGAGTGTCACCAGGCTAGAAGACATCTAAAGATGGCTATCCGCAACAGTAAGCGAGAATGTTCCTCGAACTGTGTGATTCTGCGGAACAGGACCCATGGGGTAAGGCATGTAAGCTCGTAGTGAAGAGGATCTACGCAGGCAAGCAAGAATCACCAACCGACGCTAACGAACTAAAGTTCATCGTGGAGACATCTTTCCTTCGAGACTCAACCACCAACCCAGTCAAGCATCCTCACCATCACCGATCGATGAGATCCTGACGGCCGCCAGGAGCCTAAAGCTTAATAAGGCCCCCGGGACAGATGGAGTCCCATCCCCACCCCCGAACGTGTTCGTGGAATTGTTTACGAGTGCTTCAGAGAGAGAGCCTTCCCCAGTATATGGAAAAAACAACCGTTGGTGCTACTTCCTAAGCCTGGGAAACCTCACCAAGATCCATCATCTTTTTTTTCGGTCAAAATGCCTACACGATGCGATTAGAGAAGCCCATCTGCTCCCGCTTGGAGTCAGCAATAAAAACAGCGGGCGTAGGGAAGCCAAGGAGATCCAACTTTTGTAAAGTTGACAGCGATTTACCAAGCCAAATGCTTTGCTGAATTCAGTATAAATGACGTCAGCTTGTATTTTATTCTTAAATCCTTGAATGACATAAAACGAAAATTCAAGTAAAGTAGTGATGGTTCATATGCTTCATAAGCCCATTCTGAGAAGATGAAATTATAGAACCACAAGAATGTTGTAACTGTGAAGTTATGATTTTTTCAAAAAGCTTAAGGATAGCGGTCACTTTTGATATGCCCCTAGAGTTTTGGGCACATGCTTTCTCATTATTTAATAGAGAGGCATGATAATCGACTCTTTTCAGAAAGGAGGGAAGGAAAATACATCCAGGTACACCATCAGGACCAGGAAAAAAATTTGGCTTAACGAACCTTCCAGAGTGTTTGAACTTCCTAAAGAGTCCAGATTTGTTATTTTTTAAGTTGGACAACTGTGAAAAATCCAAGGTGGCTTTTTAAGCCTAACTGAAATATTAAGCCGAACTAAATATTTAAAAAAGGAATGCCGAATTCCTTAAAAGAGGTCTACCGAACTGTCAATATCCGTACAAGTATATAAATATGACCAGTCGGCTTCAGACTAACAAAATCAGCCTTTTTTTTTGTTTTCCAATTTTCGAGGAAGGAGACGTGTTGCCATTCGGCTCTCCGGTTTAAAAAAAAAAAATGAGGCAATTGATGTTTTTCCTGTTGCTCACGCTGCCCATCATAATATGCACCTTTCGCCAGATCACGAATTCAGTGCTTTTGCTTTTGGAATTCCTCATTGGTTTCACAAACAAAACCGACCAGGAATTAATCATTCACTCGATGTAGGCCTCTTTCCACTATCAAATGGACTATAACGACTCCATCCAGAACTTCTCCGCCGTGACGTATTATAGTGAGGTGAAGTCGGGCATTGAATCCACCGTCTCCTATACATTCCTGCCCTCGGATCAGTTTGCTGCACGTCCCCTTGGCCTGAACATTGCTCTGGCGTATAGTGATACCAATGACATTAGCTACCAAGAGGCTGTTTTTAATGAAACTATGCTCATTTGAGTAGTGGATGAGGGCTGGATGGTGAGGCCTTCTTCCTGTAAGTTCTGCTCGCTGGCATTGTGGTCCTGCTATTAGTCATTGGCTAGCAGTATTTGCTGGGCAGCTCTGGCAAGCGCAAGCGTGCCGCCGCCAAGAGGGTGACCAAAACTGGCACTGCTAATGATAGCACCATCGATTACGATTGGGTTCCTCAGGAGAGTGCTATAAAGTGAATTTGCTCCGCTTAATTTTTTCAGAACCCTAAATAATTGTATAACTTTGTTATGTCAAAACGAAAATCAGCTGTCCTTCCCGCTTCTTTATCTTATATAACCACTTAAGCAAATACAGCCCATTTGGTTGCAGAGTTCTTTCAAAGAACTTATTCCTCTCTCATGTGTCGGTATAATCAGACATATCCTTATAACTTATAGAGGTCTTATTACATCCTCCCTCCCCTAGTTACTTAAGCCTTATTGCTTAATGAACTTATTTTTATTAAGCCTAACATTTTGCCAGCTTCTGATAACGTTCCGGTGTGCATTCTCAGGTTCTGTGATAATGCGGTTTGTAAGCCGATTTTTAAGCTTTTTGATGTATCTTTGAATTCTTCGTCTTTCCCTTCTTTCTGAAAAGAGTCGTTTACTATTCCAATCCATAAAAAGGGTATTAAGACTTATGCCCAAAACTACACAGGCGTATTAAAACGGTCTAATTTCACTACAATTTTCTTTATTTGTAATACAAGGATTTAAGAATAAAATGCAAACTGACATCATATACACTGACTTTAGCAAAGCGCTTGACTCGGTAAACCACTGTTTACTTATCCATAAGTTAGCTTCGCATCCCATCTTAAGTGGATCTCCGGCTACCTTAATCTCAGAACTCAAAAAGTTGTTTTTAATGACTCTTACTCTAAGCCCCTTAGGGTTACATCAGGAGCACCTCAGGGTATCCCCCTCGGTCCCACTCTTCACTTTATTTATCAACGATCTGCCTCAGGCTCTTATGTACGCCGACGACGTTAAAATCTGTCTGTCCTTCAGGAGGTAGGACCTTCTTTTACTTATTTTCATTTTCATTGGCAGCCGGGGCACTGGGCGTTGGTTGTCATGCCCTATACTCATCAAGCGTGACTCGTATGCACATATGAGACGAACTTATGAACTTCTTACACAAACTTGTTACATCTTACTTTTTTTTCTCCACGCCTTTGTTGCTACTGCTGTTCGGCATATAAAACTTCCCTTATTGGTTCTTGTTTTTTGTTTTCTTAGCTGTCATATTCCGTCGGAATCCTTGATTTCGGCCGCATCCCACTGTAATTAATTAACAGCACAAAATGGATACAAAAATCAAAAATTGAACCTGCCACAGTTCTAAGCTCTTTTCACATTAAGTCTAGCTTGTAGATTTTGTTACATTTTCCTTTACGCTAAGAGTATAGTTTGTAGGCAATTTCCGCAAGAAGCAACAATATGGATTTTGTTACCAAAGCCCCCATAGAAATTAACAATTACGCTCAACAACATGGTCCAGCGAAAACATAAAACCACAGAATGTTTCACTAACAGGAGACCAGCAACACGATGAGGCCCAGCATCATGACTTCCGGCAACATGTCCCAGCAACATCAACCGTTAGCATGTTTCGACCAGCAACATACACGTACACACAAAGCAAAGCACTGACAGTCACCCATACATGCAAACCTGGAAGTGAGCTGCGCAAGCGCTTACCTGGCCTGCGCATAGACGAAAAGCGGATAAGGGAGACAACAATAAGAAGCTGGTAAGCTAACCTCCTAGTGTGCCCTATATTCGGTTCGACTCATGACTTTTGTCACATTTTCCCTCAGCAGTAGCGACTGGAGTTGAGTGGTCTCACATAGAGATACTTGCATGAGCGAAGACACCTGCTGAATGTGTAGATATATCATCTATTTGGTCATACGAAAAGGTGAGACACTTCCTCTTGCACCCTCTAGTTAGGTCAATTCATTTTTTTCAGCACACTATCGAGATACATTCGGGAGTGTTCCTTTGCCTATTTGGTAATACCAGATGGTAAATTACTTTAATGGTGCATCCTGCAGTTGCGTGATTTCGCAACTAACAAAGCTTTCCTCGTCGGTCAATGTATTGCCTCGTATTTCCCTGGACCAAGCCTGTGTTTACAAATGTAAGAATCAGATGAATAAAAGTATCCGGGGCGATAAGAACAGTCGCTCCGCCTCAAACACCAACTCTACTGGGTCCTTTCAACAAATTATTTAAATTCCACATGACGACCGTGACTAAGGTCAAAATAGATATGGACACGGAGGAACAACAACGACAGCATATATTTATATATATATATATATATATATATATATAATTCTTTCAACTCCAAAATGGTTGTCCAAACTGAAACCAATCTAATCCGGTTGATTTTTAAGCTCAAGCGTGCAGATGTAATGAACATCTGGTAAAAAATTTAGCTCTGTTTCACTTAAGCCTTCAGAAATCTCGGGTTTCAAACAAACGGAGTGAGTCTTCTTTGTCTGCACGCTGGTTAAGTTCAAAATTCATTCAGATCAGACTACTATATCTTATAGCTCCCTTATACGTTATTGTTGTGTAAACAAAGTTCGTCTGTTCAATGTCTTCTTTACAAGATGTTCATTAAGAATCCTTTTCCAGAACATCTAATAAACAGACTCATAAATGAAACTGACTTAATCCAGGAAACTTGTATATATGTTTGCTGGCCTTAACTTTTCATCGCATATTGTGTATGCAATTCTGATCACAATTTCGCCGTGTTTATTTTCTGTTATAATTAATTAGTCGTCCAGTTTGGTGTACCAGTCAAATATCAATCGTCCCGAATATTTGGCTATATACCGTATTATTGTTTATGAAGTTGTTGTTGTCTTTTATGCAAAGCTGTAATATCTCTTTAAATTTGTTTTTCGGTACGTTTGTGTATGGTGTCAGATCCGTCCATGTTTGCTTTGTGTTGTTTCTAGCTAGAGATATTGCTATGTTTGTTAATAATAACAAAAACGCCAAATGGCGTTTTTTATACTGTATATATCAGGCGTGATTTTGATCATTGGTAGCTGAAGTTGAGCTGAAGTTTGAGTTTTTGGTCTATATATTCTTGCTTGTATTATTCTGTAATAATCGAATTGTTTTTCTTCATTAGTTGTGTTGTGGCATCGTTTTATATGTTGCTCTGTCAATTAACATTTGATTCATTTTCTCTTTGTATTCCCTTTAGTATATTGCTTCGGTCTTGTTCTGATAGTGTTATCATAAGTTTCCCTGCATGAGCTTTCATAAAATGTTGTGTCTTCAGCTATTTTTCTGATGATTTCGCCGTACTTATTTGTTTTGTAATTTTGTTAAAAATTAATGATTCTATTTGTTCATTTTTGCCTTGCTATCTCCTTTTCTTTATCATCCTAGGTTATCTGAATTCCCTGTTCTAAGTCGGCTATTATGTGTATTGCTGATACGTTATCTCTGGTGACTATTAGTGCAAATTTTGGAGTAGACATTGGATCTCTTCAGGGATTACTATGTTGGTTTTATTTATAAGCCGTTCTATGATTTTTATCCCAAACAATCCAAATTTAGATTTTATCGGCTGGCATGATTTGATGGAGATCTCACAACTATATCATACAGCTACCATATAACCGATTGCTATCGAATGAACCTTTATTAGCTGAACTTGTATTTCATGTGTGATGTTTGTGTTTATATAATTATGTTTGATTGTGTATATTTATGAATGTTTTTTAAACGGTTTTACCCATTTCGTCTACAATTCCAATCCAATTTTAGTCAGATCGCCAGATGGGAGATGTTATCGATTTGCGGGGCGTGTACACTAGGGAAGTTTACATACCAAATTTGGTGACTCTAGGCTTATAGTCTCCGATATCTGTGTGCTCATCCGGGCGGACAGACGGATAAAGCTAAAAAATAAGGTGATTTTTCGTATTTCTCGGGCTACGTGTTATTTTTATTTTTCTAGCTTGACGTCTTAATAAGTGAAGGAGAAGTGAGAATAAAAAAAGGATTGCTTATGTTTGGGCATGCATTTGCAAATCGTTTACGCTCAGTTCTAGATTTTTTTTTAAGATAATTAAGATATTAAATTCTAGAGTATTCTGTGCTTATTTTGAGAATGAAAAACTCTTATTTTAAGTACTTCAGACTTGATTCAAGATATATTTTCATATTTTAAAACAATTAAAGGGCATTTTGAAATTTAAGAATTATTTGTACTCCATTTAAGTATTTTCAAGTATTTAAATTCGAGAGTTTTTTAGTACGAAAATTTTTTAATTCAAGTATCCCCAATTC
The DNA here is from genome assembly GCA_037043425.1 of Hirtodrosophila duncani. Lineage (NCBI taxonomy): Eukaryota > Metazoa > Arthropoda > Insecta > Diptera > Drosophilidae > Hirtodrosophila > Hirtodrosophila duncani. The sequence goes on along the minus strand of JBAMBM010000828.1, from coordinate 944,884 downwards.
TAGTATTTTCCTCTGAGTGTAGACTTCGTAAACATGTCCCCAGCATATGCTGGCCTGATCAACCGCAGTATTAGTTTGTTTTTGACAGATACAGATGGCCATATTGTAATTTTTACATTGAGCAGACCAAACATAAACACTTACTGTTTATGAGAAAAACGCAAAAATCCATTAAAGTGGACCTTTGACCTTGAATTACTTGTTTTGAGGAAAAGGATGGACACTTTTAGGAATTCATTTGAAATGACGTTTCCAACATCTGTCCTAATACTTAGATTTATGTGAATTATAATAGACCTATTTGTGTTATCAATATCAACACAAACTTATCTAGCTTTAACAATTTCTCAAAGGACGCAAAATTATGCCAACTTAGTGGTCTAGAAGTGAAGAAATTTGTATCGAATTTTAAAATTATTAATATATACATTAATTTAGGTATAATACAGTTTTCATACATGCAGTTTCGCCATAGAAAAATTCTTTGTGTTTTTTTCTCATACGGAGCTAATATGTAATAAAACCAAGTAAGAACGATATAGTCGATATTCTGACCAAAAGATAATTATTCAGCAATTATTCAATATTTTTTTTTTGTTGTGTTAGGCGTGAAATCGTGCGAAATCGGGCATATCAAAAAGTGTAAATATTCAAGGGCAGCGTATAAAATATTAAGAAACATCTATCAGCCAACTGGCCCAGTGGGATAAGTTTCATTATTTAAAATGTTTTTGTATATGCGCATGTCTGAAGACGATGCAATGCAAGAATATTTAACGAGTTCGGAAGTATCATAGAGCAATTGCAAGAAATTGTGATACCTCTACAAGAAGAGCTATTCACAATAATGTTATTGGCAAGTCTGCCAAATGCGTTCGAAAATCTAGTAGTGGCATTAGAATCACGTGACGAACTTCCAACACTCGACTTTGAAATTAAACTTACTGTATATGTGAATATGCCGGAATTGTACAAGCATTAGTGGCCAGACCAAATAATGGTGCACAGAGAAAATGTAACAGCGCGATTATTCGAATGAGCAACGTAAAGGCAATCGCGATAAACGGTACAAAAGTAACCTAAAATATTATAGGTGCGATCGAAGAGGTAATTTCCAAAATCAGTGTCGTCAAAAAAAATCCGAAGACAAGGTTAAAGAGGAGAATGTAAATCATTATTTTCTTTGTACAATGTGAGCAACAGTGTCTCTCCAACAACCAAAGACTAGTGTTTAGATAGCGGTTCAACAGCTCCTAAATTCATAGAAGCTTATGGTCGCGGTGATGTAAAAATTAAAACATCAAGTTATGATTTATTATTTAAATATGTACTTTATGTGCCAACGCTGATATGTAACTTTGAGTCTGTCAGCAAATCCGTAAATAATGGGCGCAGTGTGATATTCAAAGGGAAGCTCGCATATGTAAATGGCAAAAACGGCGAAAATTTGTTAACAGCAAAGTAAGTAGGTGATTTGTGTTTGTGCAATATACAGGAATGCAATCAAATATTGTATTATGGTACTCAAAACACAAATGACTTAATAACGTGGCATAATCGGCACGGCCATGTAAACATAAATAGTTTAATGGAATTGAAAGAAAAGCATTAGAGAACGGTCAAAAATTTGCGTTAAAGTAAAATATGTGTGAAGCCATTCAAAAGCTCAGAAAATAAAAGCAATGAGTTGTTACAAGTTGTGCATAATGATGTTTGTGGACCGATTAATGTACCACCAATTGGCGGATCGAGATATTTAGTAACAATGGTAGACGATAAATCACGTTTAGTTCATGGATACCGAATCCCGGTACTGAATATATAAACAACGCGTTCGACTGATATTTGGATGATAATGGAATCATCGGGCAACTTTCTACTCTCCATACTTCGCAGCAAAATGGTGTGACCGAGAGAATGAATCGCACACTGGTGGAGATGGCTAGCAACATGATATTAAATGCAGGTTTGGAAGAGAAATTTTCGGCTCAGGCAGTGCATACAGCAGCTTATTTGAGAAATCGATCTCCAATAAAAGCACTGGTAAACATGACACTATATGAGGTTTGGTATGGCGGAAAACCTACGGAAAGTCACCTGCAAACGTTTGATTGTATGGCAATTGCATTAAATAAAACAGAGCATAAGAAATTCCGCCCAAGAGGGAGAGAATGGGTAATAGTCGGATATTCTGGCACAAGCAAAGCTTACGGTTTGTACGACAAGAAAAATAACAAGATGATAGTAAGCAGAGACGTTCGTTTAATTGAGTGTTTGCTAAAACAAAATACTAATACGCCAATTGCCGAAAGTCAAGCACAGCCAGTACAGAGCGAGAGGGAAATGTTACTTGAAGAGAGTGATGAAGGAAGCAGCGACGAAAGCAATGCAGTACAATACAACGAAGATAATAATGCAGAGGTCGACGAGAGGCACGGCAGAGACAAACCTAAGCTGATAAGAACTGGATTAAGTGAGAGACCAAAAAGCAGTATAATTCGGTAAACATGTTAAGCAGTGATCAGCAGCACCACTAACAGTGGTGGGCAGCTATACAAGCGGAGTTCGACGCATTGATTAAAAACTGGACCTGGGAGTACGTACAACTGCCTCCTGGTCAAAAAACAATAGCAGTTGTTGGGTGTATGCCAACAAAAGAGGTCCCAATGGAGGCTTGTTGCCAAAAGCTGTAGCCAAGACGATGGCGTTACCTACAATGAAACATTTTCACCTGTCGTCAGATACGCAACAATTCCGATGATCTTGGCAATCGCAGCAGAATTGGAGTTTCATGTGCACCAATTGGACGTATCAATTTAAATGAGGAGATCTACACGAAGCAGCCCGATAAGTCCGAGCAGCATGATGGTCAGGTGTTGAGACTCGAGAAATCCTTATATGGACTCAAACAATCTGGATAGATGTGGAACCTCAAACTAGATGAAGTCTTACGGCGAAATAGCAAGTGAGACATGTCTATACACTCGTCATAAAGGCACGAATATCAGCATCATAGCAGTATATGTTGATGATCTAATGATCTGCAGTTCAGATCATGGTGAGTTATATTCCATTAAACAAGTACGCGTACGGCGTCGACAACATTGGTTCCAGGCTTTCAAGTAAAATGTGACAGCCAGACGTGTATACCAGTGGACCAGACGGAGTATCAGTCACTTCGACGAGACCAGATATCCTACAATCTGTGTGCAAGCTGTCGCAGCGGCACACCAACCCGCACAGTGAGCATTTAGCAGCAGCAAAGCAGACCTGAACTGTAGACCTGAATTTCAAGTATCATAAAACCGGAGAGATGGTGACCGGATACGTGGATGCAGATTGTGATGGCGAGGCAGCCGATCGCAAATCCTACAGTGGCCATGCTTTCATCCTGGGTGGCAGCACTTTTTCATGGGAAAGCAAGAAGCAAACGTAACAGGCGTTGAGTAGCTCAGAAACCGAAGCTGAAGCAGCAAGCGAAGCGGTATATATAAGAAAATTTTTGAATGAAATTAAATTGTATTTGAATGAGAAACAAATTGTCATTTATGGAGATAACCTTAGTGCTATGAATTTAGTTAAAAGCCCGGAATATCATGCTCGCAGTATGTTCGAGAAATTTAAATGTAATTGATCTTAAATATTGTCTTACTGAAAATAATAGCGCAGACCTGTTAACAAAGAATCTATGTAAAGTCAAACAAGAGAAATTCACAATTTTGTTAGGTCTGAATAAATTTAACCCGTAGCGAATACTAGTGTACCTGATTTCGATTTGTATTGAGGGGGAGTGTTGAAATATGCAATACCTAATAATGTCGAATGGAATCCACTCTAATTTGTAAGCTTTCTCTCTGGCACTCTAGCGCACTCTAATAATAAATTCCAACAAAAACTGGATCGATTTGCGGGGGCGGGAGGGGGAAACATTTTAAAACAAACCTGATCTGACACCCCAATAGGGGAGTGTACAAAGCAAATTTGCTAACTCTAGCTCTTATAGTCTTTGAGATCTAGGTGTTCATACGGACGTAGAGACGGACATGGCTACATCGACTTGGCTGTTGATGCGAATCAAGGAATCAAGGGGTCGGAAACGCTTCCTTTTGTCTGTTACATGCATTTGAACGAATACAATCTATTCGTTTACTCTACTAGAGTAGGAGTAGAAAATATACAGTCAAAACTAATGATTGAAATGTACAAGTTTGTAAGAGTAATAAATAGATAAATTCATGTTCTTTAAGGAAACGTAAAGCTTTTGAAAATCGGTTGTGACATTCTGGAGTAAGGATCAACACTAGAAGCTAACATCTGAAAAAACTAAAAAATACAGGCTGAAAAAAAACTCTAACAAAAAACAAGTAAGAAAGCCACAGTCGAGCTGGCTTGACAGTCAAATATCCTGCAATCAATAAACCACAATAAAGTATAACAAACCTGATTAACCGCGGACAAATTCGGACTTGGGGGCTCATAAAATGGACAAAAACTAAATTTGGCCGATTTACATGAAAAACAAATATTTGGTATTCATTCCGAAAAGAAATCGAAAAGAATCGGTTAATGGGAGCACCCTAAAAAGTGGGCGTGGCAAACAATAAAATAAGCTTGATCTGGGTATATGATATAGTATGGGGGCTATATGATATAGTTGCTCAATCCAAATAAAACACTTCTTTCTGCCTGTTACACACATTTCATAAACTTAGTTTACCCTTGTACTATAAGTACAGGGTATAACAAGTAAGAACGCTATAGTCGATATTTGATTATTAAATATTTGACATACTCAAAAGTACTCTACAATTATTATATTGTGGGATATAAAAGGATTTCATTGATTTGCGGGGCCGGAGGGGGCGTGGTAAAATTTTAAAACGAACGATCTAACGCCCCAAAAGGGGAGTCTACATACCAAATTTGTGACTTTAGCTCTCATAGTCTCTGAGATCTAGGTGTTCATACAGACGGTGATGATGATGATGATGATGATGCTGATCAAGAATATATATATTTTATGGGGTTGGAAACGCGTCCTTTTGCCCGTTACATACATTTGCACGAATATAATACACTGGTTTACTCCACTACGAGTATAAAAGGTACCATTGACAAATTTTTGGTTTTTTTTCATCTGGAATTTTTTTTTTTTTTTTTGTTTGCTTTACGCTCTATGTCTACTATATGATATAGTTGTCCGATCTGGATGAATCTTAAACTTAACCAGCGTGATAAAAAAAAGCCACTGGTTCATTTCAGTTCTGTAGCTCTTAAGACTTCTGAGATATTTGTGTTTAAACTGACAGACAGTCGGTCGGACATTGCTATTTCTTGTTATACTGATCAAGAATATTATTTATATGGTCGGGAATGCATCTTTCTATGAATAGCAAACTTTATTACAAAATTAATATACATTCAAATTTTTTGTGAATGGTATAAACAGATCAATACATTGTCATTTTCACAAGTTATCTATTTATCGAACTCATTGAATCGATAGCTTCATTTGATCTTTGCTCCTCACCCTTCCACTACAGTTGTTTCAAGATTTACTCCGCTTTTGCTGAAAACTCCGCTTTTGCTGAAGACCCAATCCATCCTTCATTAGACGAGACTATGTAGATTCATATTGCTGCACTACCAGCATCTTCTAACTTGCCGGCTAGAACCCATTAATTTAGACTTAACGAAGTCATCCTGGTCATATTTGTATGCTTGTATGTATATGGACAGTGGGGTAGACTTCGTTTACAAAAATCTGCATTCCTTTTTTTTAATATTACCTAGTATCCCACTTAGGCTTAATAAGATACCGTTCTTAGCGCCACAGATATCTATCTTTAAAAATATTAAATCTAGATTATATAGCTGCTCGTTGAAGGTTCTCCGTGCTTAATACTGAGCTCTATAAGGCATATTTGCAACTCCGTAGGGTTCCTATTTTCTCAGGAAAAAAATATAAGCAATTTTATAACTTTGTTAATTTAACAGTCCCACCGTTTTCGCTTTCTTATATAAACACTAAAGCAAATACAGATCAAGATAGGGCAAGATCTTTCAGACAACTTATTCTTCTCTTATGTATGGAACCGATTAGATATATTTTTGTTAAAAAGTAATGAACTTATACTAACTACTCCCCCAGGTACTGTGCTATTACTTTGTGCATGCCAAGATTGAACTATCTCTGAATATTCATATTTCCTCTGCCTGATATCTGGAAGGACTCGCTTATCATTCATCTCCATAAAAAAAAGGGAGCAAGACTGATGCTCCGACTGCAGCGGCATATCCAGCCTTTGCCACTTGAACGTATTTCGCATTGTACGTCAACATCCGACTAATAACACTAGGTAACAAAACTTAAATTAGTTTGTATCGATCTCGCCAAGGCCTTTGCGGTTAATCTGGAGCGGCTTAGGAGCTCTAAGGCGCCTGGATAAGCCTGGATGCTCCATAAGACCGACAAGCGACCTGATAACCTGGACTTATACAGTCCCTATGAGCTAGCTTCCAGACTTCGTCAAGATACTCGAGCGATGCATGCTGCAGAATGTTGGCTTCGCAGGCTGTCAGAGAAGCCATCCCAAGGTTCCAGTTTGGGTTCAGCTCAGGCACGGCACCCCCGCGCCTTTCCATAGAGTCGTCAACCACATCTTAGTAGGCTTCCATGAGAAACAGTACGTGGTGGCACCTTCCTGGACATCCAGCAAGCGATTGATATGGTGGCATGATGGGCTACTCTTCAAACTGAAGGCTCTTCTGAACCTACAGCTCTATACACTGGTGCAAAGTTTCCTCCAGGAGAGGACCTTCGTAGCAGTCCAGGATGGAGCCTGCTCTTGCGTCAAGCACATACGAGTCGGTCTGCCACAAGGCAGTGTGGTGGGAATCACATTGCACAGCCCATTCACGCATGACATGCCAACGGGTGGATTCATCCCCACTGCTCCTCAACGGGACATAATGATGTGCACTTTCACCGATAGCACAGCTATCCTGGCCTCTACTTAGCCACTGATATGCTTCAGGAGTAACTGAAGCAGTTTGGCAATTGAGTCGAGGGAGAAAACCGCCGCGAACCCACACAAATATGTCACAGTGACGTACTCGCTCAGGCGCGATTCCTGTCTAGGGCTCTTCCTAACAGAGAACGGCTACAAGCCACCGGATGTTAAGGAGCACCGGGTAAATGTAGGGTGATTTTGACACCCGAGTGACAACTGAGTATGATCGCTCTTACAATAATGCATGGGAGCTTGGGCACACAAGCAATAAACGCAAGCAGGTAAGTTTTTGCATATGTGCGTATGACATAAGTCGGTGCAACGGCATCGAATGATGAAATGGTGAAAAGAGAAGCGCAAAAATAAAAAATGTACGGAGTGTCTTGGGTTATGTTAGGGTTTCTTTTGTGTTGCTTTTTTAGCACCTGCTACTGCATAAGAATTAACTTAATTTTTATTTATTTATTTTAATTTAATTATTTTAATTTATTTATTCATTTAATAACATTAATCAATTAATATACATATAAATCTAATAAATGTTTGAATTAAATTATAATTTTAAATTTGTATAATAAAATTGTAAGAACAGCAAATTGTCTACCATACGTGTTTTGCCAACTTCAATTTATTACGCATTGCTTGCACTTGCGCTTATTCCTACATTAGTTTTGAGTATGAGTGGCACCGACAAGCGTTGTCTAAAAATGCCTGTATACATGTAAAAACATGCTTAGCCGGTGGTGAGTGGCACTGGGAGACACATTTCAATGCGTGTGAGTAGAGTGGCAAAAAGTGACACCATTGCAAATCTCTACCTCCTATACGATGAGCCACAGCCACAGGACTCACCCAGAGGACCTGCCGCAACGCGGCATATAAATGAATGAAATACATACCTCTAATAAAACTTTCCCATTAGAATAACCGTACGCTACTAATTTGCAGACACCGAATAAACCAATTTTTTTATAAAAAAAAAAAATTTACAAGTAGATAGCTTTAAGACAAATTCAAATAGAATCAGAGGGACACGGCTATACCAACTCGGCTTGTCATGTTGATCAAGAATATATATACTTTATGGGGTCGGAGATGCTTGTTTCTATGCGTTACAAATGGCATGAAAAAATTGTAATACCCTCTGCAAGAGTATAAAAATATACAGATCATACATTTGTGCTTTTCATCATTTTTTCACAGTTTCTCGAGTTAGGTTTTGATAACATCGAGTTGACTTAAATATAACTTAAATATAACAAAATACATGTGTTTTAACATATTTTTTGTGTACACAGTCTTACCAAGACAGAGGCTCTTTTAGAGGTCGACATCTTGCCTAAAACTACAAGAAACTAAAATCTTGCCAAAACTTGCACATCGTTTTCACTTGACAATTCATAAAAGTTTAATTAACAACAAAAAAACAAAGAATGAACACGGATCCCGACGGAAAAAATATACAGATCGGACAACTATATGAGAATGAACACTAAGTTGCATAACTTTTCTGTTTTTCATCCAAATTAAAACAAATTCGTCTTGTATCCCTTGTATCCACTCGGTCATAGATCGGTTATATATTTACAATGCAAATGATATATAAGCTTCGGCAAGCCGAAGCCAGCTTTCCTTTCTTTTTTTTTATAAAATACATACTAATTACTTGAAATAAGTATACAACTGTTACAAATTAATTGAAATCCGTAGCGTTTATCAAGCATGTAAGTCTCACTTAATCATGGCGGAAAACGTCTCAATGCACACAGACACTCATGAATAAATAAAAATCGATCATAAATTTTATTGCTGGAATATTAGCTATCAATAAAATATTAAACATCAGCGGAATCCAACAATTCCAATATGCCTTATTTCGCGTCAGGCTGGCCGTTTTAGGCACAATGCGGAGGCGTGTGTTGCTGCTCCTGGCTTTTAAACTTCTGAAATTTAAATGGTTTTGCTAAAATACTCTTCTGTGAATGTCAACGAAACAGCGGCCAGCAGGGATTCGCTGGGATTCTTACAGAGTGCAAGTCGTCTTTCTGGGATACACTGCGCACTGGTATCCGGCATAAAGGGCTTCGTTGCTATTTGCGATGCAGAGGGGTGTGCCGAACGCAATACAATACATGCAAGCAACTTTAAACTGGAGGCCATTCATATACATGACGTGTCCCGTTAGGAAATCGAGTTCCATGGTGCTGGACAGATTGCTTTCTATCATCAGGAACAATTCACACCAGGCTTGATTGAAAGCAACTGATGGACGCATGCTTGTCTGCATAACGATCACCATATGGCTTGGTGTGATTGCCTGCGTATAAGTTGATGCTGTATCAACATGAAGCAGCTTAAGCTCTTACCTTTACTTGGATTCAATATGTACATCACCTGTGATAAGGCAGCTGCGGTCCCAACGTGGGCAGTATCGTGAGAAGCCTTCTTTGCAGCTGCTGATCTCCGGAAGTATTAATGGAGTCTGGGAGTCTACTGGCTCTGGGAGCTCCTGGCTGCTGAACTTCTCATTAAAGAGCCTTGCCGAATTGCTCGCCTCTAGATGTGGGTCGCTACGGCATTGCTATTTGTGATGCAGAGGGTGCTGGGAAGCTGGCTGATTCAGCCTGTAGTGATGTAGTTGATGTAATCGTGTCACTTTACCTACTATAGGCGTGAACGTAATAATGAAGGCCTGGCAGGTGCTCTTGTTCTGCTGAAGGGCCTCATCCTCAGCGGAGGCTCGGAGGGCCGCGTTAGGGGCATTAAGAATCGTCAAATGCTTCTGTCCTGGGAAGCTAACCCTCTTTTATTTTCCGATGCCTCGGTCACTTTGCTGTGGCCGTTTCAACAATACCAGCTGGCATGTCAGTTCGAGAGCATCATGAATCTTTCGATGCTTTGCAGATACAAGGAGAGCCTGATGAGTCGTCTCCCGTATAACATAGATAAAATGCCATCGATAAGCCTCTCAAGATCCATAGCTAAGTCCTTTCGCTGCTGACCTGCGTGCGGCTGTAAAATATCGCATCTAGCAGATGATCATTTGGAGTGAATCAGCTGTGCAACGCGTTGATGGCGACGTCATAGTCTAATTTGGCGCTACCTGGCAGCACTGTATAGTAATGCTGGGCGCCGCCTCGCAAGGGTTGAGCATTGGTAATAGTGCGTTATATGTCCTAGCAGCCGTTGGAAGGCATCCAACCAACTGGAACCGGCAAAGGTAAGGCCCGGTTCCAGGTCTATATAGTCTATTATCGATCGAATACTTGTCCTATGGACAGTGTGCAGGTATCGCCTGCGCCTGGGCGAATGCGAAGGGCATGCTTCGCATACGGGGATGACTCTGGGTATGCTCTGCCTTAGGGGCTGGGAGCCGCATTCGCAGCCTGAACACATTAAATCAGTTGATAACACAGAACCGGCATGGTTACATCGGCATACGGTCGAAATTAACACCCATCACCCTACTACAGGAGGGCACACACATACTATCACAAAAATTTCAGAACTGCATATGGGAGCGTAGGCAGAGACCGCAAGTTGTAACGCCCCGACAAATCGCCTGGACGGCAAAAGACGAACTACAGCAGAGTGCGAAGTTACGGCTATGCATGTGAAAATACGTGTGCTGGATGCGTTTCCGGTGTTTTTTAGCCCCTATCCAACCGAATACAATTTTTGCAACATGTTCATGTCTGCTCTATAGAGGAAGGCTAATTTCAAGTAGAAGACAAATACTATAACAAGATTCAAAGATTTCTGATACATATTGAAAATATTGTTTCGAATCATATCTTCAGTCGTTTGAGAAATAGCATGCTAAAAGAATTTAAAGAACAAGAACAGCAAAGAAGTTCAAAGCAGTGGCGTAGCACCACAGGGAGAAGCTCGTAGTCAGCTTGTACAAGGGGGACCAATATGAGCCAATATCTTCCGTAATATTAGTCTAATTTATAGATAATGGGAGAGGGGCAATGATCTCATGCAAAAACAATTGCTAGTTTTATAATGTTGGTTGTTTCATTCATAAGTATATCTTTTTAATATTTATTGCTTTTTATTTTAATTGTAAGATTTTCCTATTAAAATCAAAAACAAAAATCCATTACGTTAATATTAATCAGCTTGGAGAATATTTGTTAGCGTCTTCATCAAAACGTCAAAGTCAAGAAGTGAGCTCGTTAAGATTCCGTATGTTTTTGAAGGCTCCAGTCGGGAACACGATGTCTCCAAAACTCATAATATACTGATGGACTGTGTGTCAGTTTCCGTAGGCTTCTACAAAAACAAGGATTGTATAGTATATTAATGAAGTCAGTTGAAACTGCTTGGGAAATATTTAAATTGTTATAGAGGGAATTATATGGCGGGTAAGGATCACCAAGTAAATTTTGGGATGTGCCCGTGTTATTTAAATTGATTTTGAAAAAAAAACAAGAGGGGAAGGCTAGCTTCGGGTACCTGAAACTTATATACCCTTGCAGAACTATAACAAGGAACATTTCGTCAACGGACGTGTAGTGTAGGCAGTACTAATCAGCCATTCTAAATCTGTTATGAGAGTGAGAGAGACTGAGTATTGTGCTCTTAGCATTAGCATTAGCTTTGCAGATTATGTTATCTCCAGTAAACGCGCAACCAATTAGCTGCTTATACGATTAGCTGCATAGGCTTATTAATTATATGCGGAAATCAATGAAAAGCCTCGTAGCCGAGAGCAAAAAGAAGAAGACATGCACATCGATTACCATTTTCGGAATGGACATCGATAGTTGCTATGCAATATTTGCCGTTGATGTATGACCGCCAGATGGCCACTCTTCGGTCTCTAACACGAAAACTTGAACAACTCAAAAAAGATATCAAAGATCTACAATCGGCTGCGGCGATTCGCGACGACTAGCTTACAGCAGAAAGAAGCCTATGGTGAAAATTACAAGTCGATAGCTTCTCTGAGAGAAGAGTTTGCATAAAAACAGAAGGACATGGCTATATCGACAACAGAAAGAAGGGGAAAATTACAAGTCGATAGCTTCTCTGAGAGAAAAGTTTGCATAAAAACAGAAGGACATAGCTATATCGACAACAGAAAGAAGCCCTTGGGGAAAATTACAGTCGATAGCTTCATTGAGAGAGTAGTTTGTATAGCAACAGATGGATATGGCTATATCGCCTAGGCTTATTATAGTGATCAATAATATATATACTTTATCCGCTTCTACGCGTAACAAATATCGTGACAAAATTATAATACCCTCTGCAAGGGTATAAAAACGAACAAGTAAGAACGCTATAGTCGATATTCCGACATTTAGATTCTCGTACTCTTTAATTATTTTATATTCGACACACTCGAAAGTATGCAACACTTTTTGATGTTTTTTTAGGCTTGGGGTGCTCTCATACAAAATGTTTTTTACGATTTTGTCTACAATAATTATCCGATCTTAATGAATTTGACAAATTTGGTGACGCTAGCTCTTGTAGTCTCCGAGATCTAGGACGGGTAGACGGACAAGGCTAGATTGACTCGGCTGTTGATGCTGCTCAAGAATATATATACTTTATGGGCTCGGAGACGTTTACTCTTCTAGAGTACGAGTATAAAAACAAGAGAGGAAGGCTAACTTCGGGTACTCGAAGCTTAAATACCCTTGCAAAACTAAAAAAAAACCAGATGAGAAGGCTAACTTCGGCTTGCCGAAGCTTTTATACCATTCACATTGTAAATATATAACTGATCTAGCTCAAATCTGATCGGCGGGAGTGGTGTTACACTGGATACAAGGGATACAGGCCGATTTTGGTTAATTTGTATGATAAACAGAAAACTTATGCTAAGTATTCATTCCGGAACAATCGGATATATGGGAGCTATATGATATAGTTGTCTGACCTCGACGAGATCTGCTCAGTAGATGTGGATTCCCCTCAAATGGATGGTAGTTATATGAAAAGCTTGACTGATCTTGACCAAATCAGGCCAGTGGGCGTGTAACCTCCTCAAATGAATACAAACTGAATTTAATTTGACTTGGATGAAAAATAAAAAAGTTATGTTTCTAAATATTCATTCCCGAACAATGGGTTATATGGCAGCTATATGATATAGATGTCTGATCTGCAGACAAAATTTTAAAACTTTTAGTTTTTAAGATTTCTGAGATCTTTGTATTGAACATAGTTAAATGTCTATGTCCGTGTTTATATGGTAGCCATTTCATATCCGATCTTGATGACTTTCAAACTACTAGAGTAGTTCGCAAGGAAACAGACTGACAGACGAACATGGCTATTTTGACTCGGCTTGTCATGCTGATCAAAAATATATATTTTTGATGGGGTCGGAGATGATTAATTTTATGCATTAAAAATAACTGAAAAATTATAATACCCACTGCAAGGGTATAACATGTAACGAAGTATAGCTTCGTCTTTACCGGAGCTTATATACAATTCACATTGTAAATATATACACATGTATATACTATATAAAATAGTTGTCCGATACAGTGCCAATTTGGTCAGCGAACGTGGAGCCGCCTCCTTTAATGGATACACACTGAATTTGGATGAAAAACAAAAAAGTTAGGCTAAACTTTTTATTTCTAAACTTTTTATTCTAAGTTTTCATTTTGAAAAAATTAGTTATATGGAAGCTATATGATATAGTTGCCCTATTTGGATGAATCAAGAGCTTAAACAGCGTGCATTTCGCTTTCTAGCTTCTGCAATCTTTGGTATGAAATAGACGGGTATATCAGCTCCTCTTGTAGTGCTGATCAAGAACATATACACTTGATATAGTCGAAGGGTATCATAATTCATTAAGTTGTTTGATTATAATGGCTGTTGAACACAAACTAAACGATGTAGCTTCTTAAAACTTCGACAGTAACCAATTAACAGATGATTGTTGACACCAACAGTACAAAACAGTGTTCTTTAAAGTTTCTACTCGGAAAATTAAACAAGTCGACTAATCAAACAACCCTCGTACATACTACAAGAATCGAATTTGTATACCCTTGCAAAGGGTACTATAATTTTATCACGATATTTGTAACGCATAGAAATAAACATCTCCGACCCCATAAAGTATATATATTCTTGATAATTCATAAAAAGTCGGGTCTAGTCTCTCAGTTTTAAAGCTATCAAATAGAAAATTACCATAGACTTATTTCTACTGTGAGATGCTTATATATCAAAATCGTACAAATCGGGCCACTATACCACACAGCTCCCATATAACCGTCCAATCCAGAATGATCTCTTAGTTCCCAAAATGGGTTGTTATACTCGTACACTAGTAGAATAAACGAGTATATTGTATTTGTGTAAATGTATGTAAGAGGCAAAAGGAAGCGTCTTCGACCCCATAAAGTATATATATTCTTGATCAGCATCAACAGCCGAGTCGATGTAGCCATTTCCGCCTGTACGTCCGTATGAATATCTAGATATCGGGAAGCTAAGTTTCTATACCATTCACAAAAAAGGTGAATTTATACTACTTTTGTCATGTAGTTTGCCGCCCATATAAAGAATGTATTTTTCATCAGCATGATGAGGGGATTCGATATAGCTATGTCCGACCGTCTGTCCATCCGTTTGTTTGAACCCCTAGATGTCAAAAGTCTTAAGAGCTATACATCTGCAATTTTTACCAGATGCTTCTTTTGTCTGCACACTGTGTTGCCTTTTTCAGGGAGTCTGTTTATTTCGAACATGAAAACAATTTATGCATATAATTGTTATCACAACGTTATTCAAACATACTTATTCTAAACAATTATTTCTTGGTTATATTTACCTATAATTAAGAATCATAGTTCTTCTTGTTTATCTTCTGCACTGGTAATGCAGCGTTTTTTGTTGTTTGTACTTATATTTGTTACACTCCTACTCTAATAGACAAAAGAACGAGTTTCCGACCGCATAGTCTTTATATTATTGATCAGCTTCAACAGCCGAGTCGATTTAGCCGTGTTCGTCTGTCAGTCCGTAGGAACACCTAGATCTCCGAGACTATTAAAGCCAGATTCCCCAAACTTGGTGTTTTGTCAGATCTAGTTTGTTTTAAAATTTTGCCACGTCGCCTCCCGCCCTCACGAATAGTTAACAACTTTATATCTCCCACAATTTTTCACACATTTATTGGAAACTCAGTTTATAAATGTATAAGAACATAATCTACCGATTTGCCGAATTTCATTAAGATCGGATAATAATTCTAGAAAAAATCTTTAAAAAAAAACATTTTGCTGCATACTTTTGTCGAATATTACAAGTATCTTATTATAATATTACAAGTATCGCCATGAACTACCCTTCATTAGTGACCTTTAGCACATATGACAACTTTTGGTATTCACCACATTGAAAGGCAGAGTTAGGAACTGTGAATTCTTAAATGCCTCCAATTTGTGAGAGAATCAATTCTGTTTCTTAGTTTGTACCTTCTTTGCTTTATGTTTTCCAATTGCAGTTGGACGTGTAGTTGTTTTGTGTCTACATTTGACGGCGTGCCGTCCGTTCCTTAAATTTGATAATTATTTTAGCAAACTCAAGTGAGTGAGGAAACAATGTCGATAGTTTATCGAGTGAGCTCATTTTTATATTGAAGTCCGACGGACAACTTAGTTTGAGCCGCTTCTCGATATGTCACAGCATTTTTTTTCCAGAGCATTTTCAATTAATTAAACACTTAATTCTTCAATATGCGTTAAAATAAAGCATCCGGCTTTAACGAAAGTGACTGATCCCTGTATGTATGTAAATCGTGTATGTAAATCACAGATCGGCTGGCAGATGAGTGTAAACGCATAGGCCTGGATTAAAAATGACGATAGAGCAGGGGTACGAGCACGAGGCATGGGAAAGAAGCACTATTCAAAGCAAGGAACTGAAAATAAGAAAATAAAAAAATCATTGTATACTTCTTGGCTATTCATGCAGGAACATGAAATAAATACTTCTTTATAATATATATGAAAGCGATTAAAATTTAAAATATACAGGGTCCATTATGAGGATCCATTATAGATTTACTGTAGAAATATCTGTATCAGTAGAAATGCTAAAAATTCGTAAAAATTCTGCATTCAATACATTTACGGGGACGTGACTGCGATGACTGAATGTCGACGGGAATGTCTCTTAGGACTCCCAATGCTTTTTTCAGCTCTCTTTTCAGTCGGGGAAACGTAAAAAGCCAAGCCAAACAAGGCACGTCTGCATTGGCCGTATTAAAAGTGCAGACTTCACGCCAGCTTATGGATTTGCACGTCAGAATAAAATAATGTGCACTACTTTTGTAATGGACCCTGTATGCATATTGTCACTCTTACTTACATTTATGATTTCGTTCGTTTAACGTCAATATTTGTTTTAGATTTTTCTGCCGACCTTTTCCTTATAAGTTGTTGCCTTTCACTGAAAATATAATTCCATATATATATAAGGAAATCAATTAACCTTTGGATTTTAAACTTGAATTTCATTTTAGGAAGAGGTTCTTATAATTTTGTCATGAGCAATATAGCGGTGTGGAAAAATCTGATATCTCAATAATTATAACTATATCGTTTCGGGATAGTTTTAACAGTATGCAAATATCGGCGTGGGAAAGGTTGAGCTAGATATCGATTTGGAAAAGGAAATCGGTAAGTATCGATATATTGCGATATATTGAAATGTCGACATATGTATGTCGATATATTGAGATATAGATTAATGAATGTCGATATATTGAGCTCTCCAGATTTTTATATAGATATGAGTTATCAAAATATCGATTTATTACGATATCGATTTATATTATTTAGAATTTGTATATCGATATATTAAGTTGATATAGGGATATTGTTATACAAATATTTGTTAATATATGTATATCCTTATATGTATACACTTGATCAACATATTAATTATAGATTATTATTAACACCATCATATAAGTGTTAACTCGTTAGAGCACTTACCCCTTAGCACTGGCAGACATAGCTGCTCTTTTGTCACTAGGAGCATATCCTCCACTATGTGAGCTTTCGATTGGTACTATTGGTCGAATACTAACAGAATTGCTAGATATGTTCAATGCTGTAGAATGCGGCTTGACGTTATTTGCTACTTCGGAAAACTTCTTCGTATTCTTGATTTGGTCGTGAGTTGCCGGTAATGAATCCGTATTTGAATTTTTATCAGGACCTAACTTAATAACAGAACTCCCAGATTTTGCAAGGGATTCACGAGAGTGTAAATCACTTCTTGGAAGCGCAGTAGTTGGAATTGTTTTCATTGCGGACGCTGTCAATGGCACTGATTTCTGGATTCCTGATAAGTTATTTGATACTGATATATAGGGAGAACCTTTTTCAAGTGCTTTAGAAAAAGGGATAACATTTTGGCCAGATTTTAATATATTATTTGAGTTCTTATCTGCTGAATTAACATGCTGTAAAACATGTGTACTGGGTAGCACTCTATCTTTTGAATTATTTACAGCAGTAAGTGAAATACTTGGAGACATTTCATTTAGTTGTTTTGTAATACTACTAGTTCCAGGAGGGCTGGTTGTTGGAATGATTTGCATTTCCCCACTATTTTTTAAATAATCTCTTGATGTTAAGGCCGTTGTTTTTGCGCTAGCATATGCCGACGAATTGGCATTTCCAGTCTTCATGTTTTTTGGGGATTTCTGTTCATGGCTATAAGCGGCTTGAATAATTTTTTGCCGTTGAAGAGAATTCGAGTTTTTTGTAAATGTAGTATCAGCGACAGCAATACTTGTAGTCTTTGTCAGATCGACTGAATTCACTGCCGGCGAATTAGTTGAGATGAGTTCTGGCGAATCACTTATACTTTGGGCGCAGTTATTATCATCATACGTTTGCAATTTTGGTTTTTCTATTGTATCTATACCTTCCGGTTCATCTCGTAGCTTTCCATTGAAAAGTGATTTGGACTGAGCATTTTGTCCTCCCAACATATTAATATGAGAGCTTTCAGTCCGCGCAATCATCGAGGAACTTGTCGGTACGTAGTTTTGTGCAGAATAATTTAATAAATTTGATAATGGGTTGTCTAGTAAATGCTTATACTGTTCCAAGGTTGAAAGCATATTCGTGTTGGCAGGCGTGGCGGCAGCAAGTACAGATGGAGAAAGTGAGTGCTGAAGATGTGGCAAATTCATAGCAGCGCCACGTACTTTTTGAGTATCAAATAAACCAAAATCATTTAAGTGTGATTTCGGGTTTGAGATGTTTTGTATGTTTGACATAACTGAAACATTCGGTTGTGGGCGATTGTGATGTGGAGTATTAATAACATTAAACGGATTTGTGCCATACGTATTCTCAGTCAAACACGAGTTCATATCTGGATAACGTAGCGCTGAATATTTCTGGTACAAATTCAGAGCATCTATATAATTCTGATTCATTCCGTAATTGTACTGCGGCATTAGTGAAGCAGATTGAAGGCTGTAGTTCAATAAGGTCTGCATCTGAAAAGAAATTGATAACAGAATAAAATATTATGGTTAAACGGGTATTTACAGACATACGAATATTAACATATAATCATTACATATATGTTCATACAGGCAGCGTTCTTTTTTGATTCCTGAAAGTCTGAATATGTAAGAGTAAGTAAAAGCACATTAAAATATATTTTTTTGGTTCATTTCCCATTTTTATACATTTCTCGGGAAAGCATTGAACTATAGACCAGAAAGCGATGATGCTCGCATTTATAAAGATGTATCCCGATATCGAAACCGGCCTTACAAAGGGAGACCGATTTTCAACGAACCAGGCCTGAAAGGGACTACAAAAAAACAAAAAAACTCAAGCTGATAAGCATCATTCCAGGGGCAAACATCCGGCGTCCATTTGGATCTAATAATATTAACACTCCCGAGACAAGAGACAACTCTGAAGCTATCAATTTTATTAGCCCGGACTTATCTTTAGTAGCGCCAGCGGATACAGAATTACTGAGCAGAACTTTTTAGCAATATGGTCCAGGAACTTTGTGACACGAACAGGTAGCAGCACCTTGAAGGAACAGGAGTCGTTATGAAGTTGATGGAGAAGCATTTTGAAGAGCGCAAGAAATTTAACGCGCTCTTTAAAAAATTTACTTGAAATATGAAAAAAAAATTTTAAATGTATTATTTTTCGTGTCTTTATTTAAATCTGGCCTAGATCCATATCCAAATATAATATAACTACGCTGGCTCAAACTTGAAGCGTATTTCTACTGAGTCAGTACTGACAGCGGGTCATCATAAGAAAAATGGGGACTATTGCGATCACGGAAAAGATAATTCAGAGCAAAAAACACATTCACAATTTTCGATACTTTAGGTGCTATAAGAGGAAGCCTTGAATAGATCTGAACCTACTCTCCTAACTCCAATCGTGCGTTCAACCACATTTCTAGCAGATGAATGCCGAAGCAGATGAATTTTTGTTGGGCAGACCCGGAGATTCTACTTCTGTATGTAAACGAGTCGTGTGTCGCCCAGACATCTTGGAATCGACATAGGTGACTCGCAATTCAAAATCACAAATCACTTACAGATTACAATATAATGAGAGAATATTTATAAAGGATCTGTTAAAACAACAGGACCATTTTTTGGCTATGAAACTTACTATCATAACATTTAAACTAAAGTAACCTTTACGGTTAAAATAATTATTTGTGTTTTCAGACGGCTGAACTATTTTTATATGCGTCCCATCGAGTCAACCAATTACTCCTGGAATCCCAAACTTTCTGTATAAATGTTGTTTTGATGCCATGATCGGCCATTTTTTCAAAACCAATCAATCAAGGACACAGCTTCCGATCTAGTAATGGAATGATTTCTACACCGCAGTTCTTGAGACCGCCAGATCTGCAACCTTCTCCATGACCTTCTAAAATGAATCTACCTTACGGAAATGCAATGCGGTAGCCAGTTTCAAAATTAGTGGAATGTAGAGCTGGGTATATATGATTCAATGATTTAAAATTTCATTACAAAAGTTGCCTTTCCATTCGTTAGTTGTACCTAAAACTAATTTGTGGAAAAATGTTTTAGACCATTTAAAAAAAAGAAACTCAATTTATTTAAAATGCATTTATACCCTGTACCTATGGTACAATGGCAGAAAGAAGCGTTTTCGACTCCACAAAGTATATATATTCTTGACCAGTACGACAAGCCAATTCGTTCTAGCCATGGCCGTCCTTCCGGATGTATGAAGATCGTGGACACTATAATAGGTAGACTTCAAATTTGGATTTTTATTTTCTACAAATATATACACAGATTAAGTTTATTTTATTTTTTGCCACACGCACACCTAAAAACCTACCGCCCACGTTAGCGTTATTTCATAGCCTTTTTGATTTTAATTGGAATTTTTCAGAATGAACACCAAATGTTTCTTTTTCATCCAAATCGGCCAAATTAGTTGTATCCATTTTAGGAGCCTTCAAGTCCGAATTTGTCCGAAGTTGATCAGAAGCGTTTCTATACTTTATATGGCTTATTAGGTACAGCTTATTTAACTGACAAGCTCTTATTGCGTTCTTATTGTGTTAGTTTAATATCATTGCATCTCATTCATATATTAGAATAAACATTATATTATTTAACTAGCATTCAATTGTTTTCTGTACGTTCATTACACGCATCTCTACCATTCAATATAAATGAAATGTTTCAGCTGAACAATTTCAGTTTTTAAGATCAATCGTCGACAAAACCGGTAGACATTCCTGGGACACACACGAGTATGTTTTCCCCTCAGTGTAGCCCACTTTTTATCCGATCTAGTCAATATTATATGGGATCTATATGATATAGTGGTAAGATTCGGATCAACTTTGTTCAGCAGATGTGGAGGCTTACAAAACTGACATTTACCTTCCTCGGGTCCATTAGGATAAAAAAAAATCTGGTATACTAAGAGTTCATTGCGAATCGGTTGATTATATGGGAGCTATATAATATAGTGGTCAGACCCGGATCAATTTTGGTCAGCTGACGTGAAGGCTTTTAAAACTGACATGTACTCATTTTTCTTAAGTTCCGAAAAAAAAACAAGTAAGAATGCTATAGTAGATATTCCGACTGCACGATACTCGTACTCAGCATTTATTCAATATTCGACTCAAAAGTATGAAAAAAAAAACAATTTTTTTTTTTTTGGGGGGGGGGGGGGGGCGTTGGTATTCTCATACGAAGTTTTTTTTTTAATTTTGTCTACAATTATTATCCGATGTTAACAAAATCAGTAAATTATGTGCTTATGCATATACAAACCGAGTTTTAACTAAATGCGTTCAAAATTGGGGGAGATATAAGGCCTTATCGATTTGCTGTGGCAGGCGAGGGCGTGGCAAAATTTTAAAAGAAACGACCTGACTCTGCACGAGGGTAAATCTAGCTCTTATAGTCTCCGAGATCTTGGTGTTCATACGGACGGACAGACGGACATGGCTAGGTCGACTCGGCTGTTGATGCTGATCATGGATGTCTACTTCAGTCATCTCGGCGATCTTATCAGAATTTTCGCACACGGGGATACCGGTGCAAGGTGCACCTTTAACGTCGAAATTTCCAGACCGGAACCTTCGAAACCAAAATTGCGCATTATTAGCCGAGACAGTATTAGGACCATAAGCTTTGCTCACAATTTATGCCTGGCATTTATGCCTTTACCATAAAGAAATATTAAAATATAGCTCATTTTTCCTTTGTTGGTCTCCATGTTGAACTCATTTTATCTCAGAATGGAATGGTGTGTTTTAAAAGAGAATTTCGCTTTTCCGAAAAGCCTAATTGTAAATCAGTGTGACCTATAGCTAACGAAAAAAAAAAGCTAACCAAAGTTGACACACAAAAAAACTAATGGATTTCTTTTTCCCCAACCTAATATAATATCAATGTGAATATATATAAGCTTCAGCAACGCCATTCATTTTTGCTTTGCGGGCTAGTTTTTATAAATATATGGCTTTACATTGTGACGAACTATGGTTGACCTTTGTATTAATAGTCGTCATTGGCGTAGACCTCAGTCAAATCTTTTGGAAGGATATGCAAATTACAGAATAAAGTGAGCAACACCCATTATTAGTGCTTACGCTATTTTCATCATTTATCGACCCACTAATCGTCTAAGCAGTGTCACCACTTTTTCATGTGACGTTGCAACAATTACAATGAATGAAAAAGCAAAAATTAAATCACAACTTAAATTTAACTTCTTATTAGCTCTTTAAGATATGTGCACTTGATTAAATGGTATACTTACATCTAGATTAGGCATGGAGCCCAAATACGGAGGCAGTTTTGGTACATTATTTGGAGTCCTAAAATGATATAATGAACAAATATAAGCAATGAGCGATCCAAAATTGTATGTAAAACTTGTTATTATATCTTGATTTAAAAAGAATAATACCAAATTCGGTTTGGAAATATTTGAGGAGACCACACGTCGGCTGGCTTGATCTGATTGAGATCGGACAACCATATCATATAGCTACCATATCCGATTTTTCCGGAATGAACACTAAGGGTCATAACTTTTCTGTTTTTTATGCAAATCAAACTTAATACGGTTTGTATACATTTGAGGAGGCCCCACGTCCGCTGACCAGATCTGGTCAAAATCAGACAACTATATCATATAGCTAAAAATTTGTCTTTTAGCCCTTATATCCCCTGCAGCCCCACATCCGCCGACCAGATTTGATCTAAATCGGTTATATATTTACAATATGAATGATATATAAGCTTCGGCAAGCCGAAGCTCGCCTTCCTTTCCTTTTTCTTTTTGATTAATTTAGAAGGTCGTAAGTGAAAAACGGTAATTGCTCTTCGGCTTAAATAAATTATATCAATAAATAAAAGATTGTGGATTGTGACGAACTTACTTTTCAGTACTGAGTCCTTCTTGTTGTGCTAATACCAAGATACAAGATTTTGGATAATATAAGTCGACAAATCAAAATTGAAAGGAGTGTCATTCTTTTTTTTGACAGACTTACCAAAATTCATTTGCAGTTCCCTTTCATATGTTTCCCAAGCGTCGGTTTTTTCTTGTTCGCTCAATTCTTGCTCTACTTTATTTTCTAAGAGGCTATCATGCTCATGGTACTTATATACCAAATCCGATTGCCGCAGTAAGTGTGCTAATATTGTATCTTTTGGAAGAACCGGCATAGTCCTTTCACTCATTTGAGGATTCGTCAATCTAGTATTAGAAAATGTAAAAAAAATAAATATATTACACACCCAACTACGCCGCCGGCATGCTCTTGCACATTACGTATAAAGTTCTGCCAATTCTGCCATGTTATAATGTCTATCTATTTGTTGTTCATCTACTACTCGAAAACTCATTGCTTGCTTTGTGACGGACCGAGAGTAAACCTTCTCTTCCATGGTTCCCTAAACAAAAAAAACACAAACTGTTTATAAAAAATAAATACGTGAAATATAATAAAGTACTTACCATCGCAATTAATCGATAAATATAACAATTCTTTTTTTGGCCCAAACGAAAAATCCGAAATATGTTTTGTTGATCATTAGATGGATTCCAAGAAGTATCCAAAATGATAACTCTGTTTGCCCCAATAAGGTTAATACCTTGACCACCAGCCTTAGCAGAGATTAAAAATACGCGTGCTCGTCTATTAGCTTCACTATTAAACCGTTTTATCATTTCATGCCTTATGTTTTTGGCAGTCTTTCCATCCAGTCTATAATAATCTTGGCCATTAATCCAGACATTCGAAATTTTTTGATTTGTTGGTATATCTAAACATATTAAAATTATTTATTAAATCAACTTTATTTTAATGATAATAAGTGTTTGTTATTAATGGATTTGTCATACTCTGGTTATGAAATTCGCTTTTTTCGCTAATACTTTAATATTGCAAAATTAACATAGCTATATGCAAAATATAAAAGATAATTAATGGGCCAGGCGTAGTTAAACGTGGTCAACTGCAACTGCTCTGATATGTTGACGTCGAACGGCAAAGGGAGACGCTTAATGGTAAGCAACTCAGTGTTACTAAGCGACTCTAGCATCAAAGCTAGCCCTTTTCAATTGTTCTTATCATTATACCCTTTCAGAGGATATTATAATTTTACCAATAATGATCTTGAGCCATGTCCGTATGGCTGCCCATTTCTCTCTTGTTTCAATTTTGGATTGGAAAACTTCAAGCAATATATCGTACCAAGAAGAAGTCAGTGTGTGTCAAATAAGAACTGTACGGAGGATGAGTCATCAATTCAAAAATTCATTAGTTTGACGAGATCTGTGAGATCAAATTTTTTTTTTCAAGGTGTCAGATGACGACATTATCAATTCACGTACTGCATCGATGCTTTTTGGCACAACAACCGATTTTGGACGACCTTTACGGAATTCGTCGGCGATCGAACTACGAACACGATTGAATTCACTATTCAAGCGAAATACTATGGTTTTTGATGGCGCTTTATCGCCATACAAAGAACTAAGTACATCGACACATTCTTGTTGAGATAATCCACTTCGAAAGTTGTGAAAAATAATCTAACGAAATTCTCATGAAATTTCCAAATTGATTTTCTTAACTCACTGTAAACAAAAAATATAGCTAATGGTTAATATAATGGTGTAGCCAGATTTGGCTATTGACATTAGTGTTCCCAGTTTGGGAAATATAAATAGTACCCTCGTACGCATTCGACAGACCTGTAAATCACTACATCGATGCCCACACAGGCAAAAAATAATCGAGTCTCAACATTCAAAAAATGTTTGAGAATACATATACCCACATTTCGCCCGCATTATTTTTTTTAGAGACGATGATTGCATTAAATAAATAAAATATTGTACGCTGAACTTACGTGTATGTTGCATTATTGCAGGATCACCTTCCGTTATTTTTTTAAAAAAATATTCGACGACATTCAGAACGGCGACAAAAGCTGAAAATATTAGACTGTACAAAAAATTAGATTAGTGCAAAAATAAATAACAGCATTAAGAGGTCAATAAAAAGTGTTCAAATAATAATAAAGAGGCTTCTATTGAAGTCGTAGGAGTATCCTAATATTTGTATGAAAATTCTCTACAGAGCCACAGAATTGTTAAAATCAGGGCTGCAAGCACAACATTGTTTTCGACGAACCGAAACAGAATGCAAAAATTTGATGTTTAAGTTAGGTTCCGGATTCGACCCAATTTTGTTTACAGAATAAATAGATTTGTCGATTTGAAATCGTATAATATGAAATATATCATCAATGTATTTCAAAATGCGCACAAGTGAGTTGTAAAATATACTCGGTACATTGATGACGTAATGCGCAGAAGGCGCCAAAATTTGTCACCAATTGTTTTATATCAATCCCGAATAGAACAATCTTTTTATTTAGTGTAGAGCAAAAATGTGTATACTATATTTTTGAGTGTTATGTACAGTGGAAAAGTACATATTTTAGAATAACATACCACTGTGCAGTAGAAATGAATGCATTCACGCAGAGCTCTAGTACACACATTCATTGCATTCGGTTCGAACCGTTGAATCCAAAATCAGTGCGTATTGGCGGAGTGTTCATAACACTCTATTAAATTGGAGAATATACAGGATTCAGAGCTAACTGTAAGCGAAATTGCGCATGGGAAAAATTCCTTTGCTTGATAACAAACGGCATCAAAGTGCAAAATTCAATCATGATCATGATCATTGGAGATCAAGTAAATCTAGTCATGTCCGTTCGTGTACACACACCCAGGTCTCGAAGATTTCGATCTGGTGACTTTTAAATGTTCGTAATTGTTTTCATTCACCTTATTGTAAAAATAAGAATAAGTTCACTCACCATTTCTCACCCTTCTCTTCGCACATTCGAAGTATTGAAAACATTGTACGGAGCTTGTTACTTGGCATAATAGTTTCTAAATCTTTTTTTGTAAGATATTTACGCCACCAATCATTGGTTACAGAAATTAAGCCAGTTTGACTATCATAAATATCATCTGGCTGATCGTCATCTGAGTGAAGGACTTTTTTTGGGTCCCTTTTATTTTTTTGCTGTTGATGTACATAACATCAAATTTTAGTTTATCCAATACGGAACGACGTACATAAATTAAAATCTTACCATATTAGCGTTCTTCCATGCATCTTCCAACACTTTTGGATGTGTCCATATCTGCAGAAGAGTTTAGACGGAGTTTTATTAAGGATACAAATTACACGACGGTTTTTATTAGGGATAGAAATACCTTTCTAAGAACAGTGTAATCCGTGATAAGGCTTTTCCCACGACTGTCGCCACGGCTCGCAATGGCTTCCAATATATATTCATATAACGTATTCTATAAAACAAATCGCATTTAAAGTACACATAAAACAATTTAAAACAAGTAAGAACGCTATTGTCGAATTTCGACTATAACATACTATAGTCGAATTTCGACTATAACATACTTGTACTTTTAAAGGACACAACAAGTCTTTAGATTAACGAACTGTTACACATTTACATTTACATTACACATTTACTTAACATCAACTACATAACGTAACTATAACCTGGTAGTAAAATTCTGCAACATGCTTGTAAGCATCCTGCAAAATGTTTGCAATACAATTTGGTTCGCAGCTACAATGTCGATTTCATGTCCTGGTAACATTCTTTTTGACACCCCCAAGTTCACAACGCAGCAGAATGATTTCTCTCTCTCTCTCTCGTAGCATGGCATCAATGCACGATATATGTGTATGAATTAATATGTGTATGTCTCTGGTTATATATGTATGTTTTATTGCATATACATATACATTTATAAATATAAATCTTAAGCAATTTTGTCTACAATTATTATCCGATCTTAATCAAATTGGGCACCTTTGGTAGATTATGAGATTATTCATACATAAAGTGAGCTTCAACTAAATGCCTTAAAAGTTGTGGGAGATATACGGTTTTTATCGATTTGCGGGGGCGGCTCTTATAGTCTCCGAGATCTAGGTGAGACGGATATGGCTAGATCGGCTGTTGATGCTGATAGTCGATATTCCGACTATAAGATACTCAGCATTTATTTAATATTCGATACACTCGAAAGTATGCAACACTTCTTTCTTTTGGGGTGGGGTGCCCTCATACAAAAGGTCTTTTTGTCTACATTTATTACACGATCTTAATGAAATTTTGAAAATGGTAGATTATGCGCTTATACATATATAAACCGAATTTCAACTAAATTCGGTAAAATTTGTAGGAGATATAAGGTTTTTATCGATTTGCGGGTGTCGGAGAGGGCGTGGCAAAAGTTTTAAACAAACTTGATCTGATGCCCCTGGAGGGGAGTCTGCATACCAAATTTGGTGACTCTAGCTCTTATAGTCTCCGAGATCTGGAAATTCTTACGGACGGACAGACGGACATGGCGAGATCGACTCGGCTGTTGATGCTGATCAAGAATATATACACTTTATGGAGTCGGAGACGCTTCCTTTATTTATTTTAACTGGTGTGGAATGGTAAACATTCTAGAGTGCTACCCTATAAGCTCTCTCTTCTTTAAGTTTGAAGGTGTGAAACATGACTTTATCAAGTTTTAAGATCTTAAGAAGCTGTCTTTATTTTCTACACTGTTTATCCACTATTCTTACTTGTTTGTTGTTGTTTGTTTGTTTGAACGCAGAGGCGTTCTATAGGTAAATTCTCTAATATCAATCTTTGATTTAATTTAACTAATCAGTCCATTTATATCCCTGATATCTTATATGAAAATTGGTGGCGACTTTTGAATGTCCGGGCCTGCTGCCATTCCATTCCACCTTCATCATCGTCGTCCTCCATTATATCGCTGCTTGCATGCAGCAACGCCGCGTACTCGTTCTATTAATAGAATAATATACTACTAGATGCATTTTTCAAGTTACGATAAAGTGATCGAACCACAAAGTTATTTGAAAGTTTTTGTCAGAAAATACTACATTTTAAAATGGATATAGCTAGTGGGACCTAATAATGCTAAAAGTTACCTATGCTAATAACATAAAAGGCAGCCCTCGTGCTTGTATGTGTGTTTGTTTCGCTAAAATCTTGAATTTCGAAGCCGTTATCCCCCACCAATTCAACAGATATTTAGCATATACGTAAAGTTTCGATTTCAATGAAGGCGAGCCTTAGCTTAGACGTAATTTTAAATCTAATATAGTGCGCACTATTTTTTTATGGCGGACTCCCCAAGATGGGGGATTAGTAATAACTTTGTATTAAGAGAGTTTGATAAGAAGAATACAAAATTAATTAAACTTAACATTTCTTGCACTTATTTCGTTGACAGCTTCGCATAGCAACGGAGAGACACGATATTTAGGGCTCATTCGGCAAGAAGAATGGGCAGCGGCATTTTACAATTGACTTCTTTACTTCTCGAACAAGCGTTCCCGTTCCACTCCACGATATAAGGGACTCATTTGGCGGGCAAAGTGCAATTACTTTACTTTACAATAAGATCGTGTTGTTCGCTTGTAAGCTACAGTCTTCGTGTTTGTAAAAGAATGTTGAATGCTCGAACATGCTTCCCAATTTAGTTAATCCAATAATATCATATAACATCTAATTATATATTTACAAAAACTCCTAAGCTATATTTAAGCTATTTTAAAAACTCAACCAATGTAAATACTAGCAAACGTTGCCTCAACGCATTCCCAACGTCGCCCATAATGTGTATCCAAGCTAAATCCTGACTCCCATCTGTCACTGACAGACTGGTGGAAAGTACCTTTAATCTCATTCCCAAGCTGAAACACAGTACATTAACGCGATAAATTCAAAAAGAGCTTAAAAAGTAAAATCTACAATCAGTCGTGTCGCAGCCTTCGCGAAAGAAATCAACTCTGATACCACCCACTGTACTAGAAAATTGCTATCCACCCTGGTAACTTCACAGCTCATCGTTCAACACGGCGCTCCATAGCCAGAAAAAAAACAACTATTTTTGGAAGTTGTAAATTTGTAGATCGTAGAAAAATCACCCAGTACATAACCTCCTAAAAAATTGGTAAATGGGCCTCTTTAGGTCATGGGTACCGAAAATTCAATGACGGACTGCGTAGGGATAAAGATACCTTCAAACTCAACCAAGACGAAATGGTCAGCTTTCAAACGATCCGTATAAGGCACACAAAACTGACCCACGAACATCTGCTACAGAAAACCGACGCAACAATTGTGGCTCCGTCCCTACTGTTAAACACGTCATCGTCGAATGCGCGCAATACGATAGTATCGGAGCCCGCATTTTTAATCAAAGGTCACCCACTGTTATAGTTGCAGTTCTTACAATAGATAATATAAACAGAATGTGGCTTTGTAAATACCTGTAAGTTATTGCATAAGTTATAAAAATGTGAATTACGTTGAGTCAAAGGCCTATTTGGCTAGCACGCTAAATCCCTAACTCGTAAAGAGCCTTAGATGTCATATTATATATTTTATCTAAAGTAATAATTTAAAAACAAATAAATAAAAATGTCCTTTGTCATGCAGTTCCAGAATATATATCTTGATATATTAGGGAACGCCTCCTTCTGTGCTTTGCAAGCTTCCTGACAAAATGAATATGCCACTTTGTGAATGGTATAAAAAAGAATATGTCGCCGAGCATCGAATCTTATAGGAAAAAAATAGCAATCCAGGTTAGCGCCACAGCATTCTGGGTCATTAACGATGACACTGCCACGCACATCAAAGCACCTTGTGGTATGAGCGATCTACAACCGTCGTTCGACAAACCAGAGCCACTTTGTCCAGGGACAAATGCCCGGAAACTTGAAGTATTAAAATTTTTACACGACAGTTCATTTTTCGTGTACCCTCTCACATATATACATTTACATAGACCAGTTCGTTATATAGACCAGTTATATAGAGCAGTTCGGTCAAGGCAGCTAAGTTAAACGGATTGAGCAAAGTACAACATCCCCACAATTGTTGCTTCCTATCTCTTTTACTCTTTATATACACCTATTCCCGTGATAAGGTGCTGACTTCAACCTGATTACACCTAATGCAGAGCGCTGCTTATGAAGATGCCGGACGCATACTAAATTAATGAAAGCTCTCGGCCAAGTTTTGATCCTTTCGAGTCATACCTTGGGAAGATATAATTAACATAAGGTACTTTCTACTGCCAGTCATAAACCGTAAAAAAAAAAAACAATATCACATAATACAAGGAATTCAAATAAATGCATTTATAGTTTCAATCAAAAAAGAAATGATGTATAAAGTTAAGTTTAACACAAGAGAGGAAGTTGATATATTTTTGCAAAACTACGTCAATGGGAAAAATCTATTGTATTCGTGCAAGTGTATGTAAGAGGCAAAAGAAAGCGTTTCCGACCCCAGGAAGTACAGTCTGTCAAGAAACACTTTACACACTGTAAAAAATTCAATTGTTTGACTTTAAGTACAAAAATTAACACCTTTTATTACAGCTAAAGAAAATTTTGTAATGCTATATTGATTAGTAATAAGTTTAAATACTATTAGTAAAAAAGCTTACGCAAATTATTATTGATTGCTGAAAAAAACAACAAAAACCATGTTTACACATTTTTGACACTGTCAAGAAATTCTTTACACACTTCGTTTTCTATTTCTTTTTAGTCTAGTTCTTAAAAATAACGGCGCTTTATTGCATTCTATGCTTTTCCCTTTGCTTCGTTCAGCTTCAGTTTTGCATTTGATTTAATTTGATTGTGAAATTGTGCTGAAAAGTTGCCAAATTTGATTGTCCTTTGATGTCAACCAATTGATTTACTATAATCACCAAGTGGGTAAATCTGTTGGAGAATTGGTTAAAATGTTTTCCGTTTCAAGGAAAACTATTTATAATGTAATCAACCGTGCAGAAAACGAAGGTAGATTCGAAGCAAAGGGAAAAGGTGGTCGCAAAAACAAGATTTCTAAGCGGGCGGACCGCCTAATCCTGCGGAGAATCAACGAAACTCCCAATGTTTCGTTGAGACATCTTGCTACAGAACTTGAAGAACAATGTGGCATTGTTGTTTCTCACGAAACCGTACACCAGGCCATCCTACGGCATAGGTACAGTTCAAGAGCTGCTAGAAAAAAACAGCTACTTTCAGCAGCCAACATTGAAAAGCGTTATAGCTTTGCCTTGAGCAAAATTAATGAACCGCCGGAATATTGGGATAATACCATATTCTGTGACGAAAGTAAAATAATGCTATTTTATAACCATGGCCCACCCAGGGTATGGCGTAAGCCATTAACTGCCCTCCAAAATAAAAACCTTACACCAACAATTAAATTCGGAAAACTTGCGGTCATGGTGTGGGGGTGTTTCTCTAGCCTTGGAGTCGGCGATCTTGTTTTTATAGAGGACACTATGAATGCCACTCACTATTTGCAAATTCTAAAAAACAATTTATTAACAGCCAGTGCGGAAAAATTTGGTTTTTATTGCAACAACAGACCTAATTTTCAGTTTTACCAACATAATGATCCGAAGCATAAGGAGATTAATGTGAGAACCTGGCTGTTATATAACTGCGGAAAAGTGCTAGATACACCCCCACAGAGCCCTGATCTTAACCCCATTGAGAATTAGTGGGCTTATTTGAAGAAAACGGTCGGAAAACGAAGACCAAAAAATAAGGCCAGCCTGAAAGCTATTATTTGGAAGAGTGAAATAAAATTCCACTAAAATACCTCCAAAAATTAATTAAATCCATGCCAAAACGTTTTCAACATGTTGTGAGAGCTGAAGGGGGGCCATACTAAATATTAAAAATTCCTAATGTTAACGTTGTTTTTTAGTTTTTAGATTTATACTAAATAAAATTATTTTGTGTAAAGAATTTCTTGACAGTGTCAAAAATGTGTAAACATGGTTTTTGATGTTTTTATCAGCAATGAATTACAATTTGCGTATGTTTTTTTTCTTATAGTATTTAAACTTTTAACTAAAGAATTGTGCATCATTAAAAAACTTTTTGCTTAAGTAAAAGCTAATAATATTCATACTTAAAGTCAAACAAATGAATTTTTTTGCAGTGTGTAAAGTGTTTCTTGACAGACTGTATATATATTCTTGACCAGCATCAACAGCAGAGTCGGCTATGGTATGTAGACTCTCTAGTGGGATCAGACCAAGTTGCTTTCAAATTTTGCCACGGACCCTCCCTCCCCGCAAATCGACAAATTTATTTGAAACATTTATTTGAAACTCGGTTTATATATGTATTAGCACATAATATACCGATTTGCCGAATTTCATTAACATCGGATAATAATGGTAGACAAAAACATATAAAAACATTTTGTATGAGAGCACCTCACCCCCACCGATATGAATACAAATGTCAGTGAATGTGGTTATTTCTTAAATGGATAAAAACCATCTGGGTACATATTTATGGAAAATTAAAATGCAAATTTTTACGATATATTTGAGCAGCTTATAGCAGAAAGAAGTCTATAATGAACATTTCAACTTCTTTAAAACTAAGAAACTAATTGGCATAGAAACAGAGAAGCAATGCTATATCGACTCGGTTTGTCATGCTGTTCAAAAATATTTATACTTTACAATACCCTCTGCAAGGGCATAAAAAAAACATGATGCAACAAATTGAGTTGTTTATTTTTTATAAGAATGCGCAGCTCTCTAAAGATGATTATGTTAACTTTAAAAAAGCAATGCTCTTAAAAAACATAAGCAGTTATCTACAATTTTCAGAAGACATGGATAACTGATCTTGATTTCGTTTTTCTCTGAGATGTGTTATATATACCTGCACAGTCGTCATTGGAATGAATAGAACATATTCGAATTTTTGCGGTAAAAACGTTTTCAATAATTCTGCCTCTTTTCTCTGAAATTAAAAGAAATTATAAGTAATATATTAGTACGTACGTGTAATAAAGTTGGTAGGTGAATTCACAAAGTCGGTGTGTTTTCTATAAATTATATTTCCTACCCCAAAAACCAAAGAGGCGAACACTCCAAAAGTTTCCGTATACTCTGTCTTAAAATATCCAAGAAATGTCTTCACAAACTCCGAATACACCCTCAGAAAACTGTGCTAAGCCTTATGTAAGGGTTACTATTTTAGCAGCGCCTCACCTATATGGGCAAGTTACAATTATAAGCATGTTCGGATAGAAATCTTAATCGATTTGGGTTTCCTAATTGGATATCGTAAGCTTATGTAGAGAGTAGAGGGTTTTGGAAGTATCTTCGAACGACGTTACAAATAATTTTCTTCAGATGTTTGATATGAACAAATTATCATAAAGTTTCGTTAAAGCCCGCTACAAAATATGTTTGCGTCATTTTCAGAAAATTGTACATAATAAGCCAAACGAGTAAGGAAAGCTAGTTTCAGCATGGCCGAAGCTAATATACCATTAAAAGATATAATAAAAGGATGGCAAAAATGTTTTGAAACTGAAGAATTTAGCAACCATCTTTTTGCACAAGTGTATCATTTCTAATCTATAAGCGGGCTACTAAGTCCCGTTTCAATTTTGCGACACGATATCGCAAGATGGGATTCTTCAAAGAAAATCGCGTTGTTCCTATATTTTTCTAGACATTGTACGCGTTTTGTCTATGTGATGAACGTGGCTTCCTCTTCAAAATTCTTGCCTCCTTTGCTGTGTGTTTTGCCAGTGTTTTTTACCACAAAAAACAAGTTCCACTGTGGCAAAAAAAAAAACAGCAAAGAAGATAAATAAAAACTAACAGTACATTCAATCTCAATAACTAACAAGGCGAACAGTTGCAAAAATATGTCAGTTTTATCTCAATTAAGCAAAGTAAGAGACATTTGAAGTTCACAACTCTCTTTCCTGTGTATCGGTAGATAAACAAAGGCTATTCAGTTGTCAAATACGAACAGTTGTCATGTGTTACAAACGTCACTGCCAAAATTGCTAACGTCTGAAGAATTAATTAATTCTGTCACATAATGAAAAGCGGCTCATATTTGGTTGTCCGTTAAACTTCAACATAAAGATGAGTTTTAACCGATTTAAGTATATCGATCGGCGTTTCCTCGCTCATTTAACCTCGAGGTTGCAAAAATAATATTATATACACTTCTGGATAGAAAAATAGGAATATTATATATTCCTGTCCAGGAGTGCGAATGAGCATCTTCTTAATTATTGTCAACAAAACGAGTTTTTCTTTTATTGAAAAATTCCAATCGCATTTTAATATAAGTATCTCACTGTTTCACCGTCAACAAACTTAATAGCTACACAGCTGACATTTTTACAAAATGCTTCTGCAGATGCAGATGAACGCTATCTGTCATCGGGATCGGATAACTGGCACACATAGTAGGTGAAGTTTTTCTTTTCGATGCAAGTTGAACCAAGTTCAGTCATTTTCGGAGCAATGTCCATTACTAAATTTAACGCGGGTCAACAAACTATGGCGTATAGCTGTCATACAACCGAGTATTCCAGAATGAACACTTAGTATGGAAAATATTCTGTATTTTATTTCAGTTTAAGCTAATTTACCTATATCATCCTTGATAAACTTTTGCATTGATTTTTACTTCTATTAGCGGTGATTTTGTATTTTACTGTAATGAACAGCATATTAAATTGATTTTCTATTCATTGTGTGTGATTTTTATATATATAATAATAATTACTATGTGCTTATACACATATAAACCGAGCTTCAAATAAATGTGGGGCCATGGCAAAATTTGAAAACAGACGATCTTCCTGTACTATAGAGGAGTCTACTTACCAAAATCAAATCTAAATCAAATCCAGTATTCAAGATCTAGGTATTCATATGCACTTACGGACAGACAGACATGACTCGATCGACTCGGTTTTTCATGCTGATCAGGAATATATATACTTTATGGGGTGGGAAACGCTTTCTTTTGAATGTTACATTCATTTGCATGAATACAATATACTCGTTTACTCTACTAGAGAATAATAAGGAAGGATATCCGTGTAGCCCGATCCTGATCAAATTTAATCTACGGAAGTGGAGGCTTTCCGCCAAAAAAACATTCAATTATACTGCACTAGCCAACCCGGCGTGCGTCGCTATGTCCCTCCAGTTGATTTATGTTTGCTGTTGCGCTAGTGATCTTCAATGTGTTTTTGTTGCCGTCTTACTTCACAAACTACCAAAAGTTCCTATGGTATTCTAGAAGTTCTTTATGAGTGGCGTTGGAACGTCGAGAAATGTATCGATACATACCGATACCAACATTCATTCCTCTATCGATATCTATATGTAGATAGAACGCTATCGATATACATGTATCGTTAACTCAAATGATCGATACACAAGAAGGGTGCATAAAAAGCGAAGCACAAAAATTGAGACAAGACATGTATAAAGTGTCTTGGATGCTGACCTTTGCTTGTGTGTTGCTATTTTAGTACCTGCTGCTGCAAATGTATTTATTTAATTTTTTACCGCATTCTGCAAACTGAAAACCTGATGCAAAATAATATTTAACTTAAGAATTTGTATTTTGTTTATTCATTTAATAACATTAATCTATTAACACTCAACTCATTTTCTTGCTTCAGTGCATTAAACATTGTCAAATTATACTTAAAATATACAAATATTAAACAGCGATCAAACGACAAACAAAACAGCCCACCAAGGTGTAGACAAAACACCCAGGTGATGCATAAGTGTTTTGTCTACTTATATTTATCACGCCTTGCCTTTTTTTCACTTGCGCTTTTTTTCATTTTGAGTATGGGTCCCACCGGCACCCGTTGCCTAAGTATGCCTGGGTGCACGCAAAAAAAAACGGGACACTGTATGAGCGAGTGAGGGCTATACCCTACAATACCATACCAAATTTGACCCTAGCTCTTATAGTCTCCGAGATATAGTTGTTTTTGTGGGTAACTTATTTTGGATTTGCGGAGGTGGGAGTGGGTTGCGCAAAATTTAAAAGCAAACTTGATTTGACGCCTTTTTCTGACGATTTGAGTCTACATACAAAATTTGGTGATTCTAGCTCTTATAGTCTCCGAGATCTAGCTGTTCATAGGGACGGACAGACGGACATGGCTAAATCGACTCGGATGTTGATGCTGATCAAGAATTTATACTTTATGGGGTCGGAGACGAGTCTTTTTGCCTGTTACACACATTTGCACGAATACATTACACTCGTTTACCTAGTAGAGTAACGAGTACGGCTATAAAAATTATATAGTTGCAACACTAATTATTTAAATTTTAAAATTTGTATTATTTATATTTAATTATTATTTATTTATATTTATTAGCTTTTAGGAAGCGTAAAGCGTTTTACTAGATTTTACATTTTACAAAAGAGGAAGACCAGCCGAAGCTTATGTACCATTTACATTGTAATCGACCTAGATCAAATCTGGCCATCGGAAGCGGCGCTTTCTCTTATAAATTTGGATGAAGAATGAAAGAGTTTGTCACTAAGTGTTCAATCTGGAACAATCGGTTATAAGGGAGCTAGCTATATGCTTTAGTTGTCTGACCTCAATCAAATTTGATCAGCGGACGTGGGGCTTCCTGGAGTAAATGCAAACCGACTTTGGTTTGACTTGGATGAAAAACAGAAAAGTTAAGCAACTAAGTGTTCATTCCGGAACAATCGATTATATAGGGACCTGTATGAAATAGCTGTCCGATCGTTATGATATAATTGTCTAATCTAAATCAAATTTGATCAGCGGACGTTGGGCTACCTCAAACGCATACAAACCGAATTTGGTTTGATTTGGATATAACACAGAAAATTAATGCTGCTACGTGTTCATTCCGGAACAATCGGTTATATGGGAGCTATATGAAATAGGTGTCGGATCTGGATTAATTTAAAACTTAACCAGTGTGCAGAAAAAAGAAGCATCTGCTATATAAATAGACTTTAAATTGTCTACATAGGCTTATTTCTACTGTAAGCTGCTCTATGTTGAAAATTTATAGTCGATTTAAAACTGAGAGACTAGTTGGTATGGGCTCAGCTTGAGAAAGAATATATATACTTTATGGTGTCGGAGATGCTGCATTTTATACTTTACAAATATCGTCACAAAATTATAATATCATCTACAAGATTATCAAAAGTTTGTACTGAAGTTAAATAAAAAATTGCGAACGGAATTATAATTATAATTTTGAAATTCCCAGGATCGGACAGGATTGGATCGGAATCGGGGGTCGGTACATGAAAAAAATACAAGATCGGGCTTCACCGGGATCGATTTTGTTTTCCGATCCCATTTCTAGTTCCTGTTCCTAGTAAGTGTTCATTCTGAAGCAGTCGGTTATGGCAGCTATATAATTGTCCGATCCGAATGAATCTTTAACTTAACCAACCTGCAGATATAAGAATCAGCTGGTAAAAGTTTCAGCTACACCTCTTAAGACTTCTGAGATCACGAGGTTCAGATACGCAGACGGAGGGGTTAACGGACATATATATTATCGAATCCCTTCCTCATACGGATCAATAATATATATCGCGCTTTTGTGCGTTGTGAATGGTATAAAAACTAGACTTTGCAAGCAATCCAAAAGAGATTTTTTGATAATAACGAATTGAAATACCATATAAGATATTTCCGTGATACCTGCGAATAAAATTAATAAATGATCAGCGAAACATGTGGTCTACAAACAATATTATTGTACGTGTAAGATTATAAATTAAATTTTACCTGTACAAACTTCGACAACTTCTTGTGTAAAACATAAGATCTTTGCTTCATGACCGTTATATCCTTT
The DNA here is from genome assembly GCA_037043425.1 of Hirtodrosophila duncani. Classification (NCBI taxonomy): domain Eukaryota; kingdom Metazoa; phylum Arthropoda; class Insecta; order Diptera; family Drosophilidae; genus Hirtodrosophila; species Hirtodrosophila duncani. The sequence continues at coordinate 907,008 of JBAMBM010000828.1, read as the reverse complement.
TTACTAGAGTCCTTATGTTGCCCATTTTTGATTGGATTTGCATATAAATTAGCAAACTCTTTTTCGGTTCCAAGGTACAAGGGCTTTATGAAATTCACCATGCTATAATCTAAAATAAATACAATATTTTATACTATGTTTATTTCTATAAGTGAGTCATCTTAATATTTAATTTTTTCGGGACGTTGACGTACAATGCGCTGCACGTTCAATTGAACCCACTAACCAAGCCACGGAGCTTGTTACGCGCGAAGCCCAGGCTAGAAGCTGCCACCTACCGCCCAACCGGCCGAGGGGAGTAGCCGCATAACGAGCGACACGAATCGCGAAAACGAAAAAAAAAAACCGCGGACTCGCTCGCTCACTTTCAATGAAAGGAAAAACTACAATCCATACTTTACATTATCTAATACATAGTTAGATGTATTAGTATAGATGTTTTGTTTGACTTAAGGGAGTAATTAATAGATATAAAGTGAAAGATATTGTAGTTACAACAAACAGGTGATAGTTTAGAGTTCTGGAGATGGATAGGAATATAATTTGTAGTAGTTCTATGAGGAACACAGAAACTAATTTGGCTAATTAAAGCCGGCGAGTCAATTTCACTATTAACCAGCTTATGTATAAGGATAACATTAAGCATAATTCTACGATTTTCAAGAGATGCAAGGCTTATTAACAGAAGCCTACTTGAATATAAAGGGAGGGGAGTTATTTTGCTCCCAATTCAACCCAAGGAGAGCAAACAGTAAAAATTTCTTTTGAACAGACTCAATGCGGTCCTGGTGATTCCTGTATTGTGGACACCAAACGCACGATGCGTACTCTAAAATAGGTCGGACCAGAGAAGTATACAGTAGGTCCTTCGACCACCGCTTGATAAAACCCAGAGAACCCACAGCCTTATTGATGGTAATTGAAATGTGTAAATCGAATTTTTATTTAGGGTCTAAATGAACACCCAATGCATATCGTTAAGAAGGTACGATGTCTGAAGCATTTAAAACAATTGAGGTATAGTAAGTTGGCTTGACAGCACGATTGGAAACAATCAAGGTCATCTTGCAGCCTAAAGTGGGAGGAAGAGTCGTTGAAAGAAAGACAAAGTTTAACGTCGTCGGCATACATAAGTACATGAGAGTGGGATAGAACCTGATGCAGCTCGTTGATAAATAAGGTGAAGAGAAGGGGACCGCCGGAGGTAGTCGGAGATCCACTTAAGAAAATGGGATGGGAAGCCGAGAAGATCCAACTTATGAATAAGTAAAGAGTGGTTCACAGAGTCAAATGAAGTCAGTGTAAGTGACGTCAGTTTACATTTTATTCCTAAATTGTTCAGCTCCATGGGTGCATGAGGAGATCGGCAGGCTCAGCAGATCCCACATCGCCCGTCTCGATAGGCACACCAACCCCCTGGCCATCAATCTGTTGGACAACAACACCACCATCCGGAGACTCAAAAGGCACCACCCGCTGGATCTGCCTCACCGTGGGCGCTGAACTCCCTTCAACCCCTCATCCCTTATTACTCTAAGTTTAAGATAAAAAATAAATTTGTCTCATATTTTAATTCACTTGGATGTTCTCATCCAAATCCTGTTGTTCGAGTTAATTATTTCGCTCCCTTTATATACTATATGATTGAAAGACATTTACCAAGATAATATGAATACGCATTAACTTACATTCTTTAAGGTTATTTTGTATCGGTGTCCCGGTTAAAATTATTCGCTTCGGTGTTATTATTTTCGCAACGGCAAGACTTATTGCAGATTTGCTGTTTTTTATAATGTGTCCTTCATCGCAAACGACTAGATCAGCTCCTGCATGAAAGGTGTTAAAGGCTTGGTTGCTTAGAGGTTTGTAATATTCTTACCTGGTTCCAATAAATATTTGTTGACTTTATCTCGAATATTTTCTAATTTTGCAGGGCTTAAGTTACCCCTATTTTTGTAGGAGTGATAAAATACAAGTGTTCTAAAAGCTTCATAGCCAACTAATAAACAACCGGCTATGTTTGCCGACGATAACGACCATTGCTCCAATACCCTCAATTTTTCCGAAATGTCACTAGAAGAAGGTTTAAAAATAAAAAATATAGAGTAAACTTAAATTAAAGGGATTTATTTAGGAGGGGTCCTAGTTTAAGATGTGAAATTTTTATTTCGTCTTTTATGCTTGGACTCTGGGTAGGATTTTAAAGTAGCAAAGTTCGTAGCGGCAAGCTTAAAAATGTTTTAAAATGGTTTGCATTGTTAGTGTGTCGAATTTGTCAACGAAGTGGCAGATGTTACTGTGCTCAAGTCCTTGAAGTTTATGGATTACTATTAAAAGAGAGTTACCATTAGGAAAATTTTCTTGTAATCTTTTTTTAAGAATTTAAAGATATTTGTGGACATTTGCACTTTATTCACAGATTTTTTTCTATTTACTTTGTTAAAAACAGTTAGGGATTTTGGGCATCGAATACCTTTCTTGTTATACCCTGTATCTATGTACCCCGTATTGTACCGTATATGTGAAAATCTACTTTGCTCTCCTTGGGTTGAATTCTTTCTGCTAATAAACCTTCCATCTCTTTGAAATTGTAGAATTATGCTCAATGTTACCCTTATACATAAGCTGGTTAATGGTGAAATTGACTCACCGGCTTTAATTAGCCAAATTAGAGTCTGTGTTCCTCGTAGAACTACTAGAAATTATGTTCCTACCTATCTTCAGCACTGTAATTTTATCAATCACCTGCATGAACCATTTCATGTCCTTTGTTGTAACTACAATAATATCTTTAACTTTATCTCTTTCATCTTTCATAACTCCCTTAAGTCAAACAAAACATCTATACAAACGCATCTAGATAGTAAATGAATGTAGATAGAATGTATATTATTTATGACTTGTAGTTTTTCCTTTTAATGAAAGTGAGCGAGTGCGTAGCCAGGAGCTTCTGCGCGCTGCTTAAAATTTAATTGCATCAGGATCGGACAACTATAACATATACCTGCCATAGAACCAACTGTTCGAGAGTGCACACATACAGGAAAACGAAAAAAGCATGACATTATAAAAAAACAAGCTTTTACTTACTATACTTAGTTTTTAGTTAATTTTTATACAAATACAAAATTCAATCAAATAAACTTATTTATATATTTATTTTTGAAAAAAAAAAACATATATTTTACTTACGACGAGTCCGGAAAAACGAAAACTTTGATATGTGTATTCCTTTTTAAAGGTCCCAACCACCGTTGCATTTCGTCAGCCCAATTCATAACTGTACTCTTTGGGCAAAGTACTAAGACTTTAGTTGTATTTAATTCTTTATAGGAGACCACCGTATGCAGCAGAGCTATTAACTGTGCAAAAAATATTTTGTATTTAGTAACAAGAATGCACGGCTAACATCGGCTAGCCGAAGCCCACATCTCATTGCTGAGATATTTACTATAATCTGTTAGTTAACATGGCAGCAAAAATGAAAATGAAATCAAAATGAAAACTGTGCATATTCGCTGAACTCTATAAAATTTAAGTTTTATTGTGCGTAGAGTAAACGAGTATATTGTATTCGTACAAATGTATGTAACACAGGCAAAAGGAAGCGTCTCCGAACACATATTCTTGATCAGCATCAACAGCTTAGTCGATCTAGCCATGTCCATCTGTCCGTCCGTATGAACACCTAAATCTCAAAGACTACAAGAGCTAGAGTTACCAAATTCGGTATGTAGACTCCCCTTCTAGGGCTTTAGATCAAGGCTGTTGCTCTATATGAACAATATATACTTTATGGGGTTGGAAACGCTTCCTTTTGGCTGTTACGTACATTTGCACGAATACAATATACTCGATTACTCTACTAGAGTACGAGTATAAAAATGAGTCGTCGCATGAATACCTTAGCTAGGGTATCAAAATTAAAGAAGATGTAAGCATATGAGATGCAAAATATGAAAACGAACTATATATAAAAAGGGAAGTTTCGGTTAATGTTTTTTACCTGAAGTGTTTTTCCTAGACCCATGCAGTGTGCTAAAATACATCCGGATCCACAATTTCTATTGGTGTGATCAACTCCGCCATAGCATGAATCATACATAAACTTTACGCCGTCTATTTGGTGGGGCTTCAACTGATTTACTATATCACTGTCAACTTTTATAAAAGTTTTTGTACTTTCGATGTAATCCAATATTAGATCTGATTTGTTTAGATTTTGTGCGCTGTTTTTAATAGCCTTAGAAAGGATTGAATGCTTTTTGTCAAGTTTTCGAATTCTTTCACTCTCCGATTTTTGTGCAACCCTCGTTTCATTAGCCAGTTGGTCAATGCGTAGCATTGGCTTAATAAGTCTAGCTTTTTCTGGTTCAGCTTCAATAGTTTCAACATCTGAAAATTCACTTTCTGAACTCAAAATGATTTCATCGTTTTTACTACGTTTTTCAGCTTCAGCTAGTAGTTTCTCCAAAGATTTAATTTTAGATTTCTTTTGGGGAATAAAATTCTCTTTCAACAATTCTTCAGTTGCTTCAAGGCTTACTGACTCTTTTGATATTATATCTTCCTCAAATGCACTGTATTTGGTTTCATTGCCATCCTTGTCATTCAAATTGGATTTAAATACTTGCAAAAATTTGTTCACGATATCGGCCTTTTGTTCTTCCTCTTCAGAAGTATCTACTTTAGAGAGATTATAATTACTTTGATCTGACAACCCTGAGTCACTGTCATTTAACAGCTGCAGTTTTATTTCTTCATTATATCGAGATAAATATTGATCTTCCGTTATGACCTCATCGTCGCTCTAAAAGGAAATTTTATGTGTTATGAACATTTAAATAGTAGTTCTAATTGTTATGTCTAACAGTGGTCGGTACGGCTTACATTATTAAGTTGGTTGTACATACTCACTTCTTTTAAACTATTTTCAGAGTCATATTCCTCCAAATCGTCTTCGGAATTCTGAGGAAGTGTTGTGTGTAATTTACCTAACAGTTTAGGTTTGCTTTTATCCTTTATTTGGGCGTGTCTCTTTTGTCCTTGACGCTTATTCAGACCACTTAAGTTCGTAAGTCTTTAGAATTAGACAAATAAAAGTATTAACAAATTAAAGGATTGACTTTATACAAATTAATAGTTCGCAAATTATTTAGCAAATTAAATGAATTGCCAAACATTTCAAATAAGTGTGTTATACGCTGTTAATTATTAAACCCTGTACCTATGGTTCAAGAGTATATTAAGTTTGTTGCAGTGTATGTAACAGGCACAAGGAAGCGTTTCCGATTAGTCGATCTAGCCACGCTCGTCTGTCCGTCCGGATGTATGAAAATCTAGATCTTGGAAACTATAATAGGTAGACTTCAAATTTGGATTTTTATTTCCACTTTTGTGTTTTCATACAATTGCACACCCTAATATGATTTTGTCAGAAATTTGTAAATGCTTCCATTTCCGACCCCATAAAGCATATATATTCTTGATCAGCATGACAAGCCGAGTCGATATAGACATGTCCGTTTGTCTATCTTTCTGTTTCTATGCGAATTTGGAATTTTAATCATACTCGTACTCTAGTAGATTATTGCATTCGTGCAAATGTATGTAAAAAGAAGTAAGCGTCTAAGACCCCATATAAAGTATACATATTCTTAATCAGCATCAACAGCTGATTCATGCCGCTGGTGTTGGCGCTGGCGTCTAAGGCTCAAACCTTTGACGTCAGGAGATCAACAGCAGTCGCGGGTTCGATCCCCGCGCTTGGGCTGGGTGTTCCGTGTTGTATATATATATAGGTTTGTGTTGTGTTTGTTTGTGCTCGTCCTCGTCCCTGTCAATTGTGTGTACCCCTCATCACTTCACCAACTCACCCCCTCACCTACTTTCACCCCTCCTCAACAACTCGACACAAGTTAATGTACTGTAATTGCCAATGTAAAAACGCCATACAATATACTGATTGTCCACATAACAAGACAGATTGTATATAAAGATAATGATATAAAATTTTTTTTTTTTTAACAGCTGATTCGATCTAGCCATGTCCGTCTGTCCGTCCGTCCGTCCGTATGAACACCTAGATGTCGGAGACTGTAAGAGCTAGAGAGAGGTACGTAGACTCCCTTTGTGGGGCGTCAGATCAAGTTTTTTTTTTTAATTTTGACACGCCCTCTCCCGCCCCCGCAAACGGCAAAACTTTATATCTTCCACAAATTTTAACGCATTTAGCTTAAACTCGGTTTGTATATGTATATATGTTTAATCTACCGAGTTTTGCTGAGTTTTGTTAAGCGTTCCTACTTGTTTCTGCTTTAAGCTGCTCTCATATGTCAAAATCCAGATCGGACTACTATATCATATAGCTCCCATATAACCGAAGAATTCGCAATGAAATCTTAGTACACCAAAATTAGCTATTTTTTTTATCCGAATTAAACCAAATTTGGAACATGCCAGTTTTAGAAGCAACTAACTGTTTAACTTTGTTATAGTATTTATTATAACGTATATAAGGTTACCCGAAGTTAGTCTTCCGCCCTTGTTTTATTATAGATTTTTCTTTCATTGGAATTGAACCAAGTTTGGGATTTGTGTGTCCTACAGCAACTGACAAAATTTGACCCGGATCGGGCAACTACACCATCCATAGTATCCATAGAATCGATTTTTGGGAACATTTTAGGCTTTTATCGATTTTAGAATTTTAGAATGTCCATAAGTCAGTTGACCAAATTTTATTCAGATCCGAAAACTATATCATAAACAACCATATAAACGATTTTTTCGAAATGAACACAAAATGTTATTTTTTTAAATAAATCGAGCCAAATTTGGTTTGAATCCTATTTAGAAGGCGGTTTGCTATATTTTATAGCGGTTTATTAGGTACAGGATATTTAACTGTCGAGCAAGCTCGACTGTTGCATTCTTATTTCTTATAAAGCCCATCAGTTATAGAATTATGTAGTGACATCTTACTTATAATGTTAATATGCTAGTTTGTGTATCATTTGTATCAGCAAATGTCATTAACATTTGGATGAAGCTTCGTGGCTCAAAATATGTTTTCACGATAAGAGTCAAAAAATGCTGACCAAGCGAGCTCGAGCGCCGCTCGCATAAAGTTAGCAGCGATCCCTTGCAAAGCAAATTTAAGTATAAAAGGCAAACAATTATCAATGAATAATCAGACTTAAAGCAGCACACAAAGCCGACCATTGGCGCTCGCGCTCTTTATTTCTCAACCCATTACATGGCGATCCTGTTAATCTCTTTACAATAGCCAATAGCCATGTTTCTTTATGAGCTAGTCTCTCAGTTTTAAAACTGTCGAGTTACAGCAGACTTCTTTCTGTGTATAAGGTAGATTCTAAGGAGCCTCTACTCTTTTTCTGGCTATGCGAAAACGCTATTTATTACAAATGTACCAAGATCAGTGGCGGTACCAGCGATAATGATAAGGGATTGAAATTTATGTGTGAGTTGACAAGCTGAGAGCGAGTCGCATATTTATTTAAGAAACGCAAAAGAGGGCTTTATTGCCATGTTAGCTTTCGATATTTAAATGAAACATATGGGTATGTCTAGACTGCAGGTGCGCTCGTGTGATCCCTCCAGTAGATCCCTCCTGTACAACCTCGCTTATTTCCTTAGCACCTCCTGTTCCGTTCGTATTCCCCCAGCCCATACAGCTTAATAGTGCGGATGCTGCTTCTTTGTCTGGGCAGGGGTCACATTGAATTTATATGTACTACAGGATTTTTAAACGATTTTTTCTTTTTATCACTGCCTTTTACATTTCTCCATGTTTCGAAATTTCTGTTTACTTTTGCCATCTTAGTGTTATCCAATCTTTCGCGTCAATGCATTTCGACAGAGATCATTTTTTCTGTCGTTGGTGACTTCAACATCAGTGATATCTCATGGTCCTCTGCGACCGGTTTGATACCTTGTCTTGAAACAACACTAGTTTATTGACGGCCTTCTTGAATTGTGCAAATTTGTAGCCAATTCATTGAATAACTGGCATGATTTCATATTTGTTTCTGACCCTTCCATTAAAGTCGTCTCCAGAGTTAGTCCGGTTTTGCTTCCTGAAGACCCGTTTCATCCATCATTACACGTTACTATGCATATTCCCATTCCTGCAGTACCTGCATCTTCTACACTTACAATTTTCTCAGGACCCAAAACAATGTTATAACTTAGTTAATTCAAAACAAAAATCATTTGAATTCTTTGTCTTTCCCTCCTTTCTGTAATTAGTCACTCCTCTCCATTAAAAAGAGAACAAGAATGATACCCAAATCTATAGAGGCATATCCAAATTGTCTGCTATTCCTAAGCTCTTTGAAGAAATCTTTGCGTCACAGTTACAACATTCTTGCGGTTCTATAATTTCATCTTCTCAGCATGGGTATATTAAACATAGGATTTAAGAATAAAATGAAACTGACTTAATTTACACTGACTTCAGCAAAGCATTCGACTCTGCAAGTTACTGTTTACTTAAACATAAGTAGGATCACCTTGACTTTCCATCCTATCTTCTTAAATAATTTTTCAACTACTTAAATCTCGGAATTCAGAAAGTTATTTCCAAAAATTCTTTTCTAAGCCAATTAAGGTTGCATCGGGGGTACCGCAGGATAGCCACCTCAGTGCCTTTCTTTTCAACTTATTTATCAACGATCTTCCTCAGGCACTATCCCATTCTCGTATACTAATGTTCGACGACTATGTTAAACTTTGTTTTTTGCTGCAACTCTTCCTCCCATTTGTGGCTTCAAGATGACCTTGATGTTTTCCAATCGTAGTGCCAGGTCAACGTACTAAATTTGAACTGTTCTAAATGCAAAGTCGTTTTATATTTGCCCTCCGTCGCTTAAACTGGGATCCAAATAGCCATCTGCCTTCATTTCATATTCAAGTAAGCTTCTGTTAATCACCTTCCATCCCTAGACAGCCGTAGAATTATGCTGACGAACTTAAGCTGATTAACGGTGAAATTGATTTTCCCACACTTATGAGCCAAATTAGTTTTTCTGTCCCTCGTAGAACTACTAGAAATTATCTTCCTATCCATCTTCAGCACTTCTCTTGCATGAAAATTTTCGTGTCTTATGTTTTAATTATGATAATCTCTCTAACTTTATCTCGGTCAACTCAAATAAAACATCTATACTAACGCACTTAGGTGGTCTTTTCTGTATACATATCAATGCATGTCTGTCTGTTTGTCCTTTATAGGCGCCTTAACTAATGGACCGATCGGTATGATACTAATACGGCGCGGCGCCGTCTCCTCGTATAGGCGATAATAAAAATGCTTCACATCTTTGCACCCATTGGACCGATTGTCCTGAAAAGTCGAGCTATATATCGGTTGGGAATATCGATATATTAGTTAATCGACATATGTCTATCGATATATTCAGTTATCGACATATGACTATCAATATATTTCGTATATATTTAGTATGGTATATATTTAGTAGTAGTATATATTTAGTATTTAGTATATATATATATATATATATATATATATATATATATATATATATATATATATATATGTGTGTGTGTGCATATATTTATATATATATATCATATATATTGAGCTATCTATATATATATATCATATATATTGAGCTATCTATATATATATATATCATATATATTGAGCTATCTATATATGTATAACGATATATTTAGTTATTGATATATGTATATCAACATATTGAGTTATCGACATAAGTACATTCATAACTTGAGTTATCGATACGTGTATATCTATATCTTTCTATGCACATAAAGATATCGATAGACGAACATATGATATCGGTATACATCGATCAATTTTATCGACGTTCACAAGCACAACAACACACACATAGATCAACAGGAGGAGGAGTACCGACGCACGCCTGGTCGGTAGTAGTTGATGTAAATCTTATGGTTTCTAGTCTTCAGAGCCCTTGTTTTGTTTTTTTTGATCTTCGCGAAAAAACCCTCGGCCGGTTAGGCGGACTGCACATTGTACGTCAACGTCCCGTTACGATAAAAACAAAAGTTATTTCAGAAGGATCACACGACCGAAACGCGTGCCATGTCTGTCTCATCCTAGCATCGGCGGACCTTGCCTTATCGTGTAGCAGAACAGGAGCGGGAGAACAGTCCAATGGCAGGGTAGAGAATTCGCTGTGAAGAAGACCGTCCCTCGGAACTGGATGCAAAAGTTCGCTTCTAGGTTATTGTTATATATTTTCAATGTGAATGGTATATAAGCTAGCTTTTCTTACTTTTTATAGCATTTGCAAATGGTATATTAATTTTGTCAGGAAGTTTGCAACGCATAGAACGAAGAGTTTTCGACTATATAAAGTATATATATTCTTGATCAGCATGATAAGGGCAATCGATATAACCATGTCCCTTTGTCCGTCCGTCTGTTTCAACATAAAGATCTCAGAAGTCTTAAAAGCTACAAATTTTTACCGAAGGCTTCCTTTGTTTGCAGGCTAGTCAAGTTCGAGTTCCGACCTGGATGGTCGGGAAAAATATAATAATAATTTTTCTGTTTTTCATCCAAATTAAAAGAAATTCGTCTTGTATCCCTTGTATCCCTCCATCCAGATTTGTTCCAGATCGGATCCATAGAAAATCTTTTGTATGTTGGGGTGTTTTTATACATAAGCGTTTTTTGCGATTTTGTCTACAATTATTATTCAATCGTGGCAAAATTTAAAAACAAACTTGATCTGACGCCCCACAAGGGGAGTCTAGATGCCAAATTGGGTCTCTCTAGCGCTTATAGTCTCCGAGATCTAGGTGTTCATACGGACGGACGGATGCTTATTAAACGGTTCCTTTTACATACATATATACTCTATATAGAGTATGAACATAACTATGGCAAGAGCCATACATACACAGAAACACGCATATATACAAAAACACAGGCAGACTACTAGCTGGTAGGCGCCACTGTTCTCTTCGTTTATCCCACGCACCCCCCGGCGTCGTTGCCTGAAAACTGTCTAACGCCCGTTCACTCTAATTCAATTCATATAATATAATACTGCCTGACTATGTTTTGAGCGTAGCACAAAACGTACTTCGCCTCCATACACAACAGTACGGAATCGATGAACGCAATATTTTGCAGCAAGATTTGCTAATTATCAGCAGAACCAATTTTTTAAATATATAGGAATAACTTCAACGGCAAGCTTGAGAGCTACAGAAACCAGAGCGCCAGAGCAGGCGGATAATCAACGTCAATTACTCGGTCATTGTATAAGGTTCCCAAGAGCAGAGGACTGTTTTTTTTTTTCGGGAAACCATGCAAACTTAGATTAGATTAGCGGCCCTACATTTTGGGTTAAATGAGACTGACTTTAATACATATAGCCACAAACCTTTCAATTTCCTTATCCGTATCATCACTTGAAGTACATGACTTATCCGAATTCTTATTTTCCTTGTCACTATCGTGGGAATTTTGGCGAAAGTTTCTTTTAGTAATATCCAATTTAATATATTTTGATAGATCGATTCCATCATTGTATTCCAGAACGCGATGTATATTTTTAGGATTATAATTAGAACATATTGCTGATAAACCAGAAGTACTTTCACAAGACGTATCCAGATTTTGTTCGCGTTCGCTTTCTATGTTGGAAGAGCCAGAAGAATCAAGAAGCAGCTTTCGTTTTGCATTGTAATTACTTCGATGTTCTTTTTTAAGGGACCGTCTAGTACAAGTTTGTATAGACTTTTCACTTGTTTGGCCACAATTTGCAATTTCTTGAAGTCTTCTGATTTTATCTAATACATATGTTTTGAGTTCGTCGACTGATTTAGATGTAAGTGTATTGCACTCATTGTATAACACTTTTGCAAATTCGATTGTATCTGTTAAAAGTAGGTTAACACAATTTTTGTTTTCACTCGTGTTTTTATAAAGACTTTCAAAATATTCATCATTGGATTCGATTTCTAAAGGTTCAGAGCAGTTTTCTGGCAGAGAATATGAAACCCGGTTTGAGTTACAGTAATTGGATAACATTTCTTCGCCTTTCGTCTTCTTAACCGTATATTCGATCTGGAAAATTGTTGTTATTACTGGTGTTATGCTTGTTTTTACAGTTTGGAATGCTGCTCGAAACCATATGATTCAAGTGTGAATCTTTAATGGTCCCGAGATTCGGTTGTCTTACCATTGATCCCTGAGAAGTATAATTGTGATCACTCAATGCATCTGATATTTGTTGTCCGGAACACTTATTAGACTCAAAGCATTTCTCTTGACAACAATCCTCGTTCGACAATTCGAAAAACTCTGAAATACTGTCATCACAATCCAAGCTTGTGCGAACTTCAACCTGAAATATATCTTCCAATGGCAATCCTAAAAAATTCGATTCGGTAATTTGTTCTGGTTCAATAGTTATTTCACTTTTTATAAAATTTAAGGATGCATCTGCATCTAGTATTTCTGGAATGGGCGTAGATGATACTGCCAATCCACGATCTTCTTCTGTTGAAAATAAGGGTATATGGGTCTCCATATTCGATGTTTTTCCTAAATGCATACAATATATTACAAATCAAACAGGTACATAGTTTAGGAAACATGTACTCACATATACTGGAAGTAGGATATAGTTTTATAAAACTTCAAATTTATATAAAAACAAATGTGCACACAACTTCAACAAAGCTGAATCAACTAATTACTTTAATTGTGAAGGTAAATTTTAAATTACCTAAATATCGATATATCGATATATCATGTATTGGTAATGCTGCGATGACACTGTCTTAATGAGATTTGTGAAAAGAGGGAGTGTGTGTGTCACAGAGTTGTGGAGAAGGGCTACGGCCTTCAATACGATTGGTACGTTTGCATATTTTAATATGTGTGAGCCTATGCTTATATATATGTTGGAGCATTGCCACCGTTTTAGGCGCAGCGAGTTTCGATATAACCGAGATCCGTCACACACTAACTTGTGTCTTCGCTCGAACTCTGGTTTTTATATCGAACCACACTCGGCGACAGCTGTAAACGCTGTCGCCCCGCCAAAACAGGACTTTCCGTTAAATAAATACGAACCATACTCGGCGACAGCTGTAAACGCTGTCGCCCCGTTCACACGGGACTTTCCTAAAACACATAGTAGAGCAGGCAACAAAACGGACTGAATAGGCCATTGCATCATTTAGCAATGTACCTGCGATCCTAGTGAAGTACCCAAATACGCAGTAACACAAACTCACTACAATTCTCACATGTATTTACACACGCCGCATATTCAACCTACTTATGCTTCCACACGGCCAACCTGACTATAACACGACCTCGTGTAATTCTAAAAAAAAAAAAATGCTTAGCTTCTTAATTCATTTTATTTATAGATCCTCAAATAAAATTTAACATTAATATAACATTAATATTAACATTTCCTTTTTCTTATGTTTCTCGATTACAACTTATTTATTTTATTTTTATAATTCTCTCATTTCATATCATTTCATTACTGTCTTCAACATTAGAGGTCACTCAATCAAAAGCCCCACACGCCATGATCAAAACAGACATTAGGATGTTTTTGCACTTGTGCTTGACTTTATGATCTGAGTACCATGCCATTTTCTTTGGCCCACAGAGGTCGCTCAATCAAAAGCCCCACACGCCATGATCAAAACAGACATTAGAATGTTTTGCACTTGTGCTTGCTTTATGATCTGAGTACCATGCCATTTTCTTTGGCCCACAGAGGGCACTCAATCAAAAGGCCCACACGCCATGATCAAAACAGACATTAGAATGTTTTGCACTTGTGCTTGCTTGATGTGATACTGAGTACCATGCCATTTTCTTTGGCCCACAGAGGTCACTCAATCAAAAGCCCCACACGCCATGATCAAAAACAGACATTAGAATGTTTTGCACTTGTGCTTGTGCTTGCTTTATGATCTGCAGTACCATGCCATTTTCTTTGGCCCACAGAGGTCCCACTCAATCAAAAGCCCCACACGCCATGATCAAAACAGACATTAGAATGTTTTGCACTTGTGCTTGCTTTATGATCTGAGTACCCTGCCATTTTCTTTGGCCCACAGTGTTACATTACTGTCTTCAACATTTTCATTTTCACTCTCTTCAGTGACTTCAACATTTTCAACATTTTCATTTTCACTCTCTTTAGTGACTTCAACATTTTCAACATTTTCATTTTCCCTCTCTTTAGTGACTTCAACATTTTCAACATTTTCATTTTCACTCTCTTTAGTGACTTCACTACCTTCAACATTTTTATTTTCAATATCATTCAAATCCTCATTACAACTTTCTAAATCATCTGGGACATATCCCTCTGGCAATTTCCTTATATCTTCATGAGCATACTTGCACTTCCTATTACTTGTCAACGACTTGAGGATATATCTATCTCCGTCTAGTACTTGTTGAACAATTTGCAAAGGTCCTCTATACTTTGGACTTAACTTTGTTTGATGCCTTTCTTCATTCTTTAACAACACAAGGTCTCCTACGTCATACCCAACAACCTTAGCCTTAGTTTTATCAAATTGCCCTTTGCTATATGCTGCCGCTGCTGATATATTTTGCACTGCTCGAGCTCTTGATTCTGCCAAATCAACTTCTAGTGCCACGTCACATGGTGGAAGCAACCCCAACGGACGAGCAACCTTGCCAATGAACAATTCCAAAGGGCTTGCCTTTGTCACTCTACTTACAGTACAATTTAAGGCTAACTGTACCTCGCCCAATGCGTCTTGCCAAGATCTGCTGCTGGTTTCAACTGCCGTTAATAAATTTTTCAAAGTGCTCATAATGCGTTCTACCTGTCCGTTAGCTCTACTTGCACCTGTCGTAATTAAGTGCAAACTTATATTTTGTTTAGAACAGAATTCACTACATTTAGAGCTGGCAAAACACCTACCCTGAATCTGCTATTATGCGGTTAGGTACTCCAAACAAGGATACAGCCGATGTCACAGCCCCTATGCAATTGTCAGCATCAATCTTGAGTGTGTGTGTTAAGTAAACAAATTTAGTAAAAGCATCCACTTGAACAATAACATACTCTTTTTGAACACTCTTGCCACTTAACTTGCCCGTTATGTCTATGTGTATTGTATGCCAAGGTTCTGTAAAAGAACAGATATAACTTTTTGTTTTTATTTCCTCATTTCTGGCTTCCAAAATAAACTCGTTCTTTTCCGATGTCAACAAATACAAAGGCTTCAAGAAACAAAGAGAATCCTAGTATAAATTGCCGAAAGTAAGACGCAAGTACAATAAATTGTCTTAAAGCAGAAACCGACTGAGGAGATGGTAAGGCAGTTAATGCAGAAATTTTTTGAAAATTTGGACGAATTAGACCTGCGCTCACTTCATATCCCAAATATTGAACAGTTGACTTCAGGAACGAACACTTTTTAATATTGAAGAACAAAAACCCAGCTTTCGTGAGAACATCAAGAGTAACCTGTAGTCTTTCCAAAGCCTCACTTTTCGTTGCAGCCACCACTAACACGTCATTCATATAGACAACCACAAAAGTATTTGCCAGTTCTCCAAGTATGCATCACTGTACGCTGAAAAACTGAAGGTGCATTTTTCAGACCAAACGGCATTGACAAAAATTCGTACTGGCCATCTGGGGTGACAAAAGCCGTACACTCTATTGATTCTTCATGCAATGGGATTTGGTAATATCCGCTTGCTATATCTAAACAAGTGAAATATTTAGCACCATGAAGTCTGGCTATCTGATCTGCTATCAGGGGTAAAGGATATCTATCTGCAACTGTGTTAGAACTCAATTCACGGTAATCAACACACAAACGATGAGAACCGTCTTTTTTGTTTACTAACATCATAGGACTTGCAAAGGGAGAACAGCTTGGCCTTATGACATTGCATTCCAAAAGCTCTTTAATCTTGTCGCGTACGCGTACCAATTCTCTTTCATTTGAACTAAGCCTGTATGGTCTTCTTTGAACAATTTTTCTATTGTCTATTAATTTAATCTTCATTTCGCCTGTACTGACAGTAGATGAAGGAATTCCCTTTGTAAAAGATATTGAATAGTTTTCCAATAAATTGTTTAATTTATCTCTGTCTTCACCGACAAGATCAGTATTCAATTTAGAAAACACCGTCATTTGAACAAAAGTTAACAGATTTTGATCTAACAATTTAAAATTTTCCGGGTGACCTAATGACGTAAAATCCTTGCGACAGTATTTCTCTACCAATCAATATATCATTTTTTTTCAAATATTCGTCATTCAAAACATGGAATAACATTTCAATACAATGATTGTTAATTTGTACCTTGCAAAGTATTTGCAATGTACTACAAATGCTGTAATTTCCAATACCTTTCAACATTACTGTATTCTTAATTCTTTTACCAACTAACTTAGCACTTATCTTTTGTTTAACCAATGAACATTCTGAACATTCCGCTCCAGAGTCACTGCGACGCACTGCCTTTTATGTTGTTTTCGCTGTGCCTTCCTCCATGGCCACCGCCTCAAATGATTATTTTTTTTTTTTTTTTTTTTTTTTTTTTTTTTTGCTAAAAAAGAAGTTTCTAATAGATCGTGTAAATCCTGCTGCGCCACATGGACCATATCGTTTAAAGTTACGCTGCACATTTTTGCGACGCTGCATTTACCGTACGTTCCTCGCACTAATACTAGCACACACACGCACACTTTTTCTTTGCAAAGACAAAAACACCGACACGAAAAAAATAGCAAACAAACAATAGATTTAAACAAATTTGTATTTGTGTTGTTGTTATTGTTGTTGCTTTGTGTGTCTGCTGCTGCTGCGAATTTTTTTTTAAAACCACTTTCTTTGCTTTCTGCTTTATCGCTTTTTTTTCGTCCTTTGTTTTGTCAACGCCTATTTAGGCTAAGCACGACGCGTCACCAAAAAGGCGCATTTGGTTTTGTGTTTATTTGCACAATTGATTATATATCTCAACTTTGTATTTGCAATATTAATTGCATCAATTGCACGTATCAGGAGCGAGCCCGATCCCACTTCTGATGTTGGAGCATTGCCACCGTTTTAGGCGCAGCGAGTTTCGATATAACCGAGATCCGTCACACACTAACTTGTGTCTTCGCTCGAACTCTGGTTTTTATATCGAACCACACTCGGCGACAGCTGTAAACGCTGTCGCCCCGCCAAAACAGGACTTTCCGTTAAATAAATACGAACCATACTCGGCGACAGCTGTAAACGCTGTCGCCCCGTTAAAACTGGGACTTTCCTAAAACACATAGTAGAGCAGGCAACAAAACGGACTGAATAGGCCATTGCATCATTTAGCAATGTACCTGCGATCCTAGTGAAGTACCCAAATACGCAGTAACACAAACTCACTACAATTCTCACATGTATTTACACACGCCGCATATTCAACCTACTTATGCTTCCACATATACAATTAAAAAGGTAGCTAAAACAAACCAAAAAACAAGAGAGAGGCTAACTTTCGGTAACCGAACCGAACATACCCTTGTAGATGCTGTTGAAATTCAGTCAGCAATTAGTGTAATTCGCATAAAAAGAGTTCGGTCAGTTATACGGGAGCTATGTGATATAGTGCTCCGATCCGGATCATTTTCATGATAGCTTTAGGATACATATAATAGTCCGATCAGGACGATTTTGACATGTGAGCAGATTACAGCAGCGAGAAGTCTATCATAAAATTTCAACTCGATAGCTCTTAAAGTGAGAGACTAGTTCGCATAGAAACACGCAAACGTACATGGTTAATTCGAATTGGCTTGTCATACTGATCACGAATATATATATACTTCATGGGGTCTGGGATGCTTCATTTTATGCGTACACATATCGCGACAAAATAAAACACTGCAAGGGTATAAAAAAGGCGAATATATTTATTGGAAAAGTTATGGAAAGTTTATGGAAAAGTTTTTAGAGACTTTGTCTACAGTTCTTACCCGATCTTATTGATATCCGGAATAAGCTTATACATAAATAAAGCAAGTTTCAAAATAATGTGTCGAAAATTGTGGAAGATATAAGGTTTTTATAAATTTGCATTGGCGTGGCAATCTGATGAAACAATAGTGGAGACTACACACCAAATGTTGGTGATTGTAGCTCTTATGGTCTCCTTGATCAAGGTGCTCAAACGGACAGATGGATGGACAATGCTATCTCGACTCGGCTGTTGATGCTAATTTAGATAATTTATTTTCTAATTTTTTCTAATTTAGATACTTTATATACTTTATATATACATATGTACAAATCTTTTATATATGCGTGTAAGTAATAGCTAGATAGATAGATAGTAAATAAGATATGTACATAATATAAGCATCGTATAAATACATGTAGATAAAATACATGAGATAAATATAGAGATAAAAACTATGGATATGTCTAAATAATATATGTAGGTATTTGAGATATGGATGCAAAAGGAAATGTGTATAAATAATATATTTTTTTATACTCGTAGTCTAGAAGAGTATATTGCATGTATGTATGCATGTAACAGGCAAAAGGAAGCGCAACAATAATGTATATATTTTCTTGATCAGGACCACCAGCCTAGTCTATTTAGCCGTGTCCGTCTTGTGAAGCGTCAGATCAAGCTTGTTTTATAACTTTGCAACGCTGCTCCTTATAAAATAAAACCCTTATTTATATAACCACCTAAATCTTGAAGACTATAAGAGCTGGGAACCCCTTACATATAAAATAAAATGATCAAATATACCATAAAAAAGTTTAATTTTGTTGCCTGATGTAATTATCTTAGTAGTTAAAAAAATGTAAATGATTTAGCACGTATGAAATATTATTTAAGATGGAACCATGTGCATCACATTGCCGAATCGGGAGCAATGTCAAGAGAAACACAGGAATATTGCGATCTTCTTGCAAGAAACCAATCCTAGAGTCGGAGGATCTTGCCGGGAAATGGGGACGGAATGCAGTAGCCATCATACAGTATTATATTTAATACAATTAAAACTAATTACAATTTCTATAACAAATTAAAATATATTTTTTTTATTTTAAAGTGATATTCTTTTAGTTCAAGTATTGTAAGTGTGCATGAATTTTTTATTCTAGAGCGCGTTTTGCTGATGATCATCTTTAGGCTATATCGTAGCTAGTTCCACAGACGAACAGCGAATATATATGAGTGCCCTTCCGAGCACTAAATTATTTGTCTTTCTTCACGTAGCAAAGGAGAATTTTTCATATAAATGTTTCTGTTCCTTATGCGTTATAATTCTATACATGAAAATTAGGGTTCTAAGAGGAACCAAAATTAGGCTTCTAAGTGGAACCAAAAGCTTAGGGTCATATTGAAAATTTTATTTGCATACGTCGTTATATGTTCCTTCCAACCGCTGTATTTGTATGATTATGCCTTGATAATGTTTTATTTATGGTTTAACTTTATCTGAATGGTTTACATATTAAATGCGTTCGTTGTTAAGTCTCAATCTCTCTAGATTCAATGTGTTAATTTTTTCTTTATATAGCACCAAACATTTTCACTTTTTCGGGTTAACCTCCAATTCATTGATACATCCATCCATTCACTGATTTTCAGAAGATCGTCGTTACATACACTTAAACATTCATATTTGTACATAAACTATGACTAACATACATTTGGACATCATCTGCATACATATGTATCCTCACAATTTGACACAAAACAAGGAAGACCATTAACATAAATAGAAAACAAGTACGAACGCTAGAGTCGATATTCCGACTATAAGATATTCGTACTCTTTATTTTATAAATGATGCACTCGAAAGTATGCAACAATTTTTGGCTTTTTTTTTAGTGTGCTCGCTGTTTTTACGCATAGTTTCATAGTTCTGTGTGTGTGTGGAAGTGGAAAGTGAGATAGGTAGTGTTTCTCTTCTAATTTTAATTTGTGTCTGTAAACGATCCCCTTGTCAACCTTTCTAGTACCGTCTATTCTAAATCAGTGTCTAATTCTGACAGCAGCGTTTCTACTGCTGTGGCATGTCTGCCTTGACCTCTTATCGGCATTCCAAAGCCTTTTTTTTATCGGGACGTGGACATATAATGCGCACCCACGATACCAAGCCACTGGGCTTGTTACGCGCGAAACCCAGGCTAGAAGCTCCCACCTCCCTCCCAACCGGCCACAGAACGAGCGACACGAATCGCGAAGACGAGAAAAACGCACTCCCTCGCTCACTCACTTTCAATGAAAGTAACGAACAACAAACCATAAACAATTTACACACATAGGATCATAATTTCTAGAAGTTCTACGATGAACACAGCAACTGATTTGGCTAATTAAAGGCGGCAAGTCAGTAGCACCATTAATCAGCTTATGTATAAAGATAATATTAAGCAGAGAGATAGATGTTAATTAGCAGGAGAATACTTGAATATGAAGGGAGGGGGTTATTGGTGTCCCAATTCAACTCAATTCAAACGTGTCTTTTGAACAGAATCAATGCGATCCTGGTAATTCCTGTATAGTGGACACCAAACACACGATGCGTACTCTAAAATAGGTCGGACCAGTAGAATACAGTAGTATTCCATCACTTGATAAAACGCAGAACACCCACAGCCTTATAGACGGTAATTGAAATGTGTAAATCGAATTTTAATTTAGGGTCTAAATGAACACCCAAGAGCATCAACTGCGTCGATCCGATCAAGGGGCATATCGTTAAGAAGGTACAATGTCTGAAGCGGTATGCTACGACAAAACGACATAACTTTGCATTTAGAACAGCTGAGATTGAGTAAGTTGACCTAACATCACAATTGGAAAGAATCAAGGTCATCTTGCAGCCTGAAGTGGGAAGAAGAGTCGTTGAAGAACAAGCAAAGTTTAACGTCTTCGGCGAACCTAAAGTACACGAGAGTGGGATAGAACCTGAGGCAATTCGTTGATAAATAAGGTGAAGAGCATCGGAAGATGTTTTACCCTACATCCAGGACAAAACTAGATTAGATAATTCTAAAATTAAGACAGAAAAATTTATTTTCAATGTCACGCATAATATAGTCTCTTTCCTGAGCACCTATCGTAACTGAGTTTATAGCCAGAACTAGAAATCGGATACCGATTAGACTCCCTGCTATCGCACAATCTGCACTCTCTTTTTTTGCAGTTTCAAAAAACTAGTTTCATCTAATTTTCTCGCCTTCCAAATCTAAGAGGCCTCAATTGTAAACGTTCTAAAGTCTACACTGATAGCCTTTCCTTTGATTTTCACATATTGATCTTTAGTGAAACTTGGATAAAAACTTATATTTTGGACTCGGCAATTTCTCCTAATAATTATACCGACTCTAAATTTTATCCTGCCTCTCGCCAAGGTGGTGCTGTACTGGTTGCTATTGATTCTCTACTTTCATCAGAAGCAATTCCGCTTAATTTTCCTAATGAAATTGAATTTATAAGTACTAAATTTCTCTTACTTGCTTTTCTCTCTTCATCACTGTTTCTTACATTCCTCCACGTTTCGAAATTTCTGTTTATCTGGAGTGTCTTAATGCTTACCAGGCTTTCGCGTATATGCGAAAGAGAACAATTGGTTGTTCTTGGTGACTTCAACATTAGGATACTTGACGATCCTCTGCTACCGACTCTGCCGGTTTGATACCTTCAAGACAACACGAGTTTATTGACGGCCTTCTTGAATTGTCCTTATTTGTTTCTGACCCTTGCATTTCAGTTGTGTCAACAGTTAGTTCTCTTTTGCTTGCTGAAGACCCGTTTCATTCCTCATTACACGTTACTATGGCTATTCCTATTCCTGCAGTGCCTTCATCTTCTAATATGTTGGCTAGAACAGAGTCACTTAAGAATCGGATTTCGTTAGTCCGAACGAAGTCTTGAAGGATGAATGGTCATATTTATACACTTGTACGGATATGGTCAGTGTGGTAGACTTCTTAAAAAAAAATTCTTCATTCCATTTTTGTCTCCTCGAGGACGCTGACCTCTTGTGATGATAGCAAGCCACCTCTTTAGGGAGTTCGGCAGAATGGAGGAGTGAGTGTCGGATATCAGGGTGGAGTGGCAGACCGTATCGAAGGCCCTTGCGAGGTCCAGTGACAGTGCGGTCCCTCTATGCTAGCGCAACGGACCTCGTCCTGACAAAAGGTCGATGAGGAGCTATCTTGTGGGAGTGAGCGGAGCGAGTGTTGTAATTCACGGTGGCTCTTACCCGGCTGTGAAGGGGCGTTCTGTGAATGATTGATTAAAAACTGTGGAAACCGCTGGAAAGCAGTGTTCTCCCGCCAGAGCTACTAACCTCTTCAACACAGATGACTATTATCACTTACAAAACAATATCAATAGAAATCAGGTAATTATATGACAAGCAAAGCGAAATTTTGATTACATGAGGAAGCAGATGGGTTTGGAATAAATAACTAGTTCACACAGAATTATTTAAGTACTAGACTTTTCACCCGGAATTACACGGTTCACAAAAAGATTTGCAGCGCATCAATGTTTTTAAATACCAACTTTTACTTTACTTTCACTTACGAAATTTGTTCTTCGCCTTACTCCATTTATAGTAGCTCAATTTATCATATCATATGCATGCATTAAATATTAAATATCTTACAATATTTTTGTTAGGAATCCAATATTCACTGTATAAAAGGAATGGGAAATAAATTAAATTATTATCCTATCTTAATGAAATTTGTCAAATCGGTAGATTATGTGCTAACACATATATAAACCAAGTTTTAACGGAATCTGTCGAAATTGTAATAGATATAGGGACTACGAGGGAAGTCTACATATAAAATGGTAACTCTAGCTTTTATAGGACATGGCTAGATCGACTCGGCTGTTGCTCGGCTGTTGATCAAGGATATATATACTTAAGGGGTCTAAAACGCTTCTTCTTGCCCGTTTACTGTAGAGTCCGAGTATAAAACATGAAAGAAAGGCTAGCTTCGGCTTGCCGTTGCCTATATTCCATTCACAGTGTATTCCATTCACATCGTTCATTCCGGAACGATCGGTTATATGGTAGATATATGATATAGTTCTCCGGTCTTGATTATAACACGCTAGTGGACATTGGGTTTATTTACATTGATACAAACCGAGTTTAGTATGATTTGGATGAAAACAGAAAAGTGATGCTCCTAAATGCTTATTCCAGAACAATCGGAAATATGGGAGCTATATGATATAGTTGTCCGATAAAACTTAAACTTCACCAGGCAAAGAAAACATCCGGTAAACATTTCCTTTGTGGTCTTTAAGACTTCTGAGATCTTTCTGTTGAAACAGATGGATGGACAGTCGGACAGACCGACAGATGGACATTGTTATATAGATTCTCCTAGTCAGGCTAATCAAGAATATATTTACTTTATAGAGTCGGAAACGTAGAGGCTTCTAAAACTGTCATTTAGCAAATTTGGTTCAATTTTGTCAAAAAAAAAAAAAAAAAACAATTTTGCTGTACTAAGAGTTCATTCCGAATCGGTCGAAATTTGTTTGTGAGAGAGAGCACAAAGTTTTCATATACTTGTCTTTAAATGAGAGCCATATGTTATAGTGGTCCGATCCGATTTTCACATATGAGCAGCGTGCTGCAGAAAAAAACTTTATGTGGTCGGAGATGCTTTTTTCTATACGTTACAAATAACGAGACAAAATTATAATACCTTCTCCAGGCATCTCTTGAAATACTCCTTAATGTAATGGACACCCATGTGGTACACTTCGACGACAATTTCGGTGGGTTCAGCGCGAAAAACCGGCTTCCAGCAAAAAAAAAAAACAGTTCCTATCTCCGAGATCGGAAGTGGACCCGATAGTCATATTCCCAAATTTTAAATTTGGGATATGACGCCAGATATACACAATATTGTTTCCGTAGAACCATCCATTACTAAGGCTTTAATCACCTACTAATCACAGCAAACACATACTTGCATGCTAGTTCCCAGATTCTGCTTGTCTCCCTGCGCCAAAAATAATTGGAAAGTTCAATCTGCCTGAGGCACCACGCTGCGATCAATTTTGGTAGACTAGAAACCGTTAAGGCACTGTTTTGGGGCTGCACACCTTGCCTTTGACGATCGTTATGAAATTTGACAGATCGGTAGATATATTGACATTCAAATTTTTGTGGGCTCCAGCTCACTTACTGAGTGAAGGAACGTTTGATTTTTGTTCTTCGTTTGGCTAAGCCAATATATGTATAGTCGTTTCGAGGGGTGCCAACCAAGTCATCGTCAGACTCCTTCGCAGCTTTGGACACATACCAGCGATGGTTATATGCTTCTAACGTCGAATTAATCATTGAGAATTCGTTTATTGACTGAACATTGCAACAATCAAGTGAAACGTATGCTGTGCGATTATATGTTGTTATGTATGTGTGTTTTTGCTTATTATACTTTTTATGTTTTATTTTCTATAAATATTCTATAAATAATATATATGCTTTATTTTCTATAATTTTATTTTTTGCCACGCCCACGTTTTGGGGTGGCTCCCAAACCAACCCCCTATTTTGTAGATTTATTATATTATAGCTTTCTTGTTTTTAATTGGAATTGAACCAATTTTAGCGTTTATGTGTCCGAGAGGTGTTATCGTTTCGGAATGAACACAAAATTTTTGTTTTATATCAAAATTGAGCCAAATTTGGTATTAGGTACAGGGTATATACTGTCGACTGTTTCGTTCATACTTGTTTGTATTGCCTACATTTGCAAGTACTCGTTCTTCCACATGAATTTGGATATTTCATATGCGCCGGCGAGCCGGTTTTGTATATTCGATAATTGTGTTCAGTCCACAGGTCATTTAGTGAGTGAGTGAACGTTTGATTTTTATATTCGTACTCTAGTAGAGTAAACGAGTATATTGTATTCGTGCAAATGTATGGAACAGGCAAAGGGAAGCATCTCCGACCCCGTAAAGTATATATATTCTTGATGACCATCAACAGCCTAGTCTAGCCAAGTCCGTATGTCCGCGATTTTTTTTCTGTCTCCTAACGAAAATAAAGATCCATATAGCTCTTTCACATTGTTAGTAATTGCACGCAGAGATGATGCGAATGATGCATTCTGGGAAGCTCAAGCAATTTTGATATATTGTTGAAACGATTGGACAAACGTTGTCATAAACTTGTTTCAATGCCTTTAATGCCTTTGAATATATGGTATCTGTCACTTGATAAGCATTGACATGATAGCAGGTGATTAAAGTCTCTTAATACTGATTCACTGGAAACAAGATTTTCGAAAATCCCGATAAAATTCTAATATTCGGAGTAATTTCCGCTAAATTAGGGGAGCTTGAGATATTCGAAAAAAAATAATGGTTGACTTTAAAAATTCTTGAATAATACTTGCTTTTATTTAAAGTGCCTTTGTTGTAATTAATTCTTCTACCTCGGCTCTGGAAACAAAGTCAGGGCTAATTTTGTCCAAATCAGACTGAATATCAAATCCCATATTCATATACTGAGTTAATATTTCCAGTAGGCATTCTACACACAGTAGGTCCTTTATTTGAATCGCACACTGACTGTTTGATGCGTGTTATATCCGCATTTTTATAACATTGTAGTAGACAATCTTTGAATTGTTTGACTTGGATTTATCCATAGATTTATTGCACATGCCTTTCTTTCCAATTATTGTAACAGCAATAATCTTATGTGACTGAAATGAAACTATAGACAGCTAATATTTATGCTATCTTAGCACTATGTACAATTTACGCACTTGTGTTCCTCAGCATACTAAGCGCAGCAGCGACTATTGGTGGAAGAATGCCTTAAATTATTGACGCTATTCAAAATCCCGCCAACAGGACCAATGATAAGACCGATAGCGACGGCAACGATGAAGACTTGTATGGAGTTTGGCAACGCAGCTGCTGACAGCTTGCTGTTAGATTCCTCTGCTCAAGAGACCCCAATGATCTATGAAATGAGCACAAAGGAAAAACGAAACTGCCGAGCGCAGGCCCAAGTGCGAATTATGGCATATGATGAAAACGATATAACGGAACTAACATCGGTTTTGCTGAACTACTGCTTTTAAATTTTCTATGGTTTGTAAATGGACTATGAGGCAGATAATGGTACAACTATGTCAGGTTATGTACATCACGCTAATATCACATTTAATACACTACGCATACAAGTTACTTTTCATGCATAAATTTAATATATGTATTTCACATTCTGAATGCATATACATATATATAAACGCACTCAATTACATAAATTATGCACATGCAGCACTAGCAGGGAACGATTTTAATTTTATGTAGCATTCGTTTCCTTGCTGGAAGTCCATGTGCCGGTATCATCAAATTAAATCCAGATTGAACTGAGGAAATCTTCACTTCAAATAGAGCCATCACAATCATACGATACATGCAGAGCTAATGTCAAATGTGTCTACGAATATTTTACTTCTTTGCTGGAAACCTTTTATAGGCCGTCGCGCCATTCCAGAGCGCACCACTGCAACAACCCTAAAAACTTTGTTGTTGCAAACTCCAGACGACTTCAAAAGACGCTTTTTCTTCGAAGTTTCAGCGGCAAGATTGGCTGCCTCAAGCACTGCACTTTGGCAAGCTTGCTGAAGACGATGACTAATTGGAATATCATCTTTAATCAACTACAAATTTTCAACCGATATCGTCACCCTCCGATGACCCGAATTCTTGATCGTCCTTACGCGCTACCGGAACTAGAACTGAATGACATCAAAGTGTCAAATCTCACTCGCTGGCAGCAAATTACATATCTAAAACAGCATATTAGATATATATGTAAACTCATGGAATGCCCGCGGCTCACCACATTCCTACTGCGAACGTGCAAGACCTCATGGAGTGCACCTTCGCCGATGAAACAGCGATTATGGCCGTGACTCCTACATATATTCCGTCACCGATATGTTGCAGGAGTTTCTGAGGAACTGTAGCAATTGGATTTGGAACATTGACATGTCTACAAGCATGTGTGTGACAGTCACATACACGCTCATTGAGGACTGCTGCTCAGTCCTCAATGTATGTGACAGTCACATACACGCTCATTGAGGACTGCTGCTCAGGATACTTTCTCACCAAATAAGAGTAAGAGCTGCAAGCTCCTTTGACAGGTTTGCCAGGCACCCACGCCAAGGTTAACTGGTATAATATACCAATAAACTATTCATAAAACAAATTCTTCGAATTATCAGTTGGTGTGGTTTCCCCCGACAGGTCGATGGAATCTTGTATAACTTGTACCTGTATATTATATTAAAGTTGTTGACAATTTTGTCATGTAGCCCCCATAGAACTGATTTATTCAGAATAAACATTCAGTAGGAAAATGAAATCAATCCAAACTCGATTTGTATCCATTTTAAGGGGTCCCAAGTCCGTTGACCGAATTTAATGAAGATCGGCCTGCTGTATACAGGGTATTTTAAGGTCGCACTTTAGCTGTCTTACTTGTTTTACTAGAGATTTCGTAAAATGCAAAATTAGCCAATTATTTAAATAGAATGTTACAAAAAATGCACTTTACTAAAAAAAAAAAAAAAAAAACCCCATATTCCTTTCAATTGTAGGAGTGCTCTCAAATCTCTATGGTCAAAAAGGCTCTTTTTGTGCGTTGTAACTTCATTACAGAAAGTATTAATGCTGACTTAAGGGCCGAATTTTTTTTTTGCGTTAAGTTCACCATTTTTTAGGCGCTATGTCCCAAATGAAAAGAGCTAATTTTAAGTTATTTTAATCCGCGGTGCACAATGACTGTCTTTAGTTTAAAACATTTCCTTGGTTCAATTAGCACCCAGGGGAAGGGGTAGCTGATGAATTTTGCCATATATAATGCTACTCAAATAATTTTTTGTCTAGTTCATATCATTTTTATAACATATCGTTCAAGAGTATATTAAAGTTGTTGCAATGTATGTAACAAGCACAAGGAATCGATTTGCTTCGCTGCTTATTGCTATAGCTGAAGAAAATGCGTTTAAGACTAGTAACTCAGCTTTCCTTTTAATAGTTCTACAAGGGTATATACGGTTCGGTCACCCGAAATTAGCCTTCCTCTCTTGTTATTGCAAGTATTCTTCAAGCAATTCAGTAAGTACGTTGGCAGGTTATCAACGTTAATGCCTGTGTATTTCTGATACAAGCTAACAACGGTAACATTTATAACTAGCTAAAACAATAAACAAAAGCATTTATTCATTGTTGATAAAATTAAATAATTGCATAAAAGCAATTGAAGTCACCACGAAAAGTTGCCGACATAGGTCTGCGCATAGGTCTTCCTTAATATATAAAATTAGCCTAAAAATTGTACTCAATTATAAAGGAATAAAATTAAGAAATTATAATAAACTAAATCCATTCTGGATTAATTTACATATGTGTGTGTGTGTGTGCAACGCTTGACACAGTAGAGTTGCCAAGCCTTTCGATTCGTGCGGCAGGCATTTAAAAAATTAGAAATCATTTTTTCAACAGGAATGCAGTTCTAGATGCAATATTATTTTCTTGCAACTTAATGAGATGTATGCCACTATTCGACACAAAGAAAAAAATATAAATGAAAATAAATGTGCAACCAAATTATTTTAAGGAGCTGAATGTGTATGTTGGAAAAATTAAATCTCTCAAAGTTCCCTGAACTATTCAATTACTCAAGCGATTTGAAAACAAACCGTACCAAAAATCTCTAGGGATTTCTGTGACACCCCCGTATATATATATAACTATATGATGTTTCCAAAGTCTAGATTTTCATACATCCTGACGGACAGACGGACTTTGCTATATCGACTCGGCTGTTGATGCTGATCAAGAATATATATGCTTTGTTGGGTCTTAGGCGCTTCCTTCTGCCTGTTACATACATTGCGACACTTTCAATATAATCTTGCACCATAGGTATATGGTATAAAAACATATAAAATATCGATGGCATATAAGATTGCACTCATTTTTAAGCAAGAAAACCTGTTACTGGGTCTAAAAGGTAGATTTTGTAATCTTAATGTGCCAGACACATTTAATAAGATTCAAAATACGTTTTCATACTTATTTGCCATAAGAATGTAGCATTAGGTTGGTAAATATCGATATATAATTTATTGCAAGTATTTGCCATCTCTAGCTTAGAAGTAATTTTCGTATATTGTTTTGTTGTTGTTAAAAGTACTTGATTCGGAGGGCCACTAATTTATTCATCTGGAGAAATGTACGAAAATAACATTTTGCGCAAATTTAACCCCTCGCAATACCCATCTCGAAGAATTCCGAAAGAGATCTTACTCCGTACTTTGAAGATTGTTGCACATACAGATGATGAATTTTGGTTAAATAAAAACACATCATGCGCACCACCAATAAATTACGAATTAAACAACGCAGAAAAATATTCGAACATCTACCGCAAATTAAATTTGGCTCGGAGTTGTATTTTAATTAGAGACTGGCAGAACTTAGCTAAACTACTTAAGTCAAATATTCTAGGTGATAATTTAATTCAACGAAGCTCTTATCCAATATTTTCAGAAGTAAGTCCTTTAACATACTATTTACTGTAGAACAAACAAGTAAGGACCCAAAAGTCCACCTTGCTTAACAGTTAAATAGACTGTACCTTATAAACCGCTATAAAATATAGCAAACCGGTCCTAAAATAGATACAAACAAAATTTGGTTTGATTTGGACGAAAAACAGAAAAGCGATGCTCTTAAATTTTTATTCCGGAACTATCAGTTATATTGGAGCTATATGATTGATCTCGAACAAATCTTCAGCGGAATCTTCCTCAAATGGATACAAAATGAATTTGGTATGATTTGGATGAAAAACCAAAGTAATGCTCCCAATTGTTCAATAAATAACAATCGGTTATATGGTAGCTATATGATATAGCTGTCCGATCTTGATTAGATCAAGCCAGCAGACTTGGAGCCTCCTAAAATTGATACGATACGATTTGGATGAAAAACAAATACTTTGTGTTCATTCCTCAATAAATCAGCTATAAGGAGGCTATATGGTATAGTCGCCCGATCTAAATAGAATTTGGTCAACAGACGTGGAAACTCCTAAAATGAATACCAACCAAATTTAGTTCGATTTAAATGAAAAACAAACATTTTGCGTCCATTTCGAAAAAGTAGGTTGTATGGGGCTGTATGATATAGTTGTGCGATCTGAATAAAATTTGGTCAACAGGTGTTGCATCCTCTAATGAATTGGGTACGATTTGGGTGAAAACAATGTTTTATTCATTCCGCAAAAATCCATTTTATGGATGCTGTATGATATAGTTGCCCGATCCGAATCAAATTTGGTCAGTTGTTGATGCCTCTAATTCACATAAACCCCAAATTTGGTTCAATTCCCATGAAAACCAAAAAGCTATAAAATAAAAACACTAAAATGGTGGGCGGTAGTTTGTATAGGGACCACCATTATAAGTGGGCGTGGTAATAAAAATCTTGATCTGAATACATATGTGTGGAAAATAACAAGAACGTAATATTCGATATTCCGACTATAAGATACTAGTATTTATACAGTACTCAGCATTTATTCAGAGCTACGACTATAAAGACGCGCTATTTTTACCTTGTGTTGCTGCTCTGCGACCCATGGAATGACAGCAGCTAATTCTAAGCTGATTTTATACACTTGCAGAGGGTATTATACTTTTGTCACCTTAATTGAAACGCATAGAAAGCGGCATCTCCAACTCCATTAAGTATATATATTATTGATCAGCAACACAAGCCGAGTTGATACAGCCATGCCCGTCTGTTTCTATGCGAACTAGTCTGTTAGTTTTGAAGCTATCGACTTGTAATTTTTCACCATAGTATTCTTTTAGCTGTATGCTACTCATATGTAGAAATTATGAAGATCGGATCACTGTAACATGAAGCTCCCATTTAAAGACAAATAAATGAAAACTTTGTGCTCTCTCTCACAAACAAATTTCTTGGAATACGTATGTGTTGTATGTTTGTATATATGTTTACGTGTTTCTGTATTAGGATGATATAGCCTTCCTGTTTTGTTTTTTATTCGAATTCATCAAATTTTCTGCGTATCAGTTTTAGAACCCTCCACATCTGCTAACCGAAAATAATGCGGATCGGCCTACTTACTAAGTTTTGATTTTCCTGCTAAAATGTGGGTGTGTTTTTAGTTGTTCATATAATAGCTTAAAAGTCATCTTATGTGGTCCCTCCTTAAAGAAACTTCTGTTTACTTAAATTGTCTGTAATATGAATATAGAAATGCTATTCGAGAACTTTATTTCTGTAACGTCAGAAACGGAATAACCGATTTTTTTTTATTTATCTCATAAAAAAATGTTTTTTAAATTAATTAACTCGATGGGATTTGATCACATCCGGACATCGCTTGCAATATGTTCGATCTAGTTGCATACCCAAAATAAAAATTGACCAGCAAACAGGTAGAAGACAATCGTTCTAGTTTTCGCTTCTTGTCAGGTTTAGTGATTGAATTGCTCTCAAGCAAATGCTTGCTTAAAATTTCAGGCATGTACTGCTCGAAAAGGCATGCATTTCAGTACTATTTGGGTATGATTTGATTCGTGAGCGAACTCGAACTTGTTCGATTCTATTTGGATGATGTTATTCCTGGATATTTTCAAGCGAATAAGTATTGTGTGATTTTTGCATCTCTAAATAAAAGAAAAACAGATTTCCAATAATAAATTATTGTTTTTTTCAAAAGCTCTTACAAATAAAAAGTTATTACATAATAAATCACAATTTGTGTATCAAAATCTTATATACACTGTATATTCATATTAATTCAAAGAAAAACTCATACTCTGGTACAATATAAATAAATTTAGATAAGTTTTAACTGTTGTAAAAATTACCTTCCTCTACTTTCACATACATACTTAGCGGAAAAACATAGAGAATCCAAAATCTAACTGTTTGCAAGTAATCTGAGAGTCTAAAAACAGGAAAATTCAAGTCGACAGCAACTCGATTCCTTCCAATCAGAGGATCATTTCTTTTTTCCGTCTCTTTGTACTTGTACATATGGTACAAGGGTATATTAAAGTTGTTGCGATGTATGTAATAAGCAGCAGGAAACGACTCCTCAAAGTATATATATTTTTGATCAGCATGATAAGCTGAGTCGATGTAGCCATGGCGGTCTGTCCGTCCACACGTATTAAAATCTAGATCTTGGAAACTATAGGAGATAGATTTTAAAATTTGTATTTTCTATTAATATGTCCAAGGTCACGATTATTTAATTTTTTTGTCACTCGTACTTTTTAGAGTGTCTTTCATACAAACCCACTACCACGTTTAGTGCTTTTATTTCATAGCTTTTTTGTTATAGTGGTACTCTAGTAGACTAAACGAGTATATTGTATTTATGCAACGGGCAAAACCGACTCCTTAAGATATATATATTCTTGATCAGGAGCAACAACCTAGTCCATTTAGCCATGTTCGTCCGTCCGTCCGTATGAACACCTAGATCTCGGAAACTATAAGAGAGAGAGCTAGAGTTACCTTGTGGGCGTCACATCAAGCTTGTTTTAAAATTTGGCCAGGCCTCCTCCCGCCTCCGAAAATCAATATTTATATCTGCTACAATTTTTGACAGATTTAGTTATATATTAGCACATAATCTACCGATTTGGCAAATTTCATTGATTCATTAAGATCGAATAATTGTAGACAAAATCGCAAATAGCTAATTTTAGGTTAATGCATCCTAGAGGCCTGGAGGAATGAACACAAAATGTTTGTATTTAATCCAAATCGAACCAAATTTGAGGAGTCTTCATTTAGCGGTCTGCTATGTTATGTAGCGGTTTATTAGGTATATGGTGTTTTGCTGTCGAGCAAGCTATAGGTGACGGTAGCATTCTTACTTGTTATATAATCAAATTGTTTCTAACCTGTGATACATATTCTTTCTCTTTAACAGTACGCCTCGATAACATTAATGTTAAAGGACCAAAAACTTTTAAAATCCCTTGAGAAATCAATGTTACCTGCCACATTACATTTGACAAATAATGTGAAAGGAAGGAACCGGAACCCCAGTATTTCCAAACGAGTTGCAAAAAAAAAATTTTAAAAGTAAAACTGACACTTTTTTTATAAGCATATACATGATGTTTCTAATATTTTTAGTCGGTTTACATCAATATTATGTTAAAATAAAATATTTGGGATTAAATCTGACATGTAGTTAGCAACATGTATGTATGGTGATGAATTCTAAAATATATATGGGCGTTTATACCTTATATTCCTAGCATAGTGCATACTCAAAGGACAAGTTCGTTACTTTAAGTGAACTAATAAAAGATAAACCAGGTAATCCAAAATATTTATATAAAATTATGCGGGACAGCCAATTTTTAATAAACATCTTCCTCCATAGATAAGTCCGAGGTCTCCCCGGCATAAAGAGAACTGAAATAAAAAAATACAATGGTTTTGATAAAGGAATATACAAAAATATGTAATTATTACTTACTTTACGGCACGACTTGTAAAAAATACAATGCGCTTCATCTTCTTATTGTAAAAAAAGTAATTAAAAGACCACAGGCAACCTGGTTCGCCAAAGGGATCAGAACTTAAGTCCGGATTATAACTGTAGATGTCACATTCGGATAAAGTTACTTCATCATCGACAGCAGACCATAATGGCTGGCGCAGCGCTTGATATTGATCTCCAGCTAACGCTGACAAATTTGAATGAACAGAATTCATTACCCATGGTAGGGATGGCTCCTTGCTAAACTCGTGAGACTAAATAAAAAAATGTAAATAACATTAAATGTTGGTAAAGAAATATTTGAATATCTGTATACCGAATTCGGTTCAATTTTGAGAAATAAGAAAAAGGTAAATATTTTTGATTTTTGCTCGACAGTAAAATGCCCTTTACCTAATAAACTGCTACATAATATAGCAGACCGCTAAACTGGAGACAACCAGAATTTGGTTGGTTTTGCGTTAAATACAAACTTTTGTGATCATTCCGAAAATATCGGTTTTATGGGGGCAATAAGATAAAGTTGCCCGATCTGAATAAAATTTGGTCAACAGACGTAAGGCATCCTAAAATTTATGGAAATCTATCTCTTATAGTTTCCGATATCTAGCTTATCTTATTTCCGCACGGCCATTCGGATATGGCTCAATCGATAAGCCGAGGTCATGATGATCAAGAATATATATACTTTATGGGGTTTGTGGGGTAATATAAAATAATGTTGTAATTTTAATTGTCCTCTTGCCGAGGGTATTGCAAATTTCGTCATGGATATTTTTGACGCATGTTTGAATGTTCCAAAAGTTTTAGTTAATATTTGATAGCGTTTTTCAAACCATTCACAAAAAATGTGAATGTATATTCCTTTTGTCACGGAATTTGTAACGCATAGAAGGAAGCGTTTCGGACCTAATGAAATATACATACTCTTGATCAGCATGACAAGGGGAGTTGTCATAGCCTCCACCTGTCCGTTTCACTGCAAGCTCTTTGTGAGCTTATTACACACTGCATATTTTTCTAGTGCGACTTAGCTAAAGAGCTCTGGGAAAACTGCCAATCGCTTAACTATATCAAATAGCTCCCATATAACCGATTGTTCCGGAATGAACACTTAGTAGCATAACTTTTGTTTGTATCCCCTGTAGCCCCACGTCCGACCAGGTTTATATTTAGGCAAGCCGAAGGAATTTTATGAAGCCAGCCTCAGAAGTGTTTATAGCCCGTGCCGAAATTTCCAAATACTTTTACAAGTTTCTCGTGGACTAGTGTTACAAAGAAACTCTAATCAGCACCTCCTTGGTTGCTTCATTCCCTTTAAGGTCGGCAAGCCGAATTTACATTTTCTACCTTTGCATCCGAGAAATCGTAGTCGGGCTCAAAAGAGGCGTTTAAAGTTGCAATTAAGTAAAACAATGTTTTGCGAGAGATCGTGTCGCAGAGAATTACGCCTTCATCGCCGGAATGGCTGTTGTGATGAAAGTTGGGCGAGAAGTCAGCAAGAGTTTGCGGAGGCGACAAGGCCTGCAGATCATGACCGTGTGTCTCCGCGGTAAACCGCTTATATAAGACCTTTTCCGCAGCAACCATTTTGCTAAAAATAAAGGGATAAAACATATTTAATATAAATTTGCATACATAGATTAATATATTGTAATCTTTACCATGAATAGCTTTCTATGCGTCCAAAAATTGTTATGCCACCGGTTTGCACAGAGAGGGCATTATTGATGGCTTCAAATCTGGAGCTTTCCAGAAGCTTCATGGTTATTTTATATGAGCAAATTTTAACTTTCGAGTCTCAAATAGGATGTCCGGATTATAGATTTACAGGAATCCCAAAATGTATATACCTGCGATAGTTCTTATGTGACGATACGGTTAATTGGCTGGCTAAACATAAGCTGGTGCGCCGATCCCGATCAGTATGGCACTTAAGCACAGTATGGTCCTATTGATATTTGCGTCGCCTTAACGTTTCTTGTTTGATTTTCATTCGAAGCGTGCATGTGTATTGCCCAGGCAGGAATTGTATGAAGAATTTTAAAATTTCTGAACATGGTACTAGGATGCACGATTATTCTTTTTTTCACTGCTACTCGTTTGTCAATAATGGAAAATCTTTGTTGAGATATGCACTGATTTGTTAACATTACACTTTAATGTTAACTGAAATATGTAATATTTTATTTTATTTACAAGTTTCGGTTCTTCTAGTGCACAGTGACCCCTTTCCTTTGTATATGTATAAAATAGTTTATTATTTATATCTTTATGAATTTTAATGATCAATTATTTGTGTACAATATTTATATAGGTTCGACTATATTATTGGTGCTTGCGTTTTTGCATCTAGTCGTAACTTTTTGCGGAATAGATATCAACGACCTTCGTACAAAGGAATACAGAAACTACAAAATGGCGTCCGCTTTGTATACAACTTTTTTCCAAATTCCTCAATGCGATTTGGGTTTACGTTTGAACTTCAATTCTTATAAATGTTCTGAATCCATTAAACGAGACATATTTGTGTTATGTAGCAATGCATATATAATCATTCTTTATGTTTTGTAAATCGAAATTTTACGCAGATATGCATTAAGAAAAGAATCAACACATTAGCACATATGTATATCGCTGTTATAAGCCTAAAATAATCTTTCAACACACACAGATGTATTTCGGGATTTGTAGTTATGTATTTCGTTGATAAATCCAACAGGTTTGTATAATTGTTTAGGAAAACTTAAAAAATCTTAAGAATTCGACGAAAGTGATTAATCAGTTGTGTATGTGTATTAAGTCCACAATAAGTTCAATTGAAGGTGTCAGTGAATTGAGCGACTCAGTCATTCATGAGTTCAACAAATTGGTTCAACCGCTCCTCTTCAGTTCATGAACTAAGTCATTTTACTAATAAAATTACAATAGATATTATTACATAGTTTAAGTAAAACATGATCCACTAACGTATTGTTCGATTAACACCATATGCTACATTTTTATTACATAACGATAACTTGAGAATTACTTCTTTAAATGAGTTCCTTCGTTCATTTCGAATCGTGGACTAATGTACAGCCATGTTCGCGTTCCTCTTATATTCACATATGTTTTTATGTACATTTTTAATTCATTGGGAAGAGTTTTAAGAGTTAATTTAAATACCTCACGTGTAAAAATTTTAATAATAAATTTCCTCAAAACAAAAAAAAAAACCACACCGTTCTGTTTGCTGGCTTCAAAGCACGATTATATTGAATTCGAACATAAGTTCGAATAACGAATTTCATGCGGAATCACGAACACCAAATGGAACTGAAAATGGAATGGAATTCGTTGTGCTTCTCAAACCACAGTGGAAACGGGAATAGGGAATATAATACTTAAATAAATGATTACTTTTGCATTTTGCGAAATTTTTTTGTAAATATATATTTCGAAGATTTTGTTTTATTGAATTGTTTATTACGTTTTATTTTACATTAAAGTAAAAAAGTTCAAGTGGACCCACGATGCCAAGCCACGGGGCTTGTTACGCGCGAAGCCCAGGCTAGAAGCTCAAACCTCCCTCCCAACCGGCCGAGGGGCGCAGCCGAATAACGAGCGCGAAGACGGAAAAAACCGCGGACTCGATAGCTCACTTTCAATGAAAGGAAAAACCACAAGCCATAAATAATTTATATTATCTACTAGCTAGATGCGTTAGTATATATGTTTTGTTCGAGTTAAGGGATTTATTAATAGAGATAAAGTTAAGGATATTATCGTAGTTACAACAAAGGACATGAAAAGGTTTATGCAGTGCTGAAGATAGATAGGAACTCAGTTTCTAGTAGTTCTACGAGGAACACAGAAACTAAATTGACTAATTAAAGCCGGCGAGAAAATATCACCATTCAATCATAATTCTACGATTTTCAAGTGATAGAAGGTTTATTAACAGAAGCCGACTTGAATATTGGGGTCCCAATTCAACCCACGGAGAGCAAACAGTAAAAAATTATTTTGAACAAACTCAATGCGGTCCTGGTGATTTCTGTATTGTTGACACCAAACACACGACGCGTACACCAAAAAAGGTCGGACCACAGAAGTATACAGTAGTTTAGTTGTGTAAGGATCATCAAATTCCTTCGACCACCGTTTGATAAAACCCAGAATACCAACAGCCTTATTGACGGCAATAGAAATGCGTAAGTCGAATTTTAATTTAGGGTCTAAAAGAATACCCAAGATCATCAACTGTGACGATCCGATCAAGGGGCATATCGCTCAGAAGGTACGATGTCTGAAGCGGTATGCTACGACAAAACGACATAACTTTGCATTTAGAACAGTTGAGACTTAATAAGCTGACCCGGCACCACGGTTGGAAGGAATCAAGGTCATCTTGCAGGCTAAAGTGTTAGAAAGAGTCGTTGAAGGAGAAGCAAAGTTTAACGTCCTCTCTATATATACTATCTTAAGTTATATTTAAATGCATTGTAATTGTATTTATATATACCCTCAATTCTTCATCTTATTCATTATTCCGTGGGCATTTTGATTATCTATGCAGGTATAATCCAAGCATTACAGTTCCGTTAATTTGGCAAGTCGTTAAAGGGAAGCGGCTTACTAATGCCCTCTAACGTCATCAACACAAATCACACGTGAGATTTTTTAGGCACAGATAGCATTGAAACATATTTGGTTTTGCGGGATAAGCTTATTACTCTCAGCTTCAAAGGCGCTTTTCTGCATCTCCATTGTTGTTGTGGCTGTCAAGCTTTGTTAAGGTGCGAATACATAACAATGAATGAATGTGCTCTGTTAGATTTTAATAATAATGTTAATAATAATGAAAAATTAAATGACTTAGCACTTGCTGTAAAATGCAGAGCAGTTTTGTGTGTATGTGTTAGTGTGCCTGCAGCTGCTATATATAAAACTCTATGTCCTGACTGATTGACAGGTCAGGCAGAAAGAGGCAGGACGCTGAAACTTTCATACACTGTAAGAAGCCATTTCGCAAATCGTATTCCAACTGAAAGTGGGTAAACTTATAGGTCAAATGTAGTAAGGAGGCAAGCGGCACATTTTTCTTTTCTTGCCTGGTAAAGTATTGTACCGATCGCCATGCAATTTTTACAATATAACAATAGCGGCCATGGAAAAATTAAAGACCATATATTGGTATTGAAAACTCAATATATCGATTATTATCGATATACATTTTTCCTAAATATGTTTAAAATCTAAAATTACCAAAGGCAAAGGACAACCGCTATTTCGATATATGTGGTTTGGAAACCAAATTAATAGATGTACATACCGATAATTTATTGGGAATCATTTTTTGTATATTAATATCGGCCAGGGGAATAACAACAATGTGGTGGTATCGATGTATATCGGCATGTTATAATTGTTACAATGCACTAATCAAGAGCTATATATTTGAGTGGAAAAGCCGACAATAATAATCACCACATAAATAAAGACGGAGGGTACACCGTATCTCGGGGAAAATACAACCATGATGGAGGGATACATGCAACGAATCCTTACCATGTATGTAAACAACACAGTAGGCTACATTTAGAATTATTTGAAGAGAAGTGAGAAGAAGCTATCGAAGCCATGAGGCAGAATAAATTATCTACTTAGATGTTAGGCCTCTAGTATAATAGTAGAGCACTTACAAGGAAGGACGTCAGCGCTGCGACATAACTTTAAACTACTACACCACGAAGGAAGTTGCCAAATTAAAGTCGTATTACCTGACAAAGATTTAAAGTTAGAAGTCAAAGAAACTCAAAAACAACCTAAACACGCCAATTTCAAGAATTAAAAAGATAAACAAGATGCAACAGAGTTAGAACTGTAATAATTATGTATAATTATGTAACATAATTATATAATAATATAATTGCGCTTTTATTCATCTCTTTTCATAGCGTCGTCTCTTAACAGCTGTATTTATCGTTATCGATACATCGATAATGATATTTCAAGACATATTTATCGTGCAAACTATTGCGTGCTTACATTAATTTACCGATATTATTACACTCTTCTTTTTTTTTAGTTAAATAATAAATATAACAATGGCTGGGTTATACTATTACATTGATAGTTCAATAATAGTATGAATTTAAGAATCCTTACAATAGGATAAATTTAGAAAAATTAATTTTTACTTTGACATTTTCTACTGTTTACTTAATTTATACCCACCTATATTTTTTGAATTTGTGGGTGGTCATTAAACCTCCCCCGTTTAATATGCTCCTCGTATAACCACTCACTTGGATTAGGTTGTGCATTTCTTGTCTTAGATTAAATGATGTCTGACCAATCATTTACTTTGCGAATAATCTGACCATAATTCCATTCATTAGAAGTCTTTTTTTAATTTTACAAGATCATTAACAATTAATTTGACATTGGGAGTTTTGTTTTGCACAATCAGTCACGGAACAATAGACATAGAGCTAATTGCAGACATGCTACTGGTGTTGCGTTATATTCTAAGATCCGATATTGATATTGTTCAACCTGAGGCATTTCAATACATCTTTTCAAGATATTTTTTACTATAACTACACCCTTTTCTGCTAATCCATCACTTTGTTAATACCTTTGATACCTACCCTACTAGAATACTGTATTCTTATGTTGTGGTCATCGGCGAACTTACCGAAAAGCAATGAGTTAAATGGATTATTTTCACATTTAATTTTCGATGGATATGCGGCATCGTGAAATCGTTTTTGTAAGGTGTTTACAATAGGAGTCGCCTATTTGCTTTTTAATTAAAAAATTTTAATAAGCATCAAAAATGGAAATTAGACTATTTTAAGCATATTCAAATATATCAATTCCTACAATATGAAATATGTGTTCGGGAGTTTCGTCCTATACCATTGGTTCTTTTTGATTGTTGCGTGTAAATATTTCGCAAACGCTGCATTTCCTTCATTTGATTGCTCATTCCATGCTAGAAATAGAGCTCTCTGGCTCTTGCGAGTGTCTTCTCTATCCCAAGATGGGGCTTTCATGGTTTGCTCATGGACTGTGCTCGAGATAAGCAATCCGCAATGAACATGTCCTTGCCAGGCTTACAGGTTACGGTTATCTTTGTGTATATTAGTAGGAACATAAGAATGTGTTGTAGTGGGGTTTCAAGTGGCTTGTGATCGCTTTCAACTAAAAAATCACGACCATAGATGTACAGTGGAATCTTCGACAAGCAAAAACTATTGCCAGTAGTTTTTTTTTCTCAATTTGAGCCGATTTTTTTCGCTTTTTGTCAAAGTACGAGATGCGAAAGCTATGGGATGCCCATTTTGAACCGATGCGCATCCTATCCCATCTTTCGAGGCATCCGTTCTAATTATAACTGGCTTTGACTTGTTATAAACCACTGATTCTGGATCATTTGCAATCAACTCAAGTAAATCTTTAAGTTCCTTTTGGTGTTCTTGTGACATGCCACATGTTAGTATATCTCTTAGAAAGATTTAGAAAAAACTTGGCAAGATATTTAAGGAGACCAAGGATGTCTCTTGAAACATACCGTTTATTTTCCGTCGTCTTT
Source organism: Hirtodrosophila duncani (assembly GCA_037043425.1). Taxonomy (NCBI): domain Eukaryota; kingdom Metazoa; phylum Arthropoda; class Insecta; order Diptera; family Drosophilidae; genus Hirtodrosophila; species Hirtodrosophila duncani. Next base: position 865,753 of record JBAMBM010000828.1, on the reverse strand, counting down.
ATATTTAGGATTGGTTCTCCATGGTTGTTGTGTCGTTTGAAAAATCCCTCAGACAGAATATGGCCCATAAATTCAATTTGTGTTTGTTTAAATCGAACCTTATCCGGATAAAATCTTTTTTGGTTTTCTTGTGAGCGTTTAAATACTGACATCAAAATGTCAATATGTTCTTCCTCTGTCTCGCCCATAATACCCAAGTCATCGAAATATATTATTAAAGGTATTACAGTAGGTAGGTCACCAAAAATTTGTATCATATTACGCTGAAACATTTCAGGGGCACTATTTATGCCAAATGACACGCTATTGAATTTAAAACGACCAGAATCCACCGGATAAATCTAATACTGTAAATAATTTTTTATTTCGCATATGGCTTGTAAAGTCATTAATAGTAGGAATGATAAAATGCTCACGTTTGAGAGCCTTGTTTAAAGGCTTGGTTCTACTCACATACGGAGTTCCCCGTTCGATTTTTAAATTAATTACCCTGTATGTTGGGTATGTTACATGTGAAATGATTTTATCTTTGACCATATCTATGAATTTGTTTTCAAAAGGTCCAAGAACGCCTTTTGAAAGCCTCTTTTTTTAATGTAGTGCTGCTTCTGCATCCACTTTTAGGATGATAGATTGTTTACAAGGAAACCTTCCTAAGCCCTCAAATAAAAACTTAAACTGTTCTACGAATTGTCCATTTTGGCAGACTGCTGACTGAATTAACTTTCAGGATTTTAATAATCCCAAAATCAATTGAGGTTTTAAGTCCCATAATCAGTTCTCGTCCATTATCCACTACTAAAATAAAATGACGCTTTTCTCTTTATGCCGTTTCTTCATGAATACATTCTTGTTCTACCATACCAAAATGCTTAACCTTGTTTTTATAATCAAAGACATGTTTTCAACCACTTAAACACTCGGCCTCTGTATCAACCTTAAATGATACATATCGATTTTGTATTTTATAGGTCTTCATCCACTTTTTCTTGCTTAACCCACTTAGTGTGACCCACTTATTGACCCACTTATTCTGTGAAAATCATCATCCTTTGATGCGTGTTTTCTTTAAAACTGAATTTATTTGTTCAATCTTGTAGAGTTGCTACAGATTTTTTGTTGTCATCCTGGCGTAATGCTTTGTCCCTGTTTTTGTCATCCTTTGTCTTTCGTTGCTTGCAATACTTCGCAAAATGCCCAGCTTAGCCACATGTATGGCATGTAATCCCAAGAGCTTTACATTCTTTCCGGTGATCCGAATTAAACATAATTAAACAGCGGCGCACAGCCGCATATTCTGATTCTGGTCCCCCTTAATACCATTCAACTTTTCATTTCCATGCAGCAAGATCGCGTCTTTGGTAGCTGCTTCAAATACTCTGCATTCGTTTATTAGATCTACCAGTGAATGGTTCCTGTGCTTGACAACAACACCTTGACCTGCAGCTGCTTGGTATTTACTCCGATTATAATCCGATCGCCAAGAAGTCGATCCTCATAAGATTTTCCACACTCGCATTTACATTCCCAGTGTTTAATCTTTTTCTCAACTCCCTTTCACAGGCCACGAAGGGTTGACCTTCACTTTGAATAGTTTGGTTATGGACGATCCACTTGCATTTGTCTGCTCAGTACCCGACGATACCTAAACATTTCCAACCATGTCGTTTGCAGTCCTATTGTTAGAAAATAATGTGTTGTATATTAAGTTGTTTTTTCTTCGGTTGAATGTCCGCATCTTTGTCAGTTGCGATCATGTAGATAAGAAATACACTCTTCGACTTTGGCCACTCATTTGGCAAGTCCCCGCAATCTGCCAGAAATCGCAGAACTCATTATGAATGTTTTACTTGTGACACCATGTAATTATTATGTATGTAACATAATTATATAAAATTATAATATTGCTTTTATTCATCTCTTTTCATAGCGTCGTCTTTTGCTTGTTTACAGTCATTTAACTATATTATTACAACAACAAATTCAAAAACTAGCTTACTATAGACTACGCACCCATAACGACCATCACATAGAGTAATAGTTAGACGAACCAAAAACCACAGATGGAAAAATGTATGGGATCTTGGATTATTGAAGCTTACTAGCTCGATGTTTTCCTCCGTATTGGGGATGCTACCAGGGAAATGCATAACCCAAAGCAGATCAAATTTCTCCATAGTGCTATTAGTAAAGGAATTATCCTCTTTGTGGGTGCCATATTTGAATCAGGCACCTTCTTTGACTTTGTGAAGCATCGCGCCTTCGCTTGTGTTAACAATGTCCTCACAGAAATCCATGTAGTTTTTCCGATTAGCTCTCCTGATCTAATTATTATGTAGGGTCAAGCTTTGCAGTAGTAATTCTTTTGTTGCCTTTATCTGCTCTTGATTTGTTGAAGAGGTGTCGGGTAGTCTGGAGCAACTAATCGAGTTGGTCATTCCACCACAATGCATCCTTCTCTTTTGTCGGTTTACCTAGAATACAGTTTTTTCAAATGCTTCCACAATACACCTATTTAACTGGTCAACGGCACATTCTAACTCCACGATATCTTTGGATGTGCCAGAAGTTCTGTTACTAGGCTTTGCGCCAACTTGTTCACCAATTCCTGTAATATTATAGGGAGTGGCGGGGAGTGCGGAGATGGTGCTGATTCCGGGTTTTCGTAATGTTGTAAGTGCAGTGGAAAGCCTCTAATTTCGGCACAAGAGATACTGTCAATGCCGATTTCCGTTTTCCTTGATATCCACTTCCATCTCTCTGTATCGAGCGTGATGTGTCTCCGGATGATTCCCAGAATCCATTCAGTAGAGATATATGCAATCGTAAAATAGAAGTTGGTGCCGTTATGAGACGATAGTATGTCTTCTCCCATGTTTTCTAAAAGGGTAACACCCTTTACCATACTTAGCCGCTCACACCGCTGAATCTGCGCGTTTACAGTCACTCGCCAGGTGGATGTCAGGTGCAGGTGAGGCTCTTGCATTCGGTGCCCCGTCTGCAACCTTTCTAGGAGTGTCTGTTGGAGGCGTAAGTGAGCTGCATAGCCGATTTGAAGTAGACACCTTGCACTGCTCCTGACGCGCAAGCGGTTTCCTTGACAGATCTACTTCTTCATCAAGGGTCATTCTCTGTTGTAAGTTGTAGGTACCATTTCTTCCACTTGTTGTTGTTTAGAAGGTGCTCCTGAAAGTAGATATAGTCATGTTGTCCACAACTAGGACAACTATTCAAGGACAATTAAAAAAAATATGAATCACTTTCCAAACACCTGCACTGACTTAACTGACATAACATACATTAATCCTTATTTACAAATAGAACAAGTAAGAACACAGAAATCGAGCTTGCTCGACAGTTAAATACGCTGTACCTAGTAAATAGCTATTATATAAATTAAAAATCACCCTTGATCAACTTCGGACAAATTCTGACATGGGGCCTCTTAAAAAAAAAATACAAACCAAATTTGGATGAGATGGAAACAAACATGAATGAATGAACACCAAACTTCGAAAAAAAAGGGTTATATGGGCCATATGATAGTGTTCGATCAGAATAAAATTTTGTCTGGGGCCTTCTTAAGTGGATAAAACAAATTTGGTTCGATTTGGATAAAACACAAACATTTTGTATTCTTTTCGAAAAAAAATCTGTTCTATGGGGCTATATGATGAGTTGCCCCATCTGAATCAAATTTGCTCTACAGAAAATGGACCTCCTAAAGTTAATACAAGCCGAATTTGGTTCGATTTGGATGAAAAACAAAAATTTTTTATTCATTCCGAAAAAAAAAACAATTCTATGGGACTATATGATAGAGTGGCCCAATCCGAGTGAAATTTGTTCAATTATGTAGAAGCCTCTAGGACATAGAATCCCCGAATTTGTTTCGATTCCAATGAAAAACAAAAAAAGCTATGGGATGAAACCACTAAAATTGGCTATAGTTTTATTTAGCATATCTGCTAAATAAAAATGTCACTGATAAGGCTTTCTGATTGGCGTTCTCGAAACACCCTGTCTGACCGGCAAAAAGGCCTAACGTCTGAAGAATTTAATAATTGTGTTACTTTTCGATTGCTTGTTACATAGTGTCTGACCGGCAAAAAGACTGTCTGAAGAATTAATTAATTCTGTTGCATGTCGATTGCTTTCCCATAGTGTGAAGCGGCTCGTGTTTGTTGGTCGGTTGGACTTCAACTGAAAAATGAATTTTTAACCGATTTATATATCGGAGTTTCTTCAATCACTTGACCTCGAGCTTGCTAAATATTAAAATAGAAATGTTGTTAAATACAAACCAAAAACTTAAGAAAACATTTTTGCGTCATTTCACTTAGATAGCTCTATGTGCACAAAAAGCAACCACAAGTCCCACAGTCGCTATAAAGAAAACACACACACATACCAAACAAGACAAGAACAATAAAAACATTTACACATATCAAATTTAAGAATGGACGCCACGCCATTATATGTTATGTTATTTTATGTGCATAAAAGCCAACTAAAAGTCCCACTGTGGCTTAAATAACACAAAAGCAAAGATAGTTGATTTTCTATCGACGACCTGGCGCACAGTGCACAGTAGCTGTACCAGTGCTTACACAAAAATTTCAGAATTCATAATTTCTAAATCTGTCGGTCAATATATAAATATCACTATTTTAAGTGCATCTTATCAGTTGTCGAATACCAACAATTGTCATATGTGCTAAATGTCACTGATAAAGGGCAGTTTGTAGCTATCCAGAAATAAAGCGGTCTGTCTGACCAGCCAAGCCTTACGTCTGAGAAAATAGTTCTGTTATATGCCAATTACTTCTACATCGTGAGAAGCGACTCAAATTTGGTTGTGAGTCGAACTTCAATACTAAAATGAGTTTTACTGATAAACTATCAGCGATCCTCGCTCACTTGTTCTCGAGCTTGCTAAATAAAAACATTTACAACTAGAAAGGTCGGTAAAACAAATCATCAGTAACAGTAACAATACTTATTGTTTTCTTACTTTTAAACAAAAAGCCAAAGCACTATCCATGGTTTACCAAAAAATATCGTTGACTATCGATAAGTGCCGGGGTGAGGACTGCTTGGCATTAAGTCCTTTAATTTAAACACTTCAATTTGTGTTGGCACTGTACAATGTTGCTCGTAGGTCATTCTATATCCTGAGAACGCTCCGACATGAGTTTTGCGGATTTTAGGACTGTAAGGTGTATTAAAATGTCATTCGGTTTTACAGGCTGCTGAATGAACCAATGAAGTTTGTGCCATAATCACTATAAATGTGTTGACATGTGTTGTAGAACCATGAGAAAGTGTTCGGTGAATATTCTCATGACGGCTTCAGGATCAGCCTTTTGGTAGCCACTCAGATGAAGACTGCGATAACCGCCTTGCAGCACATGTGTTCACAGAATCTGGATGCTTGAATGTCAATTGCGCCTGTATAGTCTACTAGTGTGACCAAAGACAAACTATTAGTAGACCCTCAACTCTTCTTCTTATTTGACGGGTCTTCGACATTCCGTGGGAACTTGAATGTTTAATGAGACAGCACCATTGGTCTTTCAACGGGTGTGAAGCAATGGCAAGGTTCTCATGAAATTTTAATATTACCTGTTAATTAACATTGACGCAAGTGCGTCCATTAAAGTAGTTTATCTATTCTGTGTCGATTCAGGCAAGTGCAAGTAAATGCGCCACCCTGTGTAATGTAAGATCCGTTATCATTTTTGATTCTGGTTTGGGTCGATGAGTAAAAAAAATTAAGTGCACTGTCGAAGGATGCATTTGACAGTATCTTTTCCATTGACTATCCAGAATTTGTAGATTGTGGCAAGCGTTAACTCTGTGACACCATGAAGTAGGCAATGCATTTCTTAGGCGAACCCTAATTCACAAAATTTGTTGATCATCTGTTAAGATAGACAATTGGCACAGCTTGTGTGTATATATATAGATGTCTCTGCCATGTAAACTTTCTGTTGAATTTGTGTACGATAGTGGACCCGAAAATGAACCTTCTTTGTTCGACGTCTTGACTAGAAATGCTTTGTGAAGGCCACTGAACTTCTGGTTGATATAGCCAGGATGGTCCAGTCCACCATAAGGGTTGCGCTGTTAACTTTTGTGGTGTTAAGACATGCATTGTACACACTGGGTTGTCAGCAGTGGGTACATGGATTTCCGTTTACCCAAAACAAGACAAATAGAAGGTTAATATAAGGGGTCCTGGTGTCCCAAGATCATTTTCCAAATTCTAACTGCTAGCAAAGCAGCCGAAATTTGGACTCGTGGAGGTAATCGGCTTAGTGAATGTGACTCAGCAGCGTGCAGCTAGCAAATGAGTGTTCTGGTTGTTCGGGACTAATATATGCGTAAGCTGCATTCACTAGTGATGATACATCCCAGAAGTCGTGTAACTTTGAAGACGCAAGCTCGTGGATGTCGAAGCACAGGTATCGTGGTACTTGGATGTGGAGATTCATTCCAGTTCAGCTGTGCATGGCTGCCATCTTTGCGTTGGATGCAGACCATGCATGTGTCCTTGAGTATCACCTTCGTTGTCATGATAAACTGAGCAATAAAACCCAAGGGATCGCATAGGCGGGCAACTGTAAAAAGTAAATAACTTTAAGAAAAGTAAATAACGTTAAGAAATTAAGCGATTCATTTCTATGTTGATCTTGAACACAAACGAGCGACATATGATTAGATGATTTCGAATTTCTATTGCTCCTTCGCTTTGTACATCATCAACTTAGATCTCATGTCGGGGGACCTTCTCAGCTTGTAAGTATCTGCCGCGTTCGTTTATCACGCTGGGAAATACGTTGAGATTGCGTTCATGTCAATGGATCTTTACATCTTCTGAATGTCGGCAAAACGATGGAGACGCCAATTTAGGACCACGCTAGGTAGACCATTTAATAGTGCTGCCCCTGGGCATAATAAGTCGTTGAGCGATTTCCATTTGATGTTTTTCAGGATGCATCTCATACTACTCTTAATTTAATAGTAACACATTCCGCCTTTAATATTACTTGATGAGGCAAGGTGTAGCATGTGAACTTGATTACATTCTCTTTGCTCCTCGTCGGTTGTTACTGTGGTCACCCGACCTAATTAAAAACACTCATCGATGACTTCTGTATATCCGGCTTGCAGTTCCGGTTGTCTTGGAGTTTTCGTTAGAGCATTCGATTTAGTACGATTTGGTTTGAGAACCTGAGGACGTTCAAATAGACGTTTAAGTGCTAACCGTTCCAGATACGTCGGAGGCAAGGAGAGACTTGTGGGTTGGTCAGCGAATGCGCCATAGATAGTGAATCTAGCCTCAAATTATACCTTTTGATGCGTGGGCGGTGATGACCAGAGAGAGCTTTGACTCCCTGATGATTCGTACCGATGAAAAGCGAAGTTAGCCCAATTCCGTTGTTTTGGGGGGCAGAGGCAGGAATAGTTTGACTCTTTTGTTGGCTGTGCAGGTATTATAATTTTGTCACGATATTTGTAGCGCATAGAAGGAAGCATCTGTGACCATAACGTATATATATTCTTGATCAGAATGACAAGCCGAGTCGGTATAGCCATGTTCATCTGTCTGCCTGTCTGTTTCTAATCGAACTACTCTCTGACTTGTAATTTTCACTGTATCATAAAGATCGGACCATAACATATAGCTTATACATGAAGACATATAAATGAAAACTTTGTACAGTAGATTACGCTAACAAATTGTTATTTGCAAGCCTAGAAGCGTTATTTGTGCCAGCCTTGTGATATGTTGCTCTCTCTCTCTCACAAACACATTTCTTGGAATACAAATATGTTGTATGTAGGTACATGTATATAAAATTTTGTGTGTGTATATCAGAATGCGCGCACAAAATATTTGAAGGTCATTAGAAAGAAGTTTGCAAATACGTCTTTTCTCTCCTTTTTATAGTTCTGAAAGGGTATATAAGGTTCGGGTACCCGAAGTTAGCCTTAGTCTCTTGTTTTTTTTTATATTTTTCTTCTGTATAATTATTTGGCATGCTATTGCTGGGGTATTCGATTTGTTTATTAAGCTTATGTCTTATGTGCATTAATTTTTTATATACCTCCAAATAAAAAAGGCAAAAATAAACAGAAAAGAAACATTTTAAACTAAGCCTAGCTAAAAAGTGTGTTCAGTATGGGTTGATGTTCAGCTCACCTGGTTTGCTTTATGCATTGAGAACTAGTCGCAGCCCTGTCTATAACAGCAATATTGAAAACTCAGTCACATCGAATGTTAAATAGTATATCGAGTTATCGATACAATATTAATCGAACTTATACATATACGAATACATAAATAAAGAATTTTTTAGTGACAAATATAGTTATCAATATAAAATTTAAAATTTCTTTTGAGATTGCCTATGCAGATGAAATATTTGGTTAACTTAAATTTCTATTGTGAGCGAAAAAGCAAATATTTCTAATAAACACGAAATAAGCGCATCGGGTGTTTTCCCAAGGCAGTGCATACATATTTTCGCAACTAGCAGTTAGTAATTTTCATTTACACAAATAATCATCAAAACTGTTACTGTTTAATAGTGATATCAATAAGATTACATATCTACTTACGCATGCATATGTATTAGATTTCAGAATATATATAAATATATATAATAATGGCGGAAGGGAATGCTGCTGAAGTAGGTGGTGAGGGCGCTGTCGCCTTAGCTGCTCCACACCCCAATGCCGAAGTAATTAGAGGGCAGATTTTCGAAGTCGGCCCAAGGTACAGGAAATTGACTTATATCGGCGAAGGAGCTTATGGCATGGTTGTGTAAGTATATAAGTATACTTTAAATTATATTTTTTTATTGCAACCATATGTACACATTCATGCAGACATCAAATAAAATAAAATGATAAAAATATAATTGATAAGTATCAGATCCTTATTTATGCCTCAAACATATCGCAAGCATTCTGCAAAAGTTAAGACAACTCAAATAACACTATTTTTTAATTAGTGATGCAGAATAATTTGTGTTATTATCTATAACAACGTGTGAAATTTCATATTAATCCCTTGTATAGTCTGGAAAATCATGTTTTGTAGAATGTGTGCGAATGTGTGCAAGGCCAATAAGTATTCATTAAAAGATAACGCCCACTTTCTAAGAAAAATATAAAAGGGTTATTAATAAAATTGGATCCAAAATTTTGGATTTTAATCTGAGTTTTTAATTACTGCCACAACAGTGATCATTGGAGATATAGTGCATAGTCACAGTGCACTATGACACCTGACACCAGCGGCTAACACTGAGTCTTCACAATTCTTGTCACAAAATTTAAAGCTACAACTTATTAAAAAAAAATATAACAAATAAGAACGCTATAGTCTATATTCCGTCTATAAGATACTCGAACTCAGCAGTTATTTAATATTCGACACACTCAAAAGTATGCAACACTTTTTTTTGTGGGTGTGGGTTGCACGAATACAAAATTTTTTTCCAATTTGTGTGCTCTCATACAAAAGGTTTCGGAAACCAAGCAATTCCAGCTTATGCAGCAGCAGACAGTGATTTACAGACTCAAATGCTTCTCTGAAGTCAGTAAAATTACGTCGGATTGCATATTATTCCCAAGCCCTTGAATTGCAAAGGATGGTAACTCAAGCAGACCGATGCTTCATAAACTCACGCTGAGAAAAAACGCCAGAAACATACACATATTTATACATATATTATATTAACTAAATGGAATTGTTTTTTATTTTAGCAAGCTAGTTAAATCGGTTAAAGCTCAATTCTTATGTTGAAATCCAAGGGACAACCAAACTTGAGCCGCTTTCACTATGTAAATGGAATTGTATTAACAGTTCATTAAATTAAAGACTTTCAAATCGGTTGTGTCTACTAGAGGTGGTCTGAGAACTAGTATCTTATAGTCGGAATTCGACTATAGCGTTCTTACATGTTTATTTTTGTGGGGTGGGGTTGTCTCATACAAAATGTTTTTTTACGATTTTCTCTACAATTATAATCCGATCTTAATAATTTGCCGGATCGTTAGATTATGTGCTTATTCATATATAAACCGAGTTTCAACTAAATGTGTCAAAAATTGTGGGAGATATAAGGTTTTTATCAATTTGCGGGGTGGCAGGGGTGTGGCAAAATTAAAAAAAAAAAAAAAAAAAACACCAAAACAAACTTGATCTGACGAAACGCTAGGTCTACATACCAAATTTGGTAGGCTCCGAGTCTCATATAGTCTCCGAAATGTAGGTGTTCATACGGACGGCCAAACGGATACGGCTAGATAGAGGCGGATGTTGCTCCTGATCAAAAAATATATATTTTATGGGGTCGGAAACGCTTTCTTTTACCTGATAAATACAACAGCACGAATGAAATGTACTCGTTTACTCTACCAGAGTACAAGTATAGAAATCAAAAAGTGTTGCATACTTGTGTGTGTCGAATATTAAATAAATGCTGAGTATAGCGCCTATAGCGTTCTAGCTTGTTTTTGATAGGCATGGGGCCCCAGATGCGAAAAAACAAAGAAAAAATGTTTCTATAGTGACACTTTTTGGTATAGTATTTTTTCAGTTTTTTTCAAAGGTGACCGATTTTTGCAAACTAATTAATATTTCTATTAATATATCTATTAGTACTTTTACATTTAAAGAATTATTTTCGTAGTTATTATAAATTAAGAAAATGTTGTTAATTTTTTTTTGTTTGTGTTTTCTACTTTAAATTCAAGGAAAATTAGAAAAAATGCGAATATAATTCAATGTGCGTGCATTAGCTTAGCCGCATTAATTCTGCGTCTTTTGAGGTGTAAATTGTAAATTTTAGAAAATCTGCCCAATGTTGCATTTTTTCAGAAGTGACCTTTCAGTTTTGACCATTAGTCGAGAATCCCCCACAACCCATTTCTAAAATCTTTGCGGGATTTTTTTCGGTTTCTTGTCTTTAAAATTCAAGGAAAATTAAAAAAATTTAACATAACATTGCTGCAATTATGCGTAATTTGGCGTAAAAATGATTGAAATTGATTTTGTGAAAGCATAAAACATTTTCAAGCTAGAGTACTTTATTTTTTAAATTGAGTTTTTGTGTTTTTGGTAGGCCTGTTTTCGATATTTTTCGACCTTTTCGGCTGCGACCTTTTTGAGTTATGAGCAAACCTGCAAGGACACATCTGAAATAAGTTAAAAAATACGAAATTTGAAAAAAAATTTTTGTTTAAAGTATAAGTGGATATTAAAGTCGTTGTAAAAGAGACTTAAAATTTGGATTTTTATACTCGTACTCTAGTGGGGCGTCAGATCAAGTTTGATTTTTCGGATAATAATTGTAGACGAAATCGTTAAAAAAACATTTTGTATGAGAACAAAAAAAAAAAATTTTTTTTCATACTTTTGAGTGTGTCGAATATTGAATAAATGCTGAGTACGAATATCTTATAGTCGGAATATCGACTTGTTATTTTATTTAAATGTGTACCCACATCAAGTTAATTTAATTTTTTGTGCAACGCCCACTTTTTAGGGTGGCCGTACAAACCCACCGCCCACTTTAGTGTTTTTTATGTCTGAGCTCTTTTGTGTTTCATTGGATTTGAACCAAAGTTATCTACGTGAACTGACCAAATTTGATCCGGATCTGATCACAACGGATGACAACTATGTCATAAGGCATCAAAAGAACCGATTTCTTAGGCATAGACACAAAATGTTTGTTTTCATCCAAATTGAAACAAATTTGGTTTGTATCGATTTTAAAAGGCCCCAAGTCTGATGACAAAATTGTATTTAGATTTAAAAACTTTATCATATAGTACCTATTTTCTCAAAATGAACATTCAGCAGGAAAATCTCGTTGCTCTTCATTGAAATCAATCCCAACTAGACTTGTGTCCATTTTGGGAGTCCCAAGTCCTTTGACCGAATTTGGTAAGCATTGGTGTACTGATGATATAGCAGTTTACTAGGTACAGGATATTTTACTGTCGAGCACGAAGGTGCAGCTAAATTCGCTAAGTTCGTTAAAATGCTGGCAAGCCTTATTTTGGTGCAAAGCCATTATTGTTCGTTATTTCAATAAAATGCTGCCTAAAGAAACGAAACCTAATAATGCGTGCCATAGGAGCAATTCCATAGCCATAGCAGCAATTTAAACTGTTGAAGAAATCCCGGCAAGAAATGAACCTGAAATCATGTCGCATCCAACAATCTATAGAACAGTTTAGTAAACGTCTGTGAAAAAATATACTGAGATCAAGAGCACATGAGCAATCCGCAATGCATTAGCACGTGTTTCATTTGTTCGTCTTGCATTCGAATATGCACCAGACATTGATTATTGTGCACATTCTATATTTGCAGTCGGAGGAATAGACAAATTATTAGGCGTTAAAATTCCGCAATGAAGCAATCGGCATATGTTGCGCATCAGGAAAAGTTGTACGTCTCCCCACTACGCCGCAAATCAGAGGATTCGAAATATATGTAATGTGTTGAATACAGGGGTAAAATTTGGTGAACGTTTGTGTGCCCGGGAAAAGCAAGGTAACTAACAACGGGCACAGTACTATGCGTCAAAACGAGATTCTTGGCCGGTATTTTTTTTTTTATTTTTTTTTTTTTGTACTGTTGTTGTCTATTTGTATCATATTATCTATTTGAGAAGAAAACTTTGAATATGTGATTTGATTCCCTTTATAGGTGAAAATGAGTACTAGGGTGCCGCCTCTTCAGCCTTCTGAAGGGTAGAGCAGAGTCCTAGCAAAAGGATGCTGTCGAGTTGAGTTCATCTCCAACTTGTCTGACACCCAGGTGCTAATGAAGAGTGCTGTTGCTCACATACCACGGGGCGCCACAAACTTAAGGAAGTGTCTTATTTTGAAGAACCTGTACTCTTCTAAGCTGGGCTTTGGAACAGGATCCCCATATTGGTAGGGTGTATCTAAAGACAGCTGCAACCACCTGCTTGTAAATCATCACCTTGTTTTGTAGAATCCGTGATGTGATCGGGGTGCCTAATAAGGTTGGGGTTCTGCATGGTGTCATGCAGAATGTATGTACCATTTAAGCAGATTTCTCGGCGCTGGTGGTTATACACCACCTTTTGGCCCATGTAGCCACAGTATTTGCCATTTCTTCCAGTTTGTTAACCGCCTCGTCAGCCGTTTTATGCCTTGACATAATTGCCGTATTATCAGCGTAAGTACTGGGCCTACCCGGCTTGTTAGTATTCACATTAATCTCTTATTCTATTCGATACAAAAATTAAAAATTCGTCTAAGGTGGTCTGTCTTTTATATCTCGAATACAATTGTAGCTTGTCTGACTCTGAAATACCTGGACCATTATATTCTTCTAAGAACCCCAAAAGATAATAATAACCTCTCCAGAAATATCTCTTGCCAAAAACTTACACATGATGCAAAATTAACTTTCCGATTTTCTGATATTTATACACCGTACAATGTATGTAGCAAAGTAAAGATGTTGCAATGTATGTAGCAGCCAAATATCCTGGAAACTCTATATAGATAGAGGCATCAAATTTGGGTATTAATTTTAATTTTATTCTATATTTATGTTCGCAGATCAAGTTTACCAACTCGATATGCCACGCCCACTTTTTAGGGGATACCATTTTAATTTTTCATACAAATGAAACAAATTTCTGTGTGTATCAATTTTAGGAGGCCCCACGTCTTTTGACCAAATTTGTTTCGGATCGGTCTACTATATTTATTAATTATTATATTCATATTTCTAGCAATGTAAGCATGATCTTATTACTCTAGGTAAAAAAAATATTCTTGATCAGTACTTCAAGCCGAGTTGATCTAGCCATATCCGTCTGTCCGACCGTGTGGATGTATTAAAATCTAGGTCTTGGAAACTATAAGAGATAGAGACTTCGAATTTGGATTTTTTTATTCGTACTATAGTAGAGTAAACGAGTATATATTCTATTCGTGCATGTATGTAACGATCCAAAGGAAGCGTTTCCGACCCCATAAAATATATATATTCTTGATCAGCATCAACTTCGAAATCGATCTAGCCACGTCAGTCTTTTCGTCTGTATGAACACCTAGATCTAGGAAACTATAAGGGCTAGAGTCGCCAAATTTGGTATGTATACTCGCTTGTGGGGAGTCAGATCAGACCCCGCCCCGAAATCGATAAAAACCTTATATCTCCACAATGCATTTAGTTGAAACTCTGTTTATATATGTATAAGCTCATAATCTACCGATTTGCCAATTACGACCGCATAAACAAACATTTTGTATGAAAACGAATTCCCACCCCCTCCCCAAAAAAAAACTCCCGGTGTTGCATACTTTTGAGTAAGAATATTAAATAAATGCTGAGTACGAGTATATTTCAATCTGGCTGTCCGTCTGTTTCAACACAAAGATCTCAGAAATGTTGAAAGCTCCAAAGCTGAAATTTTTACCAGATGCATCCTTTGTGTGTTGTTTGTATTTGTATTTTTTGGAGTCGTGATCATGCAGTCGTTGCCAAACCGAGCGTTGGCAAACAGAGAGAGAGAGAGAGAGAAGCTGACGACATAGCTGCAGTAATGGGAACCACATACCAATATTTTCTCGCTCCATTCTGCGACACAGTTTCAGCTTCTGCTATTGCTGTGGCTCTACAGATACGCCGCTTGCAGTTTTGTCTGTTGGCTTTGGGGTGAGCCATCAAAAAGGGTTTGACGTCGCCTGAGCGACGCCGCGGTTTTTTCAAACATCACGGATAATCAAAGTTGATCTGTAAATGTAAATGAATTGTAAACTTCGGCAAATCGAAGAAAGGTTTCCTTCTTGTTTTATTGATTTGCTAATTCGATAAAATAATATCTCGTTTTACAGGTCTGCCGATGATACGATAACGAACCAAAGAGTTGCCATTAAAAAAATTTCTCCCTTTGAACACCAAACGTATTGCCAACGTACTCTGCGAGAGATTACAATACTCACCCGATTTAAACACGAAAACGTGATTATAATATATTTATAATTGTTTCAAGCATTAATAACGATTTTTTGTAGATTATTGATATACGAGACATCCTACGAGTAGATAGCATAGAACAAATGAGAGATGTATATATTGTACAGTGCTTAATGGAGACTGATCTGTATAAGCTACTTAAAACGCAGGTATTTAAATACAAATACGATATTTCTTTTAATTTTCTATGCCTATTTTCTTTTGGTAAAAGATAGCACGTATTTAAGTGTATACAGAAAAAGTGAACGTATTTTACGTTAATATTAATTAACTGAAAACCCCTTCTTTTTCGTGAGCTGTGTTCATATAAAAGATTCTAATATCATTAATCGCAAATTCCAATTACTTCACAGTATTTGTGTTATAGATGGGATCGGGAAAAAATTCATCCAGGTGATGCCCGATCCCGAAATTTGTATTCCCGTTCCGGCCAATCAGAAATTTTACCTCTAAACCCGCCCAATCATTCTTAAATTTCGTTTTTATTTTGATTGTAAAAAAGTAAGACAAATGTCGTGTCAAAATTATAATTCCGTTTGCAATTTTTTAATTGAATTAATTTGTATATTATTCAAATCGAACTTAATTTGGTTGGTATTCATTTTAGGAGGTCCCACGTCTGTTGACCAAATTTTATTTAGATCGGGCAACTGGACCATAGAACCGATTTCTTCGGAATGAAAACCAAATGTTTGTTTTTCATCCAAATCGAACCAAATTCAGTTATTTTAGGAGGCCCCAAGTCCGAATTTATCCGAAGTTGATCAGGAGTAAGCTCAACTGTTGCGTGCTTACTTGTTTCTTTATCAATTTTTATACCCTGTACCTACGGTACAAGTTTATATTACTTTATTAATGAAAAATGAGTCCGTGCTTGACCCAAAACCCCGGCCCCATTGAATTCACTACATTGGTTTCAAGGAACAGGAAGCAATGCCAACTTCTCTCTACATTTTCTCAATGCAAAAGAGTGTGATGCGGTCGACATACTCGACACTTTTACCTCGATGGACATTGTACTGCTTGATGTCCCCTTGTTAAGCAGTTCAGACATAACGTTGGACGTCTGACTGCATTGTATCGCTGTAGTGGCGACATGTTTCTAAACTGTGTACAGCCAGTGACACGATGTTCCGAGCTGGAGCACAGGCTTGAGTTGCGCAGCTGAAGGAATGTCCCTGTCGTGGTGCTAGCTGATTGCAAGGCCTGGCTGACGATGTTGATTTATTTGCTGGTACTTCCGACTGGCTTAAAGTTTAAAGAAATTGGCAATGTCTTTCTATTACCTGCACGCATGAATTCCAGGTTGCCAAGACAGCGAGGTTCAAAGATTCGTTTCTGGTATTGGTCGGCTTTCTCCATGACGATTGAGATTATCATGGCCTCTGCAATTTGCGAATCGTTGCCTAACGATTTGAGTGAGTCAAACAAGGCTGCGGCGTTATCAACGAGGCCACGAAGCTGTGTGCTATTCGGCTTATTCATACTAGGCAACTGAAAAAGTGATGAAATATTATCCAAAAATACTAATATTGGTATACTATAGCGCTCGTCGAGGCGCTCTAGTGCATTTGTAGAGTTTTCATCTGTTACCTGAAATCCCTTCACCGTTTCTAAAGCTGGTCCCTTTAGGCAACTGATCAGCTGATTAAACTTTTCAGCCTTTGATAGATATCATTGCTTATGTATCGCCTGGTTGAACAGAGTAATGAAATTTGAAAATTCGGAATAATTACTGTCAAATGATGCGAGTTTGATTTGAGGAAACTTTATTGACGAGGCAGCCACTAAATTATGGTTCAAATTCGTGCTGGTGGGCAGGCCTTGTGCAGGCTGTTCAGTGATGGCAACTTTGATACTCGTCCTCCAGGTCTCCACCTTGCAAATCCTTTGTATCCTCTTGCTCAATATGTGTTTGAATCTTGATCAATTGCTTTTAGTGCGTTTCAAGAGTTCCAAGTCTGCACTGAAGCTTATTCAACAACTTGCATTTTGTTGGTGGTGCTACAATTGTTCCAATGCAAACCATTTTCTTGCGAATGTTAAGGCGAGACTACTTTAACTCTTCCAAACTTCCATTTTATATAGGCTTATTTTAAAAACAAGGTCTAATATTGTATGTTTAACACGAAATTTGAGTTAAAAATGTTGCTGTTTAATACGTTATGTACACAAACGTTGCCAATAGAAGAGACTTGAGAGAAACAGCGATATGGTTGCATGTGTGATTAATGCTAAACGACTGTTGGGGTGATGGCTTAGAAGAGGGGTGAGAGCGAAAGTCTGTCGCTTTTTGTAGCTTTGCAGCGATGCAAGTGTTATACTTCTTTGGCTGGTGAAAAAAAAATGTTCGATAGCACGATTTCCGACAAGACACACACAGCCTCGCCAAAAAATGTATGATTAGACTTTTGATCTATGTATTTTTGTACTCGTACTCTCGTAGAGTAAGCGAGTATATTGTATTCGTGCAAATGTATGTAACATGCAGAACAGAGCGTCTAAAGTATATATATTCTTCATCAGCATCAATAGCCGAGTCGATCTAGCCATGTCCGTCTGTGCGTCCGTCCGTATGAGCACCTAGACTTCAAAGACTGTAAGAGCTACAGAGATATGTATTTGGTATGTAGACTTCTCTTGCAGGGCTTCAGATCAAGTCTGTTTTTAAATTTTGCCACGCCCCCGCAAACCGCATTTGTATGAGAAAAAAAAAATAGTTTTTTCATACTTTTGAGTGTGTCGAATATTGAATAAACGAGTATCTTATAACCGGAGTATAGACTATAGCGTTCGTACTTGTTTTTATTTTTTATTGGACAGTTTTTTGGTATACAATTATTTTTTGGTGTTCCTTCTGGCGCATAGACGAATAAATCTGATGGCTTTCCAATTCGAGAGTAGGCCACGTAGAGTTGTCCGTCTGAGAGACACGGATTCTTCAAATTAAGACCACAAACTTATAGCTATTGCCCCTGGGAAGGCCCAGGGATCAAGGGATTATTGTTATGGCAAATGCAAGTCGCACCGGAAACTCAGTCTTTTTTAAATTCACAGAACATTTCTGTTTATATCAGTGGAATACCTGGAAGCAGCTCATCTTGCCCCTTAAATTTTCCATTTAAAATTGTGTCCTCTATTACATTGTCCATCATCTTTTTACCTGCAAGTATTGTACCATTGCAATATCGAGGGGGGTCAATATGTCGAAGAGGATGATAGGTGCATAAATTTGTAAGTTTAATGTGTGGACAAAATCTCTTTTGGATCGTCTTGTTGCGTCTATAATGGTTCTGGTGCCACTCCCATTTTTCCAAAACTATATATAGCCATTGACTTCCTTTACTAATGCAAAGAGTAAGAATTTCATACCGATCGGTATAATGGTTTAGGCGCCTATAGAGGACAAACAGACAGAGACACATTCATTTTTATATTCGTACTCAAACGAGTGCAAATGTATGTAACAGGCAGAAATAAGTATCTAATACCCCATAAAGTATATATATTCTAGATCAGCATTAAGAGCAGAGTCCATCTAGCCATGTCCGTCTGTCCGTCTGTCCGTCCGTCGTCTGTCCGTCCATCCATCGTCTGTCCGTCAGTATGAACACCTAGATGTCTGAGACTCTAAGAGCTCTCGAGAGCCAATTTGGTATGTAGACTCCCCTTGTGGGGCGTCAGATCAAGTTTGTTTTAAAATTTTGACGCGCCCCGCAAACGGCAAAACTTTATATCTTCCACAAATCTTAACGCAGTTAGTTGAAAATCGGTTTGAACATGTATAAACACATATTCCACCGATTTATCGAGTTTTGTTAAGATGGGATAATAATTGTATAAAATCGTAAAAAAAAATATTTTGTATGAAAAAAACCCACCAAAAGAAAAAAAAAAATTTTTTTTTCATACTTTTTAGTGTATTGAATATTGAATAAATGCTGAGTACGAGTATCTTATACTTGAAATATCGACTATAGCGTTCGTACTTGTTTTTTCTAAATTTGGATCCGAAATGCTTTAATACATTAAACCTTGGTACTCTCAGCACCGTTTATAAAAGGTAAAAAAACCAACAGTACAGCTTATAAAACTCTAAATCGCAATAGTAAAGGGTATATTGCATTTGTGTCGATGTAAGTAACCGGCCAAGATAAGCGTTTCCGACCTTTTAAAGTCTTCTTATTCTTCTTGTATTCTTTTTATATTCTTAAACAGCATCAAGAGCTTATCTAGTTCTGTTCATCTGTATGAGCACCTAGATCGCGTTGACTATAAGAGCTAGAGTGACCAAATTTGGTATGTGAGGCGTCAGATTTTTAAGATTTGGCACCGCCCTCTCCCACCCGCGCAAATAAAAAATGATAAAAATGTTATCCACAAAAATAACTATATCTCGGAGACCATAAGAGCTAGGGTCACCAAATTTGGTATGCGAATTCCCTTTGCGGAGCGTCAGAATGTGTTTTTTTTTCAAAATTTGTCCATGCTTCCTCCCGCACAAATAGATAAAAACTTTATATCTCCCACAAATTTTAACGCATTTAAAATCGGTTTGTATATTGTATTCGCACATAGTCTGCCGATTTACCAAATTTCATTAAGATCGGATAAGAATTATAGACAAAAACGTAAAAAAGGGTTTTGTATGATAGCACCCCACCACCAAAACAATACAAGTAAGAACGCCATAGTCGATATTCCGACTATAAGGGACTCCAACAGAAAAGAACTGTTATTTGCGAGATCTGGTTACGTAAGTAAGTAGCTATACCGAATATTCTGGTGTTCAGGAACTCTCCCGGCGCACCCTCCAAGTAATTCCCTCCATTAATCATCCTTAAGAGAAGTCCGCATAACTGAATTTACATTCTAAGTTACTCGACTCTTCGACTCAAAGACGTAATTTCGACGGTCATAAGTTCCGTCATTAATTAGCAAATATCCCGTACATCAGTAAGGGGACCTTTACAAGACTTGTTTTATTCTCAATGTCAAGAAAACTTCTTCCAAATGTATTTGGATCTCCTCCGTAGTTTGTCAGCAGAGGGGATAAGGGTCTAGCTGTAAATATATCTTTGTATAAAAATGAATGTGTGTCTGTCTGTTTGTCCTCTATAGGCGCCTAAACTATTATACCGATCAGTATGAAATTCTTACTCCTTATTAATACGGACCAGAGGAACTCAATGGCTATATATAGTTTTGGAAAAATGGGCGTGGACCGCCACCTCATATAGCCGATAAGAAAAATTTGAAATGTTATGATTTCTTGGTAATCAAAGTTAAAGGGAATAATTAAAATAAATCGTAAAACCCTAATCTTTAAATTACAGTAATACAGTGTTTAGGCAGAATATTGAGTATGAAGGAAAATTTCAAAAACAAAATGCCCCTAAAAAGCGACCAGGTTTTGCATGGTTAACTCAAGAAGCACGAATCAAAAGAGCTAGGAGAGCTTTAGAAACAAGTGAGTAACGAGCTGCTAAGCTAAAAGCCGACCATGAAGCTACCTCTAAGTGCATTCAATTACGATGTCAAGTATGACTATAGCCTTCTTCCAACTGTGGGAAAATGGATAATATATGCACGTATTGTGAAGCCTTAAAATTTAAAAGAGAGACAAAAGGAATGTGCCGAATATGCCGGGTGGAAAAGTAAGACTGCCACCATTAAGCTCGCCACCAGAACCATTATCGATTTTGGTGTCCGACGCAACAAGACGATCCAAAAGAGTTTTTGTCAACATTAAACTTACAAATTTATGCACCTATCATCCTCTTCGACATATTAACCCCCCTCGATTTTGCAATGGTACTATACTTGCAGTTAAAAAGATGATGGACAATGTAATAGAGGACACAATTTTAAATGGAAAATTTAAGGGGCAAGATGAGCTGCTTCCACGTATTCCACTGATATAAACAGAAATGTTCTTTGAATTTAAAAAAGACTGAGTTTCCGGTGCGACTTGCATTTGCCATAACAATAATCCCTTGATCCCTGGGCCTTCCCAGGGGCAATAGCTATAAGTTTGTGGTCTTAATTTGAAGAATCCGTGTTTCTCAGACGGACAACTCTACGTGGCCTACTCTCGAATTGGAAAGCCATCAGATTTATTTGTGTATGCGCCAGAAGGAACAGCAAAAAATTATTTTATACCAAAAAACTGTCCAATAAAAAATAAAAACAAGTAAGAACGCTATAGTCTATACTCCGGCTATAAGATATTCGTACTCAGCATTTATTCAATATTCGACACACTCAAAAGAAAGAAACAAAATTTTTGTTTTTTTTTTTTTTGTGCGGGTGGGGTGTTTTCATACAAATGCGGTGCAAATGCAACGACAGGCCGTGTCGCAAAAGCAGTCGTTCAACTAAGGAGAGAAACGTCTAAGCATCAGAGACACATAACCAAGCGTGTTTGTGTGTGTTCCTTGGCTGAGTGCATCATAGGCGGTAGGAAGGGCAATAGAGAAAGAGAGAGGAAATTGTGACCACGCTTGGATGGGGGTTGATGTTCAAAGAGTTGATCGGATAGTCTCTGCTTGCTCGCCCTCCTATACGAACTTATTCTCTTAATTAATTCGCAAACCGTATAACGCGCTATGCAACGCGCTAATAATAGCACCATGGACTCGGATTTGAATGGAAATGGTTATTTCCATGGGGTTCCATGAATTTGACCCACACAAAAAATGAATTATGTTTGTGTCAGCTACAGTATATGTTTGAGTATATATTGAAATAATTAGAGGTGTGTTACATTCTGCACAAAGTATATATCTGATTAAGACCAGCTTTT
Organism: Hirtodrosophila duncani; assembly: GCA_037043425.1. Lineage (NCBI taxonomy): Eukaryota > Metazoa > Arthropoda > Insecta > Diptera > Drosophilidae > Hirtodrosophila > Hirtodrosophila duncani. The sequence continues at coordinate 843,896 of JBAMBM010000828.1, read as the reverse complement.
ATCCGGATCAGAGCAATATATAGAAGTGGCTATATACATATATACTATATATATATATAAGTTTGTGTCAGGTACAGTATAAGTTTGAGTATATATTAAAATAATGATTGCGGATTCTATGACCTGAATGTAACACAAAAATATATTTGACTAAGACCAGCCTTTATCAGATCAGAGCTACCATATATAGAACTGGCTATATATACAAATTTTTAATGGTTAATAACTTCATATTTCTTTTTTTTTTTTTGGTTTTCTCTGTGACTTTTTTGTTTTTGGGAATATTTTTTTCGGTAATATAATTATGTACACAATTTCAGAGGCTGAGCAACGACCATATCTGTTACTTCCTGTACCAGATATTGCGTGGATTGAAGTATATTCATTCGGCAAACGTGCTACATCGTGACTTAAAGCCCAGTAATCTGTTGTTGAATAAGACGTGCGATTTGAAAGTATGTATAGTTTATAACTTGGGGCTATTTGCAAGACCTTAACGTGTTATCTGTATTTTAAAGATTTGCGATTTTGGATTAGCAAGGATTGCCGACCCAGAGCACGATCACACTGGTTTTCTCACTGAATATGTAGCTACTAGGTGGTATCGAGCGCCTGAAATTATGCTCAACTCAAAAGGATACACTAAATCAATTGATATCTGGTCTGTTGGATGCATTTTGGCTGAAATGCTGAGTAATCGTCCAATATTTCCGGGCAAACACTATCTGGACCAATTAAATCACATTCTGGGTGTGTTGGGATCACCATCACAAGAAGATTTGGAGTGTATTATTAATGAAAAAGTAAGTATACATTAATAAAGCAAAGCTCCACACACAAAGCAGAGATTATAATACTTCTTGAATCTTGTAACAAATTTTAAACATCTCAGGCACGGAATTATTTGGAATCTCTGCCATTTAAGCCGAATGTCCCATGGACAAGGCTATTCCCAAATGCGGATGCTCTGGCGTTGGATTTACTTGGTAAAATGCTGACGTTTAACCCTCATAAACGAATTCCTGTTGAAGAAGCGCTGGCACATCCTTATTTAGAGCAGTATTATGATCCTGGAGATGAGGTAATGAGCTAATTTCATTTCATATGTGTACTTGATTATTGGCTTAATATACAAAAATTTGCTTTTTATACTCGTACTCTAGTAAAGTAAACGAATATATTGTATTCGTGCAAATGTATGTAACAGGCAAAAGGAAGCGTCTCCGACCCCATAAAATATATATATTCTTGATCAGCTTCAATAGCCGAGTCGATCTGGCCATGACCGTCCGTCTGTCCGTATGAACACCTAGATCTCGTTGACTTTAAAAGCTAGAATCACAAAATCCCCTTGCGGGGCGTCAGATCAAGCTTGTTTTAAAATTTTGCCACGCCGAAATCGACCAATACCTTATATCTCCCACAAATTTCACCGCATTTAGTTAAAACTCGGTTTTAATATCTCCCATAAATTTCAACGCATTTAGTGGAAAATTAGTTGTATATGTATTAGCACATAAGCTACCGATTTTCCAAATTTCATTAAGATCGGGTAATAACTGTAGCTAAAAACGAAAAACATTTTGTATGAGAGAACCCAACCCCCCAAAAAAATATAAAATCAAAAGTGTTTCATACTTTCGAGTGTATCAAATATTAAATGATGAGTACGAGTATCTTGAAGTCGGAATATCGACTATAGCGTTCTTACTTGTTTATTTACAATAACGAACTTAAATTACAGCCTGTTGCTGAAGTACCATTTCGCATAAACATGGAAAATGATGATATATCCCGAGATGCCTTGAAATCATTAATTTTCGAAGAAACGTTGAAATTTAAAGAACGACAACCAGAACAGGCGCCTTGAAGAGAATTACAATAAATAAAGTATATATCAAATATTTCAGATTTGATTCGTTTAGATTTTTTTTTTTTGTGAAAACTACAGCCATACTTTGTGATTTATATAATATTACGAAATCTTATTTTAGTTTAACATATTGCGGTTCTCTTAAGAGTTCAATGTTTACTTCCATTATTTGTTTTTGTTATCTATATCTATATATCTATATATATATATATATATATATATATATATTTTATATATATATATATATATATATATATATTTAGACTGGTATGGTCATAAGGCTGTTGATATATATATGACCATACCAGTTAAAATTTTCATTTTATACCCTTGCATAAAGTATATATATTTTTGATCAGCATGACAAGCCGATTCAAGACAAGCCGTATCCGTAATCTAGTCTCTCAGTTTTAGAGCTATCGAGTTGAAATTTTTTCCATAGATTTCTTTCTGTAAGCTGCTCATATGTTAAAATTGTCCAGATTCAGACCACTATATCATATATCTCTCATATACCCGACCGATTTGGAACTCTTAGTTCTGCCAAAAAGGTTGTTTTATATCCAAAGTGAAACATATATAGTAAATGTGCGTTTTAGCTGGCGAAAGTTAATTCAGATCGGACCACTATATCATATAGCTATCATATAACCGAATTGAAAAAATTTGGAGCGTGTCAGTCGAAGAAGCATTTACGTTTACTGACCGAATTCCAACCGAATTTGCAAGGGTATGTAAGCTTCGGTTACCCGAAGTTAATCTTCCTTTCTTGTTACCATTCAAACTTCTAAAACCAAAAATGTGTTTATTTTTTTAATTTTTAAACTTTTTTAAAAATGTAATTGAAATAATCCCAATCAATTTTTAAATTAAATTCAGATGTGTTTATGCATGTGTGTACTTTCTACAATGTATATATGTGCGCAATATGCGCTATTATATTCACACAAAAAGTATACCCTCTTCCTGTTTATGATATAAACAAGGCCTTGTTTATAATTCGAATATAAAATACCTGGTGCAATAATCAAACAGCTCAGACATAGCAAATACCCGAATTTAGTTATTTTTGCTTATGCAACTTGTTTTGTCGTTTTGCTTAAAATTTATTCTAATCATGGCGATCGGTAGATAAAATATGAAATACCGCTGCCACTTTGAATATTCTAGGTAAAAAAGCAAAACAAATAGATTGCAAGTTCGACTCCAAGCACTTGTAGATCGTTTCGGCTATTGAACTTGATCAAAATTATAAACACTATGGGATCGGAAACTTATCATTTTTCTTCTACATACACTAGTACTAGTAATGAAAAGGAATTAATGTATGTTTAAAAGATCACAAATGGACTGAAATACGTATCTTGAAAAACTGTAGAACTGTGGACATGGCTTTTCGAACTATTATGTTATACGTAATGCAATAGTTTTATGATATCTCATATTTATGCTAAAAAAAAAAATTTGTTTTTGTGACTTCCCTTTTTTTATTTAGAGTGTAGAAAGTGAACTTGCTTGTCGATATTAATGTTCATTGCAGTGTATTAAATATGAAGGAGTCCCCAATTCTGATTATGTACATATCTGTATATGAAAAACATGTGCCCTTCGGTTAATCGACATATGCAATAATATTGTCCTCTGCACAACTTTGCCTATGCATGTATTTACAATGTAGTTAAAAAGATTGCAAACTTCATTTATCAAATGAAAATCCAAGTTTTACTTCACGATTCAGAAAATATTCATAGGTTAGTCCATAAACAGTCATGCTCTTTGTTTCCGCTGCTCATTCTCTGGCCTCAAATGCGCCTGAGAAATAAAAGAAACAAAAATTTCACAAACATAAACTGTATATGTGGGTGATATGAATCAACAGCCCAGTCGATCTAGTCTGTCTACACCTAGGCTATACAAGTTTTATATTAAGTAAACACGCAAATCAAACCACCTTTGCAAATCGAAAAGCCTTTATCTCCAACATTTTTTGGCAAATAACATTGAAATTTTCTATATCGGAAAAAAGTAATTATAGGCAAATTACTTAAAATATTTGTAACTAGCTAACCTCCTCCTTTTTTGTTGCTTTTTAGAATACAACTTATTTTGTTTTTCCTTCTGGCACATACACGAATAAATCTGATGCAATCCGAGATCAGGCCACTTAGAGTTGTCCGTGTGTGGTACGCAGATTTTTTCAAATGAAGTCCATATACTTGATTGTCTTGTTTATCGTCATGGCAGATGAAATTCGCACCGGAAACGAAGTCAGTTTTAATTAAAAATACGTTTCTGATGTGGAAGCAGCTCATCTTCTCCTTCAAGATAATTTTCTAGTCTGCCCTCTAGGTGCTCAACAGCTTCAGATGCACGCCCAGATTTCCGACCTTCCCTATGAACACCTAGATCTCGGAGACTATAAGAGTCACCAAATTTGGTGCGTAGACTCATTTAGTGTACTCGCAGATCGAGCTTGTTTTAAAATTTTGCAAGGCCCCCAGCAAATCGATAAAAACATTATCTCCCACAATTTATAACACATTTAGTTGAAACAGATTTGACAAACTTGATTAAGGTCAGATAATAATTGTAGATAAAATCGTAAAGAAACATTTTGTAAAAAGCACCCCATCAAAAAAAAAAAAAAATCAAAACTGGAGTGTCTCGAACATTAAAAAAATGCCGAATACGAGTATCTTATATTCGGAATATCGACTATAGTGTTCCTACTTGTTGTATTTTAAATTTTTGTTTATTTGCCAGACAAAATTTTATAATGGGGTGTCTCTCAGAAACTCTATACATTTAGTCATTTGAATACGAAAATGCTTAAAATTATAGCTTGATTTGTTTGTCTTCATTCGTGGATAAAAGAAAAATTCAAAGGCTGCTAAATTTAAGCATCAGTAAATGTAAAAATTTCGACAGTTTTAAATGCCAATGAAATTCTGTACCATTTTCTGTAACTTTTCTTTTAAAACAAACAGAATAACCATTTATTTTCCCCTTCTCGATGTTAGTATTCTGTAAAAATTGCATACCGCTGGGTCCAATAGTATCGGTTCCCTTAAGGTCAGACAAACAGCCATTTATTTTTTATACTCGTACTCTAAGACGAGTATATTTTATTCGTACAAATGTATATATCGGGCAATAGGAAGCGTTCCCGACCCAATAAAGTATATGTATTCTTGATCAGCATCCAGAGCCTAGTCCATTTAGCCATATCCGTCTGTCCATCCATATGAACACCTAGATCTTTGAGACTATAAGATCTAGAATCAGCAAATTTGATATGACATACTGACGCCCTACAAGGGGAGTCGACATATCAAATTTGGTGACCTTAGCTCTTATAGTCTCCGAGATTTAGGTGTTCATATGGACGGACAGACGGACATGGCTAGATCGACTCGGCTGTACTCTAGTAGAGTAATCGATTATATTGTATTCGTGCAAATGTATGTAACAGGCAGAACTAAGTATCTAAGACCCCATAAAGTATATATATTCTAGATCAGCATTATGAGCCGTCCGCCCGTCCGTCTGTCCGTCCATCCATCGTCTGTCCGTCAGTATGAACACCTAGATGTCTGAGACTCTAAGAGCTCTCGAGAGCCAATTTGGTATGTAGACTTCCCTTGTGGGGCGGCAGATCAAGTTTGTTTTTAAATTTTGACACGCCCTCTCCCGCCCCGCAAACGGCAAAACTTTATATCTTCCACAAATCTTAACGCAGTTAGTTGAAAATCGGTTTGTACATGTATAAGCACATATTCCGCCGATTTACCGAGTTGTGTTAAGATGGGATAATAATTGTATAAAATCATAAAAAAAAAAATATTTTGTATGAAAGTAACCCACCCAAAAGAAAAAAAAATGTTTTTTCATACTTTTTAGTGTATTGAATATTGAATCAATGCTGAGTACGAGTATCATAGTCGAAATATCGAATACATTTGTAAAAGGTAACAAAAACCAACAGTCTCTTCATAAATACGACTTATAAAACTCGAAATCGCAATAGTAAAGAGTATATTGCATTTGTGTAGATGTAAGTAACCGGCCAAATAAGCGTTTCCGACCTTATAAAGTCTTCTTATTCTTCTTGTATTCTTTTTATATTCTTAAACAGCATCAACAGCTTATCTAGTTCTGTTCATCTGTATGAGCACCTAGATCTCGTAGACTATCAGAGCTAAAGTCACCAAGATCAAGTTTGTTTTAGGATTTTGCAGACCTCTTCCGTCATCGTAAATCGATAAAAACGTTTATCTCTCATAATTTTTACACAAGTTAAATCCCGGTTGGTATATGTAATGTGCTTAATATATTCTTACGATATTTTTAGTTTTTGGACGATTTAAAAATATATTTTTATTTTTATTTAATAATCATGTGAAAATAATTTTTACCAGTTATTAAAGTTATTTTGTAAATTTTTTTTTTATTAAAATAAAACAAATATATAAAAGACAAATATAAACTCAATCAGCCTGCAGATATAAGAATCATTTCAGCTCTGTAGCTCCTTAAGACTTTTGAGATCTCGGAGCTTAAACAAACTGACGGTCAGATGGACGGAACCAAGATCAAGAATATATATTTACTTTACGCCTTTGGAAATGCTTTCTTCTTCATTACAAAATTAATATACATTCACACTTTCTGTAAATGGTATAATTACATCTTTATTATATACTAGCTAACCCGGCGTGCGTTGATACGGCTCCTCCTATTTATCTCTGTTTTGTTGTTTTCGTTAAAAATTAGACCAGGAAAATAAGCTCTCCTGTCAATAACATTGACTGAACAATCTTGCAAATATGCATTTCTTAGACGACCGGTAGGAATTCATCTATTATCATACATAAGAATACGTGTTTTTTTGATATTTTCTTCCAGCAATAAAAGGAGGCTTTGCTCACTCTTCGCCACACCTCTCACAATGTATTTGGAGCATTTTAAAATGCATCACGGATTTAGAAAATTTGCGTTCTCCTTGAGTTTCCTAAAAATGCGCCGTCTATTTAGTTTCAAGAACTTTTACTTTTTACCATAATTGGTAGCATCATTTAAATAAAAATCTTTCTAGTAAAACTAACGATACTTTTACAGTTATAACTAAAAATAGCTGCCACCTCCTGCAAATCATTACACTTTAATTTTTAACTTTGACCGAAGTCATAGTGAATAGTCTCAATTTCTTGAAAGTCGAATTTAATGAGCGTCGTATGTGAAGCACGATTGGATAATACCTTTGGGGATTCGCTCAATGGATGAGTTATACACATAATTGGACACTATGAAATAAATACGAGTATAGTTATAGTTGGAATTTCAACTGTACCGTTCTTACTTGTTATACCATTCACAAAATAATGTTCATTATGCCATGAAGTTTGCAACGCATAGAAGGAAGCGTTTTCCTCCATATAACGTATATATATTCTTGATCAGCATGACAAGGGCATTTAGCTATGTCCGTTCGTCCGTTAAAATACAAAATATCTCAAAAATTTTAAGAGCTACAAAGCTGAAATTTGAACCAGGAGCTTTTTATATCTGGACGCTGGTTGATTTCAAATATCATAAAGATCGGAAAAAATATTAGATAGCTGCCATATAACCAACTGCTTCGGTATGCAAACTTGGTAGCTATGGATAAGAAAATAGCATGCCATGACTTTTGTTCCGGCATTTCACATGATTTTATTATTTCCAAAATTATAAAAAAAATATTATGAAGAATTTTTTAAGAGGGAGCCATGTGCATCACATGGTCAAAATGCGTACTTTTGCAGTAACATACGAACGAAGAGCTTACGATATCGTGTCGAGGAACAAAAACGGGATTTAGTATCATGCTCATATGTTAGAGAGTGCAAGAAGAAGGTTGATAAATTTTTCAGTTTCGAAACATTTCTGCCCACCACAAGAGGGAGCCCTACTTATCGTGAACAGTATATGAGATTCGGCCATGCCGAAGCTAGCTTTCCTTACTTGTTTCTAAAATGTATTTCCTAAGAAATATATTTGATCTTTGATATATTAAAATACCAACTGAGATGGAGCATAAGTAAAATTTCGAGGCATTTAAGAACATTGGGATAATCTTATGTTGTATTAAGTCATGAAAAACTACCTCTCAGTATTGAAGCATCGGGCGCCGTCTTTAACTATATGTGTAAGAATTGTAGGAGATATACGGTATTATCGATTTGCGGTGGCGGAAGAGGCGTGCCAAATTTCTAAAGCAATCTTAATCCGATCGGTCTAGATCGACTCGACTTTTAATCCTGATCAAGAATATCGGCGGTTTCACCTAGCAATTGAGATGCCATTTTGCCTGGACGGGAGTTTGAAATATTTCGAAGAATTCGCAAGTTTCGCAGGTCCGTCAACGACAAAGCTTGTTACACTCGTACTTTAGTAGAGTAAACGAGTATATTGTATTCGTGCAAATGTATGTGACAGGCAGAAGAAAGCGTCTAATACCCCATAAAGTATATATATTCTAGATCAGCAACAACAGCCGAGTCGATCTACCGCAAAACCTTATATCTTCCACAAGTTTTAACGCATTTAGTTGAAACTCGGTTGGTATATGTATTAGCAAATAATCTATTTTCCCAGTTTTGTTAAGATCGGATAATAATTATAGATAAAATCGCAAAAAAACATTTTGTATAAAAACACCCCAACCCAACAAAAAAAAATTTGTTTTTCATACTTTTGAGTGTGTCGAATATTGAATAAATACTGAGTATGAGTATCTTATAGTATCTTTTGAAATGGCAAGCAAAGTGAAGTCTAGCGCTCTAACGGGAATATGTGAAAACGAGTCTTAGAGAAGCCAAGGCTAAAAATAAAATGTAATGTTTATTGTTCATTGGTTTTGGCTTAAGCCACTTTAGAAAAATATAGTTTCATTCTGGGATATTGATCCTTGTTGTATAATGATGAAATCATGCAAATACATTGACTCGCTATAGAAGAATAAATACAGCCCCATTCCCGTTTCCACTTCCGTAGCTACTGGAATCAAGAATAATTCACTATTTGCTCAATATTGCATGTACTTATCATCAAACATATATTTTTAAGGACAGAATTTCGTAAAACGAATTTCATGCGGAATCGCGAATAGCCATTCAAAGTTTAAGTGGACTGGAATTCGTTACTTTTTAAACCGAAGTCGAAACGGGAACAGGCCTGATTGTTTTGCACGATTTTACTTGTACAAGATGGGCCACCATAATGGTGGCGTAGTCTTTCACGATGCCCCGTCGTGAGTATACAAAAGAATGAAAACTGCTAGTCGCCGCAATCGGATCCAAATGGTTCAAAGGCTTCTAAACGCAAACACCGAATTTGCCAAAAACTTGCGTTAAATAAGCAGTGATAAATTAACAATCAAGAATAAAAACTGCAGAATAAAACAAGAAGCGTCTATTAAGAAGTAAGCTGTGAGATCTTAGGGTTGACATATATAGACGGATAGACAGACTAAAAGGATAACAGACGAAATCGATTTCCTTCGTTTTAGTATAGTCAAAACCACTTCCTTTGTGCATTGTAAACTTAATAAAAGAAAGACTAACTTTCGATGTGCGAAGCTTGTAGAAATATTTTAAAATGCGAACAACTATTAGCGACATTAATCGTGAGTTCTGCGTATTTTAATACAAAGTAATCATTCATTAGCTCCATCTATCGCTATGTGTGTTAACTGCTCATTCCAAATCGGTTTTGTATACGATATAATGATAACTTTTACGTATACATAAACTAGGCTACAACAGAAAGAAGTCTGTGGTGAAACTTTCAAGTCGATAGCTTTAAACCTGAGAGAGTAGTTTGCATAGAAACAAACGGACACGGCTATATCGACTCGGCTTGTCATAGAAGAATATACTTTATGGGGTCAGTGTTGCGTCAAATCAATGACCAATAATGTAAGTGACTACAGAAAAAATAATACTGCAGGCCCGCAGAGTTTAACCAGCAGTTGCTGTTGCATAGTTAGAGAGCAAAGACCAAATATAACTGTATGTGTATACTATTATCGAGGGCAGAACAGTTATCGGCATACATAATAATGCAATTAATAATAATGACAAATAAAATGACTTATCAGCTATGCGTTCAACTATCGCGTCAAAATTTTAGTACCTCTGCAATAGTATAATTAATCGTATTGTTACAGATAATAAGAGTTTTGTCGACAATTACTTTTGAGAACAACCAACCGAAATGTCGATGTCGGAGTTAGTCGGCTTATTTGATTTGTCCCAATCGGAAGTCAACTTTGTACGTATCTCGTATATACTACTTAATATGGCTTTAGTTGTGAATCTTTTCCATTTAGTTTTTTCTATGTTTCTATCCTGTATAGTAGTTTTACCACAAGGGGCTATGGATCTTGCTAAAATTACTTTTCGTTGAAAGCTTTCGTTTGAAAGACTTTGACTTAATGAAATCACTTTCTATACTTTTATAGGGATATGAACATGATTGTTAATTTGTTTTACAACATACTACGCTCCCTTTTTGATATTTTTGTCTAGCCCAGCAGCCTAGTGAGGTTTTCAGACAACCGTGGCTTTCAACAGAGCTGTCTAACTTAAAGAATATTAAATTAAGGCTTCTTAAGAAGTTCAAAGATTCAGGAGGCTATTGACTACTTTCGATATATTTGTATTCGCTTGAAGTTCTCCGTGGTTAACAGAGAGTGCTATATTACCTATTTAAATCATTGTAGTGTCAACTTTCTTAGGACTCAACTAATTTTTAACAAGAAATACAAAAACGTAAATTTATAACATTGGTGTAATTTAACTAAATTTTTTTGCACTTATTAAGTTCAAGTAGCAGCTGAGAGACACGATATTCAGGGCTTATTCGGTGACAAGAATGGGCAGTAGTATTTTGCAACTTACTTCTCTACTTCTCGCACAAGCGCTTTCTCGAGCCCGCGAGCGTGCTTTTTTTATCCCTTTCCCGTTCCACACCACGATAAAAAGGAATCATTCGGCGGATTTATTGCATTAAGATCGCCTATTGGCTATAGTAATCGTGATTGTAAAAGAATGTTGAATGGTCCAATATGCTTACAATTTGGTTTTAAAATTCTTACAAAATGTATTAATCTGTTTGAAGTAAATTGCTTTGTTTTCGTGTATTCTTGTTCTCTTCTAAAAAAAAATTTGTTTTATTCAAGCTAAATGATATGCTTGTCCAAACTAAATCTTATCCAATCCGGATGATTTTTAAACTCAATCAGGGTGCAGATATAAGGAGCATCTGGTAAAAATTCAGCTGTGTACCTAACATCTCAGGGTTGAAACAATTGGACGGACATATCGATATCGAATCACCTCGTAAAGTATATATGTATACGCTTTATATGATCTCAAATGCTTCCTTCTGTTTGTTGCAAACTTCATGACAAAATGTATATACTTTCACATTTTGTGTGAATGCTTTAAATAAATATCAGGTTATTGCCGTTTATTTGTTTAATATTTTAGTAGCGTGCAATAAGCCCCTAGGCTTGGTGTCGTTGTGTGACTACTTGAAGGTACTGCGCATTGTAAAGCCACTTGAAAACATTTTCGCAGTAGATTTAATTTCTACTCTTGCTGGTATATAAACATTTGGAAGGGTATAAAGGCAGGTCATGCAAAGCAATCTATTTCTGGGTCTTAATTAAAAATTTTGGGAAAATGTATCTTTTAATGGGCCACAATCATTAAATGGGATATTGCGTTTTTAAAATAGCCAACATTTAAAAAATAAATATGTAACTCGCATTTATACAATTAAGAACAGTTTATTAAGAATTAATTTATTGAATTTGAATTTTGTATTATTAAAACTCTATAACAGATATACAACGTATTCGAGATTCGTTATTCTTAAATTAATTTATAGAATAAATAAAACTTTGATTGATGTTTTAATAAGTATTATATAGATACACATTTCTGCATTTCACATCCATTGGTGTCTGAGAATTTTTTATTTTATACAAATAAAGTTACACAAATTTTGTTTACATTATTAACTAGTACAAACCAAAAAAAATATATATATATAATAAATGAATAAGGCATAGTAAGATAATATATTTATTATGTAATCAATATGTCATTATTTGTGTCTACATACGTTTATCAAATGGAGCCTAGCCATACTACATATTTCAAAGGAAGAAAACTATTTCAGACGTTTCTGTCCATAATTCTTCTTAGTTTATATATAAATGTATACGTGTGTGTGAATTCGTAATCTTTAATTATTTCTATGTAATTAATCTATGTGTACTGGAAATCGTAAAGTTTTTCCGAATTTTAAAGTATTACAAATTAATTTCTCAAAGTTTGTTAAATAAAGTACATAAAAAGTAAATAAATAAATATGCGGTACTCTGTTTTAGTACATATTCTTATCTATAGATACAAAATTTTGACAGCCAGACCACTTCTATACCCTTGCGTAGGCTACTACAACTATATCATAATTGATGAAATTGAGATGTGTCCCCGTTTGTTTTCTTACGAGCTTCATAGGTTTCTTTCTACTGTAATCTGATAATACATCATACTCCGTCGGCTATGTCATAGCTGTAATTTAACTGAATCTTTTGGAATGAATACTTAACTTGTGTTTTTGTACAAATTGAACCAAATTAAAGACTATGTACGTACAAAAGACCCTCATCTCTGCATCTTATTTTTATTCATTTCGGCAATTCCTGTGCACTTTGCTTTGACATCGAACATATGAGACAGCTTTATTTCTCTTTCTACGGCTGTGCAAGCATGGCAATGCTCACATGAAAGTTAAAAAAAAACCCTGTTGTTAATTAACATTCAAGCAAGTACTCTTGATCGTAAGCATCTACTAATACTTTATCTGTGACCAAATTCGATATGCATTGCTCATTTACTAGAAGACTATCATTAAAACAATGTACTGGTAGACAACCAACTCTTCTTCTTCTTGGGTACTTCACTTGACATCGAATACTTTATCTATACTGTCATAATGTCATGGATGGCTAAAGAAAGAAAGAAAGGAAGGATACAAGACGAATTTGTTTTGAAAAACAGAAAAGTTCTGCTCTTAAGTGTACATTCCGTAACAATCGGCTATATGAGAGCTATATGATATAGTTATCCAATATTGATTAGATCAGGCCACCGAAAGTGGGGCCTCCTCAAATAAATACAAACCGAATATGGTTTGATTTAGATGAAAAACAGAAAAGTTCTGCTCTAAGTGTTCGTTCCGGAACAATCGGTTATATGATATAGTTGACCGATCTGGGTGAAATTCAAACTTAACCAGCGTGCAGACAAAGGAAGCATCTGGTAAAAATGTCAGCCAGATGGACGGCGGACAGACAGACGGACATAGTTATATCGATTATTTAGGAATATAATATAGCCATACGCTAATTTTGTCCCTACTGCCGCACCGGCTTCTTAGAATTTGCCCTTTGGCACGCTTACCCCTAATCCGGATTCCACAGCTTTCCGGGGCAGTGTACAAGGGCTCTGGCTGCGGAATAAAAAAAACGTGGAGCGGACGCCGGGTCGGGTGGTGATTGGTTTCGTGCGACGTCTGTGGTTAGGAGAATGTGTCTGGCGGTGTCCGGCTCTTGCGTGGCTAACCGAATATGCCCGGTGATGTCAGGCGCTAGCGGTGGGTGTGACTATGCCGCGAAAGATTCGTTGCGCGGCGCGCCTGTCGACCCCAAGCTCCGAAAACCAAGTCCCTTCGTGCGATGCGACCATCGAGTTCAATCTCCCATGACTAAGTGCACTGATCAACTCGCCCAGGCTCTTGGCTAACCCTTGGTGACGAGCTTTTCACCTGCGCTGCTTGCAGAAGCGCCTTCGTGTTTCTGACGCTCAGGTTCTCTCTCTCGATCCGTCTGTATTGCGGGTGTATGCTTCGGCTGTTAGTAGGCGGGCATATGTGTGCGCTCGTATCCACTGTGCTGAGAGCGAGATCGGCCTGTGTGCGCTCGCAGCCGCTGTGCTGAGAGCGAGCTCAGTCTGTGCTGAAAGCGGATGAGCTTGCGTGCGTCTGAAAGCACTACTTCAACTTTTTTTGCTTACGTAGAGCCATCTGTTGGTTGTTGTGTGTCCTTGCACTACGACATAACAAACTGAAGACTATGTCTTAGAATTAACTCTGATTAGATAGCTTAAAAAACTACTTTAGCTTCAAACTGTAATCGAATTAAACAGAAAAGTTATGCTCCTAAGTATTTATATGGGAGCTATATGACATAGGTGTCCGATCTTGACCTGATCTGATCAGGCCAGTGGATGTAAGGTCTTCTCAAATGGATTCAAACCGAATTTGGTTTTATTTTAACGAAAAACAGAACAGTTATGCTTTTAAGTGTTTATTCCGGAACAATCGGTTATATGGGAGCTATTTGATAATGTTTTCGGATATATATGAAACTCGAAATTAAACAGCGTGCAGACAATATAAGCATATGGAAAAAATGTTAGCTCTGTAACTTATCAGATGTATGTGTTAAGACAGGCGTAAAGACGGACATGGTTATATCGATTCCCCTTGTTATGCTGTTCAAGCATATATAGACTTTATATAGTTGGAAACGCTTCCTTACCAAAATTATATGCCATTTTGTGAATGGTATAAAAAAAGAATATCTCGCCGAAAATTGAATAAGAAACAACTTCAAAAAATCAATAAGTCTCTAGATCGTAGATCTGGGTTCTTTTTTTAATCTCAACTTTCTTATTTCCCTCTCATCATACTGTAAAACAAAAGTTAGAAAATAAGTCTTTGATCAGGAAAGTTTTCCATAAGTTTCAATTCGGTTAAAATTACAGTACAGTACATTATGAAGTTACATATACAGTTACATATACAGTTACATATACAGTTGCATATACAATTGCATATACAGTTACATATAGAAACCCGATCTGGTCAACAGACTTCAAAGTTTCTAAGGCGCATGTATTTGGTTCAATTTCAAAGTGAAAGTAGTTCACATAGAAACAGAACGGGAACAGGAAAAATCTTCATATCACCTTTAATTTTTATTAGACTGTGTTTCAATTTCTGCTTTTCTGTTATGACGGACTGTAGGTGTCTGAGCTATCGTGCTAATAATTATGTTATACTTCAGCCAAATCGTTTATGTATACGTTCAAGTTCAAAGAGATATGCGGCTGATGAGAGATGTGAAAGGACGCTCACGAGGGATTTGAAGATAAGGCATGCATGCAGCTGTAAATTCAATGAGATCAGGAAGCTTTCTGGGATTTCCTAACCAGCATGGTCTGGTGGAAAAAAATATGAAATACACAATATTTTATTTTTATAAATTTTAAACAATTTGAACTAAGTTGTGCTCTGCAAAGAGAATGATATACATATGCTTATCAATACATGCGCTCCTGCAGCCATATCCATTATCCGCTAATTACACTAGATAACAAGAAAAATGTAACAGTCATTAAACCTACGTTTTTGGTACCTATTGGGGCCTATTTCAAGTTTTTTTTTTTACTTTTTCAGATATGAGCTTGCAGTTGCGATCATTACTCGAGAATGTCACAACCGATTTCTAAAAACTTTACGCGTTTTTAAAGTCTATGAATATTTATCACCCATACACACTTTTACACTATTAATGACTACTTATATTTGTGAACCAAGAAATTCGTGATTTTTTGAGCTGTAAAAATTGCAGGAAAAATCAAAAATAATTTCAATTTCACACATAAAATTCATAGTATCTTTTGGCTGGGACTTAATATCATCAATATCGTAAAAAGTTACTTGGCTTTAATATTATCTTATTTCGTTCCCTCTTCATCGATTTTGATGATTCATGTAAGCTATGTAAATTAATAAAAAAAAAAAAACAACATCGAATTCTCCTAGAATCTTAATCGAAAAATCAAGCATTCATACGAGTCAGACGTAATTAAAAAAAATGCTAATTGGAACTAACAAATATTTAGTCAGATAAATTCAGTAGTCAAAGTTAAAGTTTTGAAAGGATAGGTACGAGAAAAAATAAAGCAGAAAATAGTGACTGCCAATATATATATAAAAGAACAATAAAGGCATCTGAGCAATGGAAGTACTGCGGCCTCGGCCTTATCGGATAATTAATAAGGAACACAGAACATACAATCAAACAGCTGAAGAAGAACTATGGAACGATACGGCAGCGAAGACAGCTTAAGCCATTACATGACACCAGAAGAAGTAGAGGACATCCGTGAAGATACCAAAGCTTAGAAAAGATGGACCAAAACCTTGCTATGAACCAGGGTCAGCAGTCCTTGGGCGGGAGTTTTCCCGCTTCGATCCCGGGACGAAGACCCAACTGCTGTGATTCACATAGGCCTAGCTGACTCTAGGTTTCTTAACAGCTACTTAGCCAGAGTAAAACCCGATGTCGCGGTCCTCTGCCCCCAATGCCTGAGGGAACCCCACACCACGGCGCGCATCTTCATGTGCCCCCTCCACCCGACCCTTCTCACTCGGGAGTCCCTGTGGACAAATCCAGTCGAGGCAGCTAAATTCCTTAGCTTTGGCGTGGTTACTTAGACGTCTCTCTCTATCCTTCTATTTGAGTGTCCTCTATCTACATGTTCATCCCTGTGCATATGTGCAGACCCCAAAATCGGCAACAACAACAACATTCAACAGATCAAATATCAACCAGCAAACTTGCGACAACTATACCACAACTAAAGGTGCCACTACAGTGACAAAAAGTCAGTTACGGCCACACAATCAAGAGGCATACAGAGTGCAGTAGAAGACACTCGGAATGGCCAACCAAGCACACCAGCTGCCACCCGCAAGGCAGCTGAACTGAACAACCTACAACTGAACAAGTAAAGGCCTGCTAAAAAGTCAATGACAATCGCACAAACAAAGCTTTATTGCGCGCTATCAAAAAGAACTAAAATAACCATTCAATCATGAAAATTACTAAACGTACCCCAAAAAATTCAGCCTGCTAGACAATTATTATGAGCCAGATTTCTAATGAAATCAATGAAATGATAGAAGAAATGGCACTTGAGGAAGAGACTGAAGAAACTGCAACAGCAGCAGCTATTGTTGACGATAATGGCGATTATGTGCAAGTCTCATTCAACAACACCAATATCTCAAGATCACCAACTATAACAATTCCAACGGTTACTGAAATCAGCCCACTATTGTGTTTCATAAATGACATTATTGGTTCTGGAAAATATTCTACGAAGACTGGAAGTAACTATTCTCTAAGAATTAGATAACAGCAATATCGACTTCCACACCTACTAACTAAAAGAAGGAACGTCCTATAAAACTGTTATTATAGGCCTCCACCACTCTACTTCAGCTGACAATATGAAGAAGGAACTTGCCGAACGAGGACATTTTCTACAGTTTCTGTAAGGCATTGTGAACAAGGAGAAGTTTTTGGGTCTCTTGGAAAAAAAGAATATACACCTCCTAAAGAGAATAGGGCCTCACATTATTAAAATAGAGGTAAACAAAAGTATATTGTCCAGGTGTCAAAAGCACGGGCATACGAAAAATTAATGTGTGAAATGTGGCCGAGATAATCCATTGACGACCTGTACAAAGGCTGTACAAGCCCGAAGTGGGTAAATTGTCGCTTTAGCCACGCCGCTAATTACAAAGGGTGCATTGTGCTAAAGGAGCTCAATAGAGCTAGAGCAGCCTATTATGACTTTGATGTAAATGAGAATGTTCCACTCAATAACATCCACAGTCAACTCAGCGTGCCAAATACATCTGGAGGTGCCCCAATAAGCTATGCTGCAGCTTCCAGAAATGCATTGGGACAAACTCAGCAACATCAAACTCATCAGCAGCATCTTACACAGAAGCAGTAAATAATTGCAAATGGACAGCAGCAACACTAGCAACGTCAACAAAAGCAACAAAAAAAGCAGAGTTATAAGACAACCTTCAAACAGGCCTTCCGGGTCTGCACACCTCGCTTAGACAGAAGCCAAGGCCTAGGCAATAGCAAGGTCGCAAGGAGCAGTTCTACAAGAAGTCGATCCATTAATTTTGCAAGGCAAATTTGTAATAGTAGTCAGCGTAACGTACAAAGTGCAATCAGCTATGCGCACAGTCATAATCCTATACAGGACAAACCTGATCAGATAACTCGGTTTATTGAACTCAACAAAAAGCATACCCAGCTTTTACGAAATAACCTACCTCAACAGCAGTCTTCTTTTCTCAGTACTTGTCTTGAAGAAAAGATGTTCTCATCATGATGTGAAAGCTAACTCAACTGCTACTAAGCAGGGAACAAGTCAATGAGCCAATCAACACTAAAAATAGCAGCATGGAACGCAGTAGGAGTCTTAAGCAAAATACTTGAACTAGAGACTCTTGTTATCTGAAAATCTAAAAAACGGATTGACTTTTAGATGGATAGATGCGACTGCTATGCACCAAGCTATGGAAGCTACAGGCGAAATGGAGGTGTAGTCGTTCCAATCAAAAAGATTATCAAATAACATGCTCAAATATCCATAGCTCAAGCTGATTGCAAATGCAACCCATCATAGACGAGCTGATTAACAAAGAAATAAGAACTTATCATCGTGTTACATCATCGCTGCAATCAATGCACTGACACTTCCAAGAGGGAGAATACTTGCTGATCTGATCTATAACTCTGACTATAATGTTTTTTCCACTGGTGAAGCAACCCACGCTATAGACTATGCCGTCGTTCGAGGGATCCGACATGACCTCCTAAACATCTCAGCTCCTTTTGAGATTTTGTCGAATCACCTTCCGATTATAATAGAGCTTAGGGAGCAAACACAAATTATCAAAACCAAGAGGAAGCTGCTTCCGAGTCGGAGTTGTATGCCGAAGCTTAAAGCTACTCTAAATTCACTAATCTACACCAACATCGAGCTCAACTCTGTGGAGGACATTCACAGCTTGCTGCACAGCTTGCGGCTGATGAACATCAGCGGATGTCGTCTAAGCCCTCCACAAGACTGCCTCTCAGCGAGAGAGTCAGGAAGGTTCTATATGCCTAAAGACTGCACAGAAGAGAGTATGCTACATATCATAGCCCAATAGTCAAGATTTGGTACAATAGAGTAACCAACAAACTGAAGAAAGTTCTGAGCTACGAGAAACAGACCCGTTTTGATGAGATGCTGGGGACCGTTGAAGCACTGTGCTTTATTGTTTATGGAAACCGACGAAGGCAGCAAAAAGGCAAGCAATTAGGATGCTGCCGAGAAACAGCGTATCCGCCTCAAGGATGTGAGGATGTGAGTCCTATTCAAATGGAGGAGGTGCAGTCTCAATTCGAGAAGCTCAACTCGAACAAGACTCCCGGCCTTGACAGTATTGATAATGCATAAAGGTTTGTCAATTTCCTGCACAATGGAAGTCTGCTATGATAAGCTTGATCCCTAAGCCTGGTAAAGACCCAAGCAAAGAAAAGGCCACGGCACCTCTAAACAGCTCCACTAAGTGGTGAGCTTTATCCTTGAAGCATTTAAGACAAATGAATACTGCGCCGCAATATATTTGGATGCGAAGCACACATTTGATAGGGTGTGGCACACTGCGCTTAAATATAAGCTAAAGTTGCTACTACCCGGGAACTTTTACCACCTCCTTTCCGGGTACCTGCACTCCATAACATTTACAACCGGCTGTAGAATTAGAAGCATCCAATCAGGAGTGCACCAAGGCAGTGTCATAGAATCTATTTTATATCTTATTTTATATTTTATGTCTGTACACAACGGATATTCCCAGCTCCTTCTCGAATGAGAGGTGGAATATGGATCCGGATGAGATGATGATGGCTACGTACACTGATGATACGGCAATTATGTCACGGCAAAAAACACCTGACGAGGCGGTTAACAAACTGGAAGAAATGGCAGATACCGTGGCTAGATGGGCCAAAAGGTGGTGTATATCCATCACCATCACCAAACCGTGCAGAACCCCAACCATATTAGGCACCCGATCACTCACAAGGACTCGCACTGCTACCTTGGAGTTCACCTTAACAAGAAGCTCACTTACAGGCGGCATGTGTCAGCAATTAGCTTCAAGATAAAGGGAAAAATAAAGAAGATTGGCTGACTTTTAAGAGAGCGGAGCAAATTGGCGATGATATACAAGCAGTTGGTTGCACCTGGGAGATGAATTAAGCTCAGCCGCTACAAAATATGTTGGCAGGCGTGAGGAGCGCCCTAGCCCTGTTCTTCTCAACCCTTGAGGCGAAGATGGCTGAAGAGGCGGCACCCAAAGGACAATATTGATGTCAAGTTTAATTGACCTCATCAATCTTTTTTTTCTTGAATACTCATTTTCACTCATGTATGGTATCAACACACATATTTACAGTTTACTGCACAAACAGATAATTCATTGCAATTAATATATGCCAGTTTTGAAAAAAAAGGAAAAGCTTCTTAAGCACCTCTTCAGAATCTCAAACCTTTTCTTAATCGTTTCATATGACCAACCCAAGTTATACCGTCCAGAGACTATCCAGAAAAATAGCGTTTTTTTTTGTAACGATGGTAATCGTGGACCTAATATAATCTGACCAACTGAAGGGACGGTACCAATATTCAAATCAAATAGTATTTTATATAATTGGTCATGTGCCAACTTTACATTCTAAGGCACATTCTGGTGTTGCTTACTCCTGGGTAAACGCAATGTTGTGAAAATTCCGTTGACATAAAACTAAGTGAGCATGGGCTCCGTATTTTTGTAATGCAAAGGACTATAAAGCGGGCGACTACATACTTGACGTATGTGTCTTGATTGACATTGTATTACTTGATGTTTCCTTGCTAAACAGTTCAATAATTGCTTCAGACCTCTGTAGTGCCGTGTATACGATGTTCCGAGCTGCGCCAGCTGAAGGAATGCATGGCGTTTGAAAAGTAATTTGTATATCTTTTTATCATTGGTAGATTATTACTAGGTGTTGCCTACTTTTGCGAGTGCCGAATATTAAATAAATATCGACTATAGCGTTCTTACTTGTTTTTTATTTAACTCTTTAGTTCTTAAGCTGTTTACGTTTTTTGACTTTAAAATTCAGGGAAAACCTCAGAAATCGACCAAAAAGAATATGGTTGGGATCTATCAGTTGAATATAAAATACCGGCGGAATTCAACAATTTAAAATTTTATAAAAAATTTTATAAAAAAGAACGTTATAGTCGATATTTCGACTATACCATACACATACGCTTTATTTATATTATATTTGAAACACTCGAAAGAATGCAACACTTTTTGATTTTTTATACTCGTACTCTAGTAGAGTAAGCGCGTATATTAAATTCTTGCAAGTGTATGTAACAGGCAGAAGGAAGCGTGTAAGACCCCATAAGGTCTATATATTCTTGATAAGCATCAGCAACCAAGTCGATCTAGCCATGTCCGTCTGTCCGTCCGTCCGTCCTATAAGCTGGAATGAATCGGTGTTGTTGTTCTCCTGTGAATACCCAAAAACTAGCTGCAGTTTTATGACAGCTCACACTACTAAAAGTGAGATTAACTGATAAAAAGTAAATTTTTCTCTTTTTATTTTTCTGCAAAGCTTTGAAAGTTAAACCATTAAGGTCACGTGCTTTTCGTTTTAAAATCTGGCTTTGACAGCTCGTAGCTTTAGAGTGGGCGCCAGTATTAATAACCTCGTATGTAAGATGACAAATTAATGCATTTCCAGTGTATTGATATAAAATAAACGTTAATTTTGAATATATTAAAATGTGTATTTAATCAAAAACAAGATAGGACTTCTAGCTTCGGATAACCGAAGTTTATATACCATTCACATTGTAAATATATAACCGATCTAGATCAAATGTGGGTCGGTGGGCGTGTGGCTGCAGTGGATACGAGGGATACATAACGACTTTGTTTTAATTTGTATGAAAAATAGAATAGTTATGCTACTAAGTGTTCGTATCGGAAGAAAGGGTTATTTGGTTGTTGGATCAGATTAGTTTTTTATGCAATTCATTGTTATTTTTTTTATACTTTTGTTTTAATATAAAAAATTGAATTTCTTTATTAATATTAATTTCAATTTATTAATTTAACGTGTGAAAAATATTTATAATGCAAAGTCTGCTTCTTGCTTTGCCAATGTCAAAAGTGTCAAATTGACTTAAATAAAGTAATTTATTTTTTTGTAGATTTTCTCACTTGAATTTTTGTTGTTGTTGTTTTACATTTTGTAAGCTTAAATCAAAGTAAACATTGCAAGATGCTGTTCTGTTATAATTACTTTACAAATGAAACAATTAACCAAGCGATTCTCGAATAAAGAATAAAGTTCTTACTTTTTTTTGTATATATGTAAATTAATTTTATTCCAGTCCAGTTATGGCTGAAGATTATGTTGAGAGGTATTGCTGGCCTCGGGCTCAGACAATAAAGCAAAGTATTTAACGGCCGAGTGTTAGAGACGCGACGTGCCGTTTTTGAATCAAACTAACATAAGAAGATTTCTTAGGAGCTCAATTCAAGATAAGAAAACTGCATAGCAAAGGAATGCGCTTATCGTCTTAGGCAGCTGCAGCTGTAAAACAGATAAGACGCTGCTGTTGTTTTCGGGAGTGTCGGAGTGATAATTTATTTTAGCGACTTATTGGAACAGCGCTGTATTCGGAACTGACTTCTTAATATAAAACATATTTCGCTTAAGCTAAGCCAAAGCTCGCATCATTAAGATCGGCAAGCCGATTCAGCAAAATCTTCGGCAATAACGGAAACTCTTGTAGCAAAACGAAAGTGTCCGATTACCGCCGCTGACCATTGCAGCTATAGCGCGCTGATACAAAGTATGCAGCGGCGCAATTGCGAGGGCTGTTCTTTAACTTATGATATAAACTTATGAAATATCCTATATTGAGTGTTATCTGTTAACTTGTATATGTATATATATGTATATATGTTATATTTAGGTATTTGCCATTTTATTTATGCTTTATGCGAAAACGTAAAATTTAACAAGTTTGTTTGTTATTGTTGTCTGTTTATTTTGTTGTGTTGCCTGTTTACATTTTGCTGCTGTTGCATTTGCTTGTTTATTTAATTAAGCTGTTCCAGTTGCTATCTGATTCTGATTCCAATCCAATACATACACACACTGTATGTATGTATGTTACTCTAGTTATTGTTATTATCTATAACTTGCTTCTTGCTGTCATCGGTTTACGTTTCAGTCCCTCCGTCCCTCCTCTGCTCCAATTCTCGTATGTATTTCAAAATAAATATTAAACACAATCAATGTACGTAGGCTTTTGTTGGTTTTTTCTTTTTTTTAGTTTTGTTTTAGTTAATAGTTTAAATGATGGCTGTTGTTGTTGCTGTTGCGGTAAAGCTACTGTCACATAAGATCGTAGGTAGTGCATATATCTTTGCATTTCTTATTGTTTTGTTTCCGAGGCAAGTGCGGCCTACGATAAATAGCTGGGCGCCGTTTCGTAACTTTGCTGTTTCTGATCAAATGTAGATTTGACAAAGGCCCCGTATTGCTCGGCCAGCTTGGTCAAGCAGCTGATCCTCACGGTCCTTGATCATGCCCTCGTTTATGAGCTGCACCTGCTAAAATGTGAACTGAGCTTTTTCGCCGTGACGCAAAAGACCCAGCCCAATTCTTTACATCAATTTGTGGAAACCACTTAAATAACACATTAAATAAAATTAACCAACTAAAATGAACCGCCTTAGACAAGAAATTTGTGGATGTGGAAATTTGTGTGCTGATTTGGCAAATGAAAATGCTCTTACAAGTTTAAAGGGAGTTTATGATAATAAATGTTTGATATGTTTCTATACAATTTCGCAACTCTTTGATATCCCCCACATATAAAAGGCTTTTGCTTCAGGCTTTAGATAACTTATTGACACGGTGTCAGCTCTTTACTCATATCTGCAATCTTTAGGCAGTAAAAATGACATAAATAACGCAATGTTGATTCACATAGCCATGTCCAAAGCTGATCATACAACAAAGTCTCGCTTTGAAGAGCAACTTAATGATGTGCTCAAAGCCCCACAGATACAGTGTAGAACAGCAGCGAAGTACTTCTGTTTCTACACCTGTAGGGCTTTCACAGGCACACTCGTCAAATTCTGAGGCTCCACTAGTGTATCCTAGTCATGTTGCTAGCACTGATCAGGTGATTCTCGCCACTGCATTAGTGAAAGTCAAAGATACATCCGGACAGTATCAATATGAAAGAGCCCTTCTAGATTCCGGCTCTCAAATCAATATTATGTCAGTAGGATCTAGCACAGCATTTACGATTGTATCGTTAAGATTTATACCTGAGTACAGTGACAGTTGGAAAATATGCCTCTGTAATAAGGCACAAAGTTCATACTTCTGTCCACTATCGTGTCAATGCTCATAAGCTTGCATCCAACTTCTGGGTATTACGCTCGATTTATACATATCAGCACGATCATGTAGTTTACTTCGCACAATGAAATATTCCGCCCAACATTGTGCTGGCGGACCCTTGTTTCCACAAACTTGCTAAAGTTGACTTATTGCTAGGAGCAGAAACCTTTTTCGAATTACTTAGTGTGTGCCAAATATAGCTAAATTCCGAACATCCATCTATCCAAAAAACCTTGTTGGGATGGATTGTATCTGGAAAGTACACTCTAGGCGCATCAAATCGAGCTTTGATCAAAAACTGAAACAACAAACTCTCAAGTCCTCCATGACAACATTTAATAATTGTTTCACCTGGATAGATCTTAAATAAAATGTCTACCATGCTATAAAAAAAAAATAATAATAAAAAATCTAGCTTTGGTGTGCAACCTCGCTATTGAAAGCGAACATTGTTCTCTCGACTCTCTGGTAGAACGCTTTTGGGAATTATAGCTTGTCCCAGAAAAGTCGAAGGCTGTTCAAACAGCTGAATAATTGGAATATGGGTGGAGACGTGTCGCCTTGAAGTTAACCTGCCATTTAAACGTAATCCCAATGTATTAGGCGTAGTTTTGATGCATCAAGCAAAACGTCGACCTCAATCTCATTAAACGAGCATTAATGGTACTCTACTATTTCGCGATATCGATTAAACAAACATGCGCTATCGGCTGACATTTCAAAGATGTATAGACAAGTAAATGTCTAACAGTGGGCAGGACAAGTCTCTGCAGTTTCATACTTCTGCTTCCATAAAAACATGCGAAATGGGATGGAAGAATCACAACGATTTGACTCACTACCATTTAGATGATTCGTTTGATTCGTTATCCGCAACTAAGCGCAACATTTTCTTAGTTCTACCTATTGGGTCTACTATGCCCCTTGATTACAAGGGCAACATTTTTACTGCAAGAACTTTGGCGGCAAAAGTTAAATTTTGACGAGTACGTTGCCATAAATCATCATAGTAGCTGGACCAGATATATTTGTCTTGCCTCCTATAGAAGTGCCCAAATCCACGGATCGCATACGATTCCAGTGAAGCATACGATTACTCCATTTATATTCGTACCAGTGATGGTATAAACGCCTTGCCAAGGCTTCTTAGAGCAAATTCTCGAGTGTCTCCTCTAAAAGCTAAATCGATTCCACGGCTCGAATTGTGTGCAGCGCATCTGTTAGCCAAGTTGTGGGCTCAAGTGGCAGCATTACTTGAGAAACTCGATTTGGAAAGCGTTAACTTCTGGTCAGACTCACAAGACACATTGTACTGGCTGAAAAGGGATCCATCCACACTAATAACGTTTGTAGGTAATAAAGTTACTGAAATCCAGGAGATCTCCAGCAATCTGGTTTGGCGACATGTACCTACAGACGAGAACCCTGCTGGCTTATACGCACCTGGAAACGATATAAAAAGCTTAACGTGCACAATGTGGACAGGAGGACCACAGTTTTTGCTCAACAACTCTGATCTTCATCAAATTGAGTTGCCACTTGAAATGCAGCTGTCCGAAAACAAAAACAAAGTGCTACAGTGACTCAGATTCAGTCGAATATTTTTGAAAGATGTTCCTCGCTTATAAAATTGCCTCAGGTCATGGCATACGTTAATAGGTTTCTTCAAGGAGGCAAGCGTATTCGAGAGGTGGTAACTTCAGCTTCTGAACTAAAATTGTCCTTTAAGGCTACTTCAAGTAGTACTTCAGTAGTTCAAAGATGTGAATTAGGGCCAGAATTCATAAAGTTGGAAAAGTCAGATGTATTGGCTCCACACCTTCAACGTCTGAACCCGTTAATACATACTAGCAAACTTGATGGAATCCTTTCGGATGATTCGTGTTGGTGGCAGGTTGCTTAATGCACCAATTCCCTACCATGCCAAATTTCCTCTGCTGTTGTCTCAAAAATCGCATTTTGCTAATTAATGCTCGAGAGGCGTGCAGAAAAATCATACGAAATTGTGTGCACTGCTTTCATTAAAATCCTGTATTGCATACGCAGATAATGAGAAATTTGCCGGCCGACCGATTGAGAAAAGGACGCCCCTTTTTAGTTTGTGGGGTAGATTTCTGAGACCCATTTTATGTTTTTCTTAATATTCGCGGAAAACCCCCTATGCTGACGGCTGTGTTTTGCGTCAAGACTGTTCACTTGGAACTTGTTCTCGACCTTTCCACTGACAGTTTCTTATGTGTTCTCATCGTTAGGTATAGCCTCGCAGAGAAAGTATACACGCAGCGTTTCATCGGGATCTGCTGATCCTCAGCTAAGGACATACGTTGTGGGAGGCAGAAGTTAAGACCGCCAAGCAAAGACTGTAACGCGGTCCTAACGGTGGGGAAGCACTCACGCCAGGTCACCCCATAATTGGGCAACCCCTTCTTTTGCTGCCGTCCGAATCCGAGCTCGACGCAGTCAGCAGCAAGGCCAGCTTCGGGAATTTGAAACTGTGGCGAATGCTGTCAGTGCTCAAGCAGCAGTTCTGGCAAAGCTGGTCCAAGGAATACCTGGTCAGTAAGATGTCTTATTCTGGTCCTCGAGGACATCATGCCACAACAAAATGGATCACTGGGAGGGTGGTGGCAACAACGGCAGGAAGCGACGGTAAACTGCGCGTAGCCGAAGTGTGCACATCAGCAGGCACCACTGTGCTACCACTAGATGGTTCAAGCGCCTCTAATTGATACTTGATAAGACTTTTAATGTTGTCGCCGCTAAGTCAAGCTATGTAAGCTCTGATTTGGTGGAGGCCGAATTAGTTGCTAAATTCCTCTGGCTGTGACCAGTAATAAACATTGCTAATTGAATAACCCGCTGTTGTCTTCCTCATTGCTGTGGAAAATTACCAGCCTATAACTGCTGAAGCGGTGTCAACAATTTTTCATTTTCCCATTTTCGTTACATGAAAAAGCTCACGATTTTTAATAGTTGTGATATAGTTGTCAGAACTTAATGAGGTGAGGCCAGAAGACGTGGGTCTCCTCAAATAGATACAATCCGAATTTGGTTTGATTTGGATGATCTGGATCTGGATACGATCTGGATAAAACTCGAACTTAACCAGTGTGCAGACAAAGAACTGGTAAAAATTTAATCTCTGTAGCTTTTAAGACTTCTGAGATCTTTGTGTTAAAACAGACGAACGGACATGGTTATATCTACTAGAGTACGAGTATAAAAATAATTTTCTAATTTTTATATGCCTGCCACACGACTCAATAGGGGCACACACACATATGCATATTATCAATAATTCACATGAGCCGCCAACTTACTTCACTGATTTGATTGAAAAATGCTTGCAATAAAAACAAAATTGAAAACAATGTATTTATATTTACTGTAAAACAAACAGCAATAAGCTATCAGTGAAAAAAAAAACAAACAAAAAACAATTGGTTGGATTGGCTTGTCAGCTGCTATGGCATGGCGTGCAAAATTAATAAATTATTTATATCGAATGTTATAAACAAATGATGCAAATTACTCAAAAAAGCAAAATTGTTTTCAATAGTAGGAGTCCATTTAGCTAAAAAGATTTCTTTAGGGGTGTATTTAACCAAATCTGTAAGAAAAAAGTAAGAACGCAACACTTTTTGAATTTCATCTTTTTTTTGTGGGGGACAATTATTATCCGATCGCAATGAAATAGAAAGATAATTTATTATGAACTAGACAACAAATTATTTGAGTAGTATTATAATGCAGCAAAATTAATCAGGCTCCCTGAAAATGTTTTTAGCTAAAGACAAAATCATTTTCATTTCGGACATAGCGCCCAAAAAATGTTGAACGATATAAAACATACTTAACGCCCGAAAACAATTTGGAGGGCATAAGTCCTAATCTAAAACGGACTTAACGCTCAAAAATAAATTGGCTGTAATGTCTTTGGGCGTTAAGTCATGGCACCGCATTTGAAGTATTTCTCGTTTTTTTTTGGTTTCGGTTTTCGGATATTATTATTGTCTTGGTATCATATAGTGTGTAATTTTCTTTAGGGGGTACAAGCGAACTTTGAATCTTTTATTTTAGTATATTTTATTTGTCACGGGGTTCAATTTCAACTCATCGTGTGTTCATCTTTTTTAAATTCGTGGACCTTTATAAAATGCCTTAGAGAGCAAAGTGCACATATTGACTGTCCAATCGCATCAACGTTCTTTCTGAATTTATAGACGATGCTCCAATATCACATACTGTGATGTGCAGAAGACGTTTGAGTCGGTGCACTCAGGATGATGTTGACTTAATTTTTCTGGAATTCTTTCTGATAACCTGGGCACTTACCGAACAGAAACCTGAAATAACATAATATCCATATGCACGCACATCGCCATCAAAATAAGCAATACACTCATACATCACAGCATGTAATCAAACCAGCCGCTAGAACAGCAGCTGTTAATCCAGAATAGAGAGCCCATCTCATTCCTAGTAAGAATCACAATCACTAAGTGAATGAGATGAAGCTCAACTGCCAGTATTCAGCCCACAGTAAAAGTATCACTTGTGTTTTTTTGTAAGTGTTCCGTGGGCCCCGATGTTCCACAAATCCTTATAAGCAACAAGGAATACTTGTTCTGGTATTCAGACCTTCAGCGAGACACTGGCAGCTGAAGTTTTCAAATATTTGGGATAAGTTTCCACCTTAATAATTCTTTTAAAATGGTGAACAATTTATTTATTTGTTTTAATTTTCAGCTTAAAATATAAACTTTAACATAAGATATGTACCCTTAACTTTTTAAAGCAAAAATTTGTTTTAAAAACTCATATTTAATGTAGGTATTGTATTTTATTTGTCCAACTTTACAACAATAGTATCGAGAGCATCAATTTCAAATTTTTTAAAATAGATTTTTTCATTCAATACATTTGTAAGCATTCGATCTCCACTGTAAAATTGAGATGCCAAATCTAAAGAAACTTTTTTAAGACCGAAATTTGAAATAGATACAAAAGAGTTTCTACGCGGATAATTTCTCACGATTATGAGTATGTCATCGTTACTGTGATTTATTTGAATATTTGGCAATTTTCTATTGGACTTGCAGATTACATTCTTGTAGATAGAAGGAGACATTTCACGCAAAGCAATCATGGTTTGGACTACCTTCAAATGCTCGAGGTTATTCAAGAATTTTCCAGACTTCCACGATAATGTTTTATGGACATGTTTGGATATGGTAGGCATTCCACTTAAGTACTCTGTAGTATCATTACGTCCTTTATACAACCGAAGTAATTTTTCATCGTTATACTTAATATTTGGGGTACCTGGTAACATTAGCTGCATTATGGTCATCGATTGAACAATGTCTGTAGTATAAATCGAATTACTTCTTATACCTTCTATTGACCAGTGAACCCAAGCCCCTTCATCACTGGCCGGTATTTTGTTCAACGTTTTTTGAATGCGTTCTTCTATTAGTTTAGAGTCAGATTTTCCATTTATGTGGATATCGATCAAATCAATATTTTGTAAAATGTTAGGAAATTTTGGATTCGATTTTATTTTCAGTATAGACTCATCAACTATAAAAATCCTTTGCTCGCCAATTATACGCTTCCATATCGCTAAGAATTTCAAAACCTCACCGTCGTTTGATAGGGTTTCAAGATCCTTTAAATAAAATCCATTCACTCCGTGGTCAATCCAATACAACAAAGCATCGGCAACTATGTCACAAGCGGATCCCTTAAGCTCTTTTTGATTACCAATTACTAGGCTTAGTGGCAAATCTAATAGCAGGCTCATATTATGGACTTTCAAAACATTGGACAAGTTTTTTATGTCGCTCACGTCACCTAATATGGGATTAACATGGTGTATTGAAGTCGCATTAACAATGCCGTCTATGAATTGTTCTGATGAGAAAATAGAGTTCAGCCTTACTGCAGAAATACCCAAGGAAGATAAATATTCAACACTATTTATGATTCCTTTAATATCGCCAATTCCATTATTGTCAGAATCTTGGAAGTTCGCAGGCATTATTTCGTAAAATACACTTCCGCGATACCAGGAAGTCCTGTATGAATTACATAAAATAAAATAATATAAATTTAATTGAACATGGTTTATACTTACTTCGGGTTGCAAGCCTTCGGCATGCTAGAGATTTTGGCAGCAACTATGGAGCACATAGCTAGTATTGCAGATATAAACATGAAAAAGGTGCATTTTCGTATAAGCGGCCAGTTCCATGACACAAAACATGGAGCTTCTTTTGATTTACTTCCAATCCCTTTTATACAGTGAACATTGGATTCCTAACAAAAATATTGTACGATATTAAAGTTTTAATGCATGCATATGATATGATAAATTGAGCTACTATAAATGTAGCAAGGCACCGCCACCAGCACAGTTTTAGACCGTGGTGTTATTATGACATGTATGTCCGATGCAATGATTCATCTTCAAATTGTGCGTTGGTACGTCATTTATAAAAAAAGAAAATTTAAATACATTGATGCGCTGCAAAAGAAGCTAATTTGTTGTTTCTGTAAAAGTATCTCTTTGCAAACCGGCTCTTTCTGAATGAACTAGTTATTTATTCCGAACCCATCTGTTTCCTCATGAAATCAAAATTTCTCTTGTTTGTCATATAATTACCTGATTTCCATTAATATTGTTTTGTAAATGACGATAATTAACTGTGTTGAAAAGGTTCGTGGAAGTAGATTCTGGCGCATCCATGGTAATGCCTGTACTGCTGCCGGAAGAACTAGTATCAGCTTTGTAATCTGTATTGCTAATATTCGAAGAAGTTATATCATTTTCGACACAATTTTGGCTTAAGGGATTCGACAGAGCCAAAGTATCTCCATTAGGAAGCAACGGACAAATAGAGGCTTCTTCATCAGGTAAAAAAGTTGAAATCGATGGCGACTCTAGCAGTGTTTGCGGTAACTCAACATCAAGAAATGATGGTTCTGTTGATAACCCCATGCTGTCCATATTAGAAGTTATCCTAAAATTATAAATACATTTATATTTTATAAATAAATTATCTACTTGAATTCAACGAATCATAGCTAATTAAATCACGTTTTGTGGTTTAAAACTCAAAATAAAACAAAGAACGAACGGCTCTTCGGTATCAGAAGCTTATAAACCCTTCCCAAACTATAACGTGGGAGGAAAACTAAGTACATAGTCCAATTTTTAAAAAATTTGGTAGGCTTCGAAAGCGTATTTGCTTCAGCAGTAACACTTCTCTTGTGAAATTTTGTGAGTTATGTATATATAGTCGATCTTGCTCGCAATTTAACTACTATGTACATTCAAAATAAGCTACTTAGTTGCCGAAGCTTAAACAACATTCATATTTTAAATATACATATATCAGGTTCTATGGTTTTTGGACGGCACAAGACATCTAGTGCTCCAGCTACTACAACAATACCAAAACTGTAAAATCCACGATTGGTTCCGGCATTGTAATTAGTAGGATGCAGTGGATTGACCAAAACGGCACTGAAGATGGGAATCGTGGCTGATACAGACTGACAGACTTATTGC
The DNA here is from genome assembly GCA_037043425.1 of Hirtodrosophila duncani. NCBI lineage: Eukaryota > Metazoa > Arthropoda > Insecta > Diptera > Drosophilidae > Hirtodrosophila > Hirtodrosophila duncani. Next base: position 811,970 of record JBAMBM010000828.1, on the reverse strand, counting down.
CGTACAGTGAAAACCGGCTCTAATTGCATTGTCCGGTATCCTCGTATTACAAAGGGGCTTACCCGGTACTACTTCCTTAAGCCTGCTAAATAAAAATATTTAGAAAACAAGTATTATATTTTGTCAACCCGCATGGCTGTTAAGGCAATTAAGCTAGTAAAGAGAGAGTGAACGCACGCTTTTGCCATGGTTTTAAATCAACGTCTTCGAGAGGTCATTCGCATGATAAAGACAACATTTTGTGTTTTTACCAAGACCGCATAAGCCCTGGATGAGGCCTCATTATACAGAACTATATATCTCGACCATTTGGGATAGGCACTTGAACGCTGCATATGCACCATGATCCAGGAGAGCCTCTCTCCGAATGAGTTCGCCTTCAGGAGGCCCAAGTCAGTTGTAGACTCAATCAAGGGGTGACTGTTATAGCGAGAGGCTTGGTAGTAATCTTAAGCCATCCTTCTTAAGCTACCATCCATTATCATCAGTTAGATTTTTTTTTGTGCGTTAAATTCGTTTTGGATTCGGACTTATCCCCAAATTGGGCGTTATGTCCGTTTTAATTTCGGACTTATCCCTCAAAATATTTTTGGGCACTATGTCCGTTTTCGTTTTGCATACAACGCCCAAAAAGTAGTTTTGGGTTAGAAATGCTAGAGAAAATAAAGAACAGGCTGCAGCAGTGGTTTTACTAAATTATATACATATAGTAGACAAATCGCCTTTTAGTATTATGGCAAATAAATATGAAAACATATTTTGAATCTAATGAAATTTGTCTGGCACATTTAGATTACAAAAACTACCTTTGATCATTTTAGAGTACCTGTTTTTCTTAAAGTACAAATGGATTACAAATATTATATGCAATCGCTATCTCTTATGTTTTTATACCCCCTATATTATTAAATTTGTTGCAATGTATGTAACATGCAGAATTAAGCGTTTCCGACACCATAAGGTATACATATACTTGATCAGTTTAACAAGCCGAGTCGATCTAGCCAAGTCTGTCAGTCCGGATGTATGAAAATCTAGATCTTGGAAACTATATGATATAACGGAGGTGTCGCGGAAATCCATCTTGAATAATTCCTCGGTGTCATTTTTCACATATTTGACATATTTCATTTTTCGAATATACTATTTCAAATTAACATATTTATCTTTATTTATATTTTTGTTTGTAACGAATAAATTCAAGTAGAATATATGTTATTGAGTTGTAAGGAAATAATTTTGCATCTGAAATTGAATTTTTGTTGTCATAAAAAAAAACAAGTAAGAACGCTATCGATAATCTTACTTACTGGTTATTTGAAGCTTGACAAACTCTCAAAAATATGCAACACTTTTTGATTTTTTTTTTGTGTAGTGGGACGGTTTCACACAAAATGGTTTTTAGCTCTTTTGCCTACATTTCCTATCCGATCATAATTAAATTTGGCAGATCGGTCGAGAATGCGCTTATATATTTACAAATCGAGTTTAATATATATGTAAACAAATGTGAGAGATTTGGTTTGTGAGGTTTTTATCGATTTGCGGTTGCGGGAAGGGGCGTGGAAAAATTCTAAAACAAACTTGATAAACAAGCCGATATATCAATATATATAGCTTGGAACGAAAATTAATCGATGTACATATCGATAATTTCTTTGGAATCATTATACTCGTACTCTAGTAGAGTAAACGGGTGTATTGTATTCATGCAAATGTATGTAACAGGCAGAAGGAAGCATCTCCGACCCCATAAAGTATATATATTCTTAATCAGCATCAATAGTCGAGTCGATTTAGCCATGTCCGTCCGCATGAACACCTAAATCTCGGAGACTATAAGAGCTAAGGTCACCAAATTTGATATGTCGACTCCCCTTGTAGGGCGTCAGTATGTCATATCAAATTTGCTGATTCTAGATCTTATAGTCTCAAAGATCTAGGTGTTCATATGGATGGACAGACGGATATGGCTAAATGGACTAGGCTCTGGATGCTGATCAAGAATACATATACTTTATTGGGTCGGGAACACTTCCTGTTGCCCGTCAAATACATTTGCACGAGTACAATATACTCGTTTACTCTACTAGAGTACGAGTATTCATTAGGACGAGTCGTAGTGGCGCCCGCCGTGTTAGCTAGTATGACTTAAACCTTAAAACTTTTTGTCCTGGCTGACTTAGTATCCACGCACAGGTCAAACGGAAAAGGTAATATGTTGAAATTTGTGCAACGTATAGTTCACGGCACGGCCAGGGGAAGATCACGGGCTGTATATCCTTATAGAAAACAAGATAAATCGATATTTATCGATACACATCGTTTTCTAAAACAAAAGGTGAAGAGCAATTATCGATATAAATCGTTTTCTAAAACAAAAGGCGAAGAGCGATCACATCACATACGTACCGTATCTAGCGTTCTGTTTTGGCATTGTCTACTCTTTCGACTTCGTCTTCGCATTCATTGTCACGAACAATCGTATTGCATCGTTCACTGAGATACATACACACAAATACATACTATCGTTTAATCTCTATTAGCATGTAGGTGTTGTGTGTGCGCAAGCTAGCAAATGAACCTTTTACAGAAGGCATAGTTAATGGAATAGGCGCGCACTAAGACACCATTTCGCCGCTCTGCAAGTGGTTCAAAATGGAGGTCAAGGCAAGTATGTAGGCAAGCGGCGCTGTTATTTTCTTGTTGCCAAAACTATTGGACCGATCGCCATGCATTTTTTACAGTATGATAATAGTGGCCAGGAGATCAAGGCCTATAAATTTGGATATATAAGAACCAGTATAACGATCAATATCTATATATATCGTTTCTGAAAATTTTAAAAAAATGCAAGCGCATTCATCCAACAATAACACAACCGAAGGCATTACCAGGAACAGCAATGCGAATCGCGTTCGCTACCACATACACACAAATACTGTCGTTTACCCTTGCTAATAGAGAAAATTATCAGTGATCTGTATAAATACGTACATACAGATGTGAAATATGTACATAAAAATGTATATCTATTTCAATAGCTTCAAACAAACTAGATATGTTGTGCTTATGGCAGTTCTTTCCGGCATGGGAAGGCACTGTCTGTATGCATATGTGTATGCGGGTGTTTTGCGGTTCCGTGTTGCTGACTCTGCCTTTAGCTTTGTCTTTATATTTGTTTTGGAATTTGTCCTTTATATGCGTCTAGGTGTTCACATGGACGAACAGGCAGACGTACAAAGCGGCTGTTGATGGTGATCAAAAACATATGACGTTTAATTATACTCTGTTGCATACATCGACACAAATTTAATTATACAGTTTACATTTGCGTAGCACGTTTGGAAACAAAAGTGAACCCAGGCATCGCCGGTGAACTGGCTAGTTATCATAGTTTAACGGTATATGTATATTCATATGTATATATACACATACAGATATACATAATTGTAATGTTTAATTACTTTTGTAGCACACTAGTTGTATGAACGTAATTATGTATTCATATATAAGTAATTATGTCAATATGTACATACATGACTGAATATACGCACAATAGTAATAGCCCTAGCCACACACAAAAATGTCGGTGCTATATTCAGTATATGTACTTGAATATTGCACTACAGGTACTTACAAATATAAATACTTCAGATAAACTGTACAAAAATGATCTACTTGAGTTTTAGAAATGCATGGCCAATTATATATGCTTTACAACTCACAGCGCTTGCGCAAAAAATATGTTTTAAAATTTTGTGTAACCCGTATGAAATATATATCGACGATTATATCGATATTACCCTTTTTAACATATTAGAACTGACATCTGTTAATACGTACTATCGATAGTTTTACATAGTTTTTCTTATACGCCATAGACAAAGCTTAGATAATGTAATTGTAAATCAAAAGGATTTTAAATAGCATTGAATAGTCAAATTTCATGTGCACACTGTCATTCTTTCTCACCCGTTGAATATGGTCGATCTCAAGCACCGTTATCATAGTCTAACTACATCTAGACATAAGAATCCGAATTGATGGAGACACATCGATTTTTGCATCGATACTTTGGCGCACTTTTTCAAAATTGTAATTATAATAATTTTATGAAAGAAATTAATTGTTCTTAATACTAAAAAAAGCACTAATAACATTAAATAACTCAAATGAATTAAAAATTCATTAGACTATGATATCATTCATTTTTGTTAACAAAAAAGAGCATGTCTACATGCTTAGATTTAAGTGAGCTCCTCATTTCGCTGACTATCAATCCAGCTTTGCTGAACATTTGCTTACTTTCTGTAGATGTTGTAGGAACACACAGTCATTTTTCTTACGCATTTTTTTAAAGGCTCGTCATTTCAGATCTGTAAAGATAAAACTGTTTTATTTATATCGCATAAAAGTGATATTGTTATTTTAGCTTCCAGTAATACAACAAGTTCAAGCTCACTTCCAAATTTTCCAAATTAAAATATTGGCGGACAGCAAAGATCGAATCCACTCGAGCAAATCCATTTTAGTTGCTTCCATCCAATGCCAGTGCCCACATCAATGTCCTGAAAACCAATATATTTTTAGTGATGTGATGTGGATCACATATGTTTAAAAACATAGAACACCGGGGGAAAAATATCGATCTTTGAATAAAATGAGCGACATCGATATTGTTTTAACATCGATATTTTCTCAAGCACTAGCGCCGTCCAACATTTTAAACACAGCAAGATAAGCCTGTAACAAGAGAATATTTTCCGGTTTTGTCCGTTATGACAATAAATAATATGAGTTTAAGGGGATGGAACTCTATGTGGGGACCCCTATGTGGATTCTATCTGGGATTTGCGGGGGCCGGAGGGGGCGTGGACAATTTTTTCAACAAGCTTAATCTGACGCCTCACGATTAGAGTCTATATACATGGCTAGATCGACTCCGCTGTTGTTGCTGATCAAGAATATATATGTACATGGGGTCTGTATATATGTATATATACACGTATATGGGGCCTTTGCACGAATACAATATACTCCTTTACTCTACTAAAGTACGGATATAATTAAGCGATATTGGTTCTGATGAAAGTCCATAATCACTAGCAATCAGCACACCTCCGCCCAGGCGGGAGGCACGATCAAAGGAAAGGCTATCAGTTTAGAGTTACGAACATGGCTAAATCGACTGATCGGCTATTGATGCTGATCAAGAATATATATACTTTATATATTTTGCATGTTACATATATTTGCACGAATACAATATACTCGTTTACTCAACTAGAGGTATGTACACTCCCCTTGTGGGGAGCGTCAGAATTTGTTTTTTTTTTTTTAATTTTGCCACGCTAGGCAGCCTTTATCTCCCACAAATCTTAATGCATTTAGTTGAAACTGTGTTAGTATTTGTACTTGCGAAATTTCAACAAGATCGGAAAATAATTGTTTTGTATAAGAGCTTGATTTATTATACCATTCATAAAACGGTATATTAATTTAGTCAGGAAGTTTGCAAAACATAGAAGGAAGCGTTTCCGACTATATAAAGTATATATATTCTTGATCTGCATGACAAGCGGAATCGATATAACCATGGGCTAGTGTAAGTCCGTCCGTACATCCGTCTGTCTGTTTCAACACAAAGATCTCAGAAGTCTTTAGAGCTGAAATTTTTATCAGATGCTCCCTTTGTCTGCTGGCTGGTTCGAGTTTTATCCAGATCGGACAACTATATCTTATAGCTCCGCATTGTTCCGGAATGAAGATTTTGTAGCATATATTTTCTGATTTCATCCAAATTAAAAGAAATTCGTCTTGCATTCCGTGTATAAACTGTAACCACCGACCAGATTTGATCTAGCTAGGTTATATATTTACAATGTGAATTTTATATTTTCGGCAAACCGAAGCTGGCCTTCCTTTCTTTTCAAAGCTAAATTTAAAAATAAAAATAAATTTATTTGTACGCGGCTGTATTATAATCATTGCCTTTAATTTGATGTGGTTTTTTCTGTTGTGCTTTGTGCTCCCAGCATTAATGTTGTTGTATTTGCGCTCTGCTTCTTTCAAGTGCTTATCTGTTTCTTTTTCTCACGTCTCTTGTTACAAGTACAAATCCTTACCTGTTTATCTGTGTTTGTATTGTCACAGTTATAGTTCTATATGTTTTATGCATTGTTTCTCAATGTCGGTTGTCTGTTATAAGAAACCCTGCCTTCGCTCTCTGATAATATTATTCACTACATATGTGCCAATAACAGTGTCCGTGATTAATGATGATTATTTAATAAATAATCGGGGTGTGAAATTTACATGTGAGTCGTATCGACCTGCCGAAGCTGAGATGCGTTTATAGCAAACGTAAAGGAAGGCTTTAATGCTTTCCACGTTGGTCTTAAGCAAATGAAAAAAACATACTCGTCGCTCGCATCCGATTTCAAATCTTTCAATATAGAGTCTCTTAATCGTAAGAAAGTTTTGATTTGATTAGATGTGGTCTGGAAAAGACTCTATCGACCCCGTCGAAACAATACCCAAAACTCCTGTGCAAACTACTCCATTTCCTATCTTTTGTACTGCTAGTCTTTTTGATAGTTATAGTAATAGCTCATACAGCGGCTGCTTAGTGTGAACGCTGTAATGGGGATAGGCCCTCTGTCCAATCAAGAGAAAGTCGCTGGCGCAGACATTGTTGGTTCTTCGTCTGGGCAGGGGTCAAAAAGTGGTCCCCCTATGAATCATTCCAATGAGGCGCCCTCTGTATCGTTGACTCTATCCGACAGCAGCATTTCTTTTGCGGTGGCTGCTCCGCATAGACCACTTAAGGACTAGATGCAGATTCTACATCAGAAGAAGTTTTTGCCTATGTACAGGCCAATAGTAGATAAGATAGTTCGAGGATTAAAATAGAAAAGCTTAGGTTTAATGTCACGTGCAATATATCTTCCTTAGAAGGAGGTTTCCGGACGACTATTTTAACATGATATGTCAAAAAGGTTTGTGGTCTGAGCATCTAGTCGTAAAGGAGCTTATAGCCAAAACTAAAAATCGGATACCGAGTAGACTCCCTGCTGCTGCACAATACGTACCCTCTATTTCAGTTTCAAAAAAGACTCCCACCCAGACTGTGGTCGGTTAACAATTCCACATTGTAGATAAAACTGTCAACACTCAAACTACCAGCTTCCACCCTTGAATTATATGGATAACCTTATCAGGCAGATTCGTCAACTCAGATGTTACCCTACTTAATGGAGAAAGTATATGCTCTTCATCTTGTGGAGTAGAATTGGCTTCGCCTATTCAGAGTAATTCGTCAAGCGCTGTGCTGGGTTCTCTGGTGAGAGTCACATTCGGTCTGGGAAGTGCTAGGGTTGTTTGAAAAAGCTGTCACATTTTCACGTCTGTCGTCTTGACGGGTGATGTGGCCAGTAGCAAACGGCTTTCTGAGATGAATTTTCTTAAATCGGAGATTGAGGTGTGTAATTTTTCAATGCTTGGCTAAACATAGATACGTCGGCGAAACATCGGACAGCATCGATGTTTTTGGACATCCCTACTCCACAGTCAAATCAAGTGTACCTGTTCCTGATCAACTTAGGACAAATTCGGAATATGAAAAACAAAAATGTTTCATTCATACCGAAAAAATCAATTCTGGGAGAGCTATATGATATAGTTGCCCGATTAGGCACACATTTATACAGTTGAAGTAGAAGCCTATAATACACACAATCTCCAAATTTGTTACAATTCCAATAAAAAAAAAAAAAAAAACTATGCAATAAAAAGACTAAAATGGGCTTTACACTTTAGGCGCATTCCCTCACTCTCATACACAGCGTAATGCGAACTGCAATACTATTTAATAATACTAAAACATTACCAATTTATATGAGAGGCATATGATATAGTTGTCCGATTCGGACGAAATTTCGTCAGCAGGAGCATTCCAAAACTGACATTTACAAAAAGTGGTTTAATTCGGATAAAAAGCAACCAGTTTTTGTGTTCTAAGACTTCATTCCAAATCGCTCGGTTATATGGGAGCTAAAAGATATAACGATCCGAATCAAATCATAAATTTGGTCAGCATAAGTGAATGCTTGTAAGACTGACAACTACAAAAATTGATTCGATTTGGAAAAAACAGTCGATTGGGCCGCGATAAAGTAAACATTGGATATATTGATAGTGCTATTGATTGTTTGCCCGGCGGCAATAGTGCTGTCTGATTACATAGATTTTTCAATGGTTTTGGGATCTAATGTCAATACACCAGCGCACTTTTTCGAATTTGTAAAGAATAAAGTAAAAAAGAAATCGTCGAAAATTTCAATTTACAAAATTAATAATGGACGAATCCGTTCATTTTTATTCACAAAAATTAGCATATCGACATGCTTCGATTTAAGCGAGCTCCTTTTTCTTCTGACATTAGTCCACTTTGCTGAGCATGCGCTCGCCTTCGGTGGATGTTCCAGGAACACTTACATATTTTTTACACATTTTTACAAATGTTTATCATTGAAGATCTGTAAAGATTTGAAATCTCTTATTAAATTCGCATCAAAGCCGATATTGTTATGTACAATTTTACCATCCAGTAATCGAATGGGCTTAAGCTCGCTTCCAAATTATATTATATTGAGTCCACTCCACTGTTCCGAATCTTCTGTGATTTGTTGCTTTCCAAAAAATTAAAAAGTGAATCTGCTTGGAAGTTGTGGTTGGTATTCGCAGGAGAAGATTTCGGCAAGCCGCAATTTAGATTGAGTTATGAGAGGTGATTTTTTAAAATTTTTTCAGCCTCGTTGACATTTATGTTGGTGAAGAAACCTACCTTTTTGAACCGCGTATCCAGTAGTCTACGAACTCGTGCCACAGTGCACTTCTCGTACTGCAACAATATAATTACCTTTGCCATTACAATCCTTCAAAAACTTCTCCATATCCACGCACTGTCAACACCAATATCCTTCAAAAATATCAATATATTTTTATTTGTTTACTACAATTGAAGATTTATTACACTTTATCTTACCTTATGCACGCATATTTCCTGTTTTTTTTGTCTTTTCATATTTTCAAACATTGGAAAATGAAATCGACGTTTGAAAAAATTTGACCTACATCGACTGATTGATATAACATTGATGTTTTCTCCGGCACTATTCGGCAAGCTAACGCTGAGTCCATTTAGTACATTTTAACTTTATTTTCAATATTCATGTAGACTTCGTGTATTCTAGCATAGATGGTATAACGTATCATTTTAACCAACTACAACCTCACATGGATGTGAAATGTCAAAAGCACCCCTAGATTTTTGTTGTATCCCATAACAACCGCCCAATACCCCATTTGTTATTTTTGTCAAATATAACAGTTTTAAAAAATCATTTCTATAATAAACATAAACATATTTTAAATAGAAAACTACAGATTTTAAGATACATATTGTATAAGATGCCCGATTCTGAAGATTCATGTAACTTTGCAAACATGTCGGAGGTGGGTCCACAGCCAGCCCCGGAACCTGAGGAACTAGCCATTCTTCCGCCGGATCACCCACTTTTACGAAAGTTTCAACAATCCCTCAAGGAGCATCTCTTACGTACAAAACACAAATTAGAAACTGAGATAGCTGATATAAAATATAAAGTGAAAACAAAAGAACAGAGGCGTGAGGAACAAGGATTGGCATTGTATGAAATGCAGCAAAAAATGGGATTTCAAAAAGAGCAAATAAAAGAAATAACTGCCCAAGTTGATGAACATATTGAAAAACGCCAAGCCGGAGAGATTGAGGTGACGACTATAAAAAAGGAATATGAGGATAAAATTAAGCTGACAAGAATACAAAAAGATTTGTACCATAAACGAATGATTGAACTGGAAGATTTACAAAGCCTGGGCAGTAATATAAGGAAATGGGCTTTCGACGTGGAAGACGAAGTTAAGAATGCCAAACGAATAGTCAGTAGGGATGCACAGTTGCAGAAACAACTATCCGAAGAAAAAAGAAAATCCGACATTCTCTTTTATCGTCTGGACATGGAAGTTAAAAAAAGAGAGGATGAGTTACATTCCGTCAGCGAAGAAGAAGTTGCTATGAAAGAAGTGGTTAATATACTCAACATGAGCATTGCAGATGCTAATACTGATTTGGAAGCACTTCAAAATGAACACAAGCGCTTAAGCCAGGCATGGAGTGAGGTTATTATAGCAATTCAACTCAGGGACAAAATTTTATTTCAAGTTCAAGATAATATGAGGTAAGTATTGTCTGACTGGTATTATTTGTATACCATAAAAAAATGTGAATGTCATGAAGTTAGCAACGCACAGAGGAATATTTTTTGACCATATAATGTATATATATACTTGATCAACATGACGAGGGATTCGATATAGCTATGTACGTCCGTCTGTCAGTCTCTCTATCCTTCCATTTGTTTCAACCCCGATATCTCAGAAGTCTTAAGAGTTACATGAAATTTTTACCAGATGCTTCTTATATCTGCAAGATAATTGAGTTTGAACACTATCCGGATTTAATTGGATTCAGTTTGGACATCCATGTCATTTAGTTGCTATAGAAAGAACTTTTTCAGAAGAGAAGCAAAACACTCAAAAAAAAAAAAACAAAGCCATTTTTTTAAACAAAGTTTGCAGTTAAAAGTTTGTTGTAAAATTCACGATAAATATAATGAATTTGAAAACCAAATTGTAAGCATATTGAACCATTCAACATTCTTTTACAAGTAAATCAATTGCAAAAGATTGCTGACCACTTTGATAGCTGAATGAGTCCTTAATATCGTGGTGTCGAACGGAAACGTTGTACAATAGTGCACTCGCCGGCTCGAGAGAAGCTGCTTGCGTTTTTTTTTTTTTTTTATGTATAAGCACATAATCTACCGATTTGCTGAGATTATTAGATCACAGGCAAATATTGCCAAATTGCAACAAAGTGCAACATTTAGATTTGCTTAAATTGTAATATCGCAGCCGTATCTCCATAGGTTCTAATGACTTGCACTACGCAAAATGATGCAGCTATGCAAATACGCACTTGGAAATATATGATTATTTAAAAAAAATGTTTCCTGAATTTTAAAGTTGAAAAATCCAAAAAAACAAAATATCACAAGATTGACTTTTTCTTAACTCAAAATTATGTAGCTGTCAAAATATTTATTTTAATACAAAATTGTGTATGAAAGCCGATATTTCGAGAAGCCTAGGAATAGTCAAAATTGCAAGTACACCTCTGAAATAACTTAAAAAACACTTTGGAAATTCTTCGGAAAGAAAAATTTTCGTCATATGAAAAAAAAGATGTATTTAAAAAGAGCTAACTGGCTGCTACCCTAGTGTTATTGTTAGTATCTTCCAATTATATTCTCTTAGAAAGTTATATTTAATATCAATGTGCGTTGATCTTGTGTGACCTGTGAGATTATTAGCTTGACCATATTTTGGGTTCCATAAATTCAAACTTGATATATGTAAGCAATGATTGTAAGCAATGATTAATCCAAAAAAATTTAAGCTAAAACACCCAATCAGAATCAACATATACAATATTCTCAAAATGTGCAATAAAAGTAGCTTAAAATTCATGTAGCTCTTAAAACTTCTGAGATCTCGGGATTGAAACAAATGGACTTATAAAGAGACTGACAGCAGACGGACATAAGTATATCGAATCTCTCGTTATGCTTATCAAGAATATATATAACTCATATGGTCAAAAACCCTTCCTTCTTAGAGTTGTTAACTTCATGACAAAATTAATATACATTCAGTTTTTGTGAATGGTATAATAAAAAAGAAGAGAGTATTGAGGTATTTAAAGGGCATTACAATCAGAAAGCAAAATTATTCTGATTTCAGAAAAAGTCACCATTGAATTAAGAAATATTTCTGTTGGGAAATGAGTAGACTGTAATGTTTAATTATAATCTTTTTGCTACGGCTCTTCTCTACCCCTTAAAGAGAAGAAGGCTAAAGAGGCGGCACCCGAGGGACAATATTGATGTCAAATTTACTTAATCTTTATTAGTTTTTTCTTGAATACTCATTTTCACCCATAAAGGGAATCAAAACATTCGCAGTTTGCTACACAAACAGATAATATGATACAAATATAGAAACGGCTAAAAAAAAAAAAATCAAAATTTATTGCTTATAGTTGATATAGCTTACAATTGATGTTGATATTGCATTTAAGTTACAGTTTAGTTTCGGTGTTACTAGCGTTATATTTGATTCGTTATTAGGCTGACTCCAGCGCTTCTGAGTGCAATCTTAGACTAATTCGCCACCTGCAGAAAGAACTATGCACAGATCTAGAGGCCACGGTCACAGCCGTGTTATTTGAGAGAAAGATAGTTATACAAAAGAAAGAGCGGGTTAAGATAAACAGCAATGATAAGCATTTGTGTGAATACAATAGTTTGATATTCAGAGAAATTGACAATTATAATAACTAAATGATCATTGTATACTTCTCTGGTCCGACCTATTTTAGAGTACGCATCGTGTGTTTGGTGTCCACTATACAGGAATCACCAGGACCGCATTGAGTCTGTTCAAAAGAAATTTTTACTTTTTGCTCTCCGTGGGTTAAATTGGGACCCCAATAACCCCTGCCTTCATATTCATATAGGCTCCTGCTAATAAACCTTTCACCTCTTGAAAATCGTAGAATTATGTTTAATGTTATCTTTATACATAAGCTGATTAATGGTCATATTGACTCGCCGTCTTTAATTAGCCAATCAGTTTTTGTGTTCTTTAGAACTACTAGATATTATGTTGCTAACTATCTTCAGCACTGTTACGTGAAGCGTATTGTACGTCCACGTCTCGATACAAAAATTGGTTAAAGAACATACAAGCCTCCCCTCCTCCCTGAACGACTGTTTAGCTTATAGGAAAATAGCAATCTTCTTGTTTGGGCTTTTGTAGATACCATGAGCTGCCTTCATAGTAACATCTTGGGTTTGCTGGTCGTCTCCAGTGTGTAACTCTGTGACGTTTCCAGGCGGCAGTTTCGGCGTCGACAGATTTGGCTCTTTGATAGCAACCAGAGTGCCAATCTGAGAGTCAGGCTTTTGAGGTTGTCTCTTGTTACGCTCTTGAAGTGATTTGTGATAATACAGTAGAATATTCCTCATAAGTTAGTATGGCGCTACCAACAGTTTAATAGATTTGACACCTTCTCCCACAGCCCGCCAAAGTGTGGTGCAGAGAGGGTATGAAGTGCCAGTGCCTTCATTAGTTAGTGTATTAGCCAAATGATCTTCCTTTGCATGTGAGATTGCGAGTATCTTTATTTCATCCAATTGACGGCGGCTGCCGTGAGATGTGGTACCATTGTCGGTATACAAATCCGTTGGGTTGCCTCTGGGGGCACAGAACCGATAAATGTTGAACAATATGGAGGTCGCCTCCACGCCAGTGTAGCAATTCGATACATGCAGATATCTGATCAAGATTGGTGATTCCTTAGTGATGAGAATCGGATGTCGAGCGTTGTAGTGTAAGTCACATTTGTCAACGCGTAATCCAACGCACATTGACTCATGATCTTCGATGAATGAATGAGCTTCGACTTAGGGTGAAGTGGCTTCTTTTGGCTTAGCTGGCCGTACTCCTTGTTGAAAGCCAAACGCTGAACATACTGGACTAGGCGATCGTGTACATTAAATAGCTCAAGTGACGTGAAGCTTCCAGTTGGTTGGCTCTGCGGTGTGGTTGCCTTCAAACTGCGGCGAAACGAATAGGCGTAGCAGGCGAGACCATGGGGAGATTTTGTTGAGGAGCAGTTCAAACACATTTTCATGTGGAAAAGTGTGCAGATCGGCTTGCTGATTCTTTCGTTGTTGGATATTGCTTTTATTTATATTTTGCTTTTTAACCGACCGGTTTGTAAACGCAGGCTTGGTCAAGGGAAATACGAAGCAATGCATTGACCGAGAAGGAAAGCTTTGCTAGTTCATCATTCTTCATTATTCTATAACATCCTTATCCTACTAACCTACACTAACACCTAACCGACTGTACTGTTCCAACACGTGACCCATGGTCAGCTTACCCAATGTGCTGGGACTCTGTGTCGAAGAAAAATTCGAGTAGCACGTGGTCGAGACGCGAGACGCGGTAATCAATGTAACGATGTAGCCCGTCTCTGTATATTACGGCGGCAAATACGTGCGAGGATGCATCAGCAAATCCGTGCAGCTCGATTAGTTAGTAGGGCGCAAAGATAGTTCAGGCAGTTCGTTCACAAATACTTGCCAGAGCGCACATTTTCATTAAGTTCTTAGTACACACTTTGGGTACTGATCCAACTGCCTCAAAATAGAATTCTTAGCATTATTGTAGCCAGCGCGACGACGACCTGCGGATCATACATTCGCGATAGTTCGCTATGAGCGTGTACAGACTGTTGCGTTTCAGAGGTTTCTATTTGAATAGGCTTAAATTCGCAATGTTCCTTGATAAGTGTGGTTTAGTAATGCCCAGCAATTTGAGCTTATGTCCGAATAGCGCTGTGATGCCAGATCGAGACAGAACGACGATTTTTAAACAATTCAAGTGGATTCAATAAACGCGCATTGTTATACTTGTCCATAAGTAGAGTAAACGAGTATATTGTATTCTTGCAAATGTATGTAACTGGCAGAACGAAGCGTCAAAGACCCCATAAAGTATATATATATTCTTGATCAGCATCAAGAGTCGAGGCGATCTAGCCATGTCCGTCTGTCCGTCCGTCCGTATGAATACCTAGATCTCGGAGACTGTAAGAGCTAGAGTCACCAAATTTGGCATATGTCTATATGTGTCCCCATGTGTCACGCCCCCTTCCGCCCTCGCAAAACCTTATATCTTCCAGAAATTTTAACGCATTTGGTGGAAACTCTACCGATTTACCGAGTTTTTTTAAGATCGGATAATAATTGTAATAATAAAAACGTCTTGTATGAAAACACCCCACCCACCAAAAACAAAAAAATTTTGTTTCATACTTTTGAGTGTGTATTGAATAAATGCTGAGCATGCTAGAAATGGGTTACATTTTTATAAAAAAATATTCTTAAATACATTTACACGTGAGCTATATCATTTAAAACTCTTCAAAAACTCTTCCCAATGAATTAGATTTTGACATTGAAATATATGCATCTTCAAAAGTACACACAATCGTGAGCAAATAGTGAATTACTTTTGATTCCGCAAGCTACAAGTGTAAACGTTTCAAACCGCATATTTCAATCGGATTCGGACATTTCGAACACCAATCAAAAAGCAAACCGCACGATTCAAGTGGAAGTGGCCTGACTATTCATATATTAACTAAATATTAATCAATTGAACTTTTGAGAAAGTTTGCTGCAAATACCACAAATATCGCTAGTCGGTTTCCCGCAGTTTGATCTTCCGCCTTTGATTCTATCATAGAAGTGACTGGTTGTTGCGAGACCTAGGAAAACGCAAACAAAGTATAACTTACTTTAAGAATATACAACTAAAACCGAAACTTTTTATCAGAGTTTTGAATTTACAATGGGGTGTTTCACAGAAAACACAATATATTAGTAATTTTCATCTAACTTCTTTATTTCGCTGCATCTCTAAGACTAACTGCACTGTAGGCAGACAGTCAACGAACAGCCTACGTATCTGAGCTTTGCTCAGTTGCTCTCTTGAGAGCGAAACATTTAACATCGTTTTTTTTTTTATCTACCCGGCCTCCTACAAAAAGACAATTATTACATTATTACATTGTCATTCCCCCTCACCCACCCCCCCCCCCACCCCCTAATGTGTTGTTTTGTTGGGGTAGTACCACCCTCAATATTTACCTTTTTCTATTAATTTTTTGTTTTTTTTTTTTAATTTAAAGTTAACCAACAAGTTTATGTTTTTGGGATATGGTGACGTATGATATGATATGGACGTAAAATTAATGTTGTCTTTTAACACCCACTAATAGGACACAGAAAGAGTCTATAAAATTAAATTTGACTGGCATTGAAGCAATAAAAAAGCAAACAGGAAAGGAAATGGATCTTAATAGGAAGCTCGAATCGTTTAAACAGCGCCTAACCGATGACACAAATGCGCTTAGACGAGACTGTAAGATATTTAATTTTTAATACGTTCACCATTTTTTAGATGTAAACTTTATTATTTACTATGTTATAATACCCTTCACAAGTAACTCTAAATTAAGAAGGAAAAAGCGTTTCGATCCCTTAAAGTAAATATAATTGATTGACGAATCAAGTCAATATAACCCTCTCCGCCTATTTGTCAGCGCAAAGTTCTAATCAGACGCCTCCATTGTCTGATTGATGCTTGCGTTGTTACTATAATTTTAATCTTACTTGATCATAATCAAACATAATTATACTCGTACTCTAGTAGAGTAAACGAGTATATTGTATTCGTGCAAAAGTATGTAAAGTATATATTCTTGATCATAATCAACAGCCGAGTCGACCTAGCCGATAAGAACGTTATCCACAAAAAAATATATCGCGGAGACTATAAGAGCTAGGGTCACCAAATTTGACTCTCATTGTTAGAATGTGTTTTTTTTCAACATTTTTCCACGCAACCTCCCGCCCCTCAAATCGATGAAAACTATATCTGCCAAAAGTCTTGCCAAATTTCATTAAGATCGGATAATAATTGTAGACAAAAACGTAACCTATATTAAACCTGTGAAGGATATATAAGTTTCGGCAAAGCTGAAGCTAACTTCTTTGTTTCATCTAAAATGTAGGTCAACGAGAAGCCGAAACCTTGACGATGCTTCAAAGAAAACTTGACGAGCTACCAGACATTCTAGCGAGAACTGAAACGGATCTACAAGAGGCTACTCGTGAAGGAACGAAATTAATGTCTGAAATTCGAAGACTAGACTATACTTTAGACAAATTTCATCAAAAAAAATTTCGTACTGAGGAAGCCATTTTGAAATTAGCTCAAGACCAACTTATTACAGACAAAGCCAGTACATATCGATTAAAGCTTCTAAATAAAGCACAGGAACATCGGCGACAGGTCGATTTGTCATTGTCAAAGGTGCAAAGCCAATTAGCATCAGCTATGCTTGACGTAGAAAAACTTAGAAATATATTATTTAAAATAAAAAAAGAAAACAAGGATACTAAAGAAAATTTGGACAAAGCTGAAAGCAAATCTGATAATTTGGATGCAGAATTAAAAAAAAACCAAACTCAAATCGAAATTAAATTGAAACGCTTTGAACAGTTAAGTAAGAGAATAGAAGATATGCAAAAATCTTTTGGCGAAGCTTCTGGGAATCCGACGGAATTAAAGGTAAATATAACATTAATTTTATATACTCAGCTAAAGTACTATATAAATATATTATATTGTAGATAAAGCAAATTGAAAAATCCATTCATGCCGGTGAGCAGCAGATACGGGAACACCAACAATTTTGGATAATGCTGCAAAATCATTTTGTTAATTTGTCGCAAAAACGGAATGATCAGTTAAATGAAATTCAGGTGACCCGGAAACGTAAGTGTTCATATAATTTTGCAGAGTGACACTTATTATCTAAAAAATGTATATACATACGAGTGAGATAAAAGATATTTATTTCGGTAAATAAGCTCGGTACATATAGTCTAGTGGTTTTCCAATATGTCAATTTCTTCCAAATAACAGCTTTCCTCAATAGGCTTTCGGTGATTACTCTTCATTCGACTCAAGACTCTTACCTCCCAGCCACATCTATTAGTTTTTTTTTATCCAGAGAAAAAATAGTTTAAATATAATAATAGTAAATATATAGTAGCACAACAGAACAAAACAGAAAAAAGAAGAAATGGAAAGAAAGCAATGCTTCGCAGGCGCGAGAGGGTTAAAATAGACCTACGTTTCATAAACCCATGCTGAGCATATTAGCACCTCAAGAGTGTTATAGCTGTGAAGTTAATATTTTTTCAAAAAGCTTAGGTAAAAATTTCTTAGTGTCAAGCGGAAGCGAAGCAAAAAACTTGTACCCTACAGCGATGCAAATATGCGTTATTGCACTCAGAATTAATGGCAGTGGACCTTGAACCAGCAGCAATATAACGCGAATAGTCCGAGGACCTTCCCGAGATCTTGTACTTTTTAAGGAGTCTAGATTTGATATTCTTATACTCTACTAGAGTACAAGTGTAATTAAGCAGAATTGGTTCCGACAGAAGACCGGAATCAACAGCAATGAGTACGCCACCACCCTGATTGGAGAGAAAATCAACTTTATAATATAATTATTAGGAAGAATTGCAGAGATATCGGGCTTTAACTATGTTTCAGTAAATATTAAAATATGAATATTGAAAGATAGACTATCAGTGTAAAGTTTAGTTCAGTTTAGACTTAAGGCTTTTACATTTTGGTAGGCAAGATAAAAATATGATGTTAGCTTTTTGGAACTATATTAGAGGGTACGGATTGTGCGGCAGCTTTAAACTCCACGGCTAGGTGCTCAGGCCAGAATTTTTTTGACAGATTGTGTCAAAAAAGTCGCCCGAAACACTTATCTTGAAGGAAGCTATATTGTGTGTAACATTAAACCTAAACTTTTCTACCTGAATCCTAGAACTATCTAAACTAAATCTTGAGCTCTAACTTTAGCTCAAGATGGTTGCTATTTTTTTTTAATCTTCAGTTTTGTGCAAATTTTTTCATTAGTGTATCAATTATTAAGTTGTGTCCGAGTTTTCTTCTCTTAATATCGATTTCTAGTGCACTTAATGAAACTGCTTTAAATTTTTTTGTTTTATTGTTCAAATTAAACCAAAAGCTGAGCTATAAGCATAAGCATCCAAGAGCAAGCAATCTTATATTATCTGACTGCTACAAAAAAGTAGCACTTTCAAGGCTGATTCTTCCGGGCCTATGATTTTTTGTTGGCTTTGTCCTGACACCATTCATTTCAAATGTGCCAATATCAATGTCCGTGTAAGCGATTATTTAACAAATAATCATTGTTTGAAATTTACATGTGAGTTGTGTCGTCCTGCTGAAGTCAAGTTGTGTTCATTCTTAACGAACTCTTTATTAGATCGCCTATGGATTTGAGTGTCGCTCCCAGCAGGATGGTGTCTTACTGATTGCTGTTGATTTCAGCCTTCTGTCGCAACCAATTCTGCTTAATTTTCCTAGCGTTATTCAGTTTATAAGTACTAAAGCGTCTCTTAAATATTTTTCTGTCTTTATCACTGCCTCTTACATTCCTCCACGTTCCGATATTTCCGTTTACTTAGATCATTTTAATGCTATTCAATCGATCGTGTCAATGCTTTCTGATACTGATCAATTTTTGATCTGTGATGTCGCGTGGTCCTCGATGATCGACTTAGCTGGTTTAATACCTTCAAGGCAACACGAATTTGTTGAGGGCCTACTAGAATTTTCCGTTCTCAAGTTGATTTTGTAACAAACTGATTGAATGGCAGACTATAGTCAGTCCGCTTTTGCTTCCTGAAGACCCATTTCACCATTACACGTTGCTATGGATATTCTTATTTCTGCGGTATCTGTATCTTCCAAATTGTCAGATATAACAAGTTCATTTAGAAAGGCTGATTTCGCCAGCCTTAACAATGTCATTTTTCAGTCAGACTGAACTTGTACAGATATGGACTGTGCGGTAGACTTCTTCTACAAAATTCTTTATTCCACTTTTAAAGATTTGGTTCCATTAAGTACTCCTATTAGGCTTAATAAGCGTCCTTGGCTTACTCCACAGTTGTCTAATTTAAAAATATCAAATGTAGACTCTTTAAGAAGTTTAAAGTCTTGGGAAGGTCCTCCTATTCACGATATATTGCTGCTCGTTCAAGGTTCACTGTCATTAATTCCGAGTGCTATAACGCATATTTGCATCGCTGTAGGGTACAAGATTCTCAGGACCCAAAACAATTTGATGATTTTGTTAATTCAAAACGAAAAACATCTGTCCTACTTTCTTCGTTATTTCATATAAATACTAAAGCAAATACAGATCAAGGCAATGCCCATTTGTTGCAGAGTTCTTTCAAACAACCTATTCTTCTCTTAAGTATCGGTCTGATCAGATATACCTCATAGCCCCGCAGGTACTCAAAGCTTAAAGCTTAATGAACTTAAGCCTAACTGTTTTCATGGTCCTGATAAGCCGATTTGGAAGCTTTTTGATCTATCTTTGAATTCTTCGTCTTTGGCTTTTTTTCTGGAAGGAGTCGTTTATTATTCCTCTAAATGAAAAGGGGAATAAGACTGATACCCAAAACTACAGAGGCATATCAAAACTGTCTATTTCTAAGTGTTTTAAAAAAAATATTAGCTTCACAGTTACAACTCTCTGGTGGTTCTATAATTTAATCTTTTCAGCATTAGTTTATGAAACATAGGTCTACCACCACTAATTTACTACAATTTTCTTTTTTTGTAATATAAGAATTTAAGAATAAAATGCAAAGTGACGCCATTTACACGGACCTTAACAAAGAATTTGACTCGGTAAATCATTGTTTACTTACTCATAAGTTGGATCTTCGTGGCATCCCATCCCATCTTCTTAAGTGTATTTTACTACATTAATCTCAGAACTCAGAAAGTTGTTTTTAATAACTCTTACTCCAAGCCCCTTACTTACATCAGCTTTACCGCAGGGTAGCCACCTCGGTCCCCTTCTCTTCACCTTATTTATCAATGACCTACCTCACCTACCTCAGGATCTATCCCATTTTCGTGTACTTATGTACGCCGAGGACATTAAACTTTGTTTGTCCTTCAACGACTCTTAGTTCCACTTTAGGCTGCAAGATGACCTTGATTCTTTCCAATCATGCTGTCAGGTCAACTTACTAAATCTCAACTGTTCTAATTGTAAAGTCATGTCGTTTTGTCGTACCACACCCCTTGATCGGATCGACTCAGTGGATAACTTGTGTGTTCTTTTAGACCCTAAATTGAAATTCGATTTACACATTTCAATTACCGTCAATAAGGCTGTAATAAGGTTTTATCAAGAGATGGTAGAAGGAATTTTATGATCCTTATACAATAAAACTACTGTATACGTCTCTTTTCTTATTTCCTATTTTGAAGTACGCATCGTGTGTTTGGTGTCCACAATACAAGAATCACCAGGATCGCATCGAGTCTGTTCAAAAAAAAAATTTATAGTTTGCTCTCCGTGGGTTGAATTATGACCCCAAAAGCCTCCTTACTCAAGTAGGCTTCTGCGAATAAAATTTCCATCTCTTGAAAATCGTAGAATTATGCTTAATGTTATTTTTATACATAATATGATTAATGGTGAAATTAACTCGCCGTCTTTAATTAGCCAAATTAGTTTTTGTGTTCCTCGTAGAACTACTAGAAATTATGTTCCTATCTCTCTTCAGCACTGTAATTTGAACCATCTCATGCATGAACCTTTTCTTGTCCTTTGTTGTAACCACAATAATCTCTATAATTTTATCTCTATTAATAATTTTCTTAACGCAAACAAAACATCCATACTAACGCATCTAGCTAACAGATAATGTAAATTGTTTTATGGCTTGTAGTTTTTTCCTCTCATTGAAAGTGAGCGAGCGAGTCCGCTTGTTTCCCCCTCTTCGCAATTCGTGTCGCTCGTTATTTACGGCTAGTCTAGAAATAAAGACCATCTTTGGCTTTGGTATGCCGATGAGAGGTCTAGGCAGGTCAGCCACAGTAGTAGGAATGCTGCTGTCAGAAATAGTCAACGATACCGAAAAGTTTGACAGTGCGTGCAATTTGTTACCTTTGCCCAGACGATGAGCCATCAATTTCTGTGCTATACACATTCTCTCGATTGGCCGGAAGGCTGTCGGTTCACGAGCATAATTGGATATAAGCGCGCGCAAGCTTTATGCTTTATTTGCGCCGCAACATTCTCCCCCCGTATTTCACTTGGGTTACTATTTAGTAGGTTACTAATTTCCGACAGCGCTTCTCACTTGGCCATCCTTCCTTGGGTGCACCTCTAGAACCAAGCCTTTGAAGGCAAGTACTAGGTGTAGAAGGCTGCTGCAGAGGTAGGTTTACTTCTAAAAGCTGGGTAAACTTTTTTTTTGACTTCAATAAGCAGAGTTATCTGATAAGGTTTCCCCTGTATAGGCTTTTGACTGTGCTAGTAGCTGCTTGAAATTTGTGCGTCAGGCTGTCTACTACTAGTAATATGCCTTGCTAACTTAATGGATCGACTTTTTTGCAGGACTATTTCTTGAGCGACTTTGATGTTGCCTAGCTGTCTGCTGTTGCTGATGTGTCTGCTGTTGCTGATGTGTCTGCTGTTGCTGCTGTCCATTTGCAATTATTGACTGCTTCTGTGTGAGATGCTGCTGATGAGTTTGATGGTGCTGAGGTTGTCCCAATAAATTTCTGGCAGCTGCAGCATAGCTTATTGGGGCACCTTCAGACGTATTTGGCACGCTGAGTTCACTGTTGCTGTCCACTCAATAGTGGAACGTTCTCATTTACATCAAAATCATAATAGGCTGTTCTAGCTCTATCGAGAAGATCTTCTTGGGCCTTCATTTTGAGGAGCTCCTTCTACACAATGCAGCCTTTGTATTTAGCGGTGTAGCTAAAGTGACAGTTTACCCACTTCGACGGGATTGTTCTGTCTTTGTACAGGTCGTCGATGTATGGTCTTGGCCACATTGCACACATTTAAAGGCTCTGCGGCAGTAATTTTTCGTAGGCCCGTGCTTTTGACACCTGGACAATATACTTTTGCTTATGAGGTATTAAAATAGATTTAATAATTTCTCTTTAAAATGTACACCTCCTGGTTATTTTCCTTTTTCCCAAAAACTTCTCCTTGTTCACGATGCCTTACACTAACCGTATAACATGTCCACGTTCGGCAAGTTCCTTCTAGATATAGTCAAGTGGAGTGGTTGAGGCCTATAATAACAGTTTCATAGGACTTTTCTTCTTTTAGTTGGTAGGCGTGGAATTCGATATTGCTGTTATCTAATGCCTTCATCAATTTCCTGTATGTATCACTAGTCTTGCATTGAAGTCTGAGACAATCGTTTCTACGCCGCTTTCTTTTGTTGCTGGCCACTAGGTACTCCTCTTGTTGCAAGTACTGTTGCTGTGGCGGTTTTGCTTAACGCTGTTACCGTTGGGAATCCCCTCTGGCCCAGGTGCCTTTGCGGACTTGAGCCAAGCTGCAATGTCGACGATCGCGGTCGGTGTCACTTCCACATACTCAAGGGGCTTTGTTGGATTGCTGAGCAAATGCGGCGTTGAATAAGAGAATGGTATCCTGATTGTTTCCTTCTCTTTCCTGGAGTCTGTATTGGGTGTTCCTCCTGGTACTTTCCAACTTTTTAGTCACCACCTTACACGTACTATTCACGCAAGAGTTCGTAGCCACGTGCCACCTGACCTTTGATGCAAGTGGATGGATATAAGGCATGCACGGTGGGATAAGTAGCACCTGTAAAAACTGCAAGCGCCAGCCTTTGCCAGAACGCATCCTGTTCCATCCTTTACAAACACAAAGCCCCACAAAGCCAGAGTGCTGCTGGTCCTGTTTTATTGGTAGCAAACCCGTCCCCGTGATATAAGTTTAGCTGCGAGATCTGCAAATGCATTTTCTGCTGCCGCTCCATTTTGACCTTTGGGGCACATTCGGCTACCGGCAACATGCCCAGTCTCAGCCAAGATTGCTGAGTAGCATATGAAGCATATGGGCTCATTTGTGCAAGCCGCT
Organism: Hirtodrosophila duncani; assembly: GCA_037043425.1. Taxonomy (NCBI): domain Eukaryota; kingdom Metazoa; phylum Arthropoda; class Insecta; order Diptera; family Drosophilidae; genus Hirtodrosophila; species Hirtodrosophila duncani. Next base: position 788,173 of record JBAMBM010000828.1, on the reverse strand, counting down.
ACATTTGTAGCATTTGTTGTTATCAATCTGGGTCCTACAAGCTCTAGGCATTTGTAGCAGCTTATTTGCGCCTCTCTCACACGAACCCTGCATCTTGTCTAACCTACCGTGAGTTTGCCATCTCTTTTTAGTTGCGACGCTTGACGGGTCAGCGAATCTGAGCCTTAGGGGTTTGAGTTCTCTATTCCTCGGTTTTTATCCTTGCTTCTCCTTTGCATTGGATAGCAAGGACAAAACTGGGGATTTTATTTACCAGGGGTAAATGTAGCATTAAACTAAATCTGAAGAAAATTATTAGGAAGCAGTTAAAAGATTTTTGTGGCCATGGGCTCTTTGGCCTTGTTTGGGAGCTAACATTTTTCTTAAAGAACTTATACATTTTTTTCTTAAGAAACGGGGGTTGTGGATTACAGCTAATGTGTACATATATTTTTATAAAATTCTTATATTTATGACCTGAATATTTGGTAACCACAAAAAATTTCGGGTAGCTTCAATTATAGCCTGAGCATTGCCAGTTACAAATTTTGTTTCTTCCTGACCTATCATCTGGTATACAGTGTGGACTGTATCTCATTTATATTTGATTATATGTTAAATACATTTTTCTTGCATGTACATGAATTGTGTTTAATATGTTGATATTTACTTATGTGTTGTGCATTTCTTCGTTTGTGTGGACTGTAGTTCATAGATTTGAAACTTTACTTATACATTCTGCAAATAAACCGTTGTTCATTCTTGAACAATCCCTCTTTGAAGCACGTTCACCCGGAGAAACTTACTCTTATGATTGCCTCTCTGGTGTGCTGTGATGGAGCCATGATTCGCCTGTGGCAATGAAATGGCAATGAAAGCTATACAATAAAAAACATTTCCGTCAATTTAAATTATATGTCGGATCTTGATATTATTCTCAGTTAATGTATGGTCTGTTATTCGATTCAAATTGTTCGCAGAATGCTAGAGAGAGCGCGTCGAGTTAACATCTTAGCGATAGTGAGGTAAAAAAAAGAGACAGATGACAATGAATAGAAATAATTGTGGACAAAAACATAAAAAAAACATTTTGTATGAAAGCATCCCACCCCACCAAAAAAATAATTAGAAATCAAAAAGTGTTGCATTTTTTTGTGTGTGTCGAATATTAAATAAATGATGAGTACGAGTATCTAATAGTCGGAATATCGACTAAAGCTTTTTTACTTGTTTCAGATATTTAAATTTTATTTTTTATTTTTCCAGAATTATCCATTATTAAGCAAAAATCGCTAAAAATCGATCAAGAATTGGAAGTATCTGAAAATAAAACAAGAGATTTAAAACTAGAAATCCAAAAGTTCACTTCCAAGTTGGAACTGCTTAACGACAAGATTTACAAGAAACGAATTCATCATGACATGGAGGAGACTGAGTTTGAGCACGAACAAACTGAGCTCACCCAAAAACTCAAGGTACGCCTAAAAAAAAAAACAAACAGAGAAAACTTACATCTTGTTTTTCAGGATTCCGAGCTGGATATTTTAAAATTAGAAGCTGATATAAATGAGTTACAAAATGAAATCGACCTTTGTACAGACTTGGTACTCGATAACCATAGAGAGGCTTTATCTTGGGAAACTAAATATAAATTAATTGAGGAAACAATTCGTTGGTCGAAAACGGAATGTTCATTGTATAGTGAAATTGGAGTCATGAAAACGGAAATTCACAGAATGAACATACGTTATAGTCAGTTAAAGCGAGCGCAGGAGAAGTTGGTGAAAGATTTAGAGCAATGTGTAATGCACCGTGAACAAATATTCGTTAATGCAACAGTCAAGGAACATGTCGACGCAAAAATGAAAAAGCTGAAAAATTCGACACAAGTAGATGTCAAACTTGATGAAATACGCAATAAAATAAAAATCATTAAAAATGAAATTGTGCTATTATCAGAAAAACGCTTATTGGATGACGTCAATAACATCGATCGTATGATCTATATTCTCAGAAAAATTCAAAGCGATCTTAAAGATGTCATCAACGACGACGCCAATATCCAAGCTCAAATAGAAGACGGTCTACTACTGAAACACGCCAATTTAGAACAAATTATTCGAAAACAAAATCGAGCTAAAGCTTATCGAAGACTTAATAATTCAAAAGCACAATTAAAAATGGTGCGATCAGAAATAAACATTCAACAGCAATCACAAAAGCAGAACGAAGTAAATGATACATTGATGGAGATAGTTCAAACCTTGACGAGTGATTACCCTGAGAAGAAATCTTTCTTTACAAAGCTAACACATGTCTTAAAAGAATAATCAAATAAAACCCAAACATATTGGACACAGAAAACTCAGTAATATACTTCACTGACGTCATTGACACTGACTTTTTTTATATCGGGACGTTGACGTACATGCCATGGGGCTTGTTACGTGTGAAGCTCAGGCTAGAAGCTAACACCTCCCGCCCAACCGGCCGAGCGGCGCAGCCGCATAACAAGCGACACGAATCGCGAAGACGGAAAAAACGCGAACTCGTTCGCTCAGGTTTATTAGCCTACCTCAATATTAAGGGAGGAGTTAGTGGTGTCCGAATTCAACCCACGGAGAGGTAAAAGTAAAAATTTCTTTTGAATAGACTCAATGCGGTCCTGGTGATTCCTATCGTGGGCACCAGACACACGATGCGTACTCTAAAGTCGGACAAGAGACGTATACAGTAGTTTGGTTATATCGGGCTTTAACCAAGTTTCTGTAAAAACTAAAATATGAAAATCAAAAGATATTAGTGTAAATTTTAGCGAGTTTAGAGTTAAGGCCTCTAACATATTGGTACGCAAGAAAAAAAGATGATGTTAGTTTTTTGGAACTATATTAGAGGGTCTAATCGGTATCGGATTTCTAGTTCTAGCTTTACACTACTTCACCACAAGGTGCTCAGGACAGAAACTTTTTTGGCAGATTCTGTCAAAACAGTCATCAGGAGCACCTATCTTGAAAGAAGCTACATTGTGCATAACATTAATCCTAAACTTTTGGACCTTAATCTTCGAACTATGTAAATTAGTTTTGGCCTGTACATATTTAAAACATCTTCTGATGTAGAATCTACGGGTAGTTTAGAAATAAAGACCATATTCGGCTTTGGAATACCGATGAGAGGCTAGGCAGAGCAGCCACAGCAGTGGGTATGCTTCTGTCGGATGAAGTCAACGATACTGAGGGCACGACACTGGAAGTTCGACAGGGGGCATATTTTCCGACATTTGCGCAGACGAGGAACCTTCAATTTTCGTGTCATCCACCCTCTCCAGAATGGCCGGAAGGCCAATCCTCATTAAAGCGTCCGCATTAGGCAACCGTTGTACGGGCTAGGGACTCTATCGAGTGGACTAGGAGTACGAAAGATAGAATATTTAGAAGTTGGCACAGTGGTTTCGGCTGTATAACGACAGGGTCGATAGAGTCCTTATCCACACCAGATCTACCCAGATCATTTACTTTCTTGCACTTAAGAGACTCCTTCAGCAAAGCATTTGACTCGGTAAATCACTGTTTACTTTATTATAAGTGCGATTTCCTTGGCTTCCCATCTTTCTTCTAAAGTGGATTTCCGATATGGAAACTTAGAAAGTTATTCTAAAAACTTCATTTTATAAGCACCTTAGGGTTACATCAAGGGTACCGAAAGGTAGCCACCTCGGTCCCCTTCTCTCCATAAACGACCTGATACAGGTAGAATCCCATTATCGTGTACTAATCTATGCCGACGCCGCTAATTTGGATTAATTTTTAATGTATTTAATCGGTTGATATGTGTTTTTATGGTGTGTGTTTTTGTTTTTTTTTATTAAAATTAAAAATTAAACTCAATACTAGTCTTTCCACACTGGCGGGGTTTTCTTATTGTTTAATTCATTAATAACACGGTCAATTTCCGTGCTCAGCCTTTGTTTAACACCGCCGCCGCGCCTTTTTACTCACTCAAGTGATTTTTCTTCGATTTCAAGCTATCTCTCCAGCATTGTTGTTGCTGGTTTTGTTGTTGATGCCGTTGCTGTTGATGTTGTTGTAGCCGATCTGGAGACTGCAGTACACACAGTGCATCTCTACCTCTTGGTATTGATGGTCCACGGGTGCCTTGGCATGGCTGAGCGCAGTGCTATATTCTGTGACCGCTGCATTTTTCCCCATTGTGTTTCGCTTATAGTCGGAGTCCACGCTGGGGAGGAGTAGTCAATAAGGGGACGACCAATCACTTTATACGACCAATCACTTACTCGCTTAGCGAAAACTTCGGCATGCCTCGCAAAAACAAAAAGGCAGTCGAAAGTGACCCCGAGTATTTTTGAGTACTTCTCGGTGGAAATACTCTGGCCACTATTGTAGATATCAAGTACCCGGGTCACAGGAATCTTGGACACATACAGATTGAAGAGCTGTGGCGACATCACTCCACCTTGAGGGACGCCCTGCTTGATCCGACGAAGGCCTGATTCGGGCCCGCTTAACTCTAAGTATGCCTGCCGGCCGGCCAAATAGTTGGAGAGCCAACTTCTTTTTTTTTTTGAAGAAGTTGGGCCGTATCGAAGGCTTTTGTGAGGTCTAGAGCCACTAGGATAGACATGCGTGCGGTCGCTTGCTGTTCAACCCGCTTGTTATGTCTGTTGTAAGCTCGCAGAGAGCAGCCTTCGTATGTCGTCTTCGCAGGACGAAGTGGTCCTACAGGTGAGAGAGGATGAGAGTTTCGAAAACCTTTGCTACCGGTGATAAGAGGGTTGTAGAAGGTGTAAAAATATGTTAGGGTTTCCGGGTTTTGAAAAGGGAAAGATTTTCCCCTGCTTCCACATACTAAAGCTAATACAGATCAAGGCATTGCCAACTTGTTTGCAGAGTTCTTTTAAACAACTTATTCCTCTCTTAAGTATCCGTCTAATCTGATATACCCTTATAGCTTACACAGGTCGAATAACATCCCACCTCCCTTAGTCACGAAAACCTTATTGCTTAATGAACTTAAAACCAAACATTTTTCCTGGTCCTGATGGTGTTCTAAGATTCTGCGCTTTGTAAGCCTATTTTGAAGCTTTTTGATCTATCTTTAAATTCTTTGTTTTTCCCTTCTCTTTGGAAGAAGTCAATATTGCTCTCCATGAAAAGGGGAATAAGTCGGATGCCCAAAACTACAGAGGCAAAACTACTTCTAAACTGTCTCTTATTCCTAAGTTTTTTGAAAAATATGAACTTCACAGTTAAAACACTCTTGTGGTTCTATAATTTCAGCAAGGGTTTATGAAGCGTGGGTCTACCACCACCAATTTACAAGAGTTTTCTTTTGTAATACAAGAATAAAATGCAAACTGACGTCATTTCACTGACTTCAGCAGAGCAATTGACTCGGTAAATCACTGTTTGCCTATTCATAAGTTAGATCTCCTTGGCTTCCCATCCCATTATCTTAAATGGATCTCCGACTACCTTAATCTCAGGATTCAGAAAGTTCTTTTTAATAACTCTTACTCTGCGCCCCTTACGGTTACATCAGGGGTCCCGCAGGGTAGCCACCTCGGCCCCCTGCTCTTCACCTTATTTATCAACGATTTGCTTCAGGTTCAATCCCACTCTCGTGTACTTATGTACGCCGACGACGTTAAACTTTGCTTGTCCTTCGACGACTCTTCTTCCCACTTCAGGCTGCAAGATGACCTTGATTCTTTCCAATTGTGGTGTTAGGTCAACTTATTCAACATCAACTGTTCTAAATGCAAAGTTATGTCGTTTTGTCGTAGCATAATGCTTCAGACATCGTACCATCTTAACGATATGCTTGATTGTATCGACTCAGTTGTTGACTTCTGTGTTCTTTTAGACCCTTAATTAAAATTCGACTTACACATTTCAATTACCGTCAATTGGGTGTGGGTGTTCTGGGTTTTATCAAGCGATGGTCGAAGGAATTTGGTGATAATAATATAACCAAACTACAGAATACTTCTGTTGTCCGACCTATTGTCCAGTACGCATTGTGTGTCTGGTAACTACACAATCATCAGGACCGCATTGAGTCTGCTAAAAAGAAATTTTTGCTTTTGCTCTCAGTGGGTTGAATTGGGACACCAATAACCTCCTTCATATTCAGGTAGGCTCCTGCTAATAAACCTTCTATCTCTTGAAAATCGTAGAATTATGCTCAATGTTATCTTTATACTTAAGCTTATTAATAGTGATATTGATTCGCCGTTTTAATTAGCCAAATCAGTTTTTGTGTTCCTCGTATAACAACTAGAAATTATGTTCCTATCTTCAGCACTGTAATTTAAACTTTCTCCTGCATGAATCTTTCGTGTCCTTTATTGTAACTATAATAATCTATTCATCTTTATCTCTTATAATAACTCCCTTAATTCATAAAAAACATCTATACTAACGCATCTTGCTAGTAGATAATGTAAATTGTTTATGGTTGACTGTGGTTAGCTCCCTTTTCTGCTTAGAACCTTTAAGTTGAGTCGACCCGGATGGTCTCACAGCTGATACTCAGTTCGAGGCATTTATGGATAAAGTGCGTGCCGCGTATATCAAGGAGGCATGCGCAAAAGGAAGCCAAGCGAGAAGTGTGAGTGCACTAAGTGGAGACAAATTCTGGAAGAAGCGGGTCTAACTGTATCTGCCAACGCTCGTGCGCCGCGAGAAATGGTGCGAGCGCATTAAGCCGATACGCCACGGTGATGTGGTGTTTGTGTGCGGCCCAGCTGTTCCCCGAATTGAGTGGCGCAGTGGCATTGTGGAAGACGATTATACTTTAGTCAATAGTTGTACCGAATATACCGCCAACATAAGTAATTATGTAATTATTCAACTAGATAGCTTTAAAAGAGAAGACTTCGTATAGAAGCAGAAAGACATGGCTATATCGATTCGGCTTGTCATGCTGATCAAGAGTATATAAACTTTATGGGATTGGATATGTTTCCGTCTATGGGTTATCAATATCCTGATAAAATTAAATCATCGTCTGAATAGATAAATATCTGTTGGCTACTTTTAGGAGTTTTACTTAAAAAATTTGAAATAACTGCTTGGTAGGAGTATCTTATAGTCTGAAACTCGAATAATACCATAATATATTAGAACAAAATAAGAAAGAAAGGTTAGCTGTGGCTTGTCATTGTTCGCATGTGGGTTATAGTAGTAGTCGTTGTAAAAGAATGTTATATGGTCAAATATGCCTACAGTTTGGTTTTCAAATTCAAGATGATTTTCGTAATTTTTACAAAGCTTATTATTCTGCTTAAATAAATTGCTTTGTTTTTAAGGAAGACCTTTTTCTTTTCTGAAAATATTCGTTTTATGCAAGCTAAATGACATGGGTGTCTAAATTGAATATAATCTAATCTGGACGATGTTTAAACTCAATTAATGTGCAGATATAAGGAGTATATATGGTAAGAATACAGCTTTCTTAAGACTTCTGAGATCTCGGGTTTGAAACAAACGGACGGACAGATGGGCAGACGACGTACACAGCTATATTGAATACCCTCGCATGCAGATCATGAATATATATACCTTATATAGTCGGTTATGCTTTATTCATGGAAAAATTAATATACATTCACAGCGTAGGCAATAGCTATCTCAAACTAGCGTTTATATTATTAAGAAAGTCGTATTTTTTAAAATCTATTTAGAACATACAAAATAAAAACATGACAGACTTTGGCAATATCATAGTTTTTTATTTATATTAACTTAAAATTAATTTTGATCAGGAACAAGCTCAGATGCCCAAACGTCTTGTGGCCAACCTGTGCGGCCTTTCGTTGATACTCGAACATTCTGAAAATATGTGTTAACGTAATAAAGTCTTATTAGATGATTGATCTGCATTTTTAAAACTTGTATGTAAGGAAGACCGTGTTTTCTTAGATTAAATGTAAGCAAATGCAAACACACTATAATAAAGGAGTAAGCATAAAAATTGTATGATGAGCACCCGTGTGTCACATGTCACACTAAATAAGAATAATCTCATATATATAAATATCTCATAAGAATCAAGTTGACAGGCACATAAATTGTGAAACATAGCAACGCCGCATTTTTAGAATGAGAATGCCCAACAGAATAGTGGATATGTTGCTAATTGTTGTTTATCATGCCAATCTAAGTGAAAAACAGAAACGGAGGAAAAGGATGACTTTTCCATATTTTATTTCATTGATACCAATATCTACTCTAAGACGAATACAGCTGTGGCTTTCTTCCAAATAATTTGTTTGCATGTAGGTTATAGTAATCGTCGTTGTAAAAGAATGTTAAATGGTCAAATATGCCTACAATTTAGTTTTCGGAGAGGCGAGAGGTTTTTGGAACTCTAAGAAAAATATATGAATATACATATATATTCTTCTATAATTATTTGTCTTCAGAAAAACCGAAGTGCGTTCCCTGATTTAAAAAGTGATTTATCTTTAGCAAGTCGAAGAGTGAAAAACGTTTATTGAATTTCAGATACCTACAAACTATTACAAGCTACTTACTGAATTACAAAAGTTTAGATAAATGCAAAAAGCGGAGCTGACAATCTGTTTACTACGTATAGTTATCCAATCAAGCTGCAATTAAAATTAAACGAACTTGCAGATATAAGTAGTTCCTGGGTCAAATTTCAGCTCTGTAGCTCTTAAGACTTCTAAATCATCATGATCGGTAACGCTTGATGATTAACTTAAACAATCTTCACATTTTTTATAAATGGTATAAAAAGTTAATAAGTTAAATCTTAATTCTGAAACTTTCTCTACTCGAAATCTAAGTTTAAGACCCCTAATTTGTATACTCGTAACTTCTAAGAGTAATGAGTATATTGTACTGTAAAGTATATTAATTTTTGATCAGCATCCAGAGCCGAGTTCATCTAGCCCTGTCAGTCTGACTGTCCGTCAATGTGCCCGTGTGAAGACTTAGATATCGGAGACTATTAAAGGCTTAATTTCGGAATTTTGACTATAGCGTTCTTACTTCTTGATTTTGCTAAAGTTCTCTTAGTGCGGTTTGAGTAGCGCTCTGTTGCTTATGCTGCTAATAAAAATCCAAATATGTACACAGATATATTTTGCTTTAAGTGCTTAAAATTACAATATCTTTTATTGTAATATGAGTAATTAAGTTTTTATACTTATACATTCCTGATAGCACGAACACCGAAACCGCATTAATATTATTTAACACCATTCAGAATCTAACAAGATGACAAGGTGGAAAATCACAATCGGTAGTCGTGTATCGTGCGTGAGTGTCAAACACACACTGAACCGAAAATATAAAAACTAGTGCCACATTTCCAAAAAATTATATTAAATAAATAAAGAAAGAACATGTTACGCACTCGCACATTTTATGCCCTGAAATTTCGCAGTACATACAATGTTGTTTTCGGATATGCATTATATATTATGTGATATTTGTACATACACATGCCTAATGCCTATCTCAACATTTTCGATTTGAACCTTGCTTGTGTTCACGAAAAGCTCCAAGCAATATCAGTCTTGTAAAAGAAAGAAACAGAGTAAGAGCATACAATGTTAAAAACATAGAGGGTGTTTGTTTTGATTATACATGATGGGTCGTTGCGCCGCTCTAAGCAGGAACGTGCCGACTTTGGTTTCCGATTAAGAATGTATATAGCTTATGGGGTCGGAATCAGAACTAAATTTACTCAACAAATTTGGGGTCCCTCTAAATTAATAAAAAACAAACTCAAATTCGTTTAGATTTGGATGAACAAAAAAAAATTAGTTCTATGAGGCATATCATATAGCTGAGCTGCAGAAAATGTTGTCCGTGCAGGTGCCCGATCTGAATAAAACTATTTTTCGATTTGGATGAAAAAAAAATTGTTTTATTCATTAAAAAAAATCAGTTCTATGGGGGCGATATGATGCAGAATAAAATTTCGTCAGTTGATGTAGATTGCCCTAGAACATATAATGCACTTGTTTACGGACTTATAGTTCTTGCTGTTGCAAAGAGTCACACAAGTATATATATTACCTGGGCTCACTTTTGGGATTATGGAGCTCTTGGAACATAGAAATCAGTACCTCTTTGGAAGTTGTCTATCCTATACTTCCCCCATGCTTCTCTGTGGGCACTATATTTTCTCCTACTTCTTATTTTCTGGCTTATGTCTTTCTTCTTGTCCTCTCCCTCTATGCACCTTCACATACACCTTTCTTTTGTCTCCTCGACCTATCCGAATCAATTTTCGGCAGCTTAACTAATTAATATATCTATTTATAATCTATACGCATTTTAACATTGAAGCTATTGAAATCATTGAAGTCGAATCGGTCGTGGCCTAAGACGTGGGTGTCTTTTATAAATCAGCCTTGTGGTGCTGTTGCAGGCAGCCGATTATTCAACGTTCGCCAGGTGTGAGAGTTATCAAAATCAATTAAATCCCTGTGTTAATTTGCGAGGTATGTCCAACTACCAATGAGCTGCGATTTATTTTCTAGGAGCTTACCGGCTAGAATCTGGGCTAATATCACATAACCGAATTAACAGTTGCCTGGGAAATCTTAAATTTTGTACTAGGCAGGATATTTCGTTTTGTGAAATTTGTCCATGTGCTGCTGACCACTATCTTTGCATTTTTTAATTTTTCAACAATGTCTGTTTTGGATCAGTGTTAATCTCAGATACTTGAATCCTGTTATTTTTTTGTATAGAGTTTGATTGTTTAAAAACCACCTCTCGTTAACAGAGTTACTACCTCTTCCATTACTGTCATTGCTTTGGTCTTAGCTTCCTTGGTTCTTAGCATATAATAGAGTTTCAATCGCCTGATTGTCGAGAACAATCCCTCCCGGTAGCTATGTTAAGTTATCGTGTATATATAGAGCAAAGAGTGGCGGGGTCAAGAGGCAAACTTGTTCGACGCCGATGTTATTTTCAAAGCTCTTGAATAGATGTTTCTATCCCAAATTATAGACATCTTCTTCTCGTATAGGTTTTGATCACGCTTATTAAAACAACATAAATTGCTGAATAGGCCATTTCTTTTAATTTTATCGAAAGCTGATTTAAAGTCTACGAAACATATACACAACTTTTATTTTCTTGCTAAGTTAATCTTTGCTATGGTAGAGAGCACGAAGATACCATCCACTGTTGAGTAACCTATCCTGAATCCAAATTAAAAATTATTTCTATTTTATCCTCCACCCAATCCATTATCCTCTTGTATCAGAATGACAACTTTGAATGAATGAAAACTTTGGATAATGTTTCCGAAAGATATGGTAATGTAGCTGAATGCCATCAAAGGGTCGCCCTTCCTAAATAGAGGAAAAGTTGTGCTTTCCTTAACTGATTTATATTTCCGCCGATATGTGGTTGGATATGTTGTTGGGTTTCGAAAATCGTCGGCTGTGTCCAGTTTCTAACACGACTGGTTGCTCCTCTCTATGGGTATATAAAAAAGACTTAAAGTGCGTGACTGCCGCATTCTTCAGAGATTTCAAACTCTACGCTAATAAGCCCTTTGCCTTTTGATAACATGCGACTGAAGCAGTTTAAAAAGATACTCCTTGCGCCTCTTGGGGTGTCTCTCGATCTCCCTGAGTTTGGGAATTAAGGCATTTGATCTTTCTTGGATTACCTGAACCATTTGTAATGATACCTCGATGCTGATCAACAACAGTGTTTCTCAGCGATCGATTTAGCCGGTATAATAGCTTCAAGGCAACACGATATCGTTGGTTGCACACTTGAACTATACTTATGCCATTGTTATTGATTCGCCAACTTGATTTGATCTTTGCTTCTGACCCTTCCATTTCCGTGGTCTCTATCAGTCCGATTTGGCTTCATATCCATCATTACACGTTACTATGTTTATTCCTATTACTGATGTATCTGCATCCTCCAATTTCTCAGCTAGATTATATTCATTTAGAAAGGCTGATTTCAATAGCTTTCAATAAACTGGTCATATTTGTTCACTTGTAAAAATATGGACAGTGCGTTAGACTTTTTCTACAAAATTCATTATTCCATGTTTAAGGATTTTGTTCTACTCAGCAGTCCTGTTAGGCATAATAAGCCAAATTAGTTTACTCCACAGTTGTCTACTTTATAAAATATCAAATCTAGACTCTTTAGTAAGTTCAAGATCCCGGGAAGATCCTCGGACGATTAGCGGTATATTGCTGCTCGTTCAAGGTTTAATGACTTTATGAAATTTCACAGTTGCAACATTCTTGTATTTCTATATTTTCATCTGCTCCGTATAACTTACTAGTTTTCTTCTTTTGTAATACAAGGATTCAAGAATAAATTGCAAACTGACGTAATTTACACTGACTTCAACCAAGCATTTGACTCGGTAAATCACCGTTAACTTATTCATAAGTTGGATCTCCTTGGCTTCTCATCATATCTTCTTAATCTCAGAACTCAAAATTGTTTTTTTTTTTTAATTCCTTTTCTAATCCATTTAGGGTTACATCAGGGGTATCGCAGGGTACCCAACTCGGTCCCATTCTCTTCACCTTATTTATAAATGACCTTCCTCAAGTTGAATGCCGTTCTCCTGTACTAATATATGCCGACGCATTAAACTTAGGTTGTCCTTCAACAACTCTTTCCAACCGTGGTGTCAGGTCAACTTACTAAATCTCAACTGTTCAAAATGCACAGTTCTGTCGTTTGTCGTAGCATACCGCTACAGACTTCGTAGCTTATTACGATATGACCCTTGATCGGATCAACTCAGTTGATGACTTGGGTGTTCTTTTAGACACTAAATTAAAATTCGACTTACACATTTATATTACCGTCAATAAGGCTGTGGGTGTTCTGGGTTTTATCAAGCGATGGTGGAAGGAATTTGATGATCCTTATATAACCAAACTACTGTATACTTCTCTTGTCCGACCTATTTTAGAGTACGCATCGTGTCTTTTGTGTCCACAATACCGGAATCACCAGGTCCGCATTGAGTCTGTTCAAAAGAAGTGTTTACTGTTTGCTCTCCGTGGTTTGAATTGGGACTTCTGCTAATAAAGCTTCCATCTCCTGAAAATCATGGAATTATGCTTAATGTTAATTTATACATAAGCTGATTAATGGTGATATTGATTCGCCGTCTTTAATTAGCCAAATCAGTTTTTGTGAACCTCGTAGAACTACTGGAAATTATGTTCCTTTTTATCTTCAGCACTGTAATTTAAACTATCTGTCCTTTGTTGTAACTATAATAATCTACTTAACTTTATCTCCAATGATAACTCACTTAACTCAAACAAAACATCTAGCTAGTAGATAAATTGTTTATGCTTGTAATTTTTTTGTTTCCTGAGCGAGCGAGTCTGCAAATTTTTCCGCGTAACAAGCCAAGCTGAAACTGACATGTACCAAATTTGGTTCAATTTGGATAAAAAATCCTATTTTGGTATACTAAGAGTTGAATCTGATTCGGTCTGTTGTCTGGGAGCTATATGATAAAGTGATCTTATCCTGAACCACTATGATCAGCTGACGTGGAGGCTTATAAAACTCACGGGTAATAAATTTGGTTAAGTTCGATTAAAGTCAATAAATTCTTGGTGCACTTAGAGTTCATTTCGAATCGGTCGGTTATTTGGGAACTATATGATAGAGTGGTCCCACCCGGATCAACTTAGATAAGTGACGTTTAGGCTTCTGAAACTGACATTTACCAAATTTGGGTCAATTTGGATAAAAAGCAACCAATTTGGTGTACTAAGAGTTCATTCGGAATTTGCCGATTATTTGGGAACTATATGATACTGTGGTCCGATCCGGATCAACTTTGGTCAGAAGATGCTGGTTCAATTCGGATAAAAAACAAAAAAAATCCTGGTATACTAAGAGTTAATTTCTAATCGGCTGATTATATGGAAGCAACATGGAATAGTGGTACGATCCGGAGGTTTAGGAATGAAAAACGGTTAATTGTATTATATACAGTGAAATTCTCTTTGCCCGCAATTTTAAAGCAAAGTTTTTCGGGCAGCTAACCGAAGTAGGCTGCTAAGCGAGATAAAATAAAAAGTTTTGTATGCTACTTTAAAATAGATTTTTTAAAGTTGCAGCAAGAAGAAACATCGTTTTATTCGTAACACTCTAACCAAAACACTACTAGAAATGGGCAAATTGATCTCCGAAAAACCTTCTCAACAAGAGGCAGCTAATACAATGATACTGAAAGCAGCAGCATCACCACAACTACAGTAACTAATACTAGTGCCACCAGCAGCACCTCCTACAACATGGCAATTGCTACAATAAGGAGCAGCTGCCCTGGATTAAGCATTAGTAACCAGGAGAGACCTATATCGACATGTCCTCCCGCTATGGCAGCAAAATCTATAAGTGATGTTGCCAAAAGACTACTTGAACTTTTAAAAACGGCGATCGGGGTTGAGAAAAAGTGAAAAGGCTTCTGCCACATATTTTTAACTCGGAAAGCGGCAAATTTGGATAACGTTGTCGTCAAAGCCAATCAAGGGGAAACGGTCAGAATCTTTCCTAATTACAGTGATACTTATAGAGCCATTATGAGCCGTATGGATGAGATTGGTATTTAGTTCCACACATATCAAATGCAGACAGAAAAAGTACACACAATTGTAGTAAGAGACTCACATCATAGCACCCTAAACAATGACATTATCGCCGATCTAAAAAGTTTGGGCTATGAAGTTCTTTACACCCATAACCCAAGTTCAAGGACTAATAAAGGCGAAAAACTTAATATCTTTTTCATTAATATTAAGCCTTGTGCCAAAATTAATTAAATTCACCAAGTAAAGACCCTTTGCCGACAGAAAATGAGGTTTGAAAGACTGCGATAATTCTCTGAAATTGCGCAATATAGTCGACGTGCGGCCACACAGTTAAATACTGCCGCAGACATCCTAATTGTGCCAGGTGTGGTGAAAATCACCAAACCTCACAATGCACAATGCCTACCTTTTTCTATTGTTCTGGAAGCCATTCGTGAGGACCTCTTTTCTTCATTTTTCGCAAAGGGTCATTGAGGCACGCAGCATACATCAGTAAAAGTAGCCACAGGACTGAGTGACGTGGAGTTCAGCGCCATTTACTGCTCTCCAAGTATCAGGATCGTGGGAAGGCACATTATCAACACACTACGTGCTTACGGCTAAAGTTATTTGATTGGTGGTGACTGGAATGCCCGACATTTACTGCGGGGAGACACAATTCACCTCGGGGGCGAGAGCTAGCAGAAGCCATATCTGTCACTGGAGCCAAGATCCTTGCAACTGCCTGGCCAACCCATATGTGCTCAATCATACGCCTTTGCATTAACTTTGCAGTGCATCATGGAATGCCAGATTCTCGAGCAACTATAACTCAAAGCTGGGATTTGGACTCGGATCATTTGTCCTTCATAAGCAGCATTGAGACAGATGGTACTAATGTCAATCCAAGCCCTCGCTTAGTCACCAAGCATACTGACCTGCTTGTCTTTAGGCAACAATTGGAGAGATCGATTCAGCTGAATACTACGCTAAATTCTGGTGAATATATTGAAAAGGCTGTTGGCAACCTCAAAGCCTCCTGTTCCACCGACAGGCAACAGAGTATGTACTAACATAACTAACAAGAGAGTTCAAAGAGCTTTTGACAAGACCCCTGGGATGAAACCGGGCTGCGAAGCAACTACGAAATATCTTAAGAGAACTTCGACGCAACTTTTTTGAGCAAAAGCTGGCTTTATTTGTAGATGATAGATATTAGCTTTGGAACTGCCCTAAGTCCCTTAACAGACAACCGTTTACATAAGTTCCCATTTGGTGTCCTGGCAGCGAACTTGATAGAAACGAAAAAGAGCAGGCCAATTCATTTGCACAGCATATAGAGACTAGGTTCACCCATTGCCAATTCGCCACGATGGAGCAGTATAGAGAGATTGGCAAAGGTTAACACTGTAATGCTGTCTTCATTGATATGCAACAAGCACTCGATAAAGTTTGGCATATTGGCCTACTGAGCAAAATTAAAAAGCTGTTCCCAGCACCATACTTGGAAGAACGGAAGTTTATGGTCAGGGTCAGGAACACCTCCTCGACTCCTTATCATATGAGATCTGGAGTTCCTCAGGGCAGCGTCCTTAGCCCGCTGCTCTACTCAATATATACTGCAGAGTATCATATGGAAGTTCCCAGGAATGTTCTACTTGCTAATTACGCTAATGATATTGCACTGCCTTACAGCTCTAAATGTCACAATGAGGCAGCAGGTTGACTCCAAGAGTACCTTACCACATTAGCTGCCTGATGCAAGAGATGGAATCTGAAGGTCAATCTACAAAAGACCACCAATCCATGCTTCACCTTAAAGGCCTTCATTGACCACACCTCACCTATACAATTGGGAGGCGTAACTCTGGACCCAGCAGCGCAGGCTAAGTACCTCGGTATAACCCTTGACAAACGTGTAACTTTTGGCCCTCACTTGAAAGCCCTGATGTGGTTATACGGAGTGCAGATTTGTGGAATAGCTGCAAAATCGAATTACTTGTGCGTAAAGGTACTACAAAATCGGGCCATGCGTGCAATTACGACCTGAGTCTGCATACAGCGGAGGAGCAGATTGGCAGGCACGCTAAGAAGACATCACAGTATGCTCGCGAGATGCTTACTCCCTGCCAGCCCTCTAAGGAGATTAATAGAATAGGTTTTCCAAAACTATTGAACAACTTTAAGTTCCCCCTCGCAATACGAGAATATTTGCAAGTCCTCATGCGTACAGCTTTTGGGTTGGCCCTATTATTAATTATTATACTTGTATTGTTATGATACTATTTTTGCATTGTACGGATTCAACGCTTAATCTTTTAATACAAATAAAAAAACTTGTCAATATATCTGAATATTATCACATTATATCTACACAAGTGCTTATCAACACCATTGTACTTTTAATTGCTGTTTAACTTAAGCCGCTCTTTCTTTTTTTTATAAAGCTGTTGCTCTCACATACCACTGCTGTGACCGTGGCCCCTGCATAGATATTTCTGTAGGTAGTAAATTTAGTCTAAGTTTGCACTCAGAAGCGCTGGAGTCAGCCTCATAATAAATTGAATATATTACGTGTAACGTCGAAATAAACTATACAGTCCATGCATTTCCCAACAAACATATTTATACAATACATATCAAAACGAGTGTTGAAGTGTTATTTGCATTAAGGCTAAACTATTTTAAAAATTTTGGGTATTTTATGGTGATGAAAAAAGAAGAACTGGGCGGAAAAAAGATCTCGGAACGAAATACTAACTACTTCCTCTTAACAGTACAGAAATTCGCAAATGACACTGAGATGCATTAAACAGAATGTCCCAAATCTCTTTCCACATCGTCAGATTAAAGGTAATATGTTTTCAGGGGAGGATTTTGAGCAAAGTCCACTTAATTTCTGAAAGAAAATCACGAGAGAAAGCAGAAAATACTAGTAGCCTAAGAAATTCCTATAGTTAGTCGGTGCTAGTCGGTTACTTATTCTGCCACGTACATTGCATATGCTGATTCGGCGCTCTGGAGATTCAATGTAAACAGCCGCGTAGCATAATAATAAACTTATGCAGTGACGAAGAGAGGGATAATGTCCTGGTGTAAGTCTTCTCAAAAACAGTTGGGGAACACTTGCCAAGCTCATTTATGCCGAAAAAATAAAATGCATCACTTATAAGTGATCATGGTCCCATCTGCTTTTGACGAAGTAAAAGGTGTTAAAAATAAAATAATTTGTCTACAAAAAGTTACAATTACCGAAGACTCATTATGTCAACTAAAACACAAAATTACTTATTGACAACACAAACAATTTTCCAAAATGTTGTTTAGTTTTTCCCGCTATTTCGATTGTGTACATTTGAATTACGTTGGAAGAAATTTAACTAAATGTCTACGCTTTAAGGGCGTCAGAGTTACATTGAGCTTATTGCTCAATCACATTGAATGAATGCGAAAACTCGTTACAACAAACAGGTAGCGCGGGCAGCTAAATGGAATATTCAAAAGGAAAATCCAAATATCCATGTACCCGATAGGGAGCACAAAATCGAAATGGGCTTAAGCGAAATGCAGTTAAATGAAAAGAAGTAGAGTAAATTTGTATTTTTTTTTTTTTTTTTTTCATATTTATATATGTGTTTATTACTTTACAAAGATATATAGTTTCCTGTTACTATTATTAACAACTTATACTATAGTGGATACGTTATTTTCAACAAGATATATGTACAAACAAATGTACATACTTAAACCTAGATAATAGGGTAACTGGATGGCAAAAGGGGAAGATTAAAGGGTTCTGTGGGACAGGTCGGTTGGGTGGACTCTCTTGGGCCTCCTTCTCATTCTTACTCCGTGGATACGTCTACTTCTTAGGAGCCTTTGCGCCAGCTGGTTAGGGTAATGTGCGAGTTTGTCTAGATATGCAGAAGCTTGGCGATTGATCACATCTCCGATCCTCGGTACATGGAGTTCTTTGTGGATATCGCTTTTGCGTATGTACCATGCCGCACCAGAAATTCTGCGCAAGAATTGGGACTGCACAACACGTATTTTATTAAGGTTCGACTTAGCCGCTATGCCGTATACCTGAATACCATATCTCCAAATGGGTGCCAGAATGACTTTGTAAATGAGCGTCTTGTTGGTTACTGACAGTTTATTCCTGGCATTAAGAAGCCAAGCCAAACTGCTCGCCTTTGTCTTCAGACGCTTAACTACATCATTTATATGGCGCTGGAAGTTTAGTCGCTTGTCCAGAGTGACTCCAAGATATTTGTGAGCTTCCTTCTGCTCTAACAGTTGACCATGTAAAAATACCCCAGGAGAGGTTTGCGCTCTGAGAGTGTATGTGTAAATTTGTATTGTATTCATAAAGTACTAGACTTCTGTCAGAAAGCGAATTTCACTGTATAAGTAAAGCTTAAATTCTATGCAATACTATTGTCGGCGGTCTGCGAAGATGAAGAGGCAATTTTAACGATTTAAGGGGTTACGGTGATTTTATGGTGGTTATGGGTATGGCAATGGTTTTATTCTGAATAAATGCACAGATTAGGTTAAGCTTAATATGAAAGACCGGATTCTTACTGCTGTCTTTTTTTCAACTTCGTCCAATTCGACATATGTGACTCCAATTTTCAACAAAAGGCGGCAAGAAACTTAACTTAGTGTGCCCCTTCATTTATACATTCAGGATAAATAAAATACTAACGACACCTTACGAATTGGTGAAGCAGCAGCATTCACCAAATCCAAAACGGCCAACTTGGAGACGGGACGCATTAGCACCATATCACCGTGGCGTATCGGCGTATCATTCTCGTTCTCGTTCTCTCATTCTCATTCATGTATCGTCCTTGCATGCAGGCAAAAAAGGCGACCGCTTCTCCTTGCGACATCCAATAATCCCTATCAGTGGTCCAAAATAGTTCAGAGCTAAATACTTGAACGGCCATCCGGTCGTTTCCAGTCGGTTCTGCAGCAAAGGTGCCATTATAAGTGGCGCTGGCTTAGCAGCTTACACACGCTGCATCCAGATATCTTGGTTATCGAGAACTACTTTCGGATCTCACATATGTTGGCATCTACATATTGATACCTCATCTGCACATGGTAGTGATGTACAATCATCTCAGTTAGCATATGCCGGTGTGACAGTATGCTAGGCCGCCTTTCACTGTATGGCATGCACATGGCGGAAGGGTGTCGATCCCCGATGTCGCTTGCTTTTTCAACTGTTTCAGTGATGTACGTCACATCTCTGTCCACGACACCGTGAACCGTAGAACCAATGCAGTTGTCCTCACCAATCGGTTGTAGGTCGAGAATCTCTAAAAAGAAATGAAACCAGAGCAAACTCACTTTGCATCTCTTCTTCATCCTCATGGGGTGGCCAGCATTCATTGCCTCGCGCAGTCTGCGGCCAGCAGCTTTCAGGCGGCCGCAAGAAATCTGGTCCGCTTAGCCACCGTGACCCTTGGCTGAGGGCCCCGTGGCTCTGCGACATTGTTGCATCATCTGCTGCACTATCGGCAGTAGGTACAAATCTCCATTGGGTGACCTTTGTGGACTCCAAAATCTCCGCCACCAGATCGCTAACAAACTTCTTGTAGCGTCGGTGGGTGCTGGCTATTCATCGCAGCACTGTTTTGGAGTGCGTCCAGAGTACGTGAGATCATTGACGTTCGCTACACTGTGCGAGAATTTGACAGTGTCCAGTACTCAATGCGGCTGTCTGCAGCCCCAATCGTTGGACTGACATAGTGCTCATTGAGGCACACTTTGTCTTCACACATACAAAGTATACTCACACTTCCATCTTCGTAGGTGACCCTCTAGTAGGCCACAGCAGCAAACGTGGATTGTCTTCAAAAACGTGCACTTGTACTGCCCGCATAACTCCTGAACGAAAGTAATGGCGTGGACTTCAGAACTTTCCCACATTGATCATCTCTTGGCCATTCATCCACCTCTGATAGGCACCAGCGTCCAGTAGTGGTTCATTCCATTGAGATGAAGCGGAGACGCTTCCTTCTGCCTGCTACGTACATTTGCATGAATACAATATACTCGTTTACTCTACTAGAGTACGAGTATAATAACAAAATAGGCAAGTATTAATGCAATAGTTGAAATCCGCAGCATTTTTAATATTCCACATACTAAAAAGTATGCAACCCTTTTTTGATTTTATGTTGTTATGTGTGCACCCCTCACTATCATACAAAATTGTTTTTTTTTCACGATTTTGTCTACAAATACTATCCGATCATAATAAAGTCTGGCAAACCGGTAGATTATGTGATTGTACATATATAAATCGAATTTCAACTAAATCTGTAAAAATTGTGGGATATAAAAAGTTTATATCGACTTGGGCGGGCGGGAGGTGCGTGCCAACATTATAAAGCAAACTTGATCTGACGCCTCACTAGGGGAGTCTACATACTACATTTTTTGACTCTAGCTTTTATAGTCTTCGAGATCTCGGTGTACACACAGACGGACTCGGCTGTTGCTCCTCATCAAGAATATATATAGTTTTTGGAGTCGGAAACGCTTCTTTTTGCGTGTTACATACATGGCACGAATGCAATATATTCGTTTACTCTACTATAGTAGAGTCTCTATCTCTTATAGTTTGCAAAGACCTAATATGTATTGTGTCAAATACTATCAAAGTATTCACAGCAAAGCGCTTCATTAATGCTGTTATATGTATACACTTTCTGGTTTTCGTTTTCGTTTAGACGAATTCATGTGTTATTTAATACAAACTGAAATAAAGTAATTTAATTTACAAATGAGAAGCTTAAACCAGATTATGGGCCCATTTGACGCCATTGCTTCGAAGGTCAATTGTGAATACGTATGTGTAAATATATGTGAACAGACTCAATGCGATCAAGGCAACAGGTTAACGATGCGTATTCCAAAACCAGAGAAATCCAGAATAGCTTTATTGGCGGTAATTGATATATATATAAGATATATATCATTCAGAAGCTACAAAGTCTGGATCGGTATGCTGCGACAAAACAACATGACATTGCATTTATAACAGTTCAGATTTATCACTTGACCTAGTACGATTGAAAAGCATTAAGGTCTTCTTGAAGCCTAACATTGGAGGAAGAGTCGTTAAAGGAAAAGTCCTTGTATGTCATAATAAAATTCTAATAAATTAGTGGTAGCAGACTTACGATTCATAAAAATATGCTGAGAAGATAAAATTATAGAACCACAAGAATGTTGTAACTATGAAGCTAAGATTTTTTCAAAAATGGATGGTTTTGACATGCCCTATAATTGTGGACATGCCTATTTTTATGGAAAGGAATGATAAACTACTGCTTATAGAAGAAGAGAAAGACGAATTAAAAGATAGATAAAAAAGCTTCCATATCGACTTGCATAACGCATCAGCCCAGAATCTGAGAATACATCCAGGAACACTATCATGACCAAGAAAAATGTTTGGCTTAATAGACTTAAGTTCATTTAGCAAATAAGCCTTCAGTAATTAGGCTAGGTGGAATGTTATTGGACCTGTGTAGGCTATAAGGTTATATCTGTTCAGACCGATACTTAAGAGACGCATTAGTTGTTTGAAAAAATTCTGCAAACAAATCTACGATATCCTGTTTTTCCTTTAGTGTTTATTTAGGATAAAGATGCAGGAAGGAAAGATGATTTTCGTTTTAAATTGGCAAAGATATAAAATTGCTTAGAGTCGTGAGAAAATTTGAACCTACAGCGAAGCTACAAAACTAATAGTACTCGGAATTAAACATAGTGAACCTTGAACGAGCAGCAATATAGCGCAAGTACTCAGGACTTTCCAGAGTTTTTTAACTTCATGTGGAGTAAACCAAGGCTGCGTATTAAACCTAACTGGAATATTGAGCGGAACAAAATTTTTAAAAATAAAATGAAGAATTTAGTAAAAGAAGTCTACCACACTGTCTATATCCGCACAATAGTATAAATACGACCAGTCGGCTTGAAGGATGAATTTATGCAGACTAACGAAATCAGCCTTTTTAAATTAATATCTTCTAGCAAACGTGTTAGCAGATGCAGCCACAGCAGGAATAGGAATATCTATAGTAACGTGTAATGAGGGATGAAACTGGTCTTCATGAAGCAAAAGTGGATTGACTCTTGAGACGACTGAAATGGAAGGGTCAGAAACTAATATCAAATAAAGCAGGTGAATCAATGAGTTTGCTACAAAATAATTTGTGATAAGGACAATTCTAGTAGGCCGTCAACAAATTCGTGTTGTCTTGAAGGTATCAAGCCGGCTAAGTCGGTAGCAGAGGACCATGATGTATCACTAATGTTGACGTCACCAAGTCCATGTTAACAGAAATTTCGGAACGTGGAGGAATGTAAGGGACAGTGATAAAGAGAAAAAGCAATTTAGAGATATTTAGTACTTATAAATTCAATTTCATTAGGAAAATTAAGAGGAATTGGTCCTGATGAAAGACCAGAATCAACAGCAAACAGTACACTAGCACCCTGGCGGGATGCACGATTAAATCTATAAGCTGTATAATTATTAGGAAAAATTGTTGAGTCCAAAATAAAGGGCTTTAACCAAGTTCCAGTATTAGAGTCGAGCTAAGAAAACTTTGAATTGAGGTCTCTTACAATTTGGTACTCAGAAAGATATAAAACTTTTTTTTTTTTTTTTTTTTTTAAACTGAAATAAAGGTACAGATTGTACGGCAGCAGGGAGTCTAGACGGTATCCCATTTCTAGTTCTGACTAAAAACTGCGTTATGACTAGGTGCTCAGGCCAGAATTTTTTTAGACAGATTGTGTCAAAGCAGTCGTCTGAAACACCTATCCTAAAAGAAGCTATATTACGCTTGACATTATATCTAGTTTTATAATGGATATAGGATAAAAAAAATGCACATGTAGAAGAGATGAAACATCAGCAGAAACGTAGCAGTAGAAGGGTCAGAAAGATTCAGAAATGTTGACAGGGGAGTCGTTTACAGTACGGTAGTCGCAAGCAGGATCATATCATCTTCATCATCGACTGATTAGAGTCAATCATCTACGAAGGTGTTATTGCAGATTGCGTTCACTGTCTCCGGGTGCGTCATCTCAAAGCGTTTCAAATTACGGTTCTTTACGTAATTACCTACAGCTGGCAAGTACTAAGCTCCAAATTTCATGGCTTGAATCACATATATTTTTGGCGGCCGTCATGATTCTCCATCGCGCCAAATTAATTTTTGCACAGCTTGATCTTCTGGGCACACATGGACCTGATGAAAGGTCTCTCGTATGTCACCTGTTATGGCTACAGAGCGTTCCCAGAAGCGTGTGAGTATGCCCACCAAGGATGCCACTGCATCAGGTCCATTCAGGCAAACGTCATCGAATTTAGCCGCCGTGTCCTATACAAAACGAAGTTTTGTCTTGTTCGTGCCGCTGGTATTTGGAGAGTATGGTAAGACCATGGTGGCGCACATCGTGATTCCAAAAAAGGTGTCGAAATCTGCCAACTTACCGCCATTTGGTCAGAGACTGGTGTCGACCCTATTCCAGCTTCAGATCAGTGGGCAACTTTTCCACCAGTTCGCATAGTGGTGCTGGATCGTACTCTAGTAGAGTATATTGTTTTAGTATAAATGTGTAACAGGCAAAAGGAATCTTTTCCGACCCCATAAAGTATATATATTCTTGATCAGCATCAACAGCCTGGGCGATTTTGCCGTGTCTGTCCGTATGAACACCTCGATCTCGCAGACTATAAGACCTAGAGTCACCAAATTTAGTATGTAGACTCGCTTAAGTTTGTTTTAAAATTTTGGCAAGCTCCCTCATTGACGCCCCACTAATAGAGTCTAAGTACCAAATTTCTTCAACCTCCGATCGCATTCCTTCGTTTCTGCAACGCTCGTGGAGAATGTCACCTGGTCCCCATTAATCAGAATTTCAGATGGGATCTCACCTCGCAGTCGTAATCAATTGCATAGAGCGCTCATGCTTCTTCGACCGCAACGGCACCACGGATGCATTCACGCCGCTGGACTCTATCTCGTACGTCTTGCATCGGCTTATGTGCAATATTCTTGGCACCATTAAGCTTTCATCATCGTGACGTCCATTCATAAGCCATCCAAGTCAGCTGCGCAACGCGAGGATGTCATCTCCATCCAGTGGGCCTAAGCATCACTGTACGGAGTAATAGGGAGTCCTTCAAATGACTGTGTCTTCGTAGCAGCTTTCCATTATCAGACTGTACAGGTAGGTCTAATTGTGCCACCGAACGAAAGCTCTTCATTGTATGTTGTCTTTCTCCTTGAACCCTTGCCGATATCTTCAGGCAAACCGTCTTAGAATTTGGCTCGGTCTGAGTCACGTCTCCTCTCCTTCTCAGACAAAGTTTTCCTTCTGGGTCGTCTAGTTCCAGCTCGTCCGCCAGCGACTGTTCCATTAGCGTGCATGCGGCGCCTTTCTCAATCAAGACATAAGGGTGCACATGCTGTACCCCTACATGGGGTATGATTGGGACGTAGCAAAACAAAGCCTTGGACACGACTTTGTCATGGAAAAGAACTGCAGGTTCGTTGGATTGGCCTTTTTCAATACCATTGTTTGGTATTGTATTGCCGTATAGCAGGACGCATAAATCAGCAGAAACAGAGCCCATCGATTGCCTGTCCTCAGAGCCTTCAACTGACTGTTTGAAAAAAGGGGGCCTTTCTGGTTAATCAGCAGGATGATGCAGGTATATGATGCACTCACACTCGTTCCTTTGCTGTCTTGTTCGTGCCGCTGGTATGTGGTGAGTTTGGTAAGACCATGGTGGCGCACATGGCGATTCCAAAAAAGTTGTCGAAATCTGCCAAATTCGCGCCATTTCCTGATGTCGACCCCATTCCAGCTTTAGATCAGTGGGCAACTTTTCCACCAGTTCGCATAGTAGTGCTGGGTCATGGAGGTAGTCGCTTAGGCCAATGGCTGCTATCGTGGTGCAATAGTTCTGAACGGAGAACGGCAAGCTGACAATAAAGTTCAAATCGTTTGGCCGAACAGCTGGTTCCTCCCTGAAGGCACGCTGCAGGCTAGTGCTCATGCCATGCCATGCGTTTCGTAGGAGCGGTTGAAACTGCAGTATTGGCAAGAAACAGCAGACTCGTGGCGCCGCTTCGCTTCTCGAGTACTGCGTCTCAGTACCGTTGAAAATCCGGTCGTCGAATTGCTGCTGGTTACTTGTGTCATTACTGCCAATGGCTGGAGTAGTCTGCATCTTAAGTGTAGAAGTAGACGTAGATTCTGCCGGCGCTGCATTTCCATTTGCGTGTCCCCGTGGCTGTGTAGTTTCATTCAACTAGCCCGCAGCCCATGCCAATATCCTGCCTCTTACAGGCTGCCCACCTTCAGGTGCCTTTTCGTTGGTCAGTTCTATTTTCTCCATCTTGTGGGTATGTAAATCTCACGTCTGTTCCTGAGCGTCTCAATCAGGGTTTTAGGTTATGTAATTGTCTCACGCTGTCTACGCGAACACACCCTCATATTTGACTAGTCGTCTGCTAGCCTTCTAATAACTGCTTCTGGTCTGGCCTCCGTTGTTGGCGCGTGTAGACGTGCTGGAGGCAAACACCCACTTCGAGCAGTAATACAATACAATACAAACACTTTTTGATTTTCACTGTTTGGTTTTCACTGTTCGTTATAATAGCTGAAACCTTTATTCAATTTGATTTGCATAATTAGTTTATCTTAATTATCTACTTACACTTGTGCTCTGCCCATGTCTTAGTTCACACACTGGTCTCAAGACATTAACGTGGCAAGCCAGTAGCACAAGCTAACAGCGTCCAGCTGCAGATTGAAATCTGTATGGTCGCAAATTAGTGCGAGTGACAGGCCCCATTCGGTCTGATATTCAAGAGATAAACAAGAAAATAGCAACTACCGTTACAAATTCCCAGGCAGTGCAGGGTCGGTTCGCGACCATAATTATATATTGGCGCGCAAGTTTAAGCTTTATTTGCGCTGCCACCACCTTAATAACAACTAAATATAAGTCTGCTATTAGTTTTTATGATTTTCTTAGAGGTGAGGCGAGAATTGTTTTATCTTTACTCAAAAGTTCACCACCGATTTAAAGCTAATAAAATCATTACTTTTGTATACCTTTTTTATATTTTTTTCGATATTGATTACAATAGGTTACAGCCCAATGACAGCAATTGCTTACAAACCCATGACTTATGTCTGAATTTCAAAACCACATTAGGCAGATTTCCTAAAATGACATTATTTCAAAAATGCCTGAAAGGACCCCAATTTAGTGTAAATGCATGCATATGCATGCAAATTAAAACAAGTAAGAACGCTACAGTCGATATTCCGACTATGAGATACTCGTACTCAGCATTTTTCAATATTCTACACACTCAAAAGTATTCGATCTTAACAAAACTCATCAAATCGGTGGATTATGTGCTTATACATATACAAATTTGTGGAAGATATAAGGTTTTGCCCTTTGCGGGGGCGGCAGGGGGCAAAATTTAAAAAACAAAGTTGATCTGACGCCCCACAAGGGGAGTCTACATACCAAATTGGGTCTCTCTAGCTCTTATAGTCTCCGAGATCTAGGTTTTCATACGGACGGACAGGGCTAGATCGACTCGGCTGTTGATGCTGATTAAGAATATATATACTCTATGGGGTTGGAGATGCTTCTTTCTGCCTGTTACATACATTTGCACAAATACTCGTTTACTCTACTAGAGTTCGAGTATAAAAAATATACTGAAGCAGAAACTAAATTTTTTAAATAAAAAAATGCCCAAGCTAATGATTTAAATATTAAAATGTGGCTTTCAGGTAGTGTTAAGCCTATGTCATTATCGTGTAATAGTAACAAATTCAAGGCTTTTAAAAACACTAGATATAAAAATGATCAAAAAACTTAATCATAACAAATGTTTAATTCGCGTTTTCTCATATGGGGTCCTATATTTATCAGAAAAAGAGAGTTTTAAGCCAGAAGCAATCTGGCTGAGCAGATACGAACAACTGAAGCCGTGCTCCGTACAATTTTAAGGAACTCAAGACCTCAAGACCTCCACGTTGGCTTTATACAATTGAATGAAGCATTCTCCACACTTACATCCAATTTCAATTGGAGTTGCCAAAGACAAAGAGAGATGATTTAGGTATGTTTAGTCGGCATTTATACTATTGTGACCCTATCTCTACAGTGCTCGAAACTTTTGAGCATACTATATCCTGGCCAAAACCAAAATGGAAAAATTCAGGTTTAATTTCACGCGGAGTATAGTTTCTTTTAAAATAGGTGTTCCGGACTGTTGTTTACCGTTTTAATTTATTTGTTTTAATTTGTCAAAAAAGTTTTGGCCTCAGCAGCTAGTCGTGTAAGAGGCCCTAAATCTAAACTGAACTTTATACCAGGGACAGTAAAAAATGATTCTTTGACTTTTTTACAGTCTAAAAAATCATTGACTTAGAGTATACCAGAAATATCCCAATGTGGTATTTTAAAGATCACCAATGAATTTCCGCCATGATTTAAAACTTTAACTAATAATTAAACTACAACAATAATCATTATTTATGAAAAAAAATAAATAAAACTCATAAAATTATGATTATATTTTAAGTTTTTTTTTGTATATTCACGATATATTCACGACTTACAATTAAAAATATGCCGAATTAAAGTAGCTTTTCAAGTGCGCTAGATTCATGATTTTCTTATTTCAAAGTTATTTTGTTGCAAAAGTACAGCTTTAAATATATATATATATATATATATATATATATATATATATATATATATATATATATATATATATATATATATATATATATATATATATATATATATATATATATATATATATATAGTTATATATATAGTTTATAAACAGTATTATACATTGGCTATGAGGAAGCCTAAAGCCCTTAATATTCGGTTGTGACAGTCTCAAGTGAAGATCACAACTGCAAAAGCAACTCTAAAAACTTGAAAAATACTCGATTTTTCAAAATTCTTTAAAAAAAAGGTTATGACAAAAAAAAAATGTGTTGGCCCCCATATGTACCAGAAAAAGGGATAGAGAACCCAGATGTAATTTGGCTGCTACCTAGTGTAATCTATATATTGACTGACTTTGCAACAACACACTGGTCAAACGAAAATAGGTAGGAGGCTGAAATCTTCACACATATTAGGTTTTAAGAGGAAAGCTCATATTTTGTAATAGCCAAGCTGCAAAAGTGTTAAAATCACGTTCAGGGGCTGCACGGCACACTGTCCTTCATAGGCGCCTAAGCTATTTGACGGGGTGCCATGAAATTTGTACAGTATACATTCTAACATTGACAAGGGGAAAATCAAGTGCTTCATATAGTTTGGGAATATATAGCCGATATTAAAAATTCGTTAGATCTTTGCACCCTATTAATGAGATCGAAAGAAATAAGTATAGTTGCATTTTCTTGGAAAACAAAAATGTGTTTATTCGGAATGAATCTGCTTTATAAGGAGAAATGGATATAGTTGCCTGATCCGTTCAGTTTTTATACAAACGCCTCAAAATTTGGACAATTTGCAATGACAAATACAAAAATTTTGTTATGGAAAAAATAAAGTGGGTTTGTATAGCAGCTAATCTAAAAAGTTGGCCTGGCAAATAGCGTTGATAAACTTGATCAGCGTACATATGTATAGAAAATGAATACCTAAATTTTAAGCTTATATCTTATATATATTCTATGGGGCAAAAGGAAGCGTTTCCGACTCCATAAAGTGCATATATTCTTGATCAGCATCAATAGCCAAGACAATATAGCCGTGTCCGACTATCCATGCGTATGAACACCTAGATGTGCGAGACTATAGGAGCTGGTATGTAGACTCCAATAATGTTTTGTCAGATCAAGTTTATTTTACTATTTTGCCACGCCCCCTACCGTCTCCACAAATTGATAAAAACCGAATATCTCCCACATGTGTCCAAAGCATTTTGTTGAAACTCGGCTTATATATGTATAAGCACATAAACTACCGATTTGCCGAATTTCGTTAAGATCGGATTATAATTGTAAACAAAAGAAAATGAACATGTTGTACGAAAGGAAAGGCAGTTTGCAACGCAGAGAAGGTAGAGTTTTTGACTATATAAAGTATATATATTCTTAATCAGTATGACAAGGGGAATCGAAAGCCCGTCCGTCCGTCTGTTTCAACAAAAAAATCTCAGAAGTCCTAAAAGCTACAGATTTTTACCAGATGCCTCCTTTATCTGCAGCCTGGTTTAGTTCGAGTTTTATCTAGATCGGACAGCTATATCATATAGCTCCTATATAACCGATTGTTCCGAAATTAACACTTAGGAGCATAACTTTTCTGTTTTTCATTTAAATCAAACCAATCTCGGTTTGTATCAATTTGAATAGACACGTCCACTGGCCTGATCTGATCAATATCGGACAATTATATCATATAGCTCCCATATAACCGATTGTTCCGGAATGAACAGTTACCTGCATAACTTTTCTCTTTTTCATCCAAATCAAATCAAATGAATCCACTAGAGGAGACCCCACGTTCACTGGCCTGTCTTGATCTAGATCGGAGAACTATATCATATAGCTCCCGTATAACCAATTGTTCTGGAATGAACACTTCATAAATTTTCTGTTTTTAATACAATCTCCACCCAAATTAAAGGAGATTGCGAAGCTGAAGAAGACCTGACCCAACGACTGCGAGGGTCACCTCACCTGTGCAGCCAGCAACGGTGCCCCACAATAGAAGAAGCAGCCAGCACCAGCACCGTCTGGTGAATCACGCCAGACCACGGATAAGTGAGCCAACAGCGCTCCCAAGAGCGCACATCATAATAATTTTGTTTAATTGCACTGCGATGCATACACAAAATATTAATATAAAAACTAATATACAATTGAGCGACATAAAAGTTACACGATTAGAGTTTGGCCTGAAAACCACACACAAACATAGGCAGGAAAATATGTAAACAAAAGTAAAATTAAAATAAAACAATTTTAGATTTAAACTAATATATTAAACCCAATTTAAATTTTTAAATTCATACAGACATGAATGAATAACAACAGAATTGGCAAATCTTTGAAAATTTCGAATAATTTAAAAATACTAAATATATAATAAATATATCACCCCCAAAAATGGGTTTAAGAGATACAAAAACAGTGAACTAACTACTATAACAACGTTATTGATCATAATAGTCATAATAATCTATTGTTCAAAACTTACAAAGTACACAGTAAGTGTTTGAAAGAGAAAAATTTAAGCAAGGCGAATGATCTAGATAAGATCTAAATGAAAAAAATAAAATAATTATAATCAATGTTATAAGAAAATATTGCAATGTGAAAGATTAAAAGTAAAATTAGAAAAATTTGTATTTTAATAATACATCATTTAAGAATAACTATGGCATTATGAGATCAGGAGTAAGAAAACTATGCACACAGATATAAGAAATATACATGAGTTCAAGACTTGATCGAGAAGATCATGAAACGTCTTATCAAGCAGTTAAATATTAGATATGGAATGGCAACAGATACATGCCATATTACAAGACATTAAGAAAAAATTCGATAAATCTTATAAATGTCTCTCACAAAATAGAAATATACTTACTGACACTATCAGCAAACATGCAAAGATATTAGTAGAGTGTTTTAATGAAGCACGAACACTAATACATAGCAACAGGGCAAAGCTAAATCAATCACACTGGCCATTAGTATCGAAATTATTGTTCAAACTTCGATCAACTTTATTATCAGTCCAAAAGAGGTATAATCTAGATATATCGATACCGACAATCTTAAATACCCCTTTGACAGTTAGATCTAGTAAAGAACTAAATAAAGACGAGGAAGATATAGATTCAACAGAGAAATACGAATCAGAAATTAATACTGACCCAAAATTCAAAGAAAAAGATCTACAAGATCTAACTATACTTGCGGTAATAAAGTTACCCGAAATAGCAGAAAATAATTATTGGTCAGACTCCGACACGATCTCCAGCGTTGTTGAACAAAAATTAGTAATCATGGAGCAAACCAATATTGAATTTATAAACACTGCATCAAAGATTATTCCGGACTTCAGCGGTAAAACTGAAAACCTACGTAGTTTTATAAATGCATTGGAAATTATAAAAGCAATAGAGGGCGCACATGAAATCTTAGCTGTGTCTTTAATAAAAACAAAACTAAAAGGACCGAATATCACCAGATCAAATAATCACCAGACTCAAAGCTAACGTAAAAGGTGAGTCAATTGACAATATATCTGCAAGATTATTGAAACTTTCGCAGAAAAACAAGACACCTAACGTCTATACTCAGGAAATAGAAAATTAGCTGTCTCTAAAAGGAGCATATATTGAAAGAGAATATACCCCAGAACACGCTAAATCATTAAGTACCAAACAGGCTGTATCAGCAATGAAGAAAAATTGCCTAAATGAAGATGTTAAGACAGTTATGCGTTCTCGTCTATTCAACAATATGGACGAAGCAATTGCTGCATTCATTGGTTCATCCAATGATATCACAGAAGAAACTTATACTATTACTCACAGCGCGGTAGTGGTAAGTATATAGGCCACCGGTGTAATAATATTAGTTATAACAATACCAACTCTAGAGGCGGCTCAAATAGAGACAATAGAACTAACAATCATGAACGAGTTACACAAGGTAATTCGGAAAACGCTCAAACCCCCTTAAGCTACCAAACATAAAAGTTGTTAATGTAAAAGTAAGTCTCTATAAGACTCTAAGTCTCTCTAAAAATAATAATAAGCCATTAACATTACTAGTAGATACTGGAGCTAACATACCAATTCTAAAAGATAATAGCTTATGGTCTGAAATCAATCACGACTTCAAAACAAATATAACAGGAATTGGTAGGAGAAACAATACAATCAATTGGACTAGCTACAATTGATGTAATTCTTTGATTATTTCATAATCAGTCACGACATCCAAATAGTTCATAATGAATCTCCCGTACCATGTGACGAAATTCTGGGACTTGACTTCATTCGAAAATTCAATTGAACTAATACTAAATCCGCAAACACTTAAATACCAAATACATGTGCCACTATTACACAATGAAATTGACAATTCAATATTATTACCAGCAAGGTCAGAAGTAATGAGAAAAACCACACTTCAGACAAATGAAGATACTGCGCATTAATACCAAATGAGGAAATTCATCCTGGGGTATTAATAGCTAACAGCATCGTAACAAGTAATAGTGCAATAGTTCGTATTTTGAATACAACAAGTGAAAACATAAATATCAAAAATCCAAACATTAAATTCGAATCAATAGAAAATTACGAAATTAAATCATTTAGTAACAACAAGATCAATAGAACAAATAAAGTCTTCAATAAATTAAAGTTCCCAGACCATGTAAAAATAGAACTTACTGAATTATGTTCAAAATACAGTGACATATTTGGTTTAGAATCAGAATCAATTTCAAGTAATAACTTTTATAAGCAAAAATTAAGGTAAGCTGGCAAAACCCCAGTATACATAAAAAACTATAGAAATGCAGAAACAGAAAACCCAGAAATATATAGACAGGTAGAACAATTGATAAAAGATATCTGAATATAATAGCCCACTACTCTTAGTTCCTAAGAAATCACTCTCAAATTCGAAAAAAATTTATTATTGGTTGTTCCGAACAGCACATTTTCAAAAATCTTAAGACTATATTTGAACTTACGACTATACGACTATATTACTATATACGACTTACGACTTACGACTATATTTGAACCCAGAGAAATGTTCATTCTTGGCCAGAAGTGTACTAACCATGGCATCCTCCCGGATGATAAAAAGTATGATGTAATTAAAAACAGATGCTGATAGTGCAATACTCACGTCATTTGACAAGACTGTGCAAGAAAAATGTCCAATTTAAATGGGCTAAAGAATGTGATAAATCATTTGAATATCTTAAAAATGCATTAATGAAACCAACATTATTGCAATACCCTAATTTTAGCAAAGAATTTTGCATGACCACAGATGCGAGTAAACATGCATGTGGTGCAGTACTATCACAACACTGCAACGGTGCGCAACTACCAATTGCATATGCATCGAGATCCTTCACGCAGGGAGAAAGTAATAAATCGACTACAGAATAGGAATTAGCAGCAATACACTGGCTAATAAAACATTTCAGACCCGATATCTATGGAAGGCATTTCTTAGTAAAAACATCATATACCACTACTATATTTATTTTCAATGAAGAATCCTACTTCAAAGCTGACAAGAATGAGATTAGACTTAGAAGAGTATCATTTTACAGTTGAATACCTCGAGGGGAAGGACAACTACGTTGCGGATGCATTAATGTAGAACACTTAATGTAAAATGTAGAAGACAATATAAATTTGGTTTTTTTTTTTTGCAGGTTTCTTTATTTACAATCTGTCCCATGTGTGGACAATCTGTAAATTGTGTGGAATTTACATTATCAATTACAGTACATTAACTTGTGTCGTGTTGTTGAGAAGGGGTGATAATTAGGTGACGGGGTGAGGTGGTGAGGGGCTGAGGGGATGAGGGGAGTTCAGCGTCCACGATGCGGCAGATCCAGCGGGTGGTGCCTTTTGAGTCTCCGGATGGTGGTGCTGTTTTCCAAGGGAAAGACCTTTGGGAAAAGTGGGCTTCGGACATGAGGAGGATGTCGACATGTTTGGTCTTGATATAGTGCTCGACCTCGGGTCTGCTCTTCCACAGACCGTTTGCATTCTTAATATAAATAAACAGAAATATATTGATGGTCCAAACAAGATCATCGAAAAGACAGGAAAACAGCTGCGGTGATGAAAAAATTAAAATGCATGATAAAATATATGAGCCCAATGTCTACGAAGTCGTTAGCAATAGCGACGTAAAGAAATTTGTGAAAATAGAAATGAATAATTTCAAATGTTTACTCAAAAGAGGAAAGCAGATTAATTCACAATTTACAGTTAAAGATTTCAATTCTAATCAAAATTTCGATTTAGGTACATTTTTTTAAAGGCTTATATCAGAAGCCGGGATACACAAAATCAGATGTCACCAAGTGAACAAATTATTGAATTTGTCGCTCTAAATGAATTTAAATATAAGGGCAATAAACATTTACTGGATATATAAATAGCACTATTACAAAAGGTGACACAAGTAGACAAAAATGACAAAATTCAAATTAATGCAATTCTTTTAAGATAACATAACGACAATAGAAGGAGAGAAGGAGACCATACAGGGATTACGCGTACTCTCTCAAAAATAAAAAAACTACTATTGGCCCAAAATGACACAAGCCATAAAAATTACATAAAGACGTGTTTGGACCGTCAAAGAGAAAACTACAACACTTACAAAAGCCTAGTGATTATAACCAACACCCCAAACACAGCTTATGACACCGTTTTAATTGATACCATTGGTACATGACCTCGAACGGACAATGTCAATGAATATGCAATAACTATAATATGCGACCTTGCAAAATGTCTAGTCGCAATTCCAGTAAAAGCGCAAAAACAGTAGCCAAAGCAATATTTTAATCGTTTATACTAAAGTACGGTTCTATGAAGACTTTCATAACAGACATGGGTACTGAGTATAAAATTTCACTCATTAATGACTTGATGGTGGCTTGATAGTGGCTGGGTGCTCTCATGCAAATTGTTTTTTTTTACGTGTTTGTCTACAATTATTATCCGATGTTAACAAAATTCTGCAAATCGGTAGATTATGTGTTTTTGCATATATTAACCGAGTTTCAACTAAATGCGTACAGGTTTTTGGCTTGCCTATTTATTGAAGTATACATAGTCGGAATTTCGACTATGGCGTTCTTACTTGTTGATTTTGCTAACGTCTTTTTTGTGTTTAGAGTAACGCTGTTGCTTATGCTGGTAATGAATATCCAAATATTTACACAGTTACGTTTTCCTTAAACTTATTATCAAGTAATAAGTAAGTATATAAGTAATTCAGTTTTTACAATTATACATTCAATTCCAATGAAAAACCAAAAAAGGTATGAAATAAACACACTAAAATTATCGAATGATTGTATGAGGGACACCCTAAAAAATAGACGTGGCAAAAAAATAGAAGAAACTTGATATGAGTAAATATTTATGGAAAATTAAAATGCATTTTAAGATTATATCCCTTGTAATTTCCAAGATCTAGGGTCGCAAACGCTTGCTTTTGCCGGTTATATAAATTTGCACGAATACAGTATACTAGTTTACTGTACTAGAGTACGAGTATAAAATGGCATACTTTTGCGTCTTTCGAATATTAAATAGTTGCTCAGAACGAGTATCTTATAGTCGAGGTATCGACTATAGAGCTCTTACTTGTTATTTCATCAATCGTTGCAAATGTCGGTCCTTTCGTAGCCTTTTTAGATTTTAGAACAGGAAAAGGTCGCAGGAGCCAAATCCGGTGGCTAAGGCATGATTGTTGTGCGACGGTTCTTCTGATAAAAATTAAGAAGATTGGGATCAAGCTTCGAAAAAATTACATGTCTTATGTGCCATCTTCCTCAGCAACTTCTCTTATCGTAATTCGACGATTTTCAAAAACAATTTTCTTCACAGCTTCATCGATATCTTCTGTTGTTAAAAATTTCTTTAACTAAGAGCAGACACTTCGTTCGCCACTGTAAACATATTAAGTGTTTCAGAGCACTTGATTCCATTTTCCGTACAAAATTTGATGCAAATTTTCATGCGTAGAATTATAACGCGAAAGAAACCGAAATATTTGTATGAAAAACTCTCGATTACAACGCCAAGAAAGACAAATAAGGTAGTTAGCACACGATATGAAATAGCCTGTCAAAAACAAACTAAGTACAGACCTCGTTTGTGAAAATTGGATTTTGAGTATCGCCCGCGCCTCACAAGCTCTGTAAATCCTGTAAATCATGCAGGCATTTCTTTAGCTGTCTGTCTGTTACGTTTTGGTGGCTATTGTTTGCGGAAGAATAGTTGTTTCTGTTCCAAAGACTCACCACAAGTATTTATATTATTCAGGCTGTTTTATCCAGTGTTGCCTGGGCTCGCTTTTGGAGTGTGGCGCTCTTATAACGTAGAAATGAGTACCTCTTCGGAAGTTGTCTTTTTTATATTTCTCCCCTGCTTCTGCTTTTATTCCACCCCTCTCTCTCTCTCTCTCTCTCTCTCTTTGTCAGCGGACGTGGGTTCTAAAGGGGATAAAGAAAACTTAAAAATGTTTTCCTACAAGGCTGAAATTATCAACATCACACTATTAAAAATCAATGAACCAACCAAGACCCATACCAAAATTCAGCTGTAAGCAGTAAATGAATGTAATTTTTTTTGTAATTGGACCGAACTATGCAAGCAAATGTGCAAAGACATCCAGGGCTCAAATCATAAGCAGTCGAGAT
The DNA here is from genome assembly GCA_037043425.1 of Hirtodrosophila duncani. Classification (NCBI taxonomy): domain Eukaryota; kingdom Metazoa; phylum Arthropoda; class Insecta; order Diptera; family Drosophilidae; genus Hirtodrosophila; species Hirtodrosophila duncani. The sequence goes on along the minus strand of JBAMBM010000828.1, from coordinate 751,049 downwards.
AGCAACTTAAAAAGCTTGGGTACCTGTGGCCTACTTATGGTTCAAATTTTCCAAAATGGCTTCGCATTGCTCACCTACACCATATAATCTATCTTGTCATAACTGTTAGCATGCAAGTCATTGCAGTTGGCCTCTGCTTTGTCCCCTATCAGTCAATGAGTCAGATTAGCTCAATTTTCTTCCTTTGTTTTGTTTATTTATGCCAATTAATTATGTATACTTACTCTACTATAATAAACCTTTTTAAATATATTTTAGCATATCAGTTCTTACTCTGTTAGCCCTTATGGGCAATCAATAACTTCAATTTCAATAACATACAAAATTACCTTCTTTGAATATATACCGAGGTGGTCCAAAGTATTTACGCAAATAATACAAATAATACCAAATCATAAAGTCGACAAAAAACAATTTTATTTCTTCCTCTTATTTTGTATTAGTTGATGTGTTCGTTATCGCACACAAGTGATTAGAGAATATTTCAGAGATTTTCTGATCGGAATCATTACTCAGTGTACAAGTCTGGTGAATACGCCCTCAGTTACCAATGCAGCTGTGAATGCGGCTGACAATCTTCAACCTGACGCCACATGCTGCATTCCACAAGCAAAGGCTTTGATAGACCATTCACATTTTAAATATATGTCCGCTTCTATGTCAGTTGTCTATTATAGTAATTCGATCTGAATCAAATTTGGTCAGCGGGAGAGTGGGTTGCTCAAATCGATACGAACCGAATTTGGTTTGATTTGGATGAAGAACATAGAAGTTGAGCTACAATGTGGTCATTCTGAAAAAATCTGAAATATTGGAGCTCTATGATAAGATAACAAGAAAGGAAGGTTAACTTCGGGTAACGAAGCTTACATACCATTGTAGATTCGGTTGAAATTCGATCAGCATACTTGGAGGGTCCTAATACTGACACGTTCCAAATGTGGTTTAATTCGGATAAAAAGAAAAAATATCTGGTATACTAAGAGTTCATTTTGAATCGGTCAGTTTGAATTGGTCAGCAGATATAGAGGCTTCTAAATCTGATATTTACCAAATTCGGTTCAATTTGCATAAAAAACAACCAATTTTGGTGTCGTAAGAGTTCATTCCGAATCGGTAGGTATACGATATATTTGAATTAGTTCAGGATATTTAACTATCTAGATAATTCGACTCTAGCTGAGTACAAAATAAGTTTTGTGACATAGTGGTGAAAAAATGCCGGGCTTTTGAATGTTGTTATATTTTACTTTTACCGCAGCTATTCGCCATGATTACAAACGAAACGCCTCTTTCTTTTCCGCCCTAATTCAGATCTGACTGTTTTATATTCACTTTATTTTGGCATTTGTGTATCTGTATTCCACTTATGATAATCAGAGTGATGCTTGCTGGAGAATACGCCACATTGCCCAATTAAATAAATGTTTTGGGACTGGGGTGGAAGATTGTGCAGCATGAATTCTCAATTAAACTGGCAAGTGCCTGCTGTATATCATTTGAGTACAAGTAAAAACAGAATTTGGCTCTTATCGGCTAGCTTACACACCCTAATGTACGCATGTTTTAGCTGAGGTTATAATTTTCATTTACGCAGCTGCACTTGTTTGCCATAGATCCGGAATTGTATACAATTACATATAAAAATAGAAGTCAAGTGGTTTTGTTTCTACTTGCCGAAATTAGAAAATTGCCCCCAAATAAAATGTGCAGACGGGGTAAAGCAACTTCTTCTAATTTTGTACTTCATTTCGTGTAGATAAGCATTTTGTTTATTTTTTAAATACATACTTATATACGAGAATCAACATGCCGTTAGATAAAAACAAAACGAGAAAGTTTGAACCGGCTATGTAAGTGCTTCCATAACATTAACTAAGCATATCCATAATACGCATTACATACATATTGTATATTAGTATGCAAATTATATAGATATTCCATTAAAATAAAACAAACATGCAACTATAGCATCTAAGGAGCATCTAGTTAACATTTTAGACCTAAGAGTTTGAACATTTTACTAGATGGCTCGCGCAGGTATATCACATAGCTCAGGAGATGACCGACTTCTTCGGAATAAACATTAGTATAGTAAAGTTTTTATTTATTGGGCTACTATATTATATGGCAGCCTCAGATATAATTGCTTTAAAAACCATATTTGGGAGGTATCTATGTAAACTTACCAAATCCGGATCGGCCAACTGTATCATATAGCCCCCATAGAAATGGGTTTTTCGGAATAAACACAATACGTTTGTTTTTCATTAAAATCTTACCAAATTTGGTGTGTGTCTATTTTAGAAAGCATTAAATTCACTGACAAAATTTTATTCAAATCGAACCCCTATATCATGTAGTTAATATAGCACCGATTTTGTCAAAGTGAACACTTAGCAGGAAAACTTCTTTGTTATACCATTTAAAAAATGGTATATTAACTTTGTCAGGAAGCTTGCAACTCATATAAAGAAGCGTTTCCGACTATATAAAGTATATATATTCTTGATCAGCATGACAAGGGGAATCGATATAGCCATGTCCGATTGTTTCAATTTTTCTTCCAAAACAAACCAAACTCGGTTTGTATTAATTTAAATAAGCCCCACGTCCACTGGCCAGATCTGATCAAGATCTGACAATTATTTCATATAGCTCCCACATAGTCGATTGTTCCGGAATGAACACTTAGGAGTATAACTCTTTTGGTTTTCATCAACATCAAACAAAATTCGGTTTTTATCCATTTCAGGAGGCCCTACGTCCGCTTTCGTCTTGAATCCCTTGTATCCACTCCATCCAGATTTGATCTAGATCGGTTATATATTTACAATGTTAATGGTATATATGCTTCGGTCAACTGAAGCTAGCTTCCTTTCTTGTCTTTAATTGAAATCAATTCAAGTTCGGTTTGTATCCATTTTCTGCTTTCCCAAGTTCGTTGACCAAATTAATCAGGACCGATCTGCTATATGATGTAAGTGTACTAGATACAGGGTATTTAACCGGTATTCGCCTGTAGCGTTCTTACTTGTTTTTTATACCATTCACAAAATGGTATATTCATTTATTCAGGAAGCTTGCAACACATAGAAGGAAGCGTTACCGACTATATAAAGTATATATTCTTGCTCAGCGTGACAAAGGGAATCGAGCCATGTCCGTCTGTCTGTCCGTCTGTTTCAGTATAAAGATCTCAGAAGTCTTAAAAGCTAGAGAGCTGATAATTTCAATAGATGCTTTTTTTGTGTGCACGCTAATTACGCTCCAGTTTCATCCAGATCGGACAACTATATCATATAGCTACCATATAACCGATTGTTCCGGAATGAACACTTAGCAGCATAACTTTCATGTTTTTCATCCAAATTAAAACCTATTCGTCTTGTATCCCTTGTAACCACTGTAGCCCCACGCCCACCGACCAGATTTAATCTAGATCGGCTATATATTTATAATATGAATGGTATATAAGCTTTTGTAAGCCGGACCTAGCTTCCTTTCTTGTTGTTTTTTTTTTTTTATTATTATCAAAATTAAATTAAGAATAAGAGAACTATTGAACCGGATACCTATATACACTGCGCGTCATCAGGTGAGCGATGCCCCCCCCCCCCCCCCCCCCCCCCCCCCTTACTCTCACCTTCTTTTGCTTTTTTCTATTTTCCTATTGCACGCAACTTCCCAGTTTTTGTTTGGTAATTGCTATCATAATATGTAATCTCTCTCTCATAAAAAGATAAAACTCGAGAAAATAACCGTTATATTTTATTTGATATTTTGTTTTATTTTCGACAAAGAAGCATGCATTTATTTTGCGTCATGAGATTAGCGGCGCCAAATGCAATTTTAGCTATATCACTTGTTTGGACAATCATAGTCACCACATTTTTTGTGGAGTTCAATGTTTGTATTCTTGAAATAAGCGTACAATATGGGAAAATAAAATGCTTCATCTTTGAAAGAAAAATCAAAGGCTGAAGCACGCTTCGAATCTGGACTATCTTACCATAAAATTGCTGGAAAAACAGGAAGACACACAAAAATGGCGGTTTTCCTAAAAATTAAGAAACCTATGGAAAATACTACTCTAGCAGACAGAAGAGCAATAATGATTGAAGCTTCAAATTCGTACGTCCACCAAAATCAAGAAAAAACCCTTTGTGAGCTTATCAACGGCACAAAGAGTAATTAAGAAAGCTGAACACACAAAATTAAAACCAAAAAAAAAAAACAAGTAAAAACGCTATAGTCGATATTCCGACTCTAAGATACTTGTACTCAGCAGTTATTCAATATTCGACGCACTCAAAACTATGAAAATATTCTTTATTTTTGGTGGGGGTGGGATGTTCTTATACAGAAAGTTTTTTTTTTCGATTTTGCCTACAATTATCCAATCTTAACAAAACTCGGAAAATCGGTAGATTATGTGCTTATACACATATAAACCGAACTTCAACTAAATGTGTCCAAAGTTGTGGGAGTACGGCTCTTATCAATTTGTGGGCGGGACGGAGCGTGGCAAAATTTAAAAAACAAACTTGATCTGACGCCCCACGAGGGGATTCTACATGCCAAATTTGGTAACTCTAGCTTTTACAGTCTCCGAAATCTAGCTAATCAAACCGGCGGAGAGACGGACATGGCTAGAACGACTAGGCTGTTGCTCCTGATCAAGAACATATATACATTTGGACGAATACAATATACTCGTTTACTCTACTAGAATACGAATATAACCACCACTCAAGGGTTTTAGAGAAGAGCATTCCCGAGCGCACATGACGTGGTCTTCCCAGTGGTAACATGTAGTCTTTTCAGGTGAAAAGAATTTATTTGGGAGGACCCGATGGTTATTATTATTATTTTCAGGAGGAGCACTTACACAGCCGAGTGGGGGAGTAATGGTGTTTGGAGCATTGTCACCTGCGAGCTTCAGTATTTGACCTCGAGCATGAACGCGTCGAACTATAATAGCGTGCTAAAATCTGCTTTTGCAGTGGCACTTCCAGCACGACAATATATATCGGGACGTTGACGTACTATGCGCTGCACTTTCAAGTGGAGCCACATGATACCAAGCTGTGGGGCTTGTTACGCGAAACCCAGGCTCCCATCTCGCGCCCAACCGGCCGAGAGGTGCAACCGCATAACGAGCGACAGGAATCGCGAAGACCGAAAAAACGCGGACTCTCTCGCTCACTATCACTGAAGGGAAAAGATGACGTACCATAAACGATTTACATTATCTAGGTGCGTTAGTATGGATGTTTTATTTGAGTTAAGGGAGTTATTAATAGAGATAAAGTTAAAGAGATTATTGTAGTTACAGCAAAGGACACGAAAAGGTTCATGTAGGAGAGTGTTTAAATTACAGTGCTGAAGATAGATAGGAACATAATTTTTAGTAGTTCTACGAGGGACACAAAAACTAATTTTACTCATTAAAGTCGGAGAGTCAATCTCGCCATTAATCAGATTATGTATAAAGATAACATTAAACATAATCATACTGTGGAAGATTTATTAGACTAGTCTAATATTAAGAGAGGGGCTATTGGGGTACCAATTCAACCCACGGAGAGCAAACCGTAAACATTTTTTTTGAACAGACTCAATGCGGTACTGTGGACACCAAATACACGATGCATACTCCAAAATAGGTCGGACAGTAGTTTGGATCACCAAATTCCATCGCTTAATAAAAGCCAAAACACCCATGGCCTTATTGACGGTAATTGAAGCGGTGTGCTACCACAAAATGTCATAACTTTGTATTTAGAACAATTGAGATTTTTTGACCTGACACCACGATTGGAAAGAATCAAGGTTATCTTGCAGCCTAAACTGGGAGGAAGAGTAGTTGAGGGTCAAACAAAGTTTAAATAAGTACACGAGTACACGAGCTGAGTCCCTAAGGGGCTTGAGTAAAAGCCATTAAAAAGAACTTTCTGAGTTCTGAGATTAAGGCAGTAGGAAATCAACTTAAGAAGATGGGATGGGAAGGCAAGTAGATCCATCTTATTAATAAGTAAACAGTTGTTTTCCCGAGTCAAAGGCTTTACTGAAGTCAGTGTAAATGACGTCAGTTTGCATTTTCTTCTTAAATCCTTGCATTGCAATAAAGAAAATTGTAGTAAATAAGTGGAGGTAGACCTACACTTCATAAACCCATGCTGAGCAGATGAAATTATAGAACCACAAGAATGTTGTAACTGTGAAGTTAATATTTTTTCAAAAAGGTTGGGATTAGCACACAGTTTTGATATGCCTCTGTAGTTTTGGGCATCCGTCTTATTCTGTCTTATTTTATGGAGAGGAATAAGGGAAAGACAAAAAATTCAAAGATAGAAGCTTCAAAATCGGCTTACAAAGCGCTTCAGCGCAGAATCTGAGAATACACCCTGGAACGCCATCAGGACCAGGAAAAAAGTTAGGCTTAATAGACTTAAGTCCATTAAGCAATAAGCTTTCAGTAACTAGACGAAATTGGATGTTATTAGACCTGTGTAAGCCATAAGGATATATCTGATCGGACTGATACTTAAGAGAGGAATAAGTTGTTTGAAAGAACTATGCAAAGAAATTAGCAATGCCTTATTCTGTGATTGCTTTAGTGTTTATATAAATTAATAAAGACGGTAGGACAGATGTTTTACGTTTTGAATTAACAAAATTATAAAAGTGTTTTAGGCCAGAGGACCTTCACAAGAATTTGAACTTCTTAAGGAGTCTAGATTAGATATTTTTTTAATTATGCAACTGTGAAGTAGCCCAAGGAGGCTTATTAAGTCTAACAAAGCTACTGAGCGGAACTAAATCCTTAAAAATGGAATGAAGAATGTTGTAAAAGAAGTCAACCGCACTTTCCATATCTGTACAAGCATGACCATTCTGAATGAAGGATGACATTGTTAAGGCTAGCGAAATCAGCCTTTCTAAATGAATATGTTCTAGCTGACAGGCTGGATGATACAGAACTGCAGGAATAGGTATATCCATAGTAAAGTGTAATGATGGATGCAACGGGTCCTCAGGAGGCAAAACAAGACTGACTCTAGAAACTACTGAAATGGAAGGGTCAGAAGCAAATATCAAATCAAGTTGGTGATTCAATGAGTTTGTTACAATATTAACTTGATATAAGGACATTTCAAGCAGGCCGTCAACAAATGCGTGTTGACTTGAAGGTATCAAGCCGGCTAAGTCGATCACAGAGGACCACGTGACATCACTGATGTTGAAATCACCAAAAACCAACAATCGATCAGAATCAGAAAGCATTGACGCGTTCGATTAAATAGCATTAAGATGATCCCAAAAACTTCAGAACGTGGAGGAATAGAAGAGGCAGTGAAAAAGACAGAAAAACATTTAAGAGACACTTTAATACTTATAAATTCGAAAACAGGAAAATTAAGCATACGGCTGAAGGGACGATCATACCTATAGGCGAGATATATATATAAGGAAAGATTGCAGAGCCTAAGATATCAGTTTTTAACCAAGGTTCAGTGAATATTAAAATATGAAAATCAAAGGATAGGCTAACAGTGTAAAATTTAGGCAGTTTACATTTAAAGCATTTTAAATTTTGGTAGGCAAGAACAAAAGATGATATTAGTTTTTTGCAGCCATATTAGAGGGTACGGATTTTGCGGCAGCAGGGAGTCTAATCGGTATCCGATTTCTAGTTCTGGCCTTAAACTCCTTCACGACTAGGTGCTCAGGCCAGAGACGTTTTTTGAAAGATTCTATCAAATCAGTTGTACGGAACATTTATCTTGAAAGAAACTTTAACGGCTTTCGGCTCCTTAACGACAGGATCGATAGAGTCTTTATCCAGACCAGATCTACCCAGACCATTTACTTTCTTGCGCTTAAAAGACTCCATATTAAAAGATGTGAAAATTGTTGCGAGCGTCGAACATGACGTATTTCATTGCTTAAAGCCAACGTGGAGAGCATTAAAGCCTTCCTTTGTGTTCCGTAAAATATCGGATGGTAGCATAATATCGGATATGTAATGACACAATAACAAGCAACACGTTATAGCGATAGCTAAAACACAAACAAATATGACAGCAAGCAGAGAGTCTAAAAATAGCGTAGGCCTACGCACGGCAAGTACGACAAAAGTAAACACACAGCACGATGAGCGCAAAAGAAAATATAGGATTGGAGGCAATTGTATGCTTATGCTTATGGCTCAGCTTTTGGTTTTAATTGTATAATGAACACATTATTTAATGCAGTTTTATTAAGTGCACTAGATGGTTTGCGTTGAAACCGAGACTGAAATGAAGCACAATTAAAGAAACCTTGGAAAATAACTTAACAATTGATACACGAACGAAAAAGTTATCACAATTAGTGAGATTATAAAAACCAACTGTCTTGAGCGTCTAGAGCGAGTGAAACACAGCCCCGTCCATGCAGTCATGGATTGAGGGTCAAAAAGTTTATCTCGATTGGCCACCATACTCTCCCGATATAAACATCACTGAGGGATAGTTGGCCTCCTGGCCGGAATCGAAGGTATCAAACACGATTGGTCAATCCTATCATGGAATTACGTTGAAAAACTTTACAATTCAATTCCCCATCGAATTTTTCAAGTAATTTCAAACAAAGGCTAATTTTTTTTTAAAAATGATTCAAATACAATATAACGCTGTTAAAACGTACCATTATTGGTCAACAACTTAATTAAATTTAATTAAATTAACCTGATGACCAATTTTTTTTTCTAAAAAATGTATAAAAAATTGAAAAGGGTTATTGCTTTAAAAAAATTGGCGTGGCACTGCCCCCTCATAATATATAATGGCCTATCTTTGCACCTATTGGCCCGATCACCATGAAATTTTTACAGTAGAGTTATGAGTTATGAGTTATTGAATAGGTAAATTGAGTTATCGATATATGCATATCTAATTTGAATTATCGCTATATAGATATATTGAGTTGTCGATAATGTGTTTTACGTTTTTTCTTAGGGTGGCTGCCATAATTAATTTTACTGTAAATGCTAGAAACGATTATGTTGTAGTATTCGCTTGGTTTTAACCTTAGAAGAAACCGAGCATTAGGTTTAGGTGAGAATTTTTAGTCTGAGGGCAATGCTTATGTAAACACCTACTATTTTGGTTTTTTATATTCATACGCACCTTTATATCGTGTTGAAGAAATTGTTTTTTATCATTACAAACTTTGCGATTCAACGGCTTTAATTCAGCTCGAAATCCACTTTTTGGGTCCTGATCTCCGTCAAGTACATCCTCTAAATAATTGATGTATAGAATGGCCAACTTCAATGTTTTTATCTGTAAAATATTTTTACATAAATATATGTCTTTAATTACTCCAAGTGTCAAACAATTAAATACAAATTTAATGATTTGATAAAAGAACAAGCAATATTCGCATATTAAGCGGCGTTTTCCAAGTTTTCTATCAAAGCGCGATGATTGAGTATATTGTATTCGTGCAAATGTATGCAACAGGCAGAAGGATCAGCATTTTGATCAGCATCAACAGTAGAGTCGATCTAGCCATGTCCGTCTGTTCGTCCGTCTAACCGTCCATCCGTATGAATATATAGATCTCGGAGACTATAAAGCTAGAGAAACCCAATTTGGCATGTAGACTACCCTGGGGGGGCGTCAGATCGTTTGGTTTTTTAAATTTGCCAGGGCCCTTCCGCCCCCGCAAACTACAAAACTTTGTATCTTCCACAAATTTTAACGCGTTTAGTTGAAACTCGGTTTGTATATGTGTAAGCACATAATCAACCGATTTTGTTAAGATCGAATAATAATTGTATACAAAATCGTAAATAAACATTTTGTGTGAGAACACCTCACCTCAAAAAAAAAAAAAAATATCGACAATAGCGTTCGTATTTGTTTTTTTTTTTATGGGTGCTCTCGTATGAGGGTGAGAAACTTTGTACCCTACGTCCATCTGTCAGTGTGAACACCTAGATCTCGGAGACTTTTAGAGCTTACGTCACCAAGTTTGTTTAAAATTTTGTTTAAAGTTCTATGTTATATCGAATAGTATAACAGTGCTACGCATGTACAGTGTACAGTGAACAAGCCACTAACAAATTGCACTAGTTAACACTCAAATTGTATAAGATACCAAGCCTACTTTTTTTGGTACATATGGGGCCCAATGCAAGCAGTGATCCAGAGCGATGATATATTTGGATTGTACCTTCAATGTGGGTATGAAATTGTTTCACATAGCGATTGCTGCACCGAAGTCATTTGGAAACCTGAATTGTATTTTCGAATTAAGGACAAAAGCTCTTGATTGTCTTGTTTTTCCGGATACCATCGAAGACAACTGTTCTGCTGTCAAATTTTATGGAGTGTAACTTTTCCATACGGGCAGCACAATCCCTTAGTCTCCTTTTTAAATTTCAAATCTCCCTTTTGTCAACAGCCGCAGCTGGATAGAGGATATTGTAATATAACGGAAGGCACTTAGAAATAAATTTAAGTGGCGGGCTCGTTGGGCTCTAACAGAACCAGCACGGCCGGTGCCCGTAACACAAGCCCAAAACTGTCTGCTAATCCTAACCTTTTTGAAAAAATATTAACTTCACAGTTACAACATTCTTGTGGTTCTATAATTTCATCTGCTCAGCATGGGTTTATGAAGAGTAGGTCTACCACCACTAATTTACTACAATTTTCTTTATAGGTAATACAAACATTAAAGAAGAAAATGCAAACTAACGTCATTTACACTGAGTTACACTGACTTCAGCAAAGCATTTGACTCGGTAAACCGCTGTTTACTTATTCATAAGTTGGATCTACTTGGCTTCCTATCCCATTTTCTTAAGTGGATTTTCGATTACCTTAATCTCAGAACTCAGAAAGTTCTTTTTAATGATTCTTACTCTAAGCCCCTTAGGGTTAGATCAGGGGTACCGCAGGATAGCTACCTAGGTCCCTTTCTCTTCACCTTATATATCAACGACCCACCTCAGGTTCTATCCCATTCTCGTGTACTTATGTACGCCGACGAAGTTAAAATTTGTTTGTCCTTCAACGACTCTTCCTCCCACTTTAGGATGTAAAATTACCCTGATTCTTTCCAATCGTGGTGTGAAGTCAAAAATCTAATTTTTCTCATGTATTTTTATCTCCTCCGTAGTTTGTCATCAGGGGCTAAAGGGTTAGCTGTAAATATATCTTTATATAATAATTAATGTGAGTCTGTCTCTTTAGGAGCCTATAAAGGACAGACAAACAGATGACAAACTACGGAGGAGATAAAAATACATGAGAAAAATTAGATTTTTGACTTCACACCACGATTGGAAAGAATCAGGGTAATTTTGCATCCTAAAGTGGGAGGAAGAGTCGTTGAAGGACAAACAAATTTTAATTTCGTCGGCGTACATAAGTACACGAGAATGGGATAGAACCTGAGGTGGGTCGTTGATATATAAGGTGAAGAGAAAGGGACCTAGGTAGCTATCCTGCGGTACCCCTGATCTAACCCTAAGGGGCTTAGAGTAAGAATCATTAAAAAGAACTTTCTGAGTTCTGAGATTAAGGTAATCGAAAATCCACTTAAGAAAATGGGATAGGAAGCCAAGTAGATCCAACTTATGAATAAGTAAACAGCGGTTTACCGAGTCAAATGCTTTGCTGAAGTCAGTGTAACTCAGTGTAAATGACGTTAGTTTGCATTTTCTTCTTTAATGTTTGTATTACCTATAAAGAAAATTGTAGTAAATTAGTGGTGGTAGACCTACGCTTCATAAACCCATGCTGAGCAGATGAAATTATAGAACCACAAGAATGTTGTAACTGTGAAGTTAATATTTTTTCAAAAAGGTTAGGATTAGCAGACAGGACCAGGAAAAAAGTTAGGCTTAATAGACTTAAGTTCATTAAGCAATAAGGGAAGTGGGAAGTGGAATGTTATTAGACCTGTGTAAGCCACAAGGTTATATCTGATCGGACCGATACTTAAGAGAGGAATAAGTTGTTTGAAAGAACTCTGCAAAAAAAGTTGGCAAGGCCTTGATCTGTATTTGCTTTAGTGTTTATGTAAATTAATAAAGAAGGTTGGACAGATGTTTTACGTTTTCAATTAACAAAATTATAAAAGTGTTTTGGGTCCTCCAGCGATGTAATTATGCTTTATAGCACTCGGAATTAATGACAATGAACCTTGAACGAGCAATATAACGCGTATAGTGAGAGGACTTTAAGCCTAACAGGGCTACTGAGCTGAACCATATCCTTAAGAATGGAATGAAGAATTTTGTAGAAGAAGTACAAGTGTACAAGTGTGACCAGTCGACTAGAAAGATGACATAGTCAAGGCCAGCGATATCAGCCTTTCTAAATTAATGTGTTCTACCTGACAATTTTGAAGATGCAGATACCGCAGGAATAGGAATATCCATAAAAACGTATAAGAATGGATCATCATATAATGATTAAATAATTAAGAAAAAAAGACGAAGTTAACTTTTTGGAGCTATATTAGAGGGTACGGATTGTGCAGCAGCAGAGAGTCTAATCGGTATCCGATTTCTAGTTCTGGCTTTAATATCTTTCACGACTAAGTGCTCAGGCCAGAAACTTATTTGACAGATTGTGGCAAAACAGTCGTCCGGAACCCCTATCTTAAAAGAAGCTATATTACGCGTAGCATTAAACCTTAACTTTTCTACCTTAATCCTCGAATTGTGTTAGCTAGTTTTGACCTCTACATCTTCTGATGTAGAATCTACGGTTAGTCCACAAATAAAAACCATCTTCGGATTTGGAATGCCGATGAGAGACCTCAGCAATGGCCATGCTACTGTCGGACAAAGTCAACGATACTGGCGCGACACTGGAAAGTTCGACAGTTGGAGCAACGAGGAACCTTCAATTTTTGTGTTATCCACCCTCTCCAGATTGTCCGAAGGGCCAATCGCAATGAAAGCGTCCGTATAACTCAGACGCTGTACGGGCTGAAGACTGTAACAATCGAGCGGACTAGGAGTACGAAAGATAGAATGTCGAGTAGTTGACTCAGAGTTTTTCGGCTCTAAAACGACAGGGTCGATTGAGTCTTTATCCAGACCAGATCTACCCAGATAATTGATTGAATTGATAACAGATTGAAAAAAGCAACCGTCTTGAGGAAAAGTCAGAGAGCATTGGTAAAAATGAGTATTCAAGGAAGATTGATGAATGTGTATTATATATGACATCAATATTGTCCCTCGGGTGCCGCCTCTTCAGCCTTCTTCTTCTCAAGGAATTAGCAAAACCATAAGGGTGCTCTTCAAGCCTGTCAAAATGTTTTGTAGCTGTTGAGCTTAGTTCATCTCCCACTTGTATGACACCCAGGGCCTTGTGAAGAGTGCGGTTGCTCACATACCACGGGGTGCCACAAATTTGACGTTGTTTGAAGAACCTGTTTTCTTCTTGCTGGGTTTAGGGTTTTGCTGTTGCTGACATATCACGGGCGCCAAAAATTGTACGGAGTTTGAAGAACCTGTACTCTTATACTCTGTACCTTTTAGAAGCTTGTTAGAAGCTTCTTTATTTTGCTCTTTTTCTTGAAGCTAATCGCTGTCACATGCTGCCTATAAGTGATCTTCTTGTCAAGATGGAGTGAGTGTCCTTGAGAGTGATCGGGTTGTCTAATACGGGAGGGGTACTGCATGGTTTCTTACAGAGTGTATGAACCATTAAAGCAGATTTCTCCACGCTGATAGTTATACATCAGTTTTTGGCCACTGTAGCCAACTCATGTGTCATTTCTTAAAGCTTGTTAATCGTCTCGTCAGAGGTTTTATGCCATGACATAATTGCCGTACGTATCATCATCCGGATCTGCATTTCTCCTCTCATTCCAGACCGGGCTGGGAATATCCACCATATAGGCTGTATAAAATAGGTCCTAGGATACTGCCTTGGGGCACTCCTGGTTAGATGCTTCTAATTGTCGAGTGGTTGTTCTTACAGCCCACTGTAAATGAGCTGGAGTGCAGGAAGCTTGGCTTTTATTTAAGCCCAGTGTGCCTCACCCTATCAAATATACTGCGGCGCAGTATTCTATGTCTCAAATTTTTTGAAGATAAAGCTGACGTATCTGATGGGACGGTATTACGCTCAGATAAGCTTATTTCCATCTCAGATATCCTTTCCAGGAGGATTCGCTCAAATAACTTTAAGAACCCAGAAAGTAGGCTGACGGGATGATTTTTGCTTTTTGCTGTCTTCGTCAGCCTCCAAAAAACAATGAAAACCAGTGCCATTGCAACGCTCTCCAGCATCTCATTAAAACGGGCGTGTTTATCCTTGCTCAGAAATTTCTTAGGTTTGTTGGTTTCTCTATTGTACCATACCTTGACTATAGGGCTAATATATGTAGCATACTCTCTTCTGAGCAGTTTTTTAGCTTATATAAGCAGCTCCTGCTGCGTTCCATGCTACCATTTTTAGTCTTGATTGGCACCTTGACTTGTTCCCTGCTTAGAATCAGTTTCGTTAGCTTTCACATCATGCTGACAAGAACATCAATCTTTTCTTCAAGACAAGTACTAGGTGCAGAAGGCTTCTACTGAGGTAGGATCTTTTCTAAGAGCTGGGTAACCTTTTGCTTAGGTTAAATAAGCAGAATTATCTGATCAGATTTCTCCTGCAAAGGCTCTTGACTCTGCTAGTAGCTGCACGCTTTCTACTACTACTAATATGCCTTGCAAACTTGATGGATCGACTTTTTGCAGGCTTGTTCTTTAAGCGACTTTGCTGTTGCCTAGGTCTTGGCCGTTTTTTTGATACTCTCTCCTCACAAACAAAAAACCAAGCACACTTGCTCTCTCGCTGAGCAGCAGACTTCGTTTTTCTTCGATTTGGTTTTCAATTAAGCGCTCTCAGTTAACCTATTCTCTTTACGATCTTTTACTGAACAACGCATAGAGAGAGATATGAATGCCTGTCGAACATTGTCAGAAAATGAGCAAAAGGCTTAAAGGTTCAACCCAAACGGCTCATGACAATGCACAGTTGCTCATTTGGCTAACAAATTTGTAACTTTAGAACTAGACGATAAATCATCATGAAAATCTAAATTAATTTTTATTTTCGATTTTATAATATACGTAGCAAACGTAGATAAAACTGTTTCTTTCTCACTCCGACTAACACATATGCTTGCTGTTGTTGCTGCTTCAATGGGTGCCCTGAACGTGCGTGTAGCTTAAGAGGTGGATATTGTTGGGATATGAGCAAAAAAAATTTAATTAAAGAAATTTAATTGAATAAAATTAAAGCTGTGTTATTGTTCTTATTATTCTTGCTTTTTATGATAAAGACGTTCTGCGAAAACAAAATATGCACATATGCTTCCCTTGCACAGGTTATTGTAAGGAGAGGCAGTTCGGGTGAAGGTCGGCGTAACACTCGGTTTGGTGCTGTCCCTTTTCTTGTCCCGTTTTTCATGTGACACAGCCAACGCATGAACTCAAAGAAAAATCCCAAAACTTTAGGCACTCATTTGTTCATTGATATAGCAAGTCAAGGTCGCGTGACATTTGCTGGAGCTATATCAAAAAGGGTTTCCCACATGGTAAAGCAATTGTGATATGAGCGGATTAGGCCTATCACAAAGTGTTTTATACTTTTGAGTGTGCCGAATATTGAATATCTTATCGACTATCTTATAGTCGGAATATCAACTAAAGCGCTCTTACTTGTTATTTATTCTGAGTTAAGCCTTACAACTCATAAGGTATTCAGATTTTCTGCGCTTAAAGAACTACGTATATCATGTACACACTCATTTCACAAAGGCAAGTAACATTTTAAACCTACGCAACTCTCGCATATACGCATACATACACAGAAGACCTTTGGCGCATTGAGCATGACCAAACGATCAGAACAAAAGAGAATACAATCAAACGGTTGTTTGTTGAGCGAAGACCGTTTTTGCTGAAAGTGTCAGTATTTCCGGACAACGATAAGAGGTCAACTGTTATTAGCGAGCTCTGATTTAATTATATTTCCCGATAAACGATATGACCATGTTTCATCTTTTGCTTTTAAATGGTCAGACCTAAGTTTTATTTCTTGGATTGAGTTCACAAAAAATTCTATTGACAACAGAACCATCTTACTTGTTTAGTAAATTAACGCTTGTAGTTTCAGAGCGGACCAAAAACTTAATATACCCACGTTTCAAACTCGTCACCTCTAATTACAGCTATTCACTTATGGAAGAGCCTACCTAATGAAATCAAACAAATTCACACACATTCACACAATTCGACACACAATTCAATAATAAACTTCAAAGACACCTAAGTCAATAACCTTTTCCGATTAAATATTATATTTCAAATGTAAGCATGTATAGTTGTAACTTGTATAGTTCAATTTGTTAATAAGGAATATAACAAATGGTGACTAGCCCGATAATTAATAAATACATAATGTTTGTAGCGCTGGGATATATAAAAATAAACTAAATCAAAAAGAAATACAAACAGACAGACAGACGGACATGGCTATATATATCGGCTTGTCATGCTGATCAATAATATATATGATAATATGATATATAAAATAAAAATAGAATACCTTCTGCAAGGATATACAAATCCGGAGCTATATGATTTAGTGGTCCGATCCGGATCAAATTTGGTTAGAAGACGTAGAGGTAAATTTGGTCCATTTGGGATAAAAAAAGCAAGAGCTTAAGCCTAACATAGGGTACCCGAACCTCATATACCCTTGCAGAACTAGAAATAGGAAAACAAACTTAGTAGTCAACAGGCAGCGAGGTAATCTTTTTTCTAATTACCTAAAACTATTTTGTGAGTGCGTTGTGATATACAAAACACACAAACTTTCATATACATATGTATGTACATACATACAACACATTCGCATTTTAAGATATCTGTTTGTGAGTGAAAGCGACAGAACACAAAAAACATCGATACAGTGCGTGAACTGATAATGCAAGGTCGTCATGTGGCATATCGTGAGATAGAAGTATCCTTGCACATTAGTTCTACTTTAATACTCGTTGGATACCCCACAATTTATCAATCGCTCAAAAAAAGGCTGGTGTCGATTGGTGTAAAGAGATGATTAAAACGTTCGACCGTGGTGTTTCAATACACATGTATAAAATTGTGACAGATGACGAATCATGGGTAGATGCGGAAACAAAACAGCAATTAGCTGTAAGTGTGTCAAAATGTGTAATCGAACATAAGTTGTTCCCAGACATAACACTTAGGGAAAATGATAGCTTTTTTCTCAAAAACCGGGCATAAAGACAACTATATCATTTTAGAATCTGAAGATCGTCAGCTCTGAATGGTAAACTTACTTATTTGCTAGAAGTTCCTGGCAAAATAGGGAAACAGCCGCCAACGACAAACTGTCCTTCATCTAAGTAAATCGATCAAATCACGCAACAGAGTTTTTGAGCACTTAAATCATCTAATAGAAGGTGTATTCAGCATCATTGAGCATATTCTTAAAAACAATAAAGCCATCTTCATTTAAACATGTTTGGTATTATTTGATATTCCTGAAATATAAATAGTACCTCTCGTATTCTAATACGAAATGCATAAAATGGAATAGAGTGCTCTAAAGCACTTGAAATGCTGACAGTGGCGTACGGAGAGTCTGCACTAAGTTACAACAAAACCGATCTATATAAGTAAAACATAACCGATCTATATAAAATCTGGTCGGTGGGCGTGAGGCTACAGTGGATACAAGACGAATTTGTTTTAATTTGAAAAGTTATGTTACTAAGTGTTCATTCCGGAAGAATCGGTTATATGGTATATAATATAGTTTTTCAATCTTGATCAGATCAAGCCAGTAGATGTGGGGCCTCTTCAAATATATACAAACAGAATTTGGTTTTATTTGGATGAAAAATAGAAAGATTATGCTCCTAAGTGTTTATTATATACTCGGAAACGGTTCCTTCTATGCACTGCAAGCTTCCTGACAACATTAATATACCATTTTGTGAATGGCATACAAATGTTTACAAGTGGTACAAGCTTTACCAAGATGGCCGAGTAAATGCCGACGACTAACCTCGCTCTGGACGCACATAAACATCAGAAGATATAACGATGTGAAATTTTTTGAAAATCGTCGCATTAAAATAAGTAATTTATGTACCTGAAACTGCGAACATATGTTCGGGACACGTGTACCAAACCTTTTCCAGCACACCTCGTATATTTACTTTATAGGGTCAGAGATGCTTCCTTGCGTTACAAATACCTAGACAAAATTATAATACCTTCAACAAAGGTATAATAACGAAATTTTTTGTACTAAGAGTTCATTCCGAGTCCGTCAGTTATATGGGAGCTTCATAATTTAGTAGTCCGATCTGGATCAACTTTGATCAGCAGGCGTAGAGGCTCTAAAACTGACATGTAGTAAATTTATTTCAATTCGGATAAAAATAAAAAATTTTTAGTGTAATAAGGGTACGGTTGGTTATTTGGGAGCTATATGATATAGTGGGCCGATTTGGATCAATGCCCTCGATTTTGGGCTATCACAGAGAGACAGACAGGCATGGTTTTTTGCGATTTTGATAATATATTTACTCATATAGAAGCTGAGGGGTGGGGTGCTCTCATACAAAATGTTTTTTACGTTTTCGTCTACAATTATTACACGATCTTAATGAAATTTGGCAAATCGGTAGATTATGTGCTAATACATACACAAACCCTTTCAGTTTCAACTAAATGCGTTAAGATTTGTGGGAGATATAACGTTTTTATCGATTTGCGGGGGCGGGAGGGGTCGTGGCAAATTAAAAAATAAATACATTCTGTCGCTTCACAAGTTTAAGCTACATACCGTACCTCTTATAGTCTCGGAGATAAAGGTGTTTTTGTGGATAACGTTTTATCGATTTGCGGAAAAAGTTTGAAAACAAACTTAATCTCACAACAAGAGGCGTCTACATATCAAATTTGGTGACTCTAGCTCTTATAATCTCCGAGATCTAGGTGTTCATACGGATGGACAGACGGACATGGCTAGATCGGCTCTGCTGTTGATGCTTATGTATATACTTTATGGGATCGGAGACACTTCCTTATGCCTGTTATATACATTTGCACGAACACAATATACTCGTTTACAATACTACAGCACGAGTATAAACAAACTTGATCTGCCTGTATACTTGGGGAATCTGCTTACAAAATTTGGTGACTCTAGCTCTTATAATCTCCGAGATCTCGATCTGCAAACATCCGGATCGTGCTGATTTTAGAATTATATATTCTTTATATGGTCGGAAACATTTCCTTCTGCCTATTACAAACCTTGAAGCAACTTTAATATACCTTGTATATATAGAACCGATTCTCATTTCCGATCGATTTCAGTTGCAACTGCGATTGGAATCGATCGGAAATAACATCGGCTCCAGACTATGCCCTTGTTTTGAAAGTAATTCTTAAAGGCTTTGTGTTCAAAAGTTGAAAAGTTTTCAAAATCAACATTAAAATCAATGAGTGTTCTTTCTTACCTTGGATAGTTTTGTGTCAGAAGGAACATTTGGAATTTTGTCTCGCAGGCTGGAAAATGCATTATTTATACTTTGGGTTCGCCTTCGTTCTTTTTTGTTTGCGGTATTTCTCTTTTTAATGGTTCGAACAGTTGGAGTTGGCATATAATTGTGTTTATTTATGGGTACATATATTAGTCCTTGTCGTTGTTTGCATGAATCTGAAAGTACATAAATTTGAGAAAAAATTCGAATAGCTATTTTAAAAGTTATATAGTTATAGACTAATAAATAGTTTTAATGACAATATGTGTTTGTTGTAACCTTGCACGGGGTATTATACCTCATGTCGTTTTAAAACGACAAAAATAAAACAAAATCATTTGCTAAAATCTATGCGGACACAAAATATATACTCAATTCAAGCATACCATTTAAAAGGTATGAAGATATATTCGTTTTGAAATGTGTAGAAATATTTTGATAGTTTCACATATTTTCAGTTATCATAATCATTGTATTATACCTGCTGCATACATCTACACAAATTCAATACATATATTTTACTTAAAATCTGCGAAAAAAAAAACTAGCAAATATGTTGCACCTGGCGCTTACAAATAGTTATACGTATTTATATTTTTTATATTTCAGATTTTCTTTACCCATACTCTTCTCTGATATGCGGTGTGAAAATAAAAAATAACAAGGGAGGAAGCTAACTTCGGGTACCCGAATAGTATATATCCCTTGCAGAACTACAAAAATTAAAGAAACTTAGTAGTCTAAAACATATTGCCTTCAGTTGCAGCGAAGCAGTCTTCTTTCCAATTAGCTTCAAATATGTTGTGCGTCATTCGGATATACAACACACGACCAGCTCTCTGACTTTCGCTGAAGACGGTTGCTTTTTTTTCAATCTACTGTATTGTGCTAACTTTTGCCTTAGTGTATCAATTTTTAAGTTGTGTCCAAGTTTTCTTTTATTGTGCTTAATTTCGGGTTTAACGCAAGCCTTTAAGTGCACTTGATAAAACTGATTTAAATTGTTTTTTTTTTATTGTGCAAATAAAACCAAGAGCTGAGCTATAATCATAAGCATACAAGTGCAACAATTTTAATATTCTCTTTGCGCTCTAATTAAGGTTTTGCTATTTTTGGACTGTCTGTCTTGATTGTCATATTTGTTTTTGTTTTTACTTATTACCAGTATTGCGTTTGCGTTGTGTAGTTTCAAATCCGTTATAATGCTGTCAGCTACCCATTTAGAAATTTTATCGTTTATGTTTATAATTTTTAGATATTCGCTGTATTGCGTTTGCTTGTTGTTGTGTTATTTCAAATCAGGTATACTTCTGCCAGGAACGCAAAGGAAGGCTTTAACGCTCTCCACGTTGGCTTGTTTAAAGCAATTAAAGTCGCCATTCTCGGCGCTTGCAGCAAATTTCACATCTTTTAATATGCAGTATCTAAAGATCTGCATCTTAAGTGATCTAGATATATCTGGTCTGGATAAAGACTCTATCGCCCCTTACGTTATAGAGCCGATAATTACAAATGATATATACCATAATTGCATCGCTGGAGGACCCACTTCCATAATTTTGTTAATTTAAAAGGCATTGCCAATTTGTTTGCAGAGTTCTTTCAAACAACTTATTCCTCTCGTAAGTATCAGTTCGATCAGATATATCCTTATAGCTCACACAGGTCAATAACATCTCACTTCCCCTAGTTACTGAAAGCTTATTGATTAATGAACTAAACTCTATTAAGCCGAACGTTTTTCCGGGTCCTGATGACGTTCCGGGGTGCGCTGATGCGCTTTGTAAGCCGATTTGGAAGCTTTTTGATCTATCTCTGGGTGCTTCGTCTTTCCCTTCTTTCTGGAAGGAGTCGCTTACCATTCCTCTCCATAAAAAGGGGAATAAGACTGATGCCCAAAACTACAGAGGCATAGCAAAACTGTCTGCTATTCCTAACCTTTTTGAAAAAACTTTAACATTCTTGTGGTTCTATAAGTTCATCTGCTCAGCATGGGTTAGTGAAGCGTAGGTCTACCACCACTAATTTACTAGAATTTTCTTCTTTTGTAATACAAGGATTTGAGAACAAAATGCAATCTTACTCTAAGCCCCTTAGGGTTACATCAGTTGTAGAGCAGGGTAGCCACCTCGGTCCCCTTCTCTTTACCTTATTTATCAACGACCTACCTTAGGTTCTATCCAATTCTAGTGTACTTATTTACGCCTACGACGTTAAACTTTGTTTCAAACGCTTCTTCCACTTCTTCAAACAGTCTTCCTTCCACTTTAGGTTGCAAGATCGATTGATTCTTTCCAATCGTGGTTTCAGTTCAACTTAGTAAATCTCAACTGTTTTATATGCAAAGCTATGGCTATCTTAACGATATGCCCCTTGATCGGTTCGACTTGATTAATGACTTGGGCGTTCTTTTAGACCCTAAATTAAAATTCGATTTACATATTTCAATTACCGTCAAGAACGCTGTCGGTGCTCTGGGTTTTATCAAGCTATGGTCGAAGAAATTTGATGATCCTTATACAAACTAAACTACTGTGTTTTTTTTTCTGGTCCGACCTATTTTGGAGTACGCATCGTGTGTTTGGTCTCCACAATACAGGAATCACTAGGTCCGCATTGAGTCTGTTCAAAATAAATGTTTACTGTTTGCTCTCCGTGGTTTGAATTGGGACTTCTGTCATCTTCTGAAATTCGTAGAATTATGCTTAATGTTATCTTTAAACATAAGCTTACTAATGGTGATATTGACTCGCCGTCATTAATTAGCCAAATCAGTTTTTGTGTTGCTCGTAGAACTACTAGAAATTATGTTCCTAGCTATCTTCAGCACTGTAATTTAAAATATCTCCTGAATGAACCTTTTCCTGTCCTTTGTTGTAACTACAACAATAATAACTCCCTTAACTCAAATAAAACATCTATACTAACGCATCTAGCTAGTAGATAATGTAAATCGTTTATGGTTCGTCATCTTTTGCTTTCATTAAAAGTGAGTCCGCATTTATTTTCTCCGTCTTCGCGATTCGTGTTGCTCGTTATGCGGCTGCGCCTCTCGGCCGGTTGGAAGGTGGTATCTTCTATCCTGGGCTTCGCGCGTAACAAGCCCGCGTGGCTTGGTATCGTGGGTCCTCCATCATGGTTTGTATGGCTAGGCTTATTAGAATATTTGCCAATAATGACACCATATAATAATGCTTGGACCTGATCTAATAGTCGTAGACATAGCAAATTTAATGCAGTGTCAAAGCAGAGGCACACACAATAAAATGAATGAGAGCTCACAGGTCTTGAGTCATACCTTGGGAAGAAACAATTTTTCTCAAACATCAAAAAACTTCTGCTTGTCAGTCATAAATCGTAACTAAAGATATCACTATTACTCAATATTGGGAGTTAAGAAACATGTTCATAGTTTTAACGCAAAAAAACAAAAATCTATGTAAATAAAAATTAATGTCTTCTTCTTTGTCTCTCTATTTGTACTCATATAAAGTATTTATATTCTTGAGTCGATCTGCCAGTGTCAGTCTGTCTGACCACTCAGATCCCGCAGACTATAAGAGCTACACTCACAAATTTGGTATGTAGACTCAATTCGTGGTCTGTCAGATCAAGTTTTTTTTAAATTTTGCCACGCCCTCGTCTACATACCGAATTTGGTCTCTCTAGCTCCTATAGTCTCCGAGATCTAGCTGTTCATATGGATGGACAGACGGACATGGCTGGATCGACTCGGCTGTTGATACGGATCAAGAATATATATACTTTTTGATTTTTTTTTGTTGGCTGACGCAACACAAGGGAGTCTGCATACCAAATTTGGTAACTCATGCTCATACAGTCTCCTAGGTGTTCATACGGACGGACAGACGGACACGGTTAGATCGACTCGGCTGTTGATGCTGATCAAGAAATATACGCTTTATGGGGTCGGAGACGCTTCCTTTTGCCTGTTACAGACATTTGCACGAATACAATATTGCAGACCGATCCTGTTCAAATTCGGTGAACAGACGAAAAGGCTATAAAAGCTCGCTTATTTATTGAAGTACATATGAACATTGTATAAGTAGTCTGAATTGGACTATAGCATTCCTACTTGTTGATTTTGGTAACGTCTTTTAGTGTTTCTGTGCTGTTTGAGCAACGCTGTTGCTTATGCTGCTAATAAAAATCCAAATATGTACACACTCATACTTTGCTTAAAGTTATTGTCATTTATTGTAATATAAATAATTCAGTTTTTACAATTATACATTCCTGACAGAAGCAGCAAGGGCACACACGCAGCACGAACACCGACACCGGAAACTCCGAAAAGAGCATTCTCGAACTCGTATTAATATTACTTAACACTATTCACAATCTAACTAGATGACAAGATGGAAAATCACAATCGGCAGTCGTGTATCGCTCGTGAGTGTCAAACACAGACTGAACCAAAAATGTAAAAGTCATTCTAACATTTCCAAAAAATTAGATAAATAAAGAAAAATCGTTCTATGCACTCGCACATTTTATGCCCTGAATTTTTGCAGTACATACAATGTTCTTTTCCTATATGTACATACGAAGTAAACAGAAATTCCGAAACGTTAAGGAATGTAAGACAGTGATAAAGAGAGAAAACCATCTAAACGACACTTTAGTACTTATAAATTGAATTTCTTTCTGACGAAAGGCCAGAATGAAAAGCAATCAGTACACCGCCACCCTGGAGCGATCAAATTTATAGGCGGTATAATTATTAGGAAAAATTGCTGAGTCCAAAATATCAGGCTTTAAAAAAGTTTAGTATTAATATCTGAAAATAGCAATAATGGCTATCAGAGTCGAGCTTAGAAAGCTTAGAATTGAGGTCTCTTACATTTTGGTATTCAACAGAAAGAGATGAAACTAGTTTTTTGAAACGGAATTAGAAGATAGGGATACGGCAGCAGGGAGTCTAATCGTTATCCGATTTCTAGTTCTCGCTATAAACTCCTTTACGACTAGATGCTCAGACTAGAAACTTTTTTTGACAGATTGTGTCAAAGCAGTCGTCCTGAACACCTATCCTAAAAGAAACTAAACAGCGCATGACATTAAACCTCAATTTTTCAACCTTCAACTTTGAACTATTTGAACTTTAAACACCTTCCGATGTAGAATCTGCGAGCGTCGAGAATGTTGTCTTCATTTGCCGAACACCAACGTGAAGAGCAGTAAAGTCCTTCTTTGCGTTCCTTAAAAACGAACGCAACTCGACTTCAGCTGCTAGACACAACTCACATATAAATTTCAAACCATGATTATTTGTTACACATTTGTAATGAATTATGTTACGACAAAGCCAACAAAAATCTCAAGCTAGGTGGAATTAGCCTTGAAATGGCAACTTTTTTTGTAGCAGTCAGACATTGAAATTGAGAGCACATTTCTCACTGTTTGGCTGGTAGCAGACTAACGGAATATGCAACGACACAACAACAAACAACACAATATAGCGGGTAGCTAAACACAAAAAATATCACAGCAAGCAGTGGAAAGTCTAAGAATAGCACAAGATTACAAGTAGACCAAACAAGCAAGAATAAACAAAAACAAACACACAGCACGATAAGCAAAAAAGAAAATAGCCAATTGGTAGAAATATATGCTTATGCTTATGGCTCAGCTTATTTTTGCAGTCTTATTTTCACAACAAAATAATAATTTAATCAGTTTTACTAAGTGCACTTAAAGGTTTTGCGTTAAAACAGAAACCGAAATTAAGTACAATAAAAAAATCTCGAATGCAACTTAAAAACAAATAAGAACGCTATAGTCGAAACACATTCTGACGCTCCACAAGGGGAGTTTACATACCAAATTTGGTTGGCCTTGTTCTTGAAGTCTCCGAGATATAAATGTTTTTGTTCAAAATTTTAAAACAAACGATCTGTCCCAAAAAGGGACATACCAAATTTGGTAACTCTACATCGACTCGGATGTTGATGCTGATCAAGAATATATATACTTATTGGGTCGAAGACGCCTTCTCTTGCATGTTACACACATTTGCACGAATATAATGTACTCGTTTACTCTACTAAAGTACGTGTATAAAAAGGAATGAAGATTTCTAAAAAGAAGTGCAAATATAACCAGTCGGCTTGAGCGATGTCTTCTTTATGCATATCTTACTGAATGTGTTCTGACGACAAGTAAGAAGATGCTGGTAATATCAATATCCATAGTAACGTGTAATGAAGAACGGAATGCGTATTCAGGAAGTAAAACCGGGAGAGATTCTGTGCATCTAGTTGTTTGACTGTCACTGATATTATTAGAATTATGTATGCATAAGAACCGCTCTTTACGATCGGATAATATTTGTAGGCGAGATCGCATAAAAAAACTGCATATAATAATCGTAAACGTTAATGTTCCTTTCTTATTTCCTTGTGTTGTAAGCTGGCTACTTGTCACGATCGAACTACTATATTATATGCTTAGTATGAAAAGCTATTTCATTATGCAAATGGTATTTACAGACGGTATTATAATTGTTGCGAATACCTTATAAGTCGCTAATCAAATATACCATAAGAAACGCAGAAGGAAGCATATCCGACAAGTCGATATACCCACGTCCGTTTGTGCGTCTATTTGTTGACTGTCACTGATATTTGGTAGAATTATGTATGCATAAGAACATCCGGCAGATCAGTAGAAAGAGTTCTTGTAAATATATGTACCATTCAGTTTTGGGGTGGAAGGGGCAAAATTTTGAAACTAACTTGTGCTGCGTGTGTATACCAGGGGAGTCTTGGTACCACATTTGGAGACTAGCTCCCATCAAGTATTTAGAATATACTTCATAGGTTGGAACTCTATTTTTTTAGACGATTACATTTATCAACAAGAACACAATAAACCCTTGCGCCTGCGAATGCCTGGTATAATCGCAAACATATAAGGAACTGTCAGAATTACACACAAGTTGAATTTGTATTTTGATTTAAATGACACCGATTTGTAAATTAATATTAACATTTTAACATTGTTTATTAAATATATAATATATGCCATTATTAATTACCTTCAATTTTTGATTCTGATCCATATAATGCTTGCTCTGATGCTGATGAATGAAATGGTTCAGTTGATAAATAATTATTAGCAGCTGTGAACGAGTTACGAAAATACATATTTAACATAAATTTTGGTGTATTATGTTCATGTAGATGTAAAATAAAGCATTTCCGGCACTTAAAGATTAAATATATCCTCGATCAGGAGCAACAGCCGAGCAATGTTCGTCCTTCTGTTCAACCGTCCACATAGATTTCGAGTTGGAGTCACAAAATTTGGTAAGTAAACTCCGCTGGTGTGGCACCGTGACACTAAAGACCTTCAAAAAAAAAAAAAACCAAGAAAAAATGTGAATTTTTAAGTGTTTTTGTAGATAAGAGTGATTGTACGCTAAAAGTAACGTGTACAATCACTATTATCTACAAAAACACTTAAAAATTCACATTTTTTCTTGGTTTTTTTTTTTTTTAAGGTCTTTAGTGTCACTACATTTGGTGATAATAGTGGTAGCTGTCGATTTTGTAGTCTTAATATAATACCTAACTCAAACAGTGACGTGAAGTAACAGATCGGATAGTAACAAAATTAAACTTTTTTTTGTATCAGTCAAAAAACCTACTCTTTTTGAATCAGATGAGAAAAGAATTTATTTTATGGTAAGACTATTTTTGAAAGATCTTTTATTATTTATTTTATTATTTATTTTTAGACTTTTTCAGAGGTGAGTTTTGACAATTACCCAAAATACCACAACCGATGTAAAAAAAATTGGCACTTCCTGAAAGCCAATAACTATACCTATGTGAAATATACACACTTTTCTATTTGAATCATTAGTTTGACTGCTGTATAATATTGAATTAAGAAAATCTTTTTATACTCTTACTCTAGTAAAGTAAACGAGTATATTGTATTCGTCTAAGACCCCATAAAGAATTTTTATTCTTGATCAGAATAAAGATCAGCATAAAAGAATATTGATTTCAGGCTCCTAAATGACAAATGCCCATGTCATACAGTCGACTCGCAGCTGGAACTGTTCAGTAAGAATATCCACCTACGTTCCATCAGGAATAGCAAAAAAGGCTATAATATATTATATGTAAAGCTTTTGACACCGTAAATCATGGCATATTGTCCACCAAACTGAAGACACTCTACTATAACTTCACCGACTCTGCTTGTCCAACTTGTCCAGTCCTATTTGTGTGAGTCCCCCAAAGATGGATTCTAGGACCACTTTTATTTCAATGGCCTTTCTCGTTGTGTGTCTTATTGTGAGTTACGTAGTTACGTATGAAGATGACTTTAAAATGTATGTGAGTCGTCCAATTACCCAAATAGATAGATGAGTAAGTGCGAGTAAGTGATTTGATAAAGATTACTGTATAGGCAAATAAGAATGGACTGGAAATAAACCCCAAAAATTTGAAAAGAAAAGTTATTTACAAAAAGTAAGTCTATCGGATGAGTCAAAAATGCTACTAATTCAGGGATCATAGCAAATGATACCCTTTCATGGAATTACCATGTAAACAATGCAGGCATCTTTCTTTCATGCAACATTTCCTATATACAAAACTTAATCTACTTATTGCCAAGAATGTTCGACATCCTCACTTTTCTACGGCGTCGAAATATTTGGTAGCTGTGATGCATCTAGTAAAAATAAGCTAAAGGTAACATAGAAATCTAACTTCGTGTAACCGAAGCTTACATACCCTTGCAGATTCGGCTGAAATTCCGTCGGCTTCTAAGACTAATTCAGATTAAAAACACGTAAGAACGCTATAGTCGATTTTCCGAATATAAGATACTCAGCATTTTTGTTCAATATTCAACACACTCAGAAGTATGAAAACAAAATTTTTTGGGGTGTTGGTGGGGTGTTCTCATACAAAATGTTTTTTACGATTTTGTCTACAATTATTATCCGATCTTAACAAAATTCAACAAATCGGTAGACTATGTGCTTATGCACATATTCAACGAAATGCATGAAAATTTGTGGAAGATATAAGGTTTTCTCAATTTGCGGGGGTGGTAGGGAAAAAATTAAAGAACAAACTTGATCGGACGACCCACAAGGGGAGTCTGCATACCAAATTGGGTCTCTCTAGCTCTTACAGTCTCCGAGATCTAGGTGTTCAGACGGACAGACGGACATAGCTTGATCGACTCGGCTGTTGATGCTGATCAAGAATATGTATACTTTATGGGGTCTTAGACGCTTCCTTCTGCCTGTTACATCATTTGCAGGAATACAATATACTCGTTTATTCGAATATTGAATAAATGCTAAGTACGAGTATCATATAGTCGGAACATCGACTATAGCGTTCTTACTTGTTTTCATACGCTTCTGATCACATTGCCCACGATATCAGTGCTGGTAGTATATAGCTTCCACCATAGTTCCTTAACAACAGCATAGGGAAAATCAGCCCGCTACAACACTAGCAGAATAATTAGACATGTTGAAAAACACAGCACCTCAGTGTTTCATTATTTTAACTTCAAATTCTGATTTTATGTTGCAAGTTGCCAGCTTTAAGATATTTTTTCTTTAGCTGAGTTTGACTATTAACTCTGGGCATCATATTCGCTCTACCATGTACAACTGCAACGAAGGAAAGATCGTTCAGTACTCTAAAAAAGTAAAGGCTTTTAAATCAGTTTATATACCATTCACATTGTAAATATTTAACCGTTTTATATCAATGGGGATACAATGGATTTGATTTGATTTGAATGTTCCGGAAAAAACTGTTATATTGGGATAGAAACTAGCTAGCGCGGCTTGCTTTGCTACACCTCCTCCTGTTGATCTATGTTTGTTGTTGGAATATCATATCAATACATATTAGACTATCGATATATTTATAAAGATAGAATGATATCGATATACATGTCTCGATAACTAAAGATACGCTATAATAATAAATATTCCAAACCGATATATAGCTCGGCCTTCCCCAGTGCAATACAAATTTCATTACAATCGGTCCAATAGATGCAAGAATATAACGAATTTTCAATATTGCTTATATGTGGCGGAGGTGCCACGTCCATTCTTTCTAAACGATTAGCCCTTGACCTTCCCCTGGCCCGTATTTTAATAGCTTAGGCGCCTATAAAAGACAAACAGCAGGCAAACAGACAGACAGACACTAATTTTTATATACATAGATGTAAATAAACGCCAAATATATGTTATCTTCATTAAAGTTTTTAATCTTTTTAATCCAATTTTTTAGCAAAACAATAAAATTGTCCGCCGATACAATATTTATCGATATTAGGTGACCAACCGATTATTATGTATAATGAATTCAAAAAGCAATTGATTTGATTGTATCCTAGTTACGGATTTCCTTGATATAGAATTCATCAAAAATACTAATGCGTGACAAGTTAATATTGGCATTAATCTTCGTCCTGCCACACAATCTTGTTCAAGTTTTCTGATAATATAGATTACATATTTAATAGATATAGAGAAAAAAGCAGTTAAAAACTCAATGCTTCTTATGGCAGTGCATATTATGCATTCAGAAAATACCAAAATCAATATTTTTCTTCTCAATAGTACGATAATCCCTTTTTTCTCACTTTTGTTCTCACTCCTCGAACCACTTTGGGATCATTATAAGATTATCATTATATAGCAAATTTAGAAATGTGAAAAAACTGTGCCTCCAATATTTAACTGACGTAAATATTTAAATAAATAAATTGTATTTAAATCAGTCCAGTCCGAGCTGGTACATTCGGAACTTAAATACACCTAAGTCTGTTTTTACACGGTAGATTGGTTCCAGAAGAAGCCGTGTAAAAAAAAACCGTGTAAAAAAAGACATTGATCGTATACAAAAATGGGTGATTTGTTCCTAATCTCTAAAACCTATTAAAATTAGTGAAAAACAAGAATTTTTAAGAACAAGAATTCATGTTTATTTTATTAAATCAAATATATAATGCTTAGTTTCACAAGCATAGTAATTAATGATAAAAAAGATATGCACTCTAATCTTAAAAGTACATAATATAAATTAAATGTATGGCAAGTTCAGGAACTAAACAACTATGTTGTGAACGAAAATAATAGGTTATTCAATTTTTAAGGTAAAAAATAAAATAAAATAAAATAAGTGATAATCATAAATACAGCAACGCGTATACATTCACTATCATCGCTGGAATAATTTTGAACTGGACTTTCTCTTGCTCGTTCGGCATCTACATTTTGAAAAATGAACTCTGTTATGAGCCGTTGTTCGCCAATTCTTGCTACCTCTTTGTATTATTCCTTGTAACGAGCCATACAAGAATTCAGCTCACGTTGGAATTGTGCAGCTCTTTCGACATTGGGATCATTTTTGTGATATGAACATACTTCGCAAAAATTAAATTTGACAACAAAATTTTAAGTACATAAAATTTCAAATCGTGCTAAATGGAATAAAATCGTGTAAAAACATTAAAAATATTCAATTTTCAAACCGTGTTATATCAAAACCGTGTAAAAAAATACCGTGTAAAAACAGACTTAGGTGTACTCATGTTGGACAGCTAGAAGTGCGCCGTGCATTAGTCGACACGACCATTTCAAGCACAACTTGTCCGAAGCTTAACTTTGTATATGTTCCAAATATGTAAACCAGCCTGCATACAATTTTTTTGGCAATCGCACTGGTTTTAACTAAAAGGTGGCTAACTCGCCCAAGGGGGGGAGGGGGTGGGGTCATAATTAATATATTCGGTGAGGTTGAAACTTTTAATTAAATTTTATCATAAATAAAAATGGCAGATTGGTAGATAAAGTGATTCAAATAAATGTGTTAAAAATTGTGGCATATATAAGTCTTTATATATTTGTGGCCACATTCAAAATTAAGCGATTCTAGCTCTTATAGTCTCAAAGTACGAGGCGAAGACAGACGGAGAAATCTAGTTTGACTCAACTGTTGATGCTGATCAAGAATATATATACTTTATGGGGTCGGAAACGCTTCCTTTAGCCTGTTACATACATCTTCATGAAACAAAATAAGTGAATTTTAGTAATGAGGACAAGTTGTCAAAATATTATTACTATCAGAGTTCATGTGTCATGACTACTGGAGACCACTGTTATATATAAGATTATTTAAATGAATTCAAAACACGCATAAATCGATTCAAAACATTGTTGTAAATTGCATTAATTACATAAAATTATGTTTTTTATATTTATAATACATACAATCTAAAATATTAATATCCAAAGTTGGTGAGGTATCATAAACGCCTCTATAATTACAGTAAATTGAGGAAGCTTCCCTGCACAAAGAACTCATATACTTCGACATTTTGTTTTAAAATTCGAATATTTTATTGGGCGTAGATATATTTGTTTATCTTCACTTAACAATTGGCGCGCCGTATAAAGCTTGTTTTCGATTTCAGCATTCTGAAATAATCGCAGCACTAGTTCAGAAACAACTACTCCGAAGTACCATTTGTTTCAATATAAAAGTGAATAAAAATGTGCATTCAAAATGCTCCAGTCACACCCCTAAACAAACCAATGGGGTCCGGTGGTGAACTTTATTTTTAAAAACCAATCGCGAACAGTGGTGAAAATGACGGCGAGTACATATCAAGGCGAGCAGTAGTTCACTCTAGTGACGGCAGTCTACTCAAATATCTGTGCTAACAATCTTTGGAAAATTAAATTGTTTCGAAATTATACCATATTTTGGGCAAATGGAATTTGAATTCAAAGGACCACATAGAAGCATCATGTGCTTCACAACATATTTGTGTAACTTGGAACTGGTTCTGCATATACAACTCTACCATTGTCATTAGCTGTTGCAAGCTTATCCTCTTCAGTAACGATATCAACATATAAGCGTGCGGCAAACTTCTACTTTGAAATTCCACAGTGTAAATTATTACAACTGCACCAAAATTTGTAAGTTTAATTCTATTAATTCTGCGCTAAATACACGCAATCTCTGGTCGGTTGTTGGATGGCTCATTTAAATCAATATTGTAGGTTACTTCAACCTAATTTCGGTTCCTCTTTAAGAACAGGATGAAATCGTGTTATTAACTCGTTTGAAGCAAATTGAAAATCTCAAATTATCATTCAATGAAGTTCAAAATAACTTAGCAAAGATAGACTTTGAAGAAATCGGGAGTAAATTGCGCGAAAATTTTGACGAGTTGTCCGTGTCGCTAGATATGTACATCGATTCGTGCACATGTTACCCACAATTCTAGTCTTTGAGACACTAGCACAACCGTTACCTTGACTTCTGATACAGCTGACAAGAAAATAACAGTACTTTTTCCAATAGCTTGCCTACGTTTAGTGGGGGCTACGCCCAATGATCGGATTTTCAATCCATGTTCACTACACTAATGGACAATCATCCAAACCTATCAAACATCGCGCAGCTTAAGAATCTACGGTCGTGTCTTTCGGGTTCACGGCTAGAAACAATATGCTAATTGGTAGTTACTTAAACGTTTTGATAACCGATGTTTAGTTTTTCAGGCACACGTCATTGATATCTTGGGGCTGAAAAAGGTATCGGTATTGCTTTGAGAGCTTTCTGACAAATAGAACCTTTTGCGCCATGACGATCTATTGTGATAGTGTTCAGATAGCTGGCATTATCGCACAGGTACTTCTTCAAAGGGGATACTGGATTCGCAGACAAAGTGGGACGAGCTGAAAGTGGAGGACCTAAAGTTCGTCAATTTAATCCATCTTTTCTTTTCGAAACATATTTTTGACATCGGCTATTAGGGCATATCTGTACAGCCGGAAATGAAGCGGAGTTGAATATAGCTTCTCTGGAATGGTCGGCCATAATAATGTCATTTAATGCACCTTGTGTCGACGTACGGTGAGAGACGTCGAAAACGACGCGACACTTTGTGTATTTATTCTGAGGTCGCAGGACAATATGGTGCGAAATGAAGTAGTGTGGGTTGGCTAGAATTCGATTGTCTGCTTCCGACACATGGCCCAAAAAAAATACTCAATTAGGATCTGACTTAGAAGGCATTCTCACTTCGAAAAACGTGACGGCAAAACTTGCTTATGTTTTACGCAATGTTTTGCACAACTTTGTTGCTCTTGTGTCAGAAGTCTGATATCTGAGGGCAATTCTTGTCTTGAACAAAACATCTGCAAAGATTTGTCAATCGAGATCAACAGCTCAGATTGACGAAAATGTCCTCAGTGGGTGTTTCATGTGGCTTATATCGCCCAGAAGCAGTACATCCGAGATGTGTCTTTTGAAAAATTAGACAATCACAACCTTGCTTGTTCTGACTTACAGAGAGCTCGAAGAATGCCTCAGCTCCAATTAGTATGCCGAACTTCTGCTGATTAAAGAAGTGTGGATCCACCAATTGCAGGTTATTTGGGATTTCCAGCCCCTGACATCAACTGTCTGATTCGGTAAGTAGCCAGAAATAAATTTCAATTCCAAGTAAGCTGATACTGGAAGCTTCTCTAGGCAAGTGCAACCTTTGAGAAACTTCTTCGGTCACAGGACCGGAATCCAGCAAAGCGTTACCACGTTATCCGAAATAGGCGATTTTTATTTCGATGGTTGATACAGAGCGCAGGAATAAGTAGTTTGTGGTAGCGCTAACCAGATTTAGTAACAGTATATCTGTGTAGCAACGAACGGTGGGAGCGATTGCATTCAGGCAACTTGTTATCTGTACATTTGCCGAAAGGTTGACCCTGTTGCAGGCAGGAAATCTTCTGTCGATAGGTGTTGTTATCGCAATTGAAAATTTTCAGTCATCGCCAATCTAGAGCAACGAACCATTAACAACAGAGAGAGATCCTGATAAAATGCGGTGAATGGACGTAAATGGTAGAAAAAGCTTACTTATTTATTGAAGTACATACGAGAATCTTATACATAGTCAGAATTTCTACTATATTGTTCTTAATTGTTGATGTTGATAATGTTACTTTAGCGCAACTGTGTGGTTTGAGTAACGCTATTGCTTATGCTGCTAATAAAATCCAAATTTGTACACAATTATATTTTGCTTAAAATAATTGTCATTTATTGTAATATATTTAATAAAGTTTTTACAAATATATATTTCTGACAGAAGCTGCGACGACTCACATGCAGCACGAACACCGAAACCAGAAACTCCAAAAAAGCACTCGCGAACTCGTAGTTGTGTCACACACAGACTAAACCGTCAATTTAAAAATTATTGGAAATTTCAAAAATATTAGATATATAAAGAATATGCTATATAAAGAATATGAAATTTCGCAGTACATCTAACGTTTTTTTCAGATATACATTATAAATTATGCGATATTTGTACATACATACATATACATGCATGTCTATCTCACAATTTATGATTTGACCTTCAGCTTGATTGTGTACACGAAAAGCACCAGGCAATATCAGTCAAGTTAATGAGAGATAAAGACACAGAGTAAGAGTGTACAAGGGTATAAATAGAGAAATTTTCGGCGTTTGTTTTGATTTTGCATGATGGGTCTTAGCGCCGCTCTAAAACTGGCAGGTAACAAATTTGGTTAATATCGAAAAATTCGATTTAATGGGGCTGTATGATGTAGTTGCCCGATCTGAATAAAACTTGGTTAAAAGGCGTAAGGCATCCTAAAATCAATGCAAACAGAATCTGGTTCTATTTGGATAAAAAAAAACAAAAATGTTTTATTCATTCCGAACAAATCTATGCGGGCTATATTATATAGTGACCCGATCCGAATGTAAGCACATAATCCCAAAATTTGCTTGTTTCAATAAAAAACAAGAAAGCTATGAAATAAAGACACTTAACTGGGCGGTATTTTGTACGGGGACCACCATATAGAGTGGGCTATAAAAAAATTAAATAAACTTGATCAGAGTACAAATTTATGGCAAAGAAAATGTAAACTTTAAGTTTCTATCTCTTCTAGTTTCCAATTTCTAGAATATATGTGCATAGTAGTTTCACCAACTTAATATGTTATAGGCACAGGGTATTATATAAATTATTAAAATTTATGGCGGAAAACTAAAATAACATTTTCAAGCTAAACAACATTTTGTAAAAATATGTGCTCAGTAGCGCTGGAGAAAACATCAATGTTATATCGAAATATCGATGCATCTCAAATTTTTTCGATTTTTATCCGTTGTTTCCAATGTTCGCTGTTTTTAAAGAGATGATTTAGGATCACTGACAGACAAAACGGCGGGATATAAAAATGCATAAGGTAAGATAAAAAAAAAAAATAAATTGTAAATATCAGTAAATAAATGAAAATATATTGTTTGTTTTAAAAGGAAATAGGTGTTGACAGTGCTTTAAAATGGGGAAGTTTTTTAAGGATTGTGATGGCAGAGGTAATGATTTCATAACCGAGTGACATTCTGGAGTTATTCGAGAGTTATCTGACGGCCACTTGCCATTTCATTACGGAACACTACCAGTTACGCACGGCAGTTTTGTATACAAAAAAACTGGTCAATGAAAAGAACCATTCGGCAGCAAATATATCGAAAATATATATATATATATATATAACGTTCTCACTGAATGGCGAATGAAAGGCATGTGATATTCGGCAAAAAAGACAGGTGCCTTGCTTTGCTCATTCTATAAATTTGAGCGTACAAGGCTCTCTTTCTCATGACAAACTAAAAGTTTTCAGAGTAAAGTGCAAGAGTATTGTGTCATTTTTTAACAGCAGCTCAATAGCTTATGCTAAATTCAAATAAGCGCAGTCTACAAGTAACCCATACAGCTTAAAACAGCAATGCCTACAAGATGGAATAGTGCGCATCACATGATAAAACGCATTCTATTAAAAGAGTCTGCTATTGCAAGTGTACTCTTAAGCACCCCAAGAGCAGTAGGGCCTTTATCAGCAGAAGGGGTTTCATTCCTGGACAATTTGAAACTACTGTTTGGATTGTTTGAAAAGGCAACTGTATCTATGATCATACCGGGATCTGGCGGATTATTATATAATCTAGAAAATCAAAAATGCAAACTGAACACTGATGAAGGTCGAGAAGCTTGCTACGTTTTAATTGCCGGGATAAAGGCAAGATTGTTGCGGTACGTTGTTGCACGAGTGTACACACTACTGGATCCGCGGTTCAAAAAGGAAGGTTTCTTCTTCAATGTAAATGTGAAAGAAAGTGAGCTCTCATCACTCAACCTATATTGCGGCTTTGCGAAATCTTCTGTGACATGCCTTCCAACACCAACCACATCTACCATGGATTTACTTTATAATCTTTTGGAAGCAAAAAATCACAAAAACGAGCTTGAGCCCATTAGATTATTGGAAGATAAAATTTTACATCACAATATCTTTGATGCGATATTAACTTTTGACATCTATAGATCTCCAATGATGACCACTTGCAAAAATGTGTACAAAAATATCTATGTGTTCCTGCAACATCCACCGAAAGCGAGCGCATGTTCAGAGTAGCTCGCTTAAATCGAAGCATGTGGACATGCTCCTTTTTGTATATTTTATTAATTTTATAAATTGAAATTTTCGACCGTTTCTTTTTTACTTAAACATTCTTTACACATTTGAAAAAGTGTATCGACATTATCGATGTTGAGACCCCAAAAACATCGATGTTTCAGCAGCACTATTCCTGTGTGATTTTACTTTGGTATTTCTGATAGTGATGACACTAGAGGTCACAGACAAACGATGACAAAATACCGGTTAAAACAAAAAGTTGTCTAGTGTGAATATCTTGTTAGGTCAGTGCATAGGTTTAAACGTGATATTATTTTTTTTTCTAATTTTCCTTGAGCTTTATAGTGAATTTAATATATTTAATTTATATATGCATACAGGCAAAACCAGAGAATAAAATGTAAAGGTGAACATGGGTAATAAATAGATATAATTATTCTCTTCAATGAAGCGTAAAGCTTTCAGAAATCAGTTGTGCCATTCTTGAAAATATACAACATTGGTCAGATTTGCTAAGACTGTTATATTTTAGCCTCTCTCCATATATTTAAGTAATGTACACCTTAAACGACGCAGAATTGCAGCCATGAAAGATATGAAATATTTTTTCCAATTTTACTTGAATTTAAAATTGAAAAATCGAAAAATAATAATTTTTATGGATTTTCGTAATATAGGGCCCCATAACTAACAAAAAAAGGTAAGTCTATATACAGTTTCAGTGTTGCCTAGTGTAATCTAGTAGCAACTTTTTCAATATTGGCTTGACTATTTACATCAATGATAGAATGATACCACGTTAGATTTTGTTTTCTAGGCTTAATCGAGAGTTTTATTTATGAAGGAATAAATTATGCACGTAATAATGTTCATTTTATGGTTTGGAACATTTAGTTTTACATCTTAGTTTTTTATACAAGGTGGTAATGCTCAGGTATTCAACTTTTTGCTTCCATTTGACATCTACAGTTCCTAGCCTAATATCATCTGTAGGAACATAAATACTTTTGCATTTTTGGGTCAAGAAAATGGCTTGTGATTTTCTAGATTTACCAATATTTTCCACTTGTAGAAGTATTGTATGTACCTATAGTATCAAACGCGTCTTGTAGTTTGTCCGTAGGATGTCAGTGTTGTCTGCGAAGATGGACGTTGAACGTTCATGCATCACATCTTATGAACTAATCCATCGTGCCATGTAGAGTCAAAAGTAGCTTTGATGTCTAACAACACCATGTCGAAATCCAAATTGCTGGTATGGGAGAAAATTGTTGTTATCGATGAACTGCGTTAATATTTTCTAAATAATTTTTTCAAGAATTTGCTGACAGACGATATACGGCTTAGCAGTGGGCAAATGAGCAGGCTTATTTTGTTTACCAATAGGAATTCTAAGCATTTGTTTATAATGCAAGTAAGAAATTGTATTCCCTTTGGTGGGAGTTATTTAAGACTCAAATTATCAATTTAGTCAATCCCATTGGACTTATTGGCTTTCAAGGTTTTTAGAATTCTTTTGATAATATAAGAATTTACAGGGTATGCGTTCTCTGGGCTGAGGGCTGTATCTTCTAACATAGCTGTAGATCTTTTAATTCCCCTGTAGTCAAAGGGTCACTCAAACAAGAGGTTAAAGTGTGGCTTAAGCTGAAAGATTGAGTTAGCACCTCGGCCTTTTCTTCTGCCGTCATATAGTGATTGTTGTTTGCCACTAAAGTGGGAATATTTCTATCCTTATTTTTTTTATAACTTTTTATAGTGTCTAAATAGGTGAAGAGCCTTTTTCAATAGAGGCGAGAGCGATATTCCAGGACTTATTTCTAAAGTCTGTAATCGCTTCTGTGACCATTAGCCATTCGGAGGGGGGGCAAGGGCGAACGCGTATACCTTAACCAGTTTTTACTTTTGATTACATTTTTTATGTGATGGGGAAATGGGTTTGAAGCGAAACCAATTCTCTTTTCTGCATTCTTTGGCTGCATGAATGCTTTACATCCAACCAGTACAGGATCTAACTTATCCAAGTCGATAAGCAAGATTTTGTAGCGTTTCTTTACTTTGGAGGAGTATTAAAAGAACTGCTGTTTGCCGTGCATGTAGGCACAGGTGACATTGTAATCGGTTTTATTAACGCAGACCGATTGAAATTTTTTAATTTAGTACTCAGTGATATTGATTTCCAGATTGCTCAATGGAGCATATTATAACCGTAATTGGAGGAAAATTTTTAGTAACAATTCTTTCCATCACGTAATCAGCATTACTGACAATAGTTCGTCGTTTGCGAATACAATTAGCTTCGTGTTGATTCATTTGTAGTAGAGGTGGAAACGGCAACAAGAATGAATATATCTTTAGCAAGCTGAAATATATTTGAATTGAAATACATTTTAACTGAACTTCAACCGGAACGGGCAATTAAGTTCTTAGGTTTTTTATAGAACATCATCAAGCTTCGGTTACGTTGCTAAACATCGATATATATGAACGGATAAATCGATGCTTACTTACATCACTAAACGATTCCGTTTGTATTTTTGTTCTTTGTTATTCTGGCTTATATTCACATATTGAAAGTTAATGGAAAATTCTACCAAATATGCGCTTATTTTGCGTCAAGTAGAACTAAATATTAACTGTGACCTTCGCGATTCCGTAGCAGATTGTGATGTATACAAATCCACATTGGCAGTCATTCCTGGAACATTAATTAAATTAATAAGATATGGGGATATGAAAAATGGAATCTGCATTGTACAAGTCTTAGATTATATAAATAAGAACATTGCTTATGAAAATCTATACGAGTGTCACCAAGACAATTTACTTAAAGTAGCTGAAAACGTTTGGCCCTATGTGATTAGTATTACCAATACACGGCGTCGCTTATGTCTCGTTAATGATAATGAGAGGTGTCGATGGCTGGTTAACTTAAAACCAAATGACTTGTTAAGGGTAAATGGAGATTTGTTTAAAAATAAGAAAGAAAAATACTACGACTGCATTGTACGATATATTGGACCCGTACAGGAATTGAATGCTGCTGGATACTACTTTGGTCTGGAACTTCTGGTATGTTGAAACTTATAGCCCCAAAATGAGCGGTTGCCCGAAGCTTACATACCCTTGAATTATGGAGACATCCATGAAGGTAGTAGCTCTCAAGTAGTAGCTCAAAGGTAGTAGCTCTCAGAGAACGGTCGACAAGCATTTATTCTGTATACACTGCGTTTCACTGAAATAGCTTACTATAAAATTTCATTACACTAGGAGCATAATTAGATTTTTATACCCTGTACCTATAGTACAAGTTAAGTTTATGAAATGTATGTAACAGGCAGAAAAAAGCGTTTCTCACCAAATAAAGTATGTATATTCTTGATCACCACGACAAGCCGAGTCGATCTAGCCGAGTCGATCTAGCCGAGTCGATCTAGCCAAGTCGGTCTCTCCGTCCGGATGTATGAAAAGCTAGATCTTGGAAACTACAGGAGATAAAACTTAAAGATTGCATTTTATTTATTTATATATATACAGTTAACTTATAATGTTAAATTATAACTATTAACTTAATTATAGAGTACTGGCTGCTGAGGCCTTCGACTCTTTGATATGTCTAGATTTTATTTATAATACTTGTTTCTCTAAGATACTTTAAAATAATTGTAACATTTTTTGGTGTGGGTTGGGATAACAGTTGTGTGGGGTCTTTATTTTTAAATATTTGAGCATACGATGTTTTGAAAGATGGACATTCTTTTAGGATATGGGTAATAGATACTATTGCGCTTCTGCAGAATGGACATATATTGTCTGATAACGGGTTGAGGTAGTGTTGGTGTGTCAGGTTGGTATGGCCAAGTCTGAGCCTTGTGATTTTAATTTGGTCGTATCTTGACATTTTGTTATTGAGATCTAAGTTTGAGGTGTTGGTCTTATTTAGATGCATCGATTGATACCAATCGGATGTTTTGTGTAGAGTATTTTTTGTTTCTGTATTGAGAGTGTTTTTTAGGTATTTTTTAATGTCTTGGAAGTTGTAGTTTGGGGTAAGGATGAGTGGGGATTTGGTAGCATTTTTTGCGGCGCTGTCAGCTAATTCATTACCCCCGATGCCTACATGGCCGGGAATCCAAATGATTTTGAATTTTGGGTGGTGTTTGGTGAGGGTGTTTCGGATGATGGATGGGTAGTAGTCGGAGTTGCTGGTATTTTTTATAGCGTCTATAGTTGAAAGTGAGTCAGTATATATGGCGTATTTGCCAGGTTTGTTTTTGAAAATATTGAGGGCTTCTGTAATTGCAATGGCTTCAGCTGAGAAAACAGTTGAGAAGAAGGGTATTATGCCTGTCGTAATTATATTGTGATCGTCGGTTATTGCATATGCTGTAATGTTGTTTATTTGTGAGCCATCTGTGAAGATATTTTTGAATTTTTTGTTCTTGTCGAGGATTTCTAGAAACAGTTTTCTGTATGTAGGAGGTTGGGTTGAGGTTTTTGGGTACTCACTGAGGGAGGAGTCGATTGAGGTTTTGTGTAGGTGCCATGGGGGGGTATGTATTATGGGGTTTCGGGGATACTGTGTGTGCGGAATACCGAGGTTTTTTGCAGTGCTGATGATTCTGTCTATTGTAGATTCGTATTTTAATTTCTTTCGAGTCTTGTAGTTTTTAATTATGTTAAAGATAGGTGAGTTGTGTGAATTTACTATTGATTTGCAGAGTTTAGCTGTTGCGATTTGGTTTCTTATATGTATATGAGGTATTTGTGTCTCATATAGCATGTTATTGACTGGAGTGGTTCTGAAAGCACCGAGTGCTAGTCTTATTGCGGAATTCGTAATTGAGTTGAGGGTTCGGGTGGTACTCTGGGGCGCTGAGCCAAACAAGGGGAGGCAGTAATCGATCTTTGAGATTATAATAGCATTGGTGACGTTTATTAAAGAAGATGTGTGGCAATTGAATTTGGAGTTGGAAAGGCATTTTATAATGTTAAGTTTTTTGTCTAGTGAAGTTCTTAAGTATTTTACGTGATCCTTCCAGTTATATCTGTTGTTAAAAATGATACCAAGGAGTTTTATGCTGCTAACGTTTGTTAGCTGGAGGTTGCCAGTACGGACGTTGCAAGAGCAGTTGTGTTTGCGACAGATATGGAGGTGTTTACATTTTGTTGTTGATAACTGGGCTCCGGAGTATTCGCACCATTTTGATATTTGGGAAAACAGTAGGGTTAGATCGATGTCTTGGTTTTTGGAGTTAGGGATTTTAAGGATTAGGTTGAAGTCATCAGCATATGCGCTAACTTGGATGTTCTTATGCAAGGATATGGTTGAGGTCAGTTTGTTGTATGCTATTATGAAGAGAATTACCGAGAGGGGAGAGCCTTGTGGAATGCCATTGTGTAGTGGTTGCGCTGTTGAGTAATTTTGTCCTATTTTAGTTATAATTTTTCTGTTAGTCATGAAGTTTTTAACGTAGTTGTATATTTTGGGTCCGATTTGCCATATTTTTAGTTGTTCGAGTATGGTGTGTAATCCTATTCTGTCGAAAGCTTTGGCGAAGTCCAGTGAAATTATTGATGTGTGGCTTCTTTTTGAGAGCGTCCTAACTATGAGATGGTCTACGAAAAGTAGACTATCTATAGTTGATTTGCCCTTCTTGAAACCAACTTGACCGTTGTGTATGAGTTTGTTGTTGGTAACAAACCACCACAGTCTCTTTGCAATTATTTTGTCCAATACTTTTGATAGGCAGGGGTTTAGTGATATAGGTCGGTATGAGTTTACTTCGGTTTTGGGGGAGGATGGTTTGAGGATTGGGATTATAATACTAGTCTTGTACACTTGAGGGATGTAGTTGTTAAGGATAGCGTTTTGTAGGTGTATTATGCGAGTCTTTGTACTATTGTCTACGTTCTTTATCATTGCATAATTGATTCTATCTAGTCCGGGTGTTTTGCCACTTAGGGAGTATATTGCTGCATTGAATTCTAGCGTTGAAATATCGCCTTCGATAGCTAATGCTTTTTTATTGAAGGTGGCGGTAGGATTTGCCGCTATTGCTGCTTGTTTAGCGGCTGAGCAGGGTGGTGGGAAGTTGGAGTCATTAGCTGTGTCTGACCAATTTTTGCAGAGAATGTTTGCGATTTCGGCTGTGTCGGTTGAGTATTGGGATGATATTGGGTTGTATATGCAGTGGATGCTCTTGGACGGATTGAGGCCGCAAAAGCGTCGAATGTTGTGCCATATTTTTTGCGCAGGAGTTTGTGGATTTATTTGTGAGGTGAATGTGTTGGTGCTTTCTTTTTTAGCTAATTTTAGTGTGCGTCGGAATAAGGCGTTGTCTCTTTTGTATCTAATTATGTTTTCTGTGTTAATGTTCTTTTTTAGTTTTCTCCATGACAATATTTTATTTATTCTAAGTATATGGAGCTGATTGTTCCACCAGGGAACGTTTTTTGGGTGTTTGTGTGGGGATGATTGGGGGATTGCAAAGTGAGCTGCAGTGCGAATGATTTTCTGTATGGTGGCTGTTTCTTTATTTATGTTGTTACTATCTACTAATTTTTCAGTTAATTGCTGTGTGTGTTTTGAGAATAGAGTCCAGTCTGCTTTGTCAGTTATAAACCTCGGAATGTATTTTTGCTTGTTCGTAGAGTTAACTATGAATAGTTTTGTAATGATGGGTGCGTGATCGCTGCCGTGGAAGTCTTCTAATGCTTTCCAGCTGCTGTTAGGGAATAATTCGGGGGAGGAGAGGGTGAGGTCCAGGTGAGTAAGTGTGTTGTGTGTACTGAGGTGTGTTGGGGAGCCATCGTTGAGAAGGATAAGGTTGGAAGCGGTTATGAATTTAGCTAACGTTTTGCCTCTCTTGTTGTCAGTTAATGAGCCCCACATTTGGTGCCAGCTGTTGAAGTCTCCGGTTATTATTTTAGGCCTTGCGTTTGTTAGGAAGGGGTCTAGATGGGAGGTGTTAAATGCTTTTTGGGGGGGTATGTAGGATGAAATGACGTTGAAGGGGATTTTTGATTGAATTTCTACTTCGACAGAGTCAAAAACTTGGTTAAGGGGCACTTCTCTGTGTTCTAAAGAGTTGTGGATTAGCAGTGTCACGCCTCCGGCTGATGCCGTGGATGAATTTTTGCTGTAGCAAGTGTAGTTTATTGGGATAGGAATTTGTGAATTATTGTGGAAGTGGGTTTCTTGTAGGCTTAAGATTTGTGGGGAAAACTTTTTAATTAATAATTGTACCTGATCATAGTTGTTAAGATAGCCGTGGCAGTTCCATTGGACTATGGTAATCATTATTAAATTGTGGGGGGGGGGGGGGTTATTTTTACTTTCAGTCTTTTGAGGAATCAGTGAGATCAGATATGATGTGTTTTGGCCGTGACATCTCATAGCTGTTCGGCAGTTATGGGGTGTCGCGGCTTGTCGTGCGACTAGTGCATGAGGCCGGGGGGCTTCGCCAATGCGCGTGGAAGCTAATAATGTAGCCCACACGCCCATCGGAGACTCGCGCCCCGGCTCCCTGCTGTGTGATTATATCAGGATTGCTATGTTGAATCGTCTTCTATGTTCATTTCTGATTCATCTTTTTGGTAGCTATAATTGTGTGCGATTTTTTGTTTTTTTAAGTTTTTAGATTTAAGTGGGGTTGTTAATTTTGAATTGTTGTTTTTTCCGAATATTCTAATCTTAGTTTCATTAATTAATTGAGAGTCGAGTTGAGATGGGGCGGGTAGGTAGGTATTTGTTTTTGTTGACGTTGACGGTGAGT
Source organism: Hirtodrosophila duncani (assembly GCA_037043425.1). Lineage (NCBI taxonomy): Eukaryota > Metazoa > Arthropoda > Insecta > Diptera > Drosophilidae > Hirtodrosophila > Hirtodrosophila duncani. Next base: position 706,106 of record JBAMBM010000828.1, on the reverse strand, counting down.
GGCTTGTGCTGGAGTCTTCATATTGTACTAGTTTCCTGGTGGTGTCAGTTGGGTTGCGATGCTGGTCCAAGCTTGGAGGTTGGTGTTGTTGGCTTCTCAGTTGAGTTGTTGCTGCGTAAGTGGCTTGTTGTAGTTTGTGCCTTTCATTGTACAATTGGTGTGCTTCTTTCAACGATATCTTCTCGATGGTGCGGATGGCTTGTATTTCTTTGTTTTTGATAAAGGTAGGGCAGTTGCGGTCGAAAATACTGTGCTGATAGGTTAGTAATTTGCTTTCCTTACAGTTAATACAGGTTTTGTTGTTGGTGCATTTCTCCTCTTCTGTTTTTTTGTGGTCGACAATTCCGCAGTCTAGGCACATTTTTTCGCTCTTGCAGAACTTGGTAGGGTGTCCAATTCTGCCACAGTTGCGGCATCGGAGTGGCAGTGGTATATACGGGCGTATGTTTACTTTCTGGTAACCAATTTTGATGTCTGCTGGTAAGTTGATTGTTGCGAAAGTGAGAATTATTAAGCCGGTTTCTTGGAGTTTGTCTTGTTGTTTTTTGAGTATTTTTTTAACTTCTATAACGTTGTTTTCTTTGAGTTCTTGGAGAATTACACTTTCTTCGATTTCGCGCAGGTTGTTGCAGTATATAACACCTTTGGAGAAGTTGCGTGTGTTATGTTCTGAGAGTTCTACATTGGTTTGGTTGTCAAGTGCTATTAACTGAATGAGTTTGGAGGCTTGATACATTGTTTTTGTTTTTATTTCGTAAGCTCCGCTTGCTAAAAGCTTGCACTCTTCCACTTCACCACCGCACAAGTTATCAATGGTTTTTTTAATTTGGAAAGGTGAATAATTTGCTAGCGTTTTATTGTCATCAGTGCGTTTCATAATTAAGTATTTAGGTCCGATACATTGATTAGTTAGGGATTTTGATTTATCTATTTTGAATTGTAGGGTATTAGACCTGCTGCGCAGGTCTGGCGGATCCCGCATTGTATGTCTTTTTGTTATGTTATTTAGTTGTTGTTGTTTCTTGCCGTTGGATAGTTAAAAATGGTAAAAGCAACAGTAAATGAACACGTGCAGGCACACGTACACGCGAGTCAGCGTGTGTGTGTGAGTGTATTAGTGTCGAAGTCCAACGCGTGGCTGGCTCGACCAATCAGAAGGCAGCTGTCGAAAAAGCAGATGACTGTACTTTATGCGGAAAAGTTCCGTTGTTTTGTAGGCACGTCTTTACTCGGCGAGAGCTCGTACGAGACTGAGATTGCATTTTAATTTTTCATAAATATGTACATATGTACCCAGATTTTATTTTTTTGCCACGTCCACTTTTCAGGGCGGCCCCATACAAACAATCGCCAATCTTATTGTTTTTATTTCATAGCTTTTTTGTTTTTCATTGGAATTTAGAGTATGTCCTACGTCAACTTACCAAATTTTATTCGGATCGGGTCACTATATCATATATGGGGGCTATATGTTTGTTTATTGTTTTTTTCGGAGTAAATAAAACAATTTTGTTTTTCATCCAAATCGAACCAAACTCAGTTTGTATTCATTTTTAATGCCTTACGTCTGTGGATCAATAGAACCAATAGAGCACGAAATGTTTGTGTTTTATGCAAATCGGATCAAATTTGACAATATTTTATTCAGATCGAACACATCATACAGTTCTCATATAAACGATTTTTTTTCGGAATTAAGTGTTCATTATTTATTCATGCTTGATTTTCATCCAAATTGAGAATCCAAAACCAAATAGTTTGTGTCCATTTTAAGAGGCCCCATGTCCGAAGTTGCTCAAGAGCGGTTTTTATATATTTAAAAGCGGTTTATAAGGTACAGGGTAGCTTTCTTTTTTTTATTTATTTTTTTTTTTTTTTTTGTAAATTTTGTTTTGAACTATTAGCAGCAACAGAAACGCAGGAGCGGGATAGATAATAACACAAAATTGGATGATGAATATGACAGTCAAAGGAAACAGCACTTGAGTCTTCCAAAACGACACACACCTAAACATGCAAATACACTTTTAAAAGCGAGAAAAAATATTTAGGCGCGCAGATTGATAGCAAGAACTGGCTTTCCCTGTAAACCGACATTCGCTCGTGCCTTCAATCACGAAACTTTCATTGGAAATTATAAATTGCTATTCATGTGCTATTACGTATACATATACATACCAATTCGGAATTCGTGATACCTAAAACCAATCTGGGGCGTAATCGGGTCATACTATTGCTGTTCGCAACTCTGTGGTAAATAGCTAAAATTTTCTTACATATAACCACGCATGCATATATATGTATAATGCATATCAGCAAATGACGTTGTTAGGATTGGGATAGGTTATGCTAGAACGTGTGCGAGTGCGTATGATGTGTTTCAATTACATATTTATTTAATTGTTATATCCTTGCAGAGAGTATTATAATTTTGTCATGAAATTGTAATGCGTAGAAAGACGCATCTCCCCATAAAGTATATATATTCTGTTCGTCTGTCTGACTGTCCGCCTGTTTTTATGCAAACTTTTCTCTCAGTTTCAAAGCTATCGACCTGAAATATAATATGGGTTATGCGGAGCTCCATGATATATTACTCCGATCCAGATCATCTTTGGTCAGCAAACGTGGACGCTTCTAAAACTGACATGTACAAAGTTTGGTTCGATTCGGACTGAATAAAATTTGGTCAGTTGATGAAGAGAGGCATCTCAAGACATATAATCCCCAAATTTGGATTAATTAAAATGAAAAACAAAAAGATAAATAATGAAAAAAGATAAATAATATATATACTTTGTGGGGTAAGGCAATTCTAAAATGAATACAAACCAGAATAAAAAAGATATCCTACTAAATGTTCAATCAGGAATAATCGGTTATATAATAGCTTTATAATATATATCTTGATCAGATCAGACCAACGGACGTAGGGCCCTCTCAAGTGGATATAAGATAAGGAGCATCTGATAATATTTTCAGCTCTGTAGCTCTTAAGACTTCTGAGACCTCGGGGGTGAAACACAGAGACAGACAAAAGGACATAGCTATAGCGAATCTCTCATGCTGATCTAGACTATGTACTCTACATGGTCATAAATGCTTCCTTCCGTGCGTTGCAAAATTCATGACAGAAATAACAACATTCACGTTTGGTCTAAACTTGAAGGTACATCAAAATATTGTGCTCTCTGATGCAGAAAGAAGGGCTATTTGGCGTGTTGACATAATTTAAGCAAAATATGTTGTCAATGCGAGAAAAACAACTGAATTTCGCCTTTTTTTGTAAAGCAATATGTCTAAAAAGTCTGAAATTAAAAACAAACATCGCTGCTATACTCTACGCCTACATCTTATGAAGCAAAGAGTGGCATCACGTTGCGTTCTCCGATGTGTATGAATTAAATTCTCGTGAAGCTATGAAGACGACAATTTCCCAAAAACACTGCCCGAGAAAACGTGGTTCGAGACTAATAATACTTGAACTGACCAATACAGTTGCTGAACCTCAATATAATAAACAAGTTCCGACTATAAGATACTGGTACTCAGACCACGTTCCCAACGTATAACTTGAACCCAGAACCACTGGGTTCTCATTAATTTTATTGGGATATTAATTTAGTAAGCATTCATTTAGCAGGCAACGCCAATGCTGGGCACATTTCGCATTCACAATAAATGTACGGTAACACATTAAAAGTAAAATGGTAGAAAAAAGCCAACAGCATCAACACCAAACATCCGAAGTCTATTGTCAGCAACTCACCCTTCAGCTGCATCCAGAGAATGATGGGTATCAGCTATGAAATTTGGCAGATCGGTATATAAAGTATTTATGGTGCTATGACTTATTACCCAAATTTTTTTGACCCAAAGTTATTTTACTCCCGCTGCACAATGACTTTGTCTTAAGTTAAAACAGTTAAAGCTGGTATATCATATACCCGACCCATCCTGTTGATTTTGCTAACGTTGTTTTAGTGTTACTCTGTGGTTTTAGTAACGCTGTTTCTATTATTGTCAATTATTGTAATATTAAGAAATTAAGTATTTCCAATTATACATTCCTGACAGGAGCTGCAACGACACACAGGCAGCACGAACACCTAAACCGGAAACTCCGAAAAAGCACTCGCGAACTCGTATTTATATTATTTAACACCATTCACAAAATGGAAAATGTCAAATGTCAAAATGGAAAAATGGAAAATACAGACTAAACCGAAAATGTAAAAATTAATGTAATATTTCCAAAAAATTAGATAAATAGAGAAAGATCGTGCTACGCACTTGCACATTTTGTGCCCTGAAATTTCGCAGTACACACAACGTTGTTTGCATATATGCAAATTATATTATGTGATATTTGTACATACTGATGTATGCCTATTTCACAATTTTCGATTTGCCCTTGGCCTTAACCTTGCTTGTGTCCACGAAAAGCACAATGCAATATCAGTCATATCATGACAAACCGAGTCGATTTAGCTTCAAATGTAAATCGAAATTTGCAAAATATTTGTACACAGATGAAGTTTACTTTGCTTTTTATTATAGCCCATACAAACCCACCACCCACTTTTGTGTTTTTAATTCCCCTTCCATTTTGAATTGTTATTTATATTTCTGAATTTGATCGAAATTCGTTGTCTATATTTATAACAAAAAAAGTTCTGCAAATAGTTACTTAAAGAAAAATAATAAAAATACAAACGATATTGATATTTTAATATGGCAGGAAAAATTAAAAACAACATTCGCACAACTCCGGCTGACACACTTATGAAAAAAAGTCACACACAAAACTTCGTTCATGCACGCACACACACATACATATAAGCGTAATACATTGTATATATTTAACCGATCTATGTAAAATCTGGGCGGAGTGGACACAAGGGATACAAGACGAATTTGTTTAATTTGAATGAAAAACAGAAAATGTATGCTGTGTTCATTGCGGAACAATCGGTTATATGGTAGCTATATGATATAGTTGTCCGATCTGGATAAAACGAACTTCTGGTAATTTCAGGTTTGTAGCTTTTAACACTTCTTAGATCTTTGTGTTGAAACAGACGGACGGAAACAGATAGATCTTATAATAATATATTTTATAAATCTGTTAAGCAGTTTTCAAGTAAATCTGTGCTAATCAAGGTTATTCAACGAGCGTGACCAAAAATTTCCCGAGTTTTTAATTAAAGGTTGTATGATTCCATACCAAATTGAATCTACAAAGATATTTTAAACACATGAGGTCTGATTCATTTAAATTAAATAAAGAGTGTGCTATTCAAGTGAAACAGATTTCATTATTTAAGCTTCTAACACAAAAAGTGTAAAAGTTTCTTAAATTGTTTCTATTCTATATAATACTGATAGCTGAACTTCAGAAATTTGCATTCGGCTGTTGCTGTGCTACTCCGGTGGCTGGAAGTCTACGCTGCACAACTGTTAAAAATATACTAAGCAAAAAAATGCTTAACGAAAAGTTTGAAAATATGGATAGCTTTGAAATGCATTTTATTGGAAAATTAAAGTACACAGAAAAAAAGGCAATAAATTTCAGGGTAAAGCAAAAAAAAAGTCACCCGAAACGTTGGCTTTGAGCAATTGCCTATTTTGTCTGCACGCTGCTTAAGTTCGAGCTTCATCCAGATCGGACAACTATATCATAGAACTCCCATGTAACCGATTGTTCCGGAATGAACATTAAGCATAATTTTTCTGTTTTTCATTCAAATCAAAACAAATTCTGATTGTATCTATTTTAGGAAGCACCACGTCCGCTGACCTGTTCAAATTCGGAGAACTATATCATATAGCTTCCATATAGCCGATGGTTCCGGAATGAACATTTAGGGGCATAGCTTTTCTGTTTATTATGTTTTATCTATTTTAATAAACACCACGTCCGCTGACCTGATCTGGTCAAAATCAGACAACTATATCATATAGCTCCCATATAATCGATTTTTCCGGAATGAACCCTTAGGAGCATAACTTTTCTGTTTTTCATCCAAATCAAACCAAATTCTGTTTTTATCCATTTGTGCCGACCATACGTCCGCTGACCAAACCTGGTCAATATCGGACAACTATGTCATATAGCTTTCATAATACCAATTCAACTGGAATGAACATTTAGTAGCATAACTTTTCTGTTTTTCATGTAAATTTGGTTTGTATCCATTTGAGGAGACCCTACTTCCGATCCCACATCCAGGTCCCCAGGGTCTGATTTGATCAAGATCAAGATATATCTGTATGACATATCATAAAGTTACCAATTGCGATTCCAGAAGGCTCTTTTCGATGGACTTGGCGATGTGGTGCACACAGCTTATGGGCTCTGGCGCTTCTGAGTGTGTGAGCGGCTCGTGTTGTGGGAAGAGGGATGCTCTAACTGAGCATTTCTTTTCCCTTTCACGTCGGCGGCCTTGGAACAGCTTAACAGTCGTCTAACAGATCGATTGTAAGCTTACAATCGATTAGAACAGCATTATCTCCAATAGATCACGCACGGGCATGGTCGTTGACTGCAGGAAAATGTGTTGCATACCCTCAGGCAGTTTATTCGACGCACATAACCCCCACCGGTTAAATACTACGGGGAAACTCGTGCTCATCCATGGATGTCCTAAATAGGAAGAGCTAATGAATTTGCATACTAACTCCTTTAATTCCAAAGCCACCAAGCTTCTGTCCCATATTGAGCGGCTTGGTGGTCTACGTCTGTGCCGCATCGGCAGCAGCCATTACCTTGCATAAGGTATAAAATGCATGAGCACTTAGGAATGATGAACAAAAACATAATTACTTCAGGTGATAGCCATACACATGGAAATCCACAAGCGGCTAGAAACCCCGCGGCCGGCGCAAGGATTCTGGAGGCCCACTCACCATTCAAACCAATAATACTGCTACGCCGGTGGCATGCTTGGCCGACGAAACAGGTAAAGCACCAAGTAACGAAGCTGCCGCTTTCCATAAAGCACCCAAAATACCGCGAACTCTACCACAAGCATGAAAAAGATGTTTACACGCATGAAGGAGCTCCAGCAGCTTGGAAGTGCGCAACTGCCGCAAAAGAAGCGGACATCCAGGATAGGTCGTCTAGTGTGTCTCGCCACGACAATGTAACGCAGACAACCCCAAAAAACTTACTCACTCCCTCATAGAATTCGGAATAAATAAATCATTTTTGTTTTTCATCGAAATCGAAATCAATTCGATTTATATTCATTTTAGGATGCCTTACGTCTTTTGACCAAATTGTATTCATATCAAAAAACTACATCATATAACCCTATATAACCTATTTTTCCGGAATGAACTCAAAATGGTTGTTTTCAGCCAAATCTAACTTAATCGCATAGAGTCTGTTCAAAAGAGATTTTTACTTTTTGCTCTCCGTGGGTTGACTTGGAACACCAATAACCTCCGCCCTTTATATTCAAGTAGGCTAACGTAATAAACCTTCCATCTCTTGAAAATCGTAGAATTATGTTTAATGTTATCTTTATACATAAGCTGATTAATGGGGATATTGGCTTGTCGTCTTTAATTAGCCAAATCAGTTTTTGTGGTCCTCGCACTGTAATTGAAACTATCTCTTGCATGAACCTTTTCGTGTCCTTTGTTTTAACTATAATAATCTATTTAGATTTATCTCTAATAATAACTCCCTAAACTCAAACAAAACATCTATACTAACGCATCTAGCTAGTAGATAATGTAAATTGTTTATGGTTTCTTGTTTTTTTACTGTCATTGAAAGTGAGCGGGCGAGTCCGCTTTTTTTCCGTCTTCGCGATTCGTGCCGCTCGTTATGTGGCAGTGCCCCTCGGCCGGTTGAGCAGCAGGTAGGAGCTTCTAGCCTGGGCTTCGCGCGTAACAAGCCCCATGGCTTGGTATCGTGGGGCCACTTGAACGTGCAGCTCATTGTACGTCATTTTAAGAAGTCCCACGTCTGTTGACCAAATTTTATTCAGATCGATCCACTGTAGCATATAATCCCCATATTTTTCCGGAATGAACTCAAAATGATTGTTTTTCAGAGTTAATTCGCAACAATCGGCTAAATAATTTAGTTGAGTAATCTCGACCAGATCTGGTCAGCGGACGTGGGGCCTCTTCAAACGGATACAAAATATTTTTTGGTTTGGTTTGATTTAAACGAAAAACAGAAAAGTTGTGCTACTAAGTGTTCATTCCGTTAAAATAGGTTATATAGAAGCTGTATCATATAGTTGTTCGATCTAAATGAATCTCGAACCATCGCGCAGATATAAGGAGTATCCTCTATAACTTTCAGCTCTTAAAACTTTTGAGATCTCGGGGTTGAAACACACAGACTGACTGACAGACATAGTTATATCGAATCCCCTCCTCATGATTATCAAAAGTATGTATTCCTTATGTGGCCGGAAATGCTTCTTTCTATTTTTCCGGAATGAACTCAAAATTTTTGTTTTTCACCCAAATCGAACTTAATTTTGTGGTATTCATTTTAAGAGGTCCCACGTCTGTTGACCAAATTGTATTCATATAGTCCCCATATTACCGATGTTTTCGAAATGAATACCAATGGAAACAAAGTAACTTAGGCCGATTTGGATGAAAAACTGAAAAGTTATGCTCCTAAGAGTCCATTGGCAACTATCGGCTAATTTAGTTGATTTAGTTGAGTAATCTCGACCAGGTTTGGTCAGCGGACATGGGGCCTCTTCAAACGGATACAAACCAAATTTGGTTTGATTTAAACGAAAAACAGAAAAGTTGTGCTACTAAGTGTTCATTCCGTTACAATAGGTTATAAAGAAGCTATATCATATAGTTGTTCGATCTGAATGAATCTCGAACCACCGCGCAGATATAAGAAGCATCCTTTACAATTTTCAGCTCTATAGCTCTTAAAACTTCTGAGATCTGGGGGTTGAAACACACAGACTAAGGGAGAGACATAATAATTAAAATGTTAAAGCGGCAGATCCCAGTCGCTGAGTTATAATTAAAAGTTAACGCGACCAGTTGGGTCTGTTGTTATTTATTCATTGAATTCATATACATCTTCCTAGAAATAACTTAGGATAGGGCCTCGCAACTGCGCTGCCAGTGACGCTGGCAGAGCTGTGGCCTCTTCATGTATTGGTTTATTTGCGAGTGAGAATGCTATGTGCACATACATATATTGTATCATATTACAAGGAGTTTTTCGGCAACTGCCAACACTAATGTCAATAGCTAGAATCTGACAACACCATAATAAAGTGTGACAATTTTGAGCACAAACGTACTCACAACATTTTCATGTACAATTGTTATTTGTTATGTTTACAGTGAGTTAAGAAAATCAATCTGGCCAAAATATGGAAGTTTCAAAAGAAGTTTTTCGTTAGATTATTTTTCACAACTTTGTACGTGGATTATCTCAACAAGAATGTGTCGATGAACTCAGTTCTTTGTAAGACGATAAGACACCATAAAAAACCACAGCTTATCTCTGAAATAGTGAATTCAATCGTGGTCGTAGCTCGGTCGCCGACGAGCTCCGTGAAGGTCGTCCAAAATCGGTTTTTGTGCCAAAAAGACATCGATGCAGGGCGTGAACTGATAATGCAAGATCGTCATGTGACATATCGTGAGATAGAGTCATCCTTGCACATTAGTTCCACTTCAATACATTCTATTTTTATTTTATATTTTCTATTTTTAATGAACACAGTAAACAAAATTTGATCTCGTTGGATACCCCATAAAATATATGTCATTATCTTTATATACAATCTGTCCTATTATGTGGAAAATCAGTATATTGTGTGGAATTTACATTAGCAATTACAGTACATTAACTTGTGTCGAGTTGTTGAGGAGGGGTGATAAGTAGGTGAGGTGGTGAGTTGGCGAAGGGATGAGGGGTTGAGGGGAGTTCAGCGTCCCGGTACACACAATTGACAGGGACGAGGACGAGCACAAACAATCACAACACATACATATATATATACAACACGGAACTCCTAGCCCAAGCGCGGGAATCGAACCCGCGACCGCTGTTGATCTCCTGACGTCAAAAGTTTGAGCCTTTAGACGCCAGCGCCAACACCAGCGGCAGAATACCCCATAGCTTAACGATCGCTTAAAAACAGTCGATTTATGAAAAGAAATGATTAAAAAGTGCGCTCGTGGTGCTTCAAATGACATTTATAAAATCGTTATCGGTAACGAACACGGATATATGTTTATGAGCCGGAAACAAAACAGTAATCGACCTTGTGGGCATTCCAAGATGAGCCAAATCCAACAAAAGTTCTTCATGGAAGAAGCACAGCACAGCAAATGATCGCCTGTTTCTTCGACCGAATGGGTCATGTGGCCACTGTTCCGCTTGAGCAACATAGAACGGTTCATTCTGAGTGGTACACGATCAGTTGTTTGCAGAAAGTCTTCGGAAAAAATTCGTAAAACCCACCGCAAAAGACGAATCATTCTCCATCATAACAATGCGAGATTTCCAACATCTCGTCAAGCAGTTTAATGTTTGAGCAGTGAATTTATAGCTTATCCTCAGTACAGTCTTTGTTTCCGAATATCAAAGGTAAACTATCTGGTCAACGATTTACGAGCGCCGAAAAAGCAGTTGAAACATGCCGACGCTGCACTTCTGTGGTTTTTATACTCGTACTCTAGTAAACGAGTATATTGTATTCGTGCAAATGTATGTAACAAGTAGAAGGAAAACCCCATAAAGTTTATTTATTCTTGATTAGTATCAACAGCCGAGTCGATCCAGCCATGTCCGTCCGTCCGTATTAACACCTACATCTCGGAGACCCAGCTAGAGAGACCCATTTTGGTATGTAGACTCCCCTTGTGGGGCATAAGATCAAGCTCTTTTTAATTTTTGCCACGCCCCCGCAAAACCTTATATCTTCCACAAATTTTAGCGCATTTAGTTGAGACATTTAGTTGCCGACTGCAAATTTGATTGGATTTGATCGCAGATCGTATCGTACCTTGTTAGCTTCCGCCGCCGCGCGTAGTTATTTCGAGCAGTTTGGTGGGTCAGACGAATACGCTCTTTGAGTCGTTCCGTGAAAGCAGGATAGCACTCGGGGTCCGGTAATGGACACCCATACAATAAGTAGGCGGAAGTTGCGGCCAAACGTAAGCTGACCTGGTGAGAAACCTGTGGCTTCGTGTGGCGCTGATCGATAAGCCCATACAGCGACTAGGGGTGTGGAGGGGTCGTGCTGGTGTTCTCCACATCCATAAGTTCAGGCAACTTTGAAAAACTTCCAATTCAAAGTTTCGTCCCTAATCTGAATGCAATAGGAAGGGCACCCCAAAAAGCCAGACGACTTCCTCGATTAGTGCCTGGGCCACCGTCTCATCTGTTTGGGTTTGGAGAGCGATGCATTCCGACCGTTTAATGAAGCAGCACATAACTACCGCGATGTATCGGCTGCCTCTATCTGTAGTAGGTAGCAGAGCCAGTATATCGATTGCTATCGCTGCTTAATCTTCGCCAAGGTCTTTTTAACGCCGAAGTGACCTCCAGTGGGAGCATTATGAGCCTGTTGTATAGCCTCCGCGCGGGGAACGATGGTCACTGTTTGACCTTCCTTGTTGCGAATCATCAAAACACGCTGATCCAGCTGTAAACGATCCATCAATTGCTAATAGGCTTTGGCATTCGCCCATGACGGTGTGTTTACATAAGCAGTCACCGTGCTCTAGCTAACTCATCAGAGTTGCCAACAACAGATCCTCCTTCTGGTGTTGGGCATAGTTGGAGGGCTGGATTTGGATGAACCTGATTTCCTGCAAGTCTCTCTGCTCCGCCTTCTCACCATGTCGGCATGTGTAACAAGGTCGGCGAGATATGCCATCTGCATTGCCGTGCCGCTTGCGGACATCTTTCTGACTAAGTAGCTGTGGCCAGTTCGCAACTTGGTCGAACTTGTCGGCCAGCTTCTAATACCTGCGGGACCCACCAATGGCACTTTCGTATGCTAAGTTTTAGGCCAGCTTTGTCCAGACGGAAGAATATTTCTTGTAGATGCGTTTGGTGTTCTTCCGTGGTGCTCGAGTGAATGATGATGTCATCTAGGTAAGCCAATGCCGAATTCCAGGTCGCTCTGTTGATCAGACCATCCATAAGTCTCTCAAAAGTGACCGGGGCATTTGTGAGGCCCAAAGGCATGACGTTGAATTTAAAAAGCCCGGCATCACAAGCGAACACCATCGTTGGGCGGTACGCTTCGTCCATTTCCACTTGCCAGTACCCACTCTGCATCCTTCTTGCGTACTAACACTACTGGCGAGGCCCGCGGGCTGGTGGACGCGAAATTGCTACCCGGCGTTATGGTTGTTTAATAGGCTGAGCTTGGTACGTGTTCATCACAACAACTGCCGCAGGCGGGTTTGCACCTTCGTCGCAGCTAGAGGTAGCTGCTGGTCCTCCAAGATGATAGCATCCCAGGCTCCAGGTGCCCCAGTGTTGTAAATGCTGGTAGCGTTAGCGCTTTTGCACTGAGATTTAAACGCCGAAAAGTGGCTACGTCGCCACTGGCGTCAACGAGAGTGCAGCCCAGCACCACATCTGCAAGTAGAGACGAAGGAAGGGTGGCTTCCATCTTATTTATGGGCGGAAGGGTGGCCTTATTATGGGCGGTGGTCTGCCTCTGAGCACAACATTGGCTGCGGTCCTGCGGAGTGCTTCTGCTACGGACTAGGTATGGACCGATTTTAGCAGCCCTGATGTTCCCAGGAGTGGCGTGCTCCAGCGGCCTTTGGAGATGATTGAACAATCCTCAGCATAGGTAACCAGTTTAAGCACGGGAGGTGGCACAGGAATCTTGGATATATATAAGTTGAACGGTAATGGTGATAGTACACCGCCTTGTGGGACGCCCTGCTTTATCCATTTGGAGCAAACTGGTCGCGCATAGCATTGATGACGGCGCTATAGACAGGTACAACTTGCTCAGTTTCGTGCGCACCGAACATTGACATTCGAACGCCATGTCCTCAAACAGCCTATGAAACTCATCCCAAGGCTTGGTGCTGTCGAAAGTGAGAGCCTCCTGAAAGAGAGTTGATGGTGGCTGCAGACGCTCCTCCAATTGCAATTGCTTCGTTATGATTTTAGTGCGTGACCGATCGCTTTACTTAGTCTTTCGATGCCTATAGATATGCCATCCTGATGCAGCTTGCCTGGCGAGTGTTGCTGTTTGTTTTGACGATTATACTTCGGTATTGTGGAAACGACATGCGCACACTCTGTACAAATTAGAGTGCAATTAAGAAGTAGTTATTGCTTTTATTATAAATTACACTACATAGTTGGTCGAGCGGATATTTTAGGTTGTATGGTGTTTTATTAATGAAATGTCGCTGCGTTAAAAGTTTGTGCCATCCTGCCGCTGCTGCTGATGAAGAAAAATTGTAACTAAAAGCGGGAAAACAGATGTGGGTGCTGCAAATATCGCATATGCTTCTAGTAGGATCGAAGCTATCGCGTACAGCGATAGAAGGTTAGATCTTCTCGCATATTGTTACCGCAAGTAGCCATCACATCCCAACGACTATCGATTACCCTAATAGAAACTTGATCTGACAACCCATAAGGGGAGTCTACATTTGGTAACTTATACTCACCGAGATCTAGGTGTTCATACGGACGGACGGACGGGCATGGCTAAATCGATCAAGAATATATATACTTTATGGGGTCTGAAACGCTTTCTATTGCCTGTTACATACATTTGCACGAATACAATATACTCGTTTACTCTACTAGAGTACGAAAAAATTAACTAGCACGCTGCTGCTAAGAGCAGTGGGCGATATAAAACGGAATCAACGGGTGACCTATTAAAGTGACAGGCAGTGTATCTGTCCTAGAAGCCATGACATGATCTGTCCAAATTTAATGCGGGTCAGACACCATACATTCATTCGTCTGTGTTGTTGTCGTGCTTTTTGCCTGTATGCTTGTGAATATGCTCTTAGCAGGTATCAGCACGTACATACACACATACATATCAGCGTAATTTTTAAAATTCTAAAAAAATACAACAAAAATGCTGATCTGTATGTGAGTTTTATGCTTTTTAAAATTTGACATCCATTTCGACCCAATCGCAGTTAACCTAACCCAACAAATTTGTTAGTCCTCGCCTAGGCCATGAACTATATCACCATACTACAAATATCACCATACTACCTATTTCCGTTTGACCTGTGCGTCAGTCAGGACAAAGAGTTTTATATATAGGTTTCCGTGCCATCACTGCTACGAAATATTGGATTTTAAGTTGATGTTAATAAGAGAGTTATTATAAGAGATTTATTATACATATATATAGCTCCGCTGTTTATTAATAAAACTTCATATTTTTTTAGCACCTCGACAATGGTAGTTCTCCCCAGTCTGAAGACATACCATTTGCAATTAAATATTGTAATATCGACCCATCGGTGTGCTTATTTATTACATCGGACTGGATAACTCCTATATCGGTTGAGGCTAAAAAAAAGTTATCAGCCAGAAACCTTGTAAACGAAACATTTGAACGGTTGTGTACTGCGATTGTGCCCCCTGTTGCCAACATTAAAACTCAGCGAAGTCTTAAAAAAGAGAAGCCACGTCAAGCCACTGCCCAGTTTTACGACAAATCAATATCAGAAAGCCATGACATGGATGACCCTACTTTATATTCCAAAACTGATAATATAACTACAAACAAAAATGTGAATTTTAATATCGCTGACATGGAGATGGCAACGGTGATTGACTGTTCTGACGAGAATACAATTCATAATTACAATAGTGGCCAGAGAGAAGATGCCTCACTTACTGTTCCCGCGCAAAAATTCACTAAAAGCATTGGAATTTTCAAAAATTTGAAAGCAAACCCCACTAGCACCAAAAAAGATGTTATTCCTGTAAATGAGTTGCCGAATTCGGCTCATAACGATAGAGATGCGACCATAAATAAAACAGATATCAAAGACTGCAAGAAACCACAAACAGATGCGATTTCTACTGACTTTCCTTCACAAGATGACGTGGATTTGGCCGAACTGCTGGGAACAAATTGGCCAGTCTCGGCAGGAGGCGCAGCTTTAATTTTAAACAAAAGACAGACCGCAGCACAATCTTCTAGTTTGTTTCCTCAATTTGTTCAGAAAAATAGCGATGAATACTCGGTGGAATCTGCTGTCACAGACGTTAGTGCTGTAGAACATACAGGTAAGATGAGATTTATGTACATATTGATTTTTAAGCCATTCGCAAAAAATGTAAATATATTAATTATGTCATGAAACTAGCAACGCAAAGAATGAAGCATTTCCTACCCACAAAAACGTTTAAAAGCTTAAAGCTTATATACTATTCAAATTGTTAATATATAGCAAAGGCGTAATTTAACTTAAAATGTCTTTTGCGCTTATTTCGCTTCACGTAGCAACTGAAAGACATTAAGGTTAGTAAGGGTTATTTGGCGGGAATTCTTGTGACTGGACTACTATATTCCGTCCCCGGTGTTATTCCAGTGCCTTCACGCGTTTCGGCTATATGATGCGCATTGCTCTCTCGTAATTTAGTGGCATGAAATAACATGCATTTTTCCCGTCTAAAACAATCGGCAGCTTAATGATATGGTTATCCAAACTGAATCCAATCCAAATCCGGATGAATCTCAAAGTACACGATTGTGAAAATATAAAAAACATCTCGGGGTTTAAAGAAACGGACGGACAGACGGCTGACGGGCATAGTTATATCAAATTCGTCGTCATGGTGATGAAGAATATATGTACATACTTTATGTGGTCGGAAATGTTTCTTCTGAGCGTTGCAAACTCGTTTTTTTATCAACGTCCGCTGGCGTGCTCTGATCAAGATAGGCCAACTATATCATATAGCTACCAAATAACCGATTGTTCCGGAATGAATTTAGTAGCACAGTTTTTCTGTTTTTCATCCAAATCAAACCAAATTCGTCTTGTTTCCCTTGTATCCGGTGTAGCGCCACGTCCGCCGACTAGATTTTATCTAGATCAGGTGTACATTTGCAATGTGAATGGTAAATAAGCTTCGGCAAGCCGAAGCCAGTCTTCGTTTCTTGTTTATAGGAAGAAAGCATTACATATCGCATTTCTTCAAATATTTGACTCATTCTCAAATCAGTATAACTTTTAACATGAAATGTCACCTATCAAACGGGTTTAACACAATCAGATTAGTGTTTTAGGATATGTGGACACCAAAACCATATAGTGGCAAAAAACCGCGGTCACTTTTGTATGACCTATAATTTTTTTAAATTTACGAAAAGAATCATCAATCAGTAAATTATATGCGTATTGGACCATTCAACACTCCTTTACAACCAAACTTTCTATAGCCAATACGCCACTAAATTATTTGTAACGCACACACAACCAGACGGATGGAGATGGCTATATAAACTATTTATGTGTATGTATATATTTAATGTATATGTATGGATGCACATATATATGCATTAGGATTATCTTAAAATTTATATCATTATCTTTATATACAATCTGTCCTATTATGTGGCCAATCAGTATATTGTATGGCATTTACATTAGCAATTACAGTACATTAACTTGTGTCGAGTTGTTTGTTGAGAAGGGGTGATAAGTAGATGAGGTGGTGAGTTGGTGAATGCATGAGGGGTTGAGGGGAGTTCAGCGTCCTGGTACACACAATTGACAGGGACGAGGACGAGCACAAACAATCACAACACATACATATATATATACAACACGGAACACCCAGCCCAAGCGCGGGAATCGAACCCGCGACCGCTGTTGATCTCCTGACGTCAAAAGTTTGAGCCTCTAGACGCCAGCGCCAACACCAGCGTCTGGGAATATCTTGACAAATTATATCATTGCAAAGAAATAGTAAAGGTAACATATATTTCGGGCTGTGATTTTTGTACCCAGTTCAGCTATGCTCACAGTCCAGAGGCCTGCCTAAACGAGGCAGCAACTATGCGTGTCGCTGCATGAGTTAATCTACATTGTGAAGCATTTAGACGTTGGTTTCGTGTGGCTTTTCCGTGATTCGTCAAAATATCTAATTTGATTAGATATTTTTTGCTGTTACATGACTGTGTTCGTAAACTGATTGTATTGAGTACGTGCACATGCTGCTCAACAGCTGCTGCCTCGTTTATGCCGAGTAGAGGTGGAGAACTATCGATGGCACTATCGACACTATTGATGGTTGGGCACTATCGTGGCGCTATTGATGGCAGCCCTGCATTATCGATTGTTTTCACATCACTAAATTAAGCCCATATTCTTTCACAATGTGTATAAATTGTGTGTGTGAAGATAAACAAGGAGGGCTAGCTTCGGCTTGCCCAAGCTTATATACCATTCACATTGTAAACATATAACATATAATTGTAATATATAACATATAACCTGTGTGCGGGCTATTGCATCCCGTTCCCACACCACGATATGAAGGGCTTAGTTGGCGGGCAGGTGGTCACCAGAGTATTTCAATTGTTTTACTATGTAGTTATTAAATTGCTTGAATTAACTAACCAAGCCAGAAATTTCGTTATCTCTGTGACCCTATTGATTTACAAGAATGAAATTTGACGTGTATGCTAATGGGATCGGAGAAAGTATTGTTAGATTTTGTTTAAAATCAAAAATTTGTGTTTACGGTTACTTACATTGCAACAACTTAAATATACTCTTGTATTATACAGAAAGGGTACAAAAACTTGTTGTTTTCGTATTTTTAAACAAAATTGGTTTCAATCAATGAACTTTCGAAAACTGATGGAAACTCAATTCCCAAGTTGTACAGGAATGAATGCCTCTGAGCACACACACCAACAGACCCTATCACACCAGCCAAGGTCCAGGTGGCAATAGATTCCTTTCAAAATATAACATCCCCTGGACTGGATGAATTCTTCCCAGCAATGTTACAGATGACCATAAATTAACATATATCATTACACAATGGAGGACCTCCCAGATTGTCTTCCTGCCTAAAGCAGGCAAATGCAGTCACATGAGCCCCCATTTACTACAGGTAAATGAGCCTCACATAGTTTCTACTGAAAACAATGAAGAAGCTGCTGGAGTTAGATATTAGGCAAGTCTTTACAAAGGGCAAAACGGTAGAAACAGCGCTACACTCCTTTATAGCGGCCATAGACAAGGCACCAACATTAATATTCACTAGGGGTGTTTGTAGACATCTCAGGAGCACTCCACAATGTGTCAACAAAGCTTATTATGGTTCGCCTGGATGGGACTAATACACATCCAGCTGTCAACTTGTAGGTAGGAAACCTTCTAAGTTGAAGGCGGGTACAATCAGATTGGGGCTTAACATTTTTCTTTAAAGCTAGGCTATAAGCATACCTATAACGTGACTATCAGCTCCATCAAGGAGCAAATATTAAGGGAGGCCGGAGGAGTCGAACTCAATATCAATGCGGAAAAGAGAGACCTTTACCAACAAGTACAAGACACCGTAATGTATCCCAAAGCTTGGCAACAATCAGCTGGAAACGAAAACACAAGTCAGATAACTGGGAACAGTCCAGGACATCAAACTGACCTGGAAACCCAATGTCGAAGATTGGGTAAAAAAGGCTACTAATTCTCTTTACGCACTAAGGAAAATGCTTAGCAGATCATGGGGTCTTCCTATAACTATCATGCATTGGATATACATCTCAGTGGTATGTTGAAGTCTGCGGTACGTTGTCTTAGGCTGGTGGCCTGAAACATATAACTCAGGCCCTAGAAAAAATACTTGGCATCGAACCCCTGGATATTTATGCCCAAACAACTAGCAGAGTCAAACGGCCTTTAACTTCAAGCTTATGGACACAGCTCCATAGGTAGGAAAGCCACACCAAAACAATAAAACACATGTTCAGGGATGACTGGAAAGCTGCAATAGAGCAAAACCAGCATCTCAACCTATTTAAGGATAGATTGAAGATGAGGGAATGTGTGGGTGCATTCGTATACTGTGCAGATCTTTATATAAAAACAACAACAACAGCAGCAGCAGCAGCATCAACAACAACAACAACAGCAGTAACAACAACAACAACAGCTGCAACAACAATGGCAACAGCGATTCTCACATCAGTCGGGTCTTCGTCTCGGGATCGACGCGGGATTACTGCCGCCAAAGGACTGCTATCCCCCGAGTAAGGGAACTGCCTTATGTACCCTCATCCCTATCCAAAAAATGTTTCTTCTATCCAATTTTTTCGCCTAACTGAATTGGCAGCACCGGTCTGCCTGCTCAGAATACTTCTTCTACGCGCCGGTGACGTCGAAAGTAATCCAGGTCCCAGTGTTTCCGAATGTCTGGTGTGCCGGTATAGGATCACTGGAAGAGAGCGTTCCATCCTCTGCCCTGAATATCAACAAAGGGCCCATCTTCGCTGCCTCGGAAACGTCACCCAATATAGCCCCAATTACATTTGTCCCCCATGAACCAAGTTTCTCTCCCCCTCACCCATCCGTAGCCCAAACACTGTCATATCCCGCCAGTCCGCAAACAGCCCGAGATACGCCAGCTTGGCATAGCCGAGTACCAGGCCAACCCCTGTTGCATCTGTGGTGAAAGAAGCCATCTGCGGCGCACATCGCTTAGAAACTCAAATCTTCACCAATCCAATATCATTGGTCCCTGCTGCAGCATGTCTACCAATCCGTTAAATACAGGCCGTTCAAGGCGACGGTGTACACCTGGAAGTCCAGGACATAGATAGCCGTTCGCAATTTAGGCTACAAGCCCATAGCCCACCTATTGGAGGCAGTGCAATGCAAACCCAATTTCCCCCATAGGCTTCACGCCTAGCAGAACTGCGAACCGATTGGCCGCCTCGTGAACGAAAGATTAAAAGGCTGCAACATCTGGAGGAGTCGGATTGTCGTCTCTGGACGACAATCAAGAACATCCAGCCAAATGTGCGGCCACTTTCAACGGGCAATCCACGGTGCGTCCTCCGCAATCACACTAGAGCTCCCAACTAACGATTCCGCTACGACCTTTAGCCAGGATGAGGTCCGTTGCGCCATTTGAGCCGCCAAAAATTCAACGGCCGTAGGCCCAGGTGGACTTGCTACCGTAATGCTCAAGCATGTAGGAGAAAAAGGCATGGTTACCTGACGTACTGGATATGTGGAAGTTGGGGAGGATAATTCCCGTTCCCAAACCAGGGAAACCCATACACATGGGCAGCTCCTACCCGCCGATCACCCTACTACCTCCGGTAGCTAAGATCTTGGAAGCCCTCATTCTCCCCTACCTACAGGACCATTTCGTCCTCGCTGACCGCCAGCATGGTTTTCGAGCTGGACGAAGCACGACCACAGCTCTCTGCGAGCTTACTACAGCAATAGCGAGCGTGTTGAACAGAAAGAACCTCGTGACAGATCCATCCTAGTGGAACAGGATCTGTCAAAAGCGTTGACACTGTCTGTCTTTCTACCCTGCTGTCCGACATTCACTCCTCCACTCTGCCAAACTCGCTTAAGAGATGGCTAGGCAACTACTTGGCCGGCCGACAGGCCTACTTAGGCGCCAAGTCGGGCCTCCGTCGGATAAAGCAGGGCGTCCCACAAGGCGGTGTACTATCACCACTACTGTTCAACTTGTATATATTCAAGATGCCTGTGCCACCTCCCGAGCTTAAACGGGTTACTTATGCTAAGCACGCCATCCCTGGGAACATCAGGGCAGGCCTAAAATGGGTCCATACCTAGTCCGTGGCAGAAGCACTTCGCAGGACCGCAGCCAATGTTGTGCTCGGAGAGAGACCAACGAATCCCTTTAGATACACAGAATTGAAAAACTTCAATCTGAATATTTCTGTTTCATTTTACAATGTAGAATCAGGAAAGAAATTGATATTTTTGCTAGATACAGATACACGGGCATTTATCTCAATTATAAAAGAAGATTCCGATGTCTTTAACGACATCCAATTAAATAACACTCAATAACATTCAATGTATAGGTCAAGGAGTCATAAAATCAAAAGGTCTCGCACCAATACAGCTGCAAGCAGACAACTACATAATTCCTCATAATTTTCATATAGTTGATCAAAATTTCACCATACCGTGTGACGTAATAATAGGCATAGATTTGTAAAGGTCTTAATTCGTTCGTAGATTGGTTTATAATTAGACCAAACAATAAAAATGCTCAAATTGATGTTCCAATAACATATAGTTCTGGTAACAATTCAATACTTCTACCAGCAAGATCATAAGTTGTCCGACATCTTGAAGTAACTTCAAGTGAAGATAATATGTTAATTCCAAATCAGGAAATTGAACCTTTTATTTACGTTACACAGTATACACAGTTGCAACACCGAAAAATACATTTGTTCGGTTACTAAATACCACTTATAAAGACCAGTTAATCAATGTAAATAATCTAAACTTTAAACCACTCTCGAACTACGATGTAGTTCAAACTACTACAAAAAACAGGGAAAAATAGTTATAGCTCAATTAAGTAAAAACTTTCCAAAACATTTCGAACCAAAATTAGTAGAATTATCCACCAAGTATAGAGATGTATTCCGACGTGAAATCGAATCAATAACAAATAATTTCTATAAACAAAAGTTGATATTGAAGGATACTGAACCTATTTATATAAAAGACTATCGAAGCCCTCATAGTCAGGTAGAAGAAATTATGAAACAAGTAGGAAAATTGTTCTCTGACAAAATTGTTGAACCATCAGTGTCTGAATACAGTAGCCCCCTTTTACTTCTAAAGCAAGCACATCCTGGCTCAGAAGAAAAGATATGGCGATTGGTAATTGATCATCATTGGTAATTTGGTAATTGTTCAATATCATCAAATTAATACAAAAAAACTCCTGTCCGGTAAATTTCCACTCCCTAGAATTCATTATATTCTAGATCAACTAGGTCGAGCAAAGTATTTTGACTGTCAGGTTTTCATGTCAGGTTTTCATCAAATTGAACTTGAAGAATGTTTAAGAAATATAACGTCCTTTTCGAAGAGCAATGGCTCATATCGCTTTTCGCGATTACTTTTTGATTTAAAAATAGCGCCAAATTCATTTCAGAGAATGAATTGCATTCTCTGGACTTGAACCTTCTCAAGAATTTCTTTACAGACCTTAAAAAACAAAAACACAAAGTAAATAAGGATAGAGAAAAAACTTTTACTTCATAGTTATTTAGTGTTGCCATACATAAGTAGTGATTAGCAATCGTATATAGTTTCAACACAAAAAAAGAAAAAAATGTAATACATAAAAAAAAACCAACAAAAATGTATATCATTAAATCATTTATTAATTATTTCACATAGCGAGTAAAGAAATTAAATTTCAGTTTTCATTACCTGCAAATATATATTCGCACAAACTAATATGGAATATAAAGAAATTAATTAAGAAAAAAAATATATTTATAATCATATATAATTTACTTCTAAAATATCTTCACTATATTATGTTATTTTTCAAAAGGAGGAAGATGTAATATACTGCAGCAAACATACACTTTGAATACAGCAAATTCCCAAGCATACCTCAAGCGCCAGTAATATGATCGTACAAGTATGCAATGCGCAGTGCAAGTGCCGAGGCAACATGTTTAGCATGCGCGACCGTCTCTTCATTATGTATGTACATAAAATTTTCCCTCGCGCTCTCGCTACTATCAGCGCTAACGTTGCGTTGTGCGCTAATGTTGTGATGTGCGCTAATGCCTCTGCCGGCGTTCACTGGCAGCGAAGTTACA
The DNA here is from genome assembly GCA_037043425.1 of Hirtodrosophila duncani. NCBI lineage: Eukaryota > Metazoa > Arthropoda > Insecta > Diptera > Drosophilidae > Hirtodrosophila > Hirtodrosophila duncani. The sequence continues at coordinate 683,262 of JBAMBM010000828.1, read as the reverse complement.
CAGCATTAGGCTAAGAACACAATATATGAATTTTGTAGGTAAATAAAGCAAATTCAAAAGAACTGGTCGTGTTCGCGTTGATAAATATATGCATTATATATGGCAAAGTGATATTAGACATCACCCTGAAAAAAATGGGTTAAACTTTTAAGTGTGTCGAATATTGAATAAATGATGAATACGAGTATCTTCTAGCTGGAATACCGACTATAGCATTCTTACTTGTTTGTTTTTAACGTTTTTGTCAACAACTATTACCCGATCTTAATCAAAATCGGTAGATTTTGTTTATGCATATATAAACCAAGATTCAAATAAATGCGGTTAAATTTGTTGAGATATACCGTTTTTACTGATTTGCTGGAGCGGGAAGGTGGCAAATTTTATAACAAACTTGATCTGAAGCCCACAAGGGGAGCTTACATACCAAATGTATTAATTCTAGCTCATATAATCTCCAAGATCTAGGTGGTTTTGTGAATAAAATTTTTATTGATTTGTGGTAGTGGACGGGGGCGGGGTAAACTTTTAATATAAACTTGATCTGACGGCCCACGAGCGGAGTTTACATTCCAAATTTGGTGACACTACCTGTTATAGTCTCCGAGATGTAGGTGTTCACACGGATGGATAGACGGACATGGCTAGATCGACTCGGCTGTTGATGCTAATCAATAATATATACTTTATGGGGTCTTGGACGCTTCCTTTTGCCTGTTTAATACATTTATACGAACACAATATACTCGTTTACTCCACTAGAGTGCGAGTATAAAAAGTTGTATATGTATTTTTATATGTGTTAAGGAGTCCACTGGCTTTTTTTATTTTATTTTATATCTTTTTTGTACATGTTTTCTAAAAGCAATTGTGGCATTAGTATCTAAATAAGAGGTGAATTTATTTTTAGAATGTGTGCGTGTATACAAAATACCTACCCAGTCGGAACATTGCCTTGTAAATAAGGGGCGATATTATTTCCTGCTTATTTTTAATTCGTTCAACGGAAAATTCCTCGGAATGAATAGTTAGTATACATATAGTTATAGTATATATATAGTTACACTACTTGGGTCTGGTATAAAAAACGTACTCTTTACCATTCACAAAAACATAATATCAATGCCACATAGATGGAGTTTTACCAGATGTCTGCACGCTGTGTGCATGATTTAATTCATACCGTTCAACTAAACTTTTTAGAATAAACAGTATAAAAACCTTTTATGAAATTGAACCCAACTTGGTATATTTGAGCTTTAGAAGCTCTGCGTTCTTTGGTAAAATTGTATTTGAATTTTTAAACATATTATTTTGTTGTCTTATAATAATATACAGCAACAAACTTATAACATTAACGAATTTTTTCTCAAGTAGGAGCGTCCTTTATTTATTAATATAGCAAAAAACAAGAAAGCAAGTTTCGGCTTGCCAAAACTATTCACATTGTAAATACATATCCGGATCAATGGTAGCTTGATCCGGATCATATTTGATAAAATTTCATTACAAAAGAAAAGTTTCCATACTACATGTTCAGTTCAATCACAGCAATATGATATTGTTTTCCATCTAAAGAAGCAAAATGGTTTTTCTACGTAATATTCATATTGAAGCAGTCGGTTCTATGCTTCGATCCGGATGAATATCGAACTTAACCAGAATTAATATATAAAAAACATCTGGTTAAAATTGCAGCTCTGTAGTTCTTAGGACTTCTTAGATCCAAAGGTTGAAATACATACAGATAGACAGACGGACATGGTTATATCACACTGCCCTTGAAGTGATGATGGTCGAAAGCGCTTCCTTTTATGCGTTGCAAAGCTTATGAAAAAATGAATATACAAACAGCATTTTGACATAACAGCATTATGACTGCTATAAAAAGAAAGAACACATCTATATGTTTCTAAAGAGCCACAACTATATCATATCGACTGCATTTCACTCCACTTTTTCACCGGCCATGTAAGGCCTTATTGATGTGTTTATTAAAAGATGCAAATATAAGTTCATGATATATAAGGCATGAATTTGTGAACTACATTACGAATGGCTCCACTGGGTATGTTTAAGTGTATAAAAATAAAGTTTGGCACTTTTGTCTAAAATATCGAGATGAATTCGTAGTCGATGTATAGAACTCAGTTTGCGTCATTATTAAAAAATTTTTATTTATTAAAACATATTTGTAATAATTTAAACGTTTGCGATATTCAAATGAAATAATTGTTATCGTAAATTAAAGTTCCACTCAACAGAGAATGTATCGACCCTCTAAAATATTGATTGAAGAGTCCCCTATTTGCAGTAATATCCCATTAACTGTTTTGGAATTTAAAGCTCACGAGCATAATATCGATAAGTATGGTACATATTTATTTATATGCTGATATATTGATATTTTAAAATATGTGAAAATAAAACTAATATTTAGTTCGAATTCTTTTGTCAAATTTAGAAATTACTCCTCCGGACTACGATCACTTATCCGAAGTACCTGGCACAAGACTTGCTCTTGGTTCTCTTGTAGAAATATCATATTCTGATGAAGCGGATCTTTACGGTGTAATTCGTTGGATTGGCATATCTTACAGATCTACTAGCAATGTACTGATTGGAGTTGAGCTTGAAGAAGAAGCTAACTTGAAAACCATTTCGGCGACGGATGGAACCTATAATGGAACTCGGTAAGCATTGATAATTATTTTTGAATATTTATGGTTTATGTAATAGGCAAAAGTAAACAAGTAAAAACGTAATGGTCGAAACAAATGGATACAAACTAAAATGTATACAAACTAAATTTGGCTCGATTTAGACTAAAAACAAAAATTTAGTGTTCATTCCAAAAAAAAATCCTTTTCGATTTGAATAAATTTTAGTCAACAGACTTGGGACCTCCTAAAATGAATACAAAGCAAATTTTGTTCAATTTGGGTGATAAACAACCATTTTGTGTGTTAATTCCCAAATAGTTAGGTTCTATCGGGCTATATGATATAGTTGTTCGATTGAATAAGATTTGGTCAACAGACGTAAGTCATCCTAAAATGAATACAAAAAATGGATGAAAAGCAAGAATGTATTATTCATTCCGAACAAATCAGTTCTGTGGGGGTTAAAAGATATAGTAGCCTGATCCGGATCAAATTTGGTCAGCTTATGTAGATGCCTCTAATACACATATTCCCCGAATTTGGTTTAATGCCAAATAAAAACAAAAAAGCTATGAAAAAAACACTAAAATTTTGTGGTTGTGTTTATGGGGGCCACCCTAAAAAGTGGGCGTATTTATGGAAAATAAAAATGAAAATTTGAAGTCTCCAACTCGTATTGTTTCCAAGACGGACGGACAGATAGACGAACATGGCTAGATCGACTCGGCTTCTCGTGCTGATCAAGAAAATATATAATTTATGTGGTCTGCCTGTTTTTTTTTTTATGAAAATGTTGCATACTTGCCGTACAATCGCTTTTTTTTAACCATTCACAACAAATTTTAATGGTATATTAATTTTGTCATATTGTATAATGACAAATTCATGGGAGCTATTGCAACAAGTAAAACTTGGTTTGGACTTAGGAGCTTAGGAATTTGACAAACAACATTACACCTCAAGACTGCTATAGATAAAATGAACTTAGTTCTAAGTTTGTGGATTTATCCGTACCTGAACCTACACTTAACTCGTATGTCAATGGGGCTCCTTACTGTGATAATAGTTTTAGCTTTTAAATCTAATGCGGAAGACCTTGATAACTGAAACCCAAGTTTTTCAAAATATTCATTCCACTTCTCAACTACATTACTCTCATATTCACACATATTCCTGCACTTGGAAAAAAGCTAAAATATTGTAGACCTGTTACAATTCTACCCTACCCTACTAAGGTGTTAGACCTGTTGGTAGTCCAGATAAAAAGCTTTCTGAGTAACAGGATCAATATGATCGAAGACACTCGTGAACAACTGTATGATAGCAATGTGACCTTCTTAGCGTTGCTTGACCACAGTAAGTCCTTTGATATGGTGAACCATAAAATTCTGGCTACAAAGCTAACCAAACTGTATAACTTATCTGATACGGCCTAATTAAATCTGACCTAAATAATGGGACTCAAGCAGTGATTTCCGGACCTCATATTGCAAGCTTTCTTCGGCGTAAAACGGACGTTCTCTCTATAAGTAAATGTTTTGTCCTATTGTAAAGTCCATTTGTACGCCGATGACATTCAGATCTTTGTTAGTCGTCCGTTAAGTCAGATTGTTGATTATGTTCAATGTAATTTAGTTTTAGAAACAGTGATCTGCTGATCTAGGAAAAACGGCTTGGGCCTAAACCCGCTTAAGTCTAAATGTGGAGTCATTTATAAAAAACCCTTGATTGGACTACCTTGAAAAATCTACGAATTGATGTCATACAAATGGTATGTTCACATATCGTTATAGCTGTTGGTAGAACCTACGGTATGCTAAAACAACTATCCCTATACCACCAGTTCCTTCATTTTTATCTTAAATTTCTGAATGCCAAAATGTACCTAATCCCAACTGTTCTATGGCATTGAAATATTTGGAAACTGTGATACTATGAGTATGTTTTCAACTTAAGTCGATTTGCTCCAATCAAAAAGGACAAAAAGATATTTAATCTTAGCTTAGGATCATGGATCAAATTCGGAACCCTCATTTTCATACACAAAATAATTAATACTAACCAATTTATCTTTTTGAGCGGCTCAAATTCTCAAACTCTCTTCGGACACATAATCTGATTGGTGTAAGAATTAAGCTCGCTTGTTCAGAGAGACAATGTTCGATTATGAATCGGCTTACCATAAAATTTGAAGGCTATTAGCAGCGTAACTGAATTTCCCGACATTATATAATTTGTTAAATTAAACTTTATATTTATTTATTTATTTAAATTTTATTTTTATTCGTTTAATTATCATATTATTCCGCTATTATCTGCCTAAATCATCAGCTGGTATTTGTTCAATAGCAGTTTTGAACAAACTTACTAACATGTTATGTTGATCAACAAGTCTTTCCAATGCAGCGACAATTTCACGATCAACACTTGTTATAAATTGACAACAATTCAAGGAATTTGTATCCTGCATTCGGCAATGGTATCAGTGATCCAGCTCAATGATATATTTCGCTCTGTACCCCAAATGCGGGCATGAAATTGTTTCGCACAGCATTTACTGCTATAGTTATAGTTGACGTAGTAACGGAGCGGCATCAATTCTAACTTTCCGCTGTTCAACTGGTCTGGTTTTATTTCAACACCTATATGTCAGACAAAATGTAATATTTCGCTTTTGCGATTTTAATATCTCATTTTTAAAAAACACTTAAAAATTCAAAGCTTTCCGAATTTTTTGTCATTATCGCTTATATGAGGAGGCGGTGCAGGTGCCATGCCAATTTTTACAAAACTATATATATCCCTTGGCCTTTAGTACACAGTAAAAATTTCATACCGATCGTTCCAATATCTTAGGCGGCTATAAAAGATAAACAGAGAAACAAACAGACACTCATTTTTTATACATAGAATCGAATATATATACATTATAGTTCTATAAATTATTTATATATATATATATATATTATAGATATATATTCTTGATCAGCACGACATGGGGAATCGATATAGTCATGTCCACCTGTCTTTCTTAACCCTAAGATGTTATATATCTTAAAAGCTACAGAGCTGCAATTTTTACCAGTTACTTCATTCTTCTACACGCTGGATAAGTCCAAGTTTCATATCAGATAACTATATCATATAGCTTCCATATAACCGATTGCTTCGGAATGAACACTTAGTAGTGTAAGGAAGTTTCTCAGGCCGGGGTACAGATCTTAGTCTGACCAGGGCCACTTACAGCAATATTTATAAAGGCTATTACAACTGAGAGTAGCGGCGACGTATGGCCGGCAAATACTATTTCCATGTACCGCGCAGGTAATATTTGCAGTTAATGAAAACTGAAATTTAATTTCTTCACTCGCTATGTGAAATAATTAATAAACTAATAAATGATTTAATGATATACATTTTTGTTGGTTTTTTTTATGTATTACATTTTTTTCTTTTTTGTGTTGAAACTATATACGAATGCTAATCACTACTTATGTATGGCCACACTAAATAACTATGAAGTAAAAGTTTTTTCTCTATCCTTATTTACTTTGTGTTTTTGGTTTTTAAGGTCTGATATTATGGTATTATCTTAATCTTCTATCTTTTCTACTTTATACATTCCTAAGAATTTAATATCTACCTTATGCGCTGTTTCACTTCTTAATAAGAAATGTTTAATTCTGTCATTTATTTTCTTATCATATATAACTTTCATGCATTATTCTAGCTCTTTTATATGCTAACTCTAATCTATGTTATATAAAGTCTTAATGTCCTCATCAATACTATTAAATGCCTTGATACTATTAGTGTTCTTACTAAAAAGTAATTCATAGGGACACTAGTCATGCGTTGTGGATGGGATTATAACCAAACATCCAAATCAGTTTTATCAACTTATATATAAGAACGAATGAAGTCGTTTAACGTTGAATGACTTCGTTACACAGTTCCTAAAGTCTGGTGGTGGTGTGCCGTAGATGTTATATTTTTAATACCAATATACTTCCATAAATCTTCTATAACTGGATTTTTATATTCTGTACCCATGTCCGTAATGAACGTCTTCATTGGACCATATTTCAGAATAAAATCTATATTCGAAGCTTTAGCTAGAACTTTTGCACTTTTGTTTGGAATAGGTATGGCAACAAGATATTTTGTTAAGTCACATATCAGTGTAACTATATATTCATTGCCTTGCTCTGATTTTGGTACTGTAACTCTATCGCATTGATTGGGATTTCCGTAATTGTTAAAGATGTTTTTGTGTGTCTTGTCACTTTTGATTTGTGACATTGTCGTATGTACTCAGAAATATATTTCCAAAAAAATAATGTCTTTTGACCTTTTCCAAGGTTTTTGCAATGCCTGTGTGACCTCCTTGTATTTGATCATTATAAAATGTAGACAATATAGGTTATTTTTCTTTATCTTTTTCTATTAGGGTCAACGGGTTGAGTAGCGCTACTACTAATGAATTCAATATTTTATTGCCCATTTGTTAGAAATGATCAATTAAGACTTTCTCAAAGATATTTTCTTACGGTGCCACTTTGAGTTGGCTGATTTCATGCATACCGGCTTGTATTTCAAGTCTTTGGAAAAACTGACCTAGGTCAAGAATTCCATTAGTGTACAAATCGCTAACATCATATCTTGCAGTCATTTTTTTTCCATGTTTAAAGAAACATACAATATTTGTTACTTGCAAGGTAATTCCTTTTCGTACTTTGTCATGTTGATGACTTCATATACATATAAAGCTTTTCTATAGATTGTATAGGCGATTCTATTTTTTATCTCCTTCGCAGGATTTCTGTCTACTTTGATATCTGGTAGTGACTTTAATTATATTTGTGATAATGCCTTGCAGTTCTTTGATGGTTATTCTTGATAACGCGACAGCTACATAATTGTCTTTTCCTTTAAGATAGTCGACCGCGTGTTAATTTTGAACTAGGGTTGATCGTTGAAAACAAATATGTTAATGGTCTGAGGTCTGTTCTGACTGTAAAATGTGTAATTGCCCAGTGTATTGCTGTTAGTTCCTGTTCTGTTGTGCTTTTATTACTTTCGCCCTTAGTAAACGAGAGTGATGCATAAGCTATTGGAAGTTGGAGTTCATTATGGTTTTAAGTTAAACCGCTCCACAAGCTTGTTTACTTGCATAACTGATGCAGATTATGTAAAATTCTTTGCTGAAATCTGGATATTGTAATAATATTGGGCTCATTAAATTATTTCTTAGATAATGGAAAGCTTATTGACATTGAATTCGACGTTCTTTTTATATAAATTTGTAATGTGGCGGGAATGATCCGCGAAAGTTTTAATAAATATTCTATAGTAATTGCAAAATGTACCGAATCTTCTTGCGCTGTCCGCATTATGTGGGACTGGGTAATTTTTGTAATTTTCATCTGGCAAGATTCCTTTGTCTGTACATTTATGACCGAGGAAGGTCACTTCATGCATAAAAAAATGAGCATTTGTGAGGATGCAATTTAAGATTGTATTTCCTATATTTGTCAAAAACATCTGTCAAATTTTTTAGCATATATTTTTCGGAACAACCTTAAACTATTAAATCATCCATGTAAAGAAATGCTTGAGAAGGTTCAAGTCCAAAGAATGCAATTCATTCTCTGAAATGAATTTGGCGCTATTTTTAAATCAAAAAGTAATCGCGTAAAGCGATATGAGCCATTGCTCTTTGAAAAGGACGTTATATTTCTTAAACATTCTTCAAGTTCAATTTGATGAAAACCTGACATGAAAACCTGACAGTCAAAATACTTTGCTCGACCTAGTTGATCTAGAATATAATGAATTCTAGGGAGTGGAAATTTACCGGACAGGAGTTTTTTTGTATTAATTTGACGATATTGAACAATTACCAAATTACCAATGATAATCAATTACCAATCGCCATATCTTTTCTTCTGAGCCAGGATGTGCTTGCTTTAGAAGTAAAAGGGGGCTACTGTATTCAGACACTGATGGTTCAACAATTTTGTCAGAGAACAATTTTCCTACTTGTCTCATAATTTCTTCTACCTGACTATGAGGGCTTCGATAGTCTTTTATATAAATAGGTTCAGTATCCTTCAATATCAACTTTTGTTTATAGATATTATTTGTTATTGATTCGATTTCACGTCGGAATACATCACTATACTTGGTGGATAATTCTACTAATTTTGGTTCGAAATGTTTTGGAAAGTTTTTACTTAATTGAGCTATAACTATTTTTTCCATGTTTTCTGGAGTAGTTTGAACTACATCGTAGTTCGAAAGTGGTTCAAAGTTTAGATTATTTACATTGATTAACTTTTCTTTATCAGTAGTATTTAGTAACCGAACAAATGTATTTTTCGGTGTTGCAACTGTGTAATGCTGTGCAACGTAAATACCAGGTTGAATTTCCTTATTTGGAATTAATATATTATCTTCACTTGAAGCTAGTTCAAGTTGTCGGACAACTTATGATCTTGCTGGTAGAAGTATTGAATTGTTACCAGAACTTTATGTTATTGGAACATCAATTTGGGCATTTATGATGTTTGGTCCAGTTATAAACCAATCTACGAACGAATTAAGGCCTTTACTGAAATCTATGCCTATTATTTCGTCACACGGTATGGTGAAATGTTGATCAACTATTGTCTGCTTACAGCTCTATTGGTGCGAGACCTTTTGATTTTATGACTCCTTGACCTATACATGTCATGAATGTCTATAGTGTTATTTAATTGGATGTCGTTAAAGACATCGGAATCTTCTTTTAGAATTGAGATATATGCACGTGTATCTGTATCTAGAAAAAATGTCAATTTCTTTCCTGATCCTACATTGTAAAATTAAACATAAATATTAAGATTGAAGTTTATTGAATGAATCTTTGTTAATTCTGTGTATCTAAAAGGTTTGTTGGTTTCCCGAATTATTTTGGGCTACTCTAACATTGTTTCCCTGTCTTCGTGAATTTCGATGACTGAAATTTCTTTGGTTGTTGTGGGAATTACCGTTATTACGATTATTCGATTATTCCTCTGTAATTACCCCTATTGGTATTACTTTGGAGGTTTTGACGCCTTTTGAAATTAATGGAATTCATACTACCAGTCTTAGTGCTGGAGTGGACGTATTTGGCCACTGCTTCATTCATTGTTTTGAATGAGCCTGCCTCAAGAATTGTCTTGAGCTTTTCATTTTCACAATTTCTTGTCATAGTTGTTATGGATTTTTTGGTACTGAAGATGTCAGCATGTTCAGCACCTAAGCCATCATCAATATACATCATCAATTACTACGTCGGATGTTTCACCGACAATTTTCTCTTTCAATATCTTTATAATGTCTACGATTTTAGTCTCATTTTGGACTTTGAAAAGGGCGGGGCCAATTATACTTTTGAGTGTGTCGAATATTGAATAAATGCTGAGTACGTGTATCTTATAGTCGGAATATCGACTATAGCGTTCTTTTTTGTTGTAAGCTACATCATAGTATTTCAATTAATTGGTAGGTACTTATTGTATTCAGTAAACGGACAAATGTTTTTTGAGATGCTGCAACATAAATACCAAGTTGGATTTCCTGATTTGGGATTAGTGTGATAGCTTCCCTTGAAGTTAGGTCGACTGCTCCAACAACTTGGGATCTTTCAGGTAGCAATATTAAATTGTTACCGGAACTGTACGTTATTGGTAAATAAATAGGAAAATTCAAATTATCGGGTTTAATTATAAACCAATCTTCTTATGGTTTAAATGATACAAAAATATTGAGACTGAGGCTTATAGTGTGAACTGTGGTGTTTCTTAATTTTGGGTATTTGAAGGCTGTTGGGAGTTTCCCGAAGTATTTTATGTTAATCTGACATTATCATTGGAGCTATTGTGGCCTTGTTCCATATTATTGTTTCGGTATCCGATGTTTTGATAATTACCTCTGCCCCGATAATTACCTCTAGAATAGCCTTGGTTCGGTCGTTGCTGATAATACAACACGGTGCTTGTCTGTGCCGTAGCCTCAGTTTTGTAATGATAGCAGCAATAGTCTGCTCATTACTTATCTAAATTTCTAGCATGGCCTTTTGACTTTGTGTTTATTAGATTTACTGCTGCTGCTTCATGAGTGTCTTTAAGGAATTAACAAGATTCAATACATCTTTGAAGCTTTGTAGATTTTCTGCCTTTCCATCAAACTATGGTATGAGAAATGAGGCTAACTTTAAAAAATCTACTATTGTTTGGCTCATGTTGATTGTTTGTGAAATAATAAGAAATAAATTCTTATTACTAATAGATTATTGCCTCTGCAGATTCTGGTCAGATTCCTCTTTGGTAATGTCTTCCGATGATAATTAACAAGTGTTTTCTGTTTCAATTTCTGTTGGCTGTTTATGTCATCTGTCAAATGTGGCAGGTGAGTTTAATATTGACAGACAGAACAATTGTCGTTTGTGTCTCTCTAATTTTCTCTTAGACGTTTGCTGCTATTCTATCCTTCGTTCCATCCATTCAATATGCAGGAGTATTTAAAAAAGGTTTATGTTTTATTTACCTTTTTAGTACGATATCGAACATAAGGGTTCTTGGGTCCGCTATGTACTCCAATACGCAGGGCGAGCCAGTGTGATAGTCGTTTTTGTGGTAGTGTTTTAATTAATTTTTGATGTATTAAATCTATCTGGGTTTAGGTGACGGAACGATGATCAAAACGTTATTATCTTTTACATAAAAATGTACCGTGCTTACTCATTATATGCACATGCTACAGATCCCTCACATCCCCTGAGCGAATTTGATTCAAATCGGGCCACTACATCATATAGTTCCCATGTAACCCATGTAACGAACGCTTAGTAGCATAACTTCTTTGTTTTTCACCCAAATCAAACAATTCGACTCGTATCCATTCGAGGATCCCCCACGACCGCTGAGCAAATTTGATTCAGATCGGATGACTATTCTAGGAAGCTGGCGTTGAAGCGGGCATAAATTTATAATGTGAATAGAATAGTATGTAAACTTCGGCAAGCTTCCCTTTCTTGTTTTTTTTTTTTATCGAAATTGAATTTACTTTTCCAATTCGGACTATTATAAAATATACATGCCATACATCCGAATATATATGTACTTATAATGTTCTTTATAAGCTTTTTTTATTTATTCTTATTTTCGTACATATATGCTTTGCCTAGTCGATGCCTGGCTTTCTTGGTTTTGATTAAGTATCTCTTTTTAGATTTTTTCAGTGTCAAGAGGGAAGAGCTATTTTTGTGCCACCTAGTAAATGTATTATCGATCGAAGATTTATTGACGTCGACGGCAGTAATTTAAGAAGTACGGCTAAATCAGATACCGACGACCTTATGTTCGGCCAAGTTGACTGTCCCCCTGTCTTAGGAGCAGTTCCGCCATTGAGTAAGTGTTTACACCTGAATTCCCATGAAAATATAAATTCTAGATCACAACCATCTAACAAATTATGCCACATGGAAAAGAGTTTTCCAAGTTAAGACGTAGCAGGTAAACATTTCTTGTTTTGCATTTTTTTTTTTAAACAAAAGTAAACTAAATGACGAATATACAAACTTTTTTAAATGCGTCTAATGTGCTTAACATATCTTAACATTTTTAATTTTTTAATATATTATTTGGACAATTAAAAAAATTCTTTTTTTTTTTTTTGAATAGTAATTTTAAATAGTCATCAAAATTATTTTTAAAATTTGTTCAACATAAAAAATTGAGCTTTAACCGATTAACTATATCGGCGTTTCTTCACTCGCTTGGCCGTGATGGTTTTATTAAATTCATCACGATCCTCATCATGTTCGATTCCATCATACGCTTGCTCAAAAACTGTCGCCGTTTCGTCATCTTCATCGACATCATGTGATGAAACTGGCGAATTATCACAGATACCATGACAATTCGTGCATATAACGAAGGAATTTAACCCAGCTTTTCTGCATTGACAGTTCTTCAGTCATCCCTTTTTGATTTTGCGAGAAGTACGTTTAAAGGAGTTTCTGGAGATCGGGGATTTCTTCGGAATGAATACACAATTTTGTATTTCATCCAAATAGCCAAATTTGGGTTGTATTAGGTACAGGGTATTTAACTGTCAAGCAAGCTCGACTGTTGTGTTCTCACGGTTTAGGCAATTTTCCTTTTATTTTGCACACACATGCATATTCACATGTGCGTTTCTTCATAAGTAGTTGACATGTGGGTGGCACCAAAATTTCGCATATATTCGAGATTGAACCAAAAAACTGCCTGCAAAGTATTGTCCATTACATTCATGAATAGTGCTTCAACACCTTGTGGAGAATGTGGCTTCAATTATCAATTATGACCCTGTATAGTTTGCCATAAGCTTAACGGCTTTGTTTAGCAATTACATTCAAACCTACGTACTTTTGTAAATGATTGGTGGACTTTCGAGCCGAGCACACTGTTTCCGTTTCCACTGCGGTTTGAAAAGTAAATCGAATTCCACTGCTAGCAATAGACACAAAGTTTATTGGTCAAATCATTAATGTTTGGTGTGCACTGTCTAACATATGCCTCAAACGTTGTCAACCAAGCGTGGATTTCCACTGTCAGCGCAGAAATTGATAGCACATTTAGTTTAACTAATAAATATAAATGCATTTATTCAATTGGGCATTAGATAAAAACTATATAAATTAACACAACATATGAATTTTTTGTCTGAATCTGAGAGCAACATTCTTAGCGTCATTTGTCTCGACTGACCGCATATTTGTACACAAAGAATATCAAATTCTCTATATGTATTTCGATACGTATTTGGGTCGATATGTATTTGTCGTTGCATTCAAATTAATACTATGCTTACTATACTATAGTTATTTTCAATTATTGAAATGTCGATTATAAAAAGACATATCTTTCGCAAAAGGCGTAGTTTAAATTAACAACTAAGAGACACAATATTTAGGGATCGTTCGGCGAGAAATGGGCAGCACTATTTTGCCAATTAACTTCTTTACTTTTCGCACGAACGGGTTTTCTCGAGTCTGTGCATGCCGTTCCCGTTCCACGCCACGCTGTAAAGGACTCATCCGGCGGGCAAAGTTGTCAGCAATCTCTTAAAAACTGCCAGTAATTTCATGTATTTTATTATATTATACTATAGTATTTTATATTTATAATATATATATATATATATATAATATATATAATATATAATATATATAATATATATATATATATATATAAGGTAACTACCCTGCGGTACCCCTGATGTAACCCTAAGGGGCATAGAGTAAGAGTCTTTAAAAAGAGTTTCTGAGTTCTGAGATTTAGGTAGTCGGAAATCCACTTAAGAAGATGGGATGGGAAGCCAAGAAGATCCAACTTATAAATAAGTAGATAGTGATTTACCGAATCATACGCTTTGCTGAAGTCAGTGTAAATGACGTCAGTTTGCATTTTATTCTTAAATCCTCGAATTACAAAAGAAGAAAATTGTAATTATAGAACCAGAAGAAGTAACATTGCAGTTAATATTTTTTTTTTTTGCACACCTTAGGAATAGCAGACAGTTTTGATAAACCTCTGTAGCTTTGGGCATCAGTATTGTTCCCATGTTTATGAAGAGGAATAATAAATGACTCCTTTCAGAAAGTAGGGAAAGACGAAGAATTCAAAGATAGATCGAAAAGCTTCCAAAACAGCTTGCAAAGCGCTTCAGCGCAGAATCTGAGAATAGACTTAAGTTCATTAAGCAATAAGCTTTCAGTAACTAGGGAGGTGTGATGTTATTAGACCTGTGTAAGCTATAAGTATTTATCCGATCGGACCGATACTTAAGAGGGGAGTAAGTTGTTTGACAGAAGAACTCTGCAAACAAATTGGCAATGCCCTGATCAATTGATGTAAACATATCGTCGCCTGATATTGTTTTTTTTTTTTCGTAGTGAAAGTTTCATAAAATAACGAATTCTCTCGTTTAATGAATGAAAGTATCAAAATTTCCTCAGCTTCGCTGTTTTGAGTCGCTTTCTTTATTATATCGTCGTCGCTCTCTTATATTTTCTTCCTTTCCTTCTCTTATATTATCGCTCGTTTCCTCATTTTCTCCATTTCCTCCACTGCTTGTGTATTCGAAAAGACTTGAATTTCGTGTTCTTCGTTCTCCTTGATTTATTTTTATGTTTATGATGAAAAAGGTAGGACAGATGTTTTACGTTTTGAATTAACAAAGTTATAAAATTGCTTAGGGTCCTGGAAAATTTGTATCTTACAGCGATGCATATATGCTTTAAAGCAGTCAGAATTAATGAAAGTGAACCTCGAATGAGCAACAATTTAACGCGAACAGTCCGAGGATCTTCCCGACAACTTGAATATCTTTAAGAGTCTAGGTTTGACATTTTTTTAATTTAGACACCTGTGGCTTATTAAGCCTTAAAAATGTAATACAACATTTTTTAGAGGAAGTCTAACGCACTGCCCATATCTGTGCAAGTGAACAAATATGACCAGTCTGATTGAAGGATAACATCGTTAAGGCTAACGAAATCAGCCTTTCTAAATGAATATGCTCCAGCTAGAAGATGCAGGCAGGAATAGGAATATCCATAGTAACATGTAGTGATGGGTCCTTATTAAGCAAAAGCGGAATGACTCTGGAGACCACTGAAATGGAATGGTCAGAAGCAAATATCCAATAAAGTTGGCGATTCAATGAGTTTGTTACCTTGACTTGGGATAAGGACAATTCAAGTAGGCCGTCAACAAATTCGTGTTGCCTTGAAGGTATCAAACCGGCGGAGTCGATCACAGACGACAGCGTGACACCACTGATGTTAAAATCACCAAAAACCAATAATTGATCAGTATCAGAGAGCATTGACGCGATTGATTGAACAGCATTCAGATAACACTTTAGTACTTATAAATTCAATTACGTTAAGAAAATTAATCAGAATTGGTTCCGACAGAAGGCTGGAGTCAACAGCAATCAATACGCCACCACCCTGGCGGGAGGGACTGTCAAATCTAAAGACCGTAAAATTCTTAGGAAAGATCGCAGAGTCTAAGATATCGGGCTTTAACCAAGTTTCAGTAAAAATTAAAATATGAAAATCAAAAGATAGGCTTTCAGTGTAAAGTTTAGAGAGTTTAGATTTAAGGCCTCTAATATTTTGGTAGGCAAGAAAAAATTATGAAGTTAGTTTTTGGAGGTATATTAGAGGATACGGATTGTGCGACAGGAGGGAGTCTAATCGGTATTTGATTTCTAGTTCTGGCTTTAAACTCTTTCACGACTAGGTGCTCAGGCCAGAGACTTAATTGACAGAGTGTGTCAAAACAGTTGTCCGAAACAACTATCTTGAAAGAAGCTATATTGCGCGAAACATTAAACCTAAACTTTTCTACTTTAATCCTTGAACTATGTAAGCTAGTATTTTCCTGTACATAGGTGCATCATTTGATGTAGAATCTACGGTTAGTCTAGAAACAAAGGCTACCTTCGGCTTTGGAATGCCGATGAGAGGCCACAGCAATGGGTGTGCTGCTGTCGGACAAAGTCAACGATACTGAGGGCGCGACTTTGGAAAGTTCGACATGGGGACCAATTTCCGACCTTTGCACAGGCGAGAAACCCTCAACTTTTGTGTTATCCACCCTCTCCAGATTGTCCGGAGGGCCAATCCCAATGAAATCGTCCGCATTACTCAGCCACTGTACGGGCTGGAGAATGTCTAGTAGTTGGCTCAGGGGTTTTCGGCTCTAAAACGACAGGGTCGATTAAGTTTCCAGACCAGATCTACCCAGTTCATTTACTTTCTTGCGCTTAAAAGATTCCATATTAAAAGATTTGAAATTTGCTCCTTAAGAAGGAACGCAACTCGGCTTCAGTAAGACGACACAACCTGCATGTAAATGTCAAACCATGATTATTTGTAAAATAATCGCTTACACATAGGTTCGGAAAAACCAGCGTTCAAAGGGCAACCTTTTTTGTACAGCAATAGGAATGATAAAAATTATAAAAATTTTTCACTGGGTAGCTGGTAGCAGTAAACAGACGACACAAAAAGAAGCAAACGATCAATTTTCTCTCTGGGTGGGCAGCTGGCAGCAATATAAAGGATTTGAAACAACACATCGCAAACGCAAATGCAAAAAAAAACAAAAGATGAACAAGCAAGATAAGAAAGTCTAAAAATAGCATTAGCTTACAATCAGACACGCAAGCAAAAACAAAAATAACATACAGCGCAAGGAGTACTAGAATTGCTGCACTTGTATGCTTATGCTTATAGCTCAAATTTTGCTTTAATTTGCACAATAAAAAACAAAAACAATTTAAAGCAGTTTTATCAAGTGCACTTAAAGGCTTAAGTTAAAACCGACATCGAAATTAAGCACAACAAAAGAAAACTTGGCACGACTTAAAATTTGATACACGAACGCAATAGCACATAATAGCACAATACGGGAGACTGAAAATAAAACCTGCCGTCTTGAGCGAAAGACAAGTATATACATACTTTATATGTTCGGAAATGCTTCCTTTTGTGAGTTGCAAACTTCGTGACAAAATTAATATACATTCACATTTTTTTGTGAATTGTATACAAAAAAATCTGGGAAGGGAGAATCGCACGATCTTGTGTGTTCAAAGTTGAACAGACAATCCACTGGACATAAAGGCGTCGACGAAAAAGTGCTATCAAGGAGTAAGCACGGAATAAACGACATAAATCAAAGGAACACAAATAACAACGTATACAACATTTTAAGGGGCACGAATGTATGGACAAAAAGCACTATAGAAAAAGCGAACGTTTGCTTGCGGTCACTTCGTAAAATTATATGCGAAAGTGTTTAATTACGCGCGGATACGTTACTCACACATGCTGTGGGCTCACCCCATTCAACTGTGCGCCGTTGAGTAGTTGGCTTCCTTTCCATTCTAGAAAACTTAACATACTTTGTAAGAAACTTGTAGAATTTTATAGAATGCTAAAAAAAATCATTTGGAAGCAACAACGGTATATTAGATACATATATTAACTAAATTCATTTTATTCTCATCTTAGGGGTTCAAAATACTGAAGAACTGGAGAAGATATGTGGCAAGTTCAAAGGCATACAAGGACATCATAATTCCTGTTATCTAGATGCAACCTTATTTGCTATGTTTACGTTTACAAGTGTATTTGACTCAATATTATATAGAAACCCCGTGACAGAGGTAAAATAATTTTTATTTAGCTTCTATAATTTAACACAACATATATTTTTCTAGGATATTCCACATTACATTGATGTCCAGAATGTATTAAGAAATGACATTGTTAATCCATTACGAAAAAATGTCTTTGTACGGGCAGATCGCGTTATGAAGCTTCGCAAGTTATTAGATCAGCTTAGTTCAATAAGTGGCTTGACCAGCGAAGAAAAAGACCCCGAAGAGTTCATGAATAGCTTATTAGCTCAAATAATGCGAGTGGAACCATTCCTAAAGGTATATTATTTAAGGAAGCTTTTGTATTGTAGGTATACTACACTTTTTTAAATAAATTTCCAGCTCAGCTCGGGACAAGATTCATATTTTTATCAGTTGTTTGTAGAGAAGGATGAGAAGCTGACATTTCCCACAGTCCAGCAACTATTTGAGCAAAGTTTCCATTCATCTGACATTAAATTGAAGGAGGTTCCATCATGTCTTATCATTCAAATGCCTCGATTTGGGAAAAATTACAAAATGTATCCACGAATATTACCATCACAAGTCTTGGACGTGACGGATATAATTGAAGATTGTAAGTTGATTTTTACAACATTTTGCAGTTTTATATACATATATTCTGTGTATTCGACAACACTTATGTTCGCATATCGTTCGCATAACTGCGAAAGAATGTAAACGCCAAAAATCAAATTTTACAGGAGACGTGAGTGTTTTTTATTTCACAAAAAAATGTGAATGTATATTAATTTAGTCTGCAACGCAACAAGAAAGTGTTTCCGACCGCAAAAAGTATATATATTCCTTATCATCATGACGAAGGGATTCGATACAGCTGTGCCCGTCCGTCCGTCCGTCCGTTTCTTTCAACCCCGAGATCTCAATAGTCTTAAAGGCTACCAGTTGATTTTTGGCTCGTACGCTGGTTAAGTTCAAGATTCATTCAGATTGGGCATCTATATAATATAGCTCTCATATGAGCGATTGTTTCAGAATGAATAATTAGTAACAAAGCTTTTCCGATTGTTATCCAAAATTATAGCCCACCGACCACATTTGATCTAGATTGGATATAAATATTCACAATGTGAAGTGAGATCACGAGGTTGACACACACGAACGGCTATATCGACTCCCCTCGCCATGATGATAAAGAATATACTTTCTTTGTATGTCCGGAAACGTTGAATGTTGTATGAAAATAATGATTTCATACTTTTCGGAGTTATATTTTTCAGATATTAAATTAACCTTACAGTCGGAACTTGGACAATAGCATTCTTAATTGTTTATATATATCATTTTACAGCACCTCGCCAGTGTTCAGTTTGTGGAAAGTTAGCTGAATCCGAATGTCGTGAATGTTTTGGAAGTTTGCAAACCGGCTCTGGCCTTGAGGGTACGGCTTTCTGTCAAAAATGTCTTAAAACAGTGCATATGCATACAAAACGGTTAGCCACAGCTTTTTTATTCTAATTGTGCATGCCCAATAAACGCATACTATTCTTTTATTTTTAGAACCAATCACGCATCAAAAATGCTTTCTGTTCCAAGGGACTTCAAAATTATGGCTGATCACATGGTAGTACCTCGACTATACATGGAACTATTTGCAGTTGTGTGTATAGAAACATCGCATTACGTAGCTTTTGTTAAAACTGGATCAGGGCCAGATGCACCCTGGTGTTTCTTTGATTCAATGGCAGATAGAAGGGGTAAAAGTGTTTATTTTATGTTATGGATGCACAACTATTTTATATATTTCATAGGCGAAAAAAATGGATACAATATACCGGAAATGATGTCCGTCCCGGAGTTACCACTGTGGCTTTCTGAAGAGGGTGCTCGAACTATAAATGAAACATCCACGATCGACAAAGTTTTACCTGAACACGCTAAGCGGCTCTTTTGCGATGCATACATGTGCATGTATCAAAGTACGGATGTTATGATGTACCACTAATACACTAATGTTGGCTCCTAAAAACATTACTATTAAAGAATGAATAACAATAATTAAAACAAGAAATTAAGGGTAACTTTAGGTAACCGAAGTTTACAAACCCTGGCAGATTCGGTTGAAATTCGGTCAGCATACGTGGAGGCTTATACGTCTGATACGTTCCACATTTGATGAATAAATCAAAAAGTGTTATAAAATAAAGAGTCCGAGTATCTTATAGTTGTGAAGTTGTTAGTTCTATAGCAGCCATATAAAAGTTTGTCCGATCTGTATGCATCGCAAACTGGCCAGCATGCATATATACGAAGCATCTGTTAAAAATTTCAGCTCTCTCTAGGTCTTAAGACTTCTGAGATCTTAAACAATCGGTCAGACAGACGGATATTTGATGGTTGAGTACAACTTTAAGACTAAATATCAGAAGTGAATGTTTTCGCCGGTTCGAGCTTGCTAAATAAAAACATTTCCATATATAAAGATCCCTAACAACAAATTATCAATTATTCTAAACAAATATTTATTATTGTATTACAGTATTGGATGAGTACAACTTTAAGACTAAATATCTGAAGTGAATGTTTTAGCCGGCTTAAGGTCAAAATGAATGGATATCTATTATAGCCACTACATTTCAGTTAGTCATGGCGTGGAGTTGTCAACTAGCTAGTTTTGATCAGTAGATGTCTGCAACGTTTTCAGTACCTGTTCTGTAGTTTAGTCTCTTTTGGCTGATTTGTTTATATCTAACATTTCTAACGTGAAGTTCTTGCTGAAATGTTGTTCTTGTTGTAATATGTAATATGTAGCCTCGAAATTGAGGCTGTAGGCACTCTCTGTACAGTGTGCTGCAAGTGTAGTTTTTTGTATATTTGTTTGGTTATTTGTTTGATGTCCGATTTATATTGCTATCCTTATTATACTCGTACTCTAGTAGAGCATATTATATTGCTATTCTCGCTTTATATTGCTATTCTTGTTATACTCGTACTCTAGTAGAGTAAACGAGTATGTTGTATAAGTGCAAATGTATGTAACAGATAGCATTAACCGCCGAGTCGATCTAGCCCTGTCTATGCAAATACATAATCAATATTTTAAGAAAGGTCACTGAAACATCTGACTACAACATAAGAAACGCATTAAAAGTGAAGGATAGAATTTACGAATTAAAGAATTAAATACGAGGAAACATGGTCATCCTAACTTTCCATACATGCTGAGTCAGAATTTTCCGAATCACCTCTAGCAGATGGTTCTGCTCCTCATCCGTTGCTGGCTGCTGCATGCTTTTACTATAAAAACGTAGCTTAAACCATTTTTACCTACAGTGGGCACTCACGAAAAATCGTCTCACCATTTCTCTTCAGTTGACAAACCTGGAGATCCACCTTTTCAATTTCACGGTATGTGAAAGTACTGACTCTTTGACCAGCCTTGCTTGAGATTTTAAATCCAAACTGCGTGTTTTGAGCCATAGGAGAACCCAATAGTCCTCGTTGAACTTCGCTTTTGAGCTCATCGTCACTTTTTAATTTATTTTTATCGACATGTAATATTCTAATTGTTTGGGCTAGGCTTTAGGAGTCCGTCGTTCAGCAGCATCTCACTGTATTTGACAACATCACAAAATTGACAACAAAATTAATGGTGCTTCTCAGCACACTTCGCACTTCCTAGGACATTACATCTAAATCACAGCCGATACAACCGCCTTCCGATCCGACACACACATGTTATTGAAAGCCTTACAGGCTTGGACGGGATGATCTTAATTGATACAGATAACGCACATACCCTTCACTTCGGAAGAGCGTTATTTGGGGACAAGTGAGCTGTTGTACTCAGACACAGACGATTCGGCTATGTTGTTAGAGATCAATAACTACATAAAGTGGTTTGAGTTTCAAATTATTTATATTAACTAATTTATCGGAACTGGTTGTATTCAGTATACGGACAAATGTATTTTGAGATGTTGCAACTGTGTTTGCAACATAAATACCAGGTTGAATTTCCTGATTTGTTATTAATACACTATGTTCTTTTGAAGTTAGCTCATGCTTTCGGAGGACTTGAGATCTTGCTGGTAGAAGTATTCAGTTGTTACCCGAACTATATGTAATTGGAACAATACTTGTAAAATTTTAGTTATTGTGTCTAATTACAAATCAATCTTCGGATTGAATCTTTAAAGACAATTAATGCATTCTATTCCATCATATGGGATTGCAAAATTGAAGGCAACTATATGAAAATGGTGTGGAATTATTTAACTATCAGTCTGTAGCTAGGCCTTTAATGTTATTTTTTCATATATTTGACTGCAGTCTTCGTTGAGCAGTGGTGGTGGTCTGTTGCCATTTGACTTCAAACTGCGGCTAACTTAAAGAAAAACCAAAAAAAAAAGGAACTAAATGCCCACGAGCCACTTGAGTCATTTTGGGCGCCGCTACATCACAGGGGAAAGATGCATACACAGTGCAGGGTCACTTGATACTCATAGTTAAGTGCATTATTTCTCTAAAAATTAGCTGCTCTAAAAACCCATAATAATTGAAATTACACAAAAAACTAAAAACATATATAAATTTTAAATTTTTCGTGAATCTTCGTTACCATCTGAATCAAATAGAAAACGCTGAGCATTTGGAATGCCTATGTCAGCAACATATTAGTTGGTCTATTAAAACCACAGGGTGTACGTTTGCAATAAAATCCACATAAGAGGATTGTATTAGTTGTGAGGACCAGCGTCTTCTTGTTGATACTACCTCTTGTACTGCATCCCCATCTGTAATTGTTGTTGACGAGATCTGCTCCTGTATGCTCAATTTGATCATATCTACTTCTCTGATATATTAGAATCATTTCATATTCTCACTCACCCTCCAAACGTACACACACACATATATATATAAAAGTAAAACTAAGCTTCTTTGTCAGGTGAACAAAATTTCTTTTGTTTGCAATCGAGGTATACTTTGCTTTGTTTTTAGCATGATGGCAAGCGAAATATGTGCTGTCGATAAAAAGGCTTCTGTGGCAATACAAAATTTTTTATAAATTAAATTGCTATAGTTTTCAATAATATGACAATCTTAGATTTCCACAAGATGACTTACTACAATCGCTTCCCAAATTGATGAATGTATGATTGCAGTAGTCTCTTTGGAAAAATCAACAAAAGTTTCTTGAAGAAACCTGAACATATTTCCTGGATCGATCCAACTGCAAACTTCTTAAAACCCCATTGGTTGTATAGGTATTAATCTGCTACGCAGCAACAAATGCATCAAATTTGAACGAACGAGTGCAAGGAAAATAATAATATTAAGTACAAATTGTTAATACTATTATTAATATTAAGTACAAATTACTAATATTATTATTAATAACAATTATAATATACCAAAAAATTATACATTTGATTTTAATGACCATAAGCGAATGTTCCTTTGCCATCTGGCTTTATTATATCATTTACAAAATGGTACATTAATGGTATAAATGGTATATATTCTTGATCAGCATGACAAGAGGAATCGATATAACCATGTCCGTCTGTCCTTCAATACAATGATCTCAGAAGTTTTAATTAAAACTACAAAGCTGAAATTTGTTACCAGATTTCCTCTGTCTGCAGGCTGGTCAGCTTTGAATTTTGTCCAGATCGGACAACTTTATCATATTGCACCCATATATAATCGATTGTTCCGGAATGAAGACTTGGGAGCATAGCTTTTCTGTTTTTCATCCAAATCAAACCAAATTCGGTTTGCATCCATTTGATCAAGATCGGAGAACTATATCATATAGCTCCCATATAACCGATTGTTCCGGAATGAACACTTATTAGCATAACTTTTCTGTATCGAATCGAATGGACAACAATTCCAAAACTCTAATTCTTATAGGTAAAATGCAGACTCTCGATTTGAACAGCATTTGCAAATCTAGCCAGACTGGAATTTGAATTGAGCAATTACTGCCCCTGCTCATTTTCTATTGTGGCTCCTACTTTCCCAGATGAATACCAATTTTATCTTTTCGGGTTTCAACACTTTCCACTTTTTATGGTTTTACGGTAGACAGCATTGTTTAAAAGTTTACAAAAATCTTTCTCAACATTATTTTTGGCTTTAGTCTTAAACTCAGTATTAAACTTGATATACTTGCTTAGCAAACCTGATTTTTTAAACTTTAGCCGTCTTTGGATTTTTTTTTTCAATACTAACCCATTTTGCTTAGCCTGTTGCAGATTTCTATAGTGAATTGGATACCACACCTTGGACATAAGGTCAGCGATAAGCTTGGCACATTTTGAATCTGGCTTTGGTTTTTGATGACTCAGACAAAAGCGTAAATCAATTTGTAGGTTATGCAGTTCTCTACTACATAGAGAAGGTATCCAATTTAACATTCTGGTGAAAAACTAAAAACGAGTTTATTTCATCATGGTCCATCCATTCGAAACCCCCATAAGGAAGATGCTCTGACATGGCCCAACCAGAAAGACCATTGGCATCTAAATATATAAAATAATTGGATTGTTCTGTTTCTTTGTAACCTGCCATATATTTATGGTTAGCTTCGGAATATCGATTGCAAAATTGTACTAGCCCGCCGCGAATATACTTCTGAATGAACCGACACATGTCAATATTAGTTAGTAATTGAAGTTCAACTTTGGTGTACTTCAGCATCACATATCACGACAAACCCGCGGATGTAAAATAACGGCAGGGGTCTAATTTTTAAATTGTATTGTATATTTTGTGGAAACGTCTGTCAACAATCTGTTTTTAAATACAACTCCACGCAGTCTTTGAGCATTTAACATCCAAAAACGCTGCACACTTGCTGAGCACGCGTATAATCATCGGTGGTACATTCACGATTTGTTAAAAAGTTGATAAAATTGTCCCTTGATGAGAGTGAAGTTTCCGTCAAACGTTCAATTGTATCCACATAATCATAGGGGAAAACCATTTTTTGGAAATTGGAAATTGTTTTCATCTTCCAAACTCATAACTCTTGGTATATTAATTTTGTGAGGATGTTTGCAACGTATAGAAGGAAGCGTTTCTGAATATATAAAGTATATATATTCTTCATCAGCATGACAAGGGTAATCGATATAGCCATGTCCGTCCGTCTGACCGTCCGTCCGTCCGTCTGTTTCAACACAAAGATCTCAGAAGTCTGAAAAGCTACAAAGCTGAAACTTTTATCAGATTCTTCATTTATCAAGTTATAGTTTTATTAAGATGGGACAACTATATCATATAGCTCCCATATAATCGATTGTTCCGGAATGAGCACTTAGGAGCATAACTTTTGTTTTTTTTATCAAAATCAAACTAACTTCGGTTTGTATCTATTTGAGGAGGCCCCACGTCCAATGGTCTGATCTGATCAAGTTCGGACAATTATATAGCTACCATATAATCGATTGTTCTGGAATGAACACTTGCAGCATAACTTTTCTTTGTTTTTCATCCAAATTTCATCCAAATCATCCACTGTAGCCACAAGTTCACCGGCGCGATTTTATCTAGATTGGTTATATGTTTACAATGTGAATGGTATATAAGCTTCGGCATGCCGAATGGTTAGCCTTACTATAAGTGTTGCTTAGGCATGTATAACAGAAATGTAATCCTTTGTGTGTGGCCGCCTCCTTAAAGCGCTAAAAGTATTAAAATAAAACATAATATATTAAAAAAATGTTTTCCCCCCTCCAAGTATAGCAAAAACTTATTTTGATAAATTTGTAATCCATATGAAATGGTCGTTGCCTTTATCTTCCAGTAGTATAAAGCAGATGTGTAATCTGCGGTCAGCAAATTGCGTTAGGTAGAGAGGGCCATTCGCCTCTTGTATCGTAATCCCATCCAAATACATAATGTTTATGGATGGATTTTGCTGCTCGATTACGTTTATCTGGTTTTAAGGTAGCAGGAATTCCATGTTATGAAAATCCAATGTTGGGAATACGTTAAGAGCTAGTGTTAGTGCTTCTATATACATTTTTAATAGCAGATATCACACAGATTACTGCTGTCCTATCTTTTAGTACTATTGGTGTTTCTATAAAACTAGAATCCTTCACCGGTCGGTACTGGTTTATATTAAGTTCAAGACGAACAATTTTTAACAGGGGCGTCCACCCACTACCTGTCCTGGAATTCATCCATTTTAGAGGACATTTTGGTGAAGTCTTCTTTGTATTTCCTCTCTAAATTGGTCGAACGTATCACCACTATCATTTCAGTTTGGTGGGATTTCACCATTATTTTTATATCATCATTATTTTTTCTTTCATACACTCGACAATTCAAAATTCAGTTTACACGCTTGCAAAATATTTTCCACAAGAGGCAGCAAAGCTTCAACAGGGACACTTCCACATTTACCTATAAATATATTAATGCGATTTGTGAAACCACTTGAATTGTGTTTAGCATTTTCATATAATGGAATAAATGCTTTTTCCCTAAAGATTATTGGTTCTCAAATGAGTGCTGCTCTGGTTGTGAAGCACCTTTTGTTTAAAACTTCACAATATCGCACTTAATTTTATTCAATATTAAACAAGAATATGCATCAGTAGCTCCAGCAGACACAGACTAATTTCCACTCGGCCTTGCTTGCATATTAAAATTCCAGCAACACACCCTAATCCGCCTACCCCAACTCATCCTAACCCCACCTTCACCATCAAACTTCGAAAAGAACACGCACAACCAGCAACAAGAACATCAACAAAACCAGCAGCCACAGCAGATGACAGCAACAACAACAATTACACAACAAAAAGCAAACAAGTGAGAACGTTTTAGTCGAAATTCCGACTATAAGATAGTCGTACTCACTAATTATTGCAAACTTGACAAACTCAAAATATGCAATACTTTTTGATTTTTCCTTGAGGATGCGTTTACACACAACTTTTTCTTGCAATTTTGTCTACAATTCTTATGTGATCGTAATGAAATTTAACATATCGGTAGAGAATGTGCTTATATTTTTAAAAGCCGAGTTTCAACTAAATGCGTCAAAAGTTTTGGGAGATATAAAGCTTTTATCGATTTATGGAAGACGGAAGTTGCGTGGCCGAATTTTTAAGTAAACTTAATCTGCGTGTACACTAGGGGGGGAGTCCACATACCAAATTTGGTGACTCTAGTACTTATAGTCTCCGAGATCTATGTGTTCATACGGACGGACAGACAGATAGGGCTAGATCAACTCGGCTGTTGATCCTGATCAAGAATATTTATACTTTATGGGTTCCTTTTGCCTGTTACATACATTTGCAAGAATACAATATACTGGTTTACTCTACTACAGTATGAATAAAAAAAGCAAAAAATTCTCGGCCGGCTGACAGAGCATTTAACGAAGAATTTAAAATAAAAAAAAGACAAAATCTTATTTGGGCGCTATACTTTGCGCGTCTCACGCGAAGCAGCAGCAGCAGCCTCAACAACAGCGTCAACGATTCTCACAGTAGTCGGGTCTTCGTCCCGGAATTGACGCGGAAATACTCCCGCCCAAGCACTGCTACCCCCGAGTACGGGAACTGCCATATGTACCCTCACCCATATCCCCAAATGTTTTCTTATATCCTATTTTTCCCCTAACTGAATAGGCAACAACCTGTCTGGCGGTAACGTCGAAAGTAACCCAGTGTTTCGAATGTCCAGTGTGCCGGAGGAAGATCACTGGAAGTAGGTGCTCCAGATACGCCTGCTTGGCTTGGCCGAGCATGACGTATGTAAAACAAAACCTTCATCAGGCGGCCAAGACCATCCCCTGTTGCATCTGCAGCGAGAGCAGCCATCTTCGGTGCACATCGCTTCAAACTGTCACCACCCCAAATACATTGACCAATGCTGCAGCAGGAGACCAATTAGGCCCCCCCTCTCCACCAACCAACAGACCCCCACACATAGCCCAAGCGCTTCGTAGCCCAGGAGTCTCCAACCTGCCGGCCCAAAGCAACTTCCTTGAGAGCTTTAAGCTCTTGCAATGGAACTGCAATGGACTTTGCAGGAAGGTGACTGAGCTGGAGAAATTCTCCGACAAGACCGGAATCGTGATGCGGGCTGAGGCTTTGCCTTCCTGGTCCAGCAATCCGTCAATTACAATGACCGCCACGAGAGTTGCTATTCCGAGCTTGGCAATGTTGCTCGTGGCTCGGTCTTCGATAGACAGATTGAGGACTCAGCATTCTGTTACTGAAGACCACGCCACGCCACATGCCAGCGATTGTCAACCCTGAGCTCATTGACGCTACTTCATGGCATGCTGACATCTTACTCAATTCGGATCACTTACCGATCACAATCCGGGTTGACAGACCAGCGGACTTCATTTCCAGTGAAAAACGGTGTTTTCTTTCAGACAGGGAAGCTCTGTCTCTTAAATATTTTTCTATCTTTATCACTGCTTCTTACATTCCTCCACGTTCCGATATTTCTGTTTATTTGGATCATCTGAATGCTATTCAATCAATCGCGTCAATGTTTTCTGATACTGATGAATTATTGGTTTTTGGTGATTTCGACATCAGTTGTCCTCTGGGATCGACTCTGCCGGTTTGATACCTTCAAGGCAACACGAATTTGTTGACGGTTGTTGAATTGTCCTTATATCAAGTGAATTTTGTAACAAACTCATTGAATCGCCAACTTTATTGGATATTTGCTTCTGACCATTTCATTTCAGTGGTCTCCAGAGTCATTCCGCTTTTGCTTAATAAGGACCCATCACTACATGTTACTATGGATATTCCTATTCCTGCCTTCATCTTATAACTAGCTGGAACATATTCATTTAGAAAGGCTTATTTCGCTAGCCTTAACACTTATACACTTGTACAGATATGGAGAGTGCGGTAGACTTCGTTTAAAAGATTCTTTATTCCAGTAGTACAGATAAGCTTGATAAGCGTCCTGGGTTTACTCCACAGTTGTTTAATTTAAAAAATCTCAACTAGACTCTTTAAGAAGTTCAAGCTCTCTTGCATGTCCTCTGACTATTAGCGTTATATTACTGCTCGTTCAAGGTTCATAGTCTATACAGCCTATTTGCATCGCTGTTGGGTACAATTTTCTCATGACCCAAAACATTTTTATAATTTTGTTAATTCAAAACGTAAAACATCTGTCCTACCTTCTTCATTATTTTATATAAATATTAAAGCATATACAGATCAAGGCATTGCCAATTTGTTTGCAAAGTTCTTTGAAACAACTTATTCCTCTCTTAAGTATCAGTCTGATCAGATATACCTTATAGCTTACACAGGTCTAAGAACATCCCACCTCCCCTAGTTACTGAAAGCTTATTGCTTAATGAACTTAAGTCTATTAAGCCTAACTTTTCCTTTTTCTGATGGCGTTCCAGGGTCTATTCTCAGATTCTGCGCTGATATGCTCTGTATATATCTGTGAATTCGTCGTCCTTCCCTTCTTTCTTGAAGGAATCATTTATTAATCCTCTCCATAAAAAGGGGAATAAGACTGATGCCCAAAACTACAGAGGCATATCACTGTTGTCTGATATCCCTAAGCTTTTTGAAAAAATATTAACTTTGCAGTTACAGCACTTTTGTGGTTCTATAATTTCATCTGCTTGGCATGGGTTTATGAAGCGTAGGTCTACCACCACTAATTAACTAGAATTTCTGCTTTTGTAATAGAAATATTTAAGAAACAAATGCAAACTGACGTCATTTACACTGACTTCAGCAACTCGGTAAACCACTGTCAGGTAAGCTTACTGAATCTCAACTGTTCTAAATGCAAAGTTATGTTGTTTTGTCGTAGCACCCCGCTTCAGACATCGTACCTTCTGAACGATATACCCCTTGATCGGATCGCCGCAGTTGATGACTTGGGTGTTTTTGTAAATTAAAATTAATTAAAATTCGATTTACACATTTCAATTACAGTCGAAAAGGCTGTGGGCGCTCTGGGTTTTATCAAGCGATGGTCGAAGAAATTTGTACTGTTTGCTCTCTGCGGATTGAATTAGAACACCAATAACCCCGGTGGGTGTTAGAAGGAAAAGTGCCTAGCTATGGTGGTTGTCCTAGCACTACTAGCAATATCTTGTAAAGAGACCTTTGTAACGGGAGCGTCAAATTACCAGTGAGAGGCTCGCGGGCTCTGAAACGGACAGATAGCCAACGAGAGGCTCACTGTCCATTAACTAGGCAACTAGTCAAGGGGGCTTCGACTGAGGCAACACCGGCACACTGAGTCGTCCACACTAGCAAATTTCAGCATCCACGCTAAGACACATATCTCTGCGGCGAGCACAATACAGTCAAACTTGGTTCGTCGATTTCCAACACCCATGGCACACACTACACATGTTGGAACTCCAATACATATTTAGGCACTTACGGGGTAAGTAATAATACGTTGTACGGGTATTAGATTTCTTTACTTTATCAATTTCCCTTTTTATTCTGGGATATTTTTTTTTACATAAGCTCCTATACCGCACCTCTTATTCCCTGTGGCCAACTCATCTCATGTCTCTTGCTGCCTCCTCGTGAAAAATTTTCTTCCGCTACGTTGACTTTAATATGCACGCTTTGCTGTTTTGGGCTTTGACTTTGGTAACAAGTGAGTATTTATTGATATTACTCGATTGGTGGAAAAGAGAACATTTGAACATTTTGTAACTCACAAGGGAATTGGAAAAAATAGAAAAATTTCTTTCAATAAAATTCAATTTTTTAATTTAAATTATGGATTTTATAATTTAAATTATGGATTGCTTAGAGCAGCTGGTTTCAACTTTTATCCAACTCGTTTCTGGTTTGCGCTGGTGCCTAGATCACCTGGCGACACAGCTAAGTATAGTTCGGTCGAATCTGTGCCACAGTTTTGCTGAATTTTGATATCCAACTGATTCATGTTGACGTGGTGCTCTCCCTCCAATAGGTGAGCTATGGAGGGCTTGTCGCCCGAACGGCAGGATGTAGACGTTTTCAATGTATATTTCCTCCTCTTCTTGGGCCTCCAGGTGAGAGTTATCGCCTTAAATAGCCAGCGGTCTGTAGTTGACCAGTTCGTGTACCAGGAATGCGAGGCCACCTCCAGCTTCATGTCCGCGGTTCCACCTGAGGACCTTGTAGCCCAACGAGCAGGAGAGGGAACTCTTGTTCATGTCCTCCGGCCAATCAGCCCGTTGCAGTTCCACTGGAGAATTTGAAATCCCTCAAGTTGTCACTGGTCGGTAAGTTGGTGACTCCTGGGCTACGAGGTGAGGGGCTCTTGTGGTTTGGGCTGGGCTATTGCTGAGGGCTATTCTGGGTTATGGGGCCTGCAACAGGGCCAATGTAGTTGGGGTGGTAGAGCGTTGTGCAACGCAGTTGGCTGCTCTCGCTGCAGATGCACCACAGGATGGGCTTGGCACGCCTCGTGAAGATTTTGTTGCACATGCGGCATGCTCGGCCTGGTTTTCGCTTGCCGTTGCATGCAGCTGGCAATCCGTTATTTGTAATGCTGTGAAGATGCCTGATTTGGACTGTACGTATATGTGTGTGTTGTTTGTATTTGGCTATGCTGTAAGAGATGCTGGACCGGCGGCTTGAACTATAATAACGGCTAAAGCGATTTTGAGCTTCTTAGTAATCGACTAATCAAATCAAACTAAAAAGAATATCAAGTAAAAACCGAAAGAATAAAAAAAACAATGAAACTTAAAGCTACTGACTTGAAAAAACTTACTACCTAGAACTTACTAAAACTTGAACATATAAAAAGAAACTCCAATGGTATTCTTAAACTAGCTTAAACTGCATATGTCGCCCCTAATATGGTGCATCACAGCATGATTTGGACTCGTGCAGGCTATTATGATCGTCCGCTAATTGAAAGTAGCTCCCAAATCGACCATACGGGTTCCACAAGTGCAAATTGACAAACATAGATGGAAACATTAAAACAGATGTAGTGCTTAAGTTTGAAACATTTAAATACATCTATATATATTCTTATTGGGCATTTCCTTCGAAGTTTAAAAGAAACTGTACTTACAAACTGCAAACGTCCACTCCGCTGCTTTCGGCTGATGTAAAATGGACGATCAGCGGGCTTCATTCTTGGCTTGTGGAGTTCATTTGACAAATGGTCAGAGACTCGTATCAACCACCGGAAAATTGCACCAACGAGCTTGCCAACTCTACAGTCATAATGTTAATTTGCGATCCTGACTCACTGTGAACAATATGTTCTTATATTCCGAGTTATTTACGCTAAATTTAGGGAGCTTGAGAAAACGCATTTGCCTTGTATGTGTTTTCGAACTAATAATGGTGAGTTTAAAAATACTTGACTATGACGTGGATTATCTTTTTTTTTAGTAAAATCCAATCCATTAATATATTGTCCTGTACCACCTCTTATCATCTATTATAATCGATTTAAGATACCTAATTATAAAAAGGCATGGAGTTTCGCCGTTAGCCTAACTTAATTGCGATATCACATTGGCTTAATTTACATTTTACACTTAATATAAATGTTTTGTTTATTAAAATATTTCTAATATAATGGAGTTTCTATATCGCATCGCCTCTCCTAAATATGCAGGGAAGAGCAACCAATTTTTTCCATTTAGTATATCATTCCATATACTTATATCTATTAGTGGTTTCCCGAAATGTCAGCTACGGAATTCAGAAAGTAGAAAACTCTGTCTTGTTACTATAGTTAAAGAGTGAGCTTTTTGAGTTTATTTTTGCTATATCCGGTAGAAAGTTTAGCTTTAGGCATTCGCTCCTGGCTAGGATTACGTTTCGAATTGTATCCAAGCAGTAATAGTAATGCAAAGTAGTTATTGCTACCCATGTCATGGTTTAACTGCCCATATATTGCCCTAGCGGTATTAGCCACACTTTCATTTTTATATCTGTTCCTGTGCATCTGGTATTGACGGTAGTTAGTTTTCCTGCCAATCTACGAATCAGCATTATGTAGGGCCATAGAGAAAATATCGCTCGAGTTTAGCTAGGCCACAAAATAGTTCGCCAGGGTTACAGCGTTCACTTTGAGTCTTCTTTGTGTTATAGCCAAGTAGCTGCAGGCTGCCGATTCTAGCATTAAAGTCAATATTAAATCTTCAATTTTCCATTGGGTGAGGCAGTCTTGTAGGTACTCCATATCTTCACTCCACTTGTTGCAGTTAATATAACTGGATTTATGATGTTCTATTATCCGACCAATATTCGACAAGTGTGCTATGCGGGTTTTGCACAAAGTTCACTTTGTACTCCTTTTTTTAGAAATTTATTATTCCATAGTGTATTCTACGCTGGTCAGTGCTTTTTTTGGCGAAAATAATGACCCTCATCTCAATGTGCGTAGCAGCAAATACTGACATTCAACGAAATGATTTCTGTGCGAGCGAGCAAGCAATATATTGCATTAGCAAATTAATGCGTGTACAAATGTGCTTTACACTACGTATGCTTTTGTGTGCGTAGGAATGCAGTCGAAAAAAAAACGATATTCGAATAAAGAGTGCCACTGCTCTCAATACCAAAGGATGACAAACTCTGTTGCAAGGGTGTTGTGTGGGAGATTGTCCAACAATATTGCTCCTAACCATAAATCGCACTCACGAAAGCCGAATGCTTCACAGATTGACACTTGAAACCAATCCTAAGGCCAATAGCCGTCGGCAGCGACGAAGACTTGTATGCAGCTTGTCCGATACAGCTGCAGACAGGTGGCTGCAATACAAGCAAGTATGTATGTATATCCCACGAAAGGGCCGAGCGGGTTCAAGTTCAAACAAAGAGACTGCGCAAGTGTCGTATAACAGATTCCTCTGCGTAAGAGATCCTAAAGATCTATTTTCTGAGCACAAAGGTAAGATGAAACTGCAGAGCGGCGGTCCAAGCACAAATGATGAAACGAAATAGCGTCAATAATACAGCTTTTGTTGATCTGCTGTTTTTGAAGCTGCTATGGCTTTTACCATAAGACATGTAATGCGAGTTTATGTTATTTATTTCACTTTATATATCAAAATTACTAGTCTTACATCCATGCAATATTTATTTATGAATATTCTTATTTTCGAATGCTCAATTAAATTATTGGATCTCTGATGTGGGTGTCGATTGTATATAAGATATGCACCACTAGCACTAGTATACTACCTTGGTAATCCCTATGCCGGTGAGGTCAACTCCGAACTTCTATATAGAAATCGTGTTTCAATGTTCGGGGGGACATTGGCACGGGGGGCGCCAAATCCAATTTCATCTTAATGACCGATCTGATTTCAGTTGTAAATTTTAATAATGATAAATGAGAAATTTACTTTTTCTATAAAAGGGGGTATGTCCAGGTCGTTCACTTTTGCAAGCAATCAAACATTATTCAATTCCTTTTAACATACATATCAAATTGCATGCCTGTTCATCAAAGAAATGCAAAGAAATTAAAAATGTTCATCATTATTTATCTGAGGGTTCGCTACCAAAACCGTATATAGACCTTCCCCTTGAAGCTATTAGTATACTTTGCAAATCGCATGGTGATCGGTCATATGGTTGTCTTGTCCGGGTGTTTAGTCTGGCTTCAAAAGTTTGATAACTGATTTAACATCCTCGGGATTAAAACGGTTCCTCAGAAAAGTCGAGCTGGGGAGGTGTTGTCAGAGAGTGTCTCGTAGCATCAACCCCTTCGTCTGATATATATAAGCTTAAGCAAGCTGAAGCTAGCCTTCATTTCTTGTTCTTTTCAAATTCTTGTTCAAATTCTGTACTCAAGTGTATATACGGTCTGCGAATAAGAGTTTGTCTGCAACAACTGTCAAATTCGACAGTCTTGTATCACTAAGTCTGCTGTTTCTAGCTTCATTTCATGGGCAGAAGTTCATGTCCGAATTGTTGTTGTACTCATAATTACCATTCGGATTCTACTTTTTCCTGAAGAATTATCCAGTTTGGCGCTTTGCAGGACTTGAGCTCAGTCTCTAGGCTTTGGCGAAGGCGGTGCATCGTCTGTAACCTTTCTACCCTGAAGCTCCATGTCGTTAAGGAGCATTTTAAACAACTTCATATCCGTATTCCGGTTGATTAACCTCATTGCCTAAGTATAACTTATGGCATGAGCTTCGAGGATCGAGTGCGGAATACTTTTGTATATGCCGAAGTCGATGCATGTGGGGCGTTGCCGATGTAATGTAATGATGTCGCTTGTGCAAAATGGCAGAGCCTCAGAGTTGGTGGTGATCGTTCCACTCTTCAGCAATTAAGTATTTGAACTTAGTGTTGTTGAGTTTGGTGAAATTTTATTTCCTATATTGTTTTAGCAACGGCATCCATTTGAACAATGGACCAAGGTATTTCGGGCGGATAGAAGATGGCTCCAAGCTCTACTTTTTCTATTCCTGTGCCCACAGTAACCTGAGTTAATTGGATAGAGGGAGAGCACCCTGGCTGCATTGGGAAGGGTTGAATATTGTTAATTATCAAAATGGCAGGATAGCAGGCATAACAGGGAATCTTCAGTGAATCTTACCCGTACAACAGTCTTTTGGACTGCATGCGTGTCATCTCTTCTTGTATACTTGCAAACCGCTGTCTGGCTAAGAAATTTAATAGAAGAGTTAAGATTGCTGAGCTCTGTTACTTGCGGAGGATTGGTTTAATTAACTGCTTTCGATTTGTCTTTTTTTTAATGTTATTGTCATTTATTTATATATTCATTATTTAATTTTTAAACATAATGTAATAGTTTTGAGGAATATTTTTTGATGAAACTATCAAGTCTGTTGTTAATCCCAAAAGACATTGGTCTTTGCACGTGATTGAACCTAATTTCATTAAAAATTCAAACGATTTTTATGCAACAGTACCGAAAGGACTTTTCATACTCGTACTCTAGTGCGTATATTGTATTCGTGGAAATGTATGCAAAAGGCAGAAGGAAGCATCTCTGACCCCATAAAGTATATATATTCTTGATAAGCATCAACAGTCGAGTCGATCTAGCAATGTGCGTCTGTCCATCCGGCCGTCTGCCCCTCCGTATGAACACCTAGATCTCGGAGACTGTAAGAGTTAGAGAGACCCAATTTGGCATGTAGACTCCTCTTGTGGGGAAAACTTTATATCTTCCACAAATTTGTTTTGCATTTAGTTGAAACTCGGTTTGTAAATGTATATGCACGAGTTTTGTTAAGATTGGATAATAATTGTAAACAAAATCGTAAACAAATATTTTATGTGAGAACACCCCACCCACAAACAAACATTTTTTTTATCATACTTTTGAGTGTGTCGAATTCTGAATAAATGCGGAGTACGAGTATCTTATAGTCGGAATATCGACTATAGCATTTAAATTGCGTTTAAATTATGTTCGTTCACGTGTAAAGAGATGATTGAAAAGATCGGAATTGAGAACAGATTTAATAGGCTCTTCAATTCTTTGTTTTGTTAACAATAATTACACAATGCCAACAACAACAGTGTTTTCAGCCTTTAACTACAAAAATGATTGTTTTTGGTTCGAAGGTATGGCAACCAGAAAGCCTTTTATGTAGAAATGAGAAGAAATGTTTCCGTTTGAGAAACAATTTCTTTGCTTATTTTTAATTGTATTTATTTAAAAGAATATGCGTTCGCACCGCGTCTGAAATGGGCTGAACAGGTAGCAATGCTGTAAGTTTTCAAATATTCTTCGATTTGAAGCATTCATTCTTGCCATTTATTGAATTTTACTCCGAAATTGTTTCAGGATCCCTAAGCAATATATGTACTTGTATGTCTTGCTTCATTGTTCGATATTGGTCTTCGATATCCTATTGATCAGAAATCTCAACTAAATGAGAAAAGCGCTTAAATATGACTTTGAGGGAAGCAAAAGGCTTATTGACTAGAGTCCTTGGACCCAAGAAGACAATAATTTTGAACACAGGCTCGTCAAATGTAATTCTTTTTCAAACTTCTTGCGTAGAACTATAAGGAACGATTTTGATAGCTTCCACAACTGTACAACATCGCGCTTGTCAGCTTGTATGCAACAATTTGATATTTTTACACAAGCTATTTTTAACAATTTTACCCCGCTAACTTGCGAAATTTCGGAGTAAACAAAGATGTATACTGCAAATATACTGCGAATTCTGCGAAAATATACTGACATAAACCGGCGAATATATACCGAAATATACCAAACGCTGCC
Source organism: Hirtodrosophila duncani (assembly GCA_037043425.1). Lineage (NCBI taxonomy): Eukaryota > Metazoa > Arthropoda > Insecta > Diptera > Drosophilidae > Hirtodrosophila > Hirtodrosophila duncani. Next base: position 646,153 of record JBAMBM010000828.1, on the reverse strand, counting down.
TTCTGTGCGGTGCAATCTCCATGAGAAAATTAATAGACTGTTCTTTTTTAATCTTATACAAATACAGACAAAATCGTGTCTACCTTTAAAATGTTGTTATTTCTATAAAACAAAATAGAATTCATTCATTTATGTTGAAAGAGGCCGTTTTTTTTTTTTAAATCGGTTTAGCATTACCTAGTAATGATCAAAAATGCAAGTCCACTTTCGTGATTTGAGCGGCCTGTCACTGTATTAACAAACAGCGAAAATCCCAACAAATTTCTCTTTATCACAAACCTTTACTGATAAACAGCCTCAATATTTTGACACGATTAATCACGATCTCTTTATAAGAAACCTTTTTTGCTAAACAACTCCACAAGTTTGCTGCTCACCTACTCACTTCAAGGCTAGAACCATTTCAGGATTCCAAAACGTTGAACTATTGCATATGTTATTTCTCTTTTTATGTGATTATGGCAATAATAACCTACTAAGCAAAAAAGTTTTGGGTTTTTTTTTTTATTCAAACTCAAATATGCATATTCTAGTATATACTAGTAGTTTCAAATATCTATACATTCCACCCCGAGAAAGGTCTCATTTGTAAGTAGTGTGATTTTTCAGATTACAACTACTACTGAAAAATGTGGACAAATTTAGGGAAATGTTGCAGCAACATTTGCCTAAACGAAATGATTTTCTCACTTGTACGCAGAAGCGAGCGCGAATTTGTTCAGCTTAAGAGGAACTCCCAAAGAGTGGTCAATAATTGTCTGTATATTTTCTGCTGCTCTCGTACAAGCTCTAATATAAAATCAAGTAAGACCGCTATAGTCGCTATTTCGACTATAAGATACGCGTACTCAGCATTATTCAATATTCGACACACTCAACCTTTATTTTTTGGGTGGTGGGGGGTGTGCTCCCATACAAAATGTTTTTTTTACGATTTTGTCTAGAATTATTATCCGATCTTAACAAAATTCTGCAAATCGATAGATTATGTGCTTATACATAGACAAATCAAGTTTCAGGGGGGCTTGGCAAAATTTTAAAAACAAACTTGATCTTATCCCACAAGGGGAGTCTACATACCAAATTTGGTAACTCTAGCTCTTATAGTCTCCGAGATCTAGGTGTTCATACGAAGGGACAGACGGACATGACTAGATCGATTAGGTTATTGATGCTGATAAAGATTATATATAATTTATGGAGTCGGAGACGCTTTCTTCTGCCAGTTATATACATTTGCAAGAATACAATATATGTACTCGTTTACTCTGCTAGTGTACGAGTATAAACATGTAAAAACGCTGTAGTCCAATTTGTGAATATAAGATACCCGTAATATGCGCTTATCGCATATTTAATGAGCACTACTCTAACTCTAGCTCGGGTTGCGTACTTACGATCCGGTCATATTTGTTGACATGTATGGAAACCCCAGCCATAAAAAACATAAATAACATTGATAACCAATTTTGAGAGCGTGTCAAATATGGAAACAAATGTGAGTAGAAGTATGTATCTTATGGTCACAATTTTGCGTATGCTATTTACATTTTTTTAACTTTCCATGGCAGTATAAATCTGTTGTTCCATTCAACGCCCAACATCTTACAACTATATTCCTCAGTTGTTTTATGTAAATCCATTGTAAAATCCATTCTCAACCAGCTTTGGTGACAGCTGCCTAGCGACTGACTTTGGTTTAATTACAGAGCGACAGAGTTCCTCATCGGCATCCGTTCAGTCCACGATTTATAAAATATAAAGGTTAGCTCATTTGCAGGAAAACTATTTGCTTCTACTGCGCACGCGCTCTTTCATACTCTCTTATGACGTCACATTTTTTTCATTTATTGTATTATTGTGAATTAGGTCCGCTTTCGAATAACATTTTTGATGCCATTAAGCAAATCACAAAAACATACAAAGAATTTATATTCAGGGAGTCGATTTAGCTATGTCAACCTCGAGATTTTAAGAGTCTTAATATCTGTACAGCTCAAACTTGTATCAGATGCATATTATTTTTGCCAGGCTATTTGTATGCTTGATCATATAGCTTCCCTAGTAGCAGCTGAATTTAACTCAATTTGGTATGAGCATGTTTTAAAAGATAACGAAATTTAATACTGATCAGTTCACTATTTGAGAATGCTGACTGCACCACAATTTTGTTTTAACATTATTTATGTATCACAACATACCCAATTTTATACTATACTATTTTTTTTTTAAAAATTTTGCAACGAACACAAGAAAGCGTCTCCGACCATATAAACTAATATATATTCTTGATCGGCATCACGAGGGGATTCCGTTTGATTAGAACCTGTGATTTTAGAAGTCTTAAGCTGAGATTCGTAACAGATGCTTCTTACATCTGCACGATGGGTAAGTTCAAGATTCATGCAATTTCCAATTGCTTCAGAATGCACACCTAGTACTATAATATGATGGGAAAACAGCTTGCTATGACTTCTTCTTTGAGGCATTTCACATGATTTTATTTATTTATTTTTTTTTTTTGATTGCAGGCTTCTATAGAACGTGTGCAACGTACGGGATGCATTTTTGGCCATATAATGTATATATAGCTATGTCCGTCCGTTTGTTTGTTTTAACCCCGAGATCTCAGAAGTCATAAGAGCTACAAATTTTTACGAAATGCTTCTAATATCTGCACGCTGATTGAGTTTAAAAATCATCCGGATTGGATTGGATTGAGTTTGGACAACCATGTCCTTTAGTTGCCATAGAACGAATTTTTTCAGAAGAGAAATCAATTTATTTCAAATAGATTAAAGCAAATTTTAAGCATATTAGAACATTCAACACTGTAAGCGTATTGGACCATTAAGCATTCTTCTTCAACCAAGATTGCTATAGTCAACACGCGAATAACGCGATCTCAATGAAAGAAATAACTCGCTAGTATGAGAAGTAAAACAATAGGAAAATACTACTGACCACTTTGCCCACCGAAAGTGTCCTTCATATCGTGGTGTACATGTAGAACAGGAACGGAAAATCATAGCCCTCTCGAGACAAACCGCTTGTGCAAGAAGTAAATTGTAAAATGCTGCTGTCCATTCTTCTTGCCTGATGAACCCTACATATCGTGTGAGTCAGTTGCTAAGTGAATCTATAAACGAAATAAGTGCAGGAAATATTAAGCTAAAATGTTATTTATTTACAATGTAGATAATTTGATTAATTATATTCAAACAGAGATTCAAATGCTTAAAAAACGTATATATAAGTTTTTATCAATTTTAAGGGACTTGAACTGCGTGCACACTAGAGGAGTCTACAAACCAAATTTGATGCATCTAGCTTTTATAGTTTATGAGATCTAGATTTTTCAACATCGGCTCGGCTTGTCATGCTGATCAATAATTTGTAAACTTTATGGCGTCGGAAACGCCTTCTGCCGGTAGCATACATTGCAACCACTTTAATATACCCGTTTACCATACCAGATATGAAAATGTGCGTACGGGTTGAAATTTGGACTCCAGCATTCGTACTTCTGATATTTTACAAAAGTTCTTTCATGTTTTTGGAAATTTTAATGGCGATTCACCCAAAAAATAAAATTTTTAAAATTCAGCAAATAATTTGCGACTGCAAATAAAATTCACCATAAGAAAATGTAATGAAACCCATATGTTTAGTAAATATTGAGTTTTTGACTCTGCGTTTTTTTTGCCATTTCATTCGAATGCATCCATGTTAAAAATGCATCTAAATAAAATGTGACGCCACACACCAGCTGCTGTTATTCTCCGAAAACGGGCCTGCGCAAAGCCCAACTTGTATATTTTGTAATTCGTGCGTGTGGACACCTATGTAGACAACCGATTGCGTTCAACCCCCGGGGTTGTTGGAGGCAATACCTGCAATAAAAGTTCTCTCCAAACTATAACTTTCTCTTCTGCACTCTTCATGCTGAGCTGAACGGGCAAGCAGCACAGAGGCACAGCAGCGAATGTGAAATTGAGATTCAGTCTCTTTGGTAATGGTCTTCCACAACATACTTACTACGGAAGATGTTTGTGCTCGGTTTATTAACATTGTACATACATTTTTAAGGTTGTGATTTTATGTGTTTGAAAATATATAACGGCCTTGTCGCAATGGACACTTTGTGATTTGTATTTATTAATATTATTTAAGAAAAATGTATGTACTAGTATTAAAGTGCAATAATATAATATTTATATATATATATATATATATATATATATATGTGTATATTTATGTATATATATATATATATATATATATATACATATATATATATATATATATATATATATACATATATATATATTTATATATATACATATATATATATATATATATATTTATGTTACATGTTTATATATATTTAAAGTAGAATTAATCCGTTAGATAAAGAATGCAAAAAAAATTAACTTAATAATTTAATGATAAATCAAACGGCTCTTCACATGTATTACAATATACATAAATATACAGTTTTGCCAGTTTTGGCAGTTGCAGATAACTTTTGACAAACAAAAAAATTATATAAATAACTAATGGAATGCATGCATATATACACATATAAATAATATAATGTTGTCAACGTAATAGCTACATAAGTCTTCGTAGTATCAAGTCTGGTGTATCTTTCGTCTCTTGCCAAATATATGGTTGGTTTGTTTTGACTATGGACTATGCCTTTAATGGTACTTATGTATATATGCATGCTTTTATATCAGTTGACACCGGTAGTTCCATGCATTAAGGGTGTTGAGTCTGATTTCCTTCTGTTGTGGGAAAACGTTTTTCATTCCGTTTACCAGAGGACTTCTTTTGTGATGGTGATGCAGAATTATTCGTCATATCACGGTTAATATTGCTATATTGGTGACTGTCTTCTAGTGAAAAGGAATGATATTTCGTTGCCCATTGCCAGGAACTTTTAGTCTCTTGCGAAATGCAAAAGTAGTAAGTGCGTGTTTGGCTTTGATTTATCTACCGTGTCTTGCTAGATCTCACCTTCACGCTGTCGTCATTCTCGTTCATTGCTGGCTTATATCCAAGAAGTCATTATATTGATAAAAATCCAATCATCCGGATTGGATTGGATTAATTTGGATTAATTTAAGCTGCCATAGAACCGATTGTTTCAGAAGAGAAAAACGAAAAGAACCTTCCTTCTTAAAAAGTTGTTTTAAGCAGGTTAATAAATCTTCTAAGAATTACGAAAAGCGTCATCAATTTGAAAACCAAATTGTAAGCATATTCAACCACCCAACACTTCTTTACAACCATTCTTACTATAGAAAGTACCCCACTCAATTAAGTGAGAATAATGCGCACTATATAGCCGAAAAGTGTGAAAGCTCTGGAATAACAAGGGAACAATGCAACATTAATGCAGGAAACCAATCCCGGAGCTTGCCATCTCGTGCCCGCTCACGTGTTAGAGAGGACGCGCTTGTGAGAGAAGTGAAACAATTGCAGACCACTTTGCCCGCCGACTAAGCCCTTCCAAATTGTGGTGTGGAAAGGAACGCGATGTAATAGCCTGCTCACAGGCTTGAGAGGATTCGCTTGTGCGAGAAGTAAAGAAGTAAATGCCAAAATACTTGTACCCACTCTTCTCGCCGAATGAGTCTTACATTTGGTGTGGTCTTCCAGTTGCTATGTGAAGCAATGAATGAAATAAGCGCAACAAATGTTAAGTTAATTAACACATTTATTGCAAATTTACAAAGTGAATGCTATATACCTTTCGGCTTGCTGTATATAAAAAATAGCCAGTCGACCCGGGTTCGCTTTTCATTATACCCTTTCAGAGGGTATTATAGTTTTGTCACAATATTTTTAACGCAAAGATGAAGCATCTACAACCCCATTAAATATATATATTCTTGATCAGCATAACAAGCTGAGTCGATATAGCCATGTCCGTCTGTTCTTCTGTCCGTCTGTTTTTATGCGAACTAGTCTATCAGTTTTAAAGCTAGCGACTCGCCATAGGGTTCTCTCTGCTGTAAGCTGCTTAAAAATATTGAAGATCGGTCCACTATATCGCAAAATCGATTTGGAATGAACTCTTAGGATACTCAACGTGTTTGTTTTTCATTCGAATTGAACCAAATTTGGTAGGTGTCAGTTTTGAAACCCCTACGTATGCTGACCGAATTTCACCATTCATTGGCATACACACGGTGCGTGCTCATTTCAAAAACCAACATACCTAGTTTGCTTCCTTGTGTGAGAGATCAATAAGTAGCTGTTTAAATAGATATACATTTTTATGTACATACACACACATACATATACAGTCTGTCAAGAAACACTTTACACACTGCAAAAAAATTCATTTTTTTGACTTTAAGTATGAATATTATTAGCTTTTTACTTACGCAAAAAGTTTTTTTAATGATGCACGATTCTTTAGTTAAAAGTTTAAATACTATTAGTAAAAAAAAAGCATACGCAAATTATAATTCATTGCTGAAAAAAACAACAAAAACCATGTTTACACATTTTTGACACTGTCAAGAAATTCTTTACACAAAATAATTTTATTTAGTATAAATCTAAAAACTAAAAAACAACGTTAACATTGGGAATTTTTAATACTTAGTATGTCCTCCCTCGGCTCTCACAACATGTTGAAGACGTTTTGGCATGGATTTAGTTAATTTTTGGAGGTATTTTAGTGGAATTTTATTCCACTCTTCCAAAATAATAGCTTTTAGGCTGGCCTTATTTTTTGGGCTTCGTTTTCCGACCGTTTTCTTCAAATAAGCCCACAAATTCTCAATGGGGTTAAGATCAGGGCTCTGTGGGGGTGTATCTAAAACTTTTCCGCAGTTATATAACAGCCAGGCTCTCACATTAATCTCCTTATGCTTCGGATCATTATGTTGGTAAAACTGAAAATTAGGTCTGTTGTTGCAATAAAAACCAAATTTTTCCGCACTGGCTGTTAATAAATTGTTTTTTAGAATTTGCAAATAGTGAGTGGCATTCATAGTGTCCTCTATAAAAACAAGATCGCCGGCTCCAAGGCTAGAGGAACACCCCCACACCATGCCCGCAAGTTTTCCGAATTTAATTGTTGGTATAAGGTTTTTATTTTGGAGGGCGGTTAATGGCTTACGCCATACCCTGGGTGGGCCATGGTTATAAAATAGCATTATTTTACTTTCGTCACAGAATATGGTATTATCCCAATATTCCGGCGGTTCATTAATTTTACTCAAGGCAAAGCTATAACGCTTTTCAATGTTGGCTGCTGAAAGTAGCTGTTTTTTTCTAGCAGCTCTTGAACTGTACCTATGCCGTAGGATGGCCTGGTGTACGGTTTCGTGAGAAACAACAATGCCACATTGTTCTTCAAGTTCTGTAGCAAGATGTCTCAACGAAACATTGGGAGTTTCGTTGATTCTCCGCAGGATTAGGCGGTCCGCCCGCTTAGAAATCTTGTTTTTGCGACCACTTTTTTCCCTTTGCTTCGAATCTACCTTCGTTTTCTGCACGGTTGATTACATTATAAATAGTTTTCCTTGAAACGGAAAACATTTTAACCAATTCTCCAACAGATTTACCCAATTGGTGATTATAGTAAATCAATTGGTTGACATCAAAGGACAATCTCTTTCCAGGCATATCAAAAAATTTAAAAAGCACGAATTTGGCAACTTTTCAGCACAATTTCACAATCAAATTAAATCAAATGCAAAACTGAAGCTGAACGAAGCAAAGGGAAAAGCATAGAATGCAAGAAAGCGCCGTTATTCTTAAGAACTAGACTAAGAAGTAATAGAAAACGAAGTGTGTAAAGAATTTCTTGACAGTGTCAAAAATGTGTAAACATGGTTTTTGTTGTTTTTTTCAGCAGTGAATTATAATTTGCGTATGCTTTTTTACTAATAGTATTTAAACTTATTACTAATCAATATAGCATTACAAAATTTTCTTTAGCTGTAATAAAAGGTATTAATTTTTGTACTTAAAGTCAAACAATTGAATTTTTTTACAGTGTGTAAAGTGTTTCTTGACAGACTGTATATATATAGATTACTGATAACTTCATCTCTTAGCGAGGGCGAAGATATTATTACATATTATTACATTTTGAACATTTTTAGAAAGCGCTTTATATCGATAGTTATCGATTTATTTTTTTTCTAATATGACATATAGTTCTTTATCTCCTGGTCACTTGTGTAAAAATTGAATTATGATCCTCCATACGACCTTTGACATCCCAATTTTAACCCATTGCAGTTTTACTATATCTATAAATATCCAAAATCTCAGAAGTATTAAGAGCTACAGAGCTAAAATTTTCACCAAATGGACGGTCATAGCTACATATATCAAATACCCTCTTCATGCTGAGCAACAATGTATATATGTTTACATGGTCGGAAACGTTTCCTTCCTTCACACTTTTTGTGTTTGCACGCTGGATTCATTCAGTTCGGACAACTATATTATATAACTTAAAATAACCGATTGTTCCAGAATAAACAATAAGGAGCATAACTTTGTAGCTGGTAACGTACAATTCCAGGCGAGGTGTATATATAAACCGAGTTTTCACTAAATGCGTTAAAAACTGTGAGAGCTATAAGACTTTATCGATTTATCTTATAGTCTCCGGGTGGACAGAAGGACATGGCTAGATCGACTCGGCTGTTGATGCTACAGTATACTCGTTTTCTCTACTAAAGTACGTGTATAATACTTTTCAAAACTAGCTGAAATGTTAGAAACGTTACGTTGAACTTAATAAATAATTTTAATGTGGGAAATTTAATTTGGGCAAACAGAAGCTCGACGTATAATAATGACTCGAGCATAGGTTGATGTCCTTGCTAAAATATAACACTTAAAAGATAAATGCAAATGAGAAATTGAGTGAGTTGAATTTAATCCGTTTGAGTGACTTTTTGTCTACTTGTTTTTGCTTTTGCTTTTCAAATGTTCAGGCATTATAACTTCAAAATATTATTTTCTTTTATGCAGTTTTAAAAATATCAAAATTTAAGCAAATATAATAATGATATAAAAACCTACAATACAGTTGGCCCGATCTATCAATGAAGCACTTCCTCAGGTGCCGGAGTTGAGTTGCAATATCCGGGAAATTATAATATTTTCTTATCGCTATATATTGCATTTGCTTTCAGAATGGCTTTAATTTCAAATTATGTCGAAATCCTTCTTCTGCACTTTTCATGATATTCACTCATATAGAAAAATATCTGTTAAACCAGGGGAATCAAATCGAAATGGTACCGGAACTGTTAACCGAAATTAAAAGATTCAGAACCAGAACCATAACCGGAACCGGTGTTTTTATATTTTTCAGAACTGGTAACAGAGATTCGATATTCTTGGGACCGAAAAAATTAATTAATTAGCATTCCCGTTGCCCGACAGGATTTTATTTGCCTTAATAACAAAATTGTAATCATCAGCTGGCATTTGTTCAAGAGAAATTTTGAATAAACGTAACCAGTAATAACAATATTCCGACTATAAGATACTAGTACTCAGCATTTGTTCAACACTCGACACACTCAAAAATATGGTTTTTTTATTTTGGGGTTGGGGTGTTATTATATTATTATATCATACAGTTATTATCCGATCATAACAAAACTCGGCAAATCGGTGCTTATACATAAACAAACCGAGTTTCAACTAAATGCGTTAAAATATGTGGAAGATTTTATTGTTTTGCGGGGACGTGGCAAAATTTAAAATCAAACTTGATTTTACCATTTTACTCCTTTTACCAGAGTTGGATGGAGGCTATAGTTATAGTTGGCAACAAAACGGAACGCACGTGATATAAATTTAAGAGGCGTGCTCGTCGGGCTCGAACAGTGAAAAAACGATAGGCCTCAAATCTAATATCATGTTGTTCAGCTGGTCTGCTTTTATTTTAACACTTATGTAACAGGCAAAATGTTGTTGAACGATTTTAAAAACACGATTAAAAACTCAAAGCTTTCCGGTTTTTTTTTTTTGTATTTTTATATCGCTTATATGAGGAGGCGGAGCCAAGCCACTTTTTACAAAACGATGTTAGCCCTTAACATTCCCCTGGTCCGTCTTAGCACACAGTAAAAATGTCATACCGATCGGTCCATTAGTTTAGGCGCTCATAAAAGAAACTCATATAAACAAACAAACAGACAGAAAGTAATTTATTATACTTGTAGTCCAGTAGAGTAAGCGAGTGTATTGTATTCGTGCAAATGTATGTGTGTCGAATATTGAATAAATGCTGTACGAGTATCTCACAGTCGGGATGTCGACTAAAGCGTTCTTCCTTGTTTTTTTTATATACAGATATGTATTTCTTGTTGTCATTTAAAATAAGGGCACGAAATATTTGTGGGCGTTTGGTAAGTCTTAAAAAATAATTTAATCTAATGTGTATAAATAAGGAATTGACCGCAAATCTTAAATATGAGTGAGTGTTGGCACGAGTGGTTTTCATCTAAAAATAATGGACTTGACAATCAAAGCAAAATCGCTGTAAGAGATGTATGAACGTACTTGTGCTACTTATCACAAGTACAATACAAGCGGACATTGAATGCGTCAGCTATTCTCAAGTTTCAGTCATACATTGATTTTGCAAATGAATTTCTAGAAAGTCGCTTTTTAACCCATGAACAGTCAGTGACAGCAAGTCAGCACTATAGACAATGCATAAATACGCAACGATTATATTAAATATATTAAATTGTACAAATAAAATTATGTAAAATCTTGTAGGGACATCATTATTCTGGGTGCTACCAATAATAGTTTGGCTTACTCGAATAATATCTGGCAGCGAGGACCCGCCGATATGTCAATTTATTTACTTATATCTTTTAGCGGCTTGCCTTAATGCAAGCGAAGGACATCATCCTTGGTACCATGATTACAGACTGAGCAGTTTGAGCTTATGGTTGCTATATGCGTCATAGCCTTAAGCATTGCTCTTGGTTTGGATCAGATTTCGAATGGTATCCATGCTGTAATGGTCTGCAAAGTAAGTGTTGCTACCCATGTCATATCTTAACTGCCCAAACCCTATCGTTCCCCCGTTAAAATACTTATAAATGAAAATATAATAAGTATTTTATAATATACAATTATATAGAAAAAAAGCAACAAGCTTTTATATAATTTTACATTTTAATAAATTGATAGGTTCGATCTAACTTAAAGTTTATTAGTAACGATTATTGTTTAGCCTAAAATCAATCGTCGTTGTCGACTTTAATTCCTTGATGATTAAAAGACAACAGCCTCTTTCCTTGGGGTTCGATTTTAAAACTGATTTCATTATTTCTAAGCATGGACATTTGCAGCCGGCTAAAGACCAATTATAAGAGATTTTAGTTAAGCAAGTATAACAATGCATTCAAATGTCCCAAAACGCTGTTTGAGATATATCATTTGACAGATAGTGAAATTTGACACTTTTGTGCCATTTTCTTCTGGTGCTGGCAGAGCTGCTAAAGCGATAAAATTCGAAAATGCGCGTCATCAGAGTGTGGCGATATCAATCAAGAATTTAGAATTGCTTCGAGTTCTATCATCACCCTTTTGTGGATCCTCAAGGGTGAGATTAGAATTGGCCATCGTCGTCAGCAGTATCGTATTCATGTTCTTTACTGCCGCCTCCAAAACACCGCCAAAGTGTGGACCTCGAGGAGGTATGAATGCGAACTGGCAGCCAACCTTGCTGCTGAAATTCTCAACATCAGTCATACTTGTTAGGAGAAGAATCGTTCCTTGAAGTCGTCTAATTGAGAATTCGCACCCACAAAGTTTGTAGCGTTGTCGCAGTGGATGCGCTCCGGGATGCCTCGAAGACTTATAAAACGTTTCAAAGATGATTAAAATTATTCGTAGACAAATCTGAGATCAGCTCTGCACGTATAGCCTTCATAGCGAAACATACGAACATGGCAATGTATATTTTATACGGTGATTTGCCACGAAAGTGAAAGTGCGCCCATAATCTGGTGTAACATTCTTGACAAATAGATTGTCCTTTGGTAATAAACATGGAAATCGTATGGAAACGTACATGGAAATGATACAGTATGATTGTAATGGTTCCCGCAAAAGTACGGATTTCATCCAAAAATGGCGTAAGTTTTTGAAGTACTGGTTGAAGCAATGTTTTTGTCTTTAGCAACTCGGTTAGCAACTAAAGTGTGAAGTGTTGCTGAATGCATCTTCAGCCGCTATAGAACAGTGCGAGAATCTGTCTAGAAATAGGTTTTGTTATCATATTTGGCTATCTGGAATTGAATTTTGCTCCATGTGTTACATAACAGAAGAGCTGCGCATAACATTTATCTCGGCAAAGAAATAGCCTTGATGTGTGCTACCTTAGACATTGCAATTAGCAGTGTTGTTCTGATCTTACTCTTGACCTTTGCTCTTAGATATATGCGGCATCTATGGGCTCATTGCGACGCGTCAGAAAAGCAGTGGACTTCGCAAGATGTGCGCACGTATCTTTGGATTTCTATGATATGTATTTCTATGATATGACGCGCTCCCAAGCGACTGATAGTTGTTCAGGTATTGGTTCGTCCCAACCAATCCATCTTGTATAGCTTGGCTAAATGTGTTAGACTCTTGATGGCCAAATATGCTGCACATGTCTTTCCATAAGTAACTGTGTTGAGTATATTGTATGCGTGCAAATGTTTGTAACAGGCAGAAATATGCGCTTAAGACCCCATAAAGTATATATATTTTTGATCAGCATCAAGGGCCGAGTCGATCTAGGCATGTCCGCCTATCCGTCGGTATGAACACCTAGATCTCGAAGACTGTAAAAAAACATTTTGTATGACAACACAAAAAAAATTTTGTTTCATACTTTTGAGTGTGAGTACAAGTATCTTATAGTCAGAATATCCACAACAGCGTTCTTACTTGTTTGATTTGCCATCAGGTGCCAGAATCATTAAGATGATAGCGCAGCTAACTCTTGAATAGGCCATGGGAGAAACAATCGTCCCTTAAATCTGGTCCAGCCAATTTTAATGTCTGTCCCTGTGACTTATTAATTGTTATAGCACAGTTTTACAGGAAACTGTAATCTCTCTAATAGAAAGGGTAGGTTTGAACCTATAAGAGGAATTCTTGGTATAAATACCGTTTCCGCCTTAGCACACACAGTAAATTCTGCAATATTTTTTGTGCACCAAGTCTGCGGCGCCTCCTTGAATGGTAATCTGACTTGAATGCGACCATTTTCTGTGTAGACAGTGTTGAGTGTTAAGAAATGCTTTTGATTGTGTTGGATGAGCCTTGTGCTCCTTTTTCTGATCACATGGCGTATGCTTCGCCTGTCTTTCGAAGAACTGACAATGGCGAGATAGTATCTCGTAGAAGTTTTCTCATAATAGCAATGTCTTGTAGCCCTGTTTTGAATTGTACGGTGCTTTAGCGTTTGTGTTTACTTTGGCAATACTAGTTGAATAATAATGCTGTTCATTATTTATGTTTCTGTTCTTAGCGATGGGATTGAATGTAGCTAGCTTGAGTGTAGATAACCGACAGCAGTTGCGTTGAAAAACTGCTAATCATCTACTATATCAAGTCTCGCATTGAGCTTCTTTGGAATTAGGAAAGCATCATCATAAACTAACTTCGCCGGCAATTTTGCTCTGGAGTCTTTCCCTGTCAATACTTTAGAGTATTGAGTAACGAAAAAAAGAAAAACGCGCTCTCAAAATTTGCTTAACATTGCAACACACAAGTTTCTGCATAAGGATTCTCGCAACATGCAACATGTCCAAAGTATGCACCAAAATTTCCTGCATTACAAATGGTATAAAATAATTTACATGAACAGCACAAACAGTATTCAATTGAAACAGTATTCATTTTAAACAAAATCCAACATAGTGGACATTTTTCTCTTTGACCACATATATGTGAAATTGTAATCAGAATTTGGAAACATTGCTTTTCTTGCAAATATATACTTAGCAATAATTATGAAATAATTATGCTACATGTCCAAAGTATGCATTTGCATGTCCAAAGTATGTATTTTGTACTTATATTATATATATGTAATTTCATATTTATTCAATATTGCACGCAGCCAGCAGAACATACATGGGCCCTAAAAAATTCAAACTCGCGCCAAGGCTCCCAACTCGACCATATGACACCAACAAGCTTCCCATTTATGTCGCCCCAACGGATTTTTCAACGCCCTTAATTGGTGCGATCAGGTTAGCAGCTTCCAGCATCGGAAAGCAGTCGATCGCTTTAGATCTCACCATGTCCATGGAATTACAAATATTCTGTTGGTTAACATTTAAGCAACTCCTCTCCAAGTTGAGCATCTACTATCGACGGCATAATTATTTTGACAAGCCAGTCAAATTTGATGTTATTTTTCGTCCTTGTTAACTCATAGGATTCATTTCGCTGTGTGAATGACACACATTTTTTATAATCTCCAAATCCGGAGCTTAGAGCACCCGTACCAGAGATTTCCGCCTGATCGCCGCTAGATATTTTTGTTCATCGTGCTTATAACAGCGTGCTCCCCACAAGGCGAGTCCACATACCAAATTAGGTAACTATAGCTCTTATAATCTTCGAGATCTAGCTCTTTATACGGACCGACGGACGAACAGACGGACATGTCTAGATCGACTCGGCTGTTGATGCTGATCAAGAATATATATACTTTATGGGATCGAAGACGTTCCATTTGCCTGTTACATACATTCGCACGAATACAATATACTCGCTAACTCTACTAGAGTACCAGTATAATCACAAAGTTTTGCATACTTTTGAGTGTGTTGAATATTGAATAAATGCCGCGTACATTATAGTCGGAATATCGACTTGCATTATTACTTGCTTTTTATAATTTTTTTTATTAACATCGGCTAATAATTGTAGACAAAAACGTTTAAAAACACTTTGTATGAGAGCACCCCAAACCCAAAAAAAGAAAATCAAAAAGTGTTGCATACTTTCGAGTGCGCCAAATATAAAATTTATAAAGAGTACGAATATCTTATAGTCGTAATATCGACTTTAGCCTTCTTTCTTGTTTTGTACTAATGATCTTCAATGAGTTTTTGTTCCTGCCTTTCTTTAAAAACTTCTAGAAGTTACTGTGGTATTCTCGAAGTTTTTTTTGGATATAACTGATATCTGCTTTGAAGAATTATATCACGTGAATTAAATTCTTCGCCAACTATGACATTTATTGCTGGTGCATTTAATTGGCACATGTTGACCTACAGGTTTTTATTTAATAGCAGCTCTTGTTGTTAAAAAAAGTCTTCCAATGCAGCGACAATTTCACGATCAACACGTGCTTTGACAACGTTGATTAACTTGTTCATCATTGTTTCCCACAAAGTAGATTTAAAGTAATTTGTGTTCTGCATTCGGAAATGGTAGCAGTGATCCAGCTCGATGATATACTTGGCCCTGTACCTTGAATGTGGGCATGAAATTGTTTCGCATTATGCTTGCTGCACTGGAGCAAGTCATTTGGACAAAAGCTCTCTTTATCGTCTTGTTTCGCCGGATACCAACGGATAATGGTGGCAGTCTAACTTTTCTAGTAGAGTAAAGGAGTACATATATTGTATTCGTACAAATATCTGTATGTCCGTCTGTCCGTATGAACACCTAGATCTCGGAGACTATACGAGCTTGAGTAATTAAATATGGTTCGTAGACTCCCCTAGTGTTCGCGCAGACCAAGTTTGTTTTAAAAATTTGCCACATCCCCGCAAATCAATAAAAACGTATAACTTCCTTAATTTTAGACCCACTTAGTTGAAGCTCGGTTTGTAAATGTACGAACACATTCTTTGTGGATAACTGATACATTAGTATCGTATAATATTTGTGGCTGAAATTGTAAAAACATTTTGTTACCCTTTTAAGAGCGTAAGAGTATTTTAAGTCGGAATTTCGACTATAGCGTTCCAACTAATTTTATTTTGCCATGAAGTTAGCATCGCCCAGAAGGAAGTCTTTCCGACCATATGAAGCATGATCACAATGACGAGTGTATTCGATATAGCTATGTCCTATATATAGCTATTGTCGTAGTGTGGAACGGAAAAAGGATGCAGTAGCCTGCTCACAGGGTCGAAAGAACCCACTTGTGCAAAATGCTGTGGCCCATTCTTCTCGCCGAATGAATCCTAAATACCGTGTCTCCCAGTTGCTACGTGAATCTATGAATAAACAAGTGCAAAAAATGTTAAGTTAAATTACACCTTTTATATACGATATACGATATTCAATTTTTATAGATGGCCGTTTGTACGCCCGTAACTCGTTAAGGGTATTTTGTATTCTTATATGTATCTATATGAACATCTAAGTCTCGCAGATTATAAGAGCTAGAGTCACCATATGGCGATATTTAGGCGCCCCCCTGTTGAGTATATTGCACCTGCTCTTCTACTTGCAAAACCGGATCCTCTCTAGCCTTCTTCTATTCCTATTCTGTGACACGATATCACAAGCTTCGCTGACACTGCGGTTGGATACAAATGGCTCTTTCTATATTCATATTACTTACTATTTTAGAATAAACTATCATACTTTTGAGTGAATCGAATATTAAATAATTGCTGAGTACTACTAAAGCATTCTTACTTGTTTTTTTTTGTAAATTGCTTAATTTTTAAAGTAAAAAAATAGTATAAGCTTATGCACTAAAATCAGCATTTTCTTAATTCAAAGTTAGTGTATTTAAATTCAATGATAAATAGATATATATATTAGTGATAGGAAACTTAACGCTTATTTACTCTCATCATTAACCCTCAAAAAGACTTACTTTAATAACTCTCGTGTGTGTACATATATTCTCATATATGGGCTTATTATACTCGTACTCTAGTAGAGTAAAAGAGTATATTGTATTCGTGCAAATGTATGTAACAGGCAGAACGAAGCTTCTAAGACCCCATAAAGTATATTCTTGATCAGAGTCAACAGCCGAAACGATCTAGCCATGTCCGCCTGTCCGTCCGTATGAACACCTAGATCTCGGAGACTGTAAGAGCTAAAAAAACCATATTTGGTATGCAGACCCCACTTTGGGGCGTCAGATCAAGTTTGTTTTAAAATTTTGTCACGCCCCCTCCCGCCCCCGCAAACAGCAAAACTTTATATCTTCCACAAATTTAAACGCATTTAGTTAAAACTCGGCTTGTGTATGTATAAGCACAGAATCTACCGATCTGCCGAGTTTTGTAAATATCGGATAATAATTGTAGACAAAATCGTAGAAAAAACACGTTCTACATATGAGCTATACTCTATCTAGCCAAATTAACACAAAAAGAACCTAAACAGATAAGCTAACGACGATATATATAATTTCAGGTATGCGCAGAAGGCTACTTTGGTTGGGTCTTTGGTTTCCGTGTAAGAATGGGTTGGAATCAGAATTAAATTTGGTCAACATACTTGGGGCTTCCTTACATGAATAAAAACCAAATTTTGGTAGATATGGATAACAAAACTATTTCTATGAAGGCTATATGATATATTTGTCTGAGCTAAATGTTGTCTGTGAATGTGGAGCCTCATAAAATAGATAACTATATCGGGTCGTTGACATACAATGCACTGCACGGTCAAGCGAACCCATGATACCAAGACACGGTGCTTGTTACGCGCGAAGCCCAGGCTAGAAGCTATCTTCCAAGACAGCGAGGCAATACCACCATCATTTAGCTTATGTATAAAGATAACATGTATAAAGAAAACAATGTTGTATGCATAATTCTATGATTTTCGAAGGATATAAGGTTTATTAGCAGTAGCCTACATGAATATCAAGGGAGGGGGATATTGGGGTCACAATTCAACCCACGGAGAGCAAAAAGTACAAATTTCTTTTGAACAGACTCAATGCGTTCTTGGTGATTCCTGTATTGTGGACACCTAACACATGATGCGTACTCCAAAATGTGTCAGACCAGAGAAGTATACAGTAGCTTAGTTGTACAAGGATCATAAAATTCCTTCGATAAATTCCTTTGATAATACCCAGAGCACAGCTGTATTGAAATGTGTAAATCGAATTTCAATTAAGCGTCTGAAAGAACACCCAAGTCATCAACTGAGTCGATCCGATCAAGGGGCATATGGCTACGATGTCTGAAGCGGTGTGCTACGACAAAACGACATGACTGCATTTAAACCAGTTGAGATTTAGTATGTTGACCTGGCACCACGATTGGAAAGAATCAAGGTAATTTTGCAGCCTAAAGTGGGAGGAAGAGTCGTTGAAGGACAAGCGAAGTTTAATGTCGCCGACGTACATTAGTAGAGGTAGATCGTTTATAAATAAGGTGAAGAGACCGACGTGGCTACTCTGCGGTATCCTTGATGTAACCCTAAGGGGCTTAGAGTAAGGGTCATTAAAAAGAACTTTCTGAGTTCTAAGATTAAGGTAGTCGGATATCCACTTAAGAAGATATGAAGCCAAGAGTATCCACCTTATGAATAAGTAAACAGTGGTTTAACGAGTCATATGCTTTGCTGAAGTCAGTGTAAATGACACCAGTTTGCATTTTATTCTTAAATTCCTGGTATTGCAAATGAAGATCATTTTAGTAAATTAGTGGTGGTAGACCTAGGTTTCATAAGCCCATGCTGAGCAGATGAAATTATAGAACTACAAGAATTTTATAACTGTGAAGCTAACATTTTTCAACAAGGTTAATAATAGCAGACAGTTTTGGACATCAGTCCTATTCCTCTTTTTAGGGAGAGGAATAATAAAAGACTATTTCCAGAGAGTAGGGAAAGACGAAGAATTCAAAGATAGATCAAAAAGCTACCAAATAGGCTTACAAAGCGCATCAGCGCAGAATCTGAGAATATAGTTGGGCTTATTAGACTTAAGTTCATTAAGCAATAAGCTTTCAATAACTAGGGGAGGTAGGATGTTATTAGACCTGTGTGAGATATAATGGTATATATCAATGCACCGATACTTTAGAGAGAAATAAGTTCTTTGAAAGAACCCTCAAACAAATACGAGCATAGTACGAGGACCATCCCGAGATCTTGAACTTCTCAAAGAGTCTAGGTTTTATATTTTTTAAATAAGACAACTGTGGGGTAAACCAATTAGGCTCTTTATGCTTAACAGGACTTCAGAGCAGAACCAAATCCTTAAAAATGGAATACAAGTATGACCAGTCTGATTGAAAGATGACATTATTAAGGCTAGCCTTTCTAAATGAAGCAAAAGTGGACTGACTCTAGAGACCTCTGAAATGGAAGGGTCAGAAGCACATATCGAATAAAGTTGGCGATTCAATGAGTTTGTTACAAAATTAACTTGAGTTATGGACAATTCAAGTAGGCCGTCAAAAAATTCGTGTTGCCTTGAAGGTTTCAAGCCGGCTTAGTAGATCACAGAGCTCCACGAGATATTAGTGATATTGAAATCGACAAATCTCAACAATTGAATAGCATTAGGAAGATCCCAGTAAGCGGAAACGTGGAGGAATGTTAGAGGCAGTGATAAAGACAGAAAAATATTTGAGAAACTCATTTTGAAACTCTAGTACGCATAAATTCAATTACGTTATGAAAATTAAGCAGTTCCGACAGAAGGCCGGAATCAACAGCAATCAGTACGCCACCACCCCGGCGGGATGGAGAATAAAATCTATAGGCGATATAATTATTATTAAGGATTGCAGAGTCTAATATATCGGTTTTTAACCAAGTCTCAGTAAAATTCAAAATATGAAAATCAAAAGATATTCTATCAGTGTAAAGTTTAGAGAGTTTAGATTTAAGGCCTCTTACATATTGGAGGGGAAGAAAAAAAGATGAAGTTAGCTTTCTGGAGCTATATTGGATGGTACGGATTGTGCGGCAGCAGTTAGTCTCATCGGTATCCGACTTCTATTTCTAGCTTTAAACTCCTTCACGACTAGGTGCTCATTCCAGAAAGTTTTTTGACAGATTGTGTCCAAACAGTCGTTCGGAACAGCTATAGTGCGCGTTACATTAAGCCTAAACTTTGGAATGCCGATAAGAGTTCTAGGCAGGGCAACCACAGCAGTGTGTATGCTCTTGTCGGAAAAGTCAACGATAGTGGACAGGGGGAGCAATTTCCGACCTTTGCTCAGACGACGAACTTTCAATTTTTGTGCTATCCACCCTCTCCAGATTAGGTGGAGGGCCCATCCCCATTAAAGCAACCGCATTAGTACGCGCTGGGGACCGGCTCAGGGTCGATAGAGTCTCCAGATCCAGACCAGATCTGCCCATTCATCATCATTACTTTCTTGTTTTTAAGAGACTCCATATTAAAAGATGTAACATTTGCTGCAAGCGCCTAGAATGACATATTTATTTGCTTAAAGCCAACGTGGAGAGCATTAAAGCCTTTCTTTGCGTTCCTTAAGAACGAACGCAACTCGGCTTCAGGAAGACGACACAACTCTCATGTAAATTTCAAGTCATGATTATTTGTAAAATAATCACCTACACGGACACTGATTTTGTGTCATTTGAAATGAATATTGTTACGACAAAGCCAACAAAAGAGCATTGGCTCGGCAGAATCAGCCTTGAAAGGGCAACTTTTTTTTGTAGGAGTCAGCCATGGATATTGAGAGCATAAAAGTATTTAGCATTAGGAAACCAAAGTTGGTTTGATTTGGATGAAAACCAAACGTTTCGTGTTCATTAAAGATATCAGTTGTTTGAGGTGAGCGATTCAAATCAAATTCGGTGAGTTTATGTATATGCCTCTTGGATACATAATCCCCAAGTATGGAGACCACCATAAAAAGTGGGCTTCGCAAAATAATAAAATAAACTTGATCTGCGTACATATTTATGGCAAATAAAAATGCAAATTTGCAGTTTCTATCTCTTGTAGTTTCCAAGATCTAGATTTTCATACATCCGGACGGATAGACGGACATAACTAGATCGACTTGGCTTGCCGTGCTTACATTTCATACATTTCACACATTTTAAAGCGAGATTACCATAAACAAAAGACAGCTGTACAGCCGTCGTTAGTTGCGAGATAACGAAATAGGTTAGCTGCCAACGGAAAGCGGGACATCGAAGTTGGCGATAAAAGGTGGGTGGCTGACAAAAATGGTTCTGTATAACCAGTTAATACATTTTAATGTAAGTCTCGTAGGTGGGTTTATGTATGTAATTAATTTCAACTCGAATTGTGCCAGAACAAGACAAAAATGAAGCTACTTTGAAACTACTACTAAGCTGCTACTAAGCAGTAACTAAGATCGAACTAAGCTTGAACTAGACCATGGGAAACAAAAGAACACTCACTCGAAGGCTTTGTTCGCAAAAGAAACTGATCCACCAATACCAAACAGTATTTCGGCCAACATATCACATTTTTGGTTTGGCGATTATTAGACAAATTTGCGACCAATTGGCTGCTCTTATCAATTTTTTTCTTAGTTTATTCATTTGCTAGGTTATGTGCTGTATTTGTCAATATCAGAAAATAAAAGATACAAACTTCTTTGCAACAGGTCGCCCATATGAGGGAGCTGTATTTTAAAAATGGATATATATAACCTTCGACAATCACCTATATTTTAAAAATTTCCTTGCAATAGGTACAATAGGTGCAAAGCTTCAGCGAATATTTATTATCGCCTCTATGAGTTTATGGAATGTATGTAACAGCCACAAAAAAGCTTTTCCGACCACATGAAGTATATATTAATAATATATATCTTAATCACCGTGACAAGCCGAGTCGATCTAGCTATATCCGTCCGGATGTATGAAAATCTTGGAAACTATTCTGTTGAATAAATTTTATTTAAATCGGACCCCTATATCATATAGATCTCATAGAACCGATTTTTTCGGAATGAATACAATATGTTCAGATTTCTTCAAAATCGAGATAAATTTGGTTTGTATTCATATTAGCACTTGTTTCTCTATACACTTTGTGAGGCTAGAAACACAAATCCTAAAATAAATAAAAAAGAAAAACTAATTTAACATTAAAAAATATATAAATAATATTCTAATAAATAAATTCATATATTTAAGGACGTATGTTAGGTTTAAGCTTAAAATACATTTTAAAAATTTAATTTTTTGCTTAGGGTTAGAGTTTTAAATTAAATATTATTTAAAATGTATGGCATTAAATTATAAGTTCTTACGTGGGTGCAAATAAGAATAAATAAATAAATAATTAAAGAAATACAAGGTGGAAAATTTAAAAATAAACGTAATCTGCTTGTATAATAATATAATAACTCTTCCTTTTGCCTGTTACATACATTTGCACAAATACAATATACTCGTTTCCTAGTAAGAACGCGTAAGAACCGATTTTTTGAGTCTTTAATTTAATGAACTGTTAATAAATTCCATTCACTTAACCTAACCAAATTAAAAGTGAGAAAGGTTCCAGAGAAAACTCTGCCGCAGTTTCTATCGAAAATTGCATTTCGCAACAATGTTGCTTGTAAGCATCCTGCAACATGTTTGAAGGAAAATTTGGCTCGTATTAACAGTATTAACATAGCATCATGTTCTGGCAACATTTTTTATGACAAGTGGGTATACAAATGTTTTTGTATTAATATGTGTATGTCACTGCTTAGATATGTTTATTTGATTGCATATATTTATAAATACATTATATGAAAAATGTGTTAAGCGATTTTGTCTCCAGTTCTTAATGATCTTCCGATCTTAATGAAATTCGGAAGATCGGAAGGGAAAAGTGATTATACACAAAAAAAAAAAACAGTTTTAGCTAAATCTGTCTAAAATTGTGGGAGGCAAATTTTTGGCGAAACACTACGCTAGTCTACATACCAAATTTGGTGACTCTAGCCTTTATAGTCTCTGTTGAAATGTGCAATACCTAAAAATGTCCAAAAGGGTGCACTCTAACATGAATGCTTTCAGTCTAAGCTTAAGTACACATGCTAATGCAACTTACAATAAACGATTACCTCCTGTATTAACCTCGAAAGCAACATGTTTAACTCTAATAATAAATTGCAAAAGGTTATGGCCCAGAGTTTTCAGCGATAAGTTAAAAAGTTACAAATAATGTATGCTTTGTAACCTCAAGTGTTGAGATA
Source organism: Hirtodrosophila duncani (assembly GCA_037043425.1). Taxonomy (NCBI): domain Eukaryota; kingdom Metazoa; phylum Arthropoda; class Insecta; order Diptera; family Drosophilidae; genus Hirtodrosophila; species Hirtodrosophila duncani. The sequence goes on along the minus strand of JBAMBM010000828.1, from coordinate 622,985 downwards.
GTGTGAACAGCAAAAATACATTTGTTTTTATCCGTTTTCTGTGTTAAAAAGAATAGTAATAAAAAAAATTGGTTCGTTACAACTCATGGAGGGTCCAAATGAAAAGTGTATTAATTCATGAAGAACTGTGGCCTGTGTAATCTGGAGACCTAGTAAAGCCAGCAGGAGACGACGAGAAAGACCCACAAGGAGTAGCGAAGTTCAAATAAAAAAATTAAAAGCTACTGATTTTGTTAAGCGTAAAATCGTGCGAATTCGGGTATATCAAAAATGTAAATATGCAAGACAGCGTGTAAAGCATTAAAAGACATCTATCAGCCAACTGGCCCAATGAAAAAAGTCGTGGGAGCAATTACAAGACATTTGGATACCTCTACACGAAGAGCTGTTCACAATCATGTTATTGGCAAGTCTGGAAAAATCGTTCGAAATCTATTGGTATTAGAATTACCTGAAGAACTTCCACCATTATCGACTTTGGAAATAAAATTTCTGGAAGAGAACGAGCGGCGGAATTCCTAACTATGTGAATATGAAGAAACTTTACAAGCATATGTGACCAGACCATATGTAACAGTGCAGATTCCACGAATGAGCTAAGTATAAACGATATGAACTAACCTGAAGTGCTATAGAGCTGCAGAAAAGGTCATTTCCAAAATGAATGTGGTCAAAAGAAGACACGGTTAAAAAGGAGAAACCAAAATCATTATTTTGTTTGCACAATGTAACAGTGTTTCTACAACAACCAAAAGACTATTCTTTAGACAGAGGATCAACAGCTCATATGTGCACAACACGAGAGTTGTTTAATAGGTTCGAACAATCTAAATCGGAAGTAAATGTAGCTGGTGATAAATTTATAGTACCTTATAGCAGCGGTGATGTAAACATTGAAAACAGTAAGTTTTGATTTAATATTGAAAAATGTACTTTTTGTGCCAACGCTGCAATGTAACGTTGTGTCTGTCAGCAAAGCCGTAAAAAACATGAACAGTTTAATGGAATTAAAAGAAAAACATTTACTGCACGGTCTAAAATTTGACAAAATTAACGAAAACATTAAATTAAATGATTGCTTTAAGAGTAAAATATGTGTTAAGCCATTCAAAAGCTCAGAAAATAAAAGCGATGAGTTGTTAGAAGTGGTGCATAGTGATGTTTGGGGACCGATTAATGTACCATCAATTGGTGGATCGAGATTCTTCGTAACAATGGTAGACGATAAATTACGTTTTGCTAATGTATATTTTATTAAAAACAAATCAGAAGTTTTGAACATTTTCAAGTCGCTTAAGAAAATGGCTGCCTGCCAAAACAATTAATATATTGCGCTCGGATAACTGTACTGAAACAACGCGTTCGATCTATATTTGGATGATAATGGACTCCGCATACTGACAGAATGAATACTACACTGGGGGAGATGCCTCGCAGAAGGATATTAAATGCAGGTTTGGAAGAGAAATATTGGGCTGAGACTTTCAGCAGATTATTTGAGAAATCGATCTCCAACAAAAGCATTTGTAAATATGACACCATTTGAAGAAATTCCACCCAAGAGGGACAAAATGGTCGGATATTCTAAAACAAGCAAAGTTTACCGTTTGTATGACAAGAAAAACAACGAGATGATAAACAGAGACGTTCGTTTATTGAGTGCTTGTCAGAACAAAATTCTAATGATGCAATTGCAGAAACTGAAGCACAGGAAGTCCAGACCGAAACATTACTTAAAGAGAGTGATGAAGGGAGCAGCTATGCAAGGAGTTCGACGTATTGTTTAAAAAATGCACAACTGTCTCCTGGTCAAAAGGCAATTGGATGTCGTTGAGTGTATGGTATTAAAAAAAGTCCCAACGAAGAAGTTGAGCGTTATAAAGTCAGGCTTGTAAGGCAGTAAGGCCTTAACTACCACGAAACATTTTCACCCGTTGTCAGATACGATACAACTCGGATGACCTTGGCAATCGCGGCAGAATTGTAGCTACATGTGCGCCAATTGGACGTATCAACAGCGTGTCAATGAAGACTTAAGTGAGAAGATCTATATGAAGCAGCCCGATAAGTTCCAGCAGCATTATGGTCACGTGTTCAGGCTCAAGCAATCTGGACGGATGAGGAACCTCGAAGTAGAAGTCTTACGGCAAAATGGTTTTATAGCATGTGCAAGTGAGCCACACATATAAACTAACCTTAAAGGCACTAATATCAAAATCGTAGACATATATGTGGATGACCTAATAATCTGCAGTTCAGATCATTAAACATCTAATTCCATTAAACATGTAATTTTGAAGCTTTGAGCATAAGCATCAAGCCAGATGGACCAACTTGTGCAATTACAGCTGATCAGAAGCAGCATCTGTTGATGCGTTTTGATAAGTATGGCATGAGCTAATGTCGTACGGCGTCGACACCATTGCTTCCAGGCTTTCAAATAAATTTTGACAGCCAGTCGTGTATTCCAGTAGGCAAGACTGAGTACCAGTTACTTGAGGGCTCACTCATTTACGTGGCTATTTCATGGGAAAGCAAAAAGCACAGAGTAGCACAGAAGCTGAATATATGGCGTTATATTTAGCAGCAACCGAAGCAGTATATAGAAGAAAACTTTTGAATGAAATGAAATTGCATTTTAATGAGAAACAAATAGTCATTTATGGAGATAACCTTACTGCTCTGAATTTAGTTGAAAACCCGGTATACCATTGTCGCAGTAAGCACATAGATAATCGTTATCATTATTTTCAAGAAATTTATAGCAACAATGTCATGGATCTTAAATAGTGTCCTACTGAACAAAATAGCGCAGAATGGTTAACAAAGAATCAATGTAAAGTCAAACATGAGGAATTTACAACTAAGTTAGGTCTGAATACATTAAATCCGCAGCGAATACTGGTGCAAATTATATAGAATTATTTATAGCGGGGGAATGTTGAAATATGCAATACCTAATAATGTCTAATAGGGTCCACTATAATATGTAAACTTTCAATCTAAGCTGAAGTACACATGCTAATCCGACATATATATTCCTGATCAGCATGACAACGCGAGTCGATGTAGCCATGTCCGTCCGTCCATATGTATGAAAATATAGTCTACATAGAGTTTGGTTTTTATTTTTCCCTTCTTCCCCACAAATCAATAAAAACGTTTATTTCCCTCGATTTTTGATTGAAACTTTTTGTTTTATGTATATAAGCACATTATCTACAAATCTGCCAACTATCGGATAAGAATTGCAAGCAAAATCGAAAAAAGAAAATTTTGTAAGAAAACCTAACACATCACAAAAACAAAAAAACAAAAAGTGTTGCACATTTTTGAGAATGTTTTGAATAAGAAATATATGCTGAGTACTTTAGCGTTCTTACTTGTTATACTCGTCCTTTACATAAAGTAAATAAGTACATTGTATTCGTATAAATGTATGTTACAGACAAAAGGAAGAAAAATATTTCGTATAACTTCCATATAACCAATTTTTTCGGAATGAACACTTTGTAAGAAAACTTCTTTGTTATTCATCGAAATTTATCCAAGCTCGGTTTGTATTCATTTTTGGTGGCCCCAAGTCAGTTGACTAAACTTGAGTAAGTAGGTATGCTATGTTACTTAGTACAAAGACTTAAACTGTCGAGCGACTGTAGCATTCTTACTTGTTTTACTCGTTTACTATAACATTGTTTTCAGATGTTAGAATGGTTTTAGCAATAAAGATTCCGTAGGAGGTTATTTATCCACAAAACTCTATGGAAAACATTAGAGATTTGAAGCCAACCGAATGAGATTTCCTTAAATATAAGGTGCCATCTTTCTAAAATTTAGGGTAAATGGTGGTGTTGAACGGGAACGTCGTACAATAGCAGGCTTGACAGAATCCGCTTGAGCGAGCAGTAAAGAAGTATATTTTAAAATAGTGCTGCCCATTCTTCTCGCAGTATGCGTCCTAAATATCGTGTCTCTCAGTTGTTACGTGAAGCTATGATCGAAATAAGTGCAATAAATGTTAAGTTAAATTACCCCGTTCTTATATATTTACAATGTCAATGGTAAGCCGAAGCTAACCTTTCTTTCATGTTGAATACCGCTAGTATTATTATATTAAGCCAATATTTTAACCAATACTGAAACAAGCAAAATCTTACCAGCAAATTGTTTCTTTGAATTTCAGTAAATTTGTTCGTACTATTTGTGCGAATGAAAAATGCGAATGGATCATAATGTTGTTCGTGATATGTCGCCAAACATCGCTAACTATTTGTAAGTTTTACTTCTTACAAGGCTTTAGAAGTATATTAATAAACATTTTTTCATATATTATATATTTATTTCTATAAAAGCTTCCTATATACTTCCGAAGCCGTCCTTAGTTAACTTTGACTTGCTGTAACCCCTGCCTTGCCTTACAAGCAGATTTGCTTAAGAGGACGTTGTTTTGAAGAATGCATGCCAATGTGACTTCAGATCGTGGAGGAGGAGGTGGATCGTGGAGACTTCCCCCAGATGAGACATTACAAGTGCAGGATCCAAAGCAAAAAGATCAGGACTTAGATTTAGATGAAGGACATAACTGGCGAAGTATTATCTTCTCATTATTAGTAATTAGTTTTGTAATAGCTGGTATTATAACTGCAATATACTTACTGGGGTATGTATAAAAAATGATGAATATACATAAAAGAATGTACATATATATAAAGAATACTTACAATATTAGTAAAACGAACACTATTTGTATTTCCTTTTTAGATATGTGGATGAACTTTTATACTGGTCGGGCCGCAGAATGATACTGGACGAATACTTGCAAGGGGAGTTAACACCAACTCGACTACAACCTTCTTGGGTTACAACACAAAAATATGTATTTCAAGCAGATGACGGAGGGCTTTCAATTTTGGAAACGACGACAAACTCAGTAAGCGTTTTAGTTACAAATCACACAATTCGTCAGCTGAATGTTCGGGGATATCAATGTTCTCATGATCTTAAATATGTTCTATTCAGGCATAATGTTAAGAAAGTAAGTGGAATGCCCAGAGAAAACTAATATTGACATCTTATTAAACCAACTCCCTTCCCAACCCAAAAAAAAAAAAAAAAATACAGATATTTCAAAGGTCATTTACAGCATTTTATACTATCTATGATGTAACGAATGACCATCACATGCCGGTAAAGCTAAAAGACTCTTCAAAGGTACAAAGAACGCGACTTCAGTATGCATCTTGGTTGGGAAATACAACTTCAATAATTATTGTTGCTGACAATGATATATTCTTGAGACAATCGCCTTTAATGGAAGAGGATATTAGGATAACAACAACAGGACACGAAAATTATATATACAATGGAGTTCCGGACTGGCTTTATCAAGGTAATAATTACATTTTTTTATATATATGGTTCCCCAAATCACGAAAATGCACTTTAAAATGTTTGTATGGTAACATTCTCTTTTAAAAGAAGCTTCTTTAAGCTTTTTTCAAAGCTGTGCATGCATTTTTATCATTACTCTAAAATGTCACAACTGGTTTTGAAAACTTAAATCTTCCGAAAAGCTAATACCCGATTTGAAGTTTTATTGCTTTGAATTTAAATAGAATGACATTTTTTTTAATTGAGGGAAGCTTATATACCGAAGCTTATATACCATTCACATTTTCAATATATAACCGATGTAGATCAAATCTGGCCGGCGCGGAGCTACAGTTTATACAAGACGGAGGGTTTCCTCAAATGGATGCAAACCGAATTTGTTTTAATTTGGATGGAAAACAGAAAAGCATAACTACTTAGTGTTAATTCCGGAACAATCGCTTATATGGTAGCTATATCTAACTATATCAAAAGTTGTCCGATCTTGATCAGATCTGGCCAGCAGACGTAGGGCCTCTTCAAATGGATACAAACCGAGTTTGGTTTGATTTGGAAGCAAAACAAAAAAGTTAGTCTCCTAAGTGTTCCGATTGTTCCGGAATGACTCGGTTATATGAGAGCTATATGATATAGTTATCCGATCTGGATATAATTGGAACTCAACTAGCGTGCCGACAAATAAAGCAACTATTAAAAAGTTAATTTCTGTAGTTTATAAGACTTCTAAGATCTTTGTGTCGGACGACAGACCCGCATGGTTATATCGATTCCCTTTGTCATGCTGATTAAGAATATATATACTTATAGTCGAAAATTCATCCTTCTGTGGTATAATTACATCCGAACCTCTGCATTTACAAAACTGTATTTATTAGACGTTTAGGTTACAAATCATCGAACTCGATGGAGTGACTGATATATTACCATTTTAGTAAACCGATATCGCATTTTTAAATTCACTCAAAAAAGTCATGTTTTTTGAACAGTCTGCATGATACTTTGGTATATTTGAATAAATTCCTCTTGGAAAAGTACTGGAAATACGAAAAGCTGAAAACCACTAAGATCGTACTAATAAGAAATCACCAAATGACCAATTGACAAATCCATCGATTTTAATGAGTTATACCTTGAAAGAAGCCTAATTAGTTATATATATGCAAGGGTGAGGAAAACGATGTAAAGACAAACAAGTAAAAACGCTATAGATATTCCGACTATAAGATTCTCGTACTCAGCATTTATTCAATACTCGACACACTTCTCATACAAAATGTTTTTCTTTTACGATTTTGTCTACAATTATTATCCGATCTTAACAAAACTCGGGAAATCGGTAGATTATGTGCTAATACATATTCAACTAAACGCACTAAGATTTGCGAAAAATGTAAGGTTTTGCTTAGGTTTTGCTATAGAAAATAAATGACCTGGGTAGATCTGGTCTGGATAAAGACTGCATATAACAATTGGAAGCTAGGCTAAAAAAATAACAAGTAACATGACATGATGTATAGAGCCGACGCTAGGATGGGTATTTTGCATGAAGATATTGTTCCTGCGTTATTCCTTACATTGATACGCGTTTCAGACATATGCTACACATGGCTCAGACATATGCTACACATGGCTCAGACATATGCTACACATGGCTCCTTCGTAAATAACGAATATATTAATATCACTTATAATTTTATAATTAAATAAGTTTTGAAAAATACAACAGCAAAAAATCCATGACATGCTGTTTTTCCATCCTATTAAATGTACTTACTGAAGCATTTAGTTCTATGGCAGTCATATGAAACCTTGTCCGATCCTGATGAATCTTAAAGAGTGTGCCGATATCTCACAAGCCTCAAGAGCTACAGAGTTGAAATTGGGCCAAATGCTTTTTTTTGTCTGCATGCTGGTTAAGTTCGAGTTTCATCCAGATCAGACAGCTATATCATATAGCTCCACTATATAAGATCGTTCCGGAATCAGTTGCCTAACATATAACTGATTGGGTCGTACACTTAGTAATACAACTTTTCTGGTTTTCATTAAAATCAAACCAAATTCGGGTTGTATCCCTTGTATCCACTGTAGCCACACGACCGCCGCCCAGTCTTCATCCACATCAGTTATATATTTATAACGTGAATGGTATATAAGCTTCGGCAAGCCGAAGGTAGATTTCCTTTCTTGTTATATTCATATATGAGTGTATTTATTTGAATAAATCAAAGAAGAATTTTAATTTTACATTATAGAAGAAATTTTTGAAAGTCCGGAAGCAATTTGGTCATCTACTGATGGAACTCACTTCATGTTTGCCTTATTTAATGATACTCATGTGGGAATGATGACATATCCTTGGTTATCATCCGGAGCTGTTATCGCTGGTAGCGGTATGTCATCAGGAAGCTCCTTTCCAGAAACAAAAAATGTTCGGTATCCCACACCAGGCACTGCCAACCCAGAAGTACAGTTATGGATAGTCGACATAAGCCATATTGGATCCATAAGCAAAATTGAACTAAAACCCCCAGCAACTCTTCATAACCAGTAAGTTAAACCTTCTATGAGTACAATATAATTGAGATTATTTTAATTTCTCAAATAGGGAATATTATCTTACATCAGCCGGCTGGGTATCGGATAGCAATCAACAAGTATCAGTTGTTTATATGATGCGCTCTCAAAACTATAGCATAATAGCAACATGCTCTAAAGCCAAAAATTGGACATGTATAGAAGTGAGTATATAGACATTCATTGTAAACTGTTTTCAAAGCTGCGATACAATTATTTAGATTCACTCTGAACGGGCTCCTGAAGATGAATGGCTAGATATCTTTCCTCACCCCATTTTTGCTCCAGATGGTAACAGCTTTTTATTGCTAGCCAGTGTTCAAGAGTCTGGCCATGATCATTTTACGCACATTAAACATATAACTATTACGCAACAGAGAATTTCGGTAATCTCCCACGGTCGTTATGAGGTACGATATTCATTACACTTATACTCATTTCTTAATAAATATCAATACTTTTGCAATTTTTCTAAGGTATTGAAAATACTTTGTTGGGATACAGCCAATCATATAGTTTACTACTTGGCTACACAAGACAAAAAACCTGGCCAGAAACATCTCTACACAGTGAAGGATCCCATACATGATGATACTAGGAAGTAAGCAGTGGCTTAATTTACATCTAATGAAATGAAATAATACTCGTCTTTTCATTTGTTTATTAATAGAACCGAGCCACAGTGCATAACTTGTGATTTAGGGGAAGCTCTCTGGAGTAGTCGATATTATTATATAAACTGTTCCCATTTTGACGCGTTTCTTACACCTTTATCTGGTGTGGCTACAAACGATGGAATTGAATTCTATATTTTAGAATGTCAAGGTCCAGGACTACCTGTATCTGGAGTACATATGTTCAAAACTCACAGTCTAGTAAAAATATTATATGATACCCGGCCTTTTTATACGGAACGTCTACAAAAGCTAGCATTACCCATTCAGCGATCCTTCGAAATTCCATTGCCGCATGGCAGCCGAGCACAAGTGCAATTACTCTTGCCACCTAGTTGGAGGGAAGAGCTCCGAGATGCTGCTTTTCCTGTCGTTGTCGAAGTGTATGTATTCTTAATTACTGCCTAATATTTAAATTAATCTGTTATTTGAGACCTGGAAATTACACTAGGTAAAAAAATTTTCATTTTTGTTATATATTTGACCTGACCTTTTTGATAAATATGGGTCCCTAGATGAAAATAAAAAAATTAAATAAAATGAATGAGAACTCACAGGTTGTGGGTTCTAGTCATACTTCGGGAAGTACCGATTTTTCTCAGTACATCAAATTCAGACTACTTCCGCTTGTCAATCAAAAACCCTAATGAAATATTCATTATCACTCAATATTGTAATAAAATAAGTAAGAACGCTTTAGTCGATACTCCGACTATAAGATACTCGTACTCTTTACTTATTTCATATTCCACACACTCGAAAGTATGCAACACTTTTTGATTTTTTGTGTGCTCTCATACAAAAGGTTTTCCTACGCATTAGTCTACAATTATTATCCGATCTTAACAAATCTCAGCAAATCGGTAGATTATCTGCTTATACATACACAAACCGAGTTTCAACTAAATGCGCTTAGATTTGTAGGAGATATAAGGTTTTCATTAATTTGTGGAGGCGGGAGGGGGCGTGGCAAAATTTTGAAAAAAATCAGTTTTTATAGTCTCCGAGATAACGTTTTTATCAATTTGAGGGGGTGGATCAAAATTTTAAAACAAAACTGATATGGCGTCCCAAAAGGGGAGTTTACATGCCAAATTTGGTCTCTCTAGTTCTTATAGTCTAGGTGCACTCTATCTCATGCCAGGATACCTAATCATTTCAAAGTTGAGCTAGCCTTTGATCCAGCATAGGTCGAGAAAGATAATTAAGCAGTAGAAGCGGCAAGTGTTAAGTCGAGGTTTTACAAGGCAGATACGAAAAGATTATAATCAGCAGAACTAAACTAAGTCGAGATCGGGCTGCATTGGAATAAACATTTTTGTTCGGGATACGGGCTTCACCGGAATCGATTTTCTTTCCCGAACCCAATACAATTTTTTTTTGTTTTTTCGAAATTAAACGAAATTTGATCTGGATCAGATTACTATTTATAATGGAATGGTATGCCGGAGCTTATATTTTTTTAAATGTTTATTTTTAGAGGTGATTCCAAATGGTTGATATTTAGTACCTCTTGCAAAATGCAAAATTACATTGACTTTTTCAGTGATAGGACTACCAGTGCGAGGTGCATCTTTTATATAGAATTTCCCGGAAAAACATCACCCTGCGTATTTCTTCAGATATTTGACTCATATTCAAATCAGTACAACTCTTAACACGATCAACGAATTACACAGCCGTCTTCAAAAAAAAAAAAAAAAAGTCTCCAGAAATGTCACATGATCAGATAAATGTTATCACATATATGGACATCTACACCATCCAGTGACAAAAAATATGACCTATTATTTCTAAAGAGTCAGTCTAATTTTAAATAACTTATACGTATGGACGTAGCGAGGGGGAAAAACGGGCAGCTTTAATATTTGTGGAGACTGTCCTTTCACTTTATGGCAATACGTTCACTTGTAATTTACAAGCTGTGACAAATAAAAAAGCAATATATTTTCATTTAAGCCTAACGGGTGTTGCTTGTAATTTCTTTTAAGCATCGCATTTCATTTGTACGCACTTTTGAAATATGTTTTGCAAGGCAATTTGGCTCGCAGCAAAAAAAAAAAAAATATCTGCGTGCATCCTGGAATAGTCTGCATACCAAATTTGGTGACCTTAGCTCTTATATTTTTCGAGCCCAAGGTGTTAATATGGACAAACAGACGGATGCTAATGCTGATCTACACGAATACAATATACTCCTTTACTTTTTTTAGAGTTGAAGTATAATGAGCTTAGCCAAAAAACTATCGACGTTTCTCACTCACTTTGATCTCGAGTTTGCTAAATGAAAAACTTCAGCCATAAACTTAATTTGCTAGTGCCGTTACGGAGATATTGACAATCAAGGATATAATTAATATTTGTGTAAAATCAAGCATAAGAAGAAGACATGAGCCCAATATACCGATGCTTTGTGCAACTAGAATGTTCTGCACCCATAGAACCGCTTGCTAATATGCTGCAGTCAAAAAGTTTGGATTTTATTCAATGTGCAAAGCTTATTCACAGAATCAAAGATATGTATAGTATTAAACCATCTGCTGCTGAACATATTTCTCAGAATATCGGAGCTGTTATAGAGCTTCACAAGCTAGTTCCTACACAACGGTATATTAGCAATTTATTTTAAACGGGCTTTATGTATTGCTTATTTAGACTTGTTGTTTTAAATACACCCCAGCGGATTTATTATTTATAGTTCATCAGGCAATTAGCTTAAGCTCGAGTTAGACCATGAGAGCGAGCTTTGCTACAACATTTGGAAATATGAAAATCTGTTCTTCCTCTTCAAATAAACCGCTCTGGCATTATATTGGCTCTACCATTTACAACTGCAACGATAGAAAGATCGTACTCTAAAAAAAAGTTAAACTTTTCAGCGTTGAACTGTGGGAGAGTCTTGACTCAATGATGTTAATAGCACTTTATATTTCGGTATACTTAATTAATTATATTTTATATTATATCTAAGCTTTTAGCTCTTGAGCGTTCACAAAAATAAAGAACAAATACATGCAAAGGTTTTAAATAAAAGGCACATGTCATTTTATATATAATAAAATGTGTGCATTAAAAAAAATTAAAAAGTATTTATTAATAATAGGTGTTATATTAGACGTTTTACATAAATTACCTACGTATATTTTAAATTTTATAGGAATGGTCGTCCGGGCTCAGAATCCGTTTCGGAAAAGTTCAGAATAGATTGGGGTACCTATATGTCATCACGAAATGATGTTATTTATGTACGATTGGATGTAAGAGGCGCAAAGGGACAAAGCAAAAAATCGCTATATCGCCATTTAGGTGGCGTTGAAGTTCAAGATCAGATATCTGTGTTAAGGTAAATACGGAATTTATAGTCTCATTTTTATGATAAATATATTCTTTGATTTATAGGTATCTTTTGGATACAATAAGCTTTTTGGATGAAACCCGAGTCGGCATTTGGGGATGGGGCTATGGAGGATACGTCACTTCTATGGTCTTGGGCACGCAGCAGGAAGTATTTAAATGTGGAATTGCGATATCGCCTATAGCCGATTGGCTCTATTACAGTAAACACAATTAATTATTGACAAATTGGTCTTTGCATACTATTTTTATACATACCAATTACTTTCAGATTCAGCTTTCACAGAACGTATATTGGGGCTTCCTACTGAGAACTATAAAGGATACGTAGAAGCTGATGCGACGCAACGAGCTCGTCTCATAAAATCGAATTCATTTTTTTTAATTCACGGCCTGGCCGATTCCACTGCACCATATGTGCATGGCGTGCAATTAGCCAAATCATTAACTGATTCGAATATTCTCTACCGATATCAGGTAAATTTGAAGCATACGTTTTGCTCGGTGAAGTTAATATAAATATTATTTCAGACCTACGCTGATGAAGGCCATGATCTTAATGGAGTGCTTGAACATGTTTACTCTTCTATGGAACACTATTTTGCAGAGTGCTTAAGTTTGGATCCGGACGATACCAAACCAGATTTAGATCAAAATATGGTTCCAGCTGAATAGCATGCTTAAAAACGCTACATGTAAATAGCTTAGGTTATGAACTGTATTGTATGCAATATTAAATCTCGATATATCTCTATATAAAAGTTTTCCTCCTAATGACTAACTGAATGTAGAAACTTAAGCCGTCTTATACCCTTGCAGACGGTATTATAATTTGTCACGATATTTGTAACGCATAGAAGGAAGCATCCCCGATCCCATAAAGTATAATATATATTCGTGATCAGCATGACAAACCAGGTCGATATAGCCATGTCCATCTGACTTTGTACAAGCCAAGCGTTATTTGTGCTAGCCCTGTGCTCCCTCACTCACAAACAGATTTCTTGGAAATCGAATGTGTTGTAGTATGTATTTATATGTATATTAAAGTTTGTGTATTTGTATGCCACAGTGCCCGCACAAAATATTTGATGGTACTTAAAAAGAATATAGCAATATGGCTACAGCTGAAGGAATTAATATAAGGTTCGTGTAGCCTATGTTAGCCTTCCTCTGTTGTTTAAGTGTCATTTAGTAAGTGAGGAACGTTGAACGTTGACCCTAGCACACGGAACTATTAATTTGTCAATATATTTGTAACGCAGAGAAGGAAGCATATCCGACCCCATAAAGTGCATATTCTTGATATAGTGAATGTAAATGAAAAATCTTGGAATTGAATTTTAGAAACTTTATCTTTCACGAATTGATCTAAAACAAGGAATAATTAGCTAAGTGTGGTATTTCTAAATCCAATACATATATCTTCATGATTATATTTTTTTATTCTAATTGAGTTTTTGGAGTCTTGACTCTTGTGTTTTATTTTAAAAATACTTTCTGAAAACAACATAAAACAAGAACGCTATAGTCAATATTCCGACTATAAGATACTCGTACTCAGCATTTATTCAATATTCAAAACACCCAAAAGTATGAAAACAATTTTTGTTTTTTTGTTTTTTTTCCTTTTCTGATTTTGTCTACAATTATTATCCGATCTTAAGCAAAGCGGTAGATTATGCAAATCGGTAGATACAAATCGAGTTTTCATTAATTTTCGTTGGCGAGAGGGGCGAGACAAAAAATTTAAAAACAAACTTGATGTGATGCCCCACAAGGGGAGTCTACATGCCAGCTACAGCTTTTTTAGTCTCCGAGATCTAGGTGTTCATACGGACGGACAGACGGGCATGGCTAGATCGACACGGCTGTTGATGCTGATCAAGAATATATAGCCTTTAAGGGGTCTTAGACGCCTCCTTCTGCCTGTTACATACATTTGCACGAATACAATATACTCGTTTACTCTACTAGAGTACTAGTGTAAATAGTCAAACAAGTGAGAACGCTATAGTCGATATTCCGACTATAAGATACTCGTAGTCAGCATTTATTCAATATTCGACACACTCAAAAGAATACAACACTTTGTGATAGGCCTAATACGCTCCTATTACCATTGCTTGAGGAGGTAGATAAAAACTCTTTTTTGCCTCTGGCGCGACTGCGACCTGTTATATCAATAAACAAATGAGTGCCTATCATTTTGGGATTTTCCTTTGATTTTGTCCGCTGACTGAGTCAAGAGCAAACACTGGACAAGGAAAGGGACAGCACCAATTCCAGAGTTGCGGCCACCCTCACCCGAATTCCCTCTCCTTACAACATGTGTGAAGAATATATACATATACATATATATATATATATATATATATATACATAAATACATATTTTGTTTTGGCAGAATGTCTTTATTCACGCTGGCTGCGTAAGTTATAAGACTGAAGTAAAATGTTAATGCTAATTCTAATGTTGTTTCTTAACCGGTCTTAACAAAATTTCATAGAAAATAATTACACTTACAAGTGGTTTTAATTACACACTGATATCTTGTAGGAGAAATAGTTTTTTGCGTTTTGCGATGGCGGGAGTTTAAACAAATTTAAAACAAACTCACGAGGAGAGTTTACATACCAAATTTGGTCTTTCTAGGCTCTATAGACGGACAGACGGATAGGGCTAGATCAACTAGATATACACTAGATATACCCTACGGGGTCGTAAACGCTTCCTTTTGCCTGTTACATACATTTACACGAATACAATATACTCGCTTACTCTACTAGAGTACAAGTATAAAAAATCAATAAAAGCAATCGTGACGGCATTTCAAATTTACTGACGTATCATTTAAAATATTTCACTGAGAAGAGTTGGAAAAATTGGTTAGATGGGTGGCGTCATAAATCCTAGAAGGAGGACTACCTTTTTAAACCACAAATATGGTATGGGAATTAGTTAAAAGCATTTGCTGAGAAGAATACGTAATTATGATTAGTTAAGTGATGGTATTCTATATTAATATTGGCAGGCTCCCTAAGTTGGCGTACTTGCTATATTTTATGCGCCTTCTTGATATGAGTATCAGATTAATTTGATAAGATTAATAAGGTTGGTTAAGTGACTACGGCTTATACACTTGGTTGACGATAGCTTAGTAAAGGCATTTTAAAATAACTATGGCGGACTTCCAAAGCTGACAAACTAGTTAGAAAACCTAAAAAAAAAAAATAAATTTATTAAAAAAACAATATTATTTATTCTTTTAAAGAAAATTTTATATTTGAAAGCTCTACAAAAGAAGAAAATAAACTTTTAGTTAAAGCAAACCTATCGGTTTGTTAAATCGTACAATTCAAATTAAATGAAAGCCTGTCGCGAGATTGACCTATATAATTGTAAATTATAAAATACATATTGTATTTATGTATATGATGCATATATGTATATGGCTCATAAATAGCAATGATAATCCTCCACATCATGATGTAATAAAAGATAACGATACAAATATATAAAGCTGGCAGTACAAAAATACTTTCCGCGGCAGTTACAAATTGTACTTCGATCCATTTCGAATGCAAACTAGCGCCATCTATGGGTCGCGTTTATCAAAGAGGCAAGTGAGAGTAGAAATATGGAAATGGAATAACATTTACAATTGCCATTTAAGTCAATATTGCTACTTTTCACATATGTTAATAGGCCCCCTACAAGATTCCTCGATCGTATACATTTGGATCGTATAGCAGACAAGTTGTGTGCGCACTTTTGGTTTTCTCAATACATATAAGCTATAATTGCAGTAATAAAGTTGCATAAAAGTTCAGAAAAGTTCAGATCCAGATAAAACAAGGATGGAAGGCAATTTAATTTGGATGAAAAACAGAAAAGCTATGCTCCTAAGTCTTCATTCCGGAACAATTGGTAATATGGGAGCTATATCATATAGTTGTCTGATCTCGACCATGCCTGATAAGTGGACGAGGAGCCTCCTCGAATGGATACAAGCCGATTTAGTTTTAGTTTTTTGAAAAACAGAAAAGTTATGCCCTAAGTATTCATTCCGGAACAATCGGTTATATGCGAGTTATATATATATAGTTGTCCGATCTTGACCAGTTGTTAATGCAGAGCTAGAAAAGCTTAATGTGGAGCTAAACGTATTCTTTATTGTAATGTATTCATTTTTGTTTTCTAAATAGCTTGCTTCTAAATAATTGCAGTTAATTTTCTGGAAGACATATCCTGAAAAATCAGGATATAGCCGAAAGAATTTCAGGTTAAACGTCGGTGGCAGGATGTGTGACATATATTTCAGGTCACAAATCAGTCGTAGCTGAACGGTTTAAGAGCAGCGTAAAATCCTTAGACCTCGTGTGTTTTACTTTTTTTTTTTTGGTGCTGAAATATCATGGAAAAGCTATATAGTTTTTTTTCTTTAGTGAAATCCACAAAGCGTGAGTGAGAAAGTCATAGGCCTACATGGCCACTTTGAAGCCACCTTATTAGGTGAGAGGGTGGCATTGCGACCAGTGTTGATCTTTTGTTCCTTTAGTGAACTATTATGACCTGAAACACCGACTCGTCTAACGCATAAAATGTTTGCTTCACTTTAGTAAAAGTTGGGTGTTTTAAAATAAATTCTGACAGCTTTCTTTTTGGAAAAGAATTATTTATTTTGTTATAGGAACTTTTATGTTTCATAATGTTCGTACTTGTACTCTAGTAGAGTAAACGAGTATATTGTATTCGTGCAAATGTATGTAACAGGCCAAAACGAAGCGTCTAAGATCCTATAAAGTATATATGAATTTTTGATCAGTAACGACAGCCGAGTCGATCTTAAGCAACGCGTCTCTTTAAACAACGCTTTTCCTTCATCAGTGACTTTTTTAGCACATATGACAGCAGTTCGTAATAGACAACTGATAGCTGCAACTCGGCTTGCCGAAGCTTATATACATTTTTTTAGCGTTTATTTTAAAGGTTTTACATATGGCTAATTTTTATTAATAAGCAAAATATATGGTTATTATTAATAACGGAAAAACAGTGTCTCTTCAGAGAGTGCTCGAGTATGATTTATATAAGCTAAAGATTTTATTTTACTATTAGGAATATTACTGTTTGGGAATAGGTAGTTATATAGTTCTCTATTATAATGAAGAGATTCAACAAAAACATATACATATTTTCTTAAAAGCTGTAGTTAGCCGGTTACACAGGTCAACTAAATGGCTAAATGGCACAGCTTATGCACAGCTCTTAGTGTCGGTCTTGTAGTATAGCCTAAAATTTGTTGGTGTGTTTATTATGTGCGGCATTTCAAGAGTGAGACGCTTATTATAGTGTTGTTCTTGCAGCATTATTGTGACCGGGTCAAAGTCAGGAGAGTGATCACTCTCCATACAGTGGCCCGCAAGTGCGGTTTTTGTATAGTGACTTCGGAATTCGCACGGAATTCTGTTTATAATCAGTACTTTGCTTTTTGTGTGTTTGAAAAATATTGAATTTGTTCCGAATGGCTTGTGTGCTATTATTGTGTTCTCTATGTTGTAGCTATCCGATTTGATTAGTTCGGGATGTATGGCACCGACTTGTAAACTTTGGGTCCAATATTCTTAGTGTCGGCTGCTTGTCAATATGAGTATAGAAGGGTGTGTATCATCTTCATTGGGAAGTCATTATTTTTTAATAATTTAATTATTTTTTCTTTGTTCTCATACTTTTTGAGTGTTTTGAGAAGTAATTTATAATTCTAGCAGTTGCCATTTTAACCTTTATGGAAGGAGTTCAATACATGTTTTGCAATATAGTCTTCCTTAGCTATGGTAAATAAGTTTTTGACTTTCCATCAATTTTTCTTTAATTGTACTTAATTTCGGTATCGGTTTTAGCGCAAACCTTCTAGTGCACTTAATAAAATTGCATTAAAATTTAGTATTATTTTATTATGCAAATAAAACCAACAAATAAAACCAAACATCTAAATATCTGTATACTTCTCTGGTCCGACCTATTTTGGAGCATGCATTTTATGTTTGGTGTCCACAATATACGAATCAACAGGACCGACCGCATTGAGTCTGTTCAAAAGATATTTTTGCTGTTTTGCTCTCCGTGGGATGAATTGGGACCCCAATAACTCCCTCTCTTCATATTCAATTAGGCTTCGTAGAATTATGCTTAATGTTATCTTTATACATAAGCTGATCAATGGTGAAATTGACTCTCCGACTTTAACGAGCCATATTAGTTTTTGAGTTCCTGCTAGAATTACTAGAAATTATATTATTTACTAACGGATCTAGCTAGTAGATAAGTAAATTGTTTATGGCTTGTAGTTTTTACTTTATTGAAAGTGAGCGAGAGAGTCCGGGTGTTTTCTGCCTTCGCGATTATGCGGTTGCGCCCCTCGGCCGGTTGGGCGGGATGTTGGTCCACTTGAACGTGCAGCGCATTCTACGTCAACATCCCCATACTACTAAAAAAAAAATAGTCGGGCAGTATTACTCTTGTCAAAACTTCCTCCATTATAATGTCAGTTATGATTGGTGATGCCATTGCTTCCTTTGGTAGTCCTTTTAATTGTGCATAGTGCTTGTCTCCAAATTTAAAATACCTATTATCGGTGATGCAGAAGGTCAGGATCTCCATGAAGAGCCTCTTCGTTATATTTGTGTCCTGCTTGATTTTGTCCCAATTCCTTTTTACTGCCTTTATTGATAAATAAGTTAGAATGTTAGGAAGTAGAGAAGCTATGTCAAAGGATACCATGCGTTTATCGTTATATATGTAGGGGTCATTAACTTTTGCCTTAAAATCTATTGCGTTTGTTACGATGAATTTTGATTCTATCAAGTTTCTTAAAATCTTTGCGACGTATTGTATATAAATGTATATAAATTATAAGATCCTGTATTTACCATCGAATTTATAGGTCTTAGTGGTATATTCTCCTAATGTATTTTTGGTAGTTCGTATATTCTGGGTGATATTGCTGTGTGAATGACTATTTTCTGTTTCTGCTGATTTGATATGTAGTCTGGAGTCTCAAAGTGGGGTCTTGACGCAAAATTCTATATGTTTTAATATCCCCAATATGTCCGTCATTCTCCTATTTGAGACTTGTATTGGTACCGTCAAATTGCCTTTATCCGAGTTTAAAAGTACATGGTTATTTTTGCGAAACTACTTCTTGTGTCCACTGTGCCTATGAAAGCAGTGAGCAGTGAGAGATTTGTTTTAGCTGCCTCTTGCTTTTCGGTTGTTGGTAACGTTTGTACCAATTCCTCTACGCAATGCATTTGAAGAGCGGAAAGTTCTTTTGTTGTATTGGGAGAGCGAACGTTGGTCCCATCTAAAGCAATTCTACGGTCGGCATAAGTGGTTTAATTTAAATAAAAAACATAAAATACATTCAGGTATATAAGAGTTCATGCAGAATCGGTCACTTATATGTGAGCTATATGAAATACTGATCCGATCTGGGTCAGCTTTGGTCTGCAGACGTAAAGGCTTTTAAAACTAGTGATCCGATCTGGATCAACTTTGGTCAGCAGACGTAACTAATTAATTATTTTCATAATACATTTGTATATTTTATCAAAACGGGTTTTTGCAACCTCTAGTGGCAACTTAATAGTTTTAAAATTAAAGGAACGAACAACTGATCACATTTGATACATATATATGGGCAAATGTATATTATTTACAGTATTTACAAAGGATGAGAATGTTTGGAACATTAATGAAGGAACCTGATAGGGAAATCCGATGGATATCACCTTCTGAGTCTTCCCTTTCTTGGTTTGGTAGTTAGTCGTATGGCTAACGCGATAGGGTGACCACCAAGGCGTTGCAGATAATTCAATGCATGTAGTTGCACTTTAGGAACCTTTAGATATCTTTCGATGTCCCTATTTCGAATGTACCATGGTGCCTTACATACTCGCCTTAGGATTTTTGATTGAGCAACTCCAATTTTATTTGAATTTGATTTTTCCGCAATGCCGTAAATTTGTAGTGCATATTTCCATATCGGGCTTAGAATGGATATATAAATGGTGACTTTGTTGTACAATGACAGCTTATTTCTGTGAGCCAGTAACTACGACATCTTCCCGACCTTTGCCATTACCGACTGGCGAACCATTGTTGAATGGGCTCGGAAATTTAGTTCCATGTCCAGTACGCCAATTAAAAATTTGTTGTGAGAACTCTTGTGCGAAATTAAGGAGCCCTGCTTCATAATGCCACTGCACAACAATGTCATTTTAGCAAAGGTAACATTTGAGCATTTGCTGCTGTTATATTCCATTTCACAGCCCAGTCCTCAAAGCTGCACACTTACTGTTGCAAGGCTTCCGTAGCTAGAAAAATGCTTTTACTTCTGGTCAACACAGCAGTGTCATCCGCGTAGATTTCTATCTGCACATCGTTCTCGTCTAATCTAGTTATAGCGCTGGAATAGTTGCTGAATATTCATGAACACAGCTACTGAATACATTTTTTGCTCCATTGCATCTAGGCCAAAGTTAACCACACCATGAAGTTGTTCCGACGTGCAGTGACCTTCCCTAAATCCAAACTCCCACTTTGGAATTCTTTGAATTATGGGTTCGAGCTGCAGAATACGGTTGAGGATCACCTTTTCCGTCAATTTTCATAGCGCTGAGAGCTGACTAATTGGTCTGTATCCATCTACTTCCGTGTGTTGTTTTTTCAGCTTCTTCAGACTCTTATAGTTTGACTCGCTCTGCTGGCAAGGACATTTGAAACGTCATATCTAATCGTAGCTCAACAGCAGATAACTGCAGATGATAGACTTAAAGTCTTAAATCTTTCCTCGAAGCAGTCTGCAAAAATTTCGGCCTTCTGCTGACTGGAGTACCACCAACCGCCTGCTGGGTCCTTAAGTGGAGTTTTCGGAAAGGCTTTTTAGCTTCCAGAGAGTATAGTTGAAGGATGCATCCGAACCAGCACTCTCTAGAATGTCATCAAGGACCTTTTGCAGAACTTTTTGCGAGAACCTTTTGCAAACGGCTTGATAATCTAAAGTAGTTTTAATGTATATGAATATCACCCGTTCTTGCATATTCTCTTTTTTACTCTTCTTTTCAGTCGTTAGAGGGCATTGGGGAAGAATAGCTTGTCGACGTTGACTTGCAGCCAGTAATATGTTTCTCATAAATATTGAGATTGCAGCTTCTATGTCATCTGGACAGTGTATTTCCGTGTTAAGGTTGATTCTTATATCCAGTTCAGCTTTAAAAATTTCAAGATAATAGCCACATGGGAGAATGCATTGCTTCTTAAATTGTGTAGCATTATGTAATGTTGCTATAATTGGCAGGTGATCTGAAGCGAGCTCATACTTAATTTCAACTGAAAGCTGATTTAACATAATCCCATTGACAATAAAACACGTCCAGCAGAGGGTGTAAGCCGAGTGTTGTATGAGAAAAACGTTGGTTCGCCAGTAGCAAGGAGTTCACTTGGGCTGCTGACGATGGCATCTTGCAATTGCTTTCATTGAGAGCATGATCTTATGTTATGCCACCATGAATGCTTTGCGTTCGATGAATTTGTCACTCTAGCTTAGAAATAATTGTTCAAAAGCAGTTTTACGCCAACATTAGTCGACATCAGTCCAACATCAGTCTTGGCATATGTGACATATAAGCAATAGATGATCGCATTTGAAAAGACTTGTGCTTTGACTCGAAAATTTAGTAGACTGCGTAGACGTATACTCCCCATGTGGGGCGTCCCCGCAAGCCGCAAAACTTTCCAAAACTTTCAACGCCCTTAATTGAAACTCGGTTTGTATATGTATGAGCACATAATCTACCGATTTGCCTAGTTTTGGAGAGATCGGATAATAATTGTAGACAAATTAAATTAAAAAATTAATTAAAAATAATTGTAGAGTAATTTGGTTGACAGCTTCCCTTTGAAAAAGTTAATGGTCTTTTAGTAATAGTGCTTGTAGACATTGCGATCAAGATACTATTGTAGATTAAGGTTCCAATTGATTTTTGCAGATCTTTGGCTAGACTGGCACGCAACTCTGCAGGTGTACCAGCGATTTTCCTCATCTTTTCAATCGCAGACAGCTTACCACTAAGCGAGGAATGATCGGATGATCCGTCTATTTTTAGGCAATTCACAAAATTTGTTTATTTTAAATTTGAGATTGCCCAGCATCAAGAATTATTTGATAAATGTCCAAGGATCAGAGCGAAGGCAAAGCGAACAATTTGTTGCGATTGTGCGCGGGAATGTAGCTACACCACACTTCGCTTAATGCTTTTTGTTTTTGTCCAATTGCCGACACCGCGCGCAGCAGGGCCCGAACGTTGCGATATGTGATATTTTTAGCACACAAGCGAATGCAGCGCTTAAAGCAGAATAGAACAAACAAAAACATAGAATTAAGTTATTTTCGCTAATGTATATTTATATCTTTAATATATAGTCCGTTTTAAAAGTTTTCTTTTATTGGCTGATATTGCCAGCTATTGCGATAGTAAATTCATAAAATTTGCAAGCGCCATTTATTGTCGTTGGTTGGCCTTGCAACGTTGGTAATAAGTGGAACAGAGAGGATGCAACATTATGTTAATAATTAACTAAAAATGGCGTCTGGCCCACTTTCGCTGTTAACAGCTTTCATCCGAACGATCGGAACTACCATTGTTTTTTTCTGCTGGTGTTTCGAGATAGTTGCCTTAGCGCAGTCAAAGTCCAAGTGCATTAAATTTAAGCCGAGCAAGTCAATAACGCAAGCAAAAATTGGAGTGAAATTGTTAAGGTTTAAAGTAACTCAACCGAAATTACTGGATGTGTTTTACCCGTCTGCCCTTCTTATTAATGCCCGTCTTATAAATAAGATACTCATACTTAGCATTTATTTAAGATTCGAGACACTCAAAAGTAATACACTTTTCGGTTTTTTTTTTTGTGGGGTGGGGTGCTCTCATTCAAAATATTTTTTTAAGATTTTCTACATTTTTACATTTCTTTAATTAAACCTAGTTTTAAATAAGTGTGTCAACAATTTTAGGAATTATAAAATTTTTAGCGATTAGCGGGGCGTGGCAACAGTTAAACACAAACTTAAACTAACGAAACACTAGCGGAGTCTACATACCAAATCTGGGGCTTTAGCCCTTTTAGTCTCCGAGATCTAGGTGTTCATACGGACAAACAGACAGACACGGCTAGTTCGACTCGACTGTTGGTGCTGATCTAGAATAAATATACATTATACGGTCGGAAACCCTTCCTTTTGCCTGTTACATACATTTGCACGAATACAATATACTCATTTACTCTACTAGAGTACGAGTATAATTAACACTAATCAAAAAACTAAGGAGAATATTTAGAAAAAAAGTTTAAGTCGATTAAAGAACATTTGACCTCATAAACGAAAAATATATAATCCGCGAGAGACAAAGCATACTGGATATAATAGGATCATATATAGTCAGTGCACTCTTCTAATGAGAACTCACCTGACTCCACATTTCATAAACACTTTGACAAAGTCTTCAATCAGTTTCTACATGTGTAGATCTTTTAAATCTGTTTTATGTAAAAAACAGATTTGAAGAAAATTGGACAACTCTAACACAATTCAATAACAATAGACCAGCAAGCAACATCAACTGCAATAATTACTTCATAACCGAATAGCAAATCACATCGATATTCTCGAATTTAAAAAGTAAGCTCTTAGAGGGACTAGACAATATTCCAAATATCGCATTTAAAAACCGACCACCAAATATAGTTCTGTAGTATTGCACTCTATTCAACAACATGCTAAACAATTCCTATTTCCCAAGAGAGTGGAAACTGGCAAAATTAATAATAACTTCAAAAAATCTAAGGATCATGAACTAAAAACCTAAGACCAATAAGCTTCCTCACAAACATAAGTAAAGTACATTTATTCATACTTTTGAGTGTGTCGACTATTGAATAAATGCTGAGTAAGAGAATCTTATTGTCGGAATATCGACTATAGCGTTCTTACTTGCTTGTACTATTGGATTCTACAAATTCTTTACTTCCAATCATGTCGTAAATAGAGACTATCAGTTTAGCGGAAATTTTTAATTCATGAGCTTTATAATTAATTCGTTAAACCAAAGCGTGTCAAATTCCTTTTTGAGATCGATTACGGAAGCTCCCGTATACTTTTTATACCATTCACAAAATGGTATATTAATTTTGTAAGTTTGCAACGCATACAAGGAAGCGTTTCCGACTATATACAGTATATATATTCTTGACCAGCATGACAAGGGTTTAAACGCAAAGATCTCAAAGGTCTTGTTCGGAAATGAAACATAACTTTTCTGTTTTTCAACCAAAATAAAATAAATTCGTATTTGTATCCGCTGCAGAACCACGCCCGCCGACCAAATTTGATCTATATCGATTATATATTTACAATGAGAATGGTATATAAGCTTAGCTAAGCCAAAGCCAGCCTTCCTTTCTTGTTATGTCATTACAGAATGGTATATTCATTTTGCCAGAAAGTGTGCAACGCATAGAAGGAAGCGTTTCCGACTATATAAAGTGTATTTATTCCTGATCGGCAGTCGATATCGCCATGGCCGCAAGTCCGTCCGTCTCTCCCTCTGTTTCAACCTCATTACCTTAGAAGTCTTTAGACCTACACAGCTGAAATGTTTACCAGATATTTCTTATGTCTGCACGCTTGTTGAGTTCGAGATTCGTACAGATCAGTTAACTTTATCATATTACTCCCATATAACTGATTTTACTGGAATGAAGTAGCATAACTTTCTGTTTTCATTAATCAAATTATATTCGGTTTGTATTCATTTGAGGAGAATCCACGTCCACTGACCAGATTCGATCTAGATCGGACAGCTATATCATATAGCCTCCATTTAAGCGATTGTTCCGAAACGATCACCTAGGAGCATAACTTATCTGTTTTTTATCCAAAGCAAGCCAATTTCTTGAGGAGCCTCCACGTCCCGCGACCAGATTTGATATAGATCAGTTAGACATTTACAATGTGAATGGTATATAAGCTTCGGCAAGCCGAAACTAGAATTCCTTTCTTGTATTTTTTAAGGTTCCACTGAATTTCTGATGTTTAGGATATGTACCGTTCAATGTTTGTGTTTGAAGAAATCTGTCGATCACTTATTAAGTTGTTCTTTTTGCATGTAGCTGATATACGTGCATTGGTACATACTTCAAATGCTTTACTAATTCTTGTGAGGAGGCTTATTTGTCTTAGGTTTTTAGTCCACGGTCTTGGTATTTTTTGAATTTATTATTAATTTTGCCAGTTTCCACTCTCTTGGGAAATAGGAATTGTTTAGCATGTTGTTGAATAGAGTGCAATACTACAGAACTATATTTGGTGGTCGGTTTTTAAATGCGATATTTGGAATATTGTCTAGTCCCTCTAAGAGCTTACTTTTTAAATTCGAGAATATCGATGTGATTTGCTATTCGGTTATGAAGTAATTATTGCAGTTGATGTTGCTTGCTGGTCTATTGTTATTGAATTGTGTTAGAGTTGTCCAATTTTCTTCAAATCTGTTTTTTACATAAAACAGATTTAAAAGATCTACACATGTAGAAACTGATTGAAGACTTTGTCAAAGTGTTTATGAAATGTGGAGTCAGGTGAGTTCTCATTAGAAGAGTGCACTGACTATATATGATCCTATTATATCCAGTATGCTTTGTCTCTCGCGGATTATATATTTTTCGTTTATGAGGTCAAATGTTCTTTAATCGACTTAAACTTTTTTTCTAAATATTCTCCTTAGTTTTTTGATTAGTATTAATTATACTCGTACTCTAGTAGAGTAAATGAGTATATTGTATTCGTGCAAATGTATGTAACAGGCAAAAGGAAGGGTTTCCGACCGTATAATGTATATTTATTCTAGATCAGCACCAACAGTCGAGTCGAACTAGCCGTGTCTGTCTGTTTGTCCGTATGAACACCTAGATCTCGGAGACTAAAAGGGCTAAAGCCCCAGATTTGGTATGTAGACTCCGCTAGTGTTTCGTTAGTTTAAGTTTGTGTTTAACTGTTGCCACGCCCCGCTAATCGCTAAAAATTTTATAATTCCTAAAATTGTTGACACACTTATTTAAAACTAGGTTATATATATGTATAAGCACGATCGAATAATAATTAAAGAAATGTAAAAATGTAGAAAATCTTAAAAAAATATTTTGAATGAGAGCACCCCACCCCACAAAAAAAAAAACCGAAAAGTGTATTACTTTTGAGTGTCTCGAATCTTAAATAAATGCTAAGTATGAGTATCTTATTTATAAGACGGGCATTAATAAGAAAGGCAGACGGGTAAAACACATCCAGTAATTTCGGTTGAGTTACTTTAAACCTTAACAATTTCACTCCAATTTTTGCTTGCGTTATTGACTTGCTCGGCTTAAATTTAATACACTTGGACTTTGACTGCGCTAAGGCAACTATCTCGAAACACCAGCAGAAAAAAACAATGGTAGTTCCGATCGTTCGAATGAAAGCTGTTAACAGCGAAAGTTGGCCAGACGCCATTTTTAGTTAATTATTAACATAATGTTGCATCCTCTCTGTTCCACTTATTACCAACGTTGCAAGGCCAACCAACGACAATAGATGGCGCTTGCCAATTTTATGAATTTACTATCGCAATAGCTGGCAATATCAGCCAATAAAAGAAAACTTTTAAAACGGACTATATATTAAAGATATAAATATACATTAGCGAAAATAACTTAATTCTATGTTTTTGTTTGTTCTATTCTGCTTTAAGCGCTGCATTCGCTTGTGTGCTAAAAATATCACATATCGCAACGTTCGGGCCCTGCTGCGCGCGGTGTCGGCAATTGGACAAAAACAAAAAGCATTAAGCGAAGTGTGGTGTAGCTACATTCCCGCGCACAATCGCAACAAATTGTTCGCTTTGCCTTCGCTCTGATCCTTGGACATTTATAAAATAATTCTTGATGCTGGGCAATCTCAAATTTAAAATAAACAAATTTTGTGAATTGCCTAAAAATAGACGGATCATCCGATCATTCCTCGCTTAGTGGTAAGCTGTCTGCGATTGAAAAGATGAGGAAAATCGCTGGTACACCTGCAGAGTTGCGTGCCAGTCTAGCCAAAGATCTGCAAAAATCAATTGGAACCTTAATCTACAATAGTATCTTGATCGCAATGTCTACAAGCACTATTACTAAAAGACCATTAACTTTTTCAAAGGGAAGCTGTCAACCAAATTACTCTACAATTATTTTTAATTAATTTTTTAATTTAATTTGTTTACAATTATTATCCGATCTCTCCAAAACTAGGCAAATTGGTAGATTATGTGCTCATACATATACAAACCGAGTTTCAATTAAGGGCGTTGAAAGTTTTGGAAAGTTTTGCGGCTTGCGGGGAGTATACGTCTACGCAGTCTACTAAATTTTCGAGTCAAAGCACAAGTCTTTTCAAATGCGATCATCTATTGCTCATATGTCACATATGCCAAGACTGATGTTGGACTGATGCACAACAATTGTGGGCGTAAAACTGCTTTTGAACAATTATTTCTAAGCTAGAGTGACAAATTCATCGAACGCAAAGCATTCATGGTGGCATAACATAAGATCATGCTCTCAATGAAAGCAATTGCAAGATGCCATCGTCAGCAGCCCAAGTGAACTCCTTGCTACTGGCGAACCAACGTTTTTCTCATACAACACTCGGCTTACACCCTCTGCTGGACGTGTTTTATTGTCAATGGGATTATGTTAAATCAGCTTTCAGTTGAAATTAAGTATGAGCTCGCTTCAGATCACCTGCCAATTATAGCAACATTACATAATGCTACACAATTTAAGAAGCAATGCATTCTCCCATGTGGCTATTATCTTGAAATTTTTAAAGCTGAACTGGATATAAGAATCAACCTTAACACGGAAATACACTGTCCAGATGACATAGAAGCTGCAATCTCAATATTTATGAGAAACATATTACTGGCTGCAAGTCAACGTCGACAAGCTATTCTTCCCCAATGCCCTCTTACGACTGAAAAGAAGAGTAAAAAAGAGAATATGCAAGAACGGGTGATATTCATATACATTAAAACTACTTTAGATTATCAAGCCGTTTGCAAAAGGTTCTCGCAAAAAGTTCTGCAAAAGGTCCTTGATGACATTCTAGAGAGTGCTGGTTCGGATGCATCCTTCAACTATACTCTCTGGAAGCTAAAAAGCCTTTCCGAAAACTCCACTTAAGGACCCAGCAGGCGGTTGGTGGTACTCCAGTCAGCAGAAGGCCGAAATTTTTGCAGACTGCTTCGAGGAAAGATTTAAGCCTTTAGGTCTATCTGCGGTTATGCGAAGGACTGTTGAGCTATGATTAGATATGACGTTTCAAATGTCCTTGCCAGCAGAGCGAGTCACACTACAAGAGTCTGAAGAAGCTGAAGAAACAACACACGGAAGTAGATGGATACAGACCAATTAGTCAGCTCTCAGCGCTATGAAAAATGACGGAAAAGGTGATCCTCAACCGTATTCTGCAGCTCGAACCCATAATTCAAAGAATTCCAAAGTGGGAGTTTGGATTTAGGCAAGGTCACTGCACGTCGGAACAACTTCATGGTGTGGTAAATTTTGGCCTAGATGCAATGGAGCAAAAAATGTATTCAGTAGCTGTGTTCACGGATATTCAGCACCTATTCCAGCGTTATAACTAGATTAGACGAGAACGATGTGCAGATAGAAACCTACCTAGAAACTTACGCGGATGACACTGCTGTGTTGACCAGAAGTAAAAGCATTATTCTAGCTACGCAAGTCTTGCAACAGTTAGTGTGCAGCTTTGAGGACTGGGCTGTGAAATGGAATATAGGCGTCAACAGCAGCAAATGTTACCTTTGCTAAAATGACATTGTTGTGCAGTGGCATTACGAAGCTGGGCTCCTTCCTTTTGCACAAGAGTTCTCACAAACAAATTTTTAATTGGCGTACTGGACAGGGAACTGAATTTCCGAGCCCATTCAACAATGGTTCGCCAATCGCTAATGGCAAAGGTCGGGAAGATGGCGTAGTTACTGGCTCAGAGAAATAAGCTGTCATTGTATAGCATTTACCATTTATATATCGAGTCTAAGCCTCATATGGAAATATGCACTACAAATTTACGGCATTGCGGGAAAATCAAATTCAAATAAAATTGGAGTTGCTCAATCAAAAATCCTAAGGCGAGTATGTAAGGCACCATGGTACATTCGAAAAAGGGACATCGAAAGAGATCTAAAGGTTCCTAAAGTGGGCGATATAATGCAACTACATGCATCGAATTACCTGCAACGCCCTCGTTGTCACCCTAACGCGCTAGCCATACGACTAACTACCAAACCATTTGGTTTTTGTTGTTTCTTGTCGTTGTTGAAACGAATTGGGGGACTGCAGGTACATACAGGGATGGGATACATGTAAATAGAAAGAACAGCACAAAGTGAAAATTAAAAGGGACGTCTACACAACCGTGTCAAAGCCGAGGAAGATGGTAACCTCGACTGGGTTGGCCCACAGGGCTTCAGGTGTAATGATGAAGATGAGATGAAGAGGATGTACTGAAGATGATGAGATGGAAGGGCACTCGAAGAGATGCCCCGTGGTGTGGGGGCCCTGAGGCATTGGGGGCAAAGGTCCGCAACACCGGAGTTAATTCTGGCTAGTTAGCTGTTAAGATACCTAGAGTTTCTCGATCTTAGCTGGGACAAGGTGCCTTGGAAGTAACTGAAAAGAGTGGCTTCTGAGATCACACAACCGGTCTGCCTCTGACCGACATGGGTGGTATAGTGGATTTATGGTTGGGGTGGAGGGGCAGCTGACACGAGAGGAGGAATTGCTTAGTCAGCATCCCACAGTGCGCACGCACAGGGAGCATCTCACCCTCTTGATAGAGATGGTCCACGAGTGTCATGGTATGGAATCCCGTTGCTGTACGCAGCGCTCTGTTCTGTGGCTATTGCAAGTTCCATCACTGTGTTTCGCTGGTAGTCGGAGTGAATACTGGGGAGGCGTAGCCGATAAAGGGACGACCAATCACGTCGTTAATATCGGCTCCTTATCTTTCCACTGGTCGACAGCCAAAGCTTTCAGCAGCTTATTTTACCCCTTACTCGCTTAGACACATCTTCTGCGTGTAGAGGTATTCTGGCCACTAATGTGGATATAATGTTTCAGAGGATTTGGAGGCAGATCTGCAGGCTTCTATGGCCTCGTTGCTGCGTCAGCCGTGGCAGATATCCTTTCATCATCTCGTCAAGGACGCAGATGTTTCGCGCTGTTTTAATGATTGAACAATAATCAGCATAGGTGATTAGCATAGGTAACCAGCTTGACCTTGGGAGGTGGCACACGAATCTTGGACACATACAGCAGCGGCGACAGCACTCCAACTTGGGGGGCGCCCTGCTTGATCCGACGAAGGCCCCCCAAACTCCAGGCATGCTTGCCGGCGAGCCATCTCTTTGGAGCGCTTTTCAAAGTGGAGAAGTGGATGTCGGTATGCAGGGTGGAGTGTCAGCTCGAATCGAAGGCTTTTGAGAGGTCTAGTGCCACTGGGATGGACCTCTCATGTGGTCGCTTGTTATTCAATCCGCTTGTTACGGCTGTTGTAAGCTCGCAGAAAGCAGTGGCCCTATTTCGTCCCGCTTGAAAGTCATGCTGATGGTCAGCCACGGCGAAGTGGTCTTGCAGGTGAGGAAAGATGATAGCTTCCAAAACCTTTGTAACCCACATGCTTGAGCTTCACGGTCGCGAGTATATCGGGGCCTCCAGCAGGAAATTGGGTCTCAGGTCAGGTATACGTCATGCCGGTATGCAGTGCTTTCCCGCCTGAGTCAAAAATTTCCTAAAGATCAAAGTAATCTTTCCTAGTCTTCTGTGAGAACGGCTATGTAAGGGACTTCCATGTGAGATCCGTCGCATTGGATGGCCAACTTTCTGTAGTTGACCGATTTGTGTACCCGGAGTGCGAGGCCACATAATGCATCATGACCTTGGTCCTGCATGACGAGCATTAGGCGGAAACCCATTTCGTGAGCTTAGTCTCTTGCAGGGCACTAACATAATTCCGTTTTGCAGCCTGAAGTGGGAAGAAGAGTCGTTGAAGGACAAGCAAAGCTTAACGTCGTCGGCGAACATAAGTACACGAGAGTGGGATAGAGCATGAAGCAAACGTTGGTGAATAAGGTGAAGAGCATGAAGCCGAGGTAGCTACCCTGCGGTATCCCTTATGTAACCGTAAGGGGCTTAGAGTAAGAGTTATTAAAAAGAACTTTTTGAGTTCTGAGATTAAGGTAGTGACTAGGGGAGGTGGGATGCTATTAGTAATATATAACCTATAAGGGTGTATCTGATCAGACCGATCCTTAAGAGAGGAACAAGTTGTTTAGTCTATCAGGGTAAAGTTTAGAGAGTTTAGACTTAAGGCCTCTAACATTTTGGTAGGCAAGAAAACAAGATGAAGTTAGTTTTTTGGAGCTATGTTAGAGGGTACGGGCGAGCGACAGCAGGGAGTCTAATCGGTACCCGATTTCTAGTTCTAGCTTTAAGCTCCTTCACGACTAGGTGCTCAGGCCAGAAACTGTTTTTGGCAGATTCTGTCAAGACAGTCGTCCGTAAAACCCATCTTGAAAGAAGCTATATTGCGCGCAACATTAAACCTAAACTTTTCTTCCTTAATCTTCGAACTATGTAAATTAGTTGTGGCCTGTACAAAGGCGGAAACATCTTCTGATGTAGAATCTACAGCTAGTCTAGAAATAAAAACTATCTTCGACTTTGAAATACCGATGAGAGGTCTAGGCAGCGGATGAAGTCGGATGAAGTCAACGATACTGAGGGCTCGACACTGGAAAGTTCAACAGGGGGCGCATTTTCCGACATTTGCGGAACCTTCAATTTTCATGTCCTCCACCCTCTCCAAAATGGCCGGAGGGCCCATATAACGACTGGGTCGGTAGAGTCCTTTTCCAGACCAGATCTACCCAGATCATGTACTTTCTTACGCTTACGCTAGAGACTCCATATTAAAAGATGTAAATTTTGATGTGAGAGTCGAGAATGACATATTTAATTGCTTAAAGAAAGCATTAATGCCTTTCTTTGCGTTCCATAAGAAAGAACGCAACTCGGTTTCAGCAGATCGACACAACTCGCATGTAAATTTCAAGCCATAATTATTTGTAATTTAGTCGCTTACACGGACACTGATTTTGGCACATTCGCAATGAACAAACAAAAAAGCAGAGCAATAGAATCAGCCTTGAAAAGGCAAATTTTTGGTTGCAGTTAGCCATTGGAATTGAGATAACAATAAGATAGAAATTTATAGAAATTGATCTGATTGATATCTGATTGATAGAAATTTTAAATTTCTCACTAAGTAGCTGGTAGCAGTAAACAGACGACACAACAACAAGCAAACGATAAAATTTCTCGCTGTGTGGGCACCTGGCAGGTTTAATTTGCACAATAATAAGATGAAATAAAAAAATAAACAATTTCAAGCAGATTAATCAATTGCACTAAAAGGTTACGTTAAAACCGAAACCGAAATTATGCACGATAAAAGAATTAAAGAAAATTTGGGCACAACTTAAAATTTGATACACGAACTCAAAAAAATGAGCACAATACGGAAGATTGAAAACAGTAACCGTCTTGAGCGAAAGTCAGAGAGCGAGTGCAAGAGTATTTATCTCTGACACCAAAAAACAGCTTAGCGACATACTTTTTTCGGAGCGTCCCAAAGACTTGCCATTGGCTTTAGCATTGGCTCAAGTAGTCGAAGCCAACCACGAGCGTTTCGAAGTAAGTTTTTTAGAGCGAACGATAGCAGGAATAACCAGGGGCCCACGAAAAATTATATAAACCCGCTAGTAGATTTAAGAGGGGTAATTCCAGTAAACAAACCTTTTATAGTAAAGTCCCTTCATGGTAGTAAGTCAGTTCAAAAAAAATATTTATGAATATTTTTAATACCACAGCTACATTTTTCATTCTACTAATTCTTGCAACGTTTGACGGTATAGTAGGACTCCACATACTCAATAGGGTAAAAGCTACATCATAATCCCGTGTGGGTCGTAGACAAAAAAGGAACTGACGAAAAGGGAAACAAAAAGAAAAGGCTTGTAATCGATGTTAGAAAACTAAATTCAAAAAATACTGCTGACAAGCAACCCATCTCAAATCATGGGAAAGCTAAATACTTCACAACACTCGACCTAAAATCCAGATTTCATCAAATTCTTCTGGCAGGAACAGATAGGGAGAAAACGGCTTTCTGAAGGAAACGGGAAGTATGAGTTTGTCGACTTCAATTGGATTGAAAAATGCTCCCAGTATTTTCCAAAGAGCTTTTTACGATGTGCTTAGGGAAAACATCGATGACGTAATTATTTTGTATGAAACCATGGAGGAACACGTTAAGCACATCGCATGGGTAGTAGACAAATTATATGCAAATACGAGGGTTTCAATAGAAAAGTCCCACTTTTTCAAACAAAAAGTATAGTATCTCGGATTCGTGGTCTCTGGAGGCGACATTTCGCAAGCCCCAGTAAGAGAATAATGTCGCTGATGCTCAATCCCGACAGAGCATTCATGCTCTCGAAGACGATGTTTCATCTGATGTAGCTACCATACACAGTGAAATAACATACACCATCGAGTCTTCCGATAAACCCGTGAACTGTTTTCAAAATCATATCATTGTAGAGGAAAAGACGATTCCATCAACGCGTACTGTAATCATGTTCGGTCAAAAGGCAAGGCAAAAGTGTATGATTTTTCTGAGAAACAACAACTGTTGGTGTTAGTATATGATGCAGTAAAGAAGGATGTAGTGAACGCAATCGCGAGCTACCAAGTCTGGCGTTTGTTCAGAGCAAACTTGTGGAAACATTTCCGACCACAAAGTTATGGCACACTAAGCGAATAGTCATCGCAGAACATAACAGAGCACACAGAGCAGCTCAAGAAAACATAAAGCATATTGTCCTACATATTTTCATTTCTTTAACCGACAAAAACCATTTTCTAACGTGCATAAATAAATTTTCAAAATTTTGCTATTGTGCAAGCCATGGCCTGCAGAACTATAGTAGACATAAAACCCCCAATTCTACAACTTATGAACTTCTTTCCTCGCGCAAAAACCATATATTGCGACAATAAAATTGTGGTACAATAAAGTCGTTACTAAATAACCGTTTTAATGTTCAAATAGCAAATGCCCCACCACTAAAATGGGCAAGTAGAACGATTTTACAGGATACTTGCTGAAATTGCTCGGTGTTTAAAAATAGAAAAACAATTGAATGACACAGTTGAAGTGATACTTCAGTCAACAATTGAATACAACAAAACCACTCACTCTGGAAGCAATAAAAAAAATCGAGATAATACATTTTTCTGCAGCAGAATTTGAAGCAGAGATAAGAGAAAAAGTAAATAAAGCTCATGAAGTTCAAATGAAAAGTTTAAATGAAGCCAGGAGGTACCTGAAAAGTCCTTCTAAAATCACACAGGACATTAGATAATAAACTAACTGCCCTGTATGAAGAGGAAAAAATAGAAGCCAACTTAAGAACAATGGTTCTCATTAGAGGGAGGGTGGTCCACAAGGACAATTTTAAAAAAGTTTTATTATATCTTTTTTTTTAATCTACTTTTATTCAGGATTTTGATCGTGCTACTTCTGGTAACAATTTCTACGGCTAAGCTCTCCGATTACTCAAACTCGGATTACACCCCGCTTGTAGACGAAAATGTAGTCATTTGGAAGGACAACGAGCACCTCTGACATTCATCAAATCTCAGTATGTACTCGGAAATAGCCGAGGAGGCCATAGACACCATAGACACGCTAGGAGCATTAACATTCTTGGTACTGATCTAAAAGTAGTAGCAGAAAATTCGGATTTTGATGACTTCGAAAAATTGATATATAATCAGAAAACTTTAATTGATTCAATGGACAGACAAATTGTTGTAAATACGAAAGTGCGAGACCAGATTAATAAGCTAAGAGAAACTATAAATGGTATAGTTGCTAAGGAGAAAACAAAGCAATAAAGATACCGGCCACCTCTATGAAACCCTACTCGCAAGAGACAGAATTTTTATTCTTGAACTCGACACATTAATGTTGTCTGTAACCCTTGTAGAGATTGAAATAGTAAATCCCGCTATTCTTGATTTCACAGACTTAAAAAATGAGCACTCCACAGATATAACAATTACTGATTTGATGGAAGTGAAGTAGCCTATATCGAAGATATGTTAGATGATAATTTTTTTTATTTCATAATTCAATTTCCTAACCCTAGCTGAGTTTGTAAAATAGTCACTTTGTTTCCTGTCCAACACAACGGTACCGTAATAAGCTTTGCGGGATATAACAACGTGGTGGATTGCGACTATAACATTCTGGCTATTGGAAACTGCAGTGCTACCCTTACATCAACGTTCTGCAAAGAACGCAACATATGCACATTGCACCACTCGTCCCAGCCTTATCGATCGAGTAGAAGTGGGGGACGACGGATTCATTATAATCAACGAAGCGGCTGTATGGTTACCATGTCCGGTGGCTCGGAAAAGACGATTCAAGGCACCTTCCTGCTGTCATTTGAAGACGAAGTAAAAATAAATGGGTCTTTGCTCCGGAACTCGAAAGCCACAGTCCAACGACTCCCTGGTTCAGCGTCATTGGCTCTCCTAAATATCACTGGCCTCCAAGAGGTTCTGAGTCTGCCATACCTGCAAAGGCTGAAAACCGAAAACCTTCGGTACATCAGCAACTTCGGAAGAGATCTTTTAACGAAACCTGCAGTCTTCTAGTAGTAACACCGGAAGATCTTTTTGAAACTACACCGAAGCCACGTGAAGGCCAGAAAATCAGCTTCTCTGCGGATTGTCACTGACAACTTTAGGAAGTCGGGGGACAGCCTTCATCTTAGCGGGCGAGGACTTATCACATAAGGTTAACAACAGTTCAAAGACCGTTGATCATGCCTTATAATAATGATTCAATGCATGTTCAGCATTCTTTGCGATTGCTCTGCATTTCGTTGCAACATAGGAGCGCGTCTCGCTACAAACATTGTCAGCAACGTTCCCATGCGCTGGCCACCCGAGATTTGATCCGTCTGAGTGGAGCGCTGGGTCAAGAAAGTTCAATTGAAATTTTGGTTAATTTTTTGAAAAGATAGGTACGAGTAAAAATAAAGCAGAAAAAAAGTGACTACCAATATATATAAAAATGGACAAATACAGATATCTGAACTACGTAAGTTCTGCGGCCTCATCCGCTTCGTATGGAAAAACTGCTAATTAAACATACCAAGGCCAAATATTTGACTAATATGAAGCAAACTTGAGACAACTATACCTCAACTAAAGGTGCCACTACAGTGACAAAAAGTCAGTCGGGCACAATCAAGAAGTATACAGAGTGCAGTAGACACTCGGAATGGCCAACCAACCACATCAGCTGCCACCCGCAAGGCAGCTCAACAACCTAAATGGGCAGTGTCTACAAGGGCAGTATCTGGCTCGCCGGAACATGTCAGAAAAAATTCTAATTGCGCGATATCAAGAAGAACTCAAGCATTCAAACATGAAAACTATTAAGCGTACCCCATCAATTAACAAACTCAGCCTGCTAGACAATAATGAGCCAGATAAACTGGATGCCACTCAACCCCAGGTTTCTTATAAAAACAATGAAATAATAGAAGAAATGAAACTTGAGGAAGGGGCTAAAAATGCTGCAGATGCAAAAGCTGTTGTTGACGATAATGGCGAATATGTGCAAGTCTCATTTAGCAATACCAAGATCTCGAGAAAACCAAATATAACAATCCCAAAGGTTACTGAAATCAGCCACAGCTACGAAGACTAGAAGGAACGATTGTCTCAGAATTCAATGCGAGACTAGTGGTGCATACAAGAAATTGATAAAGGCATTAGATGACAGCAATATGGAATGCCACACCTACTAACTAAAAGAAAAAAAGTCCTATAATATTGTTATTAGAGGCCTCATCCACTCCACTTCAGGAACTTGCTGAACCTGGACGCATTGTACGATTTATGAAAGGCATTGGGAACAAGAAAAATAAATTTGTAGACCTCCTCTTCATATAATTTGAGCCAAAGGAAAATAACCAGGAGGTTTACCTTTTTAAGAAAATATGGCCTCAAAATATTAAAATATAAATACCTCATAAGCAAAAGGATATTGTCCGGTATAAAAAGAACGGGCATACAAAAAATTACTGCCAAAGAGCCTTTAGATGTGTGAAATGTAGCCAAGATCAACCATTGACTCCCTATACAAAGGCAGCAAAAGCAATGCCGAAGTGCGCAAACTGTCACTTTAGCCACACCGCTAATTACAAAGGGTGTATCGTGTACAGAAAGCTCCTCAATAAGAGGTAAAAGCAGCTCTTTTAATAGAGCTAGAACAGTCTATTATGGGTTTGATGTAAATGAGAACGTTCCACTTAATAACAACAACAGTGAAGTCATCCTGCCAAATACACTTGGAGGTATGCCAGCAAGCCATGCTGCGGCTGCCAGAAATGCATTGGGACAAACTCAGCAACATCAAACTCATCAGCAGCATCCTACAGAGAAGTAGTCAATAATTGTAAAGGGATAACAGCAACAGCAGCCACCTCAGCAACAGCAGCAAGGTCGAGTAGCAGGAGCACCAACATCAACAAAAGAAATATAACACGACCATCAAACAGTCCTCTCCGGCTCTGCAGACCGCCCCGCCTAGACATCAGTCAGTAGTAGTAGTAGACAGCGTGACGCACAAATTCCAAGCAGCTACGATAGGAAAGCTAACTTAACTGCTACTAAGCAGGGAACAAGTCAATGAGCCTTTCCAATGTATGAATCAACACTAAAAATATCTGCATGGAATGCACCAAAAGTTTCAAATAAAATCCTTGAACTAGAGACTTTTGCAGCAAATAACGACATTGATATTTTGTTGATATCCGCAACACATCAAAACAACGGATTGACTTTGAAAAAGCATGGATAAGCTGCTATGAATAAGCAAACTATGAAGACAATACACTTCAATAGAGGTGTAGCCGTGACAATTGAAAAGAGCATCAAGCATCATGCTCAAAAACCCTTATCTCAAGCTGACTTGCACATGCAACCGATCACAGTCGAGCTGATTAATAAAGAATTAATCATTCCAGCCATCTACTGTCATCCCAGGAAACCTTGAGCTGCTGCAGGATTTGACTCCCTACTTACGGAACTTGGTTCGTGTTACATCATCCGTGGAGACAGGGGCATGTAAAAGGGGGAGAATACTTGCGGATCTGATCTGTAACTCTGTCTATAATGTTAATGCCACTGGTGAAGCAACCCAATTCCCGAATGACGTCAGAATAGACTATGTCGTCTATCGAGTGATCCGGCATGACCTTCTGAAGATTTCAGCTCCTTTTGAGCTCTAGTCGTTTTAAATTCCGATTATAATAGAGATTTGTGAGCAGCCACAAATTATTAAATCCAAGAAGAAGCTCCTGCCGAGCCGAAGTTGTGTACCGAAGCTTAGATCTACTCTTAATGAGTAATCGACACCAATATCGAGCTCAACTCTGGCGAGATACCATTGAGCTTTTTACAAACAAGATTCACCATGCTGCACAGCTTGCGACTGAAGAGCATCAGCGTCTCTCTAAACGAAACTCCACTTTTAATGTAATAATAGAAGAAATGGAAGAGGTTGAAAAAAGTGCAGTTGCACCAGTGGTTGTTGACGATGATGACGATTATGTACAAGTCTCCTTCCACCCATAACAATCCCAAAGGTTAATGAAATCAGCCCACTGTTGTGTTTCATAAATGACATTATTAGTTCTGGTTATTATTAGTTATTAGAATGAGTTTTTGGACCTCTTGTTCGTGAAACTTGAGCCAAAGGAAAATCACCAGGAGGTGTACCTTTTAAAGATAATAGGGCCTCAAAATATTAAAATAGAGGTATCTCATAAGCAAAATAATATTGTCTAATATCACAAGTGTCCATAGCACAGGGTATACGAAAACTTACTGTCGAAGAGCCTTTAAATATTTGAAAAATAAACAAGCTCATCCATCGATGGCCTGTACAAAGGCAGCAGAATCCCTGCCGAAGGCGCAAACTGTCACTTTAGTCACACCGCTAATTACAAAAGGTGCATTGTGTACAAGGAGCTCCTCAAAAACAAGGCCCAAGAAGCGCGTTTCAATAGAGCTAGAGCAGCCTATTATGAATTTGATGTAAATGAGAACGTTTCACTCAACAACAGTCAAATCCATCAGGAGGTGCCCATTAAGCATTGCTGCGGCTGCCAGAAATGCATTGGAACAAACTCAGGAACATCAGGCTCATCAGCAGCGTCTTACACAGAAGCAATCACGAATTGGAAATGGATAGATGCAGCAGCAGATACTTCAGCAACAGCAGCAACGGCGAGAAGTACAAAAGCAACTTCACCATTATAAGCAAGAGCACCAACGTCTACAAAAGCAAAAACAACAGCAAAGTTATTCAAGGAACAGGCCTGCAAGAAGTCGATCCAGTAAGATTGCAAGGCATTCGCTGACTTAGCAGAAATGAAATAAAATTTCAACTTAAATCTTGGCGCCAATATCGTTTCACAATTGATTACCAATATATCCAATAGGCCAAAAAGACTTTCCGTTTTGCTTTTATCTCAATATTCGCACAGCTGTAATGCTTCAATTTTGGCCACGTGCTGATATTCGCATACAATTTGATTCAATACAATTATATAAAGAAAGCGGAATGTTATTAATAAAAAAATGTGTTTGTGAGCTGTGATTGTGTTTCGCCCCAAAACTCAATAATTATTGTAGTGCTTATAGAGATATATTGTTTACTTATAAACTAAACTTTCGTAGAGCAAAATTTTTGAGGTGTAGCTGAGTTCGGTATCACGGGGTATTTTAAATTAGTCTATATATTTTGCGTGGAGAAAATGTCCAAGATGAGCTGCATACTTCCGCATATTATTTTTTAATTCATTTTTGTAGCTTTTTTCATTTTTGTAGCTTTAATGTCAGTGTCCACACGAGCGCTATTTACAATATGGCATATAGGAAATTATGCTTCCAAAAAAAATTTTTTGCGATGGAGACATATATCTACAGCAATATTATTGATAAAAAGAAGTAAGAACGCTATAGTCGATACTCCAACTATAGGATACTACTCGTACTACTCAATTAATATTCGATACACTCGAAAGTATGCCACACTTTTTGATTTTATTTATTTTTTCGGGAGAGTGGTGCGCTCTCATACAAAAAGGTTTTTGTTTACAATTTTTATCCAATCATGATGAAAATCGGTAGATTATGTGCTTATGCATATATAAACCTAGTTACAACTAAATTCGTAAAAATGTGTGAGGTATGTAAGGTTTTTTCCCGACTTTCGGAAGCGGGAGGGGGCGTGGTGAAATTCTAAAAAAACCGTGATCTGACAAGCGGAGCCTACATACCAAATTTGGTGACTCTAGCTTTTATAGCCTCCGAGATCTAGGTGTTCATACGGACTTGGCTGTTGATGCTGATCAAGAATATATATGCCTTATATGGTATCTTATATTCGAGACACTCGAAGTATGCAAAACTTATTGATTTTTTTTTCCTTTTGGAGTGTGGTGCTCTCATACAAAATGTTCTTTTACGTTTTTGTCTAAAATTATTATCCGATCGTAATGAAATTTGGCAAATCGGTAGATTATGGGCTTATACATACACAAGCGAGTTTCAACTAAATGCTTTTAGATTTGTGGGAGGTATAAGGTTTTTATTGATTTGCGGGGGCGTCGCAAAATTTAAAAAGAAACATTCTGACGCTTTACAAGGGGAGACTACATACCAAATTTGGGGACCCTAGCTCTTATAGCTTCCAAAACCTAGGTCTCTTATAGATAGGACGGACAGACGGACATAGCTAGATCAACTCGGCTGTTGGTGCTGATCTAAAATATATATATACTTTATGGGGTCGGAGACTCTTCTTTTTGCCTGTTACATACATTTGCACGAATACAATATACTCGTCTACTCTACTAGAGTACGAGTATAAAGAGTTTCCGACAACTTTCAATAAATTCAGTGCGATGAAGTCGTATCTGTCGCCATTACTAGTTTTGTACAATTCTGGCAAGCGAAGTGCATCTAAGATGATGTCTTTATTTAACTCCGATGATAGTTTTCCCAAAAAAATTAAATCAGCTATTCAATCCAATGATAACCAACCAATTATATACACAGCAGAATAAGCCTTAGCATTATATATTAATGGTGGTTACACGAATAAGGCTTATATGGACTTACACAGTGGTACCAAAACCAGGTATGCAAACAAATTAATTGATCACACAGTGTCCAGAATATATGATTGGCATTCCAAAAATGCGGATATAAAACTGATACAGAAGCCTTTCATGAAAATGCATTTCAAACAGCAACAATATTGTAGATTTGTATCTATGGTTTTATATGCCTACATCTGTCCATAATACATGGCGCAGACATTATAAAACATGTTGCTCTTCTTATGGTATGATTTCAGAAGAGGCTCTCCAGGCCAAAAACAAAGATCTGAGAAAATTTCGCTAACAACACACTCGAAAAAATTCCTATCCTCGGCCAAAACGGATGAACCAATAGGTAAAGAAATCTTCAGTAATATTTTAAATAAACATATAGAGGTGTTTATAATTGTTTGTAATTGTATCACTACTCAGTCTACGAAAAATATAAAATTTATGATTAAAAGGCTTAGTTAATAAAAAATATTTTTAAATTGGTTTTTATTTGTTTAATAATTAATTATAAAATAAATTTGTGCTTCTAGGAAAAAAAATTGTTTTTCAAAAGCTATTGTCCACTTCATACCGAGTTTTCTTAAAATGTGTATATATGTTTCTTAATTATTAAAAACACCTAAATTTAGTGAAAATTGGTAATTGGTAAGGCGTAAGACGTGGGCCAGATATCAAGTACAAAATTTGTTTTAAATAAAAATAATTCCATATTTATTTGGGCTCTCGGCGGATAATCTTCCAAATATAATAGAGATTAGTGAGCAACCACAAATTATCAAATCCGAGAGGACGCTGACGAGTCGGAGTTGTGTGCCGAAGTTGTAATCAACTAACCAATATCGAGCTCACCTCTGACGAGGACATTGACGATGAAATCGAACTCATTACGAACAAGAGATAAGCTAAAAAGTTGTTACTACCCGGGAACTATTTCCACCTGCTCTCCAGCTACCTACTCTCCAGAACATTTGCAATGGATAATAAGGAAGACCAAATCAGTAATCAAATCAGGAAAGCATGAACCCAAAAGCCGGTAAAGACCCGAGTGAGCTGACTTAATACAGACCATTAGCCTTTTCTATGGGTTGTCAAAGGGGTTTGGATTTAAAATGAGCCATGGCGCCCCTGAGCAGCTCCACAGAGTGGTGAGCTTCATGCAAAAAAACAAGGATTAGCGTAGCCTCAGACATTTTCGTCCTAATAGATTATTACTCTTCAATTGATGCAATGAAGGAGATTTTTAGTAGATTAGGGTATTCCAAAGCTACAAACATTATATGCTTCTTAATTTTCAGTAGACTTAGGTGTTTTTTAAGTTTAGTATTATATTGTTCAACCTCTGACGTAGATTCTATCAAGTTACTGACTTTGGTGTTTTTTAAGTTTAGTATTGAATTGTTCAAGCTCTGTTAAATAAAGATTAAATAAAGATGAACAAGTTAAATAAAGATGGACAAAAATAATACAAAGCATAAAAATATCAAATCTACATCTACTGCTGACCAAAATGATCATTCGGTGAACGTACCGGCCTCGTCTCATCACGCAGCTTTCTCTAGCTGGGACACCAAATATTGCGGTGCAAAAACGACCACTACTACAACAACATGGGCGATAGGCGGAAGGTGCCAGCATTAAGCAATGCTATAGATGCCACGAATTTGATCACACAGCCTAAATGCGGAAGATGAAGGTGAAGGTATTGGCGGACCTTAAATGCTCGAATTGCCAGGGCTACCAACTACAAAGGCTGCATAATTTAAAAAAGATGATACTGCTCCAATAGTCAAAGGCAGTTGCCACTAGCTAGCTCTGTAGAAAAACGCCTTCATTCCCGCTGCAACTGTGCAACAAGGACTTTTTTAAAGTGATCCTAAGCTAGAAGCTCCTACCTCCCGCCCAACCGGTCGTGCGGCACGCTCACTTTCGATGAAAGGAAAATGTACAAGCCATAAACAATTGCCATCATCTACTAGCTAGATGCGTTAGTATAGATGTTTAATTTAAGTTAAGGGAGTTATTAATAGCGATAAAGTTAAAAAGATTATTGTAGGTAGAACACAGTACACGAAAAGGTTAATGCAGGATATAGTTTAAATGATAGTGCTGAAGATAGGAATATAATTTCTTGTAGCTCTACGAGGGACAGAAAAACTAATTTGGCTCATTAAGGTCGGAGAGTCACCATTAAGCCCCATTCACTATTAAGCATAACTCTACTGTTTTCAATAGATGGAATGTTTAATAGCAGAAGCTCACTTGAATATGAATGGAGGGCTATTGGGGTCCCAATCAAACCACCGATAGCAAACAGCAAACATTTCTTTTGAACAGGCTCAATGCGGTCCTAGTGATTCGTGTATTGTGGATATGTACTCAAAAATAGGTCTGACTAAAAAAGTATACAGCAATTTACTTGCATACGGGACATTGAATTCCTTCGGCGATCGTTTAATCAAACCCTGAACATCCACATCCACATTTGTAAATCGAATTTCAATTTCACAGCAGTCGGCTCTACGGCTCGGTATCGACGCGGAAATATTCCCGCCAAGGACTGCTACCCCCAGAATACGGGAACTGCTTCTGTTTAATTTTTCTCCTAAGTGAGCTGTGAAATCGGCCAGC
Organism: Hirtodrosophila duncani; assembly: GCA_037043425.1. Classification (NCBI taxonomy): domain Eukaryota; kingdom Metazoa; phylum Arthropoda; class Insecta; order Diptera; family Drosophilidae; genus Hirtodrosophila; species Hirtodrosophila duncani. The sequence continues at coordinate 578,872 of JBAMBM010000828.1, read as the reverse complement.
CTACTCAGACTTCGCTACTTTGACGTGGAATGTTATCTAGGTCCCAGTGTTTCGCGTGTCTGATGTGCCGGAGCAGTATCACTGGAAGAGAGTACTCCATATTCCGCTCTGGATGCCAATAAAGGAGCCACATTTGTTGCTCAAGCTTCTAGCGCAACTACCCCTCTATAGCCCAAACACAGCAATCGTCAGTCCGCCAATAGCTCGAGATACGATTGCTTGGCAAGGCCGAGCATGCAGCATGTGCAACAAAACCTTCACCAGGCGGGCCAAGCCTATCGCCTGTTGCATCTGAGGCGAGAGCAGTCATCTGCGGTGCACCTCGCTTCGCCACCACCCCAACTACATTGACCCCTGCGGCAGCAGGAGACCAATTAGCTCTCCCCTCCCCCAACCAGCAGCTCTGAGCTCATTGCCACCACTTCCTGGCATGCTGACATCGTACTCAATTGGGATCCCTTACCGATCACAATCCGGGTTGACAGACCTGCGGACTTCATCTCCAGCGAGAAAACGCACTTATATCAACTTTCAGTAATTCAGAATAACGAGAAGCCCTACGCAAAGTCAACCCTGTAGACCACAGTATCCTAATGATGAGAGCCCAGATTGGGCGCCTAGTGAATTAATGTCGAAAGGCTAAATAGCTAAAATAACTATTGGAGTCGAATAAAGGTTCTAAACGAGTTCTGCTCATCTTTAATATAGTAGGACGAAGATGTAATTAATTTTTGGCAACGTACCCAATACGTCGGAGGCCACCCAAGGTGCTGGATTTTCTGTTTGTGATACTAAGATGCAACTTTTGTCAGCTTATTGGTTTATTAAGGGCCACCACACTTTTTATGGCATAGCCGACTCCCACGGATATCCTTCATGCAATTCGAACACTTTTTCACGCTGATATCTCGCTGATAAAAATGTAAAATGTTTTATTAATATCGCATCGAAGCCGATATTGTTATATAAAATTGTACCCTTCCAAATCATCAACAAATTATATTATTCTCTGCTTTCCAAAAGAATATAAAAATCCATGGTAGTTGTGGTTGGTGTTGGCAGGAGAAGATTTCGGCAAGCTGCAATTTAGGTTGACTGATGTCAGCTTACTTTCTACAAAAAAGAGAAAAAAGCTTCCTATTTAAACCGCGGATCTAATAGTGTGGACACTTGTGCCTGTATCCCGTCGAACAAAACATAGCAAGCTTCTCGACGTTCTTCAGTTTTCAGTTTAAATTTTTGATTTTCTAGATTATATAATAGTCCGCCAGACACAGGTATGATCGAGTAACTGACTTGAATCCAAACAATCCAAAAAGTAGTTTCAAATCGTCCAGGAATGAAGTCTAATCCGCTGATAAGGGCGGTACTGCTTTGGGGTACTTAAGAGTATACTTGCAATAGTAGACTGCTTCGATAGAATGCGTGCTTTCATGTGAAACGCTCTATTCCATCTTGTAGTATTAAGTATTCAAAAAGAATTGCACTTATTAATATTTTTTTTTTTTTCTGGGGAGAGTCTGTTCCCTTCTGTGAATTGTTAATAATTGATTCTTAAAACTCTAAAAGATATATATTTGTGAGTTTAGCCCTAAGCTGCGTCGCTGCTTCAGGAGAGAAGTCAGCGGCAGAGCAGTATTATGTATATATGCTTATATATAGCATGTACATATAATGAATATGTATTGGACAGAGAGAGTTATTCACATAAACCAGCGATATACTGTGGTTTATGATACTGCTTTATCGCCTTAATCCACGTCGAAAGTTGTGAAAAATAATCTAACGCAAGCCTTCTGTTGGAATTTACATTTCTTGGCTAAATTGATTTTCTTTAATCACTGTAAACAAAACAAATAGCAGTACATCAAAACGTTCTGAAAACGTTTATGCTAAAAAATGTCAAACTGCCAGTTCCCTTCGTACTTACGTCAAAGCTGAACTCCATTGGAGAAGATATACTCTAGGCATCAGATGTATAAGGCTGACTGTCAATATAGAAAAGAATATATCAAATTTAAGCACAACTTTGCTAATTTATTCAACTTCAAAATAAACAAAAAAATTTTCGATTATTTTTACTTACAAAAAAAAAATATAATAAAAAATAAATATATCATAAGCAGTCAAGGCATGGGAATGCTAACACGGCTTTGATTGTGAACGCTACATTCAAGTGCGATCATATATATTATATTTACGAAGCGACAAAGTGTCGTTATTTGTATTATGTTTATGTAGCAACTAAGTGTTGCTCTGGATACAGTGCACTCTCGGTATATGCGCATACTACAGCAGGGCATTCCTGTTTTAAGTTGTATGGGTTATCTGTAGACTGGGCTTCTCTGAATTTAGCATAAGCTATTGCTCTGCTCTTAAAAATTACACAATAGTCTTGCACTTCTTGTACGGTCAAATTTATTGAATGAGAATCTCACATGGTAGTGTTCCGAAATGAAATGGCAAGTGACCGTCAAATAACTCTCGTTGGCTTTTGACGTCCAACAATCTGTAGTCACAGCGCAACTCTTAACGGCTTCCAGAATGTCGCTCAGATTTGACATACTTACCTTTGTCACCAAACTTCTCCTTGTCCACGCATTGTCAACACCAATATTCCTCTAAAAAATCAATTTATTATCATTTATTTACTAATATTAAAAATTTATTCTTATCTTATCTTGAATGCGAAAATTTAAAATAGCCTCATTGACGTTGCCTTTGCCTAGTTAAATAATATTTTCGGAGATTTTCCGTGGTATTTCTAGCAGGACAATGAACCAATGCCTTACTTAATCAACCTCAATTTGATAGAAAACGTAATTTTTATGATTAAGAAAAACAATATTCCAACAAATCTGAACTTTTTGAACTTTTTGAAGGTATCGCACGCATCTGGTCAGCCATTTATATCGAATATGTTGAAAGTTTGTACCCGACGATCCATGACGTCATTCTTAACAATGAAGGTTTTTTTCTTTATAAAATAAACGTTGTGTGAACAATTTGTAGCTTATTGCTACCCTAAGGGGGGAATTTATACTATACGGATATAATTAAATTCTTTTATATGACGCGTGGCGCAGGTCATCAGGGTGAGTCCTGGGCAGCCGTCTGTGTCCTCTTGAGTGATGTCCCTGCGGCTGCTGAGGAGCAAGCCCATCCGCCTCGCCCTGATCCTGGTGATGTGTGCGACTTCGAGGACGTGAATCTTGAACTTCAGCCGACGGTCTAGAGTGACTCCCAGTCTTGTATCTGAGGAGCTCATCCTATATGAAGTTCCCAGGACAAGAATCACTCCTGATCGAGTCAGTCAATAGAGGAACAAACATTTATTAAATTTATTTATTACGTCTGTAAGTTAAAGTGAAAGTTTAAAAAAAAATAATTAAATGAAGGTCTACTTCTAGTATAGAACCTTATATACCCTTTCAGAACTATAAAGAACTCCCTTCTGCATTAGCAATAGGCAACGAAGCAATCTTCTTTCTAATTACCTTCAAATATTTTATGCATGCGTGTACTTACATTCTGAAATACAAAATACGCAAATTTTTATATACATGTGCATACAACACATTCGCATTCGAAGAAATCTGTTAGAGACAGAGCACAGGAGTCACAGGACCTCTTGGCGCCTCAAGGAGCCTGTAAGAGCACGAATGCGGTGGACGGTACCCCTAATCGAGGTAGGGACACTGCGAGCCCTACGAACGCAGTGGATACGCTCGCACCAAAGAAGCCAAAACTGCAGAGACGTAACAGAGCCCTTTCTACCGACCTAGGGAAACTACTGGATGAAATTATCCACATCACGGTAGAGAAAAAAGTGCGCCACATAAACCAGGGCATGAGTAGCTAGATATCTAAAATGAAAGAGCACAAATAGCATTAAGTGCGGGAAAGCCATTCTCCGCCTGCAGGAAGGCTAGATGACCCAGCTCCACAGAGGCTTGACTACGAGACGCAAACCTCGCCAAATGCACTAGGTAACGGCTCTAGTTACTCGGAAAGAGCTCAGAAGCTAGTGCAGATGCAAAAGGCCTCTGCAGCATATACCAAAGAGGGAAACCATCACCAGAAACAGAAAACAGAAAAAGGTAGCCATCAGCAACCCGGACGCATTTATTATAACCGCAAATGGAAAGGCAACCTATAGCGATATCCTCGCCATGGTCACCTGCCGCCAGGATGACAAACTAAAGAGCGTCGGTGAAAACGTCCGCCGAACTGTCAAAGGGGATTCACTCCTCGAGCTAAATGGATTCGGCCTTGACTGCACGTAGAAGCTCAAAAAGGACATTGCGGAGGCCCTTGGAGAAAGCGCTGGTAGACGATCCGTCACACAGCAGGCCTTCTTCTTAATAAGAGACCTGGACGAGCTTGTAAGCAAGGAGGATATAGCAGCGGAAATAACTGCACAAGCGCGAGTCCATGGGACGCATGCACCGTTAAGAGCATGCGAAATGCATACGCTGGGAACCAGGTGGCCATCATCTCAGTCCCGTCAAACCTCTCAAAGAGGGTTTGAGGTTTCACTTCGATAAAGTGCGGATCGGGTGGACACGATGCCGTATAAAAACACTAGAGGCATGGGTGAGATGCTTCAAATGTCTGGAGTTCGGTCACATCTCCAGCAGTTGTAGGAGCACCACCGATAGGAGCAACTGCTGCATCAGATGCGGAGAAGAAGGACACAAAGTCGTGGTCATCTCATGGTCAGCTCATGTCACACATAGTAAACGCATGCGACGTAAGTATGGCAACCAGGAGGGCGTATAAGCGCAACCATAAACAGTCTACTGGTGGAACGAGCCCATTGCGCAGTGCCCGCAGTACCTCTACTTTTGAGGAATATCACGCCACCTATCGGAGGCACAGGAAAGCCATCAAGGCAGCCATCCGCGAAAGCAAGCGCGACTGCTTCCCAGCGACGGTATCTCGAATCCATTAAACTAGCTGTAGATCTCGAGGCTGACACAGACTTATATATATATACTTCAATTTATTACACCTGAATCGCTTCAGGTCGCGTTGCAAATTTTATTACAAAATTTATATTGCGTACAATAAATGCTGAGTATCCTATTAACGGTACATCCACTAAGCATTCTTAGTTTTTACACCATTCACAAAATATGTGAATGTATACTAACTTTGTCATGAAGTTTGCAATGCACAGGTGAAAGTGTTGCCGACCATATAAAGTATATGTCATTGGGATTCGGTATAGCTATATCCGTCCATCTTTACGTAATACCGTCTGTCCGTCCGTTTGTCTAAATCCCAAGATCTCAGAAGTCTTAAGAGCTACAGAGCTGATATTTTTAACAGAGGCTTTTTATATCTGCGCGCTGGTGCAGTTTGATATATATCCGGATTTGGATTGGATTCAGTTTGTGCAGACATATCATTTAGCTGCCTATTTTATTGGGATCATTTAAGAGAGAGCAATGCGCATAACAAAGCCGAAAAGAGTGAAACCAATGGAATAACAAAAGAACAACGCGATCATTGCTAATCCCAGCTTTTCCACGTCGTTATGCGGACACACTTTTGCCATAAGTAAAGAAGTATATTGCCAAATACTGCTGCCCCTCTTCTCGCCAAGTGAGCCTTACACATCGTGGTGTGTCTCAGTGGTTACGTGAAGCTATGAACGGGAAGATATTTGTTAAGATAGCCTTCCTTTCTTGTTTTCGATTGGAATGGTTTTCAAATAAATAGCAAGATTAATATTTTATTAACATTTAAAGAACAAATAAGGTAATAAACATTTTAATTTAAATGGAACCCTTTTTCTTTAGTTGCTGTTAGTAATCGCTCCTTCATTATTTCTTCAGTTGGGTAATCGGGAAGCTTTAAATAATGAACACAGGTGTTCACAGATGGGTAGCTGCCTTCCCCTGCATCAACTTTTCGAACAACAGTAAGTCTTGGATGTAAATTCGCCAGTCCCCCGGGAGGTAGGCTACTGCAGCCAGTTGTGAATTGTAGAAAAGCCTTTCGCTCTGCCCCCGACAAGCTTAAAAGTACATTCACAAAACGTAAGAATCCAGGGCTAAATAAAAACGAACAATTAGTGAATATTTAAAAAATAATTCAAAGTTGTATTATACCTATCTTTGGAGTAACCCAGCTTAGGCTCAGTATAAGTTATAATGTCTTCGCGGCTCCATTGAGGATGTTGTTCACCACAGATCATCATTCGAGCTTCTGAAGGACTAAACGCTGCAAGTTTTTTAATCGAAAACACTTCGTTAAATCCATTGTTGAAAGCTTTCATCTGTTTTGCAATTCCATCTTGTAATGTGAAATTGAGAAGCAGCTCGCAGTAAGCTTCTAGATTATCAAGTGTAACATCAATGGATGATCCGTTTGGCAAGAGCTCTGCATACGTAAATCCATAAATTGAAGAGCTGGGCAAGTAAGTAAACGTTAGAGCCAAATCTTCCAACGAAACCTCAATATTATTTTTCGTGCACAATTTCAGCTCCTTCAGTAGTGCTTGTTTTTCTTCAGCAGTGAAATTCTTGTCTACTTCAATTGCTTGCTTTCGGGCTAACAAATCTTGTAAGTCAAGCAAAAATTGATAGCGAGTTGGATCAATTTCCTTCAAATTCTCAAGGCTTAGAACCCCATCACACCACGTCGATTGTGAATATCTGATGTTCAAAAGTTTTAAGTTAGTGTCAGTAAGGTCAGAGTCTTCTGACGCTATTGAAGATATCATTGGATCATCAGAGCCTGTATCAGATTTAACTTTGCGAGTGCTACGTGAAAATGCTTTGTTATGACAAAGCAATTGAAGAAACGATGTCGATAAAGGCATATCTACAAGACGCATGTCCTGCAAAACCTTGGCAATGAAAACTCCAAAGAACCAAAAATACTTTGATACCTCCTCACATATTTCTGAATTTTGTGGAAGAGGCGCTGGATATAAGCCATGTTCTCGTCGATTAACATAATAGCCCAAAGGTTTACCTTGTCCTCGGTCATGATTAACGTCTTGAGATTCTGTTTCTTGATTTTCACTTAATTCGTCATCACAAAGCCACATACATAAATCAGAGCGTTGAATTTCTGCAGCTACCAAAGCGTAGAACTCAAGGGTTGGCCCCAAACCTGTTCCTTCTTCATCCAAAAATTCAACTTCTAGGACAGATTTATGATTGCAATGTGTTTTCATAACTTGCATAGCCCATTTCAGCAAATCATCATTACGGGGAACCTTAACGCGTTCATGTTTTAGTCTTCCAAGACGAAAATCATGTTGATCATCACGACGTGGACTCATGACTGTTGTTCTTTGCCGTTCCACAGTAATATCTCTTTGAGACTGCAAACATACGATACTACGAGAAGCGCCAAATGATGTGCAATTAAAATACAATTGTCTAGTTTCAAATGGGAATAAAAACGGACAGGACTGATTCAAATTCTCACACCAATTTGGTAAAGCATTACTTGAAAGTACCAAGGGATCTTGGATTTGTTGCTGCAATTTGTTTGTAATTTTTTTGCTCATAAATATCTCTGGCGGTAATATTGAACTGCAATCATCTTGCTTATCGCTGTCAATTTCCTTTTGATTAAGAGTGTTAATTTGCATCAGCAACTCTAAAACTTCATCAACGGAGCATAAAGTATTTTCTACGGTATTATACCCACCATGCATTGGCGAGTTTGGAGACAATGTCGATGCACCACTCTTCGACGACAATTCTGGCGTATTTTGGCCTTCCTCCGATTCCAAATAAGTGTTTTGCCGGGTTTGCGATAACATCTCCTGGTAAACAATTGTATATGTTGGCTCCCACACCTTTCGGAATTTTTCATTTTTGTTTAGTTGGCTATTTTGAAGTAACTCTTGTACGGCACGAAATATAGTCCAATTTGTATTATCCAGGTCAATTTCCACATCTGGTATACCTCCAATTCCTGGTCCGCGTAATTTTAAGCCAAGTCTCGGCTGAATATCTGATATATGATCAGTTTCTTGGGAACCATATAAATCTAATCCTGGAGGCGTTATTTCTAAATCCGAAGTTTGATTAACATTGGTCCGACCTGGTCTCGGGTCAAACGCAGGTATCAAAGCTGAAAACTGTCTTTTCAAAACAAATTCGTCGTCCCAAGATTTTCGCTTGCTTACACCAGTTAACCTATTTTCTAAAACTTCGTCATCCATAAAAGTTAAAAGATTCCTTGATACCATTACTTGCAGAAGAGTATTCCCAACTTCTTCATACTCATCTTCATTTTCTTCTTCATCATTGTCTTCATCTATATCATCGTCATCATCCATATCTCCCAGCAAAGTAGGCGCTCTGCAACTTTCAAGAAAGTCCTCTAAAGAAACCTGCTCACTATCACTTGATGTGGATGTAAGACTCATTGTTAAATTTGGATTGACAGATGAAACAGGTTGTTGATTCGTGTTGGTATTATTTATATTTGAAGGAGCAGTGCTTCGTCCGTTATTAGACGATAAACTTGGATAACTTTGTGCTGTACTTAATAAGCCCGAATGAAAATTACTGGACAATGCCAATTTCACTAAGCTGGTTACTGAATTTTGTCCTCTTGGAAAAAATGAGCCCGTGATATTTTGATTGCAATGCTCATTTTTATTTATGTTGACATTAATTAACTGATTACCTTGAATGCTTGTACCTTGAGAGGTTCGTCGGCGTGCTATGGCTGCAAATGTTTCCAGTAGGCCCGTATGGGCTGTCACTTCTGATGTTGACGGCACCTCTGATGTTAGGTTAGGTACGCTAATACTCATTTGGTTAGTGACGGACACAGCTTCAGATGAAATCTGAGGATCTTTAATATTGCTCATTGGACCATCAAAAGCTGTTGTTGCCGCCACAGTTGAATGCAACTCATTTGAAGAAGCAACGCTCGATGTACTTGGATCGTTATTTTTTTTGTTTGAGGCTCTGTCTGTCACAACCAATGGCTGACCTTGCGGAACATTGCCAAGGAATTTTAAACCTTCCATGTTTAACTGCTCTTTAATTTTGGATGATACGTTTGTGCATGGTGGAAGCAGCAATGCATCAGAAGTTATGTTGTTTGTGGTATTTTGCATCATATCTACATTTTCGCGCATTTTATCAATCATTTCTAGCGCTTCCGATGAAAATTGGGAAACAGAAGGCGTCCCAGTGGAACTTGTTGAACGCACATTAACAAGCAGGCCTTTTGAAATATTATTTACTGTATTGTTGACATTCATCTTGTTATTTTCCTCAATATTGGATACCGGTTTGACGTCCTCAACAGATATACCAGATCCATGATTATCTGAAACATTGGAACTTGTATTCACATAAGCAGGCCCAGGGGGTTGGAAAGCGGCAGAAAGAACACCAGAAATATTTTCTTTACACACCCCAGGAATTGATAAATTCTCCGATATAGTGGTCAATTCAGATACGAGATTTGAGTTAATTGCTGGCATAGAGTTGTTGATTGCAGATAAGTCTGATATGTTTTCTAGCTCACGAATTAGTGGCGAAGAGACATTTACTGTAGTTTTCGATAGTTGTTCTGAACAGTCTTCTTTAGGTTGTGTATTGCTATCACTTGGGGATGTTGATTGGGTGGTTGCTATTTGAGATTTTGCTGAGGAAAACACCTTTTCTGCAATGGTCTCTACCGTTTGCTTCCATGCTAGATTGTCTGCAGATACCGTTTGATTAGACGCATCTTCCGGGTTTCTATTTATTTCAGTTGCTTCAGGGAGTGACGGTGTCGAGCTTGATTTGCGAGATGTAAGCGTATTTGTTTTATCAATTTTTTTCATTTCTGTATTTAACGATGCAGGTATAATTGAGTTTCCGCCTTCAAATATAGATAAGCTCTCACAATTAGCCAATTTCAGGTCATATTTGCCTTCAGCTCCCATACGATAGGAGTTGCGAACGCCGTGGTCCCATTTAACATCTATCCAACCATTATGTATTTCACCTGTGATGGTTCCTTCACAACAGCCATCTTGATCTTCCCAACGCCAATCAACTCCACGAACTACTCGAGCTCCTGTGGTTATATATTTCAGTTGTGCTCTAATCTGTCGTCGCTCGCGCCTTATTTTAGTTTCTGCTTCTTTAGCGCTTTTACCAATATCATCACACACGCCAACAACACGCCCATAAATTTCAAATCCACTTAAGCTCAAATAATGTGTCTGACCGGATGCATTACGACCATTTTGCTGGATTCTTATATGACGATAGCCTTGTATATCATCAGCTGCACAATTTATAGGCCAAGTAGCCGTGCTTCCTGGTTCAAGAAGGTTTTTATCGTCCAAGTGAGTTAGAAGTGTTGTCCAACCGACACCATCTTTGGATGCTTGGAGTAGCCAGTTCCTAAGAGCTGAGCGTCCATAACCGCGAGCATGACGTAAAGTATAAGCAGACGGAATTATATACACTCCAAGGTCTATTGCAAACCAGGCTCTTTTATTATCCTTAGTATGACAATTAAGAGACACACTATCACGAGACATAATGTCTTCTAATTTTCCATAAGGCAATGTTTTGCCTTCTGAGCTCGTCACTTGGACAAGTCCATATTGTGCAGGATTTACCCACTCGCAAGTTTTTCCATTTGAACCAATATAATACAACAATCCTTCTTCGTCAAAATCAAAAGAGTGCGTAAAAGTGTACTCCTGCTTTTGGTCACGCAACTGCTTTAAATAATGAAATGTTGCACGGTCCTGGTCATACCATTGTTTGGCAACCATTTTTAATAAATACTTAGCAAGTTGTCCGACTGTTGCTAAAGGTTCCATTTTTAAAGTGCGACCTGTTCGATCAAAGAGTGTACTTTCACAAGCTGCACGTTCTAACCTAAAACGGAGTCGTTTTTGAAGAATTTGAAGGCCATATCCAGCACCTGGGGCATCATATAAAAACACTGGCAGTTTTTCAGTGCTTTCCAACACAGCGACAAGTTTTTGTATTAGAATACTTGCGGTATTCTTTGCGTTAGGCTTTGACTGCGGGTCATCACACTGTTGCAATATACATTTCTTAAATATTGATATACGTTGATTATGCATTTTATTAACTTTACATCGCGACTGGGCTTTTTCCCAAAAATTTTCTGACAAAACCGCAACTAACGCTTGTACAAGGCCAGAGGAATGCATTTCGTAGGCACTGACTACACCATCTTCATGAAGCAAATGGGAAAGTTCATTTAATGCAGAATATAATATCGTTGACCAATCAGAAGACTGGGATATGCGTTGTTCTTCCATAGAAAGTTCGATCTGCTTTACTATACAGGAAAGTTTAGCAACAGCTCCACGCGGTATAATTTGAGCAGACTTAAAGTATTTGTTATATATTTCACGAGACAAATTACGCACTTGACATTTCTGCACGTCTGTTTTCGATTTAATTGGTTTTTTCTTTGCAGTTGACCAACCAGAGGCAAAATCGGGTCCCAATACTGTCTCTGCTGTAAAAGTGTGCTTCGTGCCTCTATTGCTTTCAAAAACGAATCCGGGCAAATCATCTTGTAATATAGTAACCTGATGACCTTCCGTATTATGAATTTGTAGTTGATTGGGTTTATGTGACTGCATAACCCAATTTCCCACTACCAGCCTCAATACACAAACCGTAGGTAAAATAGGCTGTGATGGCGTTCCTGGAGTGACACCAGATCTGGCACGCACAAGTTTTTCCAGGAATTCGCCTCGATTTTCTGAAAATAACCCAAACATTATTTAAAGTGCTTTTATTTTAAAAACTTAAAAAAAAAATATATATTTTTATGCAGCGTGTCTCTTTTTGATATACTATTCCAAGACGAACAGCATGCACACAAAATAGATAGTACACATTTCGGGCCTCTTTAAGGCTGCTGAGATCTTAAAATAGACACCTCCGCTCGACATGCTGATCCATAATATATAACTAGAAGACTGTTATAACTCGAAAGCACGAGTTTTTAAGGCAGAATTAATTCTATATCATCTATATTTACCTATATATAAATAAATAAATAAAATAAATGACGAGGGAATTCAATATAGCTATGTCCGTCCGCCCAGAATGAACACTTAGGAGCACATCTTTCCGGTTTGTAGCCATTTGGGGAGGCACCACGTCCGCTGTCCTGATCTGATCAAGATCGGACAACTAAATCATATAGCTACCATATAATCTATTGTTCCGGAATGAACACTTTGTTTTTTAACCAAATCAAACCAAATTCGACTTATATCTCTTGGAACCACTGTAGCCCCACGCCCGCCGACCAGATTTGATCTAGACCTTCCTTTCTTGTTACGACAGTCTTCTAATAAATAAGCGATACATATTTAAGTTACACTAGCAAGTTTATCCGACCTTGTCCCGGTTCACATTTGGTACTTCTTCAGCCATGCTCAAAGAAAGCATATCGCTTTTTCCATAAAAAGCTGGGCCAATTTTCCAATGAACCCTATTTATGCCGATTCTATTAATATTTCTATCAAACTTCAGCCCTATACACAAAAATGTACTATACTTCATCTAAACCTCTATTAAAACAAAAACCTGATTGTGTCAAACAAAAACCTGATTGTGTCAAACAAAAACGTCTTTGAACGGTGAAATTTCAGAATACATTTTTTGTGAATGTAAAAGTTATACTGATTTGAATATGAGTAAAATACCTGAAAGATTGACCAACAATTTATGCTGTTTAGGGTAAGAATGATATAAGTGAACGCAGGACCTAGCATTAGTTTGTTCGATACCGTTCCGTTAATTTCGAAGTCAAATATGCAACCCGCACTGGTCAGCCTGTCACTGAAAAAGTCGATGACATTTTGCATCTGATGGAGTAAGACTGGCATGGAAGCTGTCAGGAGATAGTGGAGGCACTAAACATCAACCATTTGATAGTTTGGAATCAACTAAAAAGAGCCAGGCTACTCAAAGAAGCTCGATGTTTGGGTTTCACACGAATTAACGCAAAGAAATTTAATTGTCCGAATTACCATCAGTGCCACGCTGCTGAAGCGTAACGAAATGGACCTTTCACAAACGACTTCAAAGTCTGGGTTGACGGCATACATGGTTATGTTTTTTGTAGGGTTTTTCGAAAAACGGTCAATTCGATCCTAAAGTGTGCACAACTCAACCGTTTGAATCACTTAATCAAAAAATAGCGAGCTGAATTAACCAACAGAAAAGAAATTGTCTTCCATAGTGAGAATTCTAGGCCACAAATCTTTGATCGCCTGGAACAAATTGGCGGAGCTTGTTTGAGATGTTTTCATGCATTCTTTATGGTAATAAATTGGAAGAGCCACTGAAAACTACTTAGCCGTTTTTCGCTGATATACCACCGCAAAATGGCAAAAGGTCATATATAATGGCTAATATATAGTTTATTGCAGTTGATTTTGAATAAAGAATATTGTTCGCCCAAAATGTACTAAAACCGTAGAGACTTTTTTTATGACTTAATATATATAAAAGCATAAACGTACATACACATATTACGCTCATGTACATATACCATATCAATTTTGCAGGTAGAATAAAGAAAAAACAACTTCTACGTGGGTACCTACGCCATTTAATCTAACATGTGTAACCGGGTCCATTATGTCCATTATGCGCGTCCAGAACAAACGAATTGTGCCATCTCAAGGACTGTGACCTTGAAATACAATCATGCTTAAAGACCTCTTGAAGAATGTGGATTATGTCGGTTGCATTCTTTCCAAGCCGCACACAAAACTTGATGCGTATCGCTGTTCAAGCGAACGTGTAACAAAGTCGAACAAGAGAGGAAGGCTAGCTTCTGTTTGTCTTGGATACAAGACGAATTTGTTCTAATTTCGATGAAAAACAAAAAAATATGCTACTAAGCGATCATTCCGGAACCATCGGTTATATGGTAGCTATATGATGTAGTTGTCCGATCTTAATCAGATCCTGATTGAATACGGCTGACTGACGTGGTGGCTTCTACAATGCAGATATATGTATATTGGTTCAATTCGATGCGGTAAACTTGGGTAAAACTCATATATACCTTCGTCTGATTCGGATAAAAAACATCTACAAAAATGTGATTTAACCACTTGACCTTGACGACTTTGACACATAACGAGGTTACAAAAGAGAGGTTTGGGGTATTAGCACCTATGAATCATATCAGCTTTCGTTCAGAAAGTAAATATCGATCGGAGCTAAACGAAAACGCGAGCATAATTTTAGGTAAAACGTAAGATGAAGTGATTTTTCAGGGGACATATTAAGATTATATCAACAGATATTTACCTGAACTATCATTTCCGTTTTCAGGGCTACCGCTTGAGTACATTGTAGCTAATTTTCCATCCAAGATAAAGCGAAACCATCCATTTGAACCGTTAGAAAGCTCTAAAGCAACTGAATCTGACCAAACATATAGGCAATCGCGTCCACGACAAATACTCCATTCTCTCCAATGATAGGGTTTCCCTTGTAAAATTTCCTTGGCATCCTCCACATCATCTGCAACAATAAAGCAAACTTAGATATATACAAAAATGTTAACATGCAGCACTGCCGAAAAAAGAGAAAAAGGCAAAGCCTTTGTAAGTTATTGCAGGCAAAAGTAGAGAGTGAGTCAAAGAGTCGATATATCCATATCCGTCCGTCCAAAGGCGACCGCCCCATACAAACCCACTGTCCATTTTTGTTGTTATTAGAAAAACTTTAGTTTTTATTAGAAAAACATCAGTTTGCTGTCTTTTGTTTTTCATCTGTAAGCAAACGGTCATGTATTAAGCTAGTGCGTTTTGGAAGTGCGTATTTGCGACAATGAACGGCAGTGCCCAACGCATTCCAACATTAAAAAACTTTAATGTTTAAAAGGAATGTTTCGCCCTTGCTCTTCACAAACATAAGGTATATACCCTGCATTATAAACGCTTTGTTTTTGTGTTCTTTTTTTAGTTTCACTTGTACTATTTATATTTCGGGTACTGGCAACACTAATGTCAATAGTTAAATCTGGTGTTGCCTAAAGTTTGACATTTATTAGCATAAGCGTACTCCCAGCGTTTTAATATACAAGTGATATATTTGTTGTTTACAGTGAGTTACGAGAGTCAATTTGGCCAAAAAATGGAAATTTCAAGAGAAGGTTATTGGACTATTTTTCACAACTTTCAATGGATTTAGTCAACAACAATGTGTGACATATCATGAGAGAGAGGCATTTTTGCATATTAGTTCCACTTTAATTCATTAGATTTGCACGAACACTTAGTTGTACAAAAATTTGCTGTCGTTGGATATACCATACTTTATGAATCTCTCAAATAAGGCTAGCGTCGATTGGTGTAAGGAAATAATTAAAAAGTTCATGGATACACGGAAACAAAACAGCAATCAACCGCGTGGGCATGACAAGATGAGCCAAATCCCACACAAGTTGTTCGAGGAAGAATCACAGGTCGGTCAATTCCGCCAAAGGCGAATCATTCTAAATCATGACAAGGCGAGCTCTCAGATATCTCGTCAAGCAGGTGAATTCTTGAGCAGTCAAAACATCGAATTGATGACTCATCCTCCGTACAGTCCTTATTTGGCACCCAATAACTTTTCCTGTTCCCAAATATCAAAGGTATACTGAGTGGTCAACGATTTACTAGCGCCAAAGAAACAGTTGTAGCGTTCAAAAACTATGTTTTGGAGGTGTCTCAAGAGAAATGACAAATGCTATGACAAATGATTTGAACGAATGCAAAAGTGTATTGATCATCAAAGGGAATATTTTGAAAACCCAATTTGAAAAGCCATTTCCATTTAACAATGTTTGTTGTTATTTTCTATTCCTGATATATAAAAAGTAGCCCTTGTATGTGTATTTAAAGAAAATATCTTGTGAATGAATTTTGGAACAGTTATATAAAATTTTGCATACACGTTAGGTTTATATCACAACGCATGAGTGTTATGTCTTTCTAAATCCAGTATGGCGGGCTACAAATCAATTTCGTACTAGCGATTTTTACACACTTACACCCACATGATATTTGTATTCATTCACGCTTTTATTTCATCCTAATCGAGCCAAATTTAGTTTGTTTCCATTTTAAAAGGCCGCAAGTTTGAATTTGTCCGAAATTGACCGTGAAATATTAAAAAATTTTGATTTGGATAAATAAAACATAGAAGTTAAACCACCAAGTGTTCATTCAGGAACAATCGGTTACATGGGAGTTTAATGATATAGTTACCTAATCTCGACCAGATCTGGTTAGCGAACGTTGGGCCTCTTTAAATGTGTATAACATGGGATAATGCCGATGATTGGCGTCCACCCAATAACAGCCTTTTATCGAGCATAGGAGATAGAAAATTCGGCAGTAGAAGTTAGGTGAAGTCTTGGCAAATTGCAGCGTAAAATTTTGAAAATATTATACCCGAATTGGATGGAAAAAATATTCCGATCGAACAATGGAATGGAGCTGAATGACAAACAGAAACGCGCAAGTTACAAAAACCGCAAAGCTGTTAATAGAATTAACTGTCGTTAATACATACATTGATAGAAAAATGAGTGCCGATATTCAGAAGAAATTGGCAGAGCGCAAGAAGAAGAGAAACGAAAATTTCGATGTGTACATGTTGATTATTTAATGAATTGCTGCATTAGGAAAAGTTGACGGAGAGCCTATAATCGGCTATATTGTGGATAGGATAGCTATTAAGCAAGTCGTTTCACCAGCTAAAAGAAAGGGTACAGTGGTGGCAAGCATAATGTTCATAATGAAAGTAAGCAGTAGTCAGTGAATCAGAATACAAAAAGCTGACCAATGTTGTTCTGGAAAAATGTTGTTCAGTTTTGCGAAGAATGGGAGAATGGTAAAACTAGACCATTGGGTGCTTTTATCGACACTGTAGACGTTGATGGTATCAAAGCGCAGCAGAAGTTCAGAGTAGTTCCTGACAATATCATTGAAAGCGATGCCACACTGGGTTTCGACTTCGGATCTCATTTTAAACTTTCGCTGAACGAGAAACGATTCATCTTTACAAAGGTTTCAGCTCGGCCTTCTCCGCAGTTGCTGCCGTTGATCTCCGAGTGTAAACCAGTTGCGTAGAAAAGGGATTGCCAAAAAGGCATTGAAAAGGGATTGTCCAAATGAAGTATACGCCTGACGAGGAGGTGAAGGCGCCACCTACGGCACTAGAGTCAGTGTCGCTGGTACCAGCCAAATGCAGAAGCAGCAGCGATTCATTCAAGCGGTTGCAGCGTCGATATGACGCGCTGTGTGTGGGCGTAACGGAGAGGCTACGAAAGCGCGACGAGCAGGCCGAAGGGTATCTGGCCACCATGCGCCAGCAGTTGTGTGAGAGGAAGCTCGGTAGGCTGAAAAGCGAGATAGCTGAGGTGCGCTACAAGAATGATAAGCTAGAACAACACGTTAATGACAAACACCCAGTTGGTGATCAGTGATCAGAATGGCCGATATATTTTTTGGGTCGGAGACGCTTCCTTCTGCCTGTTTCATACATTTGCACGAATACAATATACTCGTTTACTCTACTAGAGTACGAGTATAAAAATGATTTAGTAGTATCAAAATAAAAAGTAGTTCAAATATTAAGTATGTAGTATAAATATGTTAAGCTCCTTAGGTTAGTAGTTACCTGGTATTGATCTATGCGGCATACATAATGTAGAGCATTTCTGCGATACAGGTTGTTGCTGAGAGCTAATTTGGGTAGAACCTTCCATTTCAGGATCCATTAAAGCTTGAACTTTAGCAAATACTCCGAGTCTTGCAAAGTGGTCAAGAAACACTTCCTGGGTTTTACACATGAGCTCTTCAATAACGTTTAGAATTATTAGGTGACCATCGTCATCATCCTAGAAAAGAAATGAACAAAAATATATATATCGAACGGCAGTTTTATGATCATTTATGCTGGCAGCTGTACTTATATAAATATGAGTTCCAATTGTTGCCCTGGGTGTGCTGCATACGTGACACACATAAACCAATAATAAATAAAAATAAAAAATAAACCAAATTTGGTTCGATTTATACGAAAATAAACATGCGTTCATTTTTAAAAATTGTAAACTATGGAGTCTATATGATATAGTTGTTCAATCTGAATAAAATTTGGGCGACAGACGTAAGGTATCCTAAAATGAATACAATCCGGATTTGTTTCGATTTGGATAAAACACAAAAATGTTTCATTTATTCCGACAAAAAATACATTTTATGGGGGCTATCTGATATAGTTGCCCGATCCGATCATATTTGGTCAGTTGATGAAGATGCCTCAAATACACATAATCCCCAAATTTTGTTTATTACCAATGAAATACAAACACTGAAATGGGCGGTAGTTTGTATGGGGGAAACCATAAAATGCAAGCAAAAAATAAAATAAGCGATTTAGGTACTATTTATGGAAAATAAAAATTCAGTTTGGTTTGGCTTGCATAGGATTTTTTTGCAGAAGAGAAGAAGCACTCCATGAAACCAAAGCTATTTATTTCAAACAGATTAATAAATTTAGTAAAACTTACGAAAAATATCATGAATTTTAAAGCCAAATTGTAAGCATATTGGACTATTCAACATTCTTTTACAATGCAAGAAATAACTCGCTTTTATGCAAATGAGTTCTTTATATCGATGTGGAATGGGAGCGGCATGCAATAGCAGGCTCAAGAGAAGCCGCTTGTGAGAGAAGTAAAGCGGAAGCTAAGGTTAGCTTGTTTTGTCCTCAATTATTAGATTTTTAATTAAAAAAAAACTTAATATGGGCCGAGGTAAAAACATTACCTCGGAAGAAAAATGCAAAATAATTGTTTATCAAGATTGCAATCGTAGTATAGAAAAATTGTAGAATAAATTAGGAAAAACCAAAAGTGTAGTACGCAATTTTCTTAGGAATACCACAAACTATGGAAATAACTTGAAGGGTCGCACCATAAAAGTACTTTCACGTACTGATGAGCGACGAATAGTACAAAAAGCTTCAACTTCGCACTGTTCTGCTTCCAAAATTCATTCGAATTTAGAATTAAAAGCATGTGTTGACACTGTACGAGAGTCAAGCTAAATTAAAAAAAAAAAACAAGAAGAACGCAATTGTCGATATTCCGACTATAAGATACTCGTACTCAGCATTTATTCAATATTCGACACACTCAAAAGTATGAAAATAAAATGTTTCATTTTTATACTCATACTCTAATAGAGTAAACGAGTATATTGTATTCGTGCAAATGTATGTAACAAGCAGAACGAAGCGTCCGTCCGTATGAACACCTAGATCTCGCAGACTGTAAGAGCTAGAGAGACCAAAATTGGTATGTAGATTCCCCATGTGGGGCGCCCCGCAAACCGCAAAACTTTATATCTTCCACAAATTTTAACGCGTTTAGTTGAAATTCGGTTTGTATGTGATAAGCACATATTCTACCGATTTGCCGAGTTTTGTTTAGCTAAGCCCCCTCTCGCCCCCGCAAACCTCAAAAACCTTATATCCTCCACATTTTTTAACGCGTTTATTTGAAGCTCGGTTTGTACAAGCATATAATATACCGATTTGCAGAGTTTTGTTTAGATCGCATAAAAATTGTAGACAAAACCCAAAAAAAAATATTTTGTATGAGAACACCCCACCCCCACAAAAAGAAAATTTTTTTTTTTAGTTTTGAGTGTGTATTGAATAAATGATGAGTAAGAGTATCTTATAGTCGGGATATAGACTATAGCGTTTTTAATTTTATTACTATGGGGCATTAATAGTAAAGGTATCTAAGCTTCGCTAATTGAAAAAAATTAGGGACAAAACACTGAAACGCACAAGTGAGCAGTATAATCGCATTTACATTTGTCGAAGGAAAAAGTCCGATGCTTTCAGTTCGAACGCAACGCCATGTATGACATTGCTGCCCCGTTACTGTCGGCAGAGAGAGCTTAAAGAAAGTAGTGTGTGTTTGGAATCCTCGATATAGGCCCCATCAGGACCACATTGAGTCTGTTAAAAAAAAAAACGATGGTTTTTTGCTCTCCATGACTTAAAATGAGATATCAATGTTTCCAAACACAATTTTTTTTCCGGATATTTCTACAAATATTATTTGATCGTTATGAAATTTGGCAGACCGGCAGATACCCCTAAATGACAGCCAAATTTCAAATCTGATCAGACTTACTACTTAGTATGGGGCAAGATATGACGCAAATCCATAAAAAAAGAGAGGAAGATTAACTTCAGATTACCCTTGCAGATTAGTAATATAATAAACCCAACAAGAGAGGAGGGCTAACTTCGAGTACCCGAACCTTATATACCCTTGCTGAACTATATAAAGGAAAGAAAATTTAGCACTTTAAACGTATTTCCTTCAGGTGTAACAATAGGCAGCGAAGCAACTTCTTTCCAATTAGCTTCAAATATTCAAATAATGTAATAAGGTAAAACACACAAACTACACTAGATATAAAGAAACGCCTTCAACACGAAACGCAACCACGCAACAGTCTACTGGTGGAACGAGCCCATTGTGGGAACGCGCACTGCCTGCATCTAGTCAAGAAGCCGCTACCAGCGGTCCCGCGGTACCTCTATTTTTGAGGAATGGCAAGCTACCTACCGAAGGCACGGGATAGCCCTCAAGGCAACCATTCGCGAAAGCAAGAACGACTACTTAATGCAACTATGCGACTCAGTCGAGCAAGATGGTAAAACGCGTATAAGCTCGTGGTAAAGATGCTTCATGCTAACAAGCAGCCACCCGCAGTAGATCCTCCCACGCTCAAAGCCATCGTCGAGCACTTTTCCCCACACACTAGGGAAGTTCTCCAGGAGCAACGCGGACCCCCACCCAATTATCCTCTTCATCACAGAGTATATTGTATTCGTGAAAATGTATGTAGCAGGTGGAAGAAAGCATTTCCGACCTCTAATATATATATATATCACTTGATTGGCATCAACAGCCGAGTCGATCTAGCCATGTCTGTCTGTCCGTTCGTATGAACACCTAAACCTCGGAGACAGTAAGAGCTAGAGAGACTCAGTTTGGTATTTAGACTCCCCTTGTGGGGTATCAGATCAAGTTTGGTTTAAAAATTTGCCACGCCCCTCCCGCCCCGGCAAACCGCAAAAACCTTATATCTTAAACAAATAACGCATTTAGTTGAAACTCGGTTTGTACATATATAAGTACATAATCTACCGATTTGTTAAGATCGGATAATAATTGTAGAGAAAATCGTAAGATTTTGTATGAGAACACCCCACACAAAACAAAAAAAAATATATATATATATATGTATATATATATATATATATATATATATATATATATATATATATATATATATATATATATATATATATATATATATTTTTTTTTTTTTCTCATACTTTTGAGTGTGTCGAATATTGAGTAAATCCTGAGTACGAGTATCTTATAGTCGGAATATCGAGTACAGCGTTCTTACTTGTTTTATTAGACCTTGAGGCGGCTAAGGACATCTATAATATAGTATTATATATATATAAGATATAAGATTATCTGACTGGAACAGAATTTCTTTTGTATTTATAATTAGCTTATTTTATAAGAAAGAAATTAATAAGACCCTTATTCATTTTATAACTTTTCGTTTTACTTTATAAACATTCTTTATAAATTTGAAAAATTGTGCCCATGTATAATCGATGTTGAGACCCCAAAAAAACATCGAAAAATCAACGTGGGCAAACATCGAAGTTTCTCCAGCACTACTCTGTCTCCCTCTCACAATTTATGTTAAAAGCAGATTTTAGGATGTGTATGTATATGTGTATGACTATTTGTGCGTTTGCGTTTATGTATGTAACTGTAGACACTGTATTATGAAATGTACGCAAGAAGCTCTTCACAAATTTGTTAAGAAGTTGGGCGGATTGAAAAAGAAAAAAATGGAAGGTTATATTAGAGTTATTGCAATGTATGTAACAGGCAGAAGGAAACGTTTCCGACCCAATAGGGTATATATTCGTGATCAGCAAAACAAACCGAGTCGATATAGCCATTTCCGTCTGTCTGTCGCTTTCTATGCAAACTAATCTCTGTTTTTAAGCAATCGACTTTTAATTTTCACCTTAGCCTTCTTTTTACGGAACGCTGCTCATATGCCATGTACGATAGATGGCGCTAACAACATTCTATTTGCAGGCTAAGCACCATTGTTTGTGATAACCCTGTGTTCTGTCTCTCTCACTCATTAGAATGCGAATGTATATGAAAGTTTGTCTATTTGTATATCAGAATGTATGCATGCACAAAGACGGCTTCGCTGGCAATTTCTACTGCTGAAGGATATATGTTTAAGAAGTTTACACGTCCGCTGACGAAACGTTATAAGTTCTGCAAGGCTAAATAAGGTTTGTGTTTTTTGTAATACTCGTACTCTAGTAGAGTAAACCAGTATATTGTATGCGTGCAAATGTATGTAACAGGCAAAAGTATATATATTCGTAATCAACATCAACAGCCGAGTCGATCTAGTCATGTCCGTCTGTTCGTCCATATAAACACCTAGATCTCGGAGACTATAAGAGCTATTGTCGCCAAATTTGGTATGTAGACTCCCCTAGTGGGGAGTCAGATAAAGTTTGCTTTAAAATTTTGCCACGGCCTCTCCCGCCCCCGCAAATCAATAAACACCTTATATCTCCCATATATTTTACCGCAATTAGTTGAAACTATAGCGTTCTTGCTTGTTTTAATATTTGTCTTTGCATGTGCACCAATTCTAATTACTCTTTACACCGTTGATAAAAGAGCCTTTACACCAGGTTTTTGCTTTATTTTGGAAGACGAGTCGTGCGAAATTGATGTAGCCCGATTATTACCGCACTTGACATTTTTTATAATATCCCATATGGGGCGCTAATTAAAAGAAATTTAACAGTTTAAGCTACACAAAAAATTGGGTGACCGTGGTCTATACATAAACAAAATCACATATGAGAGCGCAAAGCATTTAGCTGATAATAAAATAAAAAGACATAAAATGATTGTGAGAGACATACGTTTTTATCAATTTGCGGGGGCGGAAGGGGGCGTAGCCAAATTTGAATACAAACTTCATCTACGTCTGTATAAGGGTAACCTGCATATCAAACTCTAGTAGTCTTCGAGATCTAGATTTTCATACATCCTGACGGACAGAAACGCTCCCATCTGCCTGTTACATACATTTGCACGAATACAATATACTCTTTTGCTCTATAGACTAGGAGTATTATTATAAAGTTGTATGCAATATGAAAATATAAATACGCGGTCCATTATGAAAGTAATGCGCTTTATTTTACTCTGACGCTACATTCCATAGCAGCAGAATAAAAAATGACGGAAATTGTAGTGAGTAGTCTGCCGTTTCAATGCTACCGGTCGCCAATCTGAGTGTTTTATACCGTGTTTTTATACGGTTCACAAAATGGTATATTCATTTTGTCAGGAAGTTTGCAACGCATAGAAGGAAGCTTTTCCGACTATATAAAGTATATATATTCTTGATCAGCATAACAATGGAAATCGATATAACCGTGTCTGTCTGTCCGACCGTCTGTCCGTCCGTCTGTCCGTCCGTCTGTTTCAACACAAAGATCTCAGAAATGCCTGAAAACTACAAAGCAACCAGAGAAATTTTTACCAGATGCTTTCTTGGTCTGCACGCTGGTTAAGAGCAAGTTTTATCCAGATCGGACAACTATGTCATATAGCTCCCATATAACTAAGTGTTCGGGAATGAATGTATCTTCTATTTGAATAAGCCCCACGGCCACTGAATAAGCCCCACGTCTGATCAAGATCGGAGAATTATATCATATTACCACCATATACCCAATTGTTTCGGAATGAACACTTAGGATTTGTATCACTTGTATCCACTATTACCACACGCCCACCGACCAGATTTGATCTAGATCTTCGGCAAGCCGAAGCTATTCCAATAGTTCAATAAGCCTTTAAGGACGACTGCATTTAAAGGTCACAGTGCGAGAGATGGCATAAAGCGTTCAGGCAGAGCCAGAAGGAGATCACCAAGGAACTCCGTTCTGGACGACCAGAACTGACGAAATCGGGCAACACCCCGGTGGTCCTTCAACCCCCTTACAGTCCTGACTTGATTCCGTGCGATTTGTTTACCCAAAAATGCGCATTACTTTCATAATGTAAGCGAAGACAAATAACTTTTATGACGCGCACTGTATGTAACCACTCTTGTTCATATACAAACAGTTTTTTGCGATTCAAAGTGAATTTATTATTTGATCGTTTTGATCCTAAGTCACAGTGTACGCACACAGTAACAATGCTTCATGCGGCAAGGATTTGATTTGATTTTGTTATAGTTTACCTCATTATCCAACACACTGGCTACAACTTCGATTAACAAATCTCCGACATTGTGGGTTGCTATAGAATTTGTAGCAACATTAGGGCTTGTTTTGCACAGACTTTTAAGTACTGATGGATGAGCGTACTGCACAATTTTTTTGATTAATCCTAAACTGGCTCTCCTTACACTGCTTAGCATAGTTCCTTGGAATGTTCGACAAAAAACTGGCAGAAACAGTTTTAAATAAATGGGTGCCATTTCGGGGTCTCCACGCGGCTCAAGCAATGTGCAAGTTTGGCCGTCCTTGCTTTTAAACAAGTGGTCGGAAGACATCCATTCACCTGGTGATTGTAATATAACGGCAACTTCTCGATGTCCGTCATCTGATCTTTCTCGTGCTTTATCAAGAGGAGTTTTTCCGTCTTCGTCACGTAAGTCTGGATAAGCGCCATATTTAAGTAAAATTTTTGCAATTGCAGGACGCCCAAAACATGCAGCGTAATGGAGAGATGAGCTTCTTTGTCCTTTGTTTACATCGGCACCCTTTTCACATAAATATTCAACCATTTCTAAAGTTCCAAATGCAGATGCCCAATTTAAAAGAGTCTGTCCGACGTCATCCATGCAGTTTACATCGATGCCACCTGACTCAATTGCCTCTTGCAATGCCTCTGTATCTTTCGATCGAATGCAATCTATAAGCTGACGATGTGTGCGGTCATTATTAGTGTCATTGCGTCGTGGTCGAGAAGCAAATTGACCTTGATTTGAATGAGCATTGCCTCGATTTAAGGCTTGACGTCCTTCAAACAAGAGCAAAAGCAGCAGATCTGCAAATCGCATACAATCAAGCACACATCGCTCATCGCCTTTCAGTGCTCTTTCAATTGCTTCAGGTAATTGAGATCTTAAAATGTCGAATGTTATAGAAGACGATCCACGGCACAATGTTGACAATAGTGATATTGTCGTTGAAATAGACTGTGGAGATCTAGGTGAATCACTCGGATGAATTTTACTGCTTGTTAATGGAGTATTTCCCGATGAAGTTTCATTTAGTGTACTAGAATTGGTTGGTACAGATGACGAATTTGTTGTTATAGGCTGTGTTCCGACTGCCTTAGATGATGATAAAGATACAATATTAACATTTCCTCCAGCATTTTCTAGGCGCTTCAGCAATTCCGAAACTAGTCCATATTCGGCTAATGGCGCTGGGTCTATCCATTTTCTTGTGAAGCGATCGGCAACTGATGCGAAGCATTTCAAAGCTCCATCCGATACCATAGCATCTTCGTGTTTTAACAACTTACTCAGGTTTTCGACACAATTTTGTATGCAGGGAGAATTAGGCTCTACTTTAGTACAAAGCCTTGAAACAACGGCCATAGCTGAATGCAAGGTATCCTTGTGAACTTGAGATCCACAATCCTGAATAAAAGATAACACGCAGTTTAGGCCCCCGCCTTCAAAGACTGCGCCTGCTTCTCGAGTGCAAATTAGTTCTAGAACTTTTATGCATTGCTCTGCCAGATCTCGGGAAGTTCTTGAGGAAATATCTGCAACTACCAAACGATTGCAGATGGCTTTAATAGCTCCCTCAATCGAAACAATTCTTCTTGTACATTCCGCAGATACATCTAAGTAGTATGTTATAGCACGTGCAGTAACTTCGAGTACATTTTCAGGCGCAAGCTCATCTAGAAAAATTTTGCACAGTGCTGGCAAAAACGTACGAGGCGGACAACTGGAAATAAACAAAAATTGAAATATGTACATAATTTGTATTTAACATGCATTTGAAATGAACTTCTCACTTTAATCTTCTCTTCACCAAAAACGCACAAAAACTAGTAAAATCGCCATAGTCGATATTCCGTCTATAAGATACTCGTAGCACTCAGCACTTATTCAATACTCGACACACATTTTTTTTGGTGGTGGGGTGCTCTTATACAAAATGTTTTCTTTATAATTTTGTCTACAGTTATTATCCGATCTTAATGAAATTTTACAAATTGGTAGATTATGTGCTAATACATATATTACAAGAAAGGAAAGCCACCTTCTGCTTGCCGAAGCTTATACCATTTACATTGTAAATAAACCGATCTAAGTCAAATCTGGATAGAGTGGATGCAAGGGATACAAGACGAATTTGTTTTAATTGGGATGCAGAACAGAAAATTTGTGCTCTTAAGTGTTCATTCCGGAACAATCGCTTATAGGGTAGCTTTATCATAAACTTCTTCGATCTTGATCAAAACAGCCCCCTCAAATAAATACGAATTTGGTTTGATTTGGGTAAAAAATTAGAAAAGTTATGCTGCTAAGTGTTCTTTCCGGAACAATTATTTATGTGGGAGCTACATAATATAATTCTCCGATCTTGATCAGGCCAGGCTAGTAGACGTGGCTTGCCGAAGCTTATCTAGCATTCACATTGTAAATATATGCCCGCTACTACGGCAGCTGACTACTAGGATAGACGGGCGGACGGAGGGATAGACGGACGGACGGTTAGACGGACGGAGGGATATCGATTCCCCTTGACATGCTGATCAAGAATATATATGCCTTAAATAGTGGGAAACGCTTGTGTGCGTTGCAAACTTACTGACAAATTTAATATACCATCTAAATATTTTGTAAATGGTATAAAAAGTGAGAACGCTACAGATGAGCTTGCTTGTAAGTAAAATCCACTTGTCGGTTAATGGTCTTGGGAACGCAAAAAATGGATACAACCGAGCTTGCATTGATTTCATTGAATGATTTAGTGGTCAGATTTGAATGAAATTGTCAGTGAATGTAAGGGCTACAAGTGTATACAAACCAAAAACTTGATTGGATTTTGATGAATGACAAACACTTTGTGTTCATTCCAAAAATAATATCGGTTCTATGAGGTCGTATGATATAGTTGCCAGATCCGGATCAAATTAGTCAGTTGACGTAGATGCCTCTATGACACATAAGCCCTAAATTTGGTTCAATTCCAATGAAAATTAAAAACACAGAAGCTATGAAATAAAAACACAAAATGGAACCATTCTAAAAAGTGGGCATGGCAAAAAAAAACTGGATCTGTACATATTTATAGAAAACTAACTAATCCGGCGTACATCTTCAATGTGCTTTTGTTGCTGTCTTGCTTTACAAACTGCCAGAAGTATCTAGAAGTATTTTTTTGAGTGGCGGTGAAACGTCGATATAAATATATATTCATCTACCTATATTTTTCTGTATATCGATATACATACATCGATAACTCAATGTATCAATGTACATACATCGATATCTCAATATATCGATACACATATACAAATAACTCATTAATCGATATGCATTTATTTTTTTAAAACATTTTATATATTTATATTTTTATATTTATTTAATACATTAATAGACATATGCCGATCACCCAATTTGACCAATTTGATCACCCTTCCCCTGGTCCGTATTATTAAACAGTACAAATTTTATGAAAGAAGAAAAAATAGAATGGCTAGATTCAACTTTTCGAAGCTTATATACCATTCATATCCTCAAATGGATACAAACTGAATTTGGTTTGATTTGGATGAAAAACAGAAGAGTAATGTCACTAAGTGTTCATTCCGGAACAATCGGTTATATGGTAACTATGTAATATAGTTGTCCGATCTTGCTTAACTCAGGCCAGCGGACGTGAGGCCTCCTCAAATGGATACAAATCAGGCTAGAGGACGTGGGGCCTCTTCATATGGATACAAAACGAATATAGTGTTGATTTAATTTTGATGAAAAATATAAAAGTAATGCTCCTAAGTGTTCATTCCGGAACAATCGGTTATATGGGAGCTATATGATATAGTTGCCTAATCTCAACTAGATCTGGTGTGGCCTCCCCAAATGGCCTCCTTAAACCGATTTTGATTGATTTGTATGAAAAACAGAAAAGTTATTCTACTAAAATTTCATTTTGGAACAATTGGGAGATATTATATAGTTTTCTGATCTGGATGAAAAACGAAGTTAACCGTTGTGCAGATAAAGGAAGCATCTGGTATATTTCAACTCTATAGCTTTTAAGACTCTTGAGATCTTTATGTTGACATGGTTACATCGATTCCACTTGTCAAGCTGATCAAGACTAAATATACTTTATGGGGTCGGATAGGCTTCTATGCGTTGCAGACTTAGGGAAAAAAATTAATACATATCACATTTTTTGTGAATGATGTAAAAACGCGGATTCCCTCTCCCATTTTCAATGCAAAAAAGACGAAAAAATAAGCAATTAACTTTATCTACTTTCTAGGTGGTTAGTGTATATATTTTTTGTTGGTATTAAGAGAATGGCTCAGAAATTTTGGGCTCTCAATTGCGTGTTGAAATTTCCAAGGGTCGTCCACGTCAAGGAAGGAGACCGAGGCCGCCGAGGGGATTTCGGCAGACACATCAGCAATAGTAGCAGTGGAGGATTTAGACAACAACGCGGATCGAGTAGTTCTAGTGGTCGCCACAGTGAGCGTGGATACAGCACGGGTCGTTCGAATGCCGCATATAGTGGTAGAGATGGCGGCAGCAGCGGCTTCAATCGCCGCGACGTTTATGGTGGAGGACGCGATACAGTGGGTTCAATTGCTTCCGCAAAGACACCAGGCCGCTGGGCTTGTTTCGCGCGAAACCCAAGCTTGAAACACCCAATTGCCGCCCAACCGTGCGACACGCTCACTCACTCTCCCACTTTCAATGAACGAAAAGACGAACAATTAACATTATCTACTTGCTACGTGTGTTAGTATAGAAATTTTGATGGTATTGAGAGAATTATTAACGGAAATAAAGTTGAAATAATTATTATAGTAAGAACAAAGAATTCGAAAATGCTCATGCAAAGCATAGTTTGAGTTACAGGGCTGCAGATAGAGAGGAATATAGTTTTTAGTAGTTCTACGACGGACGGAAAAATTTGTTTGGCTCATCAATCATTAACCAGCTAATGTATACAGATAACATTAAGCATAATTTTTCAGTTTTCTAATATTGAAAGGTTGATTACAAGAAGCCTTCTTGAATACGAAGGTAGTTTAAGCCACGGAGAACAAATAACAAAAATTTCTATTGAACAGACTCAATACGGGCGATGGATATTCCAAAATAGGTCGGACAAAGGATATGTAAAGTAATTTAGTTGTATAAGGGTCATCGAATTCCTTTGACCATTGCTTTATGAAACCTAGGCTTTATTGACGGTAATTGAAATCCGTATATCAAATTTCATCAATCGGCATGTCGTTAAGAAGGTACGACGTTTCGACAAAGACATTTTGAACAGTTACCATCCAATAAGTTGACTTGACAACACGAATGGAAATCATCAACGTCATCATCTTGCTTGCAGCCGTAAATGGGAGCCAAAATCATTAAAGAAAGGCAAAGCTAAGTCGTCTTCATAGTTCTTGAGAATGGGAAAACAGTGAAAAGAAATATACCTAGGTGGCTACCCTTCGGCACCCCTGAGGTAACCCTAAGAGAGTTTTTAAAAATAACGTTTTGGGTTCTGAGATTTAATTTAACAGTTTGAGATCTAGTTAGAAAGTAAACTTGTGAACCCAAGTAGGTCCACCTTATACGGCAGCAAACAGTGAGTAAAATGCTTTGCTAAAGTAAATGACGTCGGTTTGCATTTTATTCCCAAAACCTTAAATGACAAAGGATGTAAGTTCAAGCAGATTAGAGGTAGTAGATCTATGCTTCATAAACCCATGCTGAGAAGATGAAATGATGGAACTACAGAAATGTTGTAACTGCGAGGTTATCAAGCGGATAGCTTGGATATTCCCCTATAGTTCTGGGCAACAGCCTTGCTTTCTTTTTTATGGAGAGGATCGATAAATGAGTCCTTCCAGAGTACAGGGAAAGATGAAGAATTCACAGATAGATCGAAAAGTTTAAATATTGGCTAGCACAAAGCATCAGCACAATATCAGAGAATGCATAGAAGTTGGGCTTAATAGATTTAAGTTCGTTGAGAACCGAACATTCGGAAACTAGGAAACTGATCGGATTCATACTTAAGAGAAGAGTAGGTTGTCTGAAAATATGCAGCAAAAAAAAAAAATCGGCATGTACACTTGATCAATTTTTGCTTATAAATTATAAAGGATAGTGAAGAAGGTATTATAGATGATTTACGTTTGCAATTAACAAATTTATAAAATTGCTTAAGGTCCTGACAAAATTCGAACTTACAGCGATGCAAATAGGCATTATAGCACTCCAAATGAAGCACAGTGAATTTTGAACGAGCAGCAATATATCGCGAAAAGTCAGAAGGCCGTCATGAGTTATTAAACTTTCTAAAGAGTCTAGATTTAATAATTTTTAAATTACACTTACACGAAAACCACGGCAGGCTATTTGGCCTAACTGAACAGTTTCGAAAGCTATTAAAGGGATTGAAGACTTCTGTAGAAAATTTGAGCCGCCATGTTGTTATCCGTACAAGCGTATAGATAGGACCAGTCGATTTGAATTATGACTTCATTAAGTGTAACAAAATCTGCCATTCTGAAACAGCGGGTTCTGCTGGAAAGTAGTAGGATAACATGAACATTTTTCAAGTATGCAGAGACATCGCAACGGGGCGGAATGGAAGAAGCAGTGATAAAGAGTGAACGGCTATTAAGAGATACTTTACTACTTATAAATTCAATATCATTTGGATAATGATGTTGACTTGGTACCGACGATAAGCGGGAAGCAACAGCAATCAGTACTCTACCAGTTGTTACGTAATCAGATTGTGTGGCTGCATTGAGTCTAATCGAGGTCCGATTTCTAGTTTTGGCTATACACTTTTTCACGACTATTTTGGTTATGGTCTGTATATAAGCACTAACATTCACAAATGTGGAATCAGGGGCAAGAACTGTCAAACGGACGAGGTGCGATAGTAGGGAAGATGACCGAGGTTGTACCCAAATAACCTGATTTCTTACGCTTTGGACATCCTGCATTGAAGGAGTTTAAATTTATTGCAAGTGCCGAGCGCTTAGCTTCTGACTTGGAGGGATTTAAAGCCCTCCTTTGCTTTCGTTAGGTATAATCGCACTTGATTCTCTTCTGGTCGACAGGACTCGCAACTATACTTCAATCCCGTCTTATATCCAAAAACAACACTGAGACTGAGTGATACTGGCACATTTATAAGGACAGCCGTTTCCACAAAGCCAACAGTGAATGAGACGGTCATCAGTAGCCTGAAGTTGCCAAAATTTCTTACAACAGATCGAAAATAGCAAAAAAAAATAGTCAAAACATCTAAAATTTCATACAGGGCAGTTTCAATAGCACACAATTAACTGTCAACAAAACACAGAGAATAAAAGAACTGTAATGCGAGCGCGAGACGTTTAGAGAAACAAAGACAAGCAATTTGAACACACAAGCTTAAGCTTAGCTGAAAACGCAACAACAATGTTACCAGAGAATTGGTCGCAAAGCCGAACGTACAGCTTGAGCACAACAACAAGAATGCAAGCAAGTATAATGAAGGTATAAGCATTACATAGCATAAGTATAACCAAAATTGACCCAAATACCCTGCTTCTAAAGCTATGCTCCAAAATTGTGAGAAAAAAAAAACAAAACTGTTAAGAGTGATCACAACTCTCTATACTGAAAAGAGCACAGCGGTGCGGGATGGAAAAACTTTGTCAGATTCGTTCAAAAACAAACAAAACGAGAATGTTTGCCAGCAGTTATTTTCCTTATTTGTAGAGGACATCACTGCAATTCTACCAGGAGGAGTAACTTTCGGAACACAAATCATCAAGGTCTTGGGTATCCTCAAAAATCCTCAAAATCTATACAAAATTATAGATTGTACCCACACCTTCTGCTCAGACTGGAATCTGCAAATAAATCTGGAAAGGTCGAAAATAATGTGTGTGAAGAACACAAGAGGAAAAGTGGAGTTTAAATGGAGCAAATATTTAAGTAGGGAAGGAGTATAAATATCTCGGAGTGCATCGGACCCCAACAATGAGCCTAAAATCATATGCTATTCAGAATCAAAGACATCAAAGTAGCCATCAACAGCACATGGAGGTTCTTTCTTTAAAAAAAAGGTGTAAGAAGCTGAACTTGCATTTTAATTATATCAGAAAGATAATGAGTAAAGAACACCACAGATTTCCAAAAATGTGGGAAACTCTAGCAAAGGAGTTATGTGTTCTGTGGAGAGAGTGTAATGTCGTCCTTCAATGTCTTTGAATCCAAAACCACCATCAAAAGCCAAGACAGCTTTAGATTTCAAGACCGAATCAGTTAGGTTCCATTTTATTAATAATTGTGCCAAATGTTCTTAGCTTAGCTAAAAGGCTGTGCGGTGCTTCGGCAGAAAAGGCATCGTCAGCTATATATAAATGTATATAATATATAAGTGTATATGAATGTATGGCAACGGGAACGTTGTCATTGGACAAAGAGTGATATGCGCAAGTGTTATGTATGTGGTCAGTATCCCACGGATATGCTGACGCTGCATTGACTGTGCCTGCTACACTCAAGTGCGATCATATTGCATCGCGATCATATTGCATTGCACTTGAAATGTGCTGGGTACTGGAGTTTATTTACTTTTCAATAATGTGCCGTTCTTTGGAATGAGTTTGAGTTATGAGTTTATATATTTGAAATACACTGTTTACAGTATACTCTCGATAGCACATATTCAAAATTGTTCTTTTTTTTATTTGTCTTTATAAAAAGTGTAATTAGAGTTATATAAATATACTTTTGTTGGTTTGTGCAATTATTCATTGTGTAAATTACAAACATATTTTGTTGTTTTTTATATATGCTTTTTTTAATTCATTAATTACAAGAATGTAAAAATGTTACTTAATTTAATAATAAGGGAAAGTACTTTTACGTATATTCCTGTATATTCTTCGATTATGCATGGCCATACTAAAAGGATAATGAAATAACATTTTTTATCTTTATTTTTTTATATTTATGAACTTTTTGTTGTTTCTTTGTTTTTAATTAAAATATTATTATCTTCTACTGATACTACTGTGTAGGGTCCTATGTATTCTGGATCTAATTTATGGCCAGTTTAATTTCTTAATAAAACCTTATCTACTATTTTCGCTTTAAAATCTCTAACTTTTTTATCGTAATGTATCTTATTTCTAGTCTTCAGTTTGTCTAACTTAACTCGTGCTCTGTATACCCTATTTTATTTATATATTTTGGCAAATTGCTTTGTTTGCCTAAAACTTACTCATATGGACAATAATTGTATGCCATAGAGTGGATTGTGGTGAAACATTATAACAAATATTGAAGCCACACGTCCCAACCAGGTTTATCAACTGATATATATGAGCGTATGCTTCATTAACAATTCTATGGTTTCTTTCTACTGTTCCAACTGTTTGGTGATGATGTGCCGTAGATGGTATATATATTTTTTTTTTTTTTTTAATATTAGCACAGATCATTTATAATCGAATTCTTATACTCTGTTCCCCCCATGTCCATAATGAACGTCTTTATTGGACCGTACTTCAAAATAAATGATTCAAATATTGCTTTTGCTACGGTATTTGCACTTTTATTTGCAATTGCGACGGCATCCAAGTATTTGGTTAAATAACATATTAATGTGACTATATACTCGTTCCCATTCTCATTCATGTCCACTATCAATGCCAGTATGACCTTGGACAGGTTCATCATGATATGTTGACAGTATTGCTTCTTTGTTTTCAGTTTCAATTATCGTCACCATTTTCGATGTCTTCATATACGTTGGGCTTGGAAGCTTTTTCTGTAGATTGCACAGACAATTCTTCTTTATCATCTCCTGCGCAGAATTTTTGTCTACCTTGGTGCCTGGTAGGGACTTTTAATTGTATGTCTTTGAGTTCTTGAATTCTTGATAACGCATCCGATACATGATTATCTATTCCTTAAGATACTGTAAACTTATACTCTTCTAAATCAAGCCTCATTGTGGTTAATTTTGATGTGGGATTAACCATTGAAAATAGGTAAGTTAACGGTGTGTGATCTCTTTTGACTGTAAAATGTCTACCATATAGATATGGTTTGAAGTGATTAATGAATAATGAATTGTTGATAGCTCTTGTTCTATGGTTGACTTATTACTTTCACCTTTTGTGAAACTGCGAAATGCATATGCGACAGGTAAATGAAGACCATTATAAGTTTGAATTAAAACTGCTCCAAATGCTCCTTTGCTACTATCTGTGATTATGCAAAATTCTTTGTTAAAATCGAGGTATTGCAATAAAGTTGGATTAATTTTTGAGGGGTTCGAAGGCATGCTGGCAATCAGCTGTCCATTCGAATTTTACATCTTTTTTAAATAATCTTGTTATGTGACGAGAATAATCGGAATGGGAATTTCCTAATAGCATCGTATTTGATGTCAGCAGGCAATACACCTTTATCGGTTCATTTGTGTACAAGAAAAGTGAACTCCTTCATTAAGAATGAGCACGTATCTGGATGCAACTTGATGTTATTTTTTCAGCATAGATCGAAAACATTTCTGAGATTTTTGGTCATATGCTTTTCAGAACAACCAATGACAATTAAGCCATCAATGTATAAAAATGCTTGAGATGGTTCATGACCAGTAAATGCGATTGTCATCATTTTAATTTTCCTTGAATTTTCTTCAAGTACTATTTGATGGAATCCAAACATTAGATCTAGACACGAGAAATATTATGCTCGGCCCAATTGATCAAGAATATCATCTATTCTTCGAAGTGGAAATTTATCGGCCAACAATTTTTTTATTATTTGACGATAGTCTATCACTAAACGCCATCTTTTCTCCTAATAGTACCAAAAAGACACAGAGAGTTATACTATTTTATCTCTTACAAGTTCTGTTACTTGTTTAGTTATTTCTATAGTTTTTAATCCAAAAATATCTATATATTTTGAATATAATTATTATTATTCATTATTCTCTTATATGGAGGTGGAAAGTTTTTTTTTAACTTAGTGAGAATTGATTCTGCTCTTTGAGAGTCGTGTGAGTCTGATATTTGATAATTAGATAATGGTTCAAAAAATATATTTATGTCTAACATTTTATTGCTGTTGGTTGTGTTTAATATTCACACGTATGCGTTTTTTGAATCTGAAATCTCCTGATTAGGTATTAGGATTTGGTTATATTTTGTATTTAGGTTAATTTTTCTGATTACTTCACAACGTGATGGTATAATTATCTCGTTGTTGTTGATACTATGGAAAGTTGGTATTTGTATAGAATGAGCAATATTATTGGGTCTTAAAATGAAACAGTCAATTTCTGTAGTGAAATCTAATTGATTATGGAATTTTTTAATGAAGTCTATTCCAATTATTCTGTCTCAGGGATCGGAAAATCGTTTTCTCGTTTATGAAAATGATGTGGTATAATGAAGTTCTCATTTCGGGGAATGCTAAACCTATTGAGCTTAATGATCCCTTTCCAATTTCTTGTAAAACAATGTTATTTTAACATATGGCTGATTTACAACGTTTTTCTGTACACAATTCAATACCAGTCATATGGCATTAGTATGCAAGCCTAACAGTGGTTAGTGTTTTTCAAGCAGCAGTTTATGAAAGTGGGAGAGGGAGTTCGCCCTTTGCACCAACGCTGGAAGTGAAAACCAAAAATAATAATAGATGGGCTGGAAGAGGCTGCTCCCATTGAGCAAAGGGATGCACCCAGCCTGCAAGATGCCTTAGAGGTGTATCCAACCGATGGACCACGCCCACTCACAATATCTAAGTACAGGAACAGGAACAAACAACATCGTACCGGTGCGAAGTAATGCAATAAGAGTTGCATTCATGACAATGCCTAAAATGCCATTAATTATAAACAAAAACTTCTAACTCAAGCCGATCCGTGAAAGCTCAATAGGAGCAGCCTCTTCCAGTACAACGTTGCTCATCTATTATTACTTTTAGTTTTCACTGCCAGCGTTTGTGCAAGGGGCGGACTGCCTCTCACACTTTCATAACCTGCTGCTGATGCCCGGGGCCTATGAGCTCAGGCGAAGCCGGTGCTGGTCAACGTACAGGCTGTTTTCCAACGGCGAAAATGCAGCTAACTGTGCACTCCAATGCGTAGAGTCGGCCAGCGTAATTCACCGACTTTCATAAGTTCCGGGATAGCTGTTTGTTTTTTGTGTAGTTTTGAATAAAATTTTGTTTTTTATGTATTGAATCTATTTGGTGATAGGTGACGAATGGTATGCGTGTTTTTAATTTTTATTATAATAAACTTCTTGAACTTCTTGCGTATATGTCGTTCCATACTGGCAGATTTGTACACCGCCGCGTCGTTTCTTTTTATTATTTTTTTTCACGTCCATTCGCACTCTACTCACTCAGCCGATTTTTCTGTTTTCCGTGACAGCTATCCATATAGCATCCATCAAAAGTCGAGACAGCTTTACCGAATCAGTTTTGTTGATGTTAGAGAAACTGAACACCGTAACTCGCCATAGTGCAGAAATGCACACATCGAACATACAGAATATTGGAATACAGCCTTGGCCAGAAAAACTATTTTAACAAGAAACGAAGGCTTGCCGAAGCTTATATACCATACACACTAAAAATACATAGCCGATCTTAATAAAATCTGGTCGTCGTTCGTGGGGCTATCGTGGGTACAAGGCGAATTTGTTTTGAATTAGAGGAAACACAGAAAAAATATGCTACTAAGTGCTAATTCCGGAACTTTCGGTTATATCGTAACTATATGATATAGTTGGCCGATCTTGATCAGCCCTGGCGAGCGGATGATAAAGTTTTCCGATCTCGATTAAATTCAAACAGCGTGCAGACAAAAGAAGCATCGGGTATAAATTTCAGCTCTTTAGCTTTTAAGACTTCTGATATCTTTGATATCATTCATATCATTTGTGAATGGTATAAAAATAAAATAAAAATATCTTGCATACTTTTAAGAGTGCGTCACATATGAAATATATGATAGTACGAGTATGTTATAGTAGGAATTTCGACTGTAGCGTTTTACTTGTTTAACCTTTACATTTACTTAAAATAGGAAAAGTACCTTTCGAAACAACGATCTACATTGTCAGACATTAAAAGAAGCATACATAATTGCTCTAAGGCAATTAACTGCATGTCTCTTTCATCTCCTTGACCCATAGACAGCCATTCCAGCAGCGTCTCAGGATCAACATCGCCCATCTGGAAAATAAATAAGTGTTTTTTTTTGATTAGATGCAAAATTTTATAAAAATATATTTATCAAATATCAGTTCTACCTGAAGCTAGTAGATTCAGAAAAGTATTTAAAGATTCTTCAGTTTTTATAATCGTACTCTAGTAGAGTAAACCAGTATAGTTTATTCGTGCAAATGTATGTAACAGGCAAAAGAGAACATTTTCGACCCCATAAAGTATATATATTCTTGATCATGTCTGTCTGTCCGTCCTTATGAACACCTAGATATCGGAATTACCAAATTTGGTGTGTAGACCCCTCTTGGGGCGTCAGATCAAGTTTGTTTTAAAATTTTGCCACACCCCTCCCACCAGCGATAATCGATAGTCTTATATCTCCCACAATTTTGGACAGATTTACTGGAAACTCGGTTTATATATGTATTAGCAGATAATCTACCGATTTGCGACATTTCATTAAGATCGGATCATAATTGTAGAAAAAATCGTAAAAAACATTTTATATGAGAGCACCTAACCACCAGAAACAAGTAAGAACGCTATAGTCGATATTCCGACTCTAATATACTCGTACTCAGCATTTATTTAATAGTCGACACACTCGAAAGTATGAAGCACTTTTATTTATTTTTTTTTTTTGTGGTGCGGTGCTCTCCTCATACAACATGTGTTTTTTGTTTTTGTCTACAAATATTATTCGATCTTAATGAAATTCGGCAAATCAGTAGATTATGTGATAATACATATCCAAACAGAGTTTAAAAAAATGCGTTAAGATTTATGGGAGATATAAGGTTTTTATAGATTTTTGGTGGCTTGAGGGGGCGTGGAAAAAAAATTGATTTGACGCCGCAGGGGAGTCTACATACCAAATCTGGTAACTCTAGCTCTTATAGTCTCCGAGATCTAGGTGTTCATACGGACGGGCGGACGGACAGACGGACATGGCTAGATCGACTCGGCTGTTGATGCTGATCAAGAATACATATTCTTTATTGGGTCGGAGACCCTTCCTTTTGCCTGTCGCATACATTTGCTCGAATAAAATATACTCCTTGCGCATTCCGGAACAATCGGTTATATGGCAGCTATATGATATAGTTCTCTGATCTTGATCAGATCAGGCTAGTCGTTTTTTTTTTTTTTTGTCTAATTGATATAGTTGTCCGATCTGGATAAAACTGTTCAAGTGACCAGAATGCAGACAAAGACGCTTCCGTTTTTCAGCATTGTAGCTTTTAACTTCTGAGATCTTCGTGTTGAAACAGACGGACGGTTATATCGATTCCAATTGTCATGCTGATCAAGAATATATAGTCGGAAACGCTTTTTCTATGCGTTGCAAGCTTCCTGACAAAATTAATTAACATTCGCATTTTTTTTTGAAGAAAATATAAGAAGGTGAACAGCTCAGAATAAAATGCAAAGTCAGCCAGTGCAAAACTTTTTGGGGCTAAGCTTGTATTTTAGGACTTTCATTAAAGATTTTTCGACAATACCAAAACCCCTCCATGATATTCTTAGAAAAGGAGTGGCATTTGTATTTGGAGAAAACGAAATAGAATGTTTTTCGAAAGAGAAGCACCGGTATTAGGAATTTACAATTCCAGAGATGAGATGGAAGCCTCAAACAGAACCAAAGTATCACACTTTCGAGCTGGAAACGTTAGCGATAGCTTATGCAGTGCGAAGATTCTGAATATATTTACAAAGCAAAGGATTTAAAATAGTCACGGAATGCACGTCCGTCTCAAGTTAAGGAAAATCGAAGTAAGTCCTAGAATTTCCAGATAGGTTCTTGAGTTGTTAAACAACGAATACATTTTAACGCGTATAGCAGGAACTAAATTGCACCACGTTGATGAGCTTAGTACATGTACAGATGTAATTGTGGTGAAAGCGACTAGTTTTGTGATATGTCTAGAAAGGGACCCAAAAATTCGTGATATTCAGAAATATTAGCAAAAAGTGAACACAAGTTATTTGAAAACGAATCCGAATTGTTTACAGAAAGACAAAAAACGATAGTCTCTTTTATGTACCGAAAGTCATGGAAAACCATGTGTTGTATAGATACCACCATGAGCTTGGACACAGTGGCAGAGTTTAGATTTTAGACGACATTTCAAAGAGTTATTGGCTTACGAGTATGAAAGTTTTGATATTGTATAAGAATACCTTTTGACGTATTAGTTTAATAGTTTAGTTTAATAGTTTAATAATGTATA
Organism: Hirtodrosophila duncani; assembly: GCA_037043425.1. Classification (NCBI taxonomy): domain Eukaryota; kingdom Metazoa; phylum Arthropoda; class Insecta; order Diptera; family Drosophilidae; genus Hirtodrosophila; species Hirtodrosophila duncani. The sequence continues at coordinate 538,978 of JBAMBM010000828.1, read as the reverse complement.
TCATGTTGTATGTTTATATGTTTACATGGTGGGAGAGCAGATAACAAGTTATATTATATTATAACTCTCTAATATCCTTAGGCTTAGTTGATTCCATTGTTCAACTCATACTTAAACCTGTCTCCGATAACAACTACTTTGTTTACTCTACTCCCAACAATGTTTATGGGTCCAGTTCACCGTAACTAAAGAGCATGGTTATATAAACGGAAAGGTCGAATTTGGGTTTATCTTTGTTAAACTACAGTAAATCGTGTACGGGATATAGCAGAGTTGCCATTTTACAAAATAAATATGTCTCTAAAAACTTGGTGAAGACAATTATGATGTGCTGTGTCTGTGTATGCTTAGCATACTAGTAACGTCAGATTTATTTTATTTTGCAAATGCAAATCAGTGAGACCACCAGTTCCAAAAGAAACCTCAAAGCAGGCGATCAAATGACGTTATCTTGCAGAATATTGAAAATTATGTGTAACCTCTTCGTCAGCATGGCGGGAACTTCGCGACATTCATATGCCATACGGGCCTTTACGGAAAGTGCAGATATATTATAAACTCATAACGCAATATTCAACAAGACGATTACGTAGTCAAATCTAAATTCAATTGCTGTATTACAGACTAATTGGCAGAATTCTAAATCAAACTAAGTGATGAACTAAAATTGATAATAATATTATCAAGCTTGTCAAACAGTTACGAAAACTGTTGTGGTAGCCATAGAAACACGTAACAAGTTGCCCGCCTTCAAAACTGTAAAAGTAAAACTTCTAGAAGAAAGAGCTCGTTAAGCTCGTAGAGCTCGTATATATATATATACATATATATCGAGCTATCAATGTATGTATATCGATAAAAATGAGTTTTTGATATCTTAAGTAACGGCACATGTATATCGATATATTTCTATCCACATAACGATATCGATTGAGCAATAAATATTGATATGGGTATATATCCATACATTTAATCGACAGAACAGACAGTTAAATAAAATGCTATTAAATATATAAAAACCGCTATTGATCAACTTAGGACAAATTCGCACTTGGGGCCTCTTAAAATTGATACAAACTAAATTTTCTCAATTTGGATGACAATTTTCGCTTTCCCATTTTTGCTCCGTGTCTGTGAATGTGTAACCTTCTTAAATGGATAAAAACCGAATTTGGTTTGACAAAACAACATTTTGTGTTCATTTCGAAAAAATCGGTTTTATGGGGGCTCTATGAAGTATCTTATACTTACTTGTTTTTCTTTTTTTTTGTGGGGTATATACAAAATGTCTACAGTTATTATCCAATCTTCATGAAATTTGGAAAACCGGGTTTTAACTAAATGTGTCAAAAATTGTTGGTATATTGATTTATCGATATAGGTATATCAATATATTGAGTTTTTAATGTATGTATATCAATATATGAAGATATAGATATATGTATATCGATACATTTAGGTCCGATATATAAATATCGGTATATTGAGCTATCGATCGATGTCTAGACGAATACAAACACAGATCAACATAAGAAGGCGTAGCAACTAATTTCATTACTTGTTTTCTACCTACAAAAATGTAATTTCGTGATTTTAATATCGGTATTTTTTCGTAGTCTTTGCTGTTTGATTCTGCGGAGTTGTTACGGGGGCAGGAGTCAAAAAATGATCTGCCTTTTAAACTTTCTACTCCCGCGTCAACTGGATCGGTGACTAATTCCGACAGCAGCGTTTCTACTGCTCTGCATAGACCTCTTATCGGCGTTTCAAAGCAGAAGACGGTCTTTGTTTCTAGACTCACTAGACTCAGATTCCATATCGGAAAGTTCGAAGATTAAGTTTGAAAAGTTAAGGTTTAATGTCACGTGCCTGAGCACCTAGTCTCGAAGGAGTTTAATGCCACAACTAGAAATAGCACAATGCGTACCCTCTAATACAGTTAAAAAAAATTTGATTTCATCTCTTTTTCTTACCTACCAAAATTTAAGAATTTAAGAGAGCCTGCCTATCTTTTAAGTTTTACATATTAATATATACTGAAATTTGGTTAAACCTGATATTTTTGGCTCTGCCCATTTTATTAATAACTACATCGCCAATAAATTTGTCGTCCCTCCCGCCAGGGTGGTGACGTACTGACGGAACCAATTCTGCTTAATTTTTTAATGAAATGGAAATTATAAGTACTAAAGAATCTCTTCAAGGCTTTTCTGTTTTTAACACTTCCTTTACATTCCTCCTTACGATATTTCTGTTTACTTGGATCATGCTATTCAATCGATATCGGCGATACTTTCTGATAGTGACAATTGTTAGTTCTTGGTGATTTTAACATCACTGATATCTCGTGGCCATCTGAAACCGACTCTGCCGGCTTGATACATTGAAAGCAACACGAGTTGATGCTAAAGTGTTGAGTTTAAATGAATATCCCTTGGAAACAAGATATAATTGTTTTTTGTTTTTCTTTTATCGATATCTTGCACGATATTCTCATTATGTACTATATCTTGGACGATGTCTTGTAAGATAAGTTGTTCTTAGATATAGAAGATATGGCGTGGTTTTTTTGCAAGATGCTTTTATATTGTGCTTAATAGCTTCTATATGCTAATAAACTATTTTTAATCAGTGTTTAGTATCACTTAATGGGTTATAGATGTGGGCTACAGTTAAGATCCATTTTCAAAAGAAATCTTGCTCTGCATTTGTGCATATCAGCTAAGAATTACACACACCCACATACATATATATAAAAAGCTATGTATGCTGTAAACAGACGCGGTGTAAAATTTGTTCTTTTTGTTTTTTTTTTTTTTTTTAATTGGAACATTGATGTACAATGCTCTGCACGTTCAAGTGGACCCAAGCATTGTTACGCGCGAAGCCCAGGTTAGAAGCTTCCACATCCCGCCCAACCGGCCGAGGGGCGCAACCGCATAACGAGCGAGACGAATCGCGAAGACGGAAGAAAATCGCGGACTCGCTCGCTCACTTTTAATGTAAGGAAAAACCACAAGCCATAAACAATTTACATTATCTATTGCAAAATAAGTTTTCAAGAAAATAGAAGCCCATCGTTAATATAAGGAAGATATATGCAACTATTGGAAGCAGAAAGCTCACTGGGTTCGTTTTTGAAGGAAGTGGCAAGTAGACCCAAGCCAAAGAAAGAAGATCTCTTGTATCAAACGATAACAAGATCAAAGCGGCAGAACCAGATTCAAAGGAATGGTGGATCAACTAAACACGTCACAGGATAAGCAGAGTTTTTCGAAGAGTTTCATAGATGTGAGAATCCAACCTGGATCAGAGCAGCAGGAAAAGCAAGGAACCAGAAGATTGAACTCAAATACGCAAGCCAGAGAGTTATTCCAAAAAGATGTTTGGTATGTTACAAAAATAAACAGAAATTTGTTCTCAGTTTTAGCAGCTCAAGTTAGAAATACTAGCAGCAAGTTTCAGTCAACTGCAATAAAGTGCGAGCTTGAGGTGAATGACCAGGTAGTGCTAACAGGATCTCGACAAGTTGGCGGATCATTGTTTAAGGCAGCCATGCTTCAGTTTTACCCAAAAAGGATGCAGAAGAACAGTTTGCGAAATCAGATTCTCAAATTCTAGAGCTAAACAACACAACATCGCGACATCAGGACAAAAGACACATCAAGGAAATGCTTGAGAGAGTTGTGAACTATAGACAGCTTGATCGGATGGACACTGTAGATGACATGGGTGTTCTTTTAGACCCTAAATTCAAAGCTGATTTACACATTTCCATTAACGTCAAAGATGTGGGTTTCCTAGGGTTTATTAAGCGATGGTCGAAGGAGTTCGATGACCCTTACAAAACTTAATTACTGTAGACTTCTCTGGTCCGACCTGTTTTCGAGAACGCAAACTTGATCTGACGCCCCACAAGAGGAGTCTACATACCAAATAGGGTCTCTCTACATTCTCCGAGATCTAGGTGTTCATACGGACGGACAGACGGGCATGGCTAGATCGACTCGGGTGTTGATGCTGATCAAGAATATATGTATATACTTTATGGGGTTGGAGAAGCTTCCTTCTGCCTGTTACATACTCTTGCCGAATACAATATTTTCGTTTACTCTATTACAGTACGAGTATAAAAAGGGTTGCATGTTTTTGAGTGTGTCAAATATAAAATAAATGAGTACGAGTATATTACAGTCGGAATTTCGACTATAGCATTGTTACTCTTTTTATATATTATAGGTATTTAAGGTTCGGTAAAGTAAAAGCTAGCTTTCCTGTTTTTGTTTGGAGAGTAACAGGTTGAAGAAATTATAAAATTAACAAGTAAAAACGAGATCTACGATCTAGGAGATCGTACGGACGGACACGTCTGAATCGATTTGGCTGTTGATGCTGATCAGGAATATATATACTTTATGGGTTCGGAAACGCTTCACTCTTACATACATTTGCAGGAATAATGTACTCGTTTTACTATGTTATTAATATGTATTTACTAATAGATCGATAAATTGTACATTAATCTCATTGTACATTAATCTCATTTAAATAGGTGTACACGTACGGATGCACTTCCATTAGTAGTAATGGTTTATTATTCTGAATTATGTAAAATTCAAATTGTGCCACACTTAAAAATAAAAAAATACCGGCTAGTCTACACACATACATTTGCATGAACAAAGGTATGTATCTGTAAATATTATGATTTTCATAAGTAACAAAGTCACAGTTGAATGGATGTACAATAGCGAATACATAATTACAAATACAAATGTATGTATATGTACATCACCCTTTACCTCTGAAGTATTATTAAACACCTCTGCACATTTTCTGCAGTTAAACTTTTTTAAAACTTGTACTTATTGAAGCAATTGTGCTTTAAAACTGTTTTGTGCAATAGGCGGGGATTACTATCGAGTTTGTTATATTCCGATGACCGAAAACAATTCTATTAGACAAGAGTTCTCTTCAAGAGTACATTTTTTTTAGTAAAGTACATATGATTAAGGTGCCGATATATTTAAAAACTAGAGCTGGAAAACATCGATGGGGCAATCATCTCTATCGATGGGACAATAATCGATTAAAAATGTATATATATATAACTCTCTCCTGACTGATCGAATATCGCACAGGTCAAACGGAAGGAGGTGAGACGTTGAAATTTTTACCCAAGGTATAGTTTATGGCGCGTACTAAGAAACCAATTTGCAAAGGCCAACTACAAGTGGTTTAAAATGTGTTATATTAACAATCACGTACATAGGACAGGCCTTCAAAAATTTCATATCAGAGTTTTCTTAGTTATTAGGTTGAAAATGACTGCTCATGTAAAGAGCAATTTTTATAAAGTGGCTAAAATTACATACTTAATGTGTTTAAAACCTATGGAATAGAGCTGACGCGTATTATGCATATGTATGTGTACGTGTGTACGCAGCATACGCTATAATCCCTTGGTCCATAAATGTGCTCACGCAGCTTAATTTATGGGCTGGCTGTGGTTCAATGTATCTAACAGTTCAGGTTACCGTGTGACCATAATTATGGTTACCTAAAGCGTCTGGCTTATGTGTTTATGCATTGGAAGTATCTCTATATGCAACTAAGTGTCTCATATTTGCCGTGTATGCCAGTTTTACTCAATTATGCAAAATAAGAGACTTTTATTATTTACAAGTCCCCTTTCTGTGTATCGGCATTCAAATAGAGGCTATTAAGTTGCAGCGCTCAGTTGTCATATACGCTAAATTGTCAAATGTGCTTAATAACGGGTACTGATGAGGAGAATTTACTTCTCCGAAACACAGCATCTAACCATCCAAAAACCTAATGTCTAAAGAATTAATAAATTTTGTTACTACTTGTCCGTACTTTTTTAACCTTTTTAACCGATTTAACTGTATCGGCGTTCCCTCGAGCTTGCTAAATAAAAATCGTTTACAAATAGAAAGGTCGCTAAAACAAACCAAAAAACTTTTAGAAATTGATTTTCACATCACATTGCATGTAGAATCTCTATATGCACCAACAGCAACTACAAATCCCATTGTAGCAAAACACACGGCAAAGATAAGAAAATTATAACGGGAGCATAATTCCCAATGACTAAAAGGCGTCAGTTTTAACTCATTTACACAAAATAAGAGGCGTTTGTAATTCGCAAGTCCCTTTTTTGTATATTGTATGGTAAATGGAAGCTATTAAGTTGCAGCGCTCAGTTGTCATATACGCTAAAATTGTTATATGTGCTTAATAACGTTTAATAACACAGCATCTAACCAGCCAAAAAGCCAAATGTCTAAAGAATTAATCAATTTTGTTACTACTTGTCAATTGCTGTTACATAGTGAGAAGCTGATTGGTTGTCCGTTTGACTTCACCATAAACATTGAGCGCTAACCGATTTAACTATATCGGCAATCCCTCGAGCTTGCTAAATAAAAAACGTTTACAAATAGAAAGGTCGCTAAAGCAAACCAACCAGGGTGGCAATGAACACGGCAAACACAAGAAAATTAAAACGGGAGCTTAATTCTAAATGACTAGCAGGCCTACAGATGCAAAAATATGTCAGTTTTAACTCAATTACGCAAAATAATTATTAATTATTAAAATAATAATTAATATGTCAGAAAGCTTGCATCGCATAGAAGGAAGAGTTTTCGGCTATAAAAGGATATATATTCTTGATCAGCATAACAAGTGGAATCGATATAACCATATGCGGCTGTCCGTCTGTCTGTTTCAACACAAAAATCTCAGAAGCCTTTAAAGATACAGAGCTGAAATGCTTGCCAGATTTTTCCTTTGTCTGCACGATGGTTAACTTCGAGTTTCATTGTTAGTCTTTTAGTCTTTTATTGTGCTTTTAACGTAAACCTTTTAGTGCACCTGATTAATCCGCTTTAAATTGTTTGTTTTTTTTTTTTGAATTATTATTGTGCAAATTAATACAAAAGCCGAGCTATAAGCATAAGTATACAAGTGTAGTTAATTTCTATTTATCTCTTTGCGCTCAGTATTGTTGTTTTTTCTTTTGCTTCTGTGTCTGCTTATAAGCTAATGTTATTTTTAGACTCTCAGTCTTGCTAGTCATATTTTGTCATGGTTTTTACAATTTTTTTTATTTTACAAATAATCATGGTTTGAAATTCACATGTGAGTTGTGTCGACCTGCTCTCCACGTTGGCTTTAAGCAACTAAATATGTCATTCTCGACGCTCGCAGCAAATTTCACATCTTTTAGTGTGGAGTCTCTTAAGTGCAAGAAAATAAATGATCTGGGTAGATCTGGTCTGGAAAAGGACCATGTCATCAGAAGATGTTGCCGCCTATGTACATGCCAAAACTAGTTTAGTTTGCATAGTTCAGAGATTAAGGTAGAAAGATTTATTTTTATTATTAGGCGCAATATAGCTTTTGTCAAGATAGGTGTTCCGGGCGACTGTTTTGACTGAATCTGCAAAACAAGTTTCTGGCCTGAGCACCTAGTCGTGAATGAGTTTAAAGCTAGAACTAGAAATCGCATACCAAATAGACTCCCTCTTCATCTTTTTTCTTGCCTAACAAAATGTAAAAAGCTTTAAGTTCCCTAAGCCTTACAATGTTAGCCTATCTTTCGATTTTCATATTTTAATATTTACTGAACTTGTCTAAAACGTGATATCTTAGACTATGCAATCTTTCCTAATATTTATATCGCACATAAGTTTGATCGTCCCTTCCTCCAGGGTGGTGGCGTATGGATTGCTGTTGATTCCGGCCTTCAGTCAGAACCAATTCTGCTTAATTTTCCTAACGTAATTGAATTTATAAGTGCTAAAGTGTCTCTTAAGTGTATTTCTTTCCTTACCACTGCCTTTTACATTCTTCCACGTTAAGATATTTCTGTTTACTTGGATCATCTTAATGTTATTCAATGGATCGCGTCATTGCTTTCTGATACTGATCAATTGTTGGTTTTTGATGATTTCGACATCTGTGATGTCAGTTGGTCCTCCGTGATCGACTCAGCCGGTTTGATACCTTCAAAGCAACACGACTTTGTTGACGGCCTACTTGAATTGTCCTTATCTCAAGTTAATTATGTAACAAACTCGTTGAATCGTCAACTGGATTCGATATTTGCTTCTGACCCATATTCCATATTAATGGTCTCTAGAGTCAGTCCGCTTTTGCTTCCAGAAGATCCATTTCACCCATCATTACACGTTGCTATGGATATTCCTATTAGAAAGGGTGATTTCACTAGCCTTAACAATGTCATCCTTCAAACAGACTGGTCATACTTATACACTTATACAGATATAGACAGTGCGGTACTCTTCTACAAAATTCTTTATTAAAGGATTGGATCCGTCCAGTAGTCCTCTTATTCTTAATAAGCCTCCTTCGTTTACTCCACAGTTGTCTTATTTAAAAAATATCAAATATAGGCCCTTAAAGAAGTTCAAAGTCTCCGGAAGGTCTTCTAACTATTCACTGTCATTAATTCCGAGTGCTATGAAGCATAATTGCATCGCTGTAGGGTTCAAATTTCTCAGGACCCACAACAGTTTTATAATTTTGTAAATTAAAAACGTAGACCTTCCGTCTTACCTTCTTCATTGTTTTATATAAATACTAAAGCAAATATAGATCAAGGCATTACAAACTTGTTTGCAGAGTTCTTTCAAACAACTTATTCCTCTTTTAAGTATCGGTCTGATCAGATATACCCTTACACAGGTCTAATAACATTCCACCTCCCCTAGTCTCTAAAGTTTATTGCTTAATGAACTTAAGTGTGTTAAGCCTAACTTTTTTCCTAGTCCTGATGGTATTCCGGTGTGTATTCTCAAATTCTGCGCTGATGAGCTTTCTAAGCCGATTTTGAAGCTATTCGATCTATCTTTGACTTCTTCGTCTTTCCCTTCTCTCTGGAAGGAGTCTTTTATTATTCCTCTCCATTAAAAGGAGAGTAAGACTGATGCCCAAAACTACAGAGGCATATCAAAACTGTCTGCTATTACTGACCTTTTTGAAAAAATATTAACTTCAAAGTTACAACAACTCTCTTCTGGTTCTATAATTTCATCTGCTCAGCATGGGTTTATGGAGCGTATGGTTTATGGTCTACCACCACTAATTTACTAGCATTTTTTTCTTTTGTAATACAAGGATTTAAGAATGAAATGCATACTGACAAAGCATTTGACTCGGTAAACCACTGCTTACTTATTCATAAGTTAGACCTCCTTGGCTTCCCATCCCGTCTTCTTAAGTGGATTTCCGACTACCTTAATATCAGAACTCAGAAAGCTCTTCTTAATTACTTGTACTTTAAGCCCTTTAGTGCTACATTAGTGGCCACCTCGGTCCCTTTTTCTTCACCTTATTTATCAACGAAATACCTCAGGTTCTATCCCACTCTCGTGTACGAATGCACGCCGACGACGTTAATCGTGGTGTCAGGTCAACTTATTAAATCTCAACTGTTCTATATGCAAAGTTATCGCTTCAGACATCGTTCCTTCTTAACGATATGCCCCTTAATCGGATAGGCACTGTTGATGACCTCTCTTTAACATTATCTCGATTAATATATCCCTCAACTCAAACGAAACATCTATATTAACGCATCTAGCCAGAAAACAAATGTTAATTGTTTATGGATTGTAGTTATACTCGTACTCTAGTAGAGTAAACGAGTATATTGTATTCGTGCAAATGTATGTAAAAGGCAGAAGGAAGCGTCTAAGACCCCATAAAGTATACATATTCTTGGTCAGCATCAACACCCGAGTCGATCTAGCCATGTCCGTCTGTCCGTCCGTATGAACACCTAGATCTCGGAGACTGTAAAAGCTAGAAAGACCCAATTGGGAATGAAGACTCCCCTTATGGGGCGTCAGATCAAGATTGTTTTTAACTTCGTCAACTCAAAGAAAACATCTATACTAACGCATCTAGCTAGTAGACAACCATAAGTTGTTATGCGGCTGCGCCCCTCGGCAGGTTGGGCGGGAGGTGGTAACTTAAAGCTTGGGATCGTCGATCCACTTGAACATGTAGAGCATTGTACGTCAACGTCCCAAATTTGGTTTGCATTAATTTGAGGAGACCCTGTGTCCGCCATTTCTGATCAAGATCGGAGAACTATACCATGTAACCGATTGCTTCAGAATGAACACTTAGGAGTATAAGTTTTCTGTGTTGCATCCAAATTAAAATTATCTCTCGTATCCACTCCATTCAGATTTTATCTAGATTGGTTAATTTAGATTGGTTTAATTTATCCAATTTTTCTTTGTCGTTATAATCGAAATGATGAGTGTTTCGTACAATATCGTATTCTTCTACACTTTCTGTATTAATATATACATTATCTAGTGCTGCATCTTGGTTTGTAATGTTGATTATTCGGACGAATGGATGATCCCTAGTTGTTATCGTGTTTCCGATTAAAATGCCTTCTCTAAGTTCTTGATATGGAATGAAAATGTCTTTATGTTGGGATTCCATCTTTATTGGTCTTATTGTAATTGTTTTAAAAGAATACTTCATTGGCATGGCAATGTTTTGGTGATAATCATCTGGCCTAAGAATAATCCAATCTAATATGCAATTGTACTTTTTTAAGGAAGACTACCCCTATTATGCCAGCGTGACTGATGGGGGTCTTTTGGGACAATATTAAATTTATGTTTAATAGGATGGTCTTCAGATATTAAATCTGAATCTACCGTTCCTAATGTTGTAATAGCTTCTTGTCCAATACCGTTGTCAGTTATTTCTGAAGTATTTATTTTCTTGTTTTTCAGTTGTTGGTAACGTTTGTACAAATTCCTCTCCGTCCACAATGCATTTCAAAAGCGGAAAGTTCTTGGCTGTGTTGGCGGGAAGTCTATTGTTGTTTTCTTACAAACTATTCTCTGTTCTCGTGTGCCGTCAGTATTCCATTTCGTTCCTTTTGGAGTTTCTGAATCTTGGTCATCTGTTGCTCTCTCCATTTTAGCGGTCGGCTCTGTGTTAGCGTCTGTTCAGAAAGGGCTTCGGCTTTCTTTCCTGTTCACAAAGTTTTGTATTTTTGTTTTTGTTTGTTAAGTCCCTATTTTCCTTCCTAAGCAGATTGTGTTTAAATTTAATAAGAACGTTAAGTAGTTTTTGGTGGTAATAATAAGTATGCCTGTTAAAAAGTTGTTGTATGTGAGTAGGGATGTCACTGTCTGTTGTAAAAATAATTGTTTTTTTACTTTGAGCTGAATAACTACATCTGTTGAAAATAGTGGTCGCCAAAACGGCAACATTGTATTTATCGTATCTAAAGGCTGAAATGTCAGCACCTATGTCGATTAAAAAGGTATTTCAAGCGATGTTTAGAGTGGATTTGGTAGTGGTATTGGTATTAGCTGTTAAGGTGAAGATTGAATAGGTGTACTGAGCGCGCGTCATTTAATTTTGACTTTGTTGCTTTTCATGTTAAGAACGTTGTTTGAATTGTTTCCGCCGATATTTTGGTTGCGACCATTGGATCGGGGTTTTTTTTTTGTATCTCTGTATCTCTACGTTGACGTAAAATGCGCTACGGAAAAAAAGAAAAAAAAAACACAAGAAAGGAAGGCTAGTTTCCGCTTCTCCAAGCTCATATACCATTCATATTGTAAATGTATAACCGATCTAGATCAAATCTGGTCGACGGGCGCAGGGCTACAGCGGCCACAAGGGATTCAAGATAAATTTGATTTGTTATGGAAGCTATATGATATAGTAGCCTAATCTCGACCAGATCTGGTGTGACCGATTCTGATTTATTGGTTTGAAAAACAGAAAAGTTATTCAACTAAAATTCCATTCTGGAACAATTGGTTATATGGGAGCTATTTTACATAGTTCTCTGATCTGGAGAAAACTCCAAGCTAACCAGCGTGCAGAGAAAGAAAGCATCTGGTAAAAATTTCAGACCTGCAGTTTTTAGGACTTCTGGGATCTTTGTGTTGAAACAGACAGACGGACAGCCAGACATGGTTGGTTATATCGGTTCTCCTTGTCATGCAACTCGAGTATATATACTTAATAGCTTCTTAATAGCTTCCTTCTATGCATTGAAATCATATCATGTGTGGGTAAAGAAAAGTCTGTTCGAAAAGTATGGTAAATTTTAATTTAGGTAGGTACAAATTTGGTGGTCTGAATTTGTAAACATACGATTATCGGTATTGTATTTGCTTGCAGTACTGCATCTCTAAATTTCGTACGCTCATTGTATTTGTCGGGACGTTGACACCAAGCTTGTTGCGTGCGAAACCCAGGCTAGAAGCTCCTCCCTCCCAACCGGCCGACGGGTGCAACCGCATAATTCGCTAAGACAAAAGACGCTCGCTCACTTTTAATGAAAGGCAAGAATAAACAATTTACATTATCTACTAGTTAGATGCGTTAGTATATTTGAGTTAAGGGAACTATTAATAGAGATAAGTTGAAGGAGATTATTGGACACAAATCTAATTTGGTTCATAAAAGGCGGAGAGTCAATTTCACCATTAATCAGCTTATGTATAAAGATAACATTAAGCATAATTCTACGATTTTCAAGAGATGGAAGGTTTATTAGCAGGAGCCGACTTGAATATGAAGGGAGGGGGTTATTGGTGTCCTAATTCAACCCACGGAGAGCAAACAGTAAATATTTCTTTTGAACAGACTCAAAGCGATCCTGGTATTTCCTGTATTGTAGACACCAAACACACAGTCTGTGCTCCAAAATAGGTCGGACCACAGAAGTATACAGTAATCGCTTAATAAAACCCAGAACACCCACAGCCTTATTGACGGTAATTCAAATGTGTAAGCCGAATTTCAATTTAGGGTCCAAAAGAACCCCAAGTCATCAACAGTACCGATCCGATCAAGGTGCATATCGTTAAGAAGGTTCGATGTCTGAAGCGGTGTGCTACGATAAAAAGACATAGCTTGGCAATAACCACAGTTGCAATTACACACCACGATTGGAAAGAATCAAAATAATTTTGCCGCCTAAAGTGGGCAGAAAAATCGTTATTGGCAAACAAAGCTTAACGTCGTCGGTGTACATTAGTACACGAGAATGGGATAGAACCTGAGGCAGTTCGTTGATAAATAAGGTGAAGAGACGGGGACCGAGATGGCTACTCTGCGGTGCCTCTGATGGAACCCGAAGGGGCCTAGAGCAAGATCCATTAAAAAGAACTTTCTGAGTGCTGAGATTAAGATAGTCCAAAATCCACTTAAGAAGATGGAATGCCAAGCCAAGGAGATCGAATTTATGAATAAGTAAACAGTGATTTACCGAGTCAAATGCTTTGCTGAAGCCAGTGGAAATGACGTCAGTTTGCATTTTATTCTTAAATCCTTGTATTACAAAAGAAGAAAATTCTACCAAATTAGTGGTGGTTGACCTACGCTTCACAAGCCCATGCTGAGCGGATGAAACTATATAACCACAAGAATGTTGTAACTGTGAAGTTATTTTTTTTTAAAAAAAGCTCAGGAATAGCAGACAGGTTTGATATGCCTCTGTAGTTTTGAGCATCAGTCTTATTCCCTTCTATGGAGAGGAATAATAAACGACTTCTTCAAGAAAGAAGGGGAAAACAATGAATTCAAAGATAAATCAATAAGCTTCCAAATCAGCTTACAAAGCCCATCAGCGCAGAATCTGAGAATACACCTTGGAACGGTATCAGGCCCAAAAAATAATGGCTTAATAGACGTAAGTTCATTCAGCAATGAGCTTTCAGTAACTATTGGAGGTGGGATGTTATTAAACCTGTGTAAGCTATGAAGATATATCTGATCGGATTGATACTTAAGAGAGGAATAAGTTGTTTGAAAGAACTCTGCAAACAAATTGGCTGTGCCTTGATCTGTATTTGCTTTAGTGTTTATATCAAATAATGAAGAAAGTTTTGTTGTTTTGGGTTCTCAGAAAAGTGTACCCTACTATGATGCAAATATGCTTTATAGCTCTCGTAATTGATGACAGTGAACCTTGAACTTCTTAAAGAGTCTAGATTTGATATTGAAAGGAACCAAATCCTTAAAACTGGAATAACGAATTTTTTTGAAGAAGTACTTGTCCATATCTGTACAAGTATTACCAGTGTGATTGAAGGATGGCAATGTTAAGGCTAGTGAATTCAGCTTTTCTAAATGAATATGTTCTAGCTGAAAACTTGAAAGAGGAAGATGCCACAACCCAACAATCCATTATAGCCAAAACCAAAAACTGTTTCAAAAGCAAAGTCAAACTTTTCACGGCACATTCAATACTATGAATGCTGCAGTATGCACCAGTCAGGCGAATACTTTATTACACTGTAGAAATAACCGCAATGGCCAAAATGGTCAAAAAAAATCGTGACCGAATTCTAAGGCATTATAACCACTACCGCAACAGAACTTATTATAACAACAAAAGCAGTCGCAACGATAAGAATAACTCGCTATCTGATTTTCGCTCAAGACGTTGCTGTTTTTCAATCTTCGATACTGTGCTAATTTTTGCGTTCGTTTATCAATATATAAGTAGTACCGATTTTTTTTTTTATTGTGCTTAATTTCGGTTTCGGTTTAAACGCAAAACTTAATCAAATTGAATTTTTTATTGTGCAAATACAACACAAAGCTGAGCCATTAGCATACAATTCCCACCAATTCTATATTTTTTTTGCACTCATCGTGCTGTGTGTTTATTTTTGTTGTGCTTGCGATGTGCTTGGAAGGTTATGCTGATTTTAGACACTCCACTTGCTGCTAACAGCCACCCAGTGAGAAATTTATCACTCCTATTGCTTAATAATTTTGTGCTCTCAATTTCAATGTCTGACTGCTACAAAAAAGGTGCCCTTTCAAGGCTAATTCTACCGAGCCTATGCTTTCTTGTTGGCTTTGTCGTAACATCATTCATTGCAATGGCAATATCCCGAGTAAGCGATTATTTTACAAATGATCATGATTTGAAATTTACATGTGAGTTGTGTCGACCTGCTGAAGCCGAGTTGCGTTCGTTTCTAATTAACGCAAAGGAAGGCTTTAATGACTCACGTTGGATTTAAGCAATTAAATATGTCATTCTCGACGCGCGCATCAAATTTCACATCTTTTAATATGGAGTCTCTTAAGCGGAAGAAAGTAAATGATCTGGGTAGATCTGGTCTGGGTA
This sequence comes from Hirtodrosophila duncani, assembly GCA_037043425.1. Classification (NCBI taxonomy): domain Eukaryota; kingdom Metazoa; phylum Arthropoda; class Insecta; order Diptera; family Drosophilidae; genus Hirtodrosophila; species Hirtodrosophila duncani. The sequence goes on along the minus strand of JBAMBM010000828.1, from coordinate 523,788 downwards.
AGGACTCGATAGACAATATCGTTATAGAGCTGAAAACCCCTAGTCCTAATGCGGACGCCTTAATGGAGATAGGCAAAATGACCCTATACTGTATGTTAATTCTTTATCAGGAGCATCAGGCGAGTAGATCTAGCCGTGTCCATCTATCCGTCTGTATGAGCACCTAGATCTCGGAGGCTATAAGAGTTAGAGTCACCAAAATTGGCATGTAGAGTCCTTTAGTATGTCTTCTATATTATGTGCATATAATGAGCACACACAGTTGTGTGCTCACTTAGTTGTAATGTATATGTAAGTACACAATTGCCTAAGCATTCTTTAGGTGCAAAGGTAATATGATCAAAGCCCAAAGCTGAATTATTACACATACACTAAGGTAGCGAACTTATAATAAGTACATCAAGCGACAGCAAGCGCGTCGCCAACTACGTAGCTGCTACGCAGCTACGCCAACTACGCAGCAAATAAAAACCACACAAGTGAGCCCATTGCATCCTTCTTGCGCGCTTATTGTAAGACGGGAATTGTGCCACGCACTCCTGTGTTCGCAAATCGGTATAAGCCACAAATTTTAACGCATTTAGTTGAAATTAGTATAAGCACATAATCTACCCATTTGCCGAATTTAATTAACATCGGATAATAATTGTACACAAATTCGTAAAAAACCTTTGTATGAGAGCAGCCCACCCCCTAAAGCTACACTGACTAGCAGCTGCCTCACTGATTCCTTTGGGCCTCGGGTGTTGGCCATTATCCTTGAGGTTCAATCCTTGTGGAACTCCTCCCGTGATTTTAATTTGCATTGGCCCATGCTCTTTGTCGTATAGTATCACCCGGTCTCTGAACTAGCCCTTTACTATTTGCTGGAGATAGGCTGGCACTTCCGCATATGTAAGTGCTTTATAGCAATCTTCTAATTGTGGACCCAAAACAATTTTATAATTTTATTAATTCAAAACGCAAAGCATCTGTCCTACCTTCTTAATTATTTTATATAAACACTAAAGCAAATACAGATCAAGGCACTGCCAATTTGTTTGCAGAGTTCTTTCAAACAACTTATTCCTCTCTTAAGTATCAACCCGATCAGATATATTCTCATAGCTTACACAGATTTAATAACATCCCACCTCCACTAGTTACTGAAAGCTTATTGCTTAATGAACTTAAGCCTATAAAGCCAACTTTTTGAAATGAAAAAAGAGGGAAAAAACAGTTCGGCTCGCTTGAGGCTCAAACCTGCGTCCTCTTGCCTCAGGGTTCGCACGTACCACGGTTATTCTTTGGTGGGCGTCGGCGGAGTTGCAGTATCAGCCAACAGCGCAGGTTTCATTCAGTACTGTTGCGCCGCTTTACCGACCAAACAATAGGCAGTCTCGCACTCACAAACAGTCGCGTTTTCTGCAACGAAAATGCTGACTAGCTGTTGTTCCGCCGCTCAGTTTTGATTTTGATCAGCGGAGCCGTAGAATAATTAAGAACGCTGTGTAGCGCTTTTGGTAAAAATTTCACTGGTAGCCTACATAGGTGCTACAAGCACTTGCGATATAATTTCGGAGGATTGTTTGATTTAAAACATGAAATATCTTCCTCTATCTTATTCGGTTCCTCTATTTTATTCGAAACTCTCTGTATTTCTTCCTGTGTGTATGTGTGTTTGTGCGTGCGGCTATCTACTAAGTGAGAAACTAGTTTAACATATACACACGCCTAAATAAAACATTTGTTGTTTTTGGCCTCTCTGATGTAAATGCTACTCTTATCTATATTTATTAAACTCTTTGTCCTGACTGATCGAATATCAAACGAAAATATACGAAAAATTCATTTCCAAGGCACTCACTAAGAAACCATTCTGCAATAGTCTTTCTGAAGTGGGTCAAAAAAGAAGCCAAAGGTTCGATAAGTCTGCTCAACAATTTCTCTTCCTCTATTGGTCCTTTGGAGTCTGGAGGAAAGGAGAAAAGGTTTCTGGAGAAAAGGTTTCTCTGCTAGACACTCTCTCAATAGCTACAGGTCTGCGATCATCTTGACTTCCATTGCCGAGTCGAAAGCTAATTCAATTGCATCCGCCATGGAATCTGCGTGGCTGATTGCATCACCATTGCACACTGGTTGCTAGCATTGGAAAACAATAAAAAACACCCATGTCAAAATTTTCAAACCAAAACTATCTTTACTATCAGCTAATTGTCTAAACTTAATGATATTTTAAAACTGACATTTAAAAGGTATACCAAATCAGGTATACTAAGAGTTAATTCCGAATTGGTCGGTTATATGGGAGCTATATGATATAGCAGTCCCATCTGAACTAACTTTGATCAACTGATGTAGAGGCTTAAAAAACTGACAACTAATTTGCTGTACTAATAATTCATTCTGAGCCGGCTTAGACGATTTTGACATAGAACATATAGAAGCCTAAGACCAAAATTTCATGTTGACATCAAGTGCAACCAGTGTGCATTGGAATGCAACAAAACGTTGTGTGGTTCCTGCCAACCGTTAACGTCGCATTGTCTCTTAGCTGTGCATTGCAGTATATCATGAGGCAGGATCCATTAGACGGACAGCCTTCGGATTGTTTCCAGACGACACCGTTCGTCTGTGCTCAGAGCCTAAAACACACTGAAATCCGGCAACTGATGAGTACTAAGGCACTTGGGAGACGAGGACTTTTGTGGTTCCTCAGCAGGGTGACCAGCTGGCACTAACACCCGCTTCTTTGCTGTCTTGGTCGTGCCCCTGCTATGTGGAGGTGAGTAAAACCAGTTGTCGTACTCTGCCAAGTTAGCGCCACCAGCTGCGGCCATAAACCGGTGTCGACCCCATTCGAGCTTCAGATCACCAGTTCGCAAAGTAGCGCTAGATCATGAAGGTAGTCGCTTAGGCCAATGGATGCTATCGTGGCGCAACAGTTCTGAACGGGCAACGCTAACCGGACAGTAGAGCTCAAGTCGTTTGGCCGAACAGCTGGTTTCTCCCACAAGGCAGTCCGCATTGTAGTTCTCACTTATTCCGGGCGTCTTAGAGAGCCCATCGCTTACGCCACAGTTGCAAAAACCATAAGCTTGCCCTGCGTCAAGCGCCGAATAAGGTTCTCCTGGTTACTCAACCCTCACCTCTGTGTATACTGCTCATAGTTGCTGATAAAGAGCATCCACTCCTCTAGTTTGCCGGAGAATATAGGCAGATCCCTTGAGAGCACGTGAAACGCAGCCACTTGAGCAGAAGTCAGCTCATCAGAACTAGATCCTAATTCCATGCCCATGCCGTGCGTTTCGTAGGAGCGGTTGATATTGGTGCTTTGTGATATTGGTGTTATAGCCGTATGTAACCACCATCTCCCCCTCTTGGCGTCTCCTGCCGCTCCTCGCTCGAGCACTGTGTCATATCCAGTACAGTTGAAGATCTGGTTATCGAAATGCTGCTGGTTACCTGGGCCATTACTGCCAATGGCTGGAGCAGTCTTCTTCTCATTGCATTGCTCAGCAGGTAAGAAACAAAAATTCTATATATTTAAGGAACGAGTATCCAAAAGCTTGCAAAATATCATAGAAAACCATTATAAGTATGACCATTTATGAGCTGCAGACGACATAAACAGTGCTGTTAGACTTATAAAGGACGTTACGTATAATAAAGTGGATTTGAAATATCCAACTCATCAGAAGTTTTGGATCAGATTGGCTATAGCTCGACTGAAAACCTGACAACAAAATAAATAATTACACCGAAGAGCGATTGCTAGGATTAATGTGGGATTATGACAGAGACACTTTAATCACAATATGCAATTTTCGAAATCCTACTTTGAGCTCATCAAGTTGATAAAAAAAAACGTGAAGTATTAAAATTTACAATGTTCTTTTTTTTTGAATTTGCTTATAGCAAACACAATTCTTTTACAAGCGATATGGGACAGTGATATCAACTGGAACGATCCCATCTCAGATGAACATTCTGAGACGTGGAAATCTTACGCAAGTCTCTTAGTAATATTAGTGACTTCAAAATACCAAGACTATTGACTACACTACCAATCAAAGAATGTGACATAAAGCTACATATATTTTGCGATGCTTGTGTATACTTTTGCGTTTTGAATTTCATGACAAAGTAGACTATATTTTGGTTATTGCTAAGTCACGTGTTTCACCACGCCTATTTCGATTCCAAGGTTAGAAGTATAAGGCGTTTTATTGGTGGGAAGACTAAGCAAAAATTTAAACGAAACGTTGAAACTCAAGATCAATAAGTTTTTTTGTGGACAGATTCTGAAATTTTTTTGTATTGGCTCAGATCAAGTAGTACGATTTGAATTTGTAGCAAAACGTATAGGAGAGGTTCAAGAGTAGACCAATACTTCTGATTGGTGGTATGTAAATTCTATACTACATCCTGCAGAAGAAGCGACTAAGATATCCAACACTGACTTCTCTCTGGGTTCCTTATGGTTAATGTATCTACAATTTCTGCTAAATGTCTACAGTCAATGGCCGACAGAAAAAATGTCACTCAATCAGCAAGAGAATATTAACATTGGGCAGATTTGCTAAATTTGTTATACATTTCAGCTCTCTCTCCATTTTTTTTTTTAGATATTTACACCTTAATCGACGCAGAATTATTACAGCTATGCAAATGCATGCATCTTAAGGGACAAATTCGTTTCAAGTTTTCCTTACAATTTTTTAAAAATAAGTTTCAGCATAGAAAACATTTTTTGTGGATTTTAATTTCATATGGGGCCCCATACCTATAAAAAAAAGGAGGTCTCATCAAATATAAAATTTTTAGTTTTGTCTACTGTTATCACACGGAAACAGAAACTGTTACCTTCGAAAAAAGTGTTTGATTACTAAAAAGGTTATTTGAAGGAACCAGTATTGTAAAAACAAAAAATTAATACCACATGTTCGAGTGATGGAGAAATTGCCAACTTGTCGAATAGAACTATCTGAAAGAGAATTTCTGAAAGTGGGCATTGATTATTTTGGTGCGATACAAATCACTGTGAACATAGCTCTTGCAAATTCTTTCATGCATGTATTTTGCCAATTTGACTGCCGACATTGATATCCCATTGAAATATACTCAGATAATAGAACGAACTTTAAAATGAGCTATTAAAAGCATAACGGAAAGTTGCTTGTTTACTGCTTTGGCGTTTTTTTTTTTTTTTTTTTTTTTTTATTTATGCAGTCGTTTGTTGGCAAAAACGGATCCTCATTTTTTTATCGGAATTGAAAACGGAAACAGGAATCTAGGCAGTCAACGTCAAAAACTAAAAAATCTATATTAACGTGTTATTGAAAATGTAGTTTTACTAAATAATAAAATATGTTAAAACAAATTATAGTGTTGTGTGGTTCAAATTCGAGGATTTTATGGATTTATCTTTCGGCAATGAATCATCCGAATTGGATGTGCTAATAGTGGGCGCTGGTCTATCGGGCCTAACATCTGCAATAAAAATACACTCAAAGGAGATGTCACTGAACATGAAAATCATAGATGAAAATAGCGCACCCGGTGGTCAGCTAGGGCAACGAGGGACGCTTTTTTTAATTCCGAGCAGAACGATATGATTGCCCTTATGAGTATTCTACAGGTGGCACCAGAGCGACGGCTCTCGGAGACAAACTTGCATTTGCTTAAACGCTGTTGGGATCTAGATCACGGGCTGACATCCGCACCGGCCACATTTGAACTGTGGCGCTATATTAACATGCTGGATCTGCGCATGAAGAAGTTCCGTGCAAACTTCAAGTGATTATTTAATTTACCCTTTATAAGCTAAGTCTAACTGATGACTCTTATAGCTTACGCGATCGAGTCCCCAGCATGGAGAGCCACATATGTCGCAATTTGTTCTTTATCAAGTCACGCCGCTTCATGTTAAATGTGGTAGAGTTGGTCTGCGGATTGAATGCCAGCGATGTTAGTTACGACGAGTTCATGTGCGTATGCAGCTCTTGTGGTGGACTGCGAATGTTGATCGATTTGTAGGTGAACGCATCGTGGCTTACATATAGAGCTCGCTAAGATTTCTGCCTTCGTTTACAGCTTTTTTGTCTTTCCAAACACATTATTTGAGGTTTCCAGCAAAAGTCTAATCAACGGGGTAATTGGAAAGTTGAGATTCATGGATATCGTAAACAATTGCAAGGCCATCAGGGTAGAGCATTTTAAGAACTATGTGCAAGTCACAGATGCCAATGGCAACAAATACAAAGCCCAGGCTGTAATTCTAGCTATTCCTTGGAATAAGGTGGAGCAACTAGAGTTCGCCCCTCCCCTACCCCGAGCATTCCGTCAACCGCCCAAGAACTGCATCAAGCCGAAACGATTGTTATCACAATTCTATTTGCGTTACAGCAAGGCCTTCTGGGTTAACCAAGGCTACTCTGGTCACTTTTTATGCTCTGATCCCTTAATGGCTGGACATGCGTGCCGTGCGGTCTCCTACTGCGGTTACATTGTACACACTCTTGAGGAGATTGACAACGTGAGGCAACTTGTGCTAGATTTACTGGCTAAGCCCTTTGGAGAGGAAATGCAGCAGCCGCTGGAATACGATCTAACCACTTTTGAGCTGAGTGTGGCACTGAATAAACCGCAGATCAGACCCTGGCATCGAGTGATTTGGTCCAGCTCTGCGGCTGTGGGCACTTATTATCGCAACCTAATGGGAGGGGCCGTGCAGAGCGGTATACGTGCTGCAATCAATGCTCTGTTTGTGGTACGGCCGCAGGTGGTAGGTTGGAAGGACCTGCTAGATCTGCGGGACAAGAACCAGTATGCAGGAATAAGCACAAGTCGCTTACCGGGACTCCTCAGTCGCCTCAATATCTACAATGTCACCTTTTTCAGTGTGTTTGTGATGGGCCTCATATTCCTGCTTAACCTGAGCTACCGGCGCTCTACAATATGACTCGCCTCGGGTTTGTCTTTTCTGTAAATTAAAAATAAATAGTTTAATCACCAATGTGCAAAGTGTGAGAGGGCTATTTAATTCTTTTGACATTGCTAGTGGGAAACGTTTACATTGTTCGGGTCAGTTAACAACCAGCTCTAGCGCTAGCCGAATTTAGGCAATACATTATAAATATAACCATGCGAAATGTGGCTTACTCACGTAAGTATCGCCAACTCATGATCCTTTTAAATGTAAGCTAATTTCAGCATAATAATTCCCTGCAATATAATCTTTTTTTTTTTTTTTTTTTTTAAATTTATATCATTATCTTTATATACAATCTGTCCTATTATGTGGACAATCAGTATATTCTATGGCATTTACATTAGCAATTACAGTACATTAACTTGTGTCGAGTTGTTGAGGAGGGGTGAAAAGTAGGTGAGGTGGTGAGGGGGTGAGTTGGTGAAGGGATGAGGGGTTGAGGGGAGTTCAGCGTCTTGGTACACACAATTGACAGGGACGAGGACACCCAGCCCAAGCGCGGGAATCGAACCCGCGACCGCTGTTGATCTCCTGACGTCAAAAGTTTGAGCCTTTAGACGCCAGCGCCAACACCAGCGGCTTAATAATATAATCTTAAGACATAAAATGGAAATCTACTCCTTAGGGGTAACAGCTTGTGTATAATCATATTAACTCTGTCCAACAAATATGTTATTCATTTATATACTCATAAATATATGTATTATACTGCTTGTTACAAATATTACAGCCTTGTACCATAGGCACAGGGCTTTAGGTAAGAAAGTAAAAGTCAACAAGAGAGGAACGCATACTTCGGGTAACCGAAGCTTATATAGCCTTGCAGATGAGTACCATAATAAGACTATAAGCTTAGTTGCTCTTTATGGTTGAAATACTACAGCTTACAGCAGAAAGAAGTTTACTGTAAACATTTCAACTCGATAGCTCTAAAACTGAGAGACTAGTTCGCATAGAAACAGAACGAACAGAATGACAGACAGACGGGCAGACGATCATGGCTATATTGACTCGACTTGTCATGCAGATCAAGAATATATCAAGAATACCTTTTGCGAGGGTAAAAAAGGAACAACACAACAACTTGTATAAGAAATAGTTTGATGCATTTGGGTGGCTATAAAAATATACTAACGTACAGATGGGTTTTTGATCCCATATTTTGGCATAAGCTTTAAATATTTATTTAAGATATTTACACCAAATTTGGTTTCTAAGCGTATTTTGCGCCACCCAAAATGACTTACCAAATGTTATCGGGATCATACTTTTACTTTATATAGACCCCATATAATCGATTTGTTTATTCAGAATGAACACTTAGTTCTAACTAACCTTCTGTTGTTCATCCAAATGTAACCAAATTTGGTGTATATGCATTTGATTGATCCCTACACCCGCTCATCAAATTTGATCCATATGTGATTACTATATAAAATAGCCGCCCTAGAACCGATTGCTTCGGAATGAACCTCAGTAGGGGCAAGCGTTCGAGTTATAATCTCTTCTGAAAGCTGTGCCGCTAACTGTGTATCTATCGTTACCATATTCAATTTTCGGACACCCAGCATTGTTTGGGTACTCAAAACACGATATATTTAAAAAATTATTTTAGAAATCGATTGACTTTTTTTAAATATAGCAAGAGTTCGATTGCAACTAACATGTGCTTTTTAATATAATAAAAAAAAGAATTTTCGGAACGGAGCAACTGCGGGCAGAAGTATTAAATTAGAAATGAATCTGCACACTTTGGTTAATAACTTGCCATTTATATTTTTTTGCAACACGTTGATATTCAGAAGTAATATTCCACAAATCACAGCGACAATTGTTAGGATCAATCTAAAATAACACATAAGTAATACATGACACAATTGGATTACAACACCTTTGAACAAAAAATCGACTGTGCAACGGTCAAAATGTAAGCACCAGGGAAATCACCGACAGTTGGGCCCAGTTCGGCCGGGCACAGTTTTTTTTTTCTATCCTTCAGTTTTGTGGAAATTTGATAACATCCGGCAGGACTGTGTGTTTGTGCCGCTGGATATATTAGGGCGACCATATTTTCTACGTCGGAGGCCCCAACCTCAAACATAAGCCGTAACGTCATAGTCAATCGGTCATCCTCAAGTCCGTGTGGCGCTTGCGCCATACTTCCATTGAGCCATTGCCGATTTTGAATCGGCCCTAGAATAATTATTGCTGCCGACCGTTTTATTTATTTATATTATTTATACACATTCCCTTTTGCGTAAATATCTAAGCTAAAAATTTTATTTACATATGTATATCCAATCTCATATATATTATTTACATGTATTTATATTTTGCTTATATTATTTACATATGTATGTTATTTAGATCTATTTCTTTTGAGTTTATTATTTATATATTATTTGCATGTATTTTTTCTTGTAATTTGAGCTTCTTCGCGTGTCCAGATACGCCCCCTTGCAGTTTTTGTTGCATTTATTGGGGATCGCTTGCCTATGTTGAGAGCACAAATCGCATGCAAATACATATACGAACATAAACAGAGTTGTATGACTCAAAATCATAAATGCCGTCTCCAATGAAGCTCCAAAAAGGTTACGTAGGGTTTTGAATGGTACTAAAGCTAGTTGAATTATTTGATTAAAACCGACATACCTACATATTAAATGGGTTGCTGTCTTGGCCCACGTCCTAGGGCGAAGTAGATTCGAAATTTGACAGCTAATATTGTTTCTTGTTAGAGTCTTAATTTAATTTAAATTCAAATTTCTTTACATGTTTTCAATTAGTTTTAAGTTTATTTGTCAATAAAAGTCGTAAATGTGGTAGTGTGAATTTGGGATTAGATGGAGGGATCATATATTATCGCGTGGACTGAGCCGACCGCCAGGATCTTATATTAGGGCTGTGGACAAGAAATATATGTCCTCCTTATGAAAAGGTTGGAGCGCTGCGGCAACAACATATAAGCCACTTATACCACAGTGCGATAGATGACGCTTGCCAGTATTTTGCAGTGCGGTGTGCCCACTGGGAAAAAGTAGCTGCCTTCACAACATGGCGGCTTACAGGGAGCATTTAAGCTAGTCTGGATTTGCTCAGTGAGATCGTTGATAACTCGCACAAGCTTCTCGAACTCGCTATTGCATGCCGATCCACACGACGATATGAAGGACTCATTCGTCTGTTAAGTTTAACACTTATAAGTGAATATCAATAGAATGCCTCATCGACTCGTGGAGCCTTATAAGCTTTGTTAAAATACCCAGCCTTAAAAGTATATCAGGTGATTTTGAAAAACGTAAACAAAAATTCACGCAAAATGAAAATGGAAACTGCAAACGTTTAAGTTCTGACAACAATTTAACTGATTCCAGAATATGTAACTTGGAGTTTATATTGATTAAAAGCGAAAATTATTCGTATTTTTTTTTAAATGACAGCAAGTAAAATGTGTAAAATTATCCAATTTTGTTATGTTTGGGAATAAACGAGTTATGGACTTTTAAAGGTAGCCGATAAGTCAATGAGGTATGAGGCAATACTAGCTAGAGATTTTATGAAACTCCTTAATTTTAGAATTGTAAGGAATATTATGGAACCAAACAAGGGTGCAACGGTTAACATAAAAACGAAATGAATGTATGAAAAATGAGTCAGCAATTGTGTGTGAAGCAGATGGTAGTTCAGCAACATGAAAGCAGAACGACCAGTACTACCAGCGACAAAAAAGGAAATTAGGTTATATTCGGATGCTGAAAATCCATTCAGCAAATTTTTTATTTACGTCCGAAAAGCGTTGATAGATAACCTTATAGAAAAACTATCAGAGACAAAGTGGTTCCCAAATTATATCTAAAACGGGAGTTTCCACGTGCTTATGCCTAAAGATTCCGTTAAATGTACCTCGTTTACAACGTTGCCAATGGGTCAGTGTGAATGGTTAAGAATGTCGTTCGGATTCTTTCAAAGATTCGTAAATAAAATATTTGCGGACATGATGGACGACATAATGATGGCAACAAAAGAAAAGTGATAGTCAAAGAAGTGTTAAAGGTTTTCGAGTGATTAGTAGCAAATAAAGTGGAACTTACGATAGCTAAATGCCAGTTATTAGAAACAGAAATAAAATGTTTAGGTTATGTAATATCGGGAAGTGGAATTAAGCCAGATATAAAAGGATTTCAAGCAGTTAGAGATTTCCCAATACCCACTCAGACACATGAAGTACAAAGTTTGTTGGGCATATGTTCATATTTCAGAAGTTTCGTAAAAGATTTCTCAACCAAATCTGAGTCACTTTACGACAATAGCACTAAAATGTTTTGAAGCTTTCAATAGAAACCTATTAAAAGGACAAATTTTAGCCTTATATAACCCGCTGGACCAGACAAAACTACATTGCTATACAAGTGCATTGGGTTTTGGAGCAATTTTAATGCAAAGAAAAGCCGATGGTAGGTTTCACCAAGGCTTCTACTTTTCCAAAATAACGACAGAAACCCAAGCAAAATATCACAGATTTGAGTTAGAGACATTAGCAATACTTTTTAAAATAGTCAAAGATTACAGCGCTATGATTATGACAATGAACAAGAATGAGTTGAACCCGTGAATAGGGGAATTATACATACTATATTATACATGGATCTGCAAACAAAATTCAGCATGTAGCATAACTTGGTAGAAATGCACAGCTACTGACAATAGAGACACGAATACCATTGAGAACTTATTAATTTGTCAAAATAAAGACGCTAAGTTAAGCAAGTGATAACGCTGTACTCGATATTCCGACATACAAAATGGTCTTTTACGATTTCGTCTACAAATCTTATCCGATCGTAACAAAACTCGGCAAATCTGTGAATCATGTGCTTATACATATAAAAACCGAGTTTCAACAAAATACGTTAAAATTTGTGGACGGTATAAGGCTTGCGGTCTCTGTAGCTCTTACAGTTTCCGAGATCTAGGTATGTTGTGCTGATCAAAAATATATATACTTAATGGGGTCTTCCTTCTGCCTGTTACATACATTTGCACGAATACAATATACTCCTTTACTCTACTAGTATACAAATTATCTCTCGCACATTTTTTGACACATTTAGTTGAATCTCTGTTTACAAGCACGTGATCTACCGATACTGGCCGGTGCTTGAATTACATTTTTTCGTACGATTTTTTCTACAATTACTATCCGATCGTAATAAAATTTTGCAAATGAAGCGCTTGTACGCATATAAATATGTCAGACAATTTACGGGAAAGCTTAAACGAATTGAATAAAATACCAGAAAAAAGAGATCTAGAAAAAATTCATTCGAATACAGATGTATAATAAGCAAGTATATAAGGTATTAGGAGTTTGATGATCCTTATACAACTAAACTACTGTATACTTATTTTGTCGTACCTATTTTGGAGTACACATCGTGTTTTTGGTGTCCACAGTACAGGAATCAATAGGACCGCATTGAGTCTGTTCATTGGGACCCCAACAGACCGCTGCCTTCGTTTTCAAGTTGGCTTCTGCTAATAAACCTTCCATCTCTTGAAAACCGTAGAATTATGCTTAATGTTATCTTTATACATAAGATGATATTGACTCGCCGTCTTTAATTAGCCAATTTAGTTTTTGTGTTCCTCGTAGAACTACTAGAAATTCTGTTCCTATCTATCTGCAGCACTGTAATTTGAACTATCACCCGCATGAACCTGTTCGTATCCTTTGTCGTAACTACAATAATCTCTTTAACTTTATCTCTATTAATAACTCTCTTAACTCTCTAAACAAAACATCCATACTAACGCATCTGCTAGTAGATAATGTAAATTGTTGATGGCTTGTAGTTTTTCCTTCCATTGAAAGAGAACGAGCGAGTCCGAGATTTTTTCCGTCTTCGCGATTCGTGTCCCTGGTATCGTGGTTCCCGATAAAAAGTTAAAAATGTTAAAAAACAAAAAAGTTACAGACGCAAAACGACGGAAGCCAAACTGATATAAAGAAGACGATTTAGTAATGTATAGAAATATCGATACTCAAACACGGGAGCCTCGAAGAAATGAATTCCTAAATTCAAAAAAGCAAAGGTGTTTAAAAATGGTATATACGTAATAAAAGATGTAGACGGAGTTCAGCAAACAAAAGTTAGATACAAAGGTGTTTGGGTTTTTGCAAATATGACGCCATGGCCAGGAGATAGCACTGATTAACACAACGCTAGAAATTATACTATATAAAATTACATTATATTATATAGATATATATATTTATAGATATATATATTTATAGATATATATATTTATAGATATATATATTTATAGATATATATATTTTTAGGCGTATAAAACATATATGTACTTGTATGGAGTTCCGGAGGACTCTAGTCAGGATGGCCGAATTGTAGCAGTAAGTAAGGAGCACAACTGCAACAGTAAGCAGTGAACACAACCTTATCTAGTCAATAGCCAATACAGCCATCAATCACATGCTACAAACACATATACCAGACATCATGCAAACGCATGCACTCACATGTACATACCCATATATTATACAAATTAAATTCTTTTATATTATATATAGAATAATAAAGTTTTAATTAGTCGAATTGGACTAGTTCTGATGGTTACAATTTTAAGACTGCTTAAACTAAGGTAACAAGAACCCTAAGAAAGCTATGTAAGTTAACAGCAACGTTGGCAGAGGCAGCAGCGGCTGTGGTAGCGACATTTCTGAAGCACCTGACTTGTTGCCCAATGTTCCTAGAATTTGGCTTTCGGGTTGCGCGTGCGGGAAGTTATCCAGACGCTGAGCTAAGCAGTATTGGGGCTACTGCAACTGACTGCCGGATGTTGTTGCAATTGCAGATTTACACTTGTCCTCAAGTGTATTTAGAAAAATGGTATGTTGTTAAATTGGGTATTCGGCTGCTGGTACGTGGTAGCTGGGGGAGTTGGGGAAGTTGGTGTTGTCTTCGATATTTCAGTACTGATGTTCCCAAGTTGTAGGCTTATCGTCTTCTTTCTACCCTTGCACCAATGTAGAGTTACCGTTAGGATGGATAATGATGCTATTGATGTAATGAATGCTATCCTGTTTATGGATGAGTGTTATCTATGTGGAGCCCTTCCAGCGTTTTCAGTGATAAGATGCGCAGGCAGATGACAGCAAGTAAAATGTGTAAAATTATCCAATTTTGTTATGTTTGGGAATAAACGAGTTATGGACTTTTAAAGGTAGCCGATAAGTCAATGAGGTATGAGGCAATACTAGCTAGAGATTTTATGAAACTCCTTAATTTTAGAATTGTAAGGAATATTATGGAACCAAACAAGGGTGCAACGGTTAACATAAAAACGAAATGAATGTATGAAAAATGAGTCAGCAATTGTGTGTGAAGCAGATGGTAGTTCAGCAACATGAAAGCAGAACGACCAGTACTACCAGCGACAAAAAAGGAAATTAGGTTATATTCGGATGCTGAAAATCCATTCAGCAAATTTTTTATTTACGTCCGAAAAGCGTTGATAGATAACCTTATAGAAAAACTATCAGAGACAAAGTGGTTCCCAAATTATATCTAAAAACGGGAGTTTCCACGTGCTTATGCCTAAAGATTCCGTTAAATGTACCTCGTTTACAACGTTGCCAATGGGTCAGTGTGAATGGTTAAGAATGTCGTTCGGATTCTTTCAAAGATTCGTAAATAAAATATTTGCGGACATGATGGACGACATAATGATGGCAACAAAAGAAAAGTGATAGTCAAAGAAGTGTTAAAGGTTTTCGAGTGATTAGTAGCAAATAAAGTGGAACTTACGATAGCTAAATGCCAGTTATTAGAAACAGAAATAAAATGTTTAGGTTATGTAATATCGGGAAGTGGAATTAAGCCAGATATAAAAGGATTTCAAGCAGTTAGAGATTTCCCAATACCCACTCAGACACATGAAGTACAAAGTTTGTTGGGCATATGTTCATATTTCAGAAGTTTCGTAAAAGATTTCTCAACCAAATCTGAGTTACTTTACGACAATAGCACTAAAATGTTTTGAAGCTTTCAATAGAAACCTATTAAAAGGACAAATTTTAGCCTTATATAACCCGCTGGACCAGACAAAACTACATTGCTATACAAGTGCATTGGGTTTTGGAGCAATTTTAATGCAAAGAAAAGCCGATGGTAGGTTTCACCAAGGCTTCTACTTTTCCAAAATAACGACAGAAACCCAAGCAAAATATCACAGATTTGAGTTAGAGACATTAGCAATACTTTTTAAAATAGTCAAAGATTACAGCGCTATGATTATGACAATGAACAAGAATGAGTTGAACCCGTGAATAGGGGAATTATACATACTATATTATACATGGATCTGCAAACAAAATTCAGCATGTAGCATAACTTGGTAGAAATGCACAGCTACTGACAATAGAGACACGAATACCATTGAGAACTTATTAATTTGTCAAAATAAAGACGCTAAGTTAAGCAAGTGATAACGCTGTACTCGATATTCCGACATACAAAATGGTCTTTTACGATTTCGTCTACAAATCTTATCCGATCGTAACAAAACTCGGCAAATCTGTGAATCATGTGCTTATACATATAAAAACCGAGTTTCAACAAAATACGTTAAAATTTGTGGACGGTATAAGGCTTGCGGTCTCTGTAGCTCTTACAGTTTCCGAGATCTAGGTATGTTGTGCTGATCAAAAATATATATACTTAATGGGGTCTTCCTTCTGCCTGTTACATACATTTGCACGAATACAATATACTCCTTTACTCTACTAGTATACAAATTATCTCTCGCACATTTTTTGACACATTTAGTTGAATCTCTGTTTACAAGCACGTGATCTACCGATACTGGCCGGTGCTTGAATTACATTTTTTCGTACGATTTTTTCTACAATTACTATCCGATCGTAATAAAATTTTGCAAATGAAGCGCTTGTACGCATATAAATATGTCAGACAATTTACGGGAAAGCTTAAACGAATTGAATAAAATACCAGAAAAAAGAGATCTAGAAAAAATTCATTCGAATACAGATGTATAATAAGCAAGTATATAAGGTATTAGGAGTTTGATGATCCTTATACAACTAAACTACTGTATACTTATTTTGTCGTACCTATTTTGGAGTACACATCGTGTTTTTGGTGTCCACAGTACAGGAATCAATAGGACCGCATTGAGTCTGTTCATTGGGACCCCAACAGACCGCTGCCTTCGTTTTCAAGTTGGCTTCTGCTAATAAACCTTCCATCTCTTGAAAACCGTAGAATTATGCTTAATGTTATCTTTATACATAAGATGATATTGACTCGCCGTCTTTAATTAGCCAATTTAGTTTTTGTGTTCCTCGTAGAACTACTAGAAATTCTGGTCCTATCTATCTGCAGCACTGTAATTTGAACTATCACCCGCATGAACCTGTTCGTATCCTTTGTCGTAACTACAATAATCTCTTTAACTTTATCTCTATTAATAACTCTCTTAACTCTCTAAACAAAACATCCATACTAACGCATCTGCTAGTAGATAATGTAAATTGTTGATGGCTTGTAGTTTTTCCTTCCATTGAAAGAGAACGAGCGAGTCCGAGATTTTTTCCGTCTTCGCGATTCGTGTCCCTGGTATCGTGGTTCCCGATAAAAAGTTAAAAATGTTAAAAAACAAAAAAGTTACAGACGCAAAACGACGGAAGCCAAACTGATATAAAGAAGACGATTTAGTAATGTATAGAAATATCGATACTCAAACACGGGAGCCTCGAAGAAATGAATTCCTAAATTCAAAAAAGCAAAGGTGTTTAAAAATGGTATATACGTAATAAAAGATGTAGACGGAGTTCAGCAAACAAAAGTTAGATACAAAGGTGTTTGGGTTTTTGCAAATATGACGCCATGGCCAGGAGATAGCACTGATTAACACAACGCTAGAAATTATACTATATAAAATTACATTATATTATATAGATATATATATTTATAGATATATATATTTATAGATATATATATTTATAGATATATATATTTATAGATATATATATTTTTAGGCGTATAAAACATATATGTACTTGTATGGAGTTCCGGAGGACTCTAGTCAGGATGGCCGAATTGTAGCAGTAAGTAAGGAGCACAACTGCAACAGTAAGCAGTGAACACAACCTTATCTAGTCAATAGCCAATACAGCCATCAATCACATGCTACAAACACATATACCAGACATCATGCAAACGCATGCACTCACATGTACATACCCATATATTATACAAATTAAATTCTTTTATATTATATATAGAATAATAAAGTTTTAATTAGTCGAATTGGACTAGTTCTGATGGTTACAATTTTAAGACTGCTTAAACTAAGGTAACAAGAACCCTAAGAAAGCTATGTAAGTTAACAGCAACGTTGGCAGAGGCAGCAGCGGCTGTGGTAGCGACATTTCTGGAGCACCTGACTTGCTGCCCAATGTTCGGGAAGTTATCCAGGCGCAGAGGTAAGCAGTATTGGGGCTACTGCAACTGACTGCCGGATGTTGTTGCAATTGTAGTTTTGGCGAATCAGAATATTTTCGATCTTAACTTACATACGATCAGCTAGGGAAGAATGAAATTATAGTCATTCTGTAGTAAACGACTAAACGAACGGATGTGTTTTGCTGTGGTTTATACCTAGAGTGTATTGAATTTTTAAATTTATTGGAAGTTTTATCCCACGGCTACAAGAAAAATCTCTTAAATTATTGCCCTGGTCACATAAGAGAAATTACAAATGTTAAATGAAATAAATCGTTCTTATACTTAAAATATTAAGTGTATATTACATCTCGACACGACATCAGGTAAATCATTAACATATAAGGAAAACAACAAAGGTCTTCGCTTATTCGCTAAACCACAGCCTGCTGTCAATCTGCCTTACTAGGTACGACTTTAGGATTTTCGTTGCCGTTATAGAAAACTGAAAGAACTTCCTTAACTTAAGGCACAAGCTGTCATGACCGACAGTATCAAAAGGATCAATAAAATTAAGTAGATAAAGAAACGATACTACACTGGTATTCATTTGCCGTCAGTAACGTTAATTACAGTGGTAGTGCAGCTTAGGTTTTTTATAAAGCCAAATTTTTATTAGCAACCATAATGTTTTTAATCTGATTAGCCATCAGAGGTGCTCACATACCTTTATTAAAAACGGCAAGCTGGATATTCGCCTGAACCCATTAAGAGCTTTCGGAATGGGTATAATTTTTGAAAACTTCCACACATCCGGGAAACAGGAGGTAGTAATGATAGTATTCAGAGTAATGATAGTCATGTTATGTGTTATATAGTCCAATATTAGTGAAAGCAGAATTTTTAAAAATTTTGAATTAATATTTTGAAAACCCACTGCATAAGATTTAATTTTTAGGATTCATTCAAGAACATCACAGGGACTCACACACACAAAACGAAATCTATTATCATAGGAAAAATAAATGTCTTCATTCATATTCATATTGTTAAGGTCCAAGTAAGTTTAATCTGTGCTTTCGATTTAAGTTAATGAGCTCTGTCTATGTACCTGAAACAGCATTTTCAGATTTGTCATTATTAAAGGCCTCGTACTCTGTCTTGTACCTCTTCCACCTATGATAGGCAATGGTACTCAAAGGCATATTCCGCTTAATGTCATTAGAAAACCACGGCTTTAATGTATGTAGAATGGTTTTACTTTTACACATTTATTGAAAGCTGTGATTCAGCTCATGGAATACTATACAGTTAGAGCCATCAAATACTTTTTGCAGATCCGTACATGCAATTGATATCATATAGCAACACCTTGGTCAAATTAGTAACAAAGAAAACGTCCAAAAGGGTATCACAAGTTTTTGTAAAATGTGTTGGAGTAACTTGTTAATTATTTTTATTAAGAGAATAGTCTATATTTTTATGCGGCCTGTAAATGCAACCAATGTTTTATTTGCAAGTATTCATATATGTTCTTTTGCGCTATCACAGGCATGTTTTTCCGCTGGTGTTGGCGCTGGCGTCTAAGGCTCAAACCTTTGACGTCAGGAGATCAACAGCAGTCGCGGGTTCGATCCCCGCGCTTGGGCTGGGTGTTCCGTGTTGTATATATATATGTTTGTGTTGGGTTTGTTTGTGCTCGTCCTCGTCCCTGTCAACTCACCCCCTCACCTACTTTCACCCCTCCTCAACAACTCGACACAAGTTAATGTACTGTAATTGCCAATGTAAAAACGCCTTACAATATACTGATTGTCCACATAACAGGACAGATTGTATATAAAGATAATGATATAAAATTTAAAAAAAAAAAAAAAAACAAAAAAAAAACAGGTATGTTTCAATATAGATTTACATGTCATTACATGCCTCCTGCATTACCGATATGGTCAGAACGACACAACACATATCTCTCGCAACTAAACATTGAATCATTACTGTCCGACACAAACCATGTTTCTGAAAAACAGATGACATCCACATTCGAATTAACAAAGGTATTCTTAAATGCATCCATGTTATTAACAAGGCTATGAGCATTAATATGAGTTCATTCTTAGCCTATTTTTCAAGTTGGAGCTACCAATGTTATGGGACATTCAAATTGATTATTAAAAATGCACGCAAGTCATATTTTGAGACAAAGAGACAGGGACCCCGAAAATAATAATAATTTGTAAGTTATTATAGCTAGCATTAGAATTTCTGTTGTACGAAACTCTGCGCCCAATGTATGTATAATTGTTTAAATTTATGTATTACTAGAAACGGGAACTGTGGAACTTCTAATGGCAGATACTAGTACACTGAACAAATTATTCAAAAACGATGATATATAAATAGAATAATTGGCTGACCAAGTATATATCATTTTGCACATATATCGATTTTAGATCATTTCCGTCTTTTATCAAAAAATCAATGTCAGAATGTTCAGAGCAAAACTGGCTTTGTAATTAGCTAATTGTTCAAACTTAGTGATAATTTGATAACCATTCACAAAATATTCGAATGTATATTCATTTTGTCATAAGAATATGTATATTCTGGATCAGCATGACAAGTCATATCCATCTCTTTCTATGCGAACTAGTCTCTCAGCTTTGAGGATATGGACTTTGTAATTTCCAACATAGGCTTCGCTTTGCTGATAAAGATTGGACCACTATAACAGATAACTTCCATATATATAGACATATAAATGAAAATGTTGTACAATATAGCAAAATTGTATTTGCAAGCCAATCGCCGTTATTTGTGCTAACCCTGTGCTCTGCTTCTCTCACTCCCAAACATATATCTTGAAACGCGATTGTGTTGTATGTAGGTACATATATATGAATATGGAAGTTTTTGTGTTTGTGTATCAGAATGAAAGCACATAATATTTAAAGGTAATTAGAAACAATATTGCCTTCTGCCTATTGCTACAGCTGAAGCAAACTGTTTTCATTCCTGTAAGGGTATATAAGACTTGGGTACCTGAAAATCATGCGAAAAATGGAAAATTAAGAACTTCCTACAAATTTGTTTGGTTGGTTAATTTAAAAATGTTAATATCTACGCAGTTTTCATGTACATCTTAACAGCAAGTACGGAAGGCCCTTCGAAGTCGGAACCAGCATACTTAAAAAAGAGCACTGCGCTTCACGTAGCCAAAACTCGTGAAAGGACTGGAACAACACGTTCTTAATGCAAGAAACCTATTCCGGTGTCACCGAAGCTTGCGATTTCGTGCGGCAGAACGGGAACGGAATGCAGTAGCCCGATCAAATTCTAGATATGCTTGTACGAGAAAGACATCAAGTTCAAAATACTGCTGACCACTTTGCCCGCCAATTAAGTTCTTCATGTTGTGGTGGACCCGCTTGTGCGAATAATAAAGAAGTAAATTGCAAAATAATGCTACCCACTCTTCTTACCAAATGAGCCCTGCATATCGTGGAGTCTCTCAGTAGCTAGGTTAAGCTATGAACGAAATAAATGCAAGAAATTTAAAGTTGAGCTACACCTTTGTTATATATTTACAATGTGTTATATGAACCTTGGCAAGCCGAAGTTGAAATTTCCTTTCTTGTTTTGTTCCGTACGTTTTAAAATTGGCTTCAGAAGTTGATCAACTGTTCACTTGCTTTTAACAGCGTCAACTTCAGTAATAAAGAATTCATTTCTTTTTTTATTATTTGCAGTCTATCTTGTGATAATCAACATATCTTATCAATTTTAATTTAATACATGTGTGAGTTATTATTATTTGTATTGTTTAGTTATGAAATTAGTATTAGGTCATTTGTATATTGCTTCTCATTAGAATTAAGTTTATTTTTTATATATAGTAGCATTGAAGCACGTAGCTAATTTCACAGCTAGAATAGAAAGAGCATAGACATTGGAGTTGACGGCCATGTCGCGGATACACCATCGAACAAGGAAAAATTTCGGGAACTAGTATAGCGTTTGGGTTGCCTCCTAGCACAACTTGAACACCGCTGTTCTCCGCCCTTCTCTTGAACAATATCAAGCACCACCCCTATCGGTATCGATCATCGCCTCCGCTGAACACCACCATCCTTGCGCCATCTAGTGGGTGTACCCCACAAGAAATGCTTGTCTGCACATTTTTGTGTGTTCGACCCATTGTGCTTAGTAAAAATTTGTGTATCAAATGTACAGGGCCACGCTTGATATGCATGGCATGACAACAACAGCAAGATTCACAGCTGCAGCGGTTCTTGCCGTTAGGTTTGCTTTGCCTTATGAACTTGCACAACACCCACACACACGTGCCCTTTTTAAGGCTAGCTAGAAATTTGCACTGAGAGTAACTTGGAAGAGAGTCGCACTCCAGTCCCTCCGGCCATTGGTTAGCTTACGAGTGTAAAAGCACATTTAAAAAGTAACTGCAGATATTATCCCCATATTTTTATCTTGCTCACATAATGCGTACGAGAACGTACGTTCAATGTCAACCCACAAAAACCATCGAGAGCACATCATTTTTCATTAAATTTGTGTTGTGTGTGATAATAAAATTAATAAAACAAAAAAGGATATAAAATAAAACATCTACAAATAGATATAAATACCTCACACACACACATTTGCGCAACGGATGATAAAGCTAAAAAAAGGTTTTTCACACTGGAAGTGGCGTGCTTCTTCTTTCCGTTTCCTCCTTGCTGCTAAGTTGTGTGTGGTTGAAGCTGAGTTTTATTTAATTTATAATTTACTTCATAGAATATAATGCAAAGTTGCAATCCGGGATTATTAGCAGCAGCGTCGAACACAATTCTAAGCTGGTCTGGTTTTTTTTTATTACGCGCGAAACCCAGACTGGAAGCTTCCACCTCCCGCCCAACCGTCCGATAGACACAGCCGCATAAAAGCGAAGACTCGATCGCTCACTTTCAATGAAGGGGAAAACCAACCAGCCATAAACAATTTACATTATCTACCGGCTAGATACATTAGTATGGATGTTTTGTGTGAGTTAAGGGAGTTATTAATCGAGATAAAGTTAAAGAGATTATTGTAGTTACCACAAAGGACAGGAAAAGGTTAGGGTCTAAAAGAGCACCCAGGTCATCAACAGTGCCGATCCTATCAATGGGCATATCGATAAAAAGGAACGATGTCTGAAGCGATAACTGTACATTTAGAGCAGTTGAGATTGAGTAAGTTGACCCGAATCCACAATTGGAAAGAATCAAGGTAATCTTGCAGTCTAAAACGGAAGGAAGAGTCGTTGAAGGACAAGCAAAGTTAAACGTCGTCGGCATACATAAGTACTCGTGAATGGGATAGTACCTGAGGCAGTTCGTTGATAAATAAGGTGAAGAAGTGGCTACCCGACGGTACCTCTGATGTAACCATGAGCGGCTTAGAAGAATAATTTTTAAAAGGAACTCTCTGAGACCTGAGATCAAGGTGTTTGGAAACCCACTTAAGATGATGGGATGGGAGGTGAGAGGGGAGATCCAACTCATGTATATGAAAAGAGTGATTTAAAATGCTTCCTTCAGTCAATGCAAATGACATCAGTTTGCATTTTATTCTTAAATCCTTGTTGAAGAAAAATTTAGTAAATTAGTGGTGCTAAACCTACGCTTCATAAACCCATGTTGAGCAGATGAAATTATAGAACCACATGAATGTTGTAACTGTGAAGTTAATATTTTTCAAAAAGCTGAGGAAAAGCAGACAGTTTTGATATGCCTCTGTTTTGGGCATCAGTCTTATTCCTTTTATTTATACACGAACGCAAAAATTAGCACATACGGGAGATTGAGAAAAAAGTATCCGTCTTGAGCGTGGCCTCTTAAGATGGATACAAACTAACTTGGCTCGATTTGGCTGCAAAACAAACATGAATGAAACTAAATTCCGAAAAATCGGTTCTGTAAAGGTTAAATGATATAGTGTCCGATCTGAATAACATTTTGCCGGTGAATGTGAGGTTTTCTTAAATGGATAAAAAGAAGAAAGGAAGGCTTCATTGTAAATATAACCGATCTAGATCTGAATGGAGCGGATGCAAGGAATACACACCATCTCATTCGAGAACAATCGGCTATATGATTGGTTCTCCGAACAGGCCAGCCGACGTAGGGTCTCCTCATATAGATGCAAGCCGAATTCGGTTCATTCCGGAACAATTGGTTATATGGGAGCTATATGATATAGTTGTCCGATCTTGATCAGATCAGGAGAGGGCTGAACAATGTCAGCTAGGTTAGCGAGGTAGTCTAGGTTTTTTAATAGCTACCTAGCCAGCGTAAGCGCCGATGTTGCGGCCATCTGTTCCCAATGCCTGAGCGAACCACACACCCGACCCACCTAACTCCAGAATCCCTGTGGACAAATCCAGTCGTGGCTTCTTACTTCCTCGGCTTGGAGGGGGTTACTTAGACGTCTCACTCTTTTTTTCTATTGTGTTTTTCCTGTACTTACGTGTTCATCCCTGTCCATATGTGCAGACTCCAAAAGCAGCTACAACAACAACAGCAGCGACACCTACCCAGCAACGCAGCCCAAGACTTCGATCCAGTTGCAAAGAGAGCCTCGATCGCTTTCGACTCAAACGAAGAGCGCTTCGACTCAAGCCTGAAAAGCTATTTCGAGCAGCTAAAGCCAGCAGAGAGACGTGTTCTGAGCCTTGGAATTGAGCAATATCAAGCACCACCCCTATCGGTGTCCACCATGGCCTCCGCTGGACACCGCCGATCCTTGCGCCATCCAGGGGGCGTACTCCCCCCAGGCTTGTTCTGGGTAAGCTCACTCATAGGGCCAATTCTGGTAGAACCCGGTGCTGCAGAGTTTGGGCAATAGGATCTTTTATATAGACTAAAACACTCTTGTATCGATATTTGAATTTACCCGTCTCTTTCCTTCATCCGGCTTATGAGGCTGACTTTTGATTGTGGACCTAAGAGCCAGTACATTTTCTTTGTTATACTCTTGCAGAGGCTATTATAACTTGATCACGTTACTTGTAACGCATAGAAGAAAGCATCTCCCACCTCATAAAGTACATATATTCTTCATCAGCATGACAAGCATGATAGGCGAACTAGACTCTCAGTCTGAGTGTCAAAATCGTCGAGATTGGACCACTACATCATATAGCTCCATACAACCGACGGGTTCGGAATGAACTGTTGGTATACCGGGTTTTTTTCTCGAAGTAAACCATATTGAAACTTGTCATTCTTAGAAGCCTCCACGTATGCTGACCGAATTTCAACCGAATCTGCAAGGGTAAGTTTTGGTTACTGGAAGCCCATTCAACCGATATTTTCGGAATGTACACCAAAGTTTGTTTTTCATCCAAATCGATACAAGTCCAGTTTGTTTCCATGTACCGATGATACAAGGGTATATTAAGTTTGTGAAATGTATGTAACAGGCAGAAAGAAGCGTTGCCGTCCCCACAAGAATATATATTCTTGATCAGCATGACACGCCAAGTCGGCCTAGCTATATCCGTTCGGACGTTTGAAAATCTGTATCTTGGAAAATATAAGAGATTCAAACATCAAATTTGGATTTGTTTTTTCTATATACCCAGATCAGCTTTATTTTATTTTTTTTTTTTTTGCTACTTCCACTTTTCATGATGATCCCCATGCAAACCTACAGCCCCCGTTAGTGTTCTTATTTCAAAGCTTCTATTTTTAACTGCCATTGAACCAAATTTAGGGATTATGTGTCCAAGAGGCATCTACGTGAACTGAACAAATTTGATCTGGATCGGGCAACTATAAATACTGAGGATCTCCCGCCTTGATTGTATACATTATTGAGTTTTCTCTTGTGTCATGGACGTAAAATTTGCGGTCAGTAAAATATGATTTTAGAAGTAAATAATAGGGTGCTGGTAGCTCTTTCTTTATTTTAAAAAGTACATCTGGATGCCACACTTTATCGAAAGCCTGTCTAACATCCAAAAACACAACTGCGCAGTATTGATTGCATTTATGATTGTTTGTCAATTCGGTGGCATTGCTCAGGCGTCCCATGCCCCCTTTTGAATCCGAGCTGGTGTTCGATTATTATACAAAGTTCCTCCAACATAGGTAACATTCTTTTTGAAGGTATCTTTTCAAAAACTTTAGAGAAGGTCATGAGGCAGCTAATTGGATGGTATGAAAAAAGGCAATGCTCTGGCTTATTAGCTTTCGCTATCATCGTGATTACTTCAGCGCATTTCTTACCTCTGAACCATTGGCCGTTACTATCTTTTATAATAGTATTTCTCTTAGCATTTCTTTTTAAATAACTGATTTGCCTTCCATAGGTTGTGATGACTGTTATTTGTAAATGGATCTACATTCCTCAGATCCTCTGCTGTTGCTTTGATATTTATTTCCCTTAGTCGTGATGTCGTCTTCCACTGCCATATTAAAAATCTTCTTGCCATCTTTTCCTTCCTTTCTCTCTTATTAAGTGTCTTACATCTAAGGGGAGAAATGTTTTTTTGATTTAATTTTATGGGGTGAAGAGAAAATCAGCTCATGGATGTCATTTGTAAGTTTTTCAACAGCAAGGTCAATCTTGTCTCCAGATTTTAGGGATATTTCCAAACTAATCTTATTTTCAAGCTAGTTTTGAAAGCCAACAATGTCCATCTTTGGTGTTTTAATTTTATAAAGTTTTTTTTTTATTTAGTACAGTAGATCCGTATGTCAATATTATTGGCGAGTGGTCAGAGCTCAAGTCAAGTCAAGTCTCTACCAGCAATGAAGTGGTTAACTGGAATTTAAAAGAACCATTTGTAGTCTTATCTGGGAGGTATACATTTTAATATCTGCTGCTTGGGTTTTTTTTTTTGTGTTTTGTTTAGGTGGTTTGCATTTATATTTTCTAATTTTTAATTTATTTTTTTACACCTGAAGCATTGTACAGTGTTTCTTGGCATTCTTTGAGGCTGTAATGTAACCACTGCATTATCAATTTATTTCAAGTTAAAACAAGAAAGAACACAACAGTCGAGCTTGCTCGACAGTTAAATCCACTGTTCCTAATAAACCGCTATTAAATATATAAAAACCGCTCTTGACCAACTTCGGAAAAATTCGCACTTGGTCTCTTAAAATGGATACAAATTAAATTTGGCTCGATTTGGATAAAAAACAAAGATGAATGAATGAACCTCCTGAAAAAAATCGGTTATATAGGGCCACATAATGTAGTGATATAGACGTAAGGCATCCTAAATTCAATACAATCTGAATTTCGATTTGGATGAAAAAAACAAAAATGTTTTATTCATTATGATATTGTGGCCCGATCCGAATCAAATTTGGTCAGTTGACCAAATTGATTCAATTCCAATGAAAAACAAAAAAGCTATGAAATAAAAACACTAAAATTGACGATGGTTTGTATGTTGGCCACAGTGGCAAAAAAATAAACTTGATCTGGGTACATATTTTAATGCAAATTTAAATGCAAATGCAAATTTTAAGTTTTTATCTCTATTAGTTTCCAAGATCTGGATTTTCACACATCCGGACGGACAGATGGTCATGGCTGGATCGACTCGCCTTGTCGTGTTCATCAAGAATATATATACACTCTGCGACCATGGAGAACCCCAACCAAATTAGGCACCCCGATCACTCTAGAGGACTCCCACTGCTACCTTGACAAGAAGCCCACCTTTAGATAGCAAGTGACAGCTATTAGATTCCATATAAAGGGCAAAATAAAGAAGCTTGGGTGGCCTCTAAACGAGCGGAACGAACTGGCTCTAAAAAGAAAGGTGAGATGATATACAAGCACGTTCCTGTTGCGAACCCCAGCTTAGAAGAATTCAAGTTCTTCAAAATAAGACACTCTGTCAAATTTGTGGTACCCCGGGGTATATGAGCAACACCACTCTTCATAAGGACCTGGGTGTCAGACAAGTGGGAGATTAACTATACTCAACAGCCACAAAACTTTTGGACAGACTTGAGGAGCACTCTAGTGCTTTTGCTAGGGCTCTTCTCTTGATGTTAAATTTAATTAACCTTCACCAATCTTTTCTGGAAAATCATTTTCTACCTATAAAGGGAATCAAACCATATATTCACAGTTTGCTGCACAAAAAGATAAAATGATACAAATTAAAAACGCCAGTACTCAAAAAAAAAACTTATTGTTCTATTAATAGAATAAATACAGCTCTTGACGACGGTTAAGGTATAAGTTGGTGTTTTTGTTTTAGTTATGCTTCAAGTAGAATGAATATTGTACATAAAGGTATAAGTAAACAGATATGAGGCCTCCCCAAATGGCAATTTATATGATAGCTATATGATATAGTGGTTCAAACTTGACGATTTTTACATGTTATTTTCTTACTTAAGATAGCAGACTATGACCAAAAACACAAGCCGAACTTCTTCGTATTGGTCCAGCAGGAATTGGGATACGACAATTTTACTCTTCGTGGTGATTTTTTCTCAGGAACCTTACTTTATCGATTCCATTAACATACGTATCAAATTTCATTGCTTTACATCGAACAGGTCCAAAGATATGAAGAATTTTCGTTGTCGCTTTTATGAGGGGGATGTGCCTTTTTTAAAGCGATATGCATAAAGATATTTTTATCTTCCACTGGCCGCTATAGTATACTGTGAAAATTGCATGTCGATCGGTCTAATAGTTTAGACACAACAGTGTGCACAAACTTGCTGCTCAGCATCTGATGCCTCGTTTACGTAGGTCTTAATCAGCCAGTCATTTAGCAGACGAGTTTTTTTAAATGCATTGTTATCGAGCAAGCAAATTAAAGCCAGCTCAATATATGAACTTTCGTTAGCCATAGCTTTTGGAGTTCTGACTTCAGGTTGCTTCATTATCTATCATGGACAAACTATTAGTTGACCCTCAACTGTTCGTCTTATACGAATGCTCTTCGAAATTTCATGGGCACTTTGCCTCTTTTAAAATGTTTGACATTGAACATATGAGACAGCACCATTGGTCTTCATATGATATTTTGTATATCTTGTATTGTTGATTGCTCACTTACAGTTGCGTTGTTGCAGTGGAAATGGTTGTGATTGTGTCCAAGAACTGTGTTGTAGTGTTTTACAACACACTTTAATTACATTGCATATACATACATAATATCATAAACGTTTGCCAATACTGAGGAAAACAAAAGAATTTGTATTTGTTTTTATACATACGTAGTTTATGAAACATAGAAAAGTATTTGATTTAAGTTACGAAAAAAAATCGTACGGATTCTGCAATTGCTCATATAAATTGTTAATGAAGACTATATAAACGAATAAAATACATATACATGTATGAAACGACGTTAATGTGAATCAAGGACATACATCTCTAATAAAATAACATTACGGAAATGTCTACCGAACAGTTGCCAGCAGATCTTGACAAATTAAAAATAACAGATCCGGATCAACCTTTGAAATTTCTTGATAGGAATCCCTTTTATAGTGCTGGTGGTAGCATCGAGCATATGCGCAGTGCAAAGCAAGCAATGATACGTCGCTGGCGGTGTCGGACTAGGCGCAGATCAGAAAGCTTTGTAGATGACTGCAAACAAGTAAATGCAGAAGTCAATGAAGATTCTTTCGATATTGCGATTCCTTTGTGTTGCTCTCATGGAGTATACAAAGTTGCTCTAAAAAAGAATGCTACATCAAAAAAAATTATCTTGCGTGAACCAATTTTAAGGTCAATGAATGACTCTTTCCACAGGAATCTTCTTGTTGCCCGTCGAAACGCTACTTTAAATAAACACGAGGAAAAAAACTGCAAATTTACACATAATTTTCGAAGTAAAGCAAATAATATGAAGAAAATTGTTGATGCATCTACTTTTCGGAATATTATTAGCGAATGCAGCACATTACTTGATGAATCTAAGAAAAGCTCTTGGGATTCTGGATGCCACTCGTCGAAAAACTTCTATACGGAAAGGAATGACATTGACACACACAATATGTCAGGCATCAGTGGCAAAGCAAACGGAAATCAAGTTCAACAAATCAAGAGCCAGGACAAACTGAATACTACTACCTCAATTCGAACTTCTAGGCCGTCGCCCTCTTCTTCTTTGGTACGGTCTGGAAGAACATGTTCACAGCAAGCAATTAACAGCAACACTGCAACAAACTCGAGCCTTGGTGATGATGTCACAATTGTTGAGCTAGCCAGCTATTTTGACACAATGGTGCATATACCTAAAAAAATGTCGTCCATGGCGGAAATGATGTACATTTAGACAATGTAGTAAAGTAAAACATGAAAGAAATACACATATAAAACTTCAAATAACGTATATTTTTACAGTTGGGTGGAAAGACAATAGCAATAGCAATAGCAACCTATTCAGAATGAATTCTTAGTACACAAACTTTTCTTTCAGTTTAGAATCCTTCACGTATGCTGACCAATTTTGATCCGTATCGGAAATTTATTTCGTATAGATGTCATTGAAACTCTTTTTCGCAGCCAAACAGTATGAGCCCTGCTTAAGAGCTAGAGCTGTGTGTATCATAGAGAGGGGATGAGCTTTCATTCAAGGTCAAAGCCAAGAGCAGAATGCTTTTTCCCTTTCTCACTTTTTTTCAAACAGATTTTTTTGTGTATGAATCTTGTGTAAGTGAAGTGACCTGGCCCAGCGATGTGGCAGTTGCTCCTTCTCTCGGTCCAGCGATGGTTACGTAACGTTCGTGATACGGGTACGTCTTCTACCGACGATTATGTTGGAAGTCTTGACTTCGCCCTCTTTGCTAATTACTGGCCTTGTGGCTCAGCAATGTGATTATAATATATAACAATCGTATTTTCGGCACCGTGCCGGAGTAATGCAAGTTTATTCTTAAAGGTCAAATACAAAACTGAAGTGTAATATTAAATTGAATTGAAGCTAAAACCTAAAAGCTAGACCCATGATCTCCAAAGCTACAGCCGGCAAGCCGCCTCAGCATAAGCGATAACGCAGACACTTGCAGCATAGTCAAGTATAAGGTTACCGTTGCGGTCGGGGCGCTGAACTCATGTGTCAGGGGAATATGTTTGGCTTAAATGGGTACATGTGAGTCCTGCGCAAGTTTCTTTTACAAAGTTATTCTTGCGCAATTCTTATGTTTTAATTACTCTTCCCTCAAGTTTATGACGTCCTCGGTTATTTTATAGCTGTTGATGACCCTTCGTACTAGTCTTCTGTTTGAGATTTGCCATACGGTGACAAGGCCTCTTAGGAAGACGCTGAGAGCAGCGCCGACAACGATCCACGTATTGAATGAGTCGGCAGACGCCAACTCGACGTCTTTGATGAGTTCAGGTTAAAAACTGGGTCGTGACTAATTTTGTTAAGTAGCGGTGACCCCGCCATGCCTGGCGTCTTATTTAATATCTCACGTTGGTTTACATATTTTATGCCATTGATGATTGCGAAGAAACGGAAGGTGACGAGGTGTGTTCCGTTTGTAATGATCTCTGGGCAGCCGTCTGTACTGACCCTCGTTGTGCTCTCGTTGATAATTATGATTCGATCATCTAGGCTTCAGGTGGTTTGGCTACGTGCGGCAGGAGGCCGCGCCGCTGGCGTGCAGTGCTTATGCGCAGGTGTCTTGCGCTGTCAACCTACAAACGGGTGCGAATGTTGTTGTTAACCATTAGTACGTCATCGTTGTATTCGGCTATGGTGTCATCTTGTTGCTGTAGTTTGACACGTTGATGTGATACCGGGAAGATTGTGACTCTGGTACAGATGAATTTAATGCTAGCGTAGGCTATGAGTATATATGAATTATATTCTGTAGGACTTTAATTATCGATGCTTCAATTAGGCTAACTATGTGGATCTATACGGGGTGTTCATTTAAAATTGTCTCCAAAATTGTCTCTCAAAAATAGTGGGATTTATTATATCAGCTTTAGCTAATTGTGAGTATTAAGTTTGAAATTTGGTTTATTAACATTATATTTCTCGCTAATAATATTTCATACAAATGCGGTGTGTCAACAGCTCATTTTTTTGGCTTTCATTATTTCATTTTTCTTATCTGTGAGTTTATTAATCTGCTTCTGTGTTTCTGAATTAATCACTATTTGCCTATTGTTTGCATAAATTAACTTTGATTCTGACCACCTAACTTTTTCAAAATCATCCGTATCTGGCGTACCAGCTATTATCTTGAGTGCTGAGCCTAGGAAGTCTAGACTTCTTGCCATTCTATGGTGCACTTTTAAACTTCTAATATGCTCTATATCCACATCTAACAACTTTCACATATGCGCTTGAGGGAATAATTCTGCTAATTTTGCGGTCTCATCTGTAAA
Source organism: Hirtodrosophila duncani (assembly GCA_037043425.1). NCBI lineage: Eukaryota > Metazoa > Arthropoda > Insecta > Diptera > Drosophilidae > Hirtodrosophila > Hirtodrosophila duncani. The sequence continues at coordinate 491,952 of JBAMBM010000828.1, read as the reverse complement.
TGCTACTTAAGGTTGTCCTTATGGACCACCCTCCCTTTAATAAAAACAAACGTTGCCAGGTCTGCTTGAATGGTTTCCTCTGTGCAAAGTGGTGTTAACTCATTTCCTTACCTTTTATTTTAAACTACTTTGCCTGCTCGGGTTAGATCTTTGAATATTATCATGTTGGGTCTTGGCATTTTTATTTTTAATGGTCTGTCTGAATTCGCTAGACGCTACGGGAATTACATCGATCAGGGTTTGTGTGTGACCGAGTGTATGGATCGATTGTAGGCTATTGTTGCCCTCAAAATTAACTCGACTGTGTCATCAGACATTTTTTCCAGTTTAAAAGATCTAACTATGTCCGCAAGAGTTATACTTTTCCATTTGAACAACTGTGAAGAGGTTTTGCATTTACAATGTCTCTGTCGTATCCGATCTTTAAAAGTGATCTAATTGTCTCCGAATTGAAAGCGGCTTCATTGTCTCAATAAATCGTTTTTGTTTGGGGAAACAAATGTAGAAGTTGAATAATGGGCATTTTAACATCCACTATTGTGCGAGACGCGAGCGGTTATACAAAGGCAAATTTCGAGAGCTTGTCAGTGCAAGTAAGGAATTGCATATGATGGAATTGGTGTCACCCCAAGCATCTTTTTCTTTGGGTGCCTGTCGTGTTTTGCTTTTGTACATGTCTTGCAATTTATTACCACCTCATTGGCTAACTTCGCCATTTTCCGAAAATAATAATCACGAAGGATTTGCTTCATATTTTCCTAAACGGTATGCCCGCGATTGTCTTCAGTGCTGATAATTTCAATTTGTTCACCTCTGTCTGTAATGTATACAACAACATTCTTGCAATGCCAGAACTTAGTTGCCGAAAAACTTTACACCAAATCATGTTGAATACTGTCTTATTGGAAAATCACAGACAATCGCATTTACGGAGTTGGTATTAATGATGGTTTCATTACTTCAAATATAGAGTTTTTATCTGTGAAATTTATTAGGTGGCGTATTTTTCAGCCGAAAAGTATGTCTTTTTAATGTGAATTTGGCTTTTTCAAGAACGAACTGGTTCTTGAAACAATTTAAAGGTTTTTCTGTCGAATGAATTGCGTTGGTCAATGATATTACGCTGTGAATCGTCGCAGTGTCTGACTGCACTTCATTTTCCACATTGTTTATATTCTGCAGGGACAGAGCATTTGCCAAGAAATGTTCTTTGCCGGGTTTGAAGAACACTTTTGCATTGTGTTCATCATTGATTGATTTTGATCTTTTGATTTTCGCATTCGTGTTCCTGTCAGCGAAAGTAAGGAGTTGCTGGTCTGTAAAAATGTTGATTTCTTTTGACCCATATAGTTAATTTTGCAATTTACCCAAAATCCCAGACAATGGCTAACAACTCCCTTTCATTTGTGGCATAGTTTGTTTTGCTTTGTTTTTACGTTTGCGAAATCATTGTAATTGGTTTTCCTCCTTGAGACAGAACTGCACCGATGCCGTCAATGGAAGCGTCAGTGGTTAAGTCCAAAGGCTTTTTAAAATCCGGGTACATGAGGATAATATCCTCGGATGCCAGTATGTTAGTCAGACTTTCGAAGGCATTTCTTTGAATTTCATTAAACTCAATTTTTACCTTTAATAACTAGCTAGAAAAAAGAATGACCGTAAACTGAAGGTAAATGGCAAAACTTGTACTTTCCACCGTTTACCGAGAACCACGCTTTTTCGCGGTCCTGTACCGCTAGATAAATTTTATGGTACCCCGACTTTAAATCTAGGGTTGTGGAAAACTTTGCCTTCTCTAGATTCGCAAGAATCATCGGAATGCTCGGCATCGGGCTATAGTTCATTTAGTCGATTACCAACCCTAGCTGGGCTGTTATATGGGAGTTTTGATGGGGTAACGATACCATCTTTAAGAACTACTTATTTCGTTGATTACGATATAGTATGAACGAAGTGTTAAAGGGCAATGCCTCGTTAGAGGTCGAAAACGCCTTTGACCTTTTCAATATTATGTCTTTGAATTCCCATTTTGACGGACATGGGCATTACTATATCGTTAGCCTCTGTGAAGTTTACACTGTCACAATAATGGAAGTTCAATTGCTCTGATTTATTTTGGTATTTAATGGTGCTATTTTGTAAGTTCAATGCCGCTCCTGCTTGTGTTAACAAATCAAAGCCTATAATGGTATCAAATGAACTTAGTGTGTCAAGCACAAACAATTTTCATACGGCACTTGTTTGCTATCCTGCTCAAATCATGCACCGAGCTCACAGTGAAGGGTTTTTCGGCATAAATTACTTTTTCTTAGCTGCTTTAGGGGCTTAACGTAATTGTTTGACGCACCTTTATCAATTAATATTTTCAAAATTCTTCCACCCAATTGTCGTTTGATGTACGGCAGTCGGACAATGCAGTGCAGACAATGCAATGCTGACAATGCAGTGAGTCATTTTCACATAGCGACTCAGCGTCTTCATTAATTTCAATTACAGCAGCCTCTGCTGCCATTTCATATCTCACTTCCGTATTTGGTCTCTTTCGAGCCTGTTCTTTGCTATTTTGAGGATTGGAGAAGTTAGTGCTGTGTCTAAACTTGGAAGAAGATTCAATTTCCATTGGCTCTGGGGCTTGTCCCTGCTCATCTCTAGCTAACGCTAAAGCAGATGCTAGATCCCTCGGCTGAACAATGGCCTTGAGTGAAGCGCGTCGGCCCTGACCTCATCATTGAGAAGCGTTGGCTGCACTGCTTCATGTGTCATTGTGATCTTATTTGTAACCAGAGAAAGCTTTCTCTCAATTTCGTCGTAATATTCCACAATGGTGTAGTCACGTTGCCTAACCATTTCGAGGCCTTGCGTCATAAGTCGTAGTGAGGTTTTGTCAGCGTAAGAGCAATCTAGTCTGTTCAATAGGTTCGAATAATTCATACGCATGATTTCCTCCATGCTACATACTCATCTGACCCACCACTAAATTCTGGGACTGATTTTATTATGTCTAATGAAATATTACAATCGATCTGTGAGTTCACAGAAATTTTTGTATAGGGTTCAACTTGTGGTGCTTCAACACACAAGCAATTTACTCGCTCACTTACAGCGTTAAACTGAGTTTGAAACCTTCGTTCTTGCTGCGCTAATGCTTCGCTAACACGGATACATGCATGGTGAAGTTCATTTGCTTCTGTGCCTGGCTAAAGTTTGGTTGGCTCTGTATCTGACTAATATGACTAGGTTTGGGACTTGGCTGTTACCGTCTTCTGTGTCCCATTCAATATCACTCGGTTTTTATATTATTTATTGCGACTAACCAACTCATATGCTCATGCAGATAAAACAAATTCTTAGCAGCGGCTTTGAATTTGTTTTAGAATGAGAAAGTTTTAATTGTATTTTATCAAGGCAAACACAAGTGAAATATGACTTTTAATGTTTATCGAACTTGCTTTATGTGTTTTATACGATATACCTAATTTAGTTAAACCGCATAAACGATACACAGCATAAATTTTATAATTGCTTGTGGGACTTTATCTACAAAACTTTTATTTTTTCAAAATAAAATATCTCGAAACATTCACAACTACGCTTGCTGTTGTCGGCAGGTTAATTTTAACTTTGGTGTGTTTGATTTGGGGAGAAAATTTTAAGCGAACTTACATAGTGTGGGAAGTAAAGTAAATCTAGCTGTATGTAGGCACGAATAAATATTAATGAATCTGCGTAAAGAAAACATTTGAAGGAAGCTATTGTTGCTCACGAGTCTTTTGGGAAGTAATAGTTGGCGCCCAGTTAAACAGGAGCAAATATGTTTTTAAAAGTTTAACGATATTTGACGAATTTGTATAAGGACTGGGCTGCTTAGATTTCCTTTCTGATTATAATCTCGGAAGTGTATGTAAGCTTCGGGTACCCGAAGTTAGCCTTCCTCTCTTGTAAGTAAACGAGTATATTGTATTTGTGGAAATGTATGTAACAGGCAAAAGGAAGAGTTTCCGCCGTTTACTCTACTAGAGTAAGAGTATAAAAATATGTATGTGTATCAGCACACTTTTTACTCACCAAACATTATACACGACTGGTAAAGGCGCCATGGGCATGAACCAAGAAAAGAAGTGATGGTTACAGCAACTTCAAATGAAACCGATTAACTTTCAATCAAAGACCAAACACTTCTCACACTAAGAGTTTATTTTGAAACAATTAACTCTACGACAGCTATATGGTATACAGATTCCCGATCCACATTAAATTTGGTCAGCTAACGTAGAGGCTCTTGAAGGATGACTTCGTTAAGACTAACGAAATCAGACTTTTCAAATTGATATGTTCTAGCCAACATGTCGCATAGCACTCTAACTTGGTGATGCCGACATGAAGACTATTGGATGCTCATTTCATTCTACATCCACCTCGAATAACAGACCACCTAGAAGCATTCACTGGATTGTGAAGGGCTTTTTAAAATCCGGCGTCATCAGCACCGCCGCTGATGTTAGCCCTCTTTTAGTGCTTTGAACGCGATCATCCGCCATAGCAAAAATTTTAATCCGGTCCATAGTTAAACAGTCATGCAATCGGGCGGCCAAAACTCCAACGCTTCTTTAAATTGACCTGCATCAGTTTTGATGCAGCGTCCGCCTACTGGTGGTAGCAAAACTGGTTTTTTTCAACATTTATTGTTGGCTTTGCTCGGACTAAACAATCACCAAGACTTCTGAAGATCTTCATGTGCTCCTCAAACGTTCTTAATAGCTCTTTCACTTTTATGGGCGTCCAAACACATCCCTGCCTTAGGACCCTTTATGAACAAGGTAACTGGAGAGCTACAACTGCTGTTGCTTTCCTCTATTACTACCAGCTCTAACATCCTATCCAGTTTCGGTAATAGTAGGGCTTGCATTGCTGGTGATATGAGATATTGGCGCTGCTTGATCGGTACTCCTTCATTTGAAACTTCTATCACATGGTCTTCCATATCCTTTTTCCTAGTCCCAACCTTGTGCATGAGGAAAACATTAGCTTCACTCCTTCCAGGACCTGTTCTTGTTGGGTAGTTAGCGTATGCGTCCAATATGCTGTTTCAGGACGTACTGGCTCCTCTACGATCGAAACTTCGCTATCTATTGTATTTGTACCACTGGTCAAGCATCCACTTTGCTCGTCAATGTCGACGCCTGGCATATAATTGCTAGTCCAAAGACCTCCCAGAACTCTATTCCGAAATAAAATGGCTGTTGCAATGATGGCACGACCAGGAAGTCGTCACTCCATTCCAGACCATTCCATTCCATTCTATTCCAGGTACCGATTCCACCCTTGAACCTCGGTCTCGCCACCATCGGCCGTCTTCACTCGTTGCCCAGTCATGCGCCTCATTCGGTATTTGAGTTCTTTCAAAAAGTCACCTGTTCCTTTTCCTTTGCAATTCGCTCTGGCTCCGGAATCCAATAAGGCTCAGATTTCTTCTTTATCGATTTCTGTTTTAACAAAGCATCGGTTATCATTTTGTGGGGATACCACTGATGACACCATTTTTCCTTCTAATGCCTAAACATCTACCTTCTTTTGGCTCATCCGCCGGATTTTTTCATACTTTCGCGTTTTCCTAACTCTTTTTAATTCTCCAAATATTCGCATTCGAACTTCACCGTACTCCTTCAAACACTGATGCAGACTTTTCTTGTATGGCATCTGCTTGAAGCTCTGCGCAGCTGGCTCTACAGACCCCGGTTCGGGGGTGCAACTTTTCCGCTTTCGCCTTTCTTTCCTTATATTCCTTATATATTCTTTAATAAGGTTCACCGAAGTAGAATTTTCTGCTTTAATTTGAAGTGCAGATTGTGAACCCCAGCGTACACATCTTCAAAAGCTTCGTTGTATCTTTGTTTCCGGTCCATTATCACCTTTATAGTAACGTAGTCGTTATCAGAGATTGAGAACGTTATTATCAATTCTTGCTTCAGAGATTTATAAGCAAAGTTATGGTCGCCTGCACGATCTTCTAAAAGCTGGCAATACCATTTGTCTGTTGCTCCCGACAATAATGCATAAAACTCGCCGTATGCAACGCCATATTGCTGCTGTTGAATGTGCTGCTGATGTTCATGCTACTGGTGTTGTAATGTTGGGACTGCACGGGGATGCGATACATGTAAAAAAAAACAGCACAATGCGAAAATTAAAGGGGACGTCTACACGACCGTATTCCAGCCGAGGAAGATGGCAACCTCGACTGGGTTTGTAGCGGGCTTCAGGTGTAAGGTGAGTGGGATGAAGAGGCTCTCAGGCATTGGGGGCAGAGGTCCGCAACATCGAGGTTATCTCTGGCTAGGTAGCTGTTAAGATACCTAGAGTTTCCCGATCTTAGCTGGGACAAGGTAGCTTGGGCTTAACGGAGAAGGATGGCTTCCACGTTATTGATGGGCGGTGGTCTGATTTCGAGCAGATAGTCTCTGCCGCGGACTCGGTGTGATCCATTCCTAAGCCAAGTCTGATGTTCTCAGATCACAACTGACCGGTCTGCCCCTGACCGACATGGGTGGTATAGTGGATTTATGGTTGGGGTGGAGGGGCAGCTGACACGAGAGGAGGAATTGCTTAGTCAGCATCCCACAGTGCGCACGCACAGGGAGCATCTCACCCTCTTGATAGAGATGGTCCACGAATGTCATGGTATAGCTGTTGCAAGTTCCCCCACTGTGTTTCGCTGGTAGTCGGAGTCCACATTGGGGAGGCGTAGTCGATAAATCACTTTGTACGTCGTTAATATCGGCACCTTAACTTTTTACTGGTGCACAGTCAAAGCTTTCAGCACCTTATTTATACAGACATCCTGTCGAAAGTGACCCCGAGAATCTTAGCGCTTTTTTCAGTAGAGATACTCTGGCCACTAATGTGGATATAATGTTTCAGAGGATGTGGAGGCAGATCTGCAGGCTTCTATATCCTCTGTGCTGCGTCAGCCGTGGCAGGTATCCATTCATCCTCTCTTCAAAGACGCAGATGTTTCGCGCTGTTATGATGATTTAACAATAATCAGCATAGGTGATTAGCATAGGTAACCAGCTTGACCTTGGGAGGTGGCACAGGAATCTTGGACACATACAGCAGCGGCGACAGCACACCCCAAACTCCAGGCATGCTTGCCGGCGAGCCATCTCTTTGGGGCGTTTTTCAAAGTGGAGAAGTGGATGTCGGTAAGCAGGGTGGAGGGTCAGCTCGAATGGAAGGCTTTTAATAGGTCTAGTGCCACTGGGATGGACCTCTCATGTGGTCGCTTGTTGTTTAACCCGCTTGTTACGGCTGTTGTAAGCTAGCAGAAAGCAGTGGCCCTACTTCGTCCAGCTGATGGTCAGCCACGGCGAAGTGGTCTTGCATGTGAGGGAAGATGATAGCTTCCAAAACCTTTGCTACCGGCGATAAGAGAGTGATAGGCTAGTAGGAGCTGTCCATGTTTAAAGTTTTCCAGGGTATGGGAATTTGAATAATTTCCCTAGCTTCAGATATCTGATATGTGCAAGTTCTTGTCGGCTTAGAAGATTTGGGAGGTAACCTATGCTTTTGTCTCCCACATGCTTGAGCATCACGGTCGCGAGTTTACCAGGGCCCACGGTCGTGGAGTTTTTAGCTGCTCGGAATGCGCAACGGGCCGCGTCCTGACTAAAGATTGTTGGGGTTTGGTCTTGTGGCAGTGAGCGGAGCGATGGCTCTTGTCCGGCAGCGGAGAGCGCTCCGTGAATTGCCGATTAAGGTCAAGCGGGGTACAGCTCCCGAAGGTGAATGTGGCTTACTCGCTTCTCCGGGGATTCAAAAGGTTCTTAGTTCTCTTCCATATACGTTTACAACCTATATCCGACTCCTTCAGTTGCTTAAGCCATTTTGCCTTTTTATGGGCATTCACTAGGCGCCCAATTTGACCCCCATTTCTGAGATCCGGGGATCAGCAGCGTCGACACTGCGTAGGGCTTCTAGCTGTTCCGCCAGGCGAGAGGCGTCCATTGAGAAATTGCGTCTCAGGTCAGGTATGCGTCCTGCTGGTGTGCCGTACTTTCCTGCAAGAGTCAATACCTTCCTGAAGTTCTTCTCACCCTCGCTAGTTGTTCGGGGCGGGACAGATCAGCGAAGTGAGCCTCCGTGGTGGCCTGGAACCTTAACCAGTCGAGCTTACCGAAGTTCAAAAACTTGCGTTTTTCACTCGAGAGGAAGTCTGCAGGCTTTTCAACCCGGATTGCTACCGTTAAGTGATCGAAGTTGAGTGCCAAGAAGTGGTGGCAAAGAGCGCAGGGCTGACAATCGCGAGGTCAGGAGAGTTGTGGCAATTTACTGTAATGCGTGTAGCGTGGTCTTCATTGATAACACAGAAAGCTGAGCCCTCAATGTGGTTATCAAAGTCTACACCTTGACCGTTACTGCCAAGCTCAGAATACTAACTCCCATGAGGTCACCTACAACGACGCTGTGCTTTTCCTTCGGAAGGCCGCTGTGTGAGGTATGCACACATTTGGAATGTCTATTTCCGTCCCCATGGACGGTCAGCTGTCTGCAATTGATCGCTTCGTGTACCTGCATCATGACAGCAGTCCTGCTACTGCAATCTGCTAGGGTCTCCATTATATCCAATTTCGGAATGAACCTGAGTGACTGTTCGTGATTCTGTTGTGCCGGTACTTGCTTGTCTTTCGTTTGCGTAGTTCGACTTTGAGTTATAAACACTCGACTTTTCTTCCTTCTCCTCATTAACTGACCCTCTGCAAATTCTACTTTGCCGAAATATATAACATAAGCTGAAAAACAAATATCTGTGTGTGGGCTAAAAGATATCGACCAGTACTGTAGAAAAGTAATAATAAAAACCTATTTTGTTAGCGTATATTTGTATGTATTTATCAAGATTTTATATATATAAAAAAAATTAGAAACAAAAATTTTGCCTCTAGCCTGGGCTTCGCGCGTAACAAGCCCCGCGATTTGGTGTCGTGTGGGTCCACTTGAACGTGCAGCGCATTGTACGTCAACGTCCCGATATAATTGTAGGAGGTGTCTTCCTCGTCGGTACTCCTGGTATGTTTTAATCAAATTCCTTCCTCTGAAGGCCTTAAAGTGATCGAGGCTTATTGGTGGTAAATATATCAAGTCAGCTCCCATTCCCCATTAAAAATATAAAACGAGAACCACAATATCAGTCTGTCCTTGCACAGTTGTAGCCCTGCTGAGCTCGCCGTACTTAGTGTGACCCTTTAGATACCGAGCCATCTCAGAACACAACAATACATTTATAGATCGTGCCATAAAACTTCGGTCAGATCCGTCACTGTTGAACACACTTCCCAGTCACCATTCATTCACTCCACATACACTGAGCATACATCATTTGACACTTTCTATTTAACATTTGCCGCCATCTCATTCACTCACATCTAAGTCCCTTTGTACATATACACATACATATACATATACATATACATTTGTATATACACACATACTCGTTCTGTTTGTCGTATGTCTTTATTGTAAAGTGCCTTGGAATATGTCTAGCGCCGTCGAGCCACCCACCGGCTCGTACGACTAGCTCATACTGCCTCAAAATAAAACTTCTACTACTTCATATAGGTAATTCGATATTTAATTAACAAATATATGCTAATAAAATAACAAAAAATAATTTACAATATGTCTATATTTATATATATAATACAATTAATAAACAAAAGAAAATTAGCTAATATAAAAGTATTAAAATAAGAAAATATAATTCAATTTTCAGATCAATTTTCCTACTTCTTTTGAATTTCTTCTACGTGGCTATGCGAGATTCGATAGTTTTTTATTTAAATTGATTCAATATCCTTCAATCTCAACTTTTCATTAAAAAAACTATTTGTTGTTATTGATTCGGTTTCAGGTCCAAATACATATATACCTGCTGAATAATTCTACTAATTGTGGTTTGAATTGTTTTGGAAAGTTTTTACGTAAATTAGCTATTACCGGGTTTTCCCCGTTTTCTTGAGTTGACCTTATTTACATTTATTAATTGGTCCTTATCAGCCGTATTTAGTAATCGGACAAACATATATTTTGGTGTTGCAACTGTGTTTGCAACGTAAATACCTGAATTTCCTGATTTAGAATTAATATACTATCTTCACTTGAAGTTAGTTCAACTTGTCGGAAGACTTCTGATCTTGCTGGTAAAAGTATTGAATTGTTACCACAACTGTATGTTATTGGAACATAATTTTGGACACTTATATTGTTTGGTCTAATTATAAACCAATTTTCGGGCTTTTCTAGGTCTATTTTGCAATTACGACCTTTAATGAAAATGCCTATTATTTCGTCACACGGTATGGCGAAATTTTGATCAACTATATGAAAATTGTGAGGAATTATGTAGTTGTCTGCTCCAATAGATCTGAGCGAGACCTTTGGATGTCATTAAAGACATCGGAATCTTTTTTTAGAATTGAGATATTTGCACCTGTATCTCGTAAAAATATCAGTTTCTTTTCTGATTCTGCATTATAAAATGAAACGAAAATATTAAGATTGAAGTTTATTTAATGAACTTTTTTTAATTCTGTGTATCTAAAGGGGGTTGTTGGTTTTCCTAGTTATTTTTGCCTACTCTAACATTGTTTCAATGACTGTGTGAGTTTCCGTGATTGTCATTTCTTTGGTTGTTGTAGGACTTATGTTATAACGGTTATTTTCTTTAAATCCTCCATGACCTCTGTTATTGTTATTATCGTTACCACCGTAGTTGTTATTACCTTCACGGTAGTAGCCACGGCCATATGGGTTGTTGCAATATGAACCGTTTCCTTTCCTCTGTGATTGCCTCTGTTGGTATTACTTTGGAAGTTTTGACGCCTTGTGAAAAGAATAAAATTCTTACTACCAGTCGTCTTAGTGCTTTACTGAACGTATTTGAATATTGCTTCATTCATTGTTTTGAATGAGCCTCCCTCTAGAATTAGCTTGAGCTTTCCATTTTCACAATTTCTTGTCATGATTGTTATGGCTTCTTTAATACTGAAGATGTCAGCATGTTCAGCACCTAAGCCATCATCTATATACGATGCTTCTAATAATTTGCGTAAATTGTCTATTTCATTTGTAAATTGTGTGGCTGTTTTCCCTTTTTGATATACATTTGCCATTTTGGCCTTTACAAAGTCGGATATTTCACCGGCAATTTAATCTTGCAATATCTTAATAATGTCTACGATCTTAGTCTCATTTTGGACTTTGTAAGAGGGTGGAGCCAATTATTTTTGATTTTATTACTTCAATTGCAATGCTTTCGTAGGGTTCCTTTGTCAGATTGACCAATTGGATTTCAGTACTAAATATTTGCAGATGTATTTTTTCCCCATCAAATTCTGGAGCTGCATGTGAAATTTCTTTTATATATGCCCTTTGGGTAGCTGAGTCGGCTGTCATTGTAATACATTTTTGTTTTATGACACTGGAATCAGACTCTGAATCTTGATCTGAAAATTCAGCTACTGTTGACAGCTGGAATTGTTAGATCGTTTAAATCTTTTTCCTCTACATCGGTATCTGAATTGTTTACCCATTCAATCTCTTACTGCTCTGTCAATTCAAGTTCTTGCTGGTCAGGTTCAGGTTCATTCAGGATTTTCTATTAATAAAGCGGTATTTAGAACTGCTGGAATTTCTATATATAAAGTGAATTTCCCTTTTATTGATATCAAGTTTGATCGAAATCTAATTAATACTTTTAATATTTCTGACCAGTGTTTATGGTTTAACTTTTCATTATTGTCATGTATTAGCATACGTGCTTCATTAAAGCATTCTACTTATATTTTAGTATGTTTATAAACAGTAATCTTTTGAATGACTCTATTTTGTGCTAGTAAGACTTATAAAATTTGTTTTTGATTTCAATAAAAATGGTGCGGATTTATTTCCATTCCATAATATAAATCTAATTGCTTAATAATTTTATACACTTTTTATCAAATGCTGAAAACTAAAAAATTATTATTTTGCCTAGTATTGAATGTTCTCTTATTACTGATATAACCTGAACACCGGGAATGGTGGTCAATACGATTGCCTTTTGGGTTCTTTTGCAATGTATTGACGGTGAAAAGTCTTAACCATGTATTCATATATCTGTTTCTAATTCTGATATATTTATTGGGGTTGTTGAGAGAAATTGTTGAATTATAGTTATTAAATTAGAATCTCTAACAAGAACTTATATTATTACCTCTTTGGTGTTTATAATTTTTATTTAAAAAAATAATAAATGTGCATACATACTAATGTATACCGAAAAAATGATTTTTTGTTTAAATACTTTCAAGGTCGTTTGCCCTGCTTGCATATTTCTTCTTAAGGCACCTATTGTGAAACCTATGCAACTTAGTGAAAGTGTTAGCACTCATTAGTACGACAATAATTATCAGCAATATTGTTATTAGCTTGAGTTCGAAGTTTGTTTATAATTAATGGCAATTTAGGCATTGGCATAAATGCAGCCCTAATTGCTTTGCTTCGCATCATTGCCGGAATTGTTTTTCGATGTCCGAAAGATTGTCCTCGTGTTGTCGTCTGGTCCTGTACTCATCTATTGTGAGTGGGCGTGGTCCACTGGTTGGATACACCTCTGCCTCTCACACTTTCATAAACTGCTCCTGATGTCAGGCTTATGGTGCTGGTCATCGCACAGGCTGTTTCCAACAGCAAGAATGCAGCTTCACCACCCATTGTTGATTAGTCGACTGTGGTTGTTGTTCTTGCAGTCGCTTGTTGCTGCTGTTGTTATTGGTACTTCTATAGCTGTTGTTGTTGTTGCTGTTTTGTAACATATTATATATTTTTATTTTGTATTTATTTTTAGCATATTTACTAATTGAAGCGTCGTTTTAAATTTTCATATGCACATTTTATCATTACACTTATTTCACTTGTTTCTTCTCATTATAAAGTGTTTGTTCTAGTTTGTTTTCTTTTGTATTTGCACTTGTCCTGGTCTATTTAGACCTACTGCACGGTTGTCATCTAATATCACTGTTGCCATCTAATATCTGCACTTTTATTGAAGCAAAACACGTCCAGTTCTTTTGCTTAGTCTTTATTCATTTAACTTTAAGAACTCATATAATGTCTTCTTAGCCTAAGCTGTGCAACTTCGCTGCCACTTAACGCCGGCAGAGACGTTAGCGCATTATGTATAACGTATATAATGAAGTAACGGTCGCGCATGCTAAAACATGTTGACTCAGCACTTATACTGCCCATTGCATACTTTTGCGATCATATTACTTAGCACTTGAATAATGCTTGGGAATTTGGATTACGTAAACATTGCAGATAAGTGCTACTATGTGTTTGATATTCAAAGACACTGTACAGACTGTACGTATTCAATATGTATGTTTGCTAGAGAATATTACAGCTAAAATGCATATATTTATTCTTTTTTGCCTAACACAGCTCACATTGCAAAGTACGTGTCTCACCCATGTTAGCGGCTCTTTCAGTATTCCCATGAAAATTTTTGCTCCACTATTCATGAAGCAAATGCTGCGGTATTCACTTGGTTGACTTGGATCGCCTTTATATGGATTGGATACATTATGCTTGTTGAGGAACTTCAATATATGTTTGTACTATCGTGTATAATATCGCAAGATAAGTTAAAAAAGACTCTGGTGCATTTTTTAAAAACTAATCATCCTATCCTATCATCTCCTAGCAGGAGCTTTGCTTTTTTTTGGTCTTGCTTAACATGTGTTGAATTTGTTCGCTACTTACTTATCTGTCTAAGAGTTCTAATCGAATACTGGAGCTAATCGTTTTGCGAATAGTTTTTGCCACATGCCACCAATCCTTGCTGCTATTTACGGTATTTATTTTTGATATTAAATCTTGGTTATATATTTTCTTTTTCATTTCGCACATTTTCTTATAATTTCATATTATCATTAAGTGAATTTGACGCCGCAAATGTGAGCTCTCGCTCTTTCCTACAATCATTGTCAAACCATTTATTCATTGACTTGCCAGTATTAGTCACTCTTCTTTGGCTAGTCGAATTTTTTATTATCGCACATAGACTAGTCTGACCTAACAGCGGGTCCTGTTGTTTACTGCAATTCAGATTGAGCCGATCTTTTGGATCTTCTTTTTATACGCTGCTCCAGATATGTTTTGGTAACAGCTGCACTGGTTTTCTGCATTTTTCTTTTTCATTTCCCACATTTTCTTATAATTTCATATTGTCATTAAGTGAATTTGACACTCTAAATTTCTTCAAGGCCGCAAATGTGAGCTCTCGCTCTTTCCTACAATCATTGTCAAACCATTTATTCATTAACTTGCCAGTGTTAGTCACTCTTCTTTGGCTAGTCGAATTCTTTATTATCGCACATAGACTAGTCTGACCTAACAACGGGTTCTGTTGTTTACTGCAATTCAGATTGAGCCGATCTTTTGGATCTTCTATTTATACGCTGCTCCAGATATGTTTTGGTAACAGCTGCACTGGTTTTCTGCAACTTGCCGAAGTGTTGGCATTAATGTTTAGATATAGGGTTATGGGTTCGTGGTCTGACCAGATCACTGGCTCTACTTCAAATTTTTCGATATGGCATAGAATATCCTGGGAAACAGCGCAGGTCATTCACCGAGTTACCTTGACTTGCTATAAAAGTAAAGTTTCCGATATCATCCCACACTGTTTGACCATTTAGTCTAGCCCATAATTATCACAGTAGTTCAAAAGCTCTCTACCGTTTGCGTTTGTTTGTTCGTCTTTGGAGTTTCTTACCCCTTTCAAGCCCCTTCGATAAGATAGTTTCGTCCAATTGTTGTTCTCGTCTCATTCTAATATTCAAATCTTTGTAGATTATCGGGTTTATCGCATTTAATTGGTTATAGTATGTTTGACATTGCGAAAATCTTCGTTTCACGTAATGCCTTTAAGATAAAGTGGAATAAGCGTAACTCATATGGGCCCACAACTAACATGTATATACTCATGACCGCTGTGAGACTCATTAAAATACGTTATCCCACTCTGTTGTATTTTTTTTTTCTGACACTGAATAAAATTCCTCCACTTGCTCTTCCACATACTTACGCTGCGCCTCGAGACTACTCTCCATTTTGGGTCGCATCTATTTCAATAGCTTGGTTTCTTAGCTTGGTGGTTTCATGTTCTCAACGAATGTTTCTGTCAAAATAAACATGTTGAACATTGTATACAGCTATGCACAGATTGTAATTTATTTGACTGCCTATCTACTATCAGGGGTTGCCCGTATTTATTCCTCCATCTATTTCATAATCTATTTTTTTTTTTGTATTTACTACTTTACTAAGGCTTTAAGAGTATTTTTTTTTTAATCTATATTACATGCTGAGGCACCATATATCTCCTTTAGAATAACGGCGTGCTATTCATTACCTCCCAACAATCGTTCTCGTCGAAATGCAACCAGCTTTTCTCAATACAAATCTAATCGTTTCTAACAAAAACTTTGTGGGTTTGGCTGACACTTAGTATTTGTTTTTTTACCTGTAACATTATTTTTTTGTTACGCTGCCTCCTTTCGCTTAAATCTTTTCCTATGTATATACGAGTACCTTAAAGACTAGCAAACATTTCGCTTTCTAAAGTGGCAAGGATAGTGATTTTACCGTTCCTCTAATATGGCATTCGCGCTTCTGCAACCACTATGCCTGTTAGCTTAAGCTGTTCGCTGCACATTCTACTAATGATTGTCTCTGGGGAAACACGTTTTAACCCCTTGTTACCAGGTTTTTTTCTTTGGACGCACCTACGAGCCTTCTCAGCCATTATATCATCGACCTTTAAGTTTGCAATTTTATCTTTTGTTACTATATTAGCTGTCATTTCTGCCAGCGATTCATTGAAATTGGATCTAGTTGTGGATATTTCATTATATTTCTGCCAATCCTTGTCTAAATGTACAGAATCGAAATGGCGGACAAAATAGAACAACATCTGGGAACATTATTCATGTGTCAATTAATAATTTTTGTTTTAGTTCAACAAATGCTACATTTTTAAAGCAAATTAGTTGAATATTAACCATTTTTAACAATTTTTAACATTGTTAACAACAGATATAACTGGAAGGATCACGTAAAATACTTAAGAACTTCACTAGACAAAAAACTTAACATTATAAAATGCCTTTCCAACTCCAAATTCAATTGCCACACATCTTTAATAAACGTCACCAATGCTATTATAATCTCAAAAATCGATTACTGCCTCCCCTTGTTTGGCTCAGCGCCCCAGAGTACCACCCGACCCCTCAACTCAATTACGAATTCCGCAATAAGACTAGCACTCGGTGCTTTCAGAACCACTCCAGTCAATAACATGCTATATGAGACACAAATACCTCATATACATATAAGAAACCAAATCGCAACAGCTAAACTCTGCAAATCAATAGTAAATTCACACAACTCACCTATCTTTAACATAATTAAAAACTACAAGACTCAAAAGAAATTAAAATACGAATCTACAATAGACAGAATCATCAGCACTGCAAAAAACCTCGGTATTCCGCACACACAGTATCCCCGAAACCCCATAATACATACCCCCCATGGCACCTACACAAAACCTCAATCGACTCCTCCCTCAGTGAGTACCCAAAAACCTCAACCCAATCTCTTACATACAGAAAACTGTTTCTAGAAATCCTCGACAAGAACAAAAAATTCAAAAATATCTTCACAGATGGCTCACAAATAAACAACATTACAGCATATGCAATAACCGACGATCACAATATAATTACGACAGGCATAATACCCTTCTTCTCAACTGTTTTCTCAGCTGAAGCCATTGCAATTACAGAAGCCCTCAATATTTTCAAAAACAAACCTGGCAAATACGCCATATATACAGACTCACTTTCAACTATAGACGCTATAAAAAATACCAGCAACTCCGACTACTACCCATCCATCATCCGAAACACCCTCACCAAACACCACCCAAAATTCAAAATCATTTGGATTCCCGGCCATGTAGGCATCGGGGGTAATGAATTAGCTGACAGCGCCGCAAAAAACGCTACCAAATCCCCACTCATCCTTACCCCAAACTACAACTTCCAAGACATTAAAAAATACCTAAAAAACACTCTCAATACAGAAACAAAAAATACTCTACACAAAACATCCGATTGGTATCAATCGATGCATCTAAATAAGACCAACACCTCAAACTTAGATCTCAATAACAAAATGTCAAGATACGACCAAATTAAAATCACAAGGCTCAGACTTGGCCATACCAACCTGACACACCAACACTACCTCAACCCGTTATCTGACAATATATGTCCATTCTGCAGAAGCACAATAGTATCTATTACCCATATCCTAAAAGAATGTCCATCTTTCAAAACATCGTATGCTCAAATATTTAAAAATAAAGACCCCACACAACTGTTATCTCAACCCACACCAAAAAATGTTACAATTATTTTAAAGTTCCTTAGAGATACAAGTATTATAAATAAAATCTAGACATATCAAAGAGTCGAAGGCCTCAGCAGCCAGTACTCTATAATTAAGTTAATAGTTATAATTTAACATTATAAGTTAACTGTATATAAATAAATAAATAACCATTTTTAAATCGTCAAACAGCAGACAGGATGAAATTCACGTATAAGTGATTAGAATTTTATTTTGTCGGCCTAAAAGAGCTTGGCTTGGTGTTCACCAACTGGAATAATTACATCAGGACAATATTATGCATTGCTTAGCCTTTCGCGATTTTCTTCCAGAAATAAAATGAGGCTTTCCTGTAAAGCCTCCACATACTAAGAACATTTCACCTTGGAACTGACTTTTAACGTGAAGAAAAGTTGGGTCTTTTCCGTCACACCTGTTACAATGTGTTTACAACCTATCAAATACATCATAGTGTCATTTGGAAGAAGAGCCTATAGTGAAAATTTCAAGTCGATAGCTTTAAAACTGGAAGATTAGTTCGCATAAAAACAGATGGACAGACAGACGGGCATAGCTATATATCGACTCGGCTAGTCATGATGATCGATTGATCATCCTTCTATGTGTCACAAACATCGCGACAAAATTATAAGTTATAATGCAGAGGTAAGTGAATAAAAATACTTTATTTTATAACTATAGATGGTCATGCTGTATTTCAACTTCACTCACACAACTTTAATCAAGAGTTGTTGACGCTCCAAAAATGCAATATGTACATATAAAAAAAAACACTCGACATGGGCTCACTCAATATCATGAACAACTTTTCAAATATCAATTGTACTTTTACTTAAATTGTCGTTTCAAATATATATTTGTTTAAATAACTCAATTATCGAGATCTTTCGATAATAAATACATTTTGATTATATAAATAATACATTCTATCCACAACAATATTGTTGTAACAGGCAAAAGGAAGCTTTTTCGACCCTATCAGGTATATATATTCTTGAGCAGCCAAGTCGATCTAGTCCTGCCCGTTTGTCCGTGAATACCTAGATTACAGTATGTAGACTCCCTTTGTATGGCGTCAGATTGTTAGTTTAAGTTTGCCACGTTCTGCGATATTGCCACATTTTAGAAAACGATATACATATACCAATATATAGCCCTTAATCTTCGCCTAGCTGTTGTTGGCATGATATAAAAATTGCATTGCGATAGGTACAATACTTTAGACGAGAAGAAAAGAACAGCGTGTCGCTTCCCTCCATACAACTTTTGACAACCATACCTCCATTTTGACCCACTTGCAGTTTTGTCTATTGCAAAATGGCTTTTGGTGGCTTAGGCCATAAACTATACCCTGTGTAAGCATTTCAGCATTTTACCTATATCCGTTTGACCTGTGCGATGAGCATGTCATTCAGGACAGAGTTTTATATATCGATCGAAATTTAATTCAATTTTATCCGGATCTGGCCACCTTTGAACCGAATATACTTATATTTAAAATGTGGTGTGATATATATATGGGCTAAGAAAACCTAATAAAATGTGAATGGTTTAAAAGCTTCGGCAATCGTAAGCTAGGAAATGATTATTTTCTATGCACTATTTTTTTATAGCCGAATTTCTAAAATAAAATAAAACCATGCCCTTAATGAAAATGAAAGCAAATATATAAAATGCAAATTGATGAGTTTACGATTACTGATATAAATTTATTAGTTGTGTTAACAATTCGCAACTGCAAAATGTAAAATGGGATGAAACAATTTTCTAGGACTTCTCTAAACGCTTGGGTCCATATAGCAAAACGTAAGCGCAATGCCAGTCTCCGCCTCCAGAAAGACGCAAAATTTCGTCCGTGGTTACAGATGTGACTTCATCGTCATCAAATTTAAACCAAATATCTCCATTGGAACGAACCCAAGCTACATAATGCCCAGAGGCACTCGAGCGACCTTTATGGGTCAAAACCGCTTGTAAAGTATAGTAGCCGGAATTGTTGCTTCCCAAGTCCTCATCAAACCAGAATTTTTCATACTTATCATCATTTTCTTCATTGTTTTCTAAGGAAGCTGAAGTCTTATCAAATTGCCGGTCGACATCCATTTTTTTATCCTCTAAGTCTTTAAATTTTGATCGCATTGTGCACAACTTGGTTTGCAATTCTTGCGTACACAACTCAAAAGCATCAAAATCAATTGGAAATTTAATATCTTTTAGGACTTTCGCGTTAATGCCTTCCTTGCCTTTATATTGAAAGCGTACGAATTGGATAGTCAAATATGCAGGAAGTCGACTGATCAAATACTGAAAAAATCAACCATTTACAATTTTCAAATGCTGTATTCTTTCCGCGGACTTACTGTTCTGGTGTAGTTTGCATCACGGCCCAATGTTATTGAGTTTTTAATTAGCTGTTCTTTCATTTTCTAAAATAAAGAAAAAATAAAACAAACGTCATAATTTTACATAATATATATATATATATATAAAAGTAAGAACGCTATATTCGATATTTCGACTAGAAGATACTCGTACTCCAGCAAAACAAACTTGATCCGACGCCCCACAAGAGGGGTCTACATACAAAATTTGGTAGCTCTAGCTCTTATAGTCTCCGAGATCTAGGTGTTCATACGGACGAACGAACAGACACACATGGCTAGATCGACTGGGCTGTTGATGCTGATCAAGAATATATATACTTTATGGGGTCGGAGACGCTTCCTTTGCCTGTTTGTTACATACATTTGCACGAGTACAATATACTCGTTTACTCTACTAGAGTACGAGTATAAAAACAAATATCACAGAAATCTCCGAAATTTCGACTACGCCTACTTACCACATAATTAATATATATATATATATATATATATATATATATATATATATATATATATATATATATATATATATATATATATATATATATATATTAATTATGTGGTAAGTAGGCGTAGTCGAAATTTCGGAGATTTCTGTGATATTTGTTTTATATATATATATATATATATATATATATATATATATATATATATATATATTAATTATGTGGTAAGTAGGCGTAGTCGAAATTTCGGAGATTTCTGTGATATTTGTTTTATATATATATATATATATATATATATATATATATATATATATATATGGTAAGTACGACTTCGTCAGAATTTCGACTATATCATTCTATATATACATATGAACAGCAAATTTCGAAAAAATCAATTATATGGGGGGGTTATATGATATAGTGTCCGATCTGAATAAAAATTTGTCTGTGAATGTGGGGCCTTCTTAAATGGATAAAAACCAAATTTGGGTTGTTTTAGGTGAAAAACAAAATTTTGTGTTAATTTCGATTGCCTGATCTGAATAAAATTTGGTCGACAGACGTAAGGCATCCGGAAATGAATGCAAACTGAATTTGGATCGACTTGAATGAAAAACAAAAACGGTTTAGTCTTTCCGAAAACAGAAATTCTATATAATATTATGGCTCGATGCGAATCAAATTTAGTCGGTTGATGTAGATGCCTCTAGGCCATATAATCAAAATAATTTGGTTCAATTACAATGAAAAACAAAAAAGCTATGAAATGGAAACATTAAAACGGGCGTAGTTTGTATGGGGAAAGTGGGCGTGGAAAAAATTTAAAAAATGTATATTGGTACATATTTATGGGAAATTAAAATGCAAGTTTTGAGTTTTTATCTCTTGTAGATTCCAAGATCTAGATTTTTATACATCCAGACTGAAAGACAGACAAGACCGCAGACATACGGACATGGCTAAATCGACTCGGCTTGTCGTGCTGTTCAAGAATATGTATATATACTTTCCGTGGTCTTCATGTTACATACATTTCACAAACTTAATATACCCTTGCAATACGAAGACCAAAAACACGTTGCATACATAGAGTCCGTGCTCATGTCGAAAAAATCCATGAAATAACTCAACGAAATAAAAATTGGTACACACAAATTTATTAAAAACTGATAAGCACATGAAACCACTTTATATTCTATATTCGGAGGCTTTTTCTTGTGCACGGTTGTAAAACGTGTATTTTCCTAAATGAAAATTATGCCAATTAAGATTATATTGAAGTTTTTCGTAAACAAAAGTGAGTATTTCATTCTAACTACCTGTGTACAAGTAAACTGAATTATTTAAAACTAAAAAAGACAATGTGGATGTAAAAAAAAACAACCGTTCAAAGTTTGTTAAGAAAAACGGAATAATACAAGAAGAAACGAAACGTTAAATAAAAAATTGACGTATTAACACGGCTACAAGTTCGCGGTATATAAAGGCTAAGCTATCTCTTAATATCACCCCCGTCGCAAACTCCAAATATTAAGTTCTGATGAGAACATCGGATATGAAACAATGGACCGCAAACCTATGCTCCTGCCCATGCATAAAACTGCTCGTCTGCTATTTGCACAAAAATACATATTTTAGATAAGTGAGTGGAAAAACCTATCCTTTAGTGACTAGAAAAAATTTTAGTTGAATGATCCTGACGAAAAAATTATGTTTCCCATTCGGGAGTGTACCAATATTTATTTCGTTGAGGTATATATTCTTGATCAAGCCGAGTTAATCTAGCCATGGCCGTCCGTCTGCCTGTTTCAACCCCGAGATCTTAAGTCTTAAGAGCTTGAGAGATGAAACCAGATGCTCCTCTTATCTACACGCTGATTGAGTTTAAATATTATTTGGATTGGATGGGATTCAGTTTGGACCACCATGTATAAAACGAATTTTTTCAGAAGAGAGAAATTAGTATGCCCTGAAATAAAAAAAAAAAAAAAAAAAAATCAATGAATGGAGACATTTCAAAAATAGAAGTCTAGGTACTATACCGAGAAACGATCAGGTATCTGGGGAAGATCCGGGAAGCCTGTAATAGATAAGTGTAGTAGGCGACCTGCATATAACGGACAGATGCGTTTCATTGTTTGTTTAATGACTAGTTATAATCGTACTCTATGGAGTAAACAAGTATATTGTATTTGAACAAATCTACAATGTACAAAAAGATTTTCTCCCAGTGTTTCGCCCGATCAAGTGTGTGTTAGAATTTTGCCATGCCCCACCGTATTAACACATATCCTCCCGATTTTCCGAATTTTATTAACGTCGGATAAGAACTTTAGACAAAATCGCTAAAAACGTTGTCCATAAAATGTATTTAAAAATATATACAATCAAACATACATACATAAGCAGATTCATATTAATACATACACACATTTCGTACATGCATACATACCATATCATTGCTATGTGAGTGAAAGAGAGACAGCATTAAAGAAAAAAAATCTGTTTTGCCCACAATAAGCGGTCTGAGTATGAGTATCTTATAGTCAAAATTCGACTTACTTGTTCTTACTTGCTTTCTTTTGTCCTTTTTTTTTTGGTATTGTTGTTGTATTTGGCTCTGCTTGCTTCAAAGTTTCAAGTGCTTATATGTTTCTTTTTCTCACGTCTCTTGTTACAAGTGCAAGTGCTTATCTATTTGTAGATGTGATCTGGATAAAAAATTTATCGTTCCTGACGAGCCAAGACTCCATTTTCTACCTTTCGTACTCCTAGCACGTTCAATAGTAATAGTCCCCAGCCCGTGCAACGGCTGCCTAGTGTGGACGCTGTAATGGGGACAGGCCCTCCGGCCAATCAAGAGAACGTCGATTGCACAAAAATTTAGGGTTCGCTCTTATCGGCGTTCCAAAGCCGATGATGATTTTTATTTCTAGACAAGCCGCAGATGCTATCAAATTTGTCTCTGGCCTGAGCACCTAGTCGTAAAGGAGCTTAAAGACAGAACTAGATATCGGATACCGATTAGACTCCCTGTCGCCGCAAAACCCATAGTTTCCAATATAGTTCCAATAAAACTAATTTCATCTTTTTTTTTTAAGCTCCCTAAACTTTACGCTGATATCCTATCTTTTCATTTGCACATATTAATATTTACTGAAACATGGTTAAAACATGATATTTGAGACTCTTCTCGTTCTCCTGGGTGGTGGCGTACTATTGCTGTAGATTCCCGTCTTCTGTCTTTTTCTAATGAATTTGAAATTATAAGTACTAAAGTATCTCTTGAATGCTTTTCTGCCTTCGTCACTGCCTCTTGCATTCGTCCAATATTTCTGTTTACTTCGATAGTCTTAATGTTATTTTTCAATTGCGTCAATGCTTTCTCATACTGATCAATTTTTGGTGAGTTCAATATCAGCATCAGTGAAGTCTCGTGGTCCTCTGCGATTGACTCTGCCGGTTTGATACCTTCAAGGCAACACGAGTGTATTCACGGCCTACTTGAATTGTCCTTATCAGAAGTTCATTTTATAGCAAACTCATTGAATCGCCTGCTTAACTTGACATCTGTTTCTGACCCTTCCAGTTACTATGCATATTTCTATTTCTGCGGTACCTGCATTTTCGAACTTGTCAGCTTAAACATATTCATTTAAAAATGCTTATTTCCTTAGCCTTAACGAAATCATAATTTAAGCAGACTGGTCATATTTGTACATTTGTATAGATATGTTCATTGCGGTAGACTTCTTCTACAAAACTCTTCATTCCATTTTCATGGATTTGGTTCCGCCTCCTTGGTTTACTACACAGCTGTCTAATTTAAAAAATATTAAATCTAGATTCTTTAAGAAGGTTCACTGTGATTAATTCCGAGTGCTATAAAGCATATTTGCATCGCTGTAGGGTACAGGAGCCAAAACAATTTTATAATTTTGTTAATTCTAAGCCTAAAACATCTGTCCTACCTTCTTCATTATTTTATATAAAGCACTAAAGCAAATACAGATCAAGGCACTGCCAATTTGTTTGCAGAGTTCTATCAAACAACTTATTCCTCTTTTAAGTATCAATCCGATCAGATATATCTTCATAGCTTACACAGGTTTAATAACATCCCACCTCCCCTAGTTACTGAAAGCTTATATTAAGCCAACATTTTTTTTTGGTCCTGATATCGTTCCAAGGTGTATTCTCAGATTCTGCGCTGATGCGCTTTGTAAGCTGATTTGGAAGCGTTTTGATGTATCTTTGATTTCATTGTTTTCCCCTTTTTTCTTGAAGAAGTCGTTTGTTATTCCTCTCCATAAAAAGGGAATTAGCCTGATGCTCAAAACTACAGAGGCATATCAAAACCGTCTGCTATTCCTAAGCTCTTTTAAAAAAGGGTAACTCCCCTTGTGAGGCGTCAGATCAAGTTTGTTTTTAAATTTTGCCACGCCCCTCCCGCAAACAGCAAAACTTGTTTTTGTATATGTATATGTATTTGTATATGTATAAGCACATAATCTACCCATTTGCTGAGTTTTGTTAAGATCGGATAATATTTGTAGACAAAACATAAAAAAAAACAAAAACATTATTTTTTAGAATCAGTCTTCGAATCTGATCAAATTTCACCCGGATCTGCAAGGGTATGTAAGCTTCGGTTACACTAAGTTAGCTTTCCTTTCTTGTTTTGAATTAATTTCGGAAATGTGCCTGGAATTGGCGTTGCTTGCAGGGCGGCACACACACTAAAATGAATGAGACCTCTCACAAAACCTGGGTTTGAGTGATATATAAAGACAACATTTTTCATAAAAAACAGGCAACTTCTGCTTGTCAAAAAAAAAAAAAAATTGTAAATGAAAAATTCATGATCACTCAATATTGGGAATCAAAAAACATATTCATAGTTTTAATGTAAAAAGCCGATATATGTAATAAAAAAAAGTTTAAAAAAAGAAAGGAAATATCTGTCGTTCGAAACACTACAATTTCGAACTTAAAGTTGAAACATTAATACGATTAATAAAAACATAAATTTTTGTTGAGTTGATTTCCCATTTTTTAAGATTTTTGTTACATAAAGGAAAGAGTGTACTATACCGATTTTAAGCCACTTTGCATGTATTTGACTTCCATTGAGATAAAGCAGCTTAGCTGCAAAAAATTCTCAGCGGTCACCGTGGGTTCTTCATCCGGAGCCTCATCAGAGTGCATTTTGACTTGGAAGGTTCCGCCGAAAAATTGTTCGATAAACGATCTTAAAATAAAAGAGAAAGTGTAAGTTCAATTAAACAAAGAAGAACAAGAGAGGAAGGCTAGGTTAGCCCAAAGCTATCATACCATTGTAGAACATGCCTTTTAAAATGCAGACAGCCAAATTTGGTTAAATTCCAATAAAAACAAGAGAGGGAAGCTAGCTTCGGCAAGCCTAAGCTTATACACCATTTACATTGTAAATGGAGTGGATACAAGGGATACAAGACGAATTTGATTTAATTTTGATGAAAAACCGAAAATTGTTCATTTCAGAACAATCGGTTATATGGTAGCTATATGATATAGTTGTCCGATCTGGATAAAACTGGAACTTGACCAGCTTGCAGACAAAGGAAGTATCTTTTAGCTTTGTAGCATTAAAGACTTTGTGTTGAAACAGATGGACGGTTATATCGATTCCCCTTGTCATGCTGATCAATAATATATATACTTTATATAGTCGGAAACCTTTTTTCTATGTGTTGGAAGCTTGAGGACAAAATTAATATACCATTTTGTAAATGGTATAAAAAAGTTAATACTAAGTAATTATTAGCGGAATCTATTGTGGTCTGCGTACTTTAATATGCGAGATTATGATATAATAGTTCGATCTGGCGATATTTACATAAGAGCAGCTTACAGCAAAGAATTTTATCTCGATAGCTTTAAGACAGGCACGGCTATATCGAAACAAATATCCAATCCAAGCTATCAATTTAACGAGTTTGGCACAAAATCAACTCAAGAACAATTCAAGTAGGCCCTGAAGGTATCAGATTAAATAGCAGACCACTACGCAATGTAACGGTCAATAAATATTTAAGCGACAGGTTGGATAGCATGGAGATGACTTTCATATAAATACATGCTGAAACTTTCCTTATGTAGAAAAAATAGGACGCATGATTTAAAAGCAACTGCTATTGACGACCTACCTATGCAGTGCTTTCTGATGAACCTCGTCTGAGTCATTTAGTCTTAGTGGTGAAAGTTTTTGTTGCAACATCTTTAATATTTCCGACCAGCATTCATTTGCATCTTGCTGTCTATAAGTGCCATTTTCTCCAGTCTGCGCAAATTGAGGCGATGCCCTATGCAATGCCTGCAACAGTGCAATTGGTGTTATAGTGGTGCCTTTTTCCATTTGGGCAAAAACAAGTTTCATAGCTGACGAAATCGAGAATGCCGATGAAGTAGAATCAGATCCATTGTTATCAAAGCTTTTCAAGACATTTCGTAGCTCTGGTACAGACTTTAAGCATTGAACTGTAGCATTCATGTAACATGTATTGCCAAGATTAGTTAACCCTGCCGGTAGCCTCATCTACAATTTTAATATTTACTATTAATGCAAGTTACTTATATATATATATATATATATAGTTTATATATACCACAGTTGCCGCTTCAGCTTCATTCATATCTTCAATGAATTTAATTGGCGTTGTTGGCACTTCAGGTACTTTGTCTTTACTACCCAATAGCAGCACTACAGCTCCCTAAAAAGAAAGGTTGGTATAGTTTTTATAATTTCCAACCATACATTTAAATATTCATACATCCTTCAATTGTAAGTTCCATTCGTCATCTTTGAGTATACCACCTTTGCACATAACTTTCTGGCGCTCCGGTTGAACACCCGTGAGTGCAAAAAGCTGTGCTTTAAATAATGTTGGCTCTTCATCAGTGTTCACATCTATATCCGGATAAAGCTCGCGGCCCCACTTCACTTTAACTAGAAAAAATTTTCTTTTATCACAACGAAACAACACATTTTAATGTAAAAAAGAAAAAGTTACCTTTAAATGTTGGCATTTAAAAGATATATTCTCTATATGCTGTTCAAAAATTCAAAGTCATACTAGTTCAGGTATTAAAACAATACATCATTGCATCTTAGCAATCGATACTTAAACAGTCTATCAAAGTCAACTACGATTTTGGAATGATGACATTTGAACACAAAGAATACATACCATGGGGGACTTCGTTCGATGGAACAGGTGGGACTGGAGCTGGATTAGCTTTTGTGAGAATGCTCGCTAGACTAGGTTGTATATGTATATGAAATTTAGTGGTGCTTGACGAATATGATGATTACAGTAAACATCTATCAAAGTTGTTCGTGGCTTCATAATGAGCGAACGTATATTGTAAGCGTCTGGAAGACTCTACAGAAGTGGAGTAATTTAATAGCCAAAACAATATTAAAAAGTATTAGGCTGGTCCATTAATAGCGACAAGACACTGTAAATAATTTAAAAATTGTTTCATGTATAAATCAATTGAGCTTACTAGTCGGTTATATATGTACACTTTTGGATATCTTGGCGCCTAAACTAGTGGACGATCAGTATGAAATTTTATTGCATACTAGAACGGGCCAGGGGAAGGTCAGGGGCTATATATCGTTTTGGATAAATGGGCTTGGCATCGCCCGGCATAAGCGAAATTGAAAATTCGTCATAACTTTGCACCCAATTGACCGATTGTCATAATATTTTTTTCCAGGTATGTACATTGATATATTGTGCTATCGATATACGCATACTCGTTATATGTACATCGATATCTTGAGGTCGATACATGTATGTCGATATCTTTTATATACAGAAAGATATCGATAGACGAATATATACTATTACCGGTATATATCGATACATTTGACTTAACCACTTAACAAAAAATTTCTGAAATACCACAGAATCTTCTGGTAGGTTGTAAAGCAACAAACATGGGTCAGCAGGAGCGACGCTCGCCGGTTAAATCCCGTGTTTATTATACCTGGCTTATTATTAAAGATAGCAAGCCGATGTTTTACCAGCTTCGGGCAAATTTGGGGCCTATTAAAATGGATTCAACCCAAATTTGGGTCGAAAAACAAATATTTTGTGTTCATTCCGAAAAAATCGATTCCATGGGGGCTATATGGTATAGTTTCCCGATCTGAATATGACATATAATATTATATAATATAACATAATAATGAATTAAAAGTGGTTCTGGCTTGATCTGGTTACATATTTATTAAAAATATAAATGCAAATTTGAGTCTCTATATCTTACAGTCTCCAAGATCGGGATATTCATACATCCGGATGGACAGACGGACATGGCTAAATCGAGTCGGCTTATCGTGTTGATATTTACTATATGTGATCGGAAACGCTTCTTTTTTGCATAATGGGACGTTAACATACAATCCCGCAGCGAGACTCAACCGACAGGGGGACGACACGAAGCACGATGTGATAAATATGTATGCAACATAATTATATAAAATTATAATTGTGCCTTTTATTCATGTCTTCTTATTGCGTCGTCTCTTAACAGCTGTTTTTGTCGTTATCGATACATCAATAATAATATTTTAAAATATCTTAGTCTTAATATATCGAACATAACTATTGCTTGTTTATTTATTTAACGACATTAATATCCTTTTTTGTTTTTTGAGTTATGGTATTGTACTTATACATAGTATAGTACTTGAAGATTCCAAAATTAAAAAAAAAAATAATTGTAGAAGGGTTAGATATAGTAATACATTGATATTTTCATAATAGTATGAATTTTAGGATCATTATATTAAGATAAATGTAGCAAACTTTTTGACTTTTTCTACTGTTTACTTAATTTAATCCCACCCATACCATTTGGGTTGTTTAATAAAACTTGGCGTTTTCTATTTGTATCATATTATGTGTTTATGATACAAATATATAGATTTGTTATATTTGCTAGCCTAGCTTACAGATCCTCGAACCCCCAGTTGAATTTATTTTAAGAAGGCGTCTCAATGTTTCAATCAGCTAAATCTGAAATGAACTTCCCCATATAAGTTATAAAACCTATGAAACTTCGAGTTCCCTCTTTTTCTTGCATTTGCGATGCCATGTCTTCCAGCTTGTTAATCGTCGGAGTTTTTATGCCTTTACATAATTGCCGTATCATCGGCATACGTTGCCATCATCTACTCAGCCGGATTCACATTTCACATTTCATTCGGCAAGTGGTCCACCTCAATACTAACAAAACTATAATGCTGAATAGCTCTTTGTTGTGATGAACGTTGTAATTCCGAGACTTAACGCATCTAGTTCTAACTGATAGTATGCACTCGTCAGGTCCATACGAGAGAAATATTTGACACCTCTCAATTTGGTCATGAACATTTCGAACGTCGGTACAGCGGACTGAAACCTCAATTGATTTTGGGCTTATTAAATGCCTGAATGCTGATTCAATCAGCAGTCTGCCAAAAACCAAGGAACATTTCGTAGAAAAGCTTAAGTTTTTATTTGAGGGCGTTGGAAAGTTTACTTCTAAACAATCTATCATCTTAAGAGAGGATGCGGAACCAGCACTACTTTATGAAAAGGGGGTTCTACAAGGCATTCTTAAGCCTTTTAAAAGGAAATTAACAGACATGGTCAAAGATAAAATCATTTCACCTGTAACAAACTCAACAGACTGGGAACTCCGACTGTGCCTAGACCCAAAGCCTTTAAACATACCTATCAAACGTGAGCATT
Source organism: Hirtodrosophila duncani (assembly GCA_037043425.1). Classification (NCBI taxonomy): domain Eukaryota; kingdom Metazoa; phylum Arthropoda; class Insecta; order Diptera; family Drosophilidae; genus Hirtodrosophila; species Hirtodrosophila duncani. The sequence continues at coordinate 461,817 of JBAMBM010000828.1, read as the reverse complement.
TTCTTATTAATACAATTTATGGCTTTACAAGTCAAATGCGAAATAAAATGTTGGATTTATCCAGTGGATTCTGGCAGATGGAGTTAGATGAGAAAACCTCAGATCTTGCGACACTTGCCTTGGCCTTTGCCAAATTTCATTAAGATCGGATAATAATTGTAGACAAAATCATAAAAAAACACTGCATGAGAGCACCCCACCCCAAAAAAAAAACTTACATACTTTTGAGTGTGTTGAATATTGTTGATCAAGCCCTGTCCGTCCGTACGTCCGTATAAACTCCTAGATATCGGAGGCTATAAAGCCTAGAAACCAAATTTGGTATGTAAATTCTCCTTGCGGGGCGTCACATCAAGTTTGTTTTAAAATTTTGCCACGGCCTCTCCCGCCCTCGCAAATCATTGTGTTATTAAAACCACTTCTAAATGTTACTATGTTCTATTAAGTAACAAAAATTTCCAAGTTCTTGCGGATGGCCGGAAAAAGCAAAGAAAACATAAAACACATTGTTTCCTAACAATTGTACTGCAAACTACATGGTTGAAAATATTTTGATATCGTCGGGTGCTGAGCAGACAAATGCAAATGGATCGTCCATAACCTATACTCAGGCGTTGCAAGAGGTTTCCAATTTTATTAATGGTAGATGAATTAAATAGCAATTCGCCGGCTCAAATTGTAAACACCTTACAAAAACGATTTAACAATGTTGGGTATCCATCGAAAATTAAATGTGACAATAATCCTTTAACTCATTGCCTTTTCGTAACTATAGAGTATTCTAGTTCAGGGTATGCACAAAGCAACGGATTACCAGAAGACGTTGTAGCTATAGCAAAAATTATCTTAAGACGATGTATTAAATGCAATCTTAGAATATTCCGGTAAATTATGCGATTTTGCATACAAACTGGGTTTCAACTAAATGCATTAAAGTTTGTAGAAGATATAAGGTTTTATCCATTTTCGGGGGCGAGGCAAAATTTAAAAACAAACTTGATCTGACGCTCCACATAGCAAATTGGGCAACTCCAGCTCTTATAGACGGATATGGCTTGGTCGACTACGCTGTTGATTCTGATCAAGAATATATATACTTTATGGGGTCGGACACGCTTCCTTCTGCCTGTAACACACATGGGCACATGGCACAATCCAAAAATTATGGGTGGGATTAAATAAAGTAAACAGTAGAAAATGTCAGTAAGTTCATACTATAATTAACCTTGCTACTATTATTATTATTTTAATTTTTTAATCTTCAAGTACTATTTTAATACTATAATTAAAAAAAAACTTGCAATAATATAGTTAAATGAATAAACACGACCACACCAGCTCGACCAGCCTGAGGAACCATTTAATGCCGAGGTTCTGACAAGCCGGCATCGAACGTTTGGAGCTAAAAAATGCAGCCGGACAAGATAACTTGAACAAGCGTACTTTGAAGGCGTTGACGGAGAATGCTGTACTCACTATATATATATATATTTTTTAAGTTAGGTGATAGAAGCATCAGAGGCCGCAGGGGAACAAAGTCGGGGTTTTAACCTCCTTAAACTGTCATCTAGGGAGGGCAATTCGCGGTGGTGCTCCCTTTAGGTATTATCCCCCCCCCCCACCCCCGCGGGCAGGGCGTTGTATTGACATTGCAAAGTCTATCTGCGCGACTCAGTTCGTCGAATATAATGATGTCCATGGTGCTAACCGCTGACCAATTTGTACCTGTCTCTAGCATGATGTTCATAAGGCTGGCGTCATCACCACCAGCCTGCTGATGTCTTCGCATTCCCTTATGAACACCGCACAATCAAAAGCCACATGTTTTGCGTGATGTTTCTCCTTCTGTCCAAACAATTCGAGTAGTACCGGCCGTCTTAGTGCTTAAACCTGTAAAGACAAGAATTCAAATACCCGTGTCTCATCAACAGTTGTATCAAATGGTATTTCGTCTGTCCATGTCCATGTTCTCCCATCGCGACTGCCTGGATCGTGGGGTCTCATATCATGGCTTTATGCTTTTCTGCTGTGCTCCAACGCAATCAAGTCGAATGGCGTGAGTCCCGCCACTACCAGTGCCGCATCGTTCGATACAGTCCTGAACGGATAGCTCATCCTTAGTGCACAGAAGCGCCTGCAAGTAGTCTCCGCCGAAGTTGCTGTAATCCTCTTGTGTTGGCCATGATTCGCTCTATTGTTGTGGCTATATCGCAGGTGGTCTCTGAAATTCAGCCTGTGTTCAATCATAACTCCAAGGTACTTTTGGTTGGGTACCCAATCACCCGAATCTGGTCTACCTCCACAACCTTCCAGCTGCTGACTAGTACCGTCTCAGTTTTTTGTGTTGCAGGCGACAGGTCATGCTCTAGCTACCTTTGACTAATCGTATGTCCATATTTGTAATGGCCTCCGCGTCATCTAGCTGTTTACTAGTGGAAACCCGATGAGTGTTGCGCCTCGAGGTACTTGTAACTTCAGTAGCATATTGTACATAATGTTCCACAGCAGGGGCCCTATTACCCACCCCTGTGGGACGCCTTTGGTTATCATGTGAGGCTTCCTCCGTATCATATATGAGCACTCTGTCCTTCAAGTAGCTTTCTATTATTCCTGCAACATGTGCTGGAAGCTAAATTAGGCAGGATGTGCTACCATTCGGCCGAGCTGAAGGCATTCTGGACATCAAGCGTTGTGGCTAGGCAGTACTCTTTTCTGCTGTATTGTCATCTCTTTCCTCCACAATGTCACACAGCTTTGAGATTGCAACTACAGTGGATCTTTTTCTTCTGAAGCTGTACTATAAGGGGACATCCAACCTTTCGTTGTTGTCTCCAGGCGTGCACGGATGATGCCTTTCAGGATCTTTCCAATTGTGCCAAGCATAGCGGCCTGTAAGCCGATGATCCGTCAGTAACACTTGCTCCCTTCAAGATTAATACCTGCCTCTGTTGCTTCCATATTGACGGAAAGGTCCCTTCTGCTAAGCATAGTTGTTAGAGCCGCAAAAACGCGTCGCTTTGATCGCAAATTTAAGCATCTTGTTGGGGATTTGGTTTGCTTCTGGCGATCATCTTTAATTTTGTTCGAGATTTCAAGGACTGTTTCCGCATGAGCTATAAAGCAAGCTTCTACTATTCGTGCCACCTATATTGGGCTTGTAGGTGTCCGCTGGCTGAAGGTTTTCAGGTTTTTCACGGCCAGCTTGCATGCGGGTCCCCATGGGTTCTCTTCCAAATCACTGCAGATCTTCTTGTAGCGCTCATGTTTGCCATCATTTATGAGCCTCTTGAGAATCGGTCTCCTCTCTCTGTAAATATTCTGTAAGGTCTCCCAGCCGGGAGAGCGCTGGCATTTTCGTGTGGCATTTTCGTCCGCCCTCCGTTGCGGTGCCATTTGCGTGGCGCTCGCATATGCTGTGCCCTGCACCATGAAGCCGTCCATTATTATTGGGATCATTGCTGCTTATAGCGGCTCCACCTTGCACTCACCATGGTGTCGATATTCAAATTGCATAGTCAGGTTCCACTGATTTTCTGATTTCTGAAGTCTGACGGTCGTCACAAAGTCAGGTCATCCTGAGGATAACCTTAGTTCTTATCTACCCATCAATCTGCCGTCTTCGTGTTTGGAGTTTCAGAGTTTGGCATTCCCACCAACTGCAAAAGGTCCAGGACATACTGCCCTCGCTTTACTTTGCCCTGATTATTTTCTACTTAAAAGGCCGTTCCTTCAGGGATAAAGTTAGGACGAGACTGAATCCCATTATCTTGGCAATTGCTGGAGTACCACCAGGAAACGTTCGCGGACCTTTTATTTTCAGTTCTCATGCAGCGTTGATGCAGCCACGCTTGGAGCTCCAGCTGCATTCTGCACATGACTTTAAACGCCATCATGTGTGCATGATGTTCGACAACGCCATCGCAATTGGCCGCTGAAACTGTACAGGAGTACATAAATGATCTTGCCGATTTTGCTAATAGGTAGAAACAAGACTCAACTCGACTGAGAGCTACAATGTATGTTTCACTCTCCGCCGGCAGCATACTCCACGAGGCAAATCCAAAGTACTGCTCTAGAGCAGTCCACTAAGGCTGTATACCTGGGAATAATGCTGGATAAAAAGTACACCTCTAAGGCACATATACAAGCAAAGGTGGAGGAGTGCCGCAACTCGATGTCAAAAATTAACTGATTCTTCGGCAATAGAAGCTACCATTGCAAAATAGGCGATCGCTCAGGGTCAGTACCGAAGACTTTAGTTATCTGTATATATTAAGCTGAATGCTTGTATTTTTTTTTTATCGGGACGTTGACGTACAAAGCACGTTCAAGTGGACCCGCGCTACCAAGCCACGCGGCTTGTTACGCGCGAAGCTCAGGCTGGAAGCTCCCACTTCCCGCCCAATCGGCCGAGAGGGCAGCCGCATAGCGAGCGACACGTATTGCGAAGACGGAAAAAAAGACTCGCTCGTTCTCTTTCAATGGAAGGAATAACTACAAGCCATCAACAATTTACATTATCTACTAGCTATATGTGTTAGTATGGATATTTTGTTTGAGTTAAGGGAGTTATTAACAGAGATTAAGTTAAAGAGATTATTGTAATTACAACAATGGACACAAAAAGGTTCATGCAGAAGATAGTTCAAATTACAGTGCCGCAGATAGATAGCAACGTAATTTCTAGTAATCCTACGAGGAATACAAAACCTGATTTGGCTAATTAAAGACGGCGAGCCGATATCACCATTAATCATCTTATGAATAAAGATAACATTAAACATAATTCTACTTTTTTCAAGAGATGAGAGGTCTATCAGCAGGAGCATACTTGAATGTGAAGGGAGGGAGTTATTGGTGTCCCAATTTAACCCACGGAGAGCAAACAGTGAATATTTTTTGTGAAGAGACTCAGTGCGGTCCTGGTGATTCCCGTACTGTGGACACCAAACACACGATGCGTAATCTAAAATAAGTCGGACAAGAGGAGTATACAGTAGCTTGGTTATATAAGGATCATCAAATTCCTTAGACCATAGCTTGATAAAACCCAGAACACCCACAGCCTTATTGATGGTAATTGAAATGTGTAAGTTGATTTGAATTTAGGGTGTAAAAGACCACCCATGTCATCAACTAAGTCGATCCGATCAAGTGGCATATCTTAACGATATGTTACGATGTCTGCAGCGGTGTGCTACGACAAAACGACATAACTTTGCATTTAGAATAGTTGAGATTTAGTAAGTTGACCTGACATTTAACAATAAGCTGTTAGTGACTAGAGGAGGTGCCATGTTATTAGACCTGTGTAGTATATCTGATCAGACCGATACTTAAGAGATGAATAAGTTGTTTGAAAGAACTCTGCAAACAAGTTGGCAACGTATTATGTAAAACAATGAAGGAGGTAAGAATTACGTTTTGAATTAACAAAGTTATAAAATTGTTTTGGGTCCTGAGAAAATTGTACCCTACAGCGATGCAAATATGCTTTAAAGCATATCTAGACAGTGAACCTTAAACTAGTAGCAATATAGCGCGAATAGTCAGAGGACCTTCCCGAGACTTTAAACTTCTTAAAGAGTCTAGATTTCATATTTTTTTAAATTAGACAACTGTGCAGTAAACCAAGGAGGCTTATTAAGCCTAACAGGACTACTGAACGGAAACAAATCCTTAAAAATTGAATAAAGAATTTTGTAAAAGAAGTCAACCGCACTGTCCATATTTGTACAATTGTACAGGTATGACCAGTCTGATTGAAGGATGACATTGTAAGCGACAGCGAAATCAGCCTTTCTAAATGAATATGTTCTAACTGACAATGATGAATGACGCAGGCACAGCAGGAATAGGAATATCCATAGTAACGAGTAATGATGAAACGGGACAAAAGCGGACAAACTCTAGAGTCCATTGAAGTGGAAGGAGCAGAAGCAAATATCAAATCAAGTTGGCGATTCAATGAGTTTCTCACAAAACTACAATGAGATAAGAGAAATTCAAGTAGGCCTTTAACAAATTCGTGTTACTTTAAAGGTATCAAACCGGCAGAGTCGATCATAGAGGACCATGTGACATCACAGACGTTGAAATCACCAAAAACCAACAATTAATCAGTATCAGAAAGCATTGACGCGATCGATTGAATAGCATTATGATGATCCAAGTAAATAGAAATATCAGAACGTGTAGGAATGTAAGAGGCAGTGATAAAGATAGAAAAACATTTAATAGATACTTTAATACTTATAAATTCAATTACTTTAGGAAAATTTAGCAGAATTGGTTCTGATGGAAGGCCGGAATCAACAGCTATCAATACTCCACCACCCTGCCGGGAGGGACGATCAAATCTATAAGCAGTATAATTAGTGTCAGTGGCTGTGGCTGATAAAGTCAACGAGACTGAGGGCGCGACACTGGAAAGCTCGACAGGGGGGCGCATTTTCTGACATTTGCGCAGACGAAAAACCTTCAATTTTTGTATCATCCACCCTCTCCAGAATGGCCGGAGGGCTCATGCCCATTAAAGAGTCCGCATTTGGCAACCGTTGTACGGCCTGGGGACTGTAACTGTCGATCAGACTAGGAATAATAAAGATAAAATATCTAGAAGTATGCACAGGGGCTTTCGGCTCTATAACGATAGGGTCGATAGAGTCCTTATCCAGACCAGATCTACCCAGATCAATTACTTTTTTCACCTTAAAAGACTCCATATTAAAAGATGTTAAATTTGCTGCGAGCGTCGAGAATGACATATTTAATTGCATAAAACCCAAGGTGGAGAGCATTAAAGCCTTCCTTTCCGGAAGGCAGGAACAATTCGCATGTAATTTCAAACTATGATTATTTGTAAAATAATCGCTTACACGGACACTGATTTGGCATATTTGAAATGAATGAAGAATCAGCCTTAAAAGGGCAACTTATTTTGGTGCAGTTAACCATTGAAATTGAGAGAACAATAGGAATGATGCAAATTTTAAATTTCTCACTGGGTAGCTGGTAGCAGTAAACGGACGACACAACAACAAGCAAACGATAAAATTTCTCACTGGGTGGGCAGCTGGCTGGAATGGCAGCAATTTAACGGTTTACAAACGACACAACGTAAACACACATGCAAAACAATTACAAAATATGACTAGCAAGACTGAGAATCTAAAAATAGCAATAAGCTTACAGGCTGAGCGTAGCAAAAGCAAAAACAACAATACAGAGCGCACATGTTTGCGTATAGTTATGCCTCAGCTTTTGGTTTAATTTGCGCAATAATAAAAAAAAAAAAAAAAAATTTAAAGCAGATTAACCAAGTGCACTTAAAGGTTACGTTAAAACCGAAGCCGAAATTAAGCACAATAAAATAAAACTTAGACACAACTTAAAATTTGATACACGAACGCAAAAAAGAAAGCACAATACGGGAGATTGAGGAAAAAAACAACCGTCTTGAGCGAAGTCAGAGAGCGAGGCGCCAAATTATTGGATCGATCGGCATGAAATTTGTACAGTACAGTAATATCGACTAAGGAAAGTCAAGAGCTATACATCGTTTTGGAATACGGTCGTGGCACCTTATATAAGCGATATTGAAAATTCGTCTTACCTTTGCATCCATTGGACCGATTGTCATGAAAGGTCGAGCTATATTTCGGTTTGGGACATCGATACACTGTCATCGAAATAGATAGCTATCGAGAAATTGAGCTATCGATATTTGAATATAGATACATTTAGTAGTCGCTAATAATTATAGATATATTCAGATGGGTTCTCGACAAATGTCGATCAATATATTGAGATCGATATATGTATATCGATAAATTGATATCGATATATGTACATCGATACATTGAGTTTTCGATTTATGTACATTGATATCTCTTTTTATTGATACATGTATATCTTTCTATCTACTTAAAAATATAGATAGACGAATAGATATTAATATCGGAATATATCGCTACATTTCTCGAGGTTTCTCCACCCCTCCGATAAAAGTTACAGAACACCACAAAAACTTCTGGTTGTTTCTAAAGCAAGACTAAGGCTAGAAACTAAAATACATTGAATTACAGCAACAAACATTGATCAACAGGAGGATGCGTTTCGGAGCATGCCGGGCTAGCTGGTTACGAATATATCTCGATAGCAGTAGTTTTAAGTTTTTAATGAGCTTTTTAAGTTTACAACTACATAGTCTAAAAAGATACTATTTATTATGTTTATATATTAAATTAAGCTTACAAATATTTTTAGTATAGAGGGATTGACTTACATTTTAAGCTTGGGAGAAACTGACCAACAACAGGCTATGGAAATATGAAGAGATAAGAGAATTTACATAGCAGGTGAGCGCAATTCAGTTTAAGTCGCGGTTTCGCGAGTTTTAATGCATCAGCATGGTGGAACTCGATTGGTTGGCATATCTACATAGCGAGGTACGCGGCGCATAGGTAGTTCGTTCACAGATGTTTGGCAGCGAGACCATAGATTGTCAATAAAGCCAACGCTCTTGGAATATAATTTTTACCACTACAGCGGCTGACGCGACGAGACTCATTGAGTAACAGATCCGCGATATTAGCATTCGCTTGGTGAGCGTTTGTATAGATTGTGTATTGTACATTGCATATATTTATTTATTTATTTATTTATTTATATACAGTTAACTTATAATTTTAAATTATAACTAATTAACTTAATTATAGAGTACTGGCTGCTGAGGCCTTCGACTCTTTGTTATGTCTAGATTTTATTTATAATACTTGTTTGTCTAAGGAACTTTAAAATAATTGTAACATTTTTTGGTGTGGGTTGAGATAACAATTGTATGGGGTCTTTATTTTTAAATATTTGAGCTTACGATGTTTTGAAAGATGGACATTCTTTCAGGATATGGGTAATAGATACTATTGCGCTTCTGCAGAATGGCCATGTATTGTCTGATGATAGGTTGAGGTAGTGTTGGTGTGTCAGGTTGGTATGGCCAAGTCTGAGCCTTGTGATTTTGATTTGGTCGTATCTTAACATTTGTTATTGAGATCTAAGTTTGAGGTGTTGGTCTTATTTAGATCCATCGATTGATACCAATCGGATGTTTTGTGCAGAGTATTTTTGTTTCTGTATTGAGAGTTATTTTTAGGTATTTTTTAATGTCTTGGAAGTTGTAGTTTGGAGTAAGGATGAGTGGGGATTTGGTAGCATTTTTTGCGGCGCTGTCAGCTAATTCATTACCCCCGATGCCTACATGGCCGGGAATCCAAATGAATTTGAATTTTGGGTTTTGTTTGGTGAGGGTGCTTCGGATGATGGATGGGTAGTAGTCGGAGTTGCTGGTATTTTTTATAGCGTCTATAGTTGAAAGGGAGTCAGTATATATGTATATATTGCGTATTTGCCAGGTTTATTTTTGAAAATATTGAGGGCTTCTGTAATTGCAATGGCTTCAGCTGAGAAAACAGTTGAGAAGAAGGGTATTATGCCTGTCGTAATTATATTGTGATCGTCGGTTATTGCATATGCTGTAATGTTGTTTATTTGTGAGCCATCTGTGAAGATGTTTTTGAATTTTTTGTTCTTGTCAAGGATTTCTAGAAACAGTTTTCTGAATGTGAGAGGTTGGGTTGAGGTTTTTGGGTACTCGCTGAGGGAGGAGTCGATTGAGGTTTTGTGTAGGTGCCATGGGAGGTGTGTATTATGGGGTTTCGGGGATACTGTGTGTGCGGAATACCGAGGTTTTTTGCAGTGCTGATGATTCTGTTTATTGTAGATTCGTATTTTAATTTCTTTCGAGTCTTGTAGTTTTTAATTATGTTAAAGATAGGTGAGTTGTGTGAATTTATTATTGATTTGCAGAGTTTAGCTGTGGCGATTTGGTTTCTTATATGTATATGAGGTATTTGTGTCTCATATAGCATGTTATTGACAGGAGTAGTTCTGAAAGCACCGAGTGCTAGTCTTATTGCGGAATTGGTAATTGAATTGAGGGGTCGGGTGGTACTCTGGGGTGCTGAGCCAAGCAACGGGAGGCAGTAATCGATTTTTGAGATTAATAGAGCATTGGTGACGTTGATTAAGGAAGATGTGTGACAGTTGAATTTTGAGTTGGAAAGGCATTTAATAATGTTAAGTTTTTTGTCTAGTGAAGTTCTTAAGGATTTTACGTGAGCCTTCTAGTTGCATCTGCTGTTAAATATGATACCAAGGAGTTTTATGCTGTTAACGTTTGTTACCTTGAGATTGCCAGTACGCACGTTGCAAAAGCAGTTGTGTTTGCGACAGATATGTAGGCGTTTACATTTTGTTGTTGATAACTGGGCTCCGGAGTGTTCGCACCATTCTGATATTTGGGAAAACAGTAGGGTTAGATCGATGTCTTGGTTTTTGGAGTTAGGGATTTTAAGGAATAGGTTAAAGTCATCAGCATATGCGCTAACTTGAATGTTTTTATGCAAGGATATGGTAGAGGTCAGCTTGTTGTATGCTATGATAAAGAGAATTACAGAGAGGGGGGAGTTTTGTGGAATGCCATTGTGTAGTGGTTGCGCTGTTGAGTAAGTTAGTCCTCTTTTAGCTATAATTTTTCTGTTAGTCATGAAGTTTTTAAGGTAGTTGAATATTTTGGGTCCGATTTGCCATATTTGTAGTTGTTCGAGTATGGTGTGTAATCCTATTCTGTCGAAAGCTTTGGCGAAGTCCAGTGAAATTATTGATGTGTGGCTTCTTTTTGAGAGCGTTCTAGCTATGAGATGGTCTACGAGAAGTAGACTATCTATAGTTGATTTGCCTTTCTTGAAACCAACTTGACTGTTGTGTATGAGTTTGTTGTTGGTAACAAACCACCACAGTCTCTTTGCAATTATTTTGTCCAATACTTTTGATAGGCAGGGGTTTAGTGATATAGGTCGGTATGAGTTTACTTCGGTTTTTGGGGAGGATGGTTTGAGTCTTGTATACTTGTGTGATGTAGTTGTTAAGGATTTTGTAGGTGTATTATGCGAGTCTTTGTACTATTGTCTACGTTCTTTATCATTGCATAATTGATTCTATCTAGTCCGGGTGATTTGCCAGTTAGGGAGTATATTGCTGCATTAAATTCAAGCGTTGAAATATCGCCTTCGATAGCTAATGCTTTTTTATTGACGGTGGCGGTAGGATTTGCCGCTATTGCTGCTTGTTTAGCGGCTGAGCAGGGTGCTGGGAAGTTGGAGTCATTACCTGTGTCTGACCAATTTTTGCAGAGAATTTTTGCGATTTCGGATGTGTCGGTTGAGTATTAGGATGATTTTGGGTTGTATATGCAGTGGATGGTCTTGGACGGATTGAGGCCGCAAAAGCATCGAATGTTGTGCCATATTTTTTGCGCATGGGTTTGTGGATTTATTTGTGAGGTGAATGTGTTGGTGCTTTCTTTTTTAGCTATTTTTAGTGTGCGTCGGAATAAGGCGTTGTCTCGTTTGTATCTAATTATGTTTTCTGTGTTAATGTTCTTTTTTAGTTTTCTCCATTACGATAGTTTATTTATTCTAAGTAAATGGAGCTGATTGTTCCACCAGGGAACTTTTTTTGGGTGTTTGTGCGGGGATGATTGGGGGATTGCAAAGTGAGCTGCAGTGCGAATGATGGTTTATTTTTACTTTTAGGCTTTTGAGGAATCAGTGAGATCAGATATGATGTGTTTAGGCAGTTATGGGGTGTCGCGGCTTGTCGTGCGATTAATGCAGGAGGCCGGGGGGCATCGCCAATGCGCGTGGAAGCTAATAATGTAGCCCACATGCCCATCGGAGACTCGCGCCCCGGCTCCCTGCTTTGTGATTATATCAGGATTGCTATGTTGACTCGTCTTCCATGATCATTTCTGATTCGTCTTTTTGGTTGCTATAATTGTGTGCGATTTAAGTGGGGTTGTTAATTTTGAATTGTTGTTTTTTTCGAATATTCTAATCTTAGTTTCATTAATTAATTGAGAGTCGAGTTGAGATGAGGCGGGTAGGTAGGTATTTGTTGACGTTGACGGTGAGAGGCTTGTGCTGGAGTCTTCATATTGTACTAGTTTCTTGGTGATGTCAGTTGGGTTACGATCCTGGTCCAAACTTGGAGGTTGATGTTGTTGTGTTGTCAGTTGACTTGTTGCTGCGTAAGTGGCTTGTTGTAGTTTGTGCCTTTCATTGTATAATTGATGTGCTTCTTTCAACGACGTCTTTTCGATGGTGCGGATGGATTGTATTTCTTTGTTTTTGATAAAGGTAGGGCAGTTGCGATCGAAAATTCTATGATGATAGGTTAGTAATTTGCTTTCCTTACAGTTTATACAGGTTTTGTTGTTGGTGCATTTCTCCTCTTCTGTGTTTTTGTGGTCGACGATTCCGCAGTCTAGGCACATTTTTTCGCTTTTGCAGAAATGGGTAGGGTGTCCAATTCTGCCCCAATTGCGGCATCGAAGTGGTAGAGGTATATAAGGGCGTATTTTAACTTTCTGGTAACCTATTTTAATATCTTCTGGTAAGTTGATTATCTTGTAGCTTTTGTTTTAGTATTTTCTTTACTTCAATACCGTTGTCTTGTTTGAATTTACATTACATTGCATATATTCCGCTATTTTAGTCGCCCACTTATTTCAAAATTCACATAGCTGAGAATGTTGATGGTGCCAGCCCATATGCCTATTTAAGCAGTCGATAATGGCCAATAGCGACATTGTAATTCTATGTTTTTTATGGCAATACGAGAAATTTCTTTTTCTTATTAATAATACACCGGTTGTGGTAATTGTGTTTTGTCAACCTACTCTTATTACTAAAATACACTTATTTTGTTTCCATTATGTTTTGTGATATGCTCAAAATGGCAGATCATGGCAACATATGTTTGGGACATTTGTACCAACTTAAAAAAAACTTATTTAAAATCAAGAGTTTGTAGTGCGAGCCAAACGTTGAAGTCGGCTGTTAGAAAGCGCGGTCAACGAGGTACACTTGTGTTGAATGTAACTTAAGGTAGTGGCAAAGAGGCGGTGGCCGTGGAGCGGTGGCAACGGTTTGCTTCTTCGGGACCATTGCGTTGGGCTTCCTGATTTTGGGGTAAAGGTTTGATTCACGGATTCATGATTCATGCGCAAAACGGCACTTTATTGAGATCATTGCATCGTGTACAGCTCGAATTGCATGATGCCCATTTCCATATATTAACAGACCAAAAAAGACAAAGTGTTCTAAGAACTTGCAGTAACCCAACAAAAAGTGTATTAATTGCAATAGTTCTTTACCAAGAGATTTTTGCTGTCCAGTGCAAATGTTGCACAATTGATCCGATAATCACGTTAATCGGGCCAAATAAGGAATCCACCAATTGCCATTGACAGATTTTGTTACAGAATGACAAGTTGCCACAATCATGATCAGAGTCGTGATACGCCCTTGAATGACACCAGCATTGGTAACGGCTAGGCCTACAACTGGCTTGTGTTCTCGAACCACCTATGCATTGTATGAATGTTTCGGTATCTAATAAAATGGTTGCCCAGAGTAAAGTAAAATACGGAAACTCGATACCACGATATGATGTCGGTTTCGTGTACCCAAGCGCTCGAGGGTAAGCTGGTACATACCATGTTGATGTGATATTTTGAGATGCTATAGTACTGCCATGTGGAACTTACTGCTGATCGTCATGTACCATTGTGTCGTGCTTGGAATCGCATAACAAGCAAGTGTATTTAGATCAGCAATCCTTATACATGTGGGAGTGGACTAAGCAGTTTCAGCATAGTTTGTTTGTCCTTACAAACTCTCGACCATAAACTGTTGACCATAAAGCAATATCGAAACAATTTACAGCCGACTCAGTCTCGAACAGTCACAGTTTAAAAGTTGGTACATTTTTAAAAGAATTGCAAAATTTACAACTTTTATGAGTCAGTTCTTGAAAAGAATAGAAAGCAATGCCAACTTCTGAATAAGATGTCCAATAATGAATTTGGATGTGCGCTCTTCTTCCACTCCAACCTGGTGGTCCTTGCCAGGAATAGTCGCCACAATGCGAGCAAATAGCCAATTTAGAGTGGACGTAGAGTGTACGAGAAGCATTTCTCCAATAGAGCCCTTGCATGAGACTTAGTTCTTTAGCAGTAACATATCTCCAACGCAATAAGTTGTTAATTTTTTATCTTCAATTAGATATTCTCACAAAGCTTATAGAGGCCACATGTCTGAAGGTCTCCTGGTGCCAGCGAACTCAAGTCATTTCGATTAGAACAGACTGCCATTACTGTGGGACGTTAGTCGAGCATTGAGTAAAGTGTAAATCACCAATAAAATGATAATGTACACCTTGATTAGTATAAAAACTTACAATTGTTAACTAATTTTTTTGCTTGAGTTGAAATGATTAAAGCCCTTTCAAGTATATGTTTTCTCCAGTAAATCATTCTTATTAATGCAGCTAGGAATGTGTCAAGTGAATAAGTCAGATACCACCTCGACATATACTTGGATTCAAAACATTTGAAAATGGCAAATCAACACTTTTTTGGGCTCTGCCCCGGATTCGAATATATGTATGTGTTGATAGGTCCCCAAAAATGGCTTTCACATCGAGCGAATAATATTCCATCATCTAATGTCATGCTTCTAGCCAGGTCCCGAGCGTTGATTATCCAGGCCTGGCTCCCGAGCATTGATTATCCAGGCCTGGCTAGAAGCATGACATTAGATGATGGAATACTATTCGCTCGATGTGAAAGCCTATTGCTGTAGTATGCCAATGAAGAAGTTGCTCCACATATAGTCTAACGAATTCATCTTTACTTGGTAGTAGTATCGGATGCTCGAAAGCTTAATGAATACTTGCTAACTCGAGACGTCCCCCAAATTTCAACAAGTAACCATTGCTGATGTTCTTAAAAGAATCGAGTAAGAAGTTTCTTACTATAACAGCCTTATAGCTGACTTGCGTTTTCCATGTTTAGGTTTTCCAAATAATCTACGTGTCCAATACCACACTAATTAACGTAGCTATTTATCAACACATATATTTAAATTATTAGTATGGCGGCTATATAATTTCGAATTACGATTTTTGAATTTAGATATTATTTAGGTATTTTTCTTTTCAAACTTTTCGACTTTAAAATTTAGTGAAATTAGAAAAAAAAAAGTTATATATGTGTTCAAAGCATTGCATAACTGCATAAACTAGACGTCGTTTAAGGTGTAAGTGATTGAAGCCGATGGAGAGACTTCATTTTCAAGCTAGATACGTTTGATAATGTGTTGCATCTGTCACCCAACCAACAATTTCTGATTGATGTCCGTATTTTTTCCCAATGATAAATCAACATGATGGGAAAGCTAACTCAACTGCTACGAAGCAGGGAATAGGTCAATGAGCCTTCCCAATGTTCTAATCAACTCTACTAATAGTAGCATGGAGTGCAGCAGGAGTCTAAAACACATCAAAAACGGACTGACCTTTAAACTGCATTGATACGACTTCTATGGAGCAAGCTATGGAGGCAATTTGCTAAGTAAGTTGTGAGCTCTCGTCCGATCATCTTCTGATAATAATAGAGATTAGTGAGCACTGTGCGACTCTTCTTACCAGAGAAACTACAGATAATAAGCAGAGAAATAGCGTCACCTCCTTAAGCTGTTGAGGAGGTGAGACCTATTGAAATAGAGGATGTGCAGTCCGAAATTGAAAAGCTCAACTCGAACAAGACACCTGACCTTGATAGTGCAACTACAAAAGCCCTTCCAAGGAATGCGGTGATACTGCTGACTGTCATTTTGAATGCCACCATACACTTTTGTCTCTTTCTTGCATAATAAAGGTGTGCTATGATAAGCATGATCGCTAAGCCGGCAAAAACCCAAGTGAGCTGACTTCGCACAGACCCATAAACCTATTCTCTGGGTTCTCAAAGATCTTTGAGCGAATCCTTCTGGATAGGATGTTCGAGATAGAAAGTTTGGGCTCGGAAAAAGCCACGGCACCCTTGAGCAGCTCCACAGAACCTTATCACCAAAGCATATGAGACAAAGGAATGTTGCGTCGCAATATATTTGGATGTGCCTCCAGAACATTTAGAAGGGGCTGTAAGGACAAACACCCGACAATTAAAAGCATCCAAGCAGGAGTGCCTCAAGGCAGCGTCCTAGGACCTATTTTATACAGTCTCTACATGCGGATATTCCCAGAACGGTCTCGAATAAGTGATGGAATAAGGATCCGGATGTGATGATGATGGCTAGGAACTCTGAGGTTACGGCAGAACCCCAACCATATTAGACACCCCGATCAATCTCAAATACTCGCACTGCTACCTTGGAGTCCACCTTGACAAAAAACTCAGTTAAAGGCAACATGTGACAGCAAATAGCTTGAAGATAAAATGCAAAATTAAGGAACTCGACTGCCTTATAAATGAACGGAGCAAATTGGCTCTAAAAAACAAGGTGATGATATACAAGCAGGTGGTTGCACCTGTCTTTAGATACGCCCTACCTATATGGGGATCCTGTTCCAAAGCCCAGCTTAGGAAAATACAGGTTCTTAAAAATACACTCCGTCAAATTTGAGGCACGTGCGCAATAGCACTTTTTATAAGGACCTGGGTGGGAGATTAACTATACTCAACAGCTGCAAAATATTTTGACACGCTTGAGGAGCTTGAGGGCTCTTCGCTACCCCTTGAGAAGCTGTCAAATTTAATTTACCTTCACCAGTCTTTTCTTGAATACTAATGGGTGAAAACCAATAGAGGGAATCAAAACATGTAGGCGCAGTTTGCTACACAAACATATAATATGATACAAATGAAAAAAACGGCAGCACTCAATAAAAACACAGAAAAGTATTTTTTTTGTAAATTTTTTTTAAGAGGTGAGAATTTTTTGTCATTTCGCAAAATGTTCACCACCAAATTTAATAAACGTTACGTTTCATGAAAGCTTATAAATATATCTACCTATCATCGTATCATCGGATCGGGTGGACTCGATGCCGTATAAAACCCCTAGAGGCACGGGTTAGATGCTTCAAATGTCTGGAGTTCGGTCACATCTCCAGCAGTTGTAGAAGCACCACCGATAGGAGCAACTGCTGCATCAGATGCGGTGTAGAAGGACACAAAGCCGCTGCGTGCACGAACGCTGCAAAATGCTTCCTGTGCAGTAGCGCCGGCAACCAGAATTCAGCGCACTACCAGGCAGGCAGCCAAGCATGCCCGTTGGCGTCCAAAAGGACAGGAGGTACCGGAACGGCCAAAATATCGAAGTAATTCAGCTCAACCTGAACCACTGCATCGCAGCTCAGGCTCTGCTG
This sequence comes from Hirtodrosophila duncani, assembly GCA_037043425.1. NCBI lineage: Eukaryota > Metazoa > Arthropoda > Insecta > Diptera > Drosophilidae > Hirtodrosophila > Hirtodrosophila duncani. Next base: position 444,483 of record JBAMBM010000828.1, on the reverse strand, counting down.
TCACAAACAGTGCGCGAACTACAGGCAGACCTGGCAGTTCTAAGTGAGCCCTACAAGATCCTCCACAGCGCAAGCAGGGAAGGCGGCTATCTGGTGGTGCGGAGTACCAGCCGCCATCCTCACGAACGTCTACCCGTCAGATGGCTTTGTCCGTGCGAGGGTAAAGAACCTGTGGGTATATAGCGTATACCTCGCACCCAGCCTGACCCTCAACGAGTTCATCAACTCACTCGACGCGTTGGTGGCCGATGCACGAGGTCGTCACCCAATGGTGATCGCCGGTGATTTCAACGCATGGGCAGTCGAGTGGGGCAGCACGACCACGAACGCTAGCGGCCGGAGCCTACTCGAGGCATTTTCAGTGCTGGACGTGGCTCTCCTAAGCCAAGGCAACCAGCACACGTTTAGTCGAGCTGGAACTAGATCAGTAGTTGACCTGACTTTCGTCAGTGCGCCGACTGCACAAACAGCCAACTGGAGGATAAGCAGCGCATACACAGCGAGTGACCATGTGGCTATTCTCTACACAGTTGGCGGACGCATGGCCAGGCGGCAACCCACTGTTTCCCACTGGAAGAGCTATCGAGACGAGACCATGAATACTCAAGTCTTCGCGGATAGGCTGCAGCACCTAGCCCTAGGGGCTAACGCGGAGTGTATGGCTTCTCGGCTCATGTCACACATAGCAAGTGCGTGCGACGCTATCATGGCAACCAGAAGGGCGTATAGGCACCACCACGAGTCAGTCTATTGGTGGAATGAGCGCATTGCGAGCATACGCACTGCCTGCATCCAATCTAGACGTCGCTACCAGCGCTCCCGAGGTGCATCTACCTTCGAGGACCACCATGCCACCTACCGGAGGCACAGGAAAGCACTCAAAGCGGCCATCCGCGAGAGCAAGCGCGACTGCTTCCTGCAACTATGTGACTCAGCCGAGCAAGACCCCTGGGGAAACGCGTATAAGATCGTGGTTAAAAGGATTAACTCCAATAGGCAGCCAGCCCCAGCAGATCCTCCCGCGCTCAAAACCATCGTCGAGCTCCTCTTCCCCACAGGAGTTAAGAACTCCGGGATCAACCCGGACCACCGCCCGCTCATCCTCCTTATGGACCTATCACCGAGGTATCTCTTGAGGAAATCGCGACGGCCGCCCAAAACCTGAAGCAGAGCAAGGCAGCTGGGCCAGACGGTATCCCGAACCGAGCCCTCAAGCTAGCTCTTGCACTGCGTCCCGAGTCCTTTGTGACAATTTACAATCAGTGTCTACGCGAAGGCATATTCCCTGAAAGATGGAAACTGCAGAAGCTGGTCATCATTCCTAAAGCAGGCAAACCGGCCAACGAGCCCTCGTCGTACAAGTCAATCTGCCTACTGGACTCGGCAGGGAAGATCCTTGAAAAGCTAAGCTGCACGCGCCTCGAGCAAGCCATACATATAGGAGATGACCTCTCCCCGCAGCAGTACGTATTCCGGAAGGCGAAATCGACTTTGGATGCGATAACCAAGGTGGTTGACATAGCCTCTGGTGCCATTGCTGGTACTAGATGGAAGGGAGGCGCCAAAAAATATTGCCTAGTCACCACGCTGGACATAAAGAACGCATTCAACTCGGCGAGGTGGAGCTACATTCTTGACGCTTTATCTGCGGTGTTCCTCAAGGCTCAGTTCTAGGACCGTTACTGTGGAGCGTGATGTACGTCGGGATCTTCCGGCTGTCCTTACCAGAGGGTGCCCAGCTAATTGGTTTCGCTGACGACGTGGCGGTGGTGAGCGTGGGCAAAGAGCTACACCAAACGGAGGATATGTGCAATCAATCCATCGAACTGATAGCACAATGGCTCACCTCCGTTGGCCTCGAGCTTGCTCCCCAGAAAACCGAGGCAGTCCTAATAAGTAGCCGGAAGAAAGTGGAGACAGCCCACGTTAGTGTGGCAGGCACAATTGTCCAGTCCAAAGGGGCAATCTAGTACCTTGGCGTGATGCTCGATACAAGGCTGGAATATGTCGGAGAAATAGCAGCAGCAACGAGCCGAGCGCTCTCACGGTTAAACAATGGAGGAGGATCCTGCTGTCAAGCGTGATAAGAGCAACAACGCTGTATGCAGCTCCAGTCTGGCTAAATGCGCTCCAGTCGACCAGTTATAGTCGTGGCATTTTGGCAACACACCGTCTGGGATCCATCCGGATCTGCAGCGCCTTCAGGACTGTATCGGACGACGTAGCCCATGTCATAGCTGGCGTTGCGCCCATAGAGAAGATAGCGGCCGAACAAACCGCTATATCGGAAACTACATGGGGGAGACGCTTCGCCGTCATTTAAAAAGGAGACACGAGAGGCAGCAAGAAGACAGACACTGCAGAAATGGCAGGAACGGTGGGATAGGTCTACCAAGGGCCGGTGGACACACCGTCTCATCCGCCAGAAACTTTGCCATGGACGTAATGGTCGCCCTGCGGAGAGCTGAGCACGTGCGGCGCTATATGGACTAGGCGGCGCCGAACCTTCTGCGAAGCAATGCTTCACGGCCGTACCACAGAGGGAAAGCCCCGTCTCATCCAAATATACATAAGTTAATAGCTTGTAATTTTTAATTTTTAGCTTTAATCGCCTAATGTACATAACCAAACTAGAGATAATTAACGAATTAAAAAAAAACATCATTATTACACTACTTTCAGTTAAAACCATTAATTTTCAATTAGTAATCTTTGAAGTAAGAACATTTTTGTGTGGAATTTCACACGAGTTGTCAACTTTAAAATTCAAGAAAAATTAGAAGAAAACCATTTCGGTTGTCCTTTTATTAAATTTCCATAGCTGCATTATAAAAATCTATTAAACATCGATAGTTTTTAATATTATGACATTAAAAACGATACAACATTGCATTCAACATTTGACGGATTTGCAAAAATTATAATATCTCAGCTGTCTCTCCATCGGTTTTAAGTATTTATGCCATTGAAGGAATATACAATCTAATTTGATCGCATCTAGGGTTCTATTCCTATTAGAAAAGGTATGTATGATCAAATATGAATTTTGATGTTACATAAAATTATTATTGTAGCTTTGTGAAAGTTGTTGTATGTACTTACATGCAATTTCTTGGTCTGTGGCTGATTTCAAATAGAACCATTTTGGAATTAAAATGCAAATTGGCGCCTTTTTTTAAACTTTAATATCTCTGTTGCCATATTAAATCAATTAAAGCAAAACACTTCTATTTATTTTGCTTATGCTTTATTTATTAAGCCTATGGAATTCATATAATGAGTTCTGCGCAACTTCGCTCCGGCAGAGACGTTAGCGCACAATCGTAACTTAGCGCTGATAGTAGCGAGGGAAAATGTTGTATACAAACACAATGAAGAGACGGTCGAGCATGCTAAACATGTTGACTTCGCTCTTTCACTGCCAATTGTATACATGTGTGATCATATTACTTACACTTGAGTTTTGCTTGGGAATTTGGTTTACGTAAACAGTGCAGCTAAGTGATATGATATTAAAAGACACTGGGTACAGTGTGTATTCGAAATGTATGTTTGCTACAGTATATTACATCTCCCTTCTTTTGAATATAGTGAAGTTATTTTAGTAGTATATATATATGATTATAATATCTCTTTGTTTTCTTAATTTTTTTCTTTGTATATATCATAATAGTTTGTGTAAATATATATTTGCATGTAATGAAAATAAAAATTAACTTTCTTTTCTGTTTATGTGAAATAATTGATAAACCCATAAATTATTTAATGATATACATTTTTTTATATACATGTATTACAAATTTTTTTTGTGTTGAAGCTGTATAAACTAATTATTACTTTAAATGGCCACACTAAATCACTATGAAATAAAAGTTTTTAGTCTATGCTTATTTACTTTGTGTTTTTTGCTTTTAAGGTCTGATATTATAATACTATCCTTATCTTCTTTCTTTTCTACTTTATATGGTCCTATGTATTTAAAATCTAACTTATGCCCCGTTTCATTTTTTAATAAAACTTGATCTCAAATTTTTAATTCTATGTCATTTATTTTCCTATCTATATAAGTTTATTTTTCTGCTTGTTCTGTTCAAGCATTATTCTAGCTCTTTTATATGCTAACTCTAATCTTTATTTTGATTCCTTAGGTTTAATGTGCTCATATATACTATTAAATGCTTTGTTAATATTAGGGTTCTTACTAAAAAATTAATTCATTGGGACAGTAGTCATGCGCTGTGGATGGGGTTGTATTAAAACAATAAACGAAGTATTGTAACCAACCATCCCAGTCAGTTTAATGAACTGATATATAAGAACGAATGAATTCGTTCAACGTTCTCTGACTTCTTTCCACAGTTCCCAAAGTCTGCTGGTGGTGTGCCGTACAAGTTATTTTTTTAATACCAAGGTACTTACTTAAATTTTCTATAACTGAGTTTTTATATTCTGTACCCATGTCCGTAATGAACGACTTCATTGGACCGTATTTCAGAATAAAACCTTCGAATATAGCTTTAGCTACAACTTTTGCACTTTTGTTTGGAATAGGTATGACAGCAAGATATTTTGTTAAGTCACAAATCAGTATATCTGCACATTTATTGCCTTGCTCTGATTTTGGTAGTAGACCGATCGTGTCTACTATTACTCTATCAAAAGCATTGATTGGGGTTTCCGTAATTGTTAAAGGAGTTCTTGTGTCTTGTCACTTTTGATTTTTGACATTTTTGACATGTATGTAATATATCGTTCAGTAATATATCGCGTAATACCTTCAAAAAATAATGTTTTTTGACCTTGGCCATGGTTTTTGCAATGCATGGGTGACCTCCTTGTATTGAATCATTATGAAATGTAGACAATATAGCTTCTTTTTCTTTCTCTTTTTCTATTGGGGTCATCGGGTTGAGTAGCTTTTCTCTAATGAATTCAATATTTTATTGCCCATCTGTTTGAAATTATTAATTGAAACTTGTTCAAAGATATTTTCCACTCTGAGTTGGCTGATTTGATGCATGGCTTGCATTTCAAGTCTTCGGAAGAACTGGCATAAGTCAAGAATTACATTAGTATATAAATCGCTAGCATCATATCTTGCAGTAATTTTTTTTTCAATGTCTAAAGAAAAATAGCATATTTTTCACTTGCAAGGGGACTACTTTACGTAATTCGTGATTGTTAATGACTTCATATACGTTGGGCTTGGAAGCCTTTTCTATAGTTTGCATTGGCAATTCTATTTCTTTATCTCCTGCACATGATTTTTGTCTACTTTGATATCTGGTCGTGACTTTCATTTTATTTCTGGCAATGACTTATAATTCTTTGATGGTTATTCTTGAAAACGTATCACCTTTAGATACTCGACTGTGAAGTCGTATTCTTCTAATTCGAGTCGCATGCGTGATAATTTTGAAATAGGATTGATCATTGAAAACAATTATGTTAATGGTCTGTGGTCTGTTCTGACTGTAAAATGTTTGCCATAAATATATGGTCGAGAATGGGTAATTGCTCAGTATATTGCAGCTAGTTCTTGTTCTGTTGTACTTTTATTACTTTCGCCCTTAGTAAATGAACGTGATGCATGAGCTATTGGAAGTTGGAGTCCATTATGGTTTCGAATTAAAACCGCTCCACAAGCTTGTTTACTTGCATCAGTTATAATGCAAAATTCTTTGCTGAAATCTGGATATTGTCTGGATAATGTTGGGCTCATTAAATTTTTTCTTAGATAATCGAAAGCATGTTGAAATTGAGATGTCCATACGAATTCTACGTTCTTTTGGTAATGTGGCAGGAATGATCCACGAAATTTTTTATAAATCTTCTCTAGTAATTGCAAAATGCAACGAATCTTCTAGCGATGCCAACATCATGTGGGACTGTATGATTTGTATGACATCAAATTTTTTGTCATCTGGCAAGATTCCTTTATCTGTACTTTTATGACCGAGGAAGGTCACTTCATGCATAAAAAATTAGCATTTGTGAGGATGCAAATTAAGATTGTATTTCCTACATTTGTGAAAAACGTGATTTAAATTTGTTAGCATACATTTTTCGGAACAACCTTTAACTATTAAATCATCCATGTAAAGAAGGTTCAAGTCCAGAGAATGCAATAGTCATCATTCTATGAAATGAATTTGACGCTATTTTCAAACCAAAAAGTAATCGCGTAAAGCGATATGAGCCCTTGCTCGTTGAAAAAGACATAATATTTCTTTAACTTCCTTAAAGTTCAATTTGCTGAAAAAATGATATTAAATCAAGGCATGAACAATACTTTGCTCGACCTAGTTGATCAAGAATATCATCAATTCTATTGAGTAGTAATTAATCAGGGGCTATTGTATCAGACACTTATGGTTCGACAATTTTGTCGGAGATCAACTTTCCTACATGTTTTAGAATTTCTCTTACTTTCTTTTACTATGCGGTCTTCGATTGTTTCTTATGAGTTCAGTATCCTCCAATCTCAACTTTTGCTTATAAAAATGATTTGTTGTTATTGGTTCGGTTTCAAGTCCGAAAACATATATACTTGCTGCATAATTCTACTAATTGTGGCTTGAATTGTTTTGGAAAGTTTTTACTTAATTGAGCCTTAACTGCTTCTTCCCTGTTTTCTGGATTAGTTTGAACTACATCGTAGTTCGAAAGTGGTTCAAAGTCGTGGTTATATGCATAGATTAATTGCATAATTGTTGCATTAATTGTTGCAACTGTGTTTGCAATGTAAATACCAGGTTGAATTTCCTGATTTGGAATTAATTAATATATTTAGTTGAGGTTAGTTCAACTTGTCGGAAAACTTCTGATCTTGCGGTAAAAGTATTGAATTGTTACCACAACTGTATGTTATTGGGACTTAAATTTGGACATTTATATCGTTTGGTCTAATTATAAACCAATCTTCGGACGCTTCTAGATCTATTTTGCAATTAAGACCTTTCTTAAACTTTATGCCTATTATTGAGTCCCACGGTATGGCAAAATTTTATCAACTATATGAAAACTGTGAAGAATTACATAATTGTAGCTCTATTGGATCGATAACGTTTATATTTTATGAATCCTTGACCTATATCTCGAATTTCTATAGTGTTATTTAATTAGATGTCATGAAAGACATCTGAATCTTCTTTTAGAATTGAGATATTTGCACCTGTATCTATTAAAAATATCAGTTTCTTTACTGAATCTACATTATAAAATGAAACAAAAGTATTAGGATTAAAGTATATTGAATTTGAACTTTTTTTAGTTCTGTGTATGAAATGGGGTCGTTCGTTATTTCGAGGATACCCTAACAGTGTTGCGTGAGTTTCCTTGATTGTCATTTCTTTGGTTTATATAGGAATTACCGTTCATACGATTATTTCCTCTAATTAATACAGGACCTATGTTATTGTTATTATATTTACCACGTAATTGTTATTAGCACCACCGTAGTAGTCACGGCCATATGAGTTGTTGCAATATGAGCCGTTTCCCTTCCTCTGTGATTGCCTCTGTTGGTATTACTTTGGAAGTTTTGACGCCTTGTGAAAAGAATAAAATTCTTACTACCAGTCGTCTTAGTGCTTTACTGAACGTATTTGAATATTGCTTCATTCATTGTTTTGAATGAGCCTCCCTCTAGAATTAGCTTGAGCTTTCCATTTTCACAATTTCTTGTCATGATTGTTATGGCTTCTTTAATACTGAAGATGTCAGCATGTTCAGCACCTAAGCCATCATCTATATACGATGCTTCTAATAATTTGCGTAAATTGTCTATTTCATTTGTAAATTGTGTGGCTGTTTTCCCTTTTTGATATACATTTGCCATTTTGGCCTTTACAAAGTCGGATATTTCACCGGCAATTTAATCTTGCAATATCTTAATAATGTCTACGATCTTAGTCTCATTTTGGACTTTGTAAGAGGGTGGAGGCAATTATTTTTGATTTTATTACTTCAATTGCAATGCTTTCGTAGGGTTCCTTTGTCAGATTGACCAATTGGATTTCTGTACTAAATATTTGCAGATGTATTTTTTCCCCATCAAATTTTGGAGCTGCATGTGAAATTTCTTTTATATATGCCCTTTGGGTAGCTGATTCGTCTGTCATTGTAATACATTTTTGTTTTATGTCACTGGAATCAGACTCTGAATCTTGATCTGAAAATTCAGCTACTGTTGACAGCTGGAATTGTTAGATCGTTTAAATCTTTTTCCTCTACATCGGTATCTGAATTGTTTACCCATTCAATCTCTTACTGCTCTGTCAATTCAAGTTCTTGCTGGTCAGGTTCAGGTTCATTCAGGATTTTCACTTTTTTTCGATTGTTAAAGCGGTATTTAGAACTGCTGGAATTTCTATATATAAAGTGTATTTCCCTTTTATTGATATCAAGTTTGATCGAAATCTAATTAATACTTTTAATACCTCTGACCAATGTTTATGGTTTAACTTTTCATTATTGTCATGTATTAGCGTACGTGCTTCATTAAAGCATTCTACTAATATTTTAGTATGTTTATAAACAGTAATCTTTTGCAAGACTCTATTTTGTGCTAGTTAGACTTATAAAATTTGTTGTTGATTTCAATAAAAATGGTGCGGATTTTTTTCCATTCCATAATAGAAATCTAATTGCTTAATAATTTTATACACTTTTTATCAAATGCTGAAAACTAAAAAATTATTATTTTGCCTAGTATTGAATGTTCTCTTATTACTGATATAACCTGAACACTGGGAATGGTGGTCAATACGATTGCCTTTTGGGTTCTTTTGCAATGTATTGACGGTGAAAAGTCTTAACCATGTATTCATATATCTGTTTCTAATTCTGATATATTTATTGGGGTTGTTGAGAGAAATTGTTGAATTATAGTTATGAAATTAGAATCTCTAACAAGAACTTATATTATTACCTCTTTGGTGTTTATTATTTTTATTTAGAAAAAAATTATAATTATGCATACATACCGAAAAAATTATTTTTTGTTTAAATACTTTCAAGGTCGTTTGCCCTGCTTGCATATTTCTTCTTAAGGCACCTATTGTGCAACATATACAATTTAGTAAAAGCGTCAGCACTCATTAGTACGACAATAATATTCAGGAAAATTATTTTTGAATATACAAATTTATATCATTTATCTGATCATTGTTATTGGGCTCTATATAAAACAATACGAATACCTTTTGTTAGTAAAAAAGCCTTACAGAGTTTAGTATTCTTCAAGCAGCGCTTTCACGCATCGGCTTGAGTTAGAAGTTTGTTTATAATTAATGACAATTTAGGCATTGGCATAAATGCAGTCCTTATTGCGTTGCGTCGCATCGGAAGTTGTTACTCGATGTCTGTAAGATTCTTCTCGTGTTGTCGTCTTTCCTGTTCCGTTATTGTTGTGCGTAGAGTAGATCCTTGATCAACTTACGCAGTGGTAGCAGTCTGATTCTTCTGCCGCTATTTTTCTTCTTCTTCCTCTCCTTGGGTTGCCCTATACTCTGGCCCTATACTCAGCTATCGTAAGTGGGCGTGCTGCATTAGGTGTATTCCTCTAAGGCCTTTTGCTGGGTGCATCCCTCTGCTCAATAGGAGCTTCCTCTTCCAGTCGAATATTGCTCACCTATTGTTACCTTCGGTTTCACTTCGAGCGTTTTTGCAACTTGCGGACTGCATCTCAAACTTTCGTAAACTACTCCTGATGTCCGGGGCCTATGGGCTGAGACGAAGTCGGTGCTGGTCATCGTACAGGCTGTTTCCAACGGCGTTAAATAGTCGACTGTGGTTGCTGTTCTTGCAGTCACTTAATACTGCTGCTGCTGTTGTTGTTGTTGCTTTTTTCCAACATATATGTTTTTGTACTCCGTCGTTGCTGGTTTTACTAATTTTCAAATATGTTTTCAGCGTATTATCGTTTTTACTTTTGTCGTTTTTTAAAATGTTTTGTAGTATGTTGTATGTCAAATGAGCATATGCCCACAGTATTGTAGAGTATACAGTATAACAAGTGGTCATATGCCCAATTTAAAGTAAGAGTATCATACTCATAACATAGCGACACTTTGTTGCTATGTTTATACAAGCATGCGCGCTGAAATACGATCGTCCACTTATGCGGACTGGCCGCAGCGTGGGATCGCTAGCGTAAGCACTTTTCCAGCATGTGCCGTATGCATGTACTTATGCATAAACACATAACTACATACATACTGCAACTCTCTCACATATATATATTATACATAATATACTTAACCGTCTCTCTGCTGACCAACTGCCGGCAGCGCAGCGACGAAACTTAGGCTTACTTAGAACTTAAGAAAGCATGTAATAAACAGTTTTTAATTGAACGTTGGAAGCAGCACATTGGCTGCTCCCAATAAGAATAATAAAATTAAATTAAAACAAACAAAAGTGTTATCAATATATCTGTTGAAATAAATAATACATGGCGACCCGTGACGTGGGTCCTTCAGGACCTAGGACACAAATGAGCAACATATAGCAACACACAGTGGCAAGCAGCGCTCCAAGAAGGAGGCCAACGAGCATACCAATAGGACACTCAGAGAAAACTAGAAAATTGATGAACAACAACATCATCGACAAAAGTGGCTGGAAATACTGAGTAAGTAGAGGTGAAGAGCAATGCCTAAAAATAGGCGCAGTGGAGTACAAAAAAGGCTTAAGGAAAGAAAAGCCAAACTCCTAAAACTGTTGTTTGCCCCCAACACAACAATTAGTTGGGAATCAGGCAATAAAATACAGGCTGAAATCGACAATATCGAGTCGATTCAGCAAAAATACAAAAGCTCAACCTCTACGAATGAAATTATTTCTAAAAACATTCCAATAATAAACTCAAAAGTATTTCAACCAGTGCCACAGAAGAAAGACCTCAACACTAAACCAGAGAAGGAATGCCCTGCGGACTGCCCTGGACCATTTGAGTCCCAGCACTGCAGTTACACCTGTTTCAAGCGGACCAGCACCGGCGCCCCATCAGCCTGTGAACGGACCAGCACCGGCGCCCCATCAGCCTGTGAACGGACCAGCACCGGCGCCCCATCAGCCTGTGAACGGACCAGCACCGGCACCCGACCAGCCTGTGAACGGACCAGCACCGGCGCCCCACCAACCGGGGCGATGACCAGCTTATTTTAAATAATCAAAAATTGTATTAATTATTAATTATAATAGTAAGACAAATGAAATGTTATGAACAATTTGTAATACTGAGCGATAATTGCGTTGCTCGTAGTAGAGTGTGGCCTGTGAAGCCATACGACCCATTAGACAGGAGATCACTGTGTTGATCGAATAGGAAATATTTCGAAAAATAAGAAAAAATTTACTCACACTGATTGAGTTTTTCATTTAAATTTTAAAGACAAACCATACAAATACAATCTTTATAATTATAAATATATGCCTATGCGAATGTTGTAAATCAAGTCGAAGGAAGACGTAGTAGAAGAAGATTTAAAGTAATGCTGTATTTTTACATAATGATTATTAATTTGCGATTTTACAATTTACATACATATATAAAAAAAAATTAATTTTAACATTTACTACCAAAACCAACAACAACCGTATATATGTAGTTACACATATTTTTTGCTAATTAAATTTAAATTAAACAATTACACTAATTTTTAATTTGTGTTTACAACATTTACTTTATATATATATTATAAATACCATACAATACCATACATACATATATTATCAATTTACATTTACAAAATACAATTTCATTAAAATTACATAAAAAAAAAATTTTATAATATAATATATATATATTCTTTTCAAAAAAAAAAACCAAAAAAAAAAATCCAAATTCAAATTTAATGCTTTCGAATGCAATCTCAAAAGTAGTAGAAAATATGTTAGACCACGAATCGAAAGTAGCGGATTCAACCGCAAATGTTATTAATAATGTCGAAACTGTCTCAGTAGATTTAAAAGTAATAACGGTTATGCTTATAATAATTGTTATTCTTTTATTAGCAAATGTTCTGACTAAATTATATAAGTTGCACAATAAGTGCATAAAGAAAAGATACGCAAGTAGAGCAGTCAATTTAGAGATGATTTAATATAACAAGCATAATCTATTAATAAAAAGATGGAATGGAATGCACTAGCAAAGAAAATAAATGAATATAAAGATAAATTCGAAAAATCATACAAATGTATCAATTCTGATAAAACAATAAAATCAGATACGTTGATACATCACGCGCAAATATTAACAGCGCAATATAATAACATAGTAAAAACAATAAACAAAGTCAATGCTAAATTGACACAGGAGCATGAAAATCAATGTCAGAAAATAATAAAAACTTTAAAAACAAGAGTGCATAATATTTGTATTAGACGGAGTATTGTAATAACAATCTCAGAGAATCCAAATCAGCTAGCTGAATTCGACGAGAATCAGTTACAAGATTTAGACGAGTCTAAACCCATAATCAATTCAGATAGTGATAGTGATATTGAAACGCTCCAGGAAAATACAGATATAACAATGGCTAATCAAGTAGCCCTAGATAGGGAATACGTGAAACAGGTTTCCTCTTCAGTTCCTGAATTTGATGGCAACAAGTTATCATTGAACAGGTTCTTGACAGCATTACGTATTGTCGAAAGAACAAAAGGTGATCAAGAAGATTTAGCCGTAGAGGTGATTAAGTCTAAAATAACTGGTACAATTTTGTATAAAGTACAAAATGAAACCACGATCACAGGAATAGAAGCAAAGCTAAAAAGCAACGTCAAGGGAGAATCCACTGACGTATTAAAAGCCAAGCTATTAAACATAAAACAAAAAGGAAAAACAGCATCCCAATATACCACTGAAATTGATAAGTTGCGAAAGCAACTAGAAGCAGCGTATATTGATGACGGGTTAGACCCGGACAATGCAGAAAAATTCTCAACTAAAGAATCAATTTCTGCAATGACCAAAAATTGCGAGAATGACAAGCTTCGCATTATACTAGAAGCTGGAAATTTTGTCACTTTCAACGATGTGATGGGTAAATATATCCATTGCAGCACCGAAATGACTGGAAACGCTAGTACTATTCTGTACCAGCGAGGCCGAAACCCAAGAGGTAATAATTTCCGTTACAACCAAAGAGGTAGAGGAAATGGCCGAGGAAGTTACAACAACAACTTCAATAATTACAACAACGGTAATAATAATAATAACAGAAACAATCGGGGAAGAGGTAATAACCGAGGTTGGAATAACTCCAACCGAGGTTATAACCAAAGCCAACAGACAAACAACAATGTTCGACTTACTCAAAACTCGGAAAACCCGCAGACACCCTTAGATACTCAAAATTAAATAATCATTTTTTATACACTGTGAACATCAATCTTAATATGTTCGTATCATTCAAAAATGTAGCAACTAATACGAGGCTTACATTTCTTCTTGATACAGGTGCAGACATATCATTAATAAAAGAAAGTTCGGATGTCTTTAATGACATACAAAAAGATAAAATCATAAATATTCAAGGCATTGGACAAGGCTTCATCAAGTCCAATGGCCAAGTACACATTGAGCTACAAACAGATAGATACATTATTCCACACAATTTCCATGTAGTAACATCAAATTTTTCAATACCATGTGATGGAATAATAGGTATGGATTTTATTAAAAATTTTAACTGCAAACTAGACTGTGAACCATCTGACGATTGGTTTATAATTAGACCTAATAATTTAACTTATCCAATTAACGTACCAATTACGTTCAATCCTGGTAATAATTCAATATTTTTACCAGCAAGATCCGAAGTTGTCCGAAAATTAGAATTAAATACAACAAACGAAAGTATTCTAATTCCAAATCAGGAAATTACACCTGGTATTTATGTTGCAAATACAGTAGCAACATCCCAAAAAGCATTTGTCCGATTACTGAATACAAACAGTACCGACCAAATAATTACTATAAATAACTTAAAATATGAACCACTTTCGAACTACGAGGTAATTCAAACAAATCCAAGTTCAAGAAAAGATAAAGTAATAGCTCAATTAACAAAAAATTTTCCAAAACAATTTAAATCACAATTAGTCGATTTATGCACCAAATATAGTGACGTGTTCGGACTTGAGACCGAACCAATCACAACAAATAATTTCTATAAACAGAAATTGAGACTTAAAGATGATGAGCCAGTGTATATAAAAAATTATAGAAGTCCGCATAGCCAAGTAGAAGAAATTCAAAAACAAGTTGGAAAATTAATAGAGAACAATATAGTGGAACCGTCTGTGTCAGAATATAATAGCCCACTTTTATTAGTTCCTAAGAAATCACTTCCTGGTTCAAATATAAAGAAATGGAGATTAGTTATAGACTATCGCCAAATTAATAAAAAACTACTGTCCGATAAGTTTCCACTACCTAGAATTGACGATATTTTAGATCAATTAGGTAGAGCAAAATATTTTTCATGTCTTGACTTAATGTCAGGATTTCATCAAATCGAACTTGATGAAAAGTCAAGAGATCTAACGTCATTTTCAACGAGCAATGGCTCATATCGCTTCACGCGATTACCATTTGGACTAAAAATAGCCCCAAATTCATTTCAAAGAATGATGACAATAGCATTTTCCGGTCTGGAACCATCTCAAGCATTCCTTTACATGGACGATTTAATCGTTATTGGATGCTCAGAAAAACATATGATGAAAAATCTCACAAATGTTTTTGAACTTTGCAAGAAGTACAATCTTAAATTACATCCAGAAAAATGTTCATTCTTTATGCACGAAGTGACATTTCTTGGTCACAAGTGTACAGATAAAGGGATATTACCTGATGACAAAAAATATGATGTCATCATGAATTACCCAGTCCCACACGATGCGGACAGCGCAAGACGTTTTGTTGCATTCTGCAATTACTATAGACGTTTTATTAAAAACTTCGCTGACTATTCACGGCACATAACCAGATTATGTAAAAAGAATGTTCCTTTTGAATGGACAGATGAATGCCAAAAAGCATTCCAATATCTTAAAAATAAACTAATGGAACCAACTCTGTTACAATACCCAGATTTTAGCAAAGAATTCTGCATAATCACAGATGCAAGCAAACAAGCATGTGGAGCGGTTTTAACTCAAAACCACAATGGACTCCAACTTCCCATTGCATATGCATCAAGATCATTCACAAAAGGTGAAAGTAACAAGAGCACTACAGAACAAGAATTGGCTGCAATCCACTGGGCAATAATACATTTTCGACCATATATTTATGGCAAACATTTTACAATCAAAACAGACCACAGACCATTAACCTATCTATTTTCAATGGTTAATCCAAGTTCCAAATTAACACGCATGCGGCTAGAGTTAGAAGAATACGACTTCACAGTGGAGTATCTAAAGGGTAAAGATAATTTCGTGGCTGACGCCCTCTCACGGATAACAATATCCGATCTAAAAGAAATTCAAACAAAAGTCCTGAAAGTCACTACCAGGCAACAAAGTAAACAGAAAAATTCCTGCGCAGGAAATGAACAAGCAGATTTGCCTAGACAATCTCTTGAAAAAGCTTCTAAGCCCAACGTATACGAAGTCCTTAAAAACGACGAGGTACGAAAATTAGTGACCTTGCGTATAACAGAATCCAAATGTTTATTAAAACAAGGAAATAAAGTTGTAGCAAGAATCGATGTTAGCGATTTGTATTCCAATGGAATCCTTGACTTAGGTCAGTTTTTCCAAAGGCTTGAATGGCAAGCCGGTATACTTCAAATCAGCAAACTCAAAGTGGCACCGAGTGAAAAGATCTTTGAAACAATTTCAATAGACTCTTTTAAAAATATGGGCAATAAAACATTAAAATCAATAAGAGTAGCGCTACTCAAGCCGGTGACCCAAATAAATAATATAAAAGATCAAGAAGCAATACTGTTTACATACCATGACGATCCGATACAAGGAGGTCACACAGGCATAACAAAAACTTTGGCCAAAGTTAAAAGGCATTATTATTGGAAAAATATGACTCGTCATGTCAAAGAGTACATTAATAAATGTCCTAAATGTCTGACGTCGAAAACGACGAAACATACCAGATCACCTATGATACTGACGGAAACACCAATATATGCTTTTGACAGAGTTATAGTAGACACAATTGGTCCACTACCACGTTCAGAACATGGGAATGAATACGCTATCACTTTAATATGTGATTTGACAAAGTATTTAGTAGCAATTCCTGTTGCAAACAAAAGTGCAACAACTGTCGCAAAAGCTATATTTGAATCTTTTATTCTGAAGTACGGTCCAATGAAGACGTTCATTACGGACATGGGAACAGAATACAAAAATTCCATTATTAACGACCTGTGCAAATATTTAAAAATAGATAATATAACATCTACAGCACACCACCACCAGACTTTAGGTACCGTTGAAAGAAGTCATAGGACATTCAATGAGTACATTCGTTCATATATTTCAGTAGATAAAACTGATTGGGACATATGGTTACAGTATTTCGTGTATTGTTTTAATACAACACCATCAGTAACTCATAACTATTGTCCATATGAACTAGTATTTGGTAGACAAAATAACTTACCAATACAATTTAATAGCGTAAATACGATAGAACCTATATATAATATAGAAGATTATTCTAAAGAAGTTAAATTTAGATTAGAAAACGCGTATAAGAGAGCTCGAATACTTTTAGAAAAGAATAAAATTAAGCAAAAAGAAATAAATGATAAGAAAGTATTAGATTCTAAAATAGAAATAGGAGACCAAGTTTATTTAAAGAATGAAACAGGTCATAAATTAGAACCTTCTTATATAGGACCATTTGAGGTCATTAGTATAGAAAAAAATAATAATATAATTATCAAGAATAAGAAAGATAAGGAACAAAAAGTTCATAAGGATAGGCTAAAAATGATTAATAAATAAAAACAAAAAAAAAAACAAAAAAGAATATGTATATATATATATATTTCAAAACAAAAAAAAAAGAGAAGAAAAAAAAACAACATTTTAAATTTATAAATATATATAAATTTTTATACAACATAATATATAAAGATATAAAAATAAAAATAATACCTATACATAATTTTTATATTAAATAACTACATAATATTACGTTATTTCTTTAAAAAGGGAGGTGTAGTATGTTGTATGTCAAATGAGCATATGCCCACAGTATTGTAGAGTATACAGTATAACAAGTGGTCATATGCCCAATTTAAAGTAAGAGTATCATACTCATAACATAGCGACACTTTGTTGCTATGTTTATACAAGCATGCGCGCTGAAATACGATCGTCCACTTATGCGGACTGGCCGCAGCGTGGGATCGCTAGCGTAAGCACTTTTCCAGCATGTGCCGTATGCATGTACTTATGCATAAACACATAACTACATACATACTGCAACTCTCTCACATATATAATACTTATACATAATATACTTAACCGTCTCTCTGCTGACCAACTGCCGGCAGCGCAGCGACGAAACTTAGGCTTACTTAGAACTTAAGAAAGCATGTAATAAACAGTTTTTAATTGAACGTTGGAAGCAGCACATTAGCTGCTCCCAATAAGAATAATAAAATTAAAATAAAACAAAACAAAAGTGTTCTCAATACCCTTTGAAATAATATAATAACAGTTTGTTTTATTTTTTTATTATCACTTTCCCAGGTCTATTTAGACCCACTGCACAGTCGCCAAGTAATATCTCTATTGCCTTGCCATATTAAATCTTTATATTCATTAAAGCAAAACACGTCCAGTTCTTTTGCTTTATTAATTAAACCTATGGAATTGCTATAATGTGCTTAGCCAGGCTGCGCAGCTCCCCTGCCAGTAAACTCCGGCGGAGATAATACTCTGCATCTATAATGTCTTGTACGAATATATGAAAGTGTCCGTGTGGACAAACTATTCGGCCCAATTTTAATTTAAACGCTTCTACAGAGCTTGTGGTTCTAGTCGAGCGCTTTTAATACAGATATGACAGAAGGTCCTTCCTATGTGTAAAATTAAATGATAAACGGTAAAATTTTAAAATTAAAACAAATACACAGTTTATTAAAAACGTACCCTTTGAAGCCATTGCTTTTAAAAATATTTAGAAACGGAGAAAACATCTTGTTGGGGCAGAAGCAATCAAAATTTAATTTTAATTATTCTTATTTTTCGCTTTCAGCAATTTTCTATCTAGACCTCGATAACACATCTAACGCGATACTTGCACATACGTATCGATACTTGCACAAACGATATGTGTTACATTTGATATGTGCGATATTTATGTGATATTTTGTATGAACGATATAAAATTGCATAAACTCCTAGTGCTGTGTCTGGGTCTCAATATGGTCGACTGTTGACCAAATGTTCTTCTTCGCAAAATACTGTGCGTAGTGTTTCATCAGAAATTTGGGTATCAGTTGTGAATACCGCTTCCAGAGATGACTCATCTAGTCTTTCCCAAGAGCCACCGAAGTTTGGAGCGTTTGCCTGATTAAAGTTCCAGTCGCTTCCGTTGGCTGCTAGAGTTGGTTTTATGGCTCTTTCATTTAGTTATTCAAGAGCTCCACCATATGTGTTGCTGCGCCTTTATTCCATTATCTGACCACAAGTTTTTATGTTGCTTCGGCGAGCCAACATTCGTAGAACTGCCATGATGCATGAATCGGTGTCCCGAGAATGTGTCACTTCGAGATGTACTGCTCTTGTTGTTAAGCAATTGAATAGGACTCCATACCTATTCCGCTACTACCTCTACCATCTTTCGTGTAAAACGGAGCAAAATAATCTGTCCCAGCAGATGTAAATGGTTCCAGCATATGGTAAATCTCTCTTTGGGCAACCATCCCATTTTTGGTAGCATTAGCATTTCTCTTTTTACGACATTAACATACGTTTATGCAGTTTTTGATATCCAAAAGTTGTATTTGGCTTGTTTTAGCCAGTCTGGCCCTGTTAACAAGTTTTTGTTTATAGATATGCAGTTGCATTTTGCCACCGCATCAAATACGTCTCACTTTCCCAGGTTTTTTGTATTGGGCACTGCAAAATGCGGCAGAAAGACTGCTGCCCCACTCGACTGCCCATGCGTTGAAATCACCGGCGATCACCATTGGGTGACGACCTCGTGCATCGGCCACCAACGCGTCGAGTGAGTTGATGAACTCGTTGAGGGTCAGGCTGGGTGCGAGGTATACGCTATATACCCACAGGTTCTTTACCCTCGCACGGACAAAGCCATCTGACGGGTAGACGTTCGTGAGGATGGCGGCTGGTACTCCGCACCACCAGATAGCCGCCTTCCCTGCTTGCGCTGTGGAGGATCTTGTAGGGCTCACTTAGAACTGCCAGGTCTGCCTGTAGTTCGCGCACTGTTTGTGACAGCAGAGCCTGAGCTGCGATGCAGTGGTTCAGGTTGAGCTGAATTACTTCGATATTTTGGCCGTTCCGGTACCTCCTGTCCTTTTGGACGCCAACGGGCATGCTTGGCTGCCTGCCTGGTGGTGCGCTGCATTCTGGTTGCCGGCGCTACTGCACAGAAAGCATTTTGCAGCGTTCGTGTACGCAGCGGCTTTGTGTTCTTCTACGCCGCATCTGATGCAGCAGTTGCTCCTATCGGTGGTGCTTCTACAACTGCTGGATATGTGACCGAACTCCAGCCATTTGAAGTATCTAACCCGTGCCTCTCGGGGTTTTATACGGCATCGAGTCCACCCGATACACACTGCACCCAGTTCCACTACCTTCTTTGCGAAGATTGACGGGATTGAGATGATGGCCACCTGGCTCCCAGCGTATGCGTTTCGCATGCTCTTAACGGTGCATGTGTCCGGTGGGAGTTGCGCTTGCGCAGTTATTTCCGCTGCTACATCCTCCTTGCTTACCAGCTCGTCCAGATCTCTTATTAAAAAGAGGGCCTCCTGTGTGACTGATCTTATACCAGCGCTCTCTCCAAGGACGTCCGCAATGTCTTTTTTGAGCTTCGGGGTGCAGTCAAGGCCGGATCCATTGAGCTCGAGCAGAAGATCCCCTTTGGCAGTTCGGCGGACTTTGGCAACGTTTTCGCCGAAGCTCTTTAGTTGGCCATCCTGGCGGCGGGTGACCATGGCGAGGATATCGCTATAGGTTGCCTTTCCATTTGCGCTTATGATTAGCGCGTCCGGCTTACTGGTGGCTTCCCTTTTCTGCTGGCTCTTTTTAGTGATCCTAATGGTTTCTTTTTTTGAAGCCTGCTGGTCCCGCTGCTGTTTTTCTGCTGGTTTGGGTGGCTCCGCTCTGTTACGTGTGGCTGCAGAGGCTTTCTGCGTCTGCACTAGCTTCCAAGCGCCTCCCGAGGAGCTAGTGTAGTTACCTACTACATTCGGCGAGGTTTGTGTCTCGTAGTCAAGCCTCTGTGGAGTTGGGTCTTCCAGCCCTCCTGCTGGCGTAGAATGGCTTTCTAATCCCGCGCGTAATGCTATTTGTAGCTCTTTTATTTTAGCTATCTTGCTACTCATATGGCGCACCTTTTTCTCCACAGTGATGTGTATGATTTCGTCGAGGATTTTATCTAGCTCATCCGCCACGGCTCTGTTGCTTCTCTGCAGCTTCGGCTTCTTTGCTGCTAGCGAATCCCCTGCGTTCGTTGGGCTTGCAGTTTCCCTACCACGTTTCGGGGTGTCGTCCACCACGTTGGTGCTCTTGCGTGCTCCTAGAGGCGCCGTGAGGGGCGCAAGAGCTGGTGCAGGAGCTGTGAGCACTGGTGAACGCAACAATGTTGTGCTTCTTCTTAAAGCCCGATGCTCGTCCACCGCGGCTGCGACCCCTTCCTCATTATTGGACGACTTCATCGCAGTCTGATTACCCGGTCCATGGGAGTCCATCGGTGGCCAGAGGTGTATCTAGATGTTAATGATACTGAATCGCATCAAGTTTGACGACGTGTGCAACCTCGTTGAATGACAGGGTGATGGCATACGTTTTAGTGCAGCATTGTTTTTAGGTATTGCTTTTTTACTTAACACGTGTTCTCAGACCTTCGGTCAAGACGGTTGCTTTTTTTCAATCTCCCGTATTGTGATATTTTTTTGCGTTTGTGTATCAGATTTTAAGTTGTATCCAACTTTTCTTTTATTGTGTTTAATTTCGGTTTCGTTTTTAACTCAAACCGTTAAGTGCACTATAACTGCTTTAAATGGTTTTTTTTTTTATTATTATGCAAATTGAACCAAAACCTGAGCCAAGTGCAACAAATCTAATACACACTTTGCGCTGTATGTTGTTTTTGTTTGCGTGTCTGCTTGTAAGCTTATGCTATTTTTAGGCACTCTGTTCTTGCTTGTCATATATTGTTTTTGTTTTCCATTGCGTTTGCGTTGTGTCGTTTCAAATTCGTTTAATCCTGACAGCTACCCGGTGAGAAATTTTTATCATTCCTATTGTGCTCTCAATATCAATGGCTGACTGCTACAAAATAAGTTGCCTTTCAAGGCTGATTCATCAGAGCCTATGCTTTTTTGTTGGCTCTGTCATAACACCATTCTTTCAAATATACCAAAATCAGTGTCCATGTAAGCGATTATTATTATTATTATAGCACAAAAATTGAAGGTTCCTCGTCTGCGCGAAGGTCGGAAATTTCTCCCCCTTTCGAACTTTCCTGCTTTCCTAGACCCCTTATCGGTACTCCAAAGCCTTTATTCCTTGAGTAGCCATAGATTCTACATCAGAAGATGTTTCCGCATATGTACAGGCCAAAACTAGATTGCATAGTTCAAGGATTAAGGTAGAAAAGTTTAGGTTTAATTTTATGCGCAATATAGCTTCTTTCTTCACCTTATTTATCAACGATCCGAATCAGGATCTATCCCACTCTCGTGTACTTATGTTCGCCAACGACGTTAAACTTTGCTTGGCCTTCAACGACTCTTCTTTCCACTTCAGGCTGCAAGATGACCTTGATTCTTTCGAATTGTGGTGCCAGGTCAACTTATTAAATCTCAACTGTTCTAAATGCAAAGTTATATCGTTTTGTCGTAGCAGTTTTGTCAGACATCGTACCTACTTAACGATATGCCCCTTGATGGGATCGAATCAGTTGATGACTTGGGTGCTCTTTTAGGCCCTAAATTGTAATTCGACTTACATATTTCAATTTCCGTCAATAAGGCTGTGGGTGTACTGGATATATCAAGCGATGGTCGAAGGAATTCGATAATCCTTATATAACTAAACTACTACATACTTCTCTGGTCCGACGTTTTTTGGAGTACGCATCGTGTGGAGTCACCAGGACTGCATTGAGTCTGTTCAAAAGAAATTTATCCTGTTTGGTACCCCAAAAAAAACCTCCCTTCATATTCAAGTAGTCTTCTCTTGAAAATCGCAGGATTATGCTTAATGTTATCTTTATACATAAGCTGATTAATGGTGATATTGACTCCCCGTCTTTAATTAGCCAACTTAGTTTTTGTGTTCCTCGTAGAACTACTAGAAATTATGTTCCTATCTATCTATCGAGCACTGTAATTTACACAATCTAATGCATGAGCCTCTTGCTGTCGTTTGTGGTAACTACAATAATCTCTTTAACTTTAGTAACTCCCTTGACTCAAGCAAAACATCTATACTAACTCATCTAGCTAGTAGATACTGTAAATTGTTTATGGCTTGTAATTTTTCCTTTAGTTGAAAGTGAGCAAGCGAGTCCGCGTTTTATTTCCGTCTGCGCGATTTGTGTCGCTCGTTATGTGGCTGCGTCCCTCGGCCAGTTTGGCGGGTGGAGGGAGCTTCTAGCTTGGGTTTCGCGCGTTACAATCCCCGTGGCTTGTTATCATGGGCCCACTTGAACGTGCAACGCATTGTACTTCAACGTCGCAATATATAAATATGCGATTGATTCCGCAACAACTTGTTGTTCAGCGGTGTATGGTAATCCATTAAATTTACGAAGGCCACTCTTCGCAAAATTCTCTGAGACGAAATTATGACACATGGCGAAATAGAAGTCACGTAAATTTTGTGACTTCCAAGACTCCAAGCTGTTTTTCGATTCCTCCGACCACTGCCACTTGTTGATTGACGAATGTACTTCTCGCGTTTATATATCCAGCTCGAAGGACCAATTTATGTTGCGGCAGCTTAGTAAGAATCAAAATTATATTTTTTATTTTTCGCTTTCAGCTATTTTCTTGCTGTCTTCTTTTATCTAGACCACGATCACACTAACCTGCACATACGAATCGGTACTTGCACATACGATATGTGTTACCTTTGGTAACGTGCAATATTTATATGATATTTTGTATGAATGATATTTAATTTCAAATTGAACTTAAAATTAAATAATTCAGCGACATCTTCTTATCCAAAGCAATCGCTTGTTTTTATTTTAAAGCTTCGATAATTTCGGTGGTTCGCAAAAGTGGTAAATGTAAAAATTTCATAGCCAGAAATTTAAATTTTTTTTTTTTTTTTTTTTTGTTTCTTTTAACGACCTTTCCATTTGTAAATGTTTTTTATTTTAGCAAGCTCGAGGTCAAGTCTGTTTACCTGATGATACACAGAAAAGGGACCTGTGAATTACAAACGCCTCTTATTTTGTGTATTCAACTTAAAACTGGAATATTTTCGCATCTGTGCGCCTGCTAGTCGTTGAAAATTAAACTGTCGTTATACTTTTTCTTGTATTTCTTTGAAATTTCTTTTTGCCACAATATGACTTGTGGTTGCTTTTTGTGTAAACAAAGACGTGGACATCATCAGCGTACATATGGACTTCACTATTGGATGGAACACTCGGAGATCATTAACACAGATGGAAAAAAAGCAAGAGACCCAGGACCGATCCCTGGGGAATAATACGTGTGATTGGAAGATTACTCGGCATGTTGGAACCAGAGCAATACAGCTTCTACCCTTTCTGAACCCGGATTGTCGTGAGGTATTATCAAGAAAGTGTTGGATTTCTTTGGATATCAAGTGTTCGAAGATATTACATAAAAATGGAAGATTAGAAATTGGCCCGAATTCATCTCTTGGTTTGGGGATTGGCAGAGTTTGGCAGATTTCTACACTTTGGGGTAAACAAATATATATGTTATGTGTACAACCAGAGTTGTTAGAAGTTTTTTTTTAATTTTGGATCTTGTTTGTCAAGGCCTTATGCTTCGGATATGTTACTCAAGGTACTGTTTAGGACATCACCAGGACTAACACAAACGAAACGAAAACTTGTATCACAGAGAGGTAGGCGTTTCAGGTACATGTCACAGGTACTTGAATTTGGCTACATTTAATTTGGCTATATCTATATCCGTCTTCAATTGTGGTTTCGGTTTTCTAATCCCTAATCCCCTAAGCTCCTTCCAGGTTTGTCGAGTCGTCATCGAATTATTAAACTTTGTACTACAAAAGTTACTCTTAGCAGAACTGATGAGTCGTCTCACAGTGCCCCTTAATCTCTTAAAATTCTCGCAGACGCTACTAGTTTTGTAGCGCTTCCATCGTGTATAAGGCACGTCACGAAAGTATGTATATTTCGTAATCTCGTTTTTGAACCATGATGGTTGTAACGCCTTGATTGGTTTTGGTTTTAAATTGCACTCATTTATTGTACGCGTAGTCAATTTATTTTTATTTTTATTTAGTGCGTCAAGTTGGGAGTTGGGATTAATGATTGTATATAGGTGTCCAATCACAACCATTAATTTCAAGTTACAATTCATTATAGTTAATATTCCTTAAGTCTCGATATTTTATCCCAGTGTCACTATAGTCAAGAATAATATTATACGTCATGTCTAGAAAAGGCAGGTACTGATATCTGGTCATAAAGAAGGATATTGGTAGCCTCGCTTATGAAGAAGGCATCTGACAGTGCTTGTCAGCTACTAGAAAAGTTAGTTGGATGAGTATTGTTGACTACGCTTAAACCAATTGTTTCCATTTCGTCCTTCAGATGACTTTCACTTAACAGATTACTATTCAGTATAAGCTAGGCATACGTAAGAAATAAAACTGATTATCTGATTATCTACATGTTGATTGGGTCGATATGTACATCATATGAGAACATTTGTTGCTTGTACCGCCACTAGTCATTTGTAAAAACAAATATTTTATTCTACTGTCTGTGTGTTTTGTGGATAACGTTTTGTTCGATTTGAGAGGATGTGATGGGAGTGATCAAAATTTTAAAACTTAATCTAAAAGGGGAGTCTACATACCAAACGTAGTTACTCTAGCTCTTATAGTCTCCGAGATCTAGGTGTTCATACGGACGGATCGACCGTTATGGCTAGATCGACTCGTCTGTTGATGCTGACTATGACTATGACTATCATTTAAACCTGCATCGTGATGAGTGGCATTGGTAGCAAGTAGGTTAGGTTCAGAGGGAGGGAAAAAGGGTGCGCATTATGGTTAGAGAGCTTTGAAAGCTCGTCGATGATCTGGATGCAGTGCGCAATCTCATTACTTTTGTGCTTGACTTACTCTTGCACTCTTGCTTTTTAAGCTTCATCGCCTCAATGAAGATGTCATAGTTCCTATTACTTGCTCATTTAAGTATATTGGGGCCGCTGATTGTAAGCCTAGCAACTGCAAAGTCAATTGCTGTTTTGTATCAAGCCGATAAGCCGCTGCCCTCATTAACGTTGCTTTTCCACGTGTATTATCAAATTTGATAATTACCTGGATCAAAATTTGTTGGCTGAATTTGTTTGGCTCGGAAGATTTGGGGAATCCTCGGTACATTATAAAGTTTTTTAACATTAGGGCACAAGGAGCATGCACAAGTCACATGAATTATTTGCTGCGCATTCAGCTCCAGTCGCATGCAGTCCTCACACCCGCTCCCTCGAAGTGTTCAGCTGGCGCATGTCCTATTGAGTTGTTTGTGTTGTGTATGTATGTACCTGTGTGTGTATGTATGGGTTGTTATTTTAGGTGCAATTTGTGTATGTATTTGTGTTTGTTATTATTTAAATAACTTTAATTGCTTTATTTAGTTTTAAGACTGCGATGCAAAAAACACGATGAATTGAACGATCTATGTTATTTTTGAGCAGCAATTAATGATTTATTTCACTGTACTTCACTTACAAATTTGAGATTTTGTAGAGCGCCCAAATTCTGCAACTTTTCTCCTTTCGCTTTAATTTATCGTAAGTTCGACCAAAAGCTTTTAGTACGCAAAGATGTAAAATTTCTTAAGGACTATATACACTGCCCGACAACCGATTAGCACACCGTATGCTCCGCGTCTTATGAGTTCAATATCAGGAAAACGGATAAAGCTTTTGAGATGAATTTTATTATCATTTAAAAAATTTTAAATTCTACAAGAGATTTAATAATTGATAAGATATTAACTTTATTAATAACATTTTAAATGAATTTAAACGAATTTAACATACAAAATTAACTTTAATTTTTGCGACATTTAATTAGCATAGTCACTTGAAAACTGTAAATAACAAAAAAAAAAAATTGATTCAAATTTTATTCAAATATTTTTTAACTTAATTTCAATATTTTCGTTTTTTTAATCAAATTTAATTATGTGTTGAGCCTCCACGGTTAAGTATGAGTATGGGTAAGGAGTCATATAATTTTTTAATGTAATTGAGTAAAATAGCCTCCCAGGACCTCTTTATTCCTTCAATGTATTTAGCTTCAGTGTAATATTGTCTGCCGGACTTGTACACTTTGCGTGCTAACAATCCCCAAACATTTTCTATAATGTTCAGGTCAGGTGAGTAAGGCGGCCAAGTCAGCAATTCAACGTTGTGACCCTCAATCCAGGACTTTGCGATCCCGGCTGTGTGAATTGGTGCGTTATCGTGCTGGAACTTCCATTCCAAGGTTCCAAATATATCCTTGATTGCAGGAAAGCCGTTTTCAGTACTTCTTTGTACGCAATGGCATTCATAGGGCTAGTTAGAAATTGCAGTTCAATGGTGCCAAAGTAAGAAATAACTCCACACACCATGACACCGCCGGCACGGCTGTGCAATCGATCAAGAGTATGCTCTTCCTTTCTGAGATAATGATAGTAGCCATCATCGAGCCGTTGCATCTTTCGAAGTTGGTTTAGAAGAGTTTTTTTTTTTAATTTTAGACGCTTCATATGTTCAGTATTCGAAATAACTCTTTGTACAGTCCGAACGCATGCTTTAACACTAGTTTTTTCTTTTATTTTAGCGGCTGAGTCGTGAGAATTAGATGCGTGCCTCAATATAATTCGTTTGGCGGTTGGTGTTATTACTGATGAGGGTCGACCTTTCGTGTTTTTCCATAGGTTTCCTCATTGTTTAAGTATGGGGTAATAACTTTGAAGTATCGAGTCACCGCACACTTTATTTTGCCTTTTTCAGACTCATTCAACGGTTTTGCTTTTCCCATTATTTCCTTATTTTATTTATAATTGATCACAATAAATAAATAATAGTTTTAATCAGCCAAACACGACAGCTTACACGCAAAAATTGATACTAAAGCAAAAATGTGCTAATCGGCATGCAGTTTTGTCCCACTTCCAAGAAAATAGCAAAACAAAATGACGGTGCACTTCCAGAACTCAAAGTTACTCTCAGAATGAGTAAAAATGATGAAGAATAAAAGAGACAAAAAAAGGGCATGAAAAATATTCAAAGATTACAGTTATTTGCCTTTAAACAGATAGGTTAGAGAGTGTGCTAATCGGTTGTCGGGCAGTGTATCTACCGTTGCACCTACATATCTACCTTTGTAAAATCTGGAAAAGTGCCATGAATTCACTCATATCCAATCAGACTTAGGAGCTGACATTTTTAATGGTGAACTGGAAGACGAATTTTATGTGGTCTAATCTAAAGAGTTTGATGATAATTCTGGCTAGTATGTGGACTTAGAAAAACAAATTTACTGGTCTCTCTTGCAACAAGGCTCTAAACGAAGTCCTTACCGACTGTGTTTTAGAAAGAAGAAGATTTGATCAATGGGTGTACAACAAGACAGACTACCAGAATATGATACAAGTAGAGATATATAAGGAAGATACACGGTCAGACATTTGTTTTGCTGTGAATATGATGAGCCGATTCTCAAGTAATCCCGGAAAGGCACACTAGACAGACGTGAAATGTGTCATGGTCATGGTGGAAGTGGCATGGTCGGCTATTGTGATTGAGCTGGGGACATGGATAGACGACAATAAACATCTGGGTACATCTTTATCACAATCTGGCATCATTTAAAATTTCTCTTGTACTCATAGGACTTGTTTTCATTAGCTGTGTTGACGTTCTTATTATAACAAATACCCCAACCATCATTACTACTACAAAAGAATAAAAACAAAAAAAATAAATGACCCCAAATTCCACCAAATAAGAGCTTCAGTTTAGTTGCTGATTTCGTTCAATTTAATAATTCCAAAGACAGCTGAGCTAAAGGCCTTAATAGATCTAGAACAGCCGCAGCTGCGTTTACACATTGAGAGCTAGAAAGCTAGAGATTGGAACCATCTCTGGTTGCTGGTCGAGAAGATGCATATTATAGCATAATAATTTGGATAGAAATCGATAGACATGGTGAGTTGCAGAAAAGTTCGAAAACCACTGTGGTTTTTTGCTTCGCACCTATGAGGCAAGCCATTTAGTTTGTTTCCGCTCCAACTTTGAGGATATGGCATTTGACAGCAACCACCTATTCAAATTCACGATGTCACCGGGTTTCCAGGGTTAAAAGTGAGCGTCGTAGCTTTAAAAACTTCGCAGTTGTCATTAAGATTGTTTTTGTGTGTTATTGATACTGCCCTGTGAGAAATTTTAGTAGTTGTTTGTTATGATTAATTCCTTTTGCTCATAATGTCGGTGTGCTGTAAGAAACTTTGTAAACTTCATTATACTCATTCATTTTTAACTTTGTGGAAACGGCTGTCTTTACAAATGTGCCGGTTTTATTATGACATCGTTTCAGTGATGTTTTTGCATATACCATGAAATTGAAGTACGCTTGCGAGTCGTGTCGACCAGGGGATAATGAGTTGCCTGCATTCCTAGGGAAGTCGAAGGAGGGCTTTAAATCCCTCCACGTCGGCTTTTAGAAGCTAA
Organism: Hirtodrosophila duncani; assembly: GCA_037043425.1. Lineage (NCBI taxonomy): Eukaryota > Metazoa > Arthropoda > Insecta > Diptera > Drosophilidae > Hirtodrosophila > Hirtodrosophila duncani. Next base: position 415,327 of record JBAMBM010000828.1, on the reverse strand, counting down.
GCGCTGATTTCTTGGCAGTTGCAATAAATTTCAACTCCTTGCAGAGTCTCCAAAGCGCTTGGGTGACCCAGGATCGGCTAATCAGCCTCCGAACCTCACTCATGGTCTTAAGAGCTCCCCCCTCCCACTATCTACCACAACTAGCGCATTTGCGACAGTATTCTTTCCACAGCTTCCCACAGCTGATGCCGAAACGGAGGCACGCCTTCTGGCCGACCAAACTCGTATTGATGGGCCGGCTATTCATATGTCTGGGTAGGATGCATGAACTACTCCCCCTGCCGATCTTTATAGTGCCGCGCCTTCTGGGTCGGTGCTTAATGCCAAAAGTAGAGTTTCCACAGCTGTGAGAGCTAAACCATAACCTCTTATTGGCATTCCTAAGCTGAAGATGGTCTTTATTTCTAGCCTTGCCCCTGATTACACTTCTGAAGATGTTAGTGCCTATATACCGAACAGAGAATGGATAGTTCAAGAATAAGTATTGAGCACCTAGCCATAAATGAGCTTATAGCCAAATCTATAAATCTGACCTACTACAATTGTCTTCGTTACTTCTGTCGTATTTGTTTATAGAGTTGGTCCCCTTTTGCTTCCTGAAGACCTAAAGATTGCTGTTCCAGAGCTACCTGTTTCTTTATTCTCTTTTTAATACTTTCGTTCCTCGTGCGTGGTTTTCGGCACTTCAAAAATAGTAAATCGAGATTGTTTAAGAAGTTAAAGGATTCAGGACGCTCCATATAAGTTCTCTGTGCTGAATACTGAATGAAATAGGCATTAATTTGCATCGTTGTAGGTTCAATTCTCTAAGGACCCAAAGACATTTTATAATATTGTTAATTCATGTATACTACCCTTTTCACCATCTTATATAAATTCTAAAGCACAGGTCAAGCTTTTTCCGTATATTTGCTGAATTTTTGCAGGCAACTTATTCTGCTCTTAAGTATGGATCCCATCATGTCTACCCTTATTACATACATAGGTCTAATAATATACTTCCACCTCAAATTTCCGAATGTTCGTTGCTTAAGGAACTTAAGTCTATCGACTAACTTCTCCCCAGCCTAACTTTTCTCCAGGCCCTGATGGTGTTTGATGCATTCTTAGATACTGTACTGATGCTTTGTGCAAGCCAATATTTAAGCTTTTCGCTCTATGTCTGAATTTTTCATATTTCACTGTTATTTGTAAGGCCTCATTTATCATTCCTTTCCATACAAAAGAGAGCAAGGCTGTTGCATTATATAGGGGCATATCCAAGCTTATGCTATTCCCAAACTCCTTGAAAAATGATTACCTCCCAGTTACAACATTCCTGTAGTTGCATCATTTCATCTTCCCAGCATGGGCATATGAAGTATAGATCTACCACCACCAATCTGCTTGAATTTACATCCTTTGTCATTCAAGGGCTTAGGAATAAAATGCAAGCCGACGGCATTTACACTGACTTTAGCAAAGAATTTGACTCTGTACATCACTGTCTGCTGCTGCATAAGCTATACCTACTTGGGTTCCCAAGCTTTCTTCTCAAAAATATACTTTTAAAAACTCTTTCTCTAAGCCTCTTAAGTTACTTTAGGAGTACCGAAGGGTAGCTACCTAGCTCCCCTTCTTTTTACGTTATTTATCAATGATTATCCAAAGGTACCTTCCCATTCTCGACTACTAAAGTACGCAGACGACATTAACCTTTGCTTTCCTGCAGCGATTTTGACCGTTTCAAGCATTGTACCTTAACGATATGCCGGTTGGTCATATTGATACGGTAGATGAATTAGGTGTTATTTTAGGCCCTGAAATGAATCCTGATTGACACGTCAATAAAGCTATGCGTGTCCTAGGTTTCATTAAGCGATAGTAGAAAGAATTCGATGACACTTATACAACTAATTACTATACATTTCCCTTGTCTGGCCTATTTTGAAGTATGCATCGTGTGTCTGGTGTCTTGAATATAGAAATCACCAGGACTGCATTGAGTCCGTTGAAAAGAAATTTTTCTTTTTTGCTCTAAGTAGCATAAACTGGGATCCTTCGTAATCAAGAGGGCTTCTTCTAATCAACCTTCCCTCCCTAGAAAACCGAAGAATTATGCTTTGTGTCTTCTTTATACATAAGCTGTCGTGACTGTGACATTGATTCTCCGACCTTGATAAGCGAAATAAATTTTTCCGTCCCTCGTTGAACTACTAAAAACTATATTCCTCTCTATCTACAGCCCTGTAACTCAAACTATGCTTTGCTGAGCCTTTTCGTATTCTTTGTTCTTACTATAATAATCATTTCAACTTTATCTCCGTTAATTCTCTCAATACCATCAACATATCTATACTAACACACGTAGCAAGGAGATAATGTTAATTGTTCGTCTTTTCGTTCATTGAAAGTGGGAGAGTGAGTGAGCGTTTCGTGTCGCACGGTTGGGTGTTTTTGTACACGTCAATTTCAAGATGCAAGTAACGAATAAATTCATTTAGCTAACCCCAAGCCTATTTTTTGTGTAATTTAATTTTGTTTTCTTCTGTTAATCCTTCTTTTAAATTGGTTTCCTTTATTTTCTTATATTTGATTTAAAAAAGTGTAGCGCCAAATTCTTCATCGCTGTCAATAGCTTGAAAACAAAGCAGGCTACGACTGGACGCGGTTCAGAGTGCTGCATAGTGTAGGGTGAATCAGACATGCTGCTCAGCAGCTGATACCTCGTTTACACATTTCTTAAGTTATCTAGGGAAAATAAAATAAAATTGACCAATGTTCCAGGTCCACTCATTAAATTTTATCCGGATCGAACTTATATATCTGCATAAGAATGCGAATGATATACAAACTTCGACAAACCGAAGATTTTTCTAGTTTGATCTCATTTCGTTGAGTCGTGCCTAAGGAAAATGTATTATCATATGTAAACTGAACAGACATCCAGTTGTAATTTGTATATAGTATTTCGAAATTTGCGTCGTTTTATTAGAATGATATACATATTCATATTTCTAGGGTTTCGATAAAATTAAGTCCGTATTTTTTTAATATTTGTATGTATATACGTATCTTAAATTATTCTTATAGTTGACTACTAAGATTTTTTGAACATCTCCCCATTTCCGATTTTGCGAAATTGAATATCACCCTATTCTGGTCTGAGTAATTTGTATAATTTTCGTATTTTATTCAGACACATTCTGGCTCTGGCGTCACTTTAATAATATATACATATTTGCATGAATACATACGTATAGAAGTTTACAGATGGAACTCGAAATTCAAGTGTTTACATGCTCAACTCCGCAAAATTCAGTGGAAATGGAAGCGCCACCAGTTTTTGAAAATTTGTATATGTTTAGTAAATGTGTAGGTTCGTAGATTTTTGTCAAAGCTACAGTATCTTGTTACTAGCTTAAAATTGATTTTTTTTTTTAAATGAAAACCAACCATATGTACATATCTATGCACGCAAACTGGCAAATCTTCTAATGGATTCAATTTCAAAAATGTTTTTAATTTCATGCAAATCGCAATATTTTGTATTTGTAGGCTTCATTATTAGAATCTGTGATTTGCAATTGGTGAACGAGATCTGAAGCGTCCTCCCCCTTGTCCACCGCTGCGACCATAACTAGTACTAGCGGTGCTACTACCATAGCGGCCGGTATCGCGTCCTCCACCATAAACGTCGCGGCGATTGAAGCCGCTACTGCCGCCATCTCTACCACTATATGCGGCATTCGAACGACCCGTGCTGTATCCACGTTCGCGCTCACTGTGGCGACCACTAGAGCTACTCGATCCGCGTTGTTGTCTAAATCCTCCACTGCTACTATTGCTGATGTGTCTGCCGAAATCCCCTCGGCGGCCACGGTCTCCTAGTCCACCACGCCTTCCTTGACGTGGACGACCCTTGGAAATTTCAACACGTAATTGAGATCCCAAAAGTTCTGAGCCATTTAATATATCGCAAGCTTTTTCGGCATCATCACGATGCTCAAATTCAACGAAGGCAAAGCCGGGAGGATTAAATGCAATCCACACTGAATTCAGCTTTCCATATTTTGTAAATTCCCCTTCCAGGTCATCTTTTTTAACTTTGTCGGTTAAATTACCGACATATACTCTAGTACCGCGTTGATCTGTCATATTCTTACACTATCAAATATACTTTTAAAATTAATTTCAGAAAATAATAAATCAATAGTTGTGCACCACTAAGTGCAATTGTTTGTATGTACATCAAGATTTCAAGCAGGGTGACCATTTTATATATCAAAAAGATTACATTTGGAACGATGAGAAGTAACAATAAAAATATATTCGAACTATTTGATTCACATTCTTATGCTGGGTTTACACCACGTCGCATTGCAATTCGTTAGCACTTTGATAGAGCTAAGAAACTATATTCTTCAATTTCGTTTTAAAATAAAAATATTGTCTCTTAATTTATCTCAGTAATATCAAATGATTTAAAGATAATTTAAAATTATTTTAGCTTTGTACACATTTTTTTTGCAGTAAATTAATATTGCTTGAATTCAATTTGCCATCGACAGGCAAGCATATAGTACATAGGTAATAGAGGATATGTATAGGAAAGCATAAGAATTGGATAACTCTTATAAAGATGTGCCAATAGGTGCGAGAAAACAGCAAATATCCACGTGGACGATTGTAAGAAACGTCTCACGATGTCTAACTCTTTGGAAAGTTATACTCCATAGCTACGTAGTCTGTGGTGTGATTACGTAGAATTCAAAACGATCAAAACTCAGGTTTGCGCTATCTTCAGGTCTGTAGTTCATGAACATTTTTTATTTAGGAATTTATTTTTCTTTAGAAACAATGTGATTGTATAATTATGCAAGACTCCCTGTCTTGGTTGATATTAATGAGTGTTGAGAAAACTGCAGAGCAAGGTTTATGTAGATGAAAGTACACACCTGTGTTTTAAAGCTTCAGAGGGTCCTTATACATATATACATATGTATGAAAATTAGTAAAAAATCTTAAAAGCTTATTTGGTTTAAATATATCAATATGCTTGGGAAGATTTGGATTGCTTAACAGTGAAGATTTGCCATTGAATGGTATGCTATGTTTATGTATTTAAGCCAAATAGATCGTCTTCAGATATACTTGAACTTCTTCGAGATCGTTCTTTGTAACGTTAACTATTGTTAAGATCTGTCTTTGGACATTACAGATTTGGCCAAATGTTGAAAGTTACCTATTTTGGCTTGAGTTTAGATAGCGTAAACAGATCCTCACATAGCGGTGAGTAGGAAGACTGAAAAATGCGCTCCTTAGCCAGCTCTTTTAGACAGTCGATCTCCATGTCATTGTTCAAACTTCTGACCAGTTTTATCGACTCCATGCTGGTCTTGTCAAGATTTTCTATCAGCTCATCCAGACAGTCCTAAAGTTTATTTTCGTTTTCGCTAGGCTCTGGCTCCTTTTCGTCAGCGGGTTTATGACTGATAAAGGAACGCGACCACAGACCACGCGGTTCCTCTCGATACTTTGCTACGCACTTATCCAAAGAGTCAATTTCGGCGTTTGCCGGCACGGGCCTGGAGCAGGGCTCCTTTGGCAATATCAAACTCGCCTAGGTTCATTAAGGCACGACCCTCTTGGAACAAGGCCTTTCACGATGGGTTGTTGATTTTCAGGCAACGGATAGCCTTCATTATGATGCAAGTGCGCTGCCACATGGATCTTTTGTTGAGCATTTGGAGTTGCCTCCTCCTCCTCCTGGGCCGCACGGCCCCTGCATCGTTGCACACAAGCGTTATCACGCATGTTCTGGACTTTCGGAAAGGTCACGCAGAACTTGCGGCAATCCTCGGGATTGACATCGTTCAAAGCCTCGCCATCGCCAATCAAGTTATAGCTAATCACCTCGATTCTAAATAATCCATTAGCATGAGGGTAAGTGCGCGCGGGCGTCCCATCTCGTGGAACAACAAATAGTAGGATCGCATGTCGTACGATTGTGCCTCAATTGTCCCACAGGCACTAACACCTCTTTCAGCTCATTAAATGATTTAGTCCACGGCCATGCGAGGTGTCACTTTCACCTCGTATTCAATTGTGTCGTCTTCACTGCCAACATTAAGATAATCATGGATGTTACCCACACCTCCTATATCAGTTTCAAAAACCACTCCGTGTTTAAAAAAGTCCTTCAACGATAGCGGTACCTTAAAGTATTTTTCGTCCATTGCGAACGAATTAATGTTTTATGCAACAAAATAAGGAAATCAAATCACATACGAAATTGATTGCGGCTTGTCAATTGTTTAAGTATCGATATTTATAAATGAGGTGTGTTCAAAAAGTAAGGTGAGGAGCGAAGTTCGTCGTCGGAAACTTTGCGGCCATCTCGGAAGAATTTGTACCACTTGTAAACATTTTTTTTACTTAGTACAGACTCTCTTTACGCCCCTGTCAACATTTCAAGTGTTTTAAAGAAGTTGATTCCACTTTTCACACAAAAAATTTGATGCAAGTTCTTTTCTCTACTTTTTATTATAAGAGAAAATATCCGAGCACAACAAAATACGTCTAACCTTTTTATTTTATGCACAGCTAATCTAAGTATTTGTCGAAATCAAACTAAGTATGCTATGTACTTGAAACTGTGAACATGTATTCGGGACATGTGTACCAACACAACAGCAACAAAGAATCTATAATCGAATGTACGTCGTCCGCAAAACTTGAAAAGTCACCTTAGCTTTTCAACACACTTCTTATATAGATAGATAAATCTTAGCTAACCTTTTTCACTACCTTTCCATTTCGAAGTGGCCTCAACTCTCTTACCGTTGGAGCGTAAGTTGCCTCTGTAGATTCATTTTCTTCAGACGTTTTATTGTTACCAAAAGTACTGTTGCTTTCAACATCGAAGTGTTAGAAATGTTTCATTTCTTTCTTCTACTTTGTTCTATTTTGATCTCGGATGTGATCTAAATTAAGTTTATTTCGCGATTGTTATAAGATAGAACACAACAATAAGATCGATTGCCTAATTGCTAATTTATGGTTTCTTTAGCATAGCCTGATTTATTAGGATCTTCATACCCATAACTTTTTATCCCTGGGCATATATAACACACCTGGTATATAAAACTACTAAAGCATTACCAGAAACAGTAATGTCGTTTGCTCTTGTTAAATATGTGTGTGTATGTATGAAAATTAATGGTCTTCCAGTCCGGTTGTGGCTGAAGATTATGTTGAGAGGTAAACTATACCTCTTATTGCTGGCCTCGGGCTCAGACAATAAAACAAATTATTTAACAGCCAAGTGTTACTAACATAAGAAAATTTCTTAGGAGCTCAATTCAAGATAAGACAACTTGCAAGCATAACAACATGTTAAGTTAAGCACGATAACGAAATCTGCATAACAAAGGCATGCGCTTATCGCCGTTGGCTGCTGCAGCGGGAATTCTGATAAGACGTTGTCGCTTTCGGGACTGTCGGAGTGAATATTTATTTTAGCGACTTATTGGAAGAGCGCTGTATTCGGAACTGATTTCTTAATACAAAGCATATTTCACTTAAGCTAAGCCAAAGCTCGCATCACGCAAGCCGACTCAGCAAAATCCTCGGCAATAACGGAAACTATTGTAGCAAAACAAAAGTGTCCGGTTACCGCCTCTGACCATTGCAGCTATATCGCGCTGATACAAAGTATGCAGCGCCGCAACTGCGAGGGCTGTTCTTTAACTTATGATATAAACTTAAGAAATATCCTATATTGAGTGTTATCTGTTAACTACTCCCCCTTCAAGTATAAGGCCGTCCTCGGCAGACCCAATCCCGGCGACGACTTCTCGTAACTGCTTCGCAGACTTCTTTGCTTCGATGATCCGCCAAAGAGTGAGGCCAATGCAGATTAAAGCACAGCATATGGATCCAATGATGAATGCCACACGATAAGCTTGATCAGTTCCGGCGTCTTCCTTGAATTGCTGTATCACCTCCAAATTACGTTCATTCAAACGTAAGGGAGGCTGAGGACATCTTGGCTGGCAGTTATGTTCAGCAAGGGAGAATTGGGAATACCCGGGACTCTATTGCGTACGTTGTTGTGATTGTAAAACAGAGTCCGGTTAATTGCGACTCGGCCTCCGAACGTGATGAGATGCGTGCCTTGCACCTGGATCTCAGTGCCTGAATCCTTGCGGATCCGCCGTTGAGGATGATGATTCCGTCATCTACATGGGTGATTATTTCCAGGTTGCTCGGCTGGATCTCGCAGTGTGCCGTGCCACCTGCATGGAGCTCTTTGGCACATGGACTCTCTAACGCCAGACTATAAAATGTGGCTTCAGGTGAAGCGGCGCAACAATATGAAATTCTTGTGGATGACAGGATAAATCGTGATTTTTCTGCAAGCTTTTTTAATCTTTGGGAATTTAATTATAAAATGTATAGTGTCAATGGAGTGAAGAACTGTTACGGACGCAACGGACATAAGATCTCCTATGGGAGTGTTGGTGGGTTCCTCTAGCCAAATTGATTTCAAATCTGAGTGGTCCAAAATTTTTGGGCTGAAAATGTAAGAGAGTAATAGCAAGCACTAAATTTTGCAACTCCACCATCAGCATTCTGTTTCTAAACAGTAATGTTTTAAATAAATGGCTAGTGTCGACTTGTGAGTTTTTGGGTATTTTGAGAATTTTATTGACAGTAACTGTTAACTGGTTAAGCTGGTCTTGAACTCTAGTGTTTATTTCTATTTGTCTATTGTTGGCATTTTAGCAAATTTTCCGTTTTTCTTTTTAAAGAGGTTTGCCAGGTGGCTAATAATAAGTTGAAAAACTATATCTAACTTATACTAGTTTGCTTAGTGGCTTAAAAAAGGTGTAACAAAAAAAAGAAAGAAAAACAAGGGAGTCACCTTAGGTTGTCCTTGTGGACCACCGTCCCTCTTGACCAAAACTTTGTCACCAACGTCGAAGACCCTATTCTGCCGATTAGCGTTTTCCCTAGCTCTGAGCACCGTCTGAGCGTTTCTGACATTTTCTTGTATCTTCTCTTAGGGCTCATCTGGGTGCGCCTGAACTACATCAACTGGTCTCTGGTTGATGACCGAATGGATCGACTTATTGTACTCAGTTGTAGCCAGCAAAATGACTTCTACGGTGTCACTTAGGCCTTTATCGATCTTTAGGCATCTGGCTAGCTCTAACAGAGTTCTATGAAAGCGCTCAACTTGTCTATTCGAGATGCTATGCAATGGTGGTGCATTTGAAATGCTGGCCCCATAGTTGTTTGCAAGCACGATGGTCTCTGAATTCAATGACGGTTCATTGTCACAGTAAATAGATCTGGCTTTTGGAAAAAAATTCATTAGTTGCATTAAGGCTGGTTTCAGATCCACAATGGTTCTTGAAGGGACCGGTTGGACAATAGAAAACTTAGAGAACTTGTCGATGCAAGTGAGAACAAATTTCCTGTCAGTGGAGAAAATGTCTATGTGTAACATCTCTCCTACATGTGTATCATTGCATTTGTGTGAAACTACATCTTCGAGCTCGTCTAGCAGCGATTCAATGCAAGTATAGCTGATCAAGTAGCGTTTCTTATTTGCAAATAGAATAAAACTCCGTTTTAAGGGGAAACGCGCCTCTTCTACCACTATTTGGTTTTGAAAACAGTTCAAGGGTTTGTCTGTTGTCTCAATGGTGGTGGTGGATCGTTGCTGTACAGGACTCCACTTCTTGTTCATTTACAGCGTTGAGCTGTTGTCTTGGCAAGGCATCCGCAACCAGATTGTCCTTGCCAGGTTTATAGAAGATACGTGCATTAGACTCGTCAATGCGCGCTTTCCACCTTTTGATCTTCGCGTTTGGATTGGATTCCGAAACTGCGAAGGTCAAGGGTTGATGGTCAGTGAAGATATTAATGTCTTTCACCCCATACAAATAGTGCCTTAACTTGGCAAGTGACCATACGATGTCCAATAACTCTCTCTCATTTGTTGCATAGTTAACCTCGGTGTCCTTCAATGTTCTCGAAATCATTGTTATAGGACGACCCTCTTGAGACAAAACTGCACCTATGCCGTGAGCTGAAGCATCGGTCGTTAGATCGAATGGCTTCTCAAAATCGGGGTACCTGAGCATTACATTCTCGGATGACAAAATATCGCGCAATTTCTGAAACGCCCTTTGCTGCACTTCAGAGAATTGAACCTTTATATTTCTAGACCTATGTTTACTGACTGTTCCATTCTCACCCTTCAAGATATTCGAGATGTGTCTTGCTATTGCGGCGAAGTTCCTAATGGAACATCTGTAATAACTTGTGAGGCCTAGAAATGATCTGACCTCGAACAGTGTTTTAGGTTCTGGATACTCCTGTATTGCCCTAACCTTTTCAGGATCCGACGTGGCGCCAGTGCTGGTGACTATGAACACCAGAAAGTTCACGCTTTTCTTAGAAAAACGTGACTTTTCGACGGAGACCCTCATGTTTGCTTCGTGTAAGCTTTTTAGGACCCAATCCACGTGTTTAATGTGGGATTCCTCATCTTCTGAAAAGATGATTACGTCATCGACATAAACATAGCAAAATTTGCCAATCTGCTCTCGCAGTATGTCGTCGATGGTTCTTTGGAAGATGCTTTCTGCATTCTTTAATCCAAAGGGAAGTCTTTTGAACTCGTATTTCCCCCCGTTCACTGAGAAAGAGGTTTTTCACGGTCGCGTTCAGCGAGTATGATCTGGCGATAACCAGACTTGAGGTCTAATGTTGAAAAGAATTTGGCTCTCCCCAAATTCCCCAATATCATTGATATATTTGGCATAGGGTATTTGTCAGGCACGTTTCTTTCGTTAAGTTTACGAAAGTCCATTACCAATCTCATTTTCCTATTGCCTGCTACATCAGTGCCCTTCTTGTCTACTACCCATATTGGGTTATTGTAGGGAGAGACGGACTTTTGAATTATATAATTTTTTAGCAGATCTTCTTTATTAACGAAATCAGCTGCTCCCATTGTATATGGGTAAAGCTTGGCATAGATCGGCGGCTCATCTGTGGTCCTAATGGTGGCCACGACTGATGTGTTATACGGCAACGCCTCGTATGGGTCTGCAAAAGCCTTTTGTCTGGTCTTTAGCATTTTCAAAAAAGAACTTCTAGCTAATGGGGATGCCTCTGCACAGTCTGCATTTGTGAAATTTAAATTTTTACACGTGTGGAAGGTGATTTTTTCGACCTCCGTTCCCCACTTAAGTTGTCCTGAAGCTAGACAAAGCGAAGCAGCTGCCTGCTTTAGCAGGTCAAGGCCTACAATCCCATCAAAAGCTGACAAGTCCGGCAGAATGAAAAAGGTTGCCTTCAACCCAAACATTGAAACAAAGCATTTGTGTGTAATTTGTGTCTCGCCGTGAATGGAATGAATTTTGAAGGGGGACTCTACCGAGAGGACTCCTTTCAACCCTTCATGTGGCCGAATGAAATTCTTGGCCGCTCCCATGTCTATGAGGAATCGCATGTGAGTCCCTGCTACTCTTCGTCTGATGACGGGTAGCAGGGATTTGCTCTTAAAAAATTAAGGGCATCAGAATCATAACTAGCATCGTCATTGTGCCACTGCGCTGGAGGCGGCATCAGCATACGCCTCTGCCCCTTGTCCCGCGTCTTGCGTGACGTGATTCAACCTCTGCTGATTTCTATGACCGCCTGTGCAGTCAGATGCGGAGTGCTTCCTATTCGTGTAAGCAGAGGCTTGAGTGGGCTGCAAGACCCTTGAGAAGGAAGGATCAACCTCCATGGGCACCTGTGCGCCATTATTATTGTGCTGCCTGCAGCTTCGCTGGTCAGTCTGCACTGGGGCTTTGCTTTGCTTGCTAAAGTGCGGATTCTTGTGTCTCGGCTTGTTGCGAATGCCTGCCCTGTTGGTGACCCTGCGCTTTTGCATGCTGAATGCGCTCTTTGTCTTCTAGACCTCTTGCGAAATTTGCCGCGAATGCCTACCTTTCATGATTTGACTCGACTTCTTGCGCGAGAGCTAGCGCTTCAGGCAAATCTCTGGGCTTTGCTGCAAAGAGCACATCTGTAAGACTGCGCTTGAGACCCGATATGAACCCACGCAACGCATCGTCTCGGAATTTTTCACATAGGCCCTTTGCTAAAGCTGGCTCATATGACATGTTAACTTTGTTAGTAAGAAGAGTGAGTTTCTTCTCTACCTCATCGTTATATTGAAGCAGGGACAAGCCAGCTTGCCTCAAGGTACCTAATTCCTGTGCAATGACATGAATTGGTCTCTTGTCACTGTATGTGAAACCTAGGCGATTTATTATCGCATCAAAATTCAATACAGTACCAAATGAGGCCAGCACCGCGTCTGCGGGGCCCCTAATCTTGCTTCTTATGATGATAACAGCCTGATAATGACGAGAACTGCCATTATGTGGTCTGTAGATCTCGTAAGCGGCTAATGCTGACTGCCTCCAAGATACAGAAGATTCCTGTACTCCTGCGAACTCAGGTAAGCCCCTGACGGCATCTAGCGGCTCATCACAGCGAATGTCGTTTCTAATTCATATAGCAGCATATGCTACTACTTGTGGGGTGGCAACGTTGGCTGCTGTTATTTGTTCAGCTAACTCATTTATTCTTTGAGTCAATGCTTGCTCCCTCTGCTGGTTTGCAAAGGCCTGTTCGGCTAAAGCATTGATAGCCGTCCTTACTACTTCCCTAAGCTGATCTGGATCCATTTTACCTGTTGGTGGGGAACTACGGGGAGAAGTCTTGTAGCCGGGACTCTGATGCGAATGTCACAGTCGGAATCTGAGTCGCTAGACTGCTCGCGAGGGTTTCTATACTGGCTGAACTGTGGCATGCGCAGGTCAGTGGCCGCGAAAAACAAAACGCGCCGTCAAAAGATGGGTCGAATTACGTCGCAGCTCTGAACCACGAGAACTGTATGTATTGTTATAGCACAATTTTAGACACATAGAAAGTAACACAAAGTAATTTTATTAAGGATCTGGATGATCAATTGTTTCAATTCAAATTCTCAAAGCAGTCACTCTCACGTGTTTCAGAAAATTTTTTTATATGAGCTGTTGCGATATAAAATACTCACTAGTACTAACTAATTTTTCTAAACAAGAAAATTTTGAGTTCGACGAAAAATTTTGGCTAGAGTGTCCACTTACATGACTCAATTAACACAAACAAATTTTTTTTTATAAAACTGGTCACTCGCAGCTCCCGCGCTGATGTCTTAATTGTTGTTGGTTGTTGCAGCTCCTGTGCTGCTGTTTTAATTGTTGTTGGTTGTGAAGTCCGACCACTAGTTGGGCTCCAATTAATGTTCTTCCAGTCCGGTTGTGGCTGAAGATTATGTTGAGAGGTAAACTATACCTCTTATTGCTGACCTCGGGCTCAGACAATAAAACAAATTATTTAACGGCCAAGTGTTAGAGACGCGACGTGCATTTTTGAACCAAACTAACATAAGAAAATTTCTTAGGAGCTCAATTCAAAATAAGACAACTTGCAAGCATAACAACATGTTAAGTTAAGCGCGATAACGAAATCTGCATAACAAAGGCATGCGCTTATCGCCGTTGGCGGCTGCAGCGGGAATTCTGATAAGACGTTGTCGCTTTCGGGACTGTCGGAGTGAATATTTATTTTAGCGACTTATTGGAAGAGCGCTGTATTCGGAACTGATTTCTTAATACAAAGCATATTTCACTTAAGCTAAGCCAAAGCTCGCATCACGCCATAATGTCATGATCGGCAAGCCGACTCAGCGAAATCCTCGGCAATAACGGAAACTCTTGTAGCAAAACAAAAGTGTCCGGTTACCGCCGCTGACCATTGCAGCTATAGCGCGCTGATACAAAGTATGCAGCGCCGCAATTGCGAGGGCTGTTCTTTAACTTATGATATAAACTTATGAAATATCCTATATTGAGTGTTATCTGTTAACTTGTACATAAAAAATTATGTTTATTTCAACATCTTCAAGTAAACTAGATATGTGCATGCTTTGCGTCTCTGTTTTGCGGACCATATTCATATAAATTTGTTCGTCTCTTCTGAATCTTGGACCTTTATATGGACAGACGGACGAGCATACAGACACACGTACAACGTGGCTGGTGTACTGATTTAAATTATATTGAAGTTGAGTTCAATATACATTTCCATTTAAATTTTTGAAGTATATTTGGAAAAGAAACAAAAAAAAGGGCGGGGGCAAGCCGGGTATGCTGGCTAGACTTATATAAACACTAAAGCATATGTAGATCACGGCATTGCCGATTTACTTGCAAATTTTGTCAAACAATTTAATCCTTTCTCAAGGGTCCGATTAGATATATTCTTGTAACTTACATAGGTCTAATAACATCCCACCACCCCTAATTACTGAAAGGTCAGTGCTAAATAAACTTAAGGTTATATAGCCTAACTTTTTCCCTGGCCCTGATTGAACAAGATCGGCCTCAAATTTTTAATAGCGTCTTATTAGGAACAGGGTATTGAATTGTCAGGCAAGCTCGACTGTTGTGTTCTTAATTGTTTTGTTGCATTTTGTAGAATGTTTATAATATATTATAGCATGCAAATACACACACGCAAAATCATGCGGTTATGAGTGTGCGTGCCGTTATCTGTTTATATATATATATAAACACCTTTGTCCTGATTGTCTTAGTACCAACGCACAGGTCAAACGGAAATAGGTAGGATGCTGATATTACAGAAGGTATAGATCATGACTTAGGCGCACACTAACACACCCACTGAAAGGGGGTCAAAATATAAGCCAAAGCTTGTATGTAGGCAAGCATAGCTTTTTTCTTGGCGTCTAAACTATTTAATCGCTATGCAATTTCTACAGTATGCCAATAGCCGCCTGGTGGAGCTCAAGAGCTTTATATCGGTATAGACATGTATGTCGATATTTATGGACATACATCGTTTTCTAAATTTGTTTACCATATACTAATATCGTTCAAGCGAAGGTGAACAACTATTATAACGATATATATACAAGCCAATGTAAATGCATATATAGTTCGGCGATTAATCGATTTTCATATCAATCATTGTTTTGTATACTAATCATCAATTTTAGTAGACTTATATCATCCAGGGAAAGATCAAGGGCCACGATCGGAACACCGGGTATATCTATAATTACCGATATACGTAGATTTGTAAAAAAATTGTAAATGTGCTAATGCTGAAGAAGAGGTATTATATCGATATGTGGGCAAGTTGATATATCAATATATATCGTTTGGAAACCAAATTAATTGAATTACATATTGATTTATTGGAATCTTTTTTAAAATACTACAAATCGAAATACTGAATTTGGGTGGATAGTAAACGGGATGCACAAAATCCAAGTGCAAAGAAATGGTAGCCAGTCATCAAAATTGATGATGTAGAACAATCTAGGCATAATATTGGTAGGTATAGGTAGGAGCTTTTAGGAAATTGGACACGGAATTGATACACAAAAATACAAGAGTTCAGAATTAATATCAGTAAAGTGCCATACAAAACGAGCAACACCTTGACTATTGAAGAGTTGCCAACATTAGTCTGTCCAACTAAAGCAGTATTAAATTCAAAACCTCGATACATGAAGTCGATAGTATAGAAATAGTATATGGATGAGCATAACAACAACATCTTCATCAAAAACTACCGTTGATGTCTCTGGCTAATTTGAATGTGCGAGTGCAACAAAAAATAAACACTGGATATAATTATTGAGTTAATTATTGGAATTTATAAGTTTCTCAAAGTATACTTTTCTGTAGTTATGGAGATTTTTATAAAGTTTAAAAGGTCTATGTCGCTCAACCTATTTCGATTTACATTTGTGATATGTTTTATGTGATAAAAATACAGCCTCACACAGTCGCAGAAGGATTATAATATAATACGAAGGCTGGCAAAACCGGGATTTTTTTGTTTTTTTTATCTTTCATTCTGCTTTGTTTGCTAATAGCGCAGTTGCATTTTCTTTCTTTTGAGTCAGAGCCAAAGATCTGTCATAGCTCTGGCATCGACGGGCTGCCTACCAATGGTATAGATGACATTGAAATATCAGCACCCGGTTATCTCTTAATTGGAAGATGAAAAAGAAAAAATTAACAATCTAGACAAGTGGGAAAATAACATTCCCAATATTTCCCGGAGTTTTAAAACAAATTGCATCTGAGTCTAATTACCAAATTTGGTATCTCTAGCTCTTACAGTCTCCGAGATCTAGGAGTTTATACGGACATGGCTAGATCGACTCGGCTGTTGATGCTAATCAAGAATAGCGCTGATCAATAATAATTTTGGTCAACAAATAAATGCAGTAATAAATGCAATAAATGGTCAAACAATAAATGAAGGCGCCAATTGCATCGAAATGCGTAAGACTAAAATTTGAATAGAATGTTTCTTTTTTATTACAATCCACCACAACGGCCTAAACAACCCAAAAACAGCAGTTTGGAAAAGAAGAATAGTTAGTTGATCAAAGTTCGATATAATATTAAAATATAACTTAAATGCTAATGCACTAATTAAATTAGTCGATATACTCCAGCTGGGAATTCTTAATATCAATCGAAATGTACTGCTAGAACTGATGACAACATTTTAATAGCACACCATAATATTGAATCAGAAAGGCAAGAAGTGATATTTGCATTATACATAGGTGAAGTTAGTAAGATCCCATAAATTCTCTGGGACCCACTAAAACTCACCCTAGTCAATCACACTAGTGATATAGAAAAATAAAAAAAGAGGAATTAAAGATTTAAAAGATAGTCATAGTCAGTTAAAAGTCTTAAGCTTTCACCACATACTTTTTAGGAGTAGTATCGTAAACATCATAATGATAGCATACACAATTAAAAAAGCTAATTTAAGGCGACAAAGGAAAGCTATAATCTTTCCCGGCCATTTGCCAAATGTACGAAGTACGGACTATATACTTAGCATATAAGATAAGGTCAAGCTATAAGCTTATCTAAGAACAACTTATCGTACAAGATACGTAATGAGAATATCGCACAAGTTATCGATCATCAATAACTTATTATGTATCGATCTTGTTTACAGATGATATTAATTTAAACTTAACAATTTACTTTAACATTAGGCATTTACTGAACAGAAATAAAGCTATAACATGCGTAACAACCCTCCAGTATGCGCGATCACCTCTTGACACATTGGGCGGGAAGTAGTAGAAGTAAACGGGAGACAGACGGGTTACTACCACTACTTCCCGCTCAAAGTGTTTGAGAGTCGAATTTAACATTTGGATGTCGTAATTGTTACCGCTGCATAACCGGTAATTTGCAGAATACATATGGGGACCTATCTCCACCGCTATCACCCCTACGTAAATAGCGAAATATATGCAAAAGATTCATTTTCTCTGTAATTAAGTGATTCTTCGAGGGTGCTGCGCAATAAATGGAATAGATTCAAAATCTTTCCGATCAAAATCTTTCAGCACTAATTGTTTTAGAATGGGCTTCGTCCTTGATTGATTTTACACTCCAATAACTAGGTACTGTAACTAATCCATTGTGAAGCAACTCGAACAAGTACAAATTTCAGTTTTCTCAATTCTTTCCAACTGATGATACTTTTCGAGGTAACTCCAAATGTTATATTTGCAAAGGCTTCAGCAGCTTATTCCCTAAATGTACATCTAATATTGAAATATTTGGATCACTTGTTTCCAGCAACGGCATAACGCTATTCGGTTCGATTTTATTGGTGTAAAGAAAATAGTTTTATTGGTGTGTGTTGTTACCTGCGGCCGTCGCCTGTCCGTGGGACTGGTGTCAATAGTATATCTGTGATTGCCAGGATAAGTGCCCAGGCTTTACGTTTCTTAATAACACAGTATCAAAAAACTTGAGAGGTAAACGGCATCCGTGGTACCAGAGGGGCCTCCTAGGGGCCTATTTGTCAGCTATGCTGTCACCTTTTTTAACAGTTATCTTGGGTTGACGCTTTTCATCGAGCAGATCAAGTTGAGTACCCATTACTAAAATGGGCATCTGGGTGATCCCCAGAAACTTCCAAATCAAAACGCATATGGAAATCGTTGGTAAACGGGGATGGCGATGGGGGTAAGGCTCTGCAAAGGCTCTTTTGCGTATTCTGCACGTTCAATTTGCAATTAAATTAATTAAATTTGAAATAGTACATTATTTACATTCGGCCGACCTGACGACAATGATCGAAAACTATCTATGAACATACACCTACGAGTTCTCTTACATTACTTAACCACGGCTTCAGTCTATGTCAGCTGACAATTGTCTACGTCAAAAAGATCATTTTCAAACACGCGATTGTATGGCCCTCGGTATTTAGACGCAAACTTTTTATTAAGTCCAGTTGTGGTGTCAACATTGCGAATAGCTACATAATCGCCTACTTGATTGCTGCTGGGAGCCTTATATTTTCTAACATACATTTGCTCCTTCTGAAGTTGTGAATTTTTGATATTTTGACCCGCTTGGCTTCTCATAGACTCTAAGTCCCTCTGCGCTGCATTAATTTTACTTCCTAGATATTCGGAAAGCTCATAGATAATGGGTCCCTTATGGACCAATCGAAATAGTTAACACGTACTGTGTACTGCTATGGACTGAATTATTAATAGCATACACTACTTTGTTGATAAATTCTGCGAATTCGAGGGATGTAAAACTTGTTCCGCGATCTGATCTCTCTGTTAAGGCGGTTATAGAGTTTAAAATATTTGCTCGTCATCTCTTGCTTCCCGAGTACTGTTTAACATCTACTACCACAAGGAGGTGTTTTTTTTTTTGAGTTTATATTTGGTAAGGGCCTAGGTGATCCATATGGATAAGATGAATTGGTACACAGGGTTTTTTCTATACTATGTAAAGTCCGATTATATACAATCTTCGGTACAGAATGTAAAATACAAGGCATTCTGTTCCCAACAAATCTCTCTCTTCTTTACTGCGTATATTCGGGAATCAATATAGTTTCATTAAGTCTTTAACGCACTTATCTCCTGCTAAGTGACCCAGTTTCTTATATGACAATCAGTTGCACTTCCATACACGCGGGCGCATACAAACATAATTGATCTAATTTTGTTTTTCTATACACAACTCCATCAATTAGTTTGACACCAACAAACTGCGAGCCTTTGATACTTTAACTTCTCTCACTTGTTCAGTCTGTAGAATCAAGTTGACATCTTCGGGGGCTGCTCCAGGCTTGCACAGACTTCTCCAAGGAATCCTTAACAGATTTAAATTCTTTTGGACTTATTTCGATCCGTTCTGTATATCATTTACTTTCTAGTTCATTAAAATCACTTCCCCAGGGCACTTTAATACCGCTCATTTCTTTAATGACTCCCGCTCTAAGAACCTCCTTATCATTATGACCATCTTCGGCTTCATAGATTTCATTATCTCTACGGTCATCTTCATCAACCTTCATCAACTCTACAGTTATCTCTACGGCCCTCATCAGCTGCACGGTTATTATCAGCTCTACAGGTATCCTCAGCACTACATTTGTCTCTACGGATCTATCTAAGGTTATCATCATCTCTACGGTTATCTCTACGGATGTCTCTAGGGTTATCATCTTCTCTACGAATATCTCTAGGTTATCATCATCTCTACGGTTATCTCTACGGTTATCTCTACGGTTATCTCGCTACATTCATAGCTACTTTCATATGTAATGTCACCACTATCTTCATCATGACTGGCAAAGCTGTTTGCATCCCTACAGGTATCGCAGCTCTAAATTTGTTAAATTTGCTCTTCGTTGAGCAAAAAACAGGCCACCTCGTTTCAATACTTCAGTTAAAAGGGTGGCTATGGTAGCAAAAGAAAGTACAAAACAATGAAATTAAGAAAGTATTTTAATTAAGAAAGATTTTAGAGCTTCTAAGTGAGAAACATTTGGTGTTACACCTCGTCTGTTAACCTCGTATTCGAGAAACTCACACTCTTTCCTGAGAAACACACATTTTTTTAAGTGGATTTCTAGCTTATACTCACAAATTCAATCTAATAAGTTCTCTATAACTATAAAATGATCCTTAAGGGTTCCTGTCGCCACCATTATGTCATCCATACACAGTATTATGTTCTTTCGCCTTATAAAATCCCTAAATACGTCGTAAATAAATCTTAGGAACACTGCAGGGCCATTTTTCAGACGAAATGGCATGTGGTATTACAAAAGAAGTTGATTGGATCGATTTGTCTTCTACTCCAATTTGATGGACTCTCCTTTAACCAATAATGTTTCGGAAATGTTTCTTATGAACTAATCGGTTCAAAGGTACTTTTTCAAAATTTAAGTTGCATTTGACTTTACCTAGCTTTACGATTAATTGCTTGCCTAATCCATAGAATTTACTATGACCTGTTCCCAACTCTAATACTGATTGGTATTAATGACTCGTGAATAAAGCTAATCGGAATACCTGTATCAAATAAACTTGAAATTTTCGAATTGGTCCGAAGAAGATTGCAAAAAGCCGCACATCAACTACTTGAAGGACGCGGAGACTGGAGGCGATTCGCAAGCGGAGGCAAATATAAAGAACATAATGCCAACTACATGGAAGTAAATTTGCTTGCTGATAACACACACGAACAGGTAAGGGATCTGTAAGGGGCGAGAGGTTGCAGAGGGAAAAATCGAAAGTGTTAAATGGAGGTGAAAGATAGGTATAAAAGGGGAGCAGACCCAGCACACTTTAGAAAACAAAAAATAAGCAGCAGCTTCAATGGAGCCAAAACAGAAGGACGGCAATTAGGGCAGCGCGACCAGTTGCCAATCATGGGAATAGGAGTAAGCCACAGGGCATCCGTTGATCACAGCGAACGTTCGCCCACCCTGGCCAATTTAGTCAACATATATTAACATAACATAACATACATTAATTTTTTTTTTTTAATTTGCAGTCATCGATATGCTACAAATATAATATAATATGACGTTGACGTACAATGCGCAGCACCTTCAAGTGGTTACGTAGGGACACAAAGCCACCGGACTTTTTACTCGAGAAGCAAGAAGCACCCGCCTACCACCCAAACACTCGTGGGGAGTTGCTTCACATGGAGCGACACGAAACGGGGGACTGGAAAAAACGCGAAAAAAAATTTTAGAAATTGATTTGCACGTCACATTGCATGTATATATCTCTATGTGCACAAAAACACCTACAAGACCCACTGTGGCAAGACAAACGGCAAAGAAAGACAAGAAAAAGTATAACGGGAGCTTAATTCTCAACGACTAGCAGCCGCACAGCTGCAAAAAATGCCAAATGTTTTAGCTCAATCACACAAAATAAGAGGCGTTTGTAATTCACGAGTCCCTTCTGTAATAACGGCTACTGATGAGAATTAGCTTTTCCGCAACGCAGCGTCTAAATAGCCAAAAAGCCTAACGTCAAAGAACTAATAAATTCTGTTACTAGTTGTGGATTGCTGTTACATAGTGAGAAGCGTCTCAAGTTTGGTTGTCCGTTGGACTTCAACATAAAAATTGAACTTCAAGCAATTTAACTATGGTGGCGCTTTCTCACTCACTTGACCTCGAGCTTTTTAAAATAACAAAAATTTCTACAAACAGAAAACTTTTGAAACTGATTTGCACGTCACATTGCATGTAGCTATCTCTATGTGCACAAAAAATAAAAACGCTGTCTCAAAATACACGGCAAAGAAAGACCAGTCATTCGTACTCTCAAAAAAAGTCGACCAGAGATAGGAAATTAAACTGATAAGCAGCAATAGCTACACCGGCGCGCGCCTAACAGTAGTTGGGGCTACATCCCGGGACGGACTATTCCCGCCCAAGGACTGCTACCCAAAAAGAAGAGAACCCTCACCCTTATCCCAATTGCTTTTCCCGTATTATATTTGTCTACTCTGCGCCGGTGACATCGCAAGTAACCCTCGTCTCAGTGTTTAAGTATGTCCGGTGTGCCGGAGGAGGATCCCGAGAGGACTGTGCTCCGTTCGGTGTATTGGATGCCAAAAATGGGTCTACCTTAGTTGCTCAAGCCTCGGCCCTGTCAGCCCTATAGCCAGATGCAGGTGCCCCCATATAACCTAAACTCTTTCACTCCTCCCCCTTCAATATCGTAACCACCGTCACCATCTGTCAGGCCGTAAACATCACCAGATACGCCAGCTTGACGTGTGCTTCGCAATTCTAACCTTCTCTGCCCCAACTACATTGGTTCAAGCAGCATCAGGAGACCAATTATTCCTTCCCATCAACCGACAATAGGACCCCCTCCACATAGTCCGTAACGCCCCGTTATTCAGGAGTCTAAAAACACCCAACCCAGGGCAGCTTTCCTGAGAGCATCAAGTAAAAGTGCGTAAAATACAAATAGTCCGCCATTTTAAATTCAAGAATGTCGTCATTTATTGGCAAACCCTCCAATTTGAAGCCCGTTGTATGGAAAGCAAAGAGCAAATAAGATATTTATTTTATTATAATTTTCATATAGTGTAAAAAGTGTAAAAATGCGTTTAACACTTAGCTTCCAATCTTTTTAAATATCGTCATAATTGTTAGTATTCAAAAGTTTTATGTTCTTAAAATGTTTTTCAATATCTTAACATACTGCCATATTTTCTACACTATCAATGAGATTTATAGCAATTCTAGACTTTCCGAATCTTCCAGTTGAGGGTACATTCCGGGATTGACGACGGACTATTCCCGCTCAACGGCTGCTACCCCCAAAGACGAGAACCCTCCCTTTATCCCAATTGATTTTCCGCTGTTTTATTTGTCTATTAACTGAGCGGCCAACAGGCTGGCCTGCTCAGACAACGAAAGTAACTCTGGCCTCAGTGTTTAAGTATGTCCGGTGTCCCGGAGGAGGATCACCAGAAAAGTGTGCTCCGTTCGGTGTATTGCATGCCAAATAATGGGTCTACCTTAGTTGCTCAGGCGTCGGCCCTGTCAGCTACTATAGCCAGGTGCAGGTGCCCCCTATAACCTAAACTCTTACCCCTCCCCCATCAATAGCATAACCACCGTCACCATCTGTCAGTCCGTCCACAGCACCAGATACGCGTGCTTGGCATGTGCGACGGAGCCTTCACCAGGCTGGCCAAGCTTATCCGCTGTTGCATCTACGGCGAGAGCAGTCATGATGTTGTACATCGCTTCGCAATTCTAAACTTCTCTTCCCCAACTACATTGGTTCAAGCTGCATCAGGAGACCAATTACACCTCCCCTTCAACCGACAATAGGACCCCCTCCACATAGTCCGACCCAAGCACCAACCATAACCGTAACGCCCCGTTATTCAGGAGTCTAAAATCACCCAACCCATGGCAGCTTTCCTGAGAGCATCAAACTCTTGCAATGGAACTACAATGAGCTTGGCGGGAAGGTTACTGAGTTGACAGACTAGTTGCCCAGGAGGCGCATCATGATTGCGGCCCTGCAGTAAACCAAGCTGACGCGCAGGAGTAACCTCTCCCAATCGTCATGCTATAAGGTTCACCGGCAGGATCGCATTAATGATGCGGGATGCGGCTTCGCTTTCCAGGTGCACCAATTCGTCAACTTCAGGCCGCTGGGCATTCAAGGCGATGGTAAGCACTTGGAAGTAAAGTGAAGCAGTACGCACAGGAGAACTCATAAACATCTATATTCCTTCCACAGCGGCCTGCCGCTAGGACTACAAGCCGTGCATAGTTCAACAATTGAAGGGCTTGAGCACCAAGCCGTTGTAGGTGACCTCAATGCCCATCACGAGAGTTGGTATTCCGAGCTTGTCAATGCTGCTCGAGATATTGAAATGGATAAGCAGATAGAGGACTCAGCTTTCTTGGTTATCAATGAAGGCTACGCCACACGCATCCTGACCTCCGTAGCTAGGTGACCTTCGGGCGGGTGTTGTCTCAGGCAGGGAAACACTGCATTCCAGCAGGACGCATACATGATACGAGACCCAACTTCCCTCAAGAGGCTTCACGCCTAACAGAACACAGTGTCTACGCTACGGTCCCCAGGATCCCAGAAATGATGGTCCAGATTGGGCGCCTCGTGAACGCCAGTGAAAGGACTAAATGGCTAAAACACCTGGAGGAATCGGATAAAGGTCCTAAATGTCTCTCGAAGACTATTAAGAACCTTTCGAATACCTTCGGGAACCGTACGCCACTAGGCACCTCCAGATATGCGGCCGTCTTTAACAGGTAATTCACGGAGCGCCCTGTGCATGTTTTCTGGTCAATTTTTATTTTGGGTATGCAACCGGATCGAACATGTTCCAGCCGATGTCCGGATTGGATCGAACCGGGTTTTAAGCAAAGATGATGGAGCAGGCTCAATTATACTCAATGCAGCTCTCTACTAACCATATTACTAAAATATCCATCACCGTCAATTGCTACTAGGTAGTGAGCAGTAATGTAAAAATAATCGTAACCTTTAAAACTAGCGGCGTTCCTTGCTCACTTGAGAAATAAATTTACACAAAAAAGAAATAAAATTTTACGAAATGCACGGCACGCTATTACATGTAGACATGTCTATGAGCAAAGGCCCACTGTAGTTGTAAAACACAGCAAAAACTAAAATACCAGAATTGATTCTCTCTCGGCGACCAAGGCGCACAGTTCATACATTTTTCCAGTATTTACACAAGTTAGAGGCGTTTCAGAAGTTACAATTTCTAATTCTGTCTTGTTGCAAAAACCAACAACTCTCATACCAAGCCCAAGCCAGAACTTATTCTGCACCTTTGGAAGTGCCATGTTTAATTTTTGGAATAACTTTACTTAGCTAACTATTTTTTGGTAGTCTCAACAAACCAATATCATGGAGATGCATACAAATAGCTATTCCTACATATTCTTCCCAGCAAACCATTTTAAATGATACCCATATTATGGGAGTGCGTAAAATACAAATAGTCCTCCATTTTGAATTCAAGAATGTCGTCATTTATTGGCAAACCCTCCAATTTGTAGCCCGTTGTATGGAAAGCAAAGAGAAAATAAGATATTTATTTTATTATAATTTTCATATAGTGTAAAAATGAAAAAAATGGAATGCGTTTAACACTTAGTTTCCAATCTTTTCAATATCGTCATAATTGTTAGTATTCAAAAGTTTTATGTTCTTCTTAAAATATTTTTCAATATCATAACATACTGCCATACTTTCTACACTATCAATGAGATTAATAGCAATTCCAGACTTTCCGAATCTTCCAGTGCGCCCAATGCGATGCAAATAGGTCTCATAATCTGCGCGACCACAGACATCAACTGGCAAATCGAAATTCACAACCATTGTGACTTGCTCTACGTCAATGCCTCTTGATAAAACATTTGTTGTTATAAGAACTTTTTCTATTCCAGAACGAAAACGATCCAAAACATCAAGTCTTTGCTCCACAGACAACTCTCCAGACAGATGACCCACAGAATGTCCGTCAGATGACATCTTACGTACGAGCCACAAAGCCGTCTGGCGCGTACGGCTAAATATTATGGCTTGACCTATGCTGATGCAGCCATAAATATTCTGTATGGCGGCGTACTTCCCATCCTCGCTGTCGCAATTTACATAATACTGCTTAACGTTGTCCAGTAATTCCTCCTCACGCATTAACTTTATTATAATGGGATCTGGCACAATTAAACGGGCAAAATCCATAATCCCTTTATTATAAGTCGCAGAAAAAAACAACATTTGACAATGCTGACCAAGTGTTTTGTGGATCCGAATGCACTGATCACGATGGCCTTGCATTGCAATCATTATATCTGCTTCATCTAATACAAAGGCTCGTATGTTCTTCATATCAAAGAAACGAAATTTAAGGCCCCAATCCAACAATTTACCAGGTGTTCCAATTAAAATATGTTCTGTGACCTTATGGCTGTGATCAACTGCTTCCCCGCGGACTACGAGTCTGAATTTAATATCTGGAACAAACTGACCGATGCGAGCTGCAACTTCTCCTGTTTGAACCGCCAATTCATATGTTGGAGACAGGCACAATACTTGAGGATGGTTTAAATTAATGTTCACACGACTAAGCATCGCTAAGACAAAAGCTGCCGTTTTTCCTGTTCCAGACTGGCTTTGTGCTATCATGTTTTGCGGAGGATCCGCAAGCAGAATTGGCAATGTCACTTCTTGTATCTTCGATGGTATGTTGAATCCCAATGCATATATACCTTTTAAGAGTTCTGGCTTAAGGTGTAACGCTTCAAATGTTTTTACAGAATGCAAGGGGGAATTTGGGTTTTTCTGCTGGATATCAAGCGAAAGCTTCGTATTTATCAACCCTTTCGCAAAAATTTTGTTAAGCTGACTTGTCTCTCCTGTGGCGGCATCAGCGATATCCGACTCGTTCTCCTCCATATTTCTCTTCAATGCGAATGCCGACGAGTTTAAATTAATGTGCTTGGCTTGATGCGCAGAAATGGAGTCAACGGTTTTAATTTGAAGTTTATCTATTAATATAGACATTTACTGGTTTCCACCTACTTTAATAAATTTAGCCAGTAGGAACAATTAGGAATAATTATGAATTGAGTTATGTGAAAACGAAGATGACAATCTTAGGTATGGCTCGCTTACTCGGTTCTAAATATCGGTAGTAAACTATCGCGAAGCATTTTCAAACTTTACATTTCGCGCCAAATATGTGAAACGATGAATCCATCCGACTTGTGCTCATAGATATGTCTAGATGTTATGGCGTGCGTAAAATTGTATTATTTTTTTGGTAAATGTATTTATTTATCAAGTCAGCAAGGAGCGCCGATAGTTTTATCGGTTAAGTTTATTTTAACATTACTGCTCACTATGTAGTAGCAATTGGCGGTGATGGATATTTTAGTAATATGGATATTAACGAGCTGCATTGAGTGTGGTTGATTCTGCTATGCTTACAATCCGGTTCGATCCAATCCGGACATCGGCTGTAACATGTTCGATCCGAACACCCAAATTAAAAATGGACCAGAAAACATGAAGAGTTCGCTACGTGAATTGCCTGTTAAAGAGGGCCGTACATGTGGATGTGTCAAGTGATATTCGAAATTTTATTGTCTTCTAGAGCCATTTAGGACCTTCATCCGACTCCTCCACCTGTTTAAGCCATTTAGTTATTTCACTGGCGTTCACGAGGACTCTCATTTCTCGGATCCTGGGGACCGTAGCGTTGACACTGCCTTCTGTTATTTGTGAAGCCTCTTGAGGGAAGTTGGGTCTCGGATCATGTATGCGCCCTGTTGGAATGCAGTGTTTCCCTGCCTGAGGCAACACCCGCCCAAAGGTCACCTAGCTACGGTGGTCAGGAGATGCTGTGATGCGTGTGGCGTAGCTTTCGTTGATAATGCAGAAAGCTGAGTCCTCTATCTGCTTATCAAATTCAGTACCTCGAGCATCATTGATAAGCTAGGAATACCAACTCTTGTGATGGGCATTTGGACCGCTAAGATTAACATAGTTAAGGAAGAGAAGTTACTAAAAAGCAACAACAAATAATTTGTCCCAACACAAAATACCAATACAATATATGACCAAAATGGGTTAGGGCCTAGCCGTGCAACTAATCAACCAATCCTTATCACAAAATTCACAAATCCAATGTTCAAAAGATCTGCGGACGGCCTTAGTTCATTCATAAGAAGTATACCCAACGGATTTCGGAACTATCCCAGGCCAGCACTTGGGTGAAGCTAAAACAAGTCTTAATCAACGAATACAGCTCAAAGGCAATATTATAGGAACTATTAAGATGATTGAATAACACGAATTATACTGGCAATCTACGTAAGTTTATGGGAGAATTAGAAAACAAATCTTAACATTAGAAACTAATATTATAAGTACCAACATATACACCAACGCAATAAGTAACACAATCGAAGATATAATAAACAGAAAATTGCCAGATAGACACTTCATGATATTACCAAGACACGACATTACAAGTGCGATGGCGTTTCCGATCCTCCGCGCCATATTGATGCCTTCGTTCGTAGTAATACACGTCTCTCCTCGGGATGTTTCTCTTATTATCTTCGGCTTCCTCTGGCCCGCAAAGTTGCTGGTGGTGGCAATTTTTGCAACCGACGACGTCGACAGTACGGTGATGGGATGAGGTATGGCGTTAGGGTGGGCTTGGTTCGGTGCTAGTGTCGGGAACTTTGGTTGTTATGTGTTGCTACAACTTTGCCGTGCTGAGACGGTAATTCGTCAAGGGGTTTTCGTAGAGATGATCCAGTTCCTGGAGGTCTATCATGTAATGTTTGAACGGTTCCCCCTTACGTGGATATCTCCTTAAGATCTCGCTCTCCAAACTCTGGAAATATCTCTGTGGTAGATAAAACTCACAAAATTCTTTCTTAAACGTCTTCCAGTTGGTTCCTCGTGGCGCCCTCATCATTATCTTTATATACAATCTGTCCTGTTATGTGGACAATCAGTATATTGTATGGCGTTTTTACATTGGCAATTACAGTACATTAACTTGTGTCGAGTTGTTGAGGAGGGGTGAAAGTAGGTGAGGGGGTGAGTTGGTGAAGTGATGAGGGGTACACACAATTGACAGGGACGAGGACGAGCACAAACAAACACAACACATACATATATATATACAACACGGACCACCCAGCCCAAGCGCGGGGATCGAACCCGCGACTGCTGTTGATCTCCTGACGTCAAAGGTTTGAGCCTTAGACGCCAGCGCCAACACCAGAGGCTGGTGTCGCCGTTGAACCATAAATAAATATTTTCTAAGGTGAAACTTTTTTAAAGAATTTTTAAAATCTGAAATTTTTTAGCTTTTTATCAGAGGTGATCTTCAGTTTTCTTCACAACTCGAAAGTCCGTAGTCGATTTTTAAAATTTTACGGCGTCTAAAAACTAATTAATATATATATTAATCACCTATACACAATTTTACTCTTTTGAATTAAGAAAATCGTGTTTTGTTTTTGGTATTATTTTTCGATTTTCCGGCTTTAAAAATCAAGAAAAGTTTGAGGTTAAAATTACTTGCCACAGCCGATTTCCAAAATTTTTACTCTCCTTTAAAGCCAATGATTATATCCTTTTATTTTTTATATTTACTCTTACATATGAATATTTAGTTTTGACTGTATGCATTTAGGAATTGGGAAAAATTGTGTTTTCTTTTTTTCTTTGCGGGTTTTTTTTTCGATATATTAACTTTTAAATTCAAGAAATGTCAGAAAATAATTATTTCACTTTTCAAGCCAACGCACTCTGACATAGCTGCATCAATTAGGCGGCGGCGTATAAATTATTGGAATTGATGGAGAAAAGGAAAATAACAGCATTTTCAAGCTAGACAACCTTTTTAAAAAAAAAAATTGAAGCTTAGTGTTTTTTGACCTCTAATGTCATCACTATCAAAAGTACCAATAAAATGCATACTAAAAACGTAGACTCAATTTTTACAAAAAGTTGATTAGCTTGAAATTATTGTTATACTCTATATTACGTTACTTTACTTATACCACATTTTTAAAACACAATCTTATAAAACTTAATACCAAGACACTTGAATTTTAATTTTAAATAACTTCATATTATAATATTACTTTATTTTTGTAAAAAAAAAGAAAGATGTAGTGGGCAATGTACATATATGTATTAATTTATAATATTGCATATTATGTCAGTTAATAGCAGCCACAAGTGTTTGTACGTTGTTATTAAAATCAACAATGCCAATAACATTTTCATAAAGCTTTGCGGCCCACTACGCTAGCAACAAATAATGTTGACAGAGTAATAAGATCCCTTGCAAAGCACACTTATGCATATGTTTATAGCTGTCCACCGTCCAAATTTAAGTATAAAAGGCAAGCAATTATCAATAAAGAATCAGAATTCATACAGCACTCAAAAAGTGCCCATTGGGGACTGGAATTCAATTATTTCTCACTTTACCATTACAATTGTTTAAAATTTTTTTTTTGTATTCATTTAT
Organism: Hirtodrosophila duncani; assembly: GCA_037043425.1. Taxonomy (NCBI): domain Eukaryota; kingdom Metazoa; phylum Arthropoda; class Insecta; order Diptera; family Drosophilidae; genus Hirtodrosophila; species Hirtodrosophila duncani. The sequence goes on along the minus strand of JBAMBM010000828.1, from coordinate 385,274 downwards.
TTATTTATATACAGTTAACTTATAATATTAAATTACAACTATTAACTTAATTATAGAGTACTGGCTGCTGAGGCCTTCGACTCTTTGTTATGTCTAGATTTTATTTATAATATTTGTTTGTCTAATTAACTTTAAAATAATTGTAGCATTTTTTGGTGTGGGTTGAGATAACAATTGTATGGGGTCTTTTAAATATTTGGTCGTACGATGTTTTGAGAGATGGACATTCTTTTAGGATATGGACAATAGATACTATTGCGCTTCTGCAGAATGGACATGTATTGTCTGATGTCAGGTTGAGGTAGTCTTGGTGTGTGAGATTGGTAAGGCCAAGTCTGAGCCTTGTAATTTTAATTTGGTCGTATCTTGACATTTTGTCATTGTGATCTAAGTTTGAGGTGTTTGTCATATTTAGATGAATAGATTGATACCAATCGGATGTGATGTGCAGAGTATTTTTTGTTTCTGTATTGAGAGTGTTTTTTAGGTATTTTATAATGTCTTGGAAGTTGTAGTTTGGGGTAAGGATGAGTGGGGACTTGATTGCATTTTTTGCGGCGCTGTCAGCTAATTCAATACCCGGAAATCCAAATGATTTTGAATTTTGTGTGGTGTTTGGTAAGGGTGTTTCGAATGATGGAGGGATAGTAGTCGGAGTTGCTGGTATTTTTATAGTGTCTATAGTTGAAAGGGAGTCAGTATATATGTATATATTGCGTATTTGCCGGGTTTGTTTTTGAAAATATTGAGGGCTTCTGTAATTGCAATGGCTTCAGAAGAAGGGTTGAGAAGAAGGGTTATGCCTGTTTTAATTATATTGTGTTCATCGGTTATTGCATATGCTGTAATGTTGTTTATTTGTGAGCCATACGTGAAGATGTTATTGAATTTTTTTGTTATTGTCAAGGATTTCTTGAAACAGTTTTCTGTATGTGAGAGGTTGGGTTGAGGTTTTTGGGTACTCTCTGAGGGAGGAGTCGATTATGAGGTTTCGGGGATAAAGTGTGTGCGGAATACCGAAGTTTTTTGCAGTGCTGATGATTCTATCTATTGTTGATTCGTATTTCAATTTCTTTCGAGTCTTGTAGTTTTTAATTATGTTTAAGATAGGTGAGTTGTGTGAATTTATTATTGATTTGCAAAGTTTAGCTGTTGCGATTTGGTTTCTTATACACAATATGAGGTATTTGTGTCTCATATAGCATGTTATTGACTGGAGTAGTTCTGAAAGCACCGAGTGCTAGCCTTATTGCGGAATTGGTAATTGAATTGAGGGGTCGGGTGGTACTCTGGGGTGCTGAGCCAAGCAACGGGAGGCAGTAATCGATTTTTGAGATTAATAGAGCATTGGTGACGTTGATTAAGGAAGATGTGTGACAGTTGAATTTTGAGTTGGAAAGGCATTTTATAATGTCAAGTTTTTTGTCTAGTGAAGTTCTTAAGGATTTTACGTGAGCCTTCTAGTTGCATCTGCTGTTAAATATGATACCAAGGAGTTTTATGCTGTTAACGTTTGTTACCTTGAGATTGCCAGTACACACGTTGCAAAAGCAGTTGTGTTTGCGACAGATATGTAGGCGTTTACATTTTGTTGTTGATAACTGGGCTCCGGAGTGCTCGCACCATTCTGATATTTGGGAAAACAGTAGGGTTAGATCGATGTCTTGGTTTTTGGAGTTAGGGATTTTAAGGAATAGGTTAAAGTCATCAGCATATGCGCTAACTTGAATGTTTTTATGCAAGGATATGGTAGAGGTCAGCTTGTTGTATGCTATGATAAAGAGAATTACAGAGAGGGGGGAGTTTTGTGGAATGCCATTGTGTAGTGGTTGCGCTGTTGAGTAAGTTAGTCCTCTTTTAGCTATAATTTTTCTGTTAGTCATGAAGTTTTTAAGGTAGTTGAATATTTTGGGTCCGATTTGCCATATTTTTAGTTGTTCGAGTATGGTGTGTAATCCTATTTTGTCAAAAGCTTTTGCGAAGTCAAGTGAAATTATTGATGTGTGGCTTCTTTTTGAGAGCGTTCTAGCTATGAGATGGTCTACGAGAAGTAGACTATATATAGTTGATTTGCCTTTCTTGAAACCAACTTGACTGTTGTGTATGAGTATGTTGTTGGTAACAAACCACGACAGTTTTTTTGCAGTTATTAATAATATAGATCTTAATAATATAGATCGGTATGAGTTTACTTCAGTTTTTGGGGAGGATGGTTTGAGAATTGGGATTATAATACTAGTCTTGCATACTTGTGGGATGTAGTTGTTAAGGATAGCGTTTTGTAGGTGTATTATGCGAGTCTTTGTACTATTGTCTACGTTCTTTATCATTGCATAATTGATTGTATCTAGTCAGGGTATTTTGTCAGTTAGGGAGTATATTGCTGCAATGAATTCAAGCGTTGAAATATCTCATTCGATAGCTAATGTTTTTTTTATTGTAGGTGGCGGTAGGATTTGCCGCTATTGCTGCTTTTTTAGCGGCTGAGCAGGGTGCCGGGAAGTTGGAGTCATTAGCTGTGTCTGACCAACTTTTGCAGAGACTGTTTGCGATTTCGGATGTGTCGGTTGAGTATTGGGATGATTTTGGGTTGTATATGCAGTGGATGCTCTTGGACGGATTAAGGCCTCAAAAGCGTCGAATGTTGTGCCATATTTTTTGCGCAGGAGTTCGTGGTTTTATTTGTGAGGTGAATGTGTTGGTGCTTTCTTTTTAGCTATTTTTAGTGTGCGTCGGAATAAGGTGTTGTCTTGTTTGTATGTAATTATGTATTCTGTGTAATGTTCTCTTTTAGTTTCCTCCACCAGGGAACGTTTTTTGGGTGTTTGTGCGGGGATGATTGGGGGATTGCAAAGTGAGCTACAGTGCGAATGATCTATATGGTGGCTGTTCCGTAATTTATGTTGTTACTGACTACTAATTTTTCAGTTAATTACTGTGTGTGTTTTGAGAATAGAGTCCAGTCTGCTTTGTCGGTTATAAGCCACGGTATGTATTTTGGCTTGTTCGTAGAGTTAACTAAGAATAGTTTTGTAATGATGAGTGAGTGATCGCTGCCGTGGAAGTCTTCTAAAGCTTTCCAACTGCTGTTAGTGAACAATTCGGGGGAGCAGAGGGTGAGTTCGAGGTGAGTAAGTGTTTTGTGTGTATTAAGGTGTGTTGGGGAACCATCGTTGAGAAGGATAAGGTTGCAAGAGGTTATGAATTTAGCTGCCTCTCTTCTTGTCACTTATTGAGCCCGCTCACATTTGGTGCCAGCTGTTGAAGTCTCCGGTTATTATTTTAGGCTTATTTGTATTTGTTAGGAAAGGTTTTAGGTGGGAGGTGTTAAATGTTTTTTTTTGGGGGAGGGGGGGGGGGGTATGTAGGATGAAATTGCGTTGAAAGGGATTTTTTTTATTGAATTTCTACTTCGACAGAGTCAAAAACTTGGTTAAGGGACACTTCTCTGTGCTCTAAAGTGTTGTGAATTAGCAGTCGATGAGTTTTTGCTGTAGCAAGTGTTGTTTATTGGGATAGGAATTTGTGAACTATTATGGAAGTGGGTTTCCTGAAGGCTTAAGATTTGTGGGGACAACTTTTTAACTAATAATTATACCTGATCATAGTTGTTAAGATAGCCGTGGCAGTTACATTGTACTATAGTAATCATAATTGAAATGGTGGGGGGCTTGCTTTTACTTTTTGGCTTTTGAGGAATCAGTGAGATCAGATATGTGTTTTGGTTGTGACATCTCATAGCTGTTCGGCAGTTATGGGGTGTCGCGGCTTGTGGTGTGATTAATGCAGGTGGCCAGGGGGCATCGCCATTGTGCGTGGAAGCTAATAATGTAGCCCACATGCTCATCGGAGGCCCGCGCCCGGCCCCCTGCTGTGTGCTTAAATCAGAATTGCTATGTTGAATCGTCTTCTATGATCATTTCTGATTCGTCTTTTAGGTTGCTTTAATTGTGTACGATTTTTTGTTTTTTTTAAGTTTTTAGATTTAAGTGGGGTTGTTAATTTTGAATTGTTATTGTTTTTTTGGAATATTCTAAGCTTAGTTTCATTAATTAATTGTGAGTTAAGTTGAGATGAGGTAGATCTATTTCTTATCGTTAATGTTGACGTTGAGGGGCTTGTGCTGGAGTCTTCGTATTGTAATACTTTCCTGGTGATGTCAGTAGGGTTACGATCCTAGTCCAAACTTGGAGGTTGATGTTGTTGTGTTGTCAGTTGACTTGTTGCTGCGTAAGTGGCTTGTTGTAGTTTGTGCCTTTCATTGTATAATTGATGTGCTTCTTTCAACGACGTCTTTTCAATGGTACGTATGGCTTGTATTTCTTTGTTTTTAATAGCTGTTGCGATCGAATATACTATGATGATAAATCTGTAAATTGTTTTCCTTACAGTTTGCACAGCTTTTGATGTTAGTGCATTTCTCATCTTCTGTGTTTTTGAGGTCGACGATTCCGCAGTCTAGGCGCATTTTTTCGCTTTTTCAGAAATGGGTAGGGTGTCCAATTCTGCCCCAATTGCGGCATCGAAGTGGTAGAGGTATATAAGGGGGTATTTTAACTTTCTGGTAACCTATTTTAATATCTGCTGGTAAGTTGATTGTCTTGTTGTTTTTTTTTTAGTATTTTCTTTACTTCAATACCGTTGTCTTGTTTGAATTTTTGGAGAATTTCGCTTTTCTTCGATTTCGCGCTGGTTGTTGCAGTATATAACACCTTTGGTGAAGTTGCGTGTGTTATGTTCTGAGACTTCTACATTTTTTTGGTTGTCTATTGAAATTAATTGACTGAGTTTGTGGCATTGTTTTTGTTTTTATTGCGTATGCCCCGCTTGCTAAGAGTTTGCACTCTTCCACTTCACCACCGCACATGTAATCGATGGTTTTTTTAATTTGGATTTGGATTTTCATTTTATTGTCATCAGTGCGTTTCATGATTAGGTATTTAGGTCCGATATATAGATTAGTTAGGGTTTTTGATTTTTCTATTTTGAACAGTAGAGTGTTAGACCTAGTGAATCCCGCATTGTACGGCTTTTTGTTGTTTTTCAATTAGTTGTTGTTGTTTCTTGCCGTTAGATGGTTAACAGTTGCCTGTTCTATAAATAGATTTCCACTGAATTTTGTTTTTGTGGATGATAAAAATAATTTCACTTTATTATTCAAGAATAAGAAGATTGAAGTGCAAAAAGATAGATTAAAATTAAGCCCATATTAAACTAATACACAAAATTAAACATTGAAAATAAAAGAAAAACAATGAAAACACAAATTATAATAATACAATTAAATATGTTAAGTACTGTATAACACTTTATACAACATTGTTAAAACACAATCTTATAATACTTAATAACCAAACATTTTGATTTTTAATTTGAATAACTGTTTTGAGCCATGTACATAAATTCATTCATAATATAACAATAGCATACCAGCCATAAAGCTTTATGGCCCAAAATATGTCCTGACGATAAGAGCCAAATAATGCTGACCAAGAGCTGATCGCTAGCAACAAATTACGTTAACAGCGTAATGCGATCCCTTGCAAGGCACACTTATGCATATGTTTACAGCTGTCCACCGTCCAAATTTAAGTATAAAAGGCAAGCAATTATCAATAAAGAATCAGAAATAATACAGTACTCAAAAAGTGCCCATTGGCGCTCGAGTTTAATTAGTTCTCACCTTTTATTATATTATATCCTTTTTCGAATATGGAATACGTGGTAAGTATGAGTATCTATTTTGACTATAACTTTCTTACTTGGTTATGCTGACTCTGTAATGGTTTAATTTATTGTATATCTCATTCTATCTGCAACTTTTTACTTGAGCTTGAAAACCCGAAGTCATAACTTTACTTAAATAAATATGTCGTTATATTCCGGAAGCAATTTGATCTGATAGCTCATGACCTGATGGGCTTTGGAAAGGCATTGGTTGCACATGAATAAAATGAATAGGTAGTGAAAACGGTATTCCGTGTAATCCATTTGAAGATGCTTGCGGTTGCAAGTCCATTATTGTTCCATTGATTTGGTGCATAACCGAGTTGATAGTATCAGGCTCAGGAACGTGTATTTCAAACGGTGCGTCAGTTTTCAGATGTACAGGAGCATTTTGAACTTGTTTTGGCCATGTGGGTGCTTTTAAATATTTTAATTTACTTGGAACATATTGAGCTTGCAAAACGGACTGGTCCGGTTCTTTACTGGAAATGTCTCCTATATCAGTATTAAATTGGTTTTCATCTTCTCGGTTATAGTGTGGTGTTGTATCTATTTCATATTTATATGGCTCTTGAGATCGAATATAGATTGGCACATTTCGTTCAACCTCCACTTTAAACGGAACCGGAACTTTTTTTTCTATGGGTATTGGTACTTTAATTTCAACTGGATAGGGAACAGTTCTAAGAACCGGATATGGCTTCGGTACATGTACAATTTTTTCAACAACTTTTTCAACTACATACGGTTTTGGAATGTGAACTGGTTTTGGTATGTGAACCACCTTCTCAACTATTTTTTCAACTGGTACATGTACAATTTTTTCGACTGTTACATTAACAATTTTTGGAACATGCACTATTTTTTCGACTATTTTTTCTATCGGAATGTGAACTATTTTTTCCACTGGATAAGGCCTGGGAACAGTTTTTATAACTTCTTTAATATGATTGTGATGGTGGTGGTGATGATGATGCTTTACTCGTATTTTTGTATGTTTTTTATTTTTGTTCTCATCTTCCGGATTGGATTTCAATGGATGTTCTTTGATGTCATTGTGCTCAGAAGCTTCATATTGACTATCTTGCTGTACTGGTTCATCAATATGTTCATGAATTTCCTCAAAAGTTCGATATGTTATAAGATTTCCGTTTCTATCATTCAACTTGTTGTGTTGCTTATTGTCTTCGTGCACATATTTATTAATATGGACAGATTTTGTGCGTTTTCGGTTAAGCTTTTCAAGTTGCAAGGTAGGACGATTTTTTTTTAAGGCACGCTTCTGAATAATTATATTATGAGTGGGATTTGAGTGATTGAGATTAGAATCAAGTTTTTTCATATCATTATGCCCGGTAAAATGCACCTCTAATTTAGTGTGATTGTAACGATTTGAATTATGAATCTTAGCCTTTACTTTAGAGTTATCAAGTGTTGCTTCAGCAAAGAGAAGTACTGATATTAATAACAGTACACGTACTACTTGTGGCTAAAAATGAAACAAACAAGAAAGAAAGTATACATGATACAGAAAATAAACAAATATTCTATGTTTAGTTCATTATATTTGGAACTTACTTTATTATCCATAATCAAGAGTTTCTTATATAATTTATGTATTCATATATATTTGTTTTCTTTAATTTGTTTCGATGTTATCGAGTCAACTATCTTAAGTAGTAATGAATTTGGTGTTTAGTTTCACTTGCATTTATAAGCGCATATTGTTTATTAAAAGTGCATATGTGTAGCTTTTTTACTTCAAATTTGTTAAAAAGAGTGGGCAATTATGTAATATGGATCAGCAAAAATGAAATAGCTGCTTAATTTTCAAGTGCAAGGTAAGTACGAGTAAAAGTTAAAAAATGTTTTATACGAATCAAAGCACTCAATCGCGTGACTTTTTATTATACCATGACCAACATAGCATATTTATTTTGTCATGAAGTTTGCAATGCACAGAAGAAGCGCTTTCGACCATATAAAGTATATATATTCTTGATCAGCATGAAGAGGAGAGTCGATGTAGCTGTGTCGGTCCGTCCGTCCGTCCATTTTTGTACGTTTAATCTCAGAAGTCTTAAGAGCTACTGGGCTAAAATTTTTCTAGATGCTTCTTATATCTTATCCGGACAACATAGCTATATCATATAGCCGGCAGCTTCAGAATAAGCACGTAGTAGGAAAAGTTAATACAGACATTGATCTATATGAAATACAGATCCGATCTGGATCAACTTTGGTCAGTAGACGAAGGGGCTTCTAAAACTGACATTTATCAAATTTGGTTTAATTTGCATAAGAAACGACCAATTATACTGCACTAAGAGTTCATTCCAAATCGGTCGGTTATATGGGCGCTTTGTGATATAGTGGTCCGATCTTTTTTTTTTTTTTTTTTAAATATATTTAATTTTCAACAAGATATATATAAATGTACATACTTAAACCTACCGATCTTAACGATTTTTACATATGCCCAGCTTACAGATAAAATTACAAGTCGATAGCCTTTAAAACTGAGTGACCAGTTGCCATAGAAACAAACGGACATGGCTATATCGACTCGGCTTGTCATGCTGATCAAGAATATATATGTATACACTATGAGGTAGGAAATGCTTCCTTCTATGCATTACAAATATCGTAACACAACGCATAATCAAAAAACAATCACCGTCTTTCGGGCACTTCTGATCTGTAGCATGGAAAACTTTATTGTCTGAATGGTATGTAAGCATCGGCAAACAAAATCTAGCTTTCTTTTCTTGCTTTTTCTTTCTGTTTTATTATACTCAACCCTATAGAGTAAATGAGTATATTGTAATAGTGTAGATGTATGTAAAAGTCAAGAGGAAGCCCCGTGCTATTAGAAAAATGTTTGAATTATTGAAACTCGGTATATACAAACATTACTACAACATCTACTGATCTGTCAAAAATATATGTTGCATACTATTGTGTGTGTGTCAAATCTGTCTTCCATATATATAAAAATTAATGTCTGTCTCTCTATTTTTCTGTCTGTTCTTTACAGGCGTAAATATTTATGGACCGATTGGTATACAATTTTTACTGTACACTAATACGGACCACGGGAAGGTCAAGGTTCAATAATAAAAATTCGTCATATCTTTGCGTCTATCGGACCGATTGCAGTGAAATTTTTACGGTATAGTAAACGGCTAAATATCTATAAATTCTTACCAGTAAAATGAGTAATATTATATAATATATAATATACATATATCGATATGTTGAGTTAGCGATATACTAATATCGATATATTGTGTATTCAATATACGTTTATCTATATATTGAGCTATCGATATATGGTATCGGTATATGCATATCGTAGCGATGCACCCCGGGTTTGCTAGTATGAAAAAAACAGTGGTGAGTACGAGTATCTTATAGTCGGAATTTTGACTAAAGCTGTCTTACTTTTTATATAAGCATAGGTGGAAACGACAACACCAATGAACATATAGCAACTACTGTATAAACATACAGGTGAGAGCATTTATGTGTACGAAAGCTCTAATACAAGTGCATAGACATTACAGACACTGACACGGTTGGTTAAATAAGCAGCTTCCTCACGCCATGAGCCTCTTAAACTGATAGGTGCCTCTTATAATGATTGTTGTACATAATACGCACTCGTAGTAATAATAAGGAATAACAATCGTTTGTTTTATTCGAGTTCCCATAATGAGGCATTACAATATGTTTATTAGAGGTATATTTATTGGTTATATAGAGAACCATATATATTGTGTACATAAAGAATTTTACGAGCAGTTGTGTTAAAGCTAGAAAAATTAAAGATGTCGGGCTTTACAAAAACTGGGTCAAAAAGATTAAGAATTCATTTTAATTTTATTCCTTATGCGGATTTTATTTTATAAAGACAATTTTGACACCGTATTGGAAACGCATAGAAGGAAGCATCTCCGACCCCATAAAGTATATTCTTGATCAGCATGACAAGCCGAGTCGATAAAGCTATGTCCGTCTGTTTTTATGCGGACTACTTTTTTGAAGCTATCGACTATTATTGCTTATTATTGCTGTAAGCTGCTCATATGTAAAAAACTTTAAGATCGGACCACTATAACATATAAATGAAAAATTTGTACAATAGATGGCGCTTACAATTTTATTTGCAAGCCATGCAGTGTTATTTGTGATAGCCTTCTGTCTCTTACTCATAAACAGACTTCTTGGTATGCGAATGTGTTGTATGAATGTAAATGTATGCACGCACACACAAAATATTTGAAGGTAATAAAAAAAAAATTGTTTCACTTCCTATTGTAACAGCTGAAGTAAATACGTATTAGAGTATGTACTAAGTTTTCTCCATTTTGTTATAGTTATTCAATGATATATATATCAGGTACACAAAGGTAGCCTTCCTCTCTATTTTTTTTTTACATTTTTTTATGTAGCCTCCGTGTTGGCATAATTGCCAACTTGTTGCTAAAGTAATAGCAAGATTTAATTTTATTAATAACGTTCACCGACGCAGGCCCAGGTCCACTAGATGGGTGTGGCGCTTTCGTTTTGGGGTCTTTCGGTCTCTTCTAAGAAAATTGATTGTGAAGTGGTGAAGTTGTCTAGTGTTGGATATTATGAGAATCATTTTTCTTCCCAACGTATGACTTGAACACAGCACTTCTGGGTTCTCATTAATTTTAGTGTGAGCCCCTGCATCGTAGCATTCAACGCCAGGCACCATACGCGGATGTATATTTATAAATTTACACCCAAGTCGCATATGGCGATGATAAATACACCGTCCACTTGAATAGTACACCCCTTGGTTCTGTTTTCTATCGCCCACTGCTCTCAAGCCAAAGACTCTAGAGACTTAATTTTTTCGTAAATACAGTTGATTAAATTTTTTGGCTTTTAACTAGAACAAAGACTTAATGCTATAGCTAATTTGGCGAAACTTGAATAGGACATGCATAATAATACTTTTATAACGAATACCTTATAAAAGCTTACAAGGACGCCAAAACTATTAAGAAGTATTGTAATTGTATTGTATTTTAAGTAATGTCTAAATATGATAAGAAAAAACTTTAAAATCGACACACCCGGTGTTTATTAATGCGGAATTTCGATTTATATGAAAAGAATCTTCTAGTCTTCACGACCAAAAAGTAAGAATCATGTAAAAATTTACCATCAAGGCATGTTTCATAACCATATGTCGTGTTATTTCAAATGCTCCATATATATAAGAACACTACAAATAAATGAAAAGTCAGCTTTCATGCCAACTTTCATCAATACACTGGCGCCGGTTTATAGAAAACCGCAGGTATCAGGTGAACTTACTTCGTGTTTTATACCATTCACAAAATGTGTGAATATATATTAATATTGTCATGACGTTTGCAATGTACTGAAGGAAGTATTTCCGCCCGTGTCTTTCAACGCTGAGATCTCACAAGTCCTAAGGGCTACAGAGCTGAAATTTGCACACCTTATATGAGCACGCTGATTGATACGGATTGGATCATGCGGATTGGATTGGATTCAGCTTGGATAACCATATCACTCAGCCTGCATAGAACAAACTTTTTCATAAGAGAAAACAAAGCTATTTATTTCAGATTGAAAACTTTTTTAAAATTAAAAATATTATGAATTTGAAAAACAAATTATAAGCATGTTAGACCATTCTTTTACAGCCACTATTACTACAGCCAATACGCTAGAGTGTCTTAGTTGCTACGCAAAGCTATGAACGAAATGTGAATGGTATATAAGCTTTCATGTTTGTGAATGGTGTAATTAGGGTCAAAAGTGAACAGTTATTTCCCCTTATGTTGGCATCATCTGTATATGCTTACAAATAAAGCAACAGCTGTCGTCACGTCGTGACGTTTGCTCTCAGCCAAGCGCATGCTACCTTTCGCTTCTTGAATTAACCTATTAGTATTATTCAATACGTGTCTATTAATATTTTCACATTTTTAATATAAAACAAGAAGGGAATGCTAGCCTCGCCTTGTTGAAGCTGTTATAAAAACATTATATAAAACTAAGGTGCAATTTAATTTAACATTTCTCGTACTTATTTCGTTCATAGCTTCATCGAGTAACTGAGGGACACCATGATTTGTAGGGCTTATTCGGGTAAAAGACTGGGCTGCAGTATTTTTTAATTGTTTTACTTCTCGCACAAGCGGGTCCTCTCTAGCTCGTGAGCGGGCTTCCATATCCTGTTCCCGTTATGCGGCATGAAATCTGAAGCTTTGGCGACGCTGGGGTTAGATTCTTGCATTATGATCGCGTTGTTCCTTTGTTATTCCAATCCTTTCACGCCTTTCTGCTATATGATACTCTCTCTTAATTTAGTGGCGTGTGCGCTACAGTAAGCATTGTGGTAAAGTAGTGTTGGATGATCCAATACGCTTACAATTTGGTTTTCAAATTGATGATTTATTAACCTTCTTGAAATAAGTTGATTTTTTAATGGCATGCTTCTTTTTTTAAAACAATCGGCAGCGAAATTATATGGTTGTCCAAACTGAATCCAATCGAAATTGGGATTAATCTCAAACTTCACCATTGCACGCTTTCTCTAAAGACTAACTGCACACTTTCTCCATATTCAACAGTTTATATATATATATATATATATATATATATATATATATATATATATTTAAACGGAAATAGGTAGGATATTGAAATTTTATAAAAGGTAAGTTCATGGCGTAGGCGCGAAAGAGCCATTTTGCAATAGTCCAATTGCAAGTGGGTAAAACTGGCTGTTAAAAGTTGTGTGAGTGCAAACGATGCACTGTTCTTTTCTTGGTGCAGAAGCAGCAGTAAGAACGCATAAAACACACATACTTGCAGAAGATCGATATTTTTATTTTTTAGATTTTTTGTAAATATTTGTTATCATGCAAATACATACAAGCAAAATCACGCTGATATATATATGTATATATATTTTGTATGTATATAACACAAACGTGTGTGTTGTTGTTTTGCTGCTTTCGATGCGTAGCCGCAAGTGGTTGTTTTTGTTGTTTATAAGAACAGTTGACAACAACTGATTACAATCTGATAACGATAAATATCGATAATTTTCGGGTTTCCAAGAAGATTTTTAATGCAATGTGTAATTTATTACACACCGATATATATCGATACTTATCGAGACATCGGTTTTTCTATACCGATATATAGCCCTTGATGTTCTCCTAGCTAATAAGAGATAGCATGCACATCACACAGACCAAGGTAAGGTGTCTTTAGGGGGAAGAGAAGGCAACGGAGTGAGAGAGCTCTCTCTCTCTCTTTCAATCTCCCGAATTGTGCTAATTTTTGCTTTCCTCTATCAATTTTTAAGTTGTGTCCGAGTTTACTTATGTTGTGCTTATTTTCGGTTTTAACGCAAACCTTTAAGTGCATTTAATAAAACTGCATTACATTTTTTTTATTGTGCATAGCTAAGCTAAGCTAAGCCATAAGCATAACTATACCCTGCCACCAATTGCCTACTTTTTCCTATTATGCTTATCGCATCTGCTGTGTGCATTGTTGTTTGTTCTTGCGGTCTGTTTGTAAGCTTGTGCTATTTTTATACTCTTCACAGCTTGCTGTGATTTTTCTTTGTGTTAAGTTACTGCTATATTATTGTTTTGTTTTTACTGTGTCGTTTCATATTCCTTTCGTTTGCTACCACCAGCTACCCAGTGAGAAATTTATCATTCCTATTGCTTAATAATTTTGTGCTCTCAATTTCAATGTCTGACTGCCACAAAAAACGTTGCCCATTCAAAGCTAATTCTACCGAGCCTATACTTTTTTTTGTTGGTTTTGTCGTAACACCATTCATTACAAATGAGCCAATATTCACGGTTTGAAAATAACATGTGATCTGCTGTCATGTCAATCTCGAGTAGCCGAGTAGTGTTCGTTCTTAAGGAACGCAAGGGAAGGCACTCCACGTTGGCTTTAAGCACTTGAATAGAACATTCTTGTCGCTCCCATCCGATTTCAAATCTTGTAATATGGAGTCTCTTAAGCGTAAGAAAGTAAATTATCTGGGTAGATCCGGTCTGGATAAAGACTCTATCGATCTTGTCTACAAAGTGCAAAAACTCATGAGCCAACTACTCCATATTCTATTTTTCGTACTCCAAGTCCGCTCGATGGTTACAGTAACCAGCCCGTACAGCGGCTGCCTAGTGTGGACGCTTTAATGTGGATAGGCCCTCCGGCCAATCTAAGTATCGTTGACTTTTCCCGACAGCAGCTTACCAACTGCATCATACTCACTGCCCCGAATAGACCTCTCATTAGCATTCCAAAACCACAGATGGACTTTATTTTTAGAGTAGCCGTAGATTCTACATCAGAAGATGTTTCCGTCTATGTCCAGGCCAAAACTACTTTAAATAGTTCGAGGATTAAGGATAACTCAAAAATGTTTCTGGCCTGATCACCTAGTCGTGAAGGAGCTTAAACCCATAACTGGAAATCGGATACCGATAAGACTCCCTGCTGAGGCAAAATCCGTGCCCTCTAATGATCTTAATGTTATTCAATCGATCGCGCCTACGCTTTCTGTTACTGATCAATTGTTGATATTTGGTGATTTCAACATCTATGATGTCACTTGGTATTTGTGATCGGCTCAGCCTCTTTGATACTTTCAAGGCAATACGAATTTGTTGACGGTCTACTTGAATTGTTTTTATCTTAACATAATTTAACCAACTTTGTTTCTGACCCTTTTGCTTCAGTCCGCTTTTACTTCCTGAAGACCCGTATCATTCATCATTACACGTTACTATGGATATTCTTATTCCTGCGGTATCTGCATCTCCCAACTTGTCAGCTACAACATATCCATATCATGTAACAATGTCATCGTTCAATTAGACTGGTCATACTTGTACACTTGTAAAGATATGGACAGTGTGGTAGACTTCTACAAAATGCTTTATTCCATTTTTAAGAATTTGGTTCCGCTCAGTAGTCCTGTTAGGCTTAATAAAACTACTCCACAATTGTCTAATTTAAAAAATATCAAATCCAGATCAAGATCTCGGAGAAGGTCCTCGGACTATTCGAGTTGTATTGCTGCGTTCAAGGTTCACTGATATGAATTCCGAGTGCTATAAAGCATATTTGCATCGATGTAGGGTACACTTTTATCAGGACCCAAAACAATTGTAAAATGTTGTTAATTCAAAAGGAGAAAACATTTGTTCTACTTTCTTCATTATTTTATATAAACACTAAAGAAAATACAGATCAAGGCATTGTCAATTTGTCTCTTAAGTGTCGGTGTGATCAGGTCTAATAACATAGCACCTCCCCTAGTTACTGAAAGCTTATTGCTTAATGAACTTAAGTCTATGAAGCCTATTTTTTTTCCTGGTGCTGATGGTGTTCCGGGGTGCTATCTCAGATTCTGCGCTGATACGCTCTGTAAGCCGATTTGGAAGCTTTGTGATCTATTTTTGAATACTTCGTCTTTCTCTTCTTTCTGGAAGGAGTCGTTAATTATTCCTGTCCATGAAAAGGGGAACAAGACTGGTCGGCATCAGAGGCATATCCAAACTGTCTGCTATTCCTAAGCTTATTGAAAAAATATTAGCTTCACAGTTACAACATTATACTGTTTGCTCTCCGTGGGTTGAATTCAGACCCCAATACCCTCAGTGCATATTCAAGTAGGCTTCTGCTAATAAACCTTCCGTCTCTTGAAAATCGTAGAATTACGCTTAATGTTGTCTTAATACATAAACTGATTAATGGTGAAATTGACTCGCCGTCTTTAATTAGCCAAATTAGTTGTTGTGTTCCTGGTATAACTACTAGAAATTATGTTCCTATCTATCTTCAGCACTGTAATTGAAACTATCTCCTTTATGAACCTTTTCATGTCCTTTGTTGTGACTTTAACAATCTCTTTAACTTTATCTTTATTAATAACTCCCTTAACTCAAACAAAACATGTATACTAACGCATTTATATAGTAGATACTGTAAATTGTTTATGGCTTGTAGTTTTTCCTTCTATTGAAAGTGACAGTCTTCGCGATTCGTGCCGCGCGTTATGCTTGTCGGCAGGTTGGGCGGGAGGTGGAAGCTTCTAGCCTGGGCTTCGCGCGTACCGAGAACCGTGGCTTGCTATCGTGGATCCACTTACTGGTGGCTTTCTTTTTCTGCTGGCTCTTTCTGGTGTTTCCGATTGCTTCCATTTTTGATACCCGCTGGTCCCGTTGCTGTTTTCTGCTGACTTGGGTACCTCCGCCCTGTTCCTTCTGCACCTGCACTTGCTTCCAAGCGTTTTCCGGGAAGCTAGAGTCGTTACCTACTGCATTTGGCGAGGAGGGTCATCTAGCCTTCCTGCTGGTGTAGAATGGCTTTCGAGCCCCTCGCTTACTGCCATTTGTAGCTCTTTCATTTGGCTATCTAACTACCCATTTAGGGGTGTCATCTACCGCGTTTGTGCTCTTGCATGCTCCTAGAGGCGCCGTGAGGGGCACAGGAGCTGAGGCTGGAGCTGTGAGCACTGGCGATCGCAACATGGTTAAGTTTCTTCTAAAAGCCAGATGCTCGTCCACCGTGGCTGCGACTCCTTCCTCGTTATTGGACGTCTTCAACGCACTCTGCATCTCCAGTCCAGGGGAGTCCCTCGGTGGCCAAAGGTTTCCCGTTGACCGTTGGGAGCTATACCGCTCCTAGTCGGTCGCTAGAGCCCCGTTTATGGGACCGCAGAAGCGGGGGGGTTGGCAATTACGTCGAGTCCGAGACCCTTACCCTTTTCCGCCCCTGGAGTCTGGAAATTCAGTATATGCGAATTCTTTAAGTTCGCAACGTCTACAATTTCGCCTAGAAGTATGCAGAGGTTTTTAAGCAGGTGCGGTGAAGCTCTCTGAAAGCTCTCTACACTCCGATCTGGAACGTCTTCATTCAGCTGGAGTTCGGTGGCGGTTCGGTGTTAGATGCAGTGTTAGTTGCAGTGGCGTTCGTTAACGAACACTATCCAGCACAACAGCTGGTCGCTCCCGCCAGAAAGAAAAACGCGTTCTAATTGGCTGTGTTTTGGCTGAGTGTGAGAGTGGAAACCGCGATGGAAACACTCAAGTGGGGCCGCCCGCGCCTCCCTAGCTAGATGCAGGAAAAAGGCAAGGACGCCCGGATTAGGAAGAAAACGAATCGCGGCCGGAGTTGTTCGTGTCCCCGGTATGTGCCGCACTCACTGATTGCCATGCACTGATGTCAGGCTTTCTTAACGCAGGTAAACTTCTGAAAAACACGATGCAGCCGCAGCTGTTAAGGAAGGCGGCCGCAAAGGAAAAAACTCAAGTGTGTGTGAAATCATGTGGTCCTCAGTAATCCACTCAGCCAGTTTAATACTTTCAAGGCAACACGAATTTGTTGACGGCCTACTTGAATTATCCTTATCTCAAGTTTATTTTTCAACAAAGTCATTGAATAGCCAACTTGATTTGATCTTTGCTTCTGACTCTTCCGTTTCAGTGGTCAGTCCGCTTTTGATTCCTGAAGACCCGTTTGACCCTTCATTACACGTTACTATGGATATTGCTATTCCTACGGTATTAACATCTTCCAACTTGTCAGCTAGAACATATTCATTTAGCAAGGCTGATTTCGTTAGTCTTAACAATGTCATCCTTCAATCAGACTGGTACAATTGTACAGATATGGACAGTGCGTTAGACTCCTTCTACAAAATTCTTTATTCCATTGTTATGGATTTGGTTAAGCTCAGTAGCCTCTTTGGTTAATCCAAAGTTGTCTAATTTAAATTTGAGAAATTCAAGATATTTGGAAGGTCCTACTCACGTTATATTGCTAATCGTTTAAGGTTCACTGTGATTAATTCTGAGCGCTAAACAACATATGTGCATCGATGTAGTATACAATCTTCTCAGGACCTACAACAGTTTTATAACTTCAAGGCTAAAAACATCTGTCGTACGTTCTTCATTATTTTATGAAAACACTAAAGCAACCACAGATCAGGGCACTGCCAATTTGTTTGCAGAGTTCTTTCAAATAACTTATTTCTCTCTTAATTATCGGTCTGACCACATATACCCTTATAGCTTACACAGGTCTAACAACATCCTGCCTCGCCTAGTTACCGAAAGGTTATTACTTAATGAACTTAAGTGTATTGCGCTTTGCAAGCCGATTCAGAAGCCTTTGATATATCTTTGAATTCTCGAACCATTTTGCTTGCCTTGTCGGGGGTAGGTAGATATTAGTGCACCCATCTCTTCCAGAAGCGATCGGCCTATTGTCAAGCCTCGGCTCCTTCAAGCTGCACATACGTCAACGGTCGTGAGTTGAGTATTTGCTCTACGTCAGCAAACGTGGCACGCTGCACCTCTTCTTGAAGTCCTTCGTCTGGTAGGATTTCTGAAAGTATAGATTTAGTGGAATTTACCAGACGCTCCCATACGCCGCCTATGTGCGGCGTGCCTGGTGGTAAAAGGGTGAAGAGATGGAAACTGTAGCTCCACTGGCCCTTTTCCTTCAAAACTCGGATGGCGCCTCGAAAATTCGTTCCGTTATCCGAAAATATCTGCCGAGACACTCCACGCCTTGTGACAAACGCTTTAATGACACAAAAAAATGAGTCAGTGGACAGTGATGGCGCAATATCCAAATGAACAGTTCTGGTTGTAAGGCATGTGAATAACACACCACACCTCTTCTCTCGGCGTCGCCCTACGATTACGTAAATACAGTGTTTGTATTGATATTTGTTCCAACGGAAGATCGGCCATCTCTGATGGCATTGGTAGTGCGCGACGTATCCGGCACCTGGGACATTTCTTTGAAACATATCTTACCAATGCTCTAAGAACGCTGATCCAGTAACGCTGGCGTATCTTGTTGACTACCATCTCATTGTAGAGGTGGTGATAGATCGTCTTGGCAGGATTATATCGCCCGATTTCTTTAAAAAACTCCTCCTCCTGACAAACGCGTATAAATAGTACATCTGTTTTTCGTCACGTCTGAGCTGCTTCTTGATTACGACTCGCAAGTAGTCCAGTGCGCGGCGCTGTGCAGATCGCAGCCACTCTAGTTTGCTGATCCGTTCAGGGTCTGGTGATATGCAGGCTAGAGTAGATATGTACTCTCCGCATGGTGTAACATTCAAACGTCATCTCTTTTGATGCCATATCCGTCATTCGTCTAAAACAATAATACGGGGCCGATAATGAAAACTTGCGCGCATCTGATCGAATCCAATACATCCTTCGAGTCAGTCCAGAAACAACGCCGATCAATGCGCACAGAACTTTCGCATTCAATGAACTCCGCCAGCCGGAGGCCTAGAACTCCAGCCATCAGCTCCATCCGAGGTATAGAGGTTGCTTAGCCCGCAAGAATACAACAGCAGCGTACGCATTGACGCTTGCGTCTACAAATGTATGCAGCTGCACATTTTCGGCGCGGCTTACCAATGACATGCACCTGGGAATTTGCACCTCGTTTAGCTTCGGTAACAAATCCATCCAACGTTTCCAGCCAGTCACATCGTCCTTACTGTCGAGCGCCTCGTTTTGTGTTGAAGTATGATTGTAGCTTGTATGTTAAAGAATCCAAGGAGTCCAAGCGGGGAGAAAATAGACATTACTATGCTTAGAACTAGACGGTTGGTTGCCCTACTTGCAGATGCGCTTGCCATCAGATCCGGTTTAGCAACAAACGTCAAAAAATCCTTCTTTGGTAGCCCTCCATATCCTGAATCACATGTGATGAGTTGCTCGTGAAGTTTCTCATCTCGAATCCGCCGTCTGAGTCGATTCCTTTTACGATTCCAGCTGGATCATCTCATCTTCATCATCGACTGATTGGAGCCAATCATCTACGAAGGTGTTATTGCAGATTGCCTTCACTGCCTCCGGGTGCGTCTCCTCAAAGCGTTTCGCATTACGGTTCTTTGTAATTGGCTAAAGCTGGCGAGCACAAAGCTCTAAATGTCATGACTTGCATCACATATATTTCTAGCGGCCGCCTTGATTCTCCATCGCATAAAAAGGAATTTTTGAACAGCTTGATATTCTGGGCACATACGGACCTGGTGAAACATCTCTCGCATGTCACCTGCTATGGCTACAGAGCGTTTTCGGAAGCGTATGAGAATGCCCACCGAGGATGGCACTGTATCTGGTCTCTTAAGCAAGGCATCATTCAGGCAAACGTCATTGACCTTAGCGGCCGCATTCCATACAAGACAAGTCTTCTTGTTGCTTGGATTCGTAACTGTAAATATTGGAAGAAACCACTATTTGGAACTGGATGGTTGCTCGCATTTATAAAATTTTCGGATGTATCCTTCGGACTTCGGACTAGCTGTGAATTGTGTTCATCATGACGGCTCTTAGGACAGCCTTCCTTGACATTTTCGTTTCCAGGCATGTTAAACGCTTTAATGCCATTGGATACGAGTCAGGCAATTTCACTTTGTTGTACTTTCACAAAAGTCCAGCATTTCTATACTGGGCCGTAGCTCTTATATTCTTTTGACAGCAGAGGCTCGACAGTCACGTTGAAGCCGATCGATTCCACTGAGAAGAAGCATATCATGACCTCATCCAACTTGCATATGCTGGTTTCATTGGTGCACTGGCATACGTGCAATACCCTTGCCACTGTTGACCTGTCATTTCCGTGGCGTCCATACAGCTACAGTGGAGCGCTAGCCTTGATATTATCAAGTCCGATAATAATCTGGGCCTCTTCATCGCTGTGCGGTGTGATAGGGAGTACCTACAAATGACTGTGTCTTCGTAGCAGCTCTCCAGACTGTGCAGGTAGGTCTAACCACCCTGCGCACGCTCTTCATTGTGGGACGTGCTGCTCCTTCACTCCTCACCGATATCTGCAGGCCGACCGACTTAGAATTTGGCTCATTCTGCGTCACGTCTCCTGTTCATCTAAGGCAGAGTTCTCCCTCTGGACCGTCTAATTCCAACTCACCCGCCAGTGACTGTTCCATTAGCGTCCACGCCGCGCCCTCATCAATCAAGGCGTATGTGTGCACATGCCGTACTCCTGCGTGGAGCGTGATTGGGACATAGCGAAACAAAGCCTTTGACACGTCCTTGTCATGGAACAGAACTGTAGGTTCGTTAGATTGGCCTCCTTGCCTACCACTGCTTTGATGCGTTGGCTCTCCATTGCTACCACCCGTAGTAGCCTTTGACTTCTCACAAACGCCCACCGATAGTCTGTGTTCACTTAAACTTACTTCAATCTGACAAATGATGAGTTCCGAAGCACTTGGGACACGAGGACCCTTCTGGTTCCTCAGAAGGGTGGCCGGCAGGTATATTATGCACTAAAACCCGCTCCGTTGCTCTTCCTTTGCCATTCCAGCTTCAGATCACTGGGCAACTGAACGGCCAACGCTAACCGGACAATAGAGTTCAAGTCGCTTGGCAGGACAGCTGGTACCTCCCTCAAGGCACGCTGCAGTATTCTCAGAGTGCCCATCGCGTAAGGCACTGTCGCAGGAACCATAAGCTTGTCCCACACTGCGTCAAGCGCAGTGCACTTCAAGCACTTTTGTAGACTAATAAGGTTCTCCTCGTTACTGTACCGACATCTCTGTGCAGAGTGCTCGTAGTTGCTGATAAAGAGCAGCCACTCCTCCGGCTTGCGAAGAATATAGGCAGATCCCTAGATCCTTTTCTTCGCTTTTCGAGTACTGTGTTGTACCCAGTACCGTTGAAAATCCGGTCGTCGAATTGCTGCTGGTTCCCTGTGTCCTTACTGCCAATGGCTATAGCAGTCTGCTTCTCAGGTGTAGACGTGCTGCCCGTGCTGCATTTCCATTTGCGTGTCCCGGTGGCTGTGAAAGTTTCATTCTACTGGCCTGCAGCTCATGCCGATATCTCTTACAGGCTGTCCACCTTTTTGTTTGTCAGTTCTTTTTCCTCAATCTTGTGGTTGTGTAAAGCTCACGTCTGCCCCTGAGCGTCTCAATCAGGGTTTTAGGTTATGTAATCGTCTCACGCTGTAGACGCGAACACAACCTCACATTTGACTAGCCGCCTGCTAGCCTTCCAATATCTGCTTTGGCCCGGCCTCCGCCGTTGCAGAAGTATTTCAGAATGTTGGCGTATGTGGTCGCACTTTAGACGTTCTGGAGGCAAACACCCACTTCGAGCAACAATCCAGTGAACACCTTTTAGTTTGCGCTGTTCGTTATAATAGCGGAAATCTTTATTAAATATGGTTTACATGCTGTTTGTAGTTTAGCTTACTTATCTACTTACACTTGTGCTCTGCTCACGACTTTGTTCACACACTGATCTCAAGACATTAACTCGCAAGCCAGCAGCACAAGCTTATAGCGACCAGCTGCAGACTGGAATCTGTATATTCGCAAATTAGTGCGAGTGAGAGGCACCATTCGCTCTGACATTTAAAAGATAAGCAGCGTAAGAAATTAGCAACTAACGTTGCGCATTCCAATGCAGTCCAGGGTCGGTTAACGAGCATAATTGGCCATGAGCACGCGCAAACTTTATGCTTTATTTGCGCCTCAACAATGCCCATTTTGAATCAATGCCTCAAGTTAGTTGATTTCTTCGAGGGATTTGGAATGAGCTTGGTAAGATATTTAAAGAGACCAAGGATTCTCAGGACATCCTGTTTGTTTTCCGGCTTCTTAATTTTTAGGATTGCTTCTCGATGCGTGTTTTGTGGTTTGACAAGTCTCTCAGACAGAATATGACAAATAAATTCAACTTATTGTTCCTGTGTTCCAACAGCTTGACCTGCAGCTGATTGGTATTTACTACGATTATGATCCATCCTATCGCCACAAAGTCGATCATCATAAGATTTTCCACACTCGCATTTAAATTCGCAGGGTTTAATCTGTGTCCTCCACTCCGTTTCAAAGTCCGCGAAGGGTTGACCTACACTTTGAATAATGCGGTTACATTTATACGATTCCCCAGTGATGTTTTTAAGCGGAATGCAATAGTTGCTGAAGGCATCGAAGCCCTATTGCAACGTCCGAGTATAGGTTATGGACGACTTGCATTTGTCTGCTGACCATGTCGTTTGCAGTCCCATTGTCAGGAGAAAATGGGTTGTATATTTCCGTTGCTTTTTTTCCGGCCAATCACAAAAACATGGCAATTTTCTTGGGTTCAAATGCACTTTTCCACTTTTGCCACTCATTTGGCAAGTCCGCGCAATCAATTTCTGGCAAAGCACGTTCCGCTGAACTCACTATGAATTTTTTTCTTCTGACACCATGTAATAATTATGTATGTAACATATTTATAACAAATTATAACTGCGCTCTTATTCAGGTCTTTTCTAGCGTCGTCTCTTAACAGCTGTTTTTATCGTCATCGATACATCGATAATAGATATCTTAGTCTTATTATTACACACATAATCCCCAAATTGACTTCATTGCCGATGGCAAACAAAAAGCTTTAAAATAAAAGCACTAATTGGGCGGTGGGTTTAAATGGGGGCCACCCCAAAAAGTGGGCGTCTACAAAAATAAAATAAACTTGATATGGGTACATATTTATAGAAAATAAAAATTTAAATGGTCAAAGATCTAGATTTTCACACATCCGTACAAGCAGACGGACATTGGTGGATCGCCTCAGCAAGAATTTTTATTCTTAATGGGGTCGGAAACGCTTCTTTCTGCCTGTTACATACATTTCACAAACTTAATATATCCTTGTGGTATAGCACTATGTCGTCAATGACCACTTTTTGTAACCAAAACCCGTTTTTTTCTTTTCTTTAAATTAAAAAATCTGAGAATGCAATTATATTAACATAACATCTACTGTCAATATTGCATACATGAAATTTCCATATAGCATTAGCATGTCAAAATAGCAGCCGCTAAAACAGCTGTTTCAATCGACAATATTTTGCATGCACATCATTTGTGCCACATTTGAAAACATTTAAATTTAACCAAAACATTAGTTTTGTTAAGCAATTTGTAATGGCAACCGTTCAGGAGAGTATGAAGAAATAGAGCGTTCTGTCCCTATTTTTCTGTAAGTTATTACCTTGTCTCAAACGTAAATCTTCTGAAGAAACCTAAACTTTAGAGAAAGAAAACATATTTTTCTCACCAAGGCATCGGATTGCGGTTTCTTGCACTTAATAGAGCCAACCTTATAAAATTTAGAACACATCTTATAATATTCATAAAAGTCCGATCTCTTCCGGAATTTGATTTTTCAGCACATAACCTAACGTTTTTCAATGTGAAGCTTCGATGGAGTAGTTTGTTTTTCAAGCATTATGAGAAAACTATTTATATTTCGGAAGCAACACTAATGTCAATAACTAAAATCTGGCATATCTGATATTTTTTAGCATAACCGTACTTACAACCTTTATGTGTATGTGGAAGCATAAGTAGGTTGAATATGCGGCGTGTGTAAATACATGTGAGAATTGTAGTGAGTTTGTGTTAGTGCGTATTTGGGTACTTCACCAGGATCGCAGGTACATTGCTAAATGATGCAATGGCCTATTCAGTCCGTTTTGTTGCCTGCTCTACTATGTGTTTTAGGAAAGTCCCGGGTTCAACGGGGCGACAGCGTTTGCAGCTGTCGCCGAGTACGGTTCGTACTCATCTAACGGAAAGTCCCGGTTTAACGGGGCGACAGCGTTTACAGCTGTCGCCGAGTATGGTTCGTATTTATTTAACGGAAAGTCCTGTTTTGGCGGGGCGACAGCGTTTACAGCTGTCGCCGAGTGTGGTTCGATATAAAAACCAGAGTTCGAGCGAAGACACAAGTTAGTGTGTGACGGATCTCGGGTTATATCGAAACTCGCTGCGCCTAAAACGGTGGCAATGCTCCAACATCAGAAGTGGGATCGGGCTCGCTCCTGCTACGTGCAATTGATGCAATTGCATATTGCACATACAAAAGTTGAGATATATAATCAATTGCAAATAAACACAAACCAAATGCGCCTTTTTGGTGACGCGTCGTGCTTAGCCTAAATAGGCGTTGACAAAACAAAGGACGAAAAAAAAGCGATAAAGCAGAAAGCAAAGAAAGTGGTTTAAAAAAAAAAATTCGCAGCAGCAGCAGACACACAAAGCAATAACAATAACAACAACACAAATACAAATTTGTTTAAATCTATTGTTTGTTTGTTATTTTTTTCGTGTCGGTGTTTTTGTCTTTTTTGCAAAGAAAAAGTGTGCGTGTGTGTGCTAGTATTAGTGCGAGGAACGTACGGTAAATGCAGCGTCGCAAAAATGTGCAGCGTAACTTTAAACGATATGGTCCCATGTGGCGCAGCAGGATTTACACGATCTATTAGAAACTTTCGCAAAAAAAAAAAAAAAAAAAAAAATCATTTGAGGCGGTGGCCATGGAGGAAGGCACAGCGAAAACAACATAAAAGGCAGTGCGTCGCAGTGACTCTGGAGCGGAATGTTCATTGGTTAAACCATTGGTTAAACAAAAGATAAGTGCTAAGTTAGTTGGTAAAAGAATTAAGAATACAGTAATGTTGAAAGGTATTGGAAATTACAGCATTTGTGTACATTGCAAATACTTTTGCAAGGTACAAATTAACAATCATTGTATTGAAATGTTATTCCATGTTTTGAATGACGAATATTTGAAAAAAAAAAAATGATATTTTGATTGGTAGAGAAATACTGTCGCAAGGATATTTCGGAAGGATCATTATGTCACCCGGAAGGTTTTAAAATTGTTGGATCAAAATCTGTTAACTTTTGTTCAAATGACGGTGTTTTCTAAATTGAATACTGATCTTGTCGGTGAAGATAGAGATAAATTAAACAATTTATTGGAAAACTATTCAATATCTTTTACAAAGGGAATTCCTTCATCTACTGTCAGTACAGGCGAAATGAAGATTAAATTAATAGACAATAGAAAAATTGTTCAAAGAAGACCATACAGGCTTAGTTCAAATGAAAGAGAATTGGTACGTAGACAAGATTAAAGAGCTTTGGAATGCAATGGAATGCAATGTCATAAGGCCAAGCTGTTCTCCCTTTGCAAGTCCTATGATGTTAGTGAACAAAAAAGACGGTTCTCATCGTTTGTGTGTTGATTACCGCGAATTGAGTTCTAACACAGTTGCAGATAGATATCCTCTACCCCTGATAGCAGATCAGATAGCCAGACTTCATGGTGCTAAATATTTCACTTGTTTAGATATAGCAAGCGGATATTACCAAATCCCATTGCATGAAGAATCAATAGAGTGTACGGCTTTTTTGGTCACCCCAGATGGCCAGTACGAATTTTTGTCAATGCCGTTTGGTCTGGAAAATGCACCTTCAGTTTTTCAGCGTACAGTGATGGCATACTTGGAGAACTGGCAAAATACTTTTGTGGTTGTCTATATGAATGACGTGTTAGTGGTGGCTGCAACGAAAAGTGAGGCTTTGGAAAGACTACAGGTTACCTTCTTGATGTTCTCACGAAAGCTGGGTTTTTGTTCAATATTAAAAAGTGTTCGTTCCTGAAGTCAACTGTTCAATATTTGGGATATGATGAAGTGAGCGCAGGCCCAATTCGTCCAAATTTTCAAAAAAATTTCTGCATTAACTGCCTTACCATCTCCTCAGTCGGTTTCTGCTTTAAGACAATTTATTGGACTTGCGTCTTACTTTCGGCAATTTATACTAGGATTCTCTTGTTTCTTGAAGCCTTTGTATTTGTTGACATCGGAAAAGAACGAGTTTATTTGGAAGCCAGAAATGAGGAAATAAAACAAAAAGTTATATCTGTTCTTTTACAGAACCTTGGCATACAATACACATAGACATAACGGGCAAGTTAAGTGGCAAGAGTGTTCAAAAAGAGTATGTTATTGTTCAAGTGGATGCTTTTACTAAATTTGTTTACTTAACACACACACTCAAGATTGATGCTGACAATTGCATAGGGACTGTGACATCGGCTGTATCCTTGCTTGGAGTACCTAACCGCATAATAGCAGATCAGGGTAGGTGTTTTTGCCTGCTCTAAATGTAGTGAATTCTGTTCTAAACAAAATATAAGTTTGCACTTTAATTACGACAGGTCAGGTGCAAGTAGAGCTAACGGACAGGTAGAACGCATTATGAGCACTTTGAAAAATTTATTAACGGCAGTTGAAACTAGCAGCAGATCTTGGCAAGACGCATTGGGCGAGGTACAGTTAGCCTTAAATTGTACTGTAAGTAGAGTGACAAAGGCAAGCCCTTTGGAATTGTTCATTGGCAAGGTTGCTCGTCCGTTGGGGTTGCTTCCACCATGTGACGTGGCACTAGAAGTTGATTTGGCAGAATCAAGAGCTCGAGCAGTGCAAAATATATCAGCAGCGGCAGCATATAGCAAAGGGCAATTTGATAAAACTAAGGCTAAGGTTGTTGGGTTTGACGTAGGAGACTTTGTGTTGTTAAAGAATGAAGAAAGGCATCAAACAAAGTTAAGTCCAAAGTATAGAGGACCTTTGCAAATTGTTCAAGTACTAGACGGAGATAGATATATCCTCAAGTCGTTGACAAATAATAGGAAGTGCAAGTATGCTCATGAAGATATAAGGAAATTGCCAGAGGGATATGTCCCAGATGATTGATTTAGAAAGTTGTAATGAGGATTTGAATGATATTGAAAATAAAAATGTTGAAGGTATTGAAGTCACTAAAGAGAGTGAAAATGAAAATGTTGAGAAATGTTGAAAATGTTGAAGTCACTAAAGAGAGTGAAAATGAAAATGTTGGAAATGTTGGAAGTCACCAAAGAGAGTGAAAATGAAAATGTTGAAAATGTTGAAGTCACTGAAGAGAGTGAAAATGAAAATGTTGAAGACAGTAATGTAACACTGTGGGCCAAAGAAAATGGCATGGTACTCAGATCATAAAGCAAGCACAAAGGGCAAAACATTCTAATGTCTGCTTTGATCACGGCGTGTGGGGCTTTTGATTGAGTTGACCTCTGTGGGCCAAAGGAAATGGCATGGTACTCAGATCATAAAGCAAGCACAAGTGCAAAACATTCTAATGTCTGTTTTGATCATGGCGTGTGGGGCTTTTGATTGAGTGGACCTCTGTGGGCCAAAGAAATGGCATGGCACTCAGATCATAAAGCTGGGCACAAGTGCAAAACATTCTAATTAATGTCTGTTTTGGATCATGGCGTGTGGGGCTTTTGATTGAGTGACCTCTGTGGGCCAAAGAAAATGGCATGGTACTCAGATCATAAAGCAAGCACAAGTGCAAAACATTCTAATGTCTGTTTTGATCATGGCGTGTGGGGCTTTTGATTGAGTGACCTCTGTGGGCCAAAGAAAATGGCATGGTACTCAGATCATAAAGCAAGCACGTAGTGCAAAACATTCTAATGTCTGTTTTGACTGCATGGCGTGTGGGGCTTTTGATTGAGTGACCTCTGTGGGCCAAAGAAATGGCAGGCGTACTCAGATCATAAAGCAAGCACAAGTGCAAACCATCCTAATGTCTGTGTTTGGATCATGGCGTGTGGGGCTTTTTGATTGAGTGACCTCTAATGTTGAAGACAGTATAAATGAAATGATATGGAAATGAGAGAATTATAAAAATAAAATAAATAAGTTGTAATCGAGAACACATAAGAAAAAAGGAAAATGTTAATATTAATGTTAAATTTTATTTTGAGGATCTATAAATAAAATGAATTAAGCTATAGCTAAGCATTTTTTTAGAATTACACGAGGTCGTGTTATAGTCAGGTTGGCCGTGTGGAAGCATAAGTAGGTTGAATATGCGGCGTGTGTAAATACATGTGAGAATTGTAGTGAGTTTGTGTTAGTGCGTATTTGGGTACTTCACCAGGATCGCAGGTACATTGCTAAATGATGCAATGGCCTATTCAGCTCCGTTTTGTTGCCTGCTCTACTATGTGTTTTAGGAAAGTCCCGTTTTCAACGGGGCGACAGCGTTTGCAGCTGTCGCCGAGTACGGTTCGTACTCATCTAACGGAAAGTCCTGCTTTAACGGGGCGACAGCGTTTACAGCTGTCGCCGAGTATGGTTCGTATTTATTTAACGGAAAGTCCTGTTTTGGTGCGGGGCGACAGCGTTTACAGCTGTCGCCGAGTGGGGTTCGATATAAAAACCAGAGTTCGAGCGAAGACACAAGTTAGTGTGTGACGGATCTCGGTTATATCGAAACTCGCTGCGCCTAAAACGGTGGCAATGCTCCAACATGTACAAGTACTGTTTGTTTTGTTTAAAGTGTGTTAAGAAAATGAATTTGGCCAAAGTATGGACAAAAAAAATGGTAAAGGGACATTGAACTACCACATCATTATAGCAACGTAAGATGGTCAGTTCTGAATGGTAAACAATTATGTATTTACTTTCTGGAAAAATAGGAAGAGCAAGGCAGACTGACCTTTTAGGTAAATCGATCAACTCTCTCAACAGAGTTTTAGAGCACTCAAAACATTTAATTCGTTTTATAGCTTTTGTTGTTGTGATTTGGCACTTAAAGTCGTCTCTCTGTTCTTGGTTATGTCAAAAAAAACATTACAAACTTAAAGTTTTTGACGCCAAAAGGCTTTT
The DNA here is from genome assembly GCA_037043425.1 of Hirtodrosophila duncani. Taxonomy (NCBI): domain Eukaryota; kingdom Metazoa; phylum Arthropoda; class Insecta; order Diptera; family Drosophilidae; genus Hirtodrosophila; species Hirtodrosophila duncani. Next base: position 355,925 of record JBAMBM010000828.1, on the reverse strand, counting down.
GGATCTTTCAAAAGCTTATTTGCTATTCCCGAAATAAAAATAGTACCCCTCGTACTAAGGAAAAAGAGCATCAATCACACCTAACTAATAAATTTTCAACCAGATTTTACTTCTACATGGATAAACTACAATAGTAGATCGTCAGCTAGGAGAGGAGTTGCTTTAAAGTTAAATAACAGTGAATGTTAAACTTTCGTGGCACCTTTCCGTTTCTTCGCACTTATTGGAAGACCAATGGTGCTGCTATCACATATAAACATTTTAAGAGAAGCAGTGCTAACGGATTGTCGAAGAGCATTTGAACAAGAAGCAGAGTTGACGGTATCAGTTTGTCTATGACTTTTATATTGTCGACTGTCCATGTATGGAGTTCGATATATTATTCTTTTCTCGTTTTCTACTGACACTTTCAGCAAAGAGACAAAGATCAACCTTTCTATAGGAAAACGGTCTTCGCTAAACCAACCACCATTTGATTGTGTTCTCATTTACTCTGATCATTCTCGGACCGTTTCGTCGTGTTCAATGATTCGGTAGGTCTTCTGTGCATGTATTAGTATATGCGAAAGGGGCGTCGGTTTAACAAGTTACTTGCCTATGTGAATTGAGTGTGTACTTGAAAGATGTAGTTCTTTAATCGCAGAAAATAATAAGCTATTTGATTAGTTGTTAAGTTTAACTCAGAATAAATAATTAATATACAAAAAATAAAAAATTACAACCGGTGGAAAAGAAAAGCAGTCTGCTGCTCAGAGAGAGAGAAAGAGCGAGTGTTGTTGGTTTTTTGGGTTATGTTTGTGAGGAAAGCGTAACAGAAAAAAACGGTCAACTGTTATTGGCGAGCTCTGGTTTTTACATTAAAATACAGAAATTATATTTTTTTTTTTCATTTAAGGACCTCTAAAAGTGCGAACTTTATTTAAATATCTTGAAACAAGTATTGTCACGATATTTGTCAGCATTTGAAACCGAGTCGATATAGCCATATCCGTCTGTCTGTTTGGCCGTCTGTTTTTATGCGAACTAGTCTCAATTTTAAGGATAACTAGCTGAAATGTTCACCATAGACTTCTTTCTGCTGGAAACTGCTCATATGACAAAATCGAAACACTATATCATGTAGCTTCCATATAACTAACCGACTCGGAATGAACACTGGGATTGTTTTTATCCGAGTTAAACCAAATTTGGAACATGTTAGTTTTCGATTTGACCAATATAACATACCGTGTCGAAATGAACTTAGTATACCTGATTTTTTTTTTGTTTTTTATCCGAATTGAACCAAATTTGGTACGTGTCAGTGGCCGAATTTAAAGCGGAACGGGCAACTAATTTTTAGGTTTGTTATTGTACTGAACTGCAATGCTATATAACTTTCGGTTACGCGAAGTTAGCCTTCCTCTCTTGCTTTCGATTTTTGTTTAATACCATTCACAAAATATGTAAATGTATATTCATTTTGTCATGAAGTTTGCAGCGCACAGTGTTTCCGACCACATAGAGTATATATATATTCTTGAATCGCAGAGCTCAGATTTTTGAATTCAGATTAGACAAAAGAGGGAAGCGAAATGGCACTCCATTAAAACAAGGAAAGTTATTTAAAGCAGATTAATAAATTTTGTTAAAATTACGAAAAGAATTATCAACTTAAAAACCAAATTCAACACTTTTTTACAACCATGCTTAATAGAGAAGCTTGTTTGAGAAATAGAACAGTTGCAAAATACTGCTGACCATTTTGCCCGCCGAGGGAGTCATTCATATCGTACTGTGGAACGCGAACGGGATGCAATTGCCTCGAGAGAACGCGCTTGCTTGAGAACTAAATTGTAAAATACTGCTGCCCATTCTTCACGCCGAATGAGCAATAAACATCGTCTCTCAGTTGCTACGTAAAGCTATGAACGAAATACACCTTCTTTATATATTTACAATGTGAATGGTAAATATATATGAGGGTCGTTTAAGACGTCCGTGACTTTGAGCATAAGGGAAATTAATTCAGTAAATGAGAACTTTATTTCTCAACGTAGCGCCTTTTTATTTCGATACACTTTCACAAAAATATGCGAATGTATATGTATTTGGTCATAAAGTTTGCAACGCACAGAAGGAAGCGTTTCCGATTATGTGTATATACTCTGATCACCATGACAAAGAGAATCGACATAGAAATGTCCTAGGGTCTGTCCGTCCGTCCCAGCACTTAAACAATGAGATCTCAGAATTCTTACGAACCACAGCTGAAATTTTTTAAGAGATGCTTCTAATGTCTGCAAGCTGGTTGAGTTTAAGATTCATCCGGATTGCATTGGATTCAGTTTGAACAACCATATTATTTAGCTGCCATAGAACCGATTGTTTCAGAAGAGAAAGATGAAAATAGCGTGTCATGAAAAATTTAATTCAAACATTACCCGCTTGTGAAGAAAAGCAATTGCAAAATATTGCTGTCCACTCTACTCGGCGAATTAGGCTTCTCTCACTTGCTAAGTGAAGCAATGAAATGCAATGTTAAGATAAATTACATCTTTGTTATATATTTACAATGTGAATGGTATTAAAGCTTCATGAGGCCGAAGCTAGACTTCCTTTCTTGTTTTCTTTCTTATTATGTAATAGGGATATTTCAGGTCCATATAAGTAGGTGTCTGCAAAAAACTTCCAGCCATTTTTCCTCTCGTCTTACTGATCAAAAATATACATACACTCTAAATAACCCTATGCATTGCAAGCTTCAGCACAAAATGAATATAAAACACCCTATAGTTTTATTGGAAAATATAAATAGCTGGTGTGGTACGAAAATTATATTGATTGTTATAATTGTTAATAATGAAACCATAATTAAAACGATATTTAAATAATTGCATAATCACGATTTATTGCAGTGAACTTTGTTCTTAAATGCATTAATATAAAGTTGTATGTTTTCACATAAAAAGCTGAACATAAATCAATAATATTAAAAAAAACCAATTAAAATATGATTCTACATTAGAATTGGTATGTAATAAGGGTTCGGGCTTCAGTTTATACCTACAAGTTTGAAGTATTGACATCCAAAACCGATAAAGCCTCATCCTTTTCTTCTTGCAACTCCTTGCCAGTTAAGTTTAATTTCGTCCTTGCGAAATCATTAATCGCTAGTCCTTGAACTATTTTCCATTTCTTGTCCTTAATCTCCACAGGAAATGAAAAAACGACGTCTTTTGGAGAGCCGTAACTACCGTCAGAAAATACACCCATCGAAACAAACTTGCCTGGAGCAGTACCATTCCACCAATCATGCATATGGTCACAAGCCGCTTTTGCTGCCGACATTGCGGATGACATTTTACGAGCTGCTATAACAGCTGCTCCTCGTTTTTGAACAGTTTCAACAAAAGATCCTTGTAGAAAAGAATTGTCGTTAATAGCATCCACTACAGACACTAAATCACCGTTAATATGAACTGTTGCTTGTCCGGCATCTGGATATTGTGTAGACGAATGATTTCCCCAAATTATTATATTGTTAACATTCGATATAGGCACGCCCAATTTGTTAGCTATTTGCGCAGTGGCTCGGTTTTGATCCAGCCGAGTCATAGCCGAAAAATTGTCTCGTGGAATCGATGGTGCGTAATTAGCGCACACGAAAGCATTCGTATTGGCCGGGTTGCCAACCACGAGAACTTTGACATCTTTCTTTGCAACTTTGTCAAGAGCCTCTCCTTGTACTTTAAAAATTTTTACGTTAGCAGATAATAAATCTTTCCGTTCCATTCCCTCTTTGCGTGGCATAGCACCAACGAGAAAAGCTGCAGAAACATCCTTAAATCCAACAGTAGGGTCAGTTGTCGGAATAACTTCACGCAATAATGGCAAAGCACAATCAGCTAGTTCCATAACAACACCTTCAAGGACTCCCACCATGGGGGGGATATCCAACAGATGCAGAATAAGTGGTTGGTCCTTGCCAAATACTTCTCCTCGGGCAATCATATAAAGCAATGAGTAAGCAATTTGACCAGCAGCACCAGTAACAACAACTCGGATTGGCTGTAATGAAAACAAACATTTATATATATTTATTTAACAAACCAATTTAATGTTATGCACATATACGAGGGGCACTATTTATATGTACAAGTACTATATGTTTTGTTTTGTTTTGTTGTGCCATGTGATACACCATGTGATACATCGGAAGATAGGGCCATCATTGCACACTAGTTCCATTTCAATGCATTCCATTTTGCATGAACACTTAGTCGTAAAAAAAATGTGCTCTCGGTGGATACCCCATAATTGATCAATATTGGTGATTAAAAAGGTCGACAGTGGTACTTCAAAAGATGAGTATAAAACCTTGACAGGTGACGAATCATGGATATATGCGTATGAGCCGGAAACAAATCAGCAATCGACCGTGTGGGCATTCAAAGACGAGCCAAATCCAACAAAGTTGTTCGTGGAAGAAGCACAGCGAAGCAAACTTTCGCCTGTTTCTTCGGCCGAATGGGTCATGTGGCCACTGATCCGCTTGAGCAAAGTAGGACGGCCAATTCTGAGTGGTACACGACCATTAGTAAAAACCAACCGCCAAAGACGAATTTTTCTCCATCATAGGACCGATCGCAGTGAAATTCGGGCAGTATAGGTATTTCGATCAGAAGAATGTCAAGGGCTATATATAACTTTGGAAAATGGGCTTGGTAGGGCCCCGTTATGTAAGCGAAAATTCGTCATATCTTTGCATCCACTGGACAGATTTCAACGAAATTTTTTGCAAGGGAAGGTCGACATATATATTGGTTTGGAATATCGATATATTGAGATGTCGATATATTGAGCTATTGATATGCGTATATCGACATATAGGGCTATCGACATACGTATATCGATATATTGAGTTGTTGATATATGATTGTTTTGGTAGTATATTATATATTTCTTTTTGTATATTATGAAATTAGCCTTCGACACTACAGAAACAACGCATTTTCACAATTTTCAGCTTATCGTACAAAGGTCAAACACGGGGTATTTCTTGTTGTGAGTATAAATCCAATGCAAATCTAGATAAATGAAAACAAGAAGGGTAGGCCAGCTAGAAATTATCAAAAGTTGTATACCGTTATCATTGTAAATATACTCTAGACTCTCATTATTTTATTTCCTGTCGTTTGCTTTTGGCGAAACAAAAAGTTGCCAAATATAATTAAAGAGTTGAAAACTCATGATTAGAATTTCAAATTTTACAAAAACAACTTAGTATGTACCAGAGAACTGCATTGAGTATGATTGAACCTACTCAATCATCTTTGCTAGCAAAAATGATTAATCACTCTCAATTTCAGTTCGATCAGGCTACCCGATCGAAATGCGCATAAGCAAGCATTTTTTGAATGAGCTTGAACTTGTGTGATTCTATTTGTGTGCTGTTAGGGCTGTATATTTGCAAACGAATAGGTATTCTCACATTTGCATCTCTAAGGAAAAAGAAAATCAAAAACTGGTTTCCAGTAGTATATTCATATTTTTCAAAATCAAATAGCTTATTACATATTCAATAAAAATTTGCGTTTCCAAATCTTATATATACTTTATGTGTATATTAATAAAAATAATTTACTAAGCAATTAAAGTTACATTTTCTGTCTTTTTAACTTAGTTCATATTATTTAATGCAAACTTGCCCTAATGTGATGGGCGGTTTGGAAATTATGCATGATTTGACTAGGCCGGAACATTCGCATGGCATGGTTAAATTCCACATATGGGTTACCGGTTGTCATCGCTATCTGATAGAAGCCGAGTATATCTTACAAAATCCGAGTATATGATTGAGTGTGCATGAAAATTAGGTATACGTTGCAGGTCTCTCTCAGATTTGAACTTCCCAAGCAAACAACAAAAATTCTATATTAAAATCAGCATTGAAAATTAATTACTGAACTTTTAATTACAAGGCATTTAAAATAGGGAGAGGCTGGTGGTTTAAAGTTTGAGACAAATGTGTTGACCTTGTTTGATAAGCAATAAAACTGGAACAGCAGCTATAATCGAGCATATGAGACAGTCATAATTTCAAATTATACAGAAAAACAAAAGAAAACCAAAACATGAAAGCAAGGCTAGCTACGGCTCGGCTGCATGAATGCATTCAAAACAGCAAATGAATCATACAATCGGACAACTATAACATATAGCTATCATAAAATCGATTGTTCCAATTTGAAGGTTCGTATTCATTTGAGGAACCATGTCAGCCGTCCAGAGTTCGTCTAGATCGGTTGTATATTTACAATGCGAATGGTACATAAGCTTCGGTAAGTCGAAGCTAGCCTCCTTTCTTGATTTACCATTCACAAAATGGTATATTAATTTTGTTAGGAACTTTAAAGCGTATAGAAGGAAGCGTTTCCGACTATATTAAGTATATATATTCTAGATCCGTTTGTTTCAGGAATCTTAAAAGCTAGAGTTGAAATTTTAACCAGAAGATACAAGGTTTTGCGGTTTGTGTGGGCAGAAGGGGGGGTGGCAAATTTTAACGTGATCTGACGCCCCACAAGGAGTCTACACACCAAATTGGGTCTCTCTAGCTCTTACAGTCTCCGAGATCTAGGTGTTCATACGGACGGACAGACGGACATGGAGTATAACAAGTATAAACGCTATAATCGATATTCCGACTATAAGATACTCGAACTCTCTATTTTATATTCGATACACTCGAAAGTATGCAACACTTTTTGTTGTTTTTTTTTTGGGGTGGATTGCCCTCATACAACGTTTTTGTTTACGTTTTTGTCTACAATTATTATCCGATTTGCGGGGTTTGGCAAAATTTAAAAAAAAAACGCAATCTGACGCTCCACAAGGGGAGTCAGAGGAGGCCGAAATAGAAAATACATTAATAATAAATAATAAATGTTATTCTCTAAGCATCCAAGGACAATGATAATTAATACAGCCTTCAGCTGCATCAAAAGAATGCTGACTATCAGTGACAGTATATACCACGGAGATACACGCAATAGAATTACTAACAAAAAACGACTTTAAAATGGTTACTATTAAGTTCTTACTTAGGAGATATAAAAGCTTAGAACAAAAACAAACACAATAACCTAAAACATATAAGTAGTTAGTGTAATTTCAGATTGCTACAACAAAGAAGAACATTTACAAACAAACCCACAAACACGTTAAAACACTTTTTTAACAAACAAAATCCAAAATACAGCCACTAGCCAAAAGCGACACTAACCACATATGTAACAAAATGTATGTTCGGACAACAAAATGCAAGCTTAAAACGACATTAGCACAGCACAAATCGGACATCAAACTCCGCCACCAATCAAATGTTCAAAAAAACGCATTAGCAGCACACTGTGCATATAGTGGACACAGTCCAAACTTCGAAGGAGCGAAGATATTACAACAAGAACAATAATACAACAAACGCTTTACACTAGAAATGCTATACACCAGCAGACAAGGCTAAACTTGTGTAAACAGACACTTACTTATTAGAAATCAGTTGATGACTCCACGCCACAAGGTGCAGACGTGTTAAATATAGTCAGTATTAAAGAATTTGTTATTGTCCATTATTTTTCTACACGCTTAATCTAATTGTAATTATGTTAAAAATATTGTATATCCTTTTTGCATTGTTTATTCAATAGTTTCCCTGAAGACGGTTGCCGATGTGCAATCGAAATATATTGACTAAAAACAACAAGTCCAATTTCTTCTTGACCTCAATTGACCTCAAGCTGGCTAAAACACTAAGTTATAGAATAGAAACATCGCCAAACACCATAATCATCGAAAAACTACAAGCCATAAACAATTTACATTATCTACTAGCTAGATGCGTTAGAATAGATGAGTTGTTTGAGTTAAGGGAGTTCTTTTTCATCCAAATCATTTGAGTATCCATCTGAGGGGGATACCATTTGAGGGGGCCCACGCCCACGCCTAATCTGGTTCACATCCGACAACTGTATCATATACACAATTAAGAAAAAAAAAAAAAAATAGTACACCAGTGTTCCCCAGATACCCGATCGTTCTTCAGAGTAGTACATAGACTTCTGCTCATGCAGCCGTATGTGCCGGCGTTGTAGTTGAGGTACTTCTTCGGCCGATTTCCTCATCGCAATTTGTTCAACCGTCATCGGTTATAAAGTTGTGCTACGTCTCCGTTGAATTTCTTAATTACAATTTGGTTAGCAATCATCATATTTGTTTAATTATCATCGCTTATATAATTGAGATACTTTCCCGGTCGGACTTCCTCATCGAAATTGGTTTAACAATCATCAGTTACATTAAGATACTTCTCCGGTTGAAAAAATTTCCCTGTTCGATTTTTCACCACAATTTCTCCCTTATATAGTTGAGATACTTCTCCGGTCGGAGATTTCTTCGCCACAATTTATTTAACAATCATAGTTTCTTTCATTGAAACTTATTCGATCAGAAATATTTCATTCCCCTTGAGCCTGTGAGCCGGCTATTGCATCCCGTTCCCGTTCTCGACACCACGTTATGTAGGGTTTTGTCGGCGTTTTGTCGGGTCCTCTGTAGCCCTTGCGCGGGGGTATTCTGTTCTTATTAGGCGACACGATACCGCAAGCTGCGGCGACGCTGGGATCGGGTTCTTGCATTAAGATCGCATTCTTCCTGTAATATCCCAATCCTTTCACTCGTTTTGGTTATGTGGTGTGCATTGTTCTTTCTCCATTGAATGGCGTGTTGACAATAAGAAGCTTGAAGGATTAAAAAAAAAACCTCGCGTTGACTGCCATTTGTACACTGTGTACAAAAATAAAAATTAGATTTTGTGATTTTTGCCAGCCTCCGTATTATATTATAATCCTTTGGCAACTGTGTGAGGCTGCATTTTCGCACATAACATTTTCTGCTGATAAGAATGCATGCAAGCATCGAATTTTTGCTTGGCATAAGTAATTTGACGACAGCTTTGATCGAGATATTGTCTCTTCACTTTTGAGCATTTGACAACAAAGGTGTTTTATTTAACTTTAACCAGTTATAAATATTAATAGAAAAATAAAAGTTTCTCAAGTCATTTAAAATAATATGTAAAACTGCGGAATTAAGTTTGGTTGTCCGATCGTTCGATCTAATGTTCTGGGGATGTGTTGCGTATAGTGGGTTGGGTGACTTTATTCCGATCGACGGCTCAATGAACCAGGGCAATTATTTGTATACGCTAAATGAAAATGCTTTCCTGTCCGGTAATAGGCTGATTGGATTGAATCATTTATCTTGCAACAGGATAATGCCCCATGCCACAAAGCCCGTATGATACCAAATTTTTTGAGGGAAGTTGGTGCACCCACTCCTCAAAGTCCCGATTTAAACATAATCGAAAAAGTCTGGTCACTTTTGAAACGCAAAAGAACAGTTTCGTTAAATAAAACATGAGAAGAGACCATTTCAGAGCTCACTTCCCTTGAGAAAGAGATAACCCAAGAAATTCTGCAAAGCTTAGTGGATTCCGTACCCCAACGGCTCCAAAAAGTTATTGATGCCAAAGGGGGATATATATTTTATTAAATTTATCTTCATTCCTGCATTTTTTAAAGTAAAAACTATGATATAATTATAATTATGCCGACTAGTGTACATCCAAAGCACCATAGCACCATTTTATAGCAGATGAAATCAAGTTATTGACAGATTTGTCAAAATTACCTTCACCGTTTAATAATGTTAAGACACAAGTATCAAACAATTTAGTAACAATTTCTCTTATAATACCAGTCAAGTGTAGTCTTCTCCATAATTTGGAAAGCTTAAAGGCAGATCTTAAAACTAATAATGTGTTAGTATCATGAAACGATTATTGAAGTATGAGGAGCATACATTGCCACGAATTACTACATCGTTGGATCCCAGATTCAAAAAGCAAATAAATAAAACAGAAAATAAAATTGCACTGTTAAGTAAGCCATTCCAACATCAGAGCCGCCATTTGACAATTTGCCGAAAACAACATGATCCACCGCACCACTGGAGTTTCGCCAATATTACGAAAGATTCCCCTGAGGATATAGATCGCCTTAAATATATGGTATATTAAATGTCATTTATATATTTTAGCACAATGAAGGCAGTCTGTAATCCGAAGTAAGACAACAGAGGTAGCTTATATGCCATTCACATTGTAAATGTATAATTCATCTTGACCAGATCAGGGCCAGAGGACGTGGGGCCTCCTCAAGTGGATACAAACCAAATTTGACTTCATTTGGATGAAAAGTAGAAAAGGATATGTGGTAGCTATATGATATAGTTGTATGATCTGCATGAAACTTGAACTTAACCAGCATCTGCATCAGCTTTTAAGACTTCTGAGATCTTTCTGTTGAAACAGACGGTCAGACGCACATGGTTATATCGATTCCCCTTGCCATGCTGATCAAGAATATATATACTTGATATCTCGGAGACTATGAGCTAGAGTAGCCAAATTTGGTATGTAGACTACCGTAGTGTTTTGCCACTCCCCCTCTCGCTTCCAAAATCGATAAAATGTTTTATCGGTTTATATACGCATAAGCACATAATCTACAGATTTTACTAAGATCGGATAATAATTGTAGACAAAATCGTAAAAGGAAAAGTTGTATGATCGAATATCGACTATAGCTTTCTAATATATCGGAATATCGACTATAGCTTTCTAACTTGTTTATCTATTAGTTTCTAAGATCTAGATTTTCATTCATCCAACAAAACGGACATGGGACTCATACTGATCCAAGAATATACGTACAATACCACTGCAATAACATTTATATACCCTTACCGTACACGGATTAATAAGATTGTAGTCAACCATTTTGTACAAACCTTATATATGCATGGTGCTTACATAGTTGAAGTACAAAGCACATACATTCTATTTAATTTGTATTCACTGAGATGTTATCTCTAAAGAGGTCATATGAAAGTTAAATGGTCGCAAATATGTATATGTATTTCCAGATTAAAAACAGGCATCCCATACAAATGCATTCACACATGCGTTTGTATATGTGTCTAGGTACATTCTTAAATACAAGTGACACACTTAAACATAGTTGTACTGCATATGTTAAAAAATATATATAATACTTTTACATAATTTTAGTATATGTGATACGGTTTCATATATAAGCCGCTCCGAGAAAGAGCTTTTGAAGGAATAATATACTTTTCACATCAACAATATTACTTATTAATGCGAATCTACATTCGTTTCAGTAATGCGTTAATAAGGAAAAGGAATAAAATAGTTTAAACTATGTACTTTATATGTTTACGTACACTTGCCATTTTGTAAACTTTAACTTTTAATAACTTTCCGTACAGAGTCTCGATCTCAATCTAAATAAAAAAGTTGAGCGATTGTGCAAACTTTTCGTTATGTGAGTATTTAAAAGTAACGAATTAGAGTCGTGACAAGATTCGTTAAGTAGCAGGTACAAATTATGTATATCGGGGATGTCACGGAAATTTCTCGAGATTTTGGGAACGGTTGGTTTGCAAATTGCTTGAATGATTCCTCGTGCCACGGAAATTCGAGAGATTTCACTTTCGAACATACAACTTAAAATCTAGGGTGATTACCCTAGATTACCCTGATTAGCTTTCGAAAATAAGTTGGTTGCATATTAATTTTCATTTCATTTTTGTTTGTGACGAATAAATTTAAATGGAATTATATTATTCAACCGTACCTAGTCATCTTGGTTTCCAACTAAGTGTGGAGTGAAACAGGGATGCCTCCTAAGCCCACATTTATATTCACTTTACTTTGATGATCTCAATGATCTTCTTTCAGGTGGAATAATGATTCAGAATACGAGAATTATAGCACTCCTATATGCAGATGACATAGTACTGCTTTCGGAGACGCCATCAATCCTGTAAAGAATGGATCAGTTTTTTTTTTTAATTGATTGAGAAACATGGGCTTAACACTGAACGTGTCTAAATCAAAAGTAGTTATCATCAAAAAACATTGTAGAAGAATCAAATCGAATGAAGAGTGGTTCTATGGAAATGAAAAGCTCGTTGTGGTAAACGAATATAAATGTCTTGGCATCCTGCTAACCCATAATGATACCTTCAACAATCATCTCGAGGTTAAGCTCTACCAGACAAAAATGGGTATTAACTCCACTTGGAATTCTCTTCTCGGCAAAAAGGATAAGAGTATAAATAACAGATATTGAAATGTTTTTAAGAATTAATATAACACGACTACTATTATATTGCAACAAAATTAATTTTGCATCTGAAACTTTTTAATGTAAATAAAAAAAAAAATTTAATTTTTTAAATGTCTGCCACGCAAATAGCCTTGGCAACTCTACCCACATACATATACATATGTATTGTATTATGAATAACCATTAACGTTGCTGATCTGCCAGCTTACTTCACTAAATTACTTGCAGAATACTTGCGATAAAAGCCAAATTAAAACGCATTCAATTAAATATTAAAATATGTCCACGTTATTGATATATATTTATACTTCAATGTAAATCCAAAAGTAAAAAGCTATTCAGTAAAACAAAACTTTGGAAATATTTCGAACTGGTAGCCAGACAAGTAGACAGTTCAATAGCTCGGTTAGTATGGCTTGTCAACTAATCTATAGAATTCGTAAAATGCAAAATGAATAGATTATTTATATAGAATATTATAAACAAATGATGTAAATTAATCAGAATAAGAATACAATATTTTCAATAGGATGAGTGCTTTTAGCTAAAAGGATTTATTTAGAGGAGTATTTAACCAAATTTCTAAAAATATTAGAGGTTTCAATCGAACTGAAAAAGATTTCCATTACACCAAGATTTCGGATTCGGGTGGAAGAGATTTCCGTAACACCGCCGTATATGTTAGTGTGCAGCGATTGGTTTAGTAATTATACTTGTACTCCATATAGACTAAACGAGTAAATTATATTCGTGCAAATGTATGTAACAGGCAAAAATAACCATATAAAGTATATTACTTCTTTATTAGCATCAACAGCCGAGTCTACCTAACTATGTCCGTCCGTTTGTCGGTTTATCTCGGATGAATAAAAATCTAGATCTCAGAGACATTCCTAATTTTGTTAAAATCGGATAAGAGCACATTCAGAATTAGCATTAACATTCTCTGTTTCAGTCTGCCTATCACTAATGCCTACACTGTTGCTGACTGAACTAGCGGGTTTGGAGAATGGTGAGGAAAGGAGGTGGTAGGGGGAATGTAGTTTTCTAATAGTCGGAATTTCGACTATAGCGTTCTTACTTGTTAAGTTTTGATTTAGAACTTAGAATGCATTAGGGTAAAAATTGAACTACAGTTGATGGCATAAACGCGCTAAGAGTATTAGATCAGACTTGAATGTTTTGTGTGCAATTGCGGACTGACTCATAGCAAAGCGTTAAAACAGATTAAACTATAAGAACAAGAAAAGGAGAGAGTCCGCTATATGAACAGAATCAAAGAATTTACAAGAATTTACGGTGACTACAAATACAATGATCGGCATTTGAATAGGTACAATGTTGACGACATTCAACTAATTAACAATTGTTCAACTAAATAGTCTTCGTTTATCTTGTAGAGAGTATACCCATCTTGATTGGGTATTTGTAGATGCCATGAGCTGTCTTCACAATAAAAACTCGGATTATGCAGGTCCATGTCTTGAACTTGTGGTTATTGTTGGTTAGTAGTACGTGGCGATTCAATTCAGATGTAGAGGGTTGCAGATCAGTTCATATATGTCAACACATGGTGGATATGAATGGTTAATATCGGATGAGCTTTCACTTGAAATGAAGTCGTTTATTTTGGCTACTTGGTCGTATTCGTTGTTGAAACCGAAATGCTGAACTTACTGTATTAGGCGATCACGTATATGAAAGAGTTCTGGTGACGCCAAGAAATTTGGGGGTTGGTAGTGCGTAGAGGCGATAAAGTGAGACCATGACGATTATTTTATTTTATAGAACAGCCTCTCGAACACATTTTCGTCTGTTAAAGTGAGATTCTTAATTCTTTCAACAAAAAAATTGGTAGAAATTGGTAGAAAACCAATTATTGGAGCTAGAGATTGACTCTACAAGGACTCTCAAGTCCTATTAAGAACGATCATCATTGTTTCTAAAACAAATAAATTAAATATAATATATATTATATATAAACCAAAAAAAAAAAAAAACATATGCTTATGAATATGATAATTCTTTATTTATTTATTCATTTCATAGCGTTATCATAGTACTACAAGTTTAGAAACATGAATTTATGTACTAGTCACAAAAAACAGTCAAAAATAAAGAGGAAAGGGACTTACATTTAATATTTTATATTTTATAAATGTCTTAGAGCTATAATACATGTACTTAACTGCTACGTTCTCTTACTAATGGTTAGACAAATATCTTTAATAATGTTCTCTTAAATTATAACTAAATTGCATTGCGCCTCTAATAATCTTCTGGTAGAGTAATTTGTTAATTTAACGAGTTAATTTGTTATTGAAGTAGAATCCTAAATTATTGGCTTTATCTACATACTTAATGGAACACCCATTTATATGTAGCTTAGGCAGTTGACCTGTACTGTATGTATAACTAGAACCTTTGATTTTTGTGGCTTGATACCTAATCCATTATCTTGTACCAATTGTGCCATTTTGGCATTACATATATTTGGACATCATCAGCATACAAATGGACCTCACAGTTAGACAGAATACCAGGAAGGTCATTAATGTAAACAGAGAAAAGTAAGGCAACCAGTACGGATCCTTGTTTTAAGCCACGCGTGATTCTTTGGAAAGTCGATGCATTTTGCTTAACCACAACCGAATGCACTCTATCATTTAAATATGATTCAATTAAAATTAAAGTGATATAGCGGAATTAGCTTTGTGCATAGGATATCATGGTTTACGGTGTCAAAAGCTTTAGTGTGGTCAAGGAGAGATAGAAATGTCACTTTGCTAGTCACCATTTGACTTTAGAATGTGCAACATTTTCGCCTCTTTCCAAATTAAACGAAAGGTTGTAATAATATAATTATATAATTTTATTGCGCTTTTATTCATATCTTTTCATAGCGTCGTGTCTCAACAGCTGTTTTTATCGTTATCCATACATAAATAATAATATTTCTAGATATCTTAGTCTTAATGTATGGACACTTGGACTATTGGCGTGTTTACATTAATTTAATGATATTAGTACAAAGGTAGATGTAGTAAAGACGGTGATGAATATATGAGTAATATGGCAAAGTAGTGACGGCAAGAGAATTTTCAGCAACTTTGACTTTACATGTAACATAGACACTAGGACATCACTGGGACTAACACATACAAAGTTTAAGCTATTATCCTATTATAAGAGTATTCGTATTCCGGGTAGCTTCTGGTACATGAGTATGAAGATATTTAAGATTTAGCTTATGTACGTCAATATCAGTCTTATGTTGGGGTTTAATTTTGCCTATAAATAGATTTCTAAGCTTCTTTCTGGTTTGTCTGTTCATTATTGCTCCGTTTAACTTTGTCTTGTAGAAATTGCACTTGGATGAGATGATTAGCTTCCTCACAGTACTTCTAAGCCTCTTGTATAAGTTTTAAATTAGAAGCATATATTAGAGATTGTAAAAAATGCGTATTTTATCGACAATTACAGATGTATTAGTACCATCTGAAATCGAAGTACACCCAAACGCCGGGTAAAACTATGAACTTTACAGTTCAATTGAAGAAGTTTTAGTTACATATATACTTTTCAACTGTTGAAAAGCTTTTTTCTTTTCAAAGAAAAATGTCTACAAATAATGTAAAAATAGTGGAACATACGAGGATATTAAAGCCCTGTGGATCTTATTATTGATTATTGCAATTGTCAACGTAGCCGAATTTATCCTTAAACTGTATAGCAACATAGCCGAATTTATCCTTACACTGTATAGCAAGCATGACAAAATTATAAAGAGACGCTATACCATACCAGTGAGGCAAATGATTTGTTTTTTTTTTTAATATACAAGGGTTCATTATCCTTAAATCTCAATTTTTGGTTATAGAAATTATTTTTTGTGATTAATTCGGTGCATAAATCCACTAGTCTTTGAATTGGTGCGGAAAATGTTTAGTTAGTTGATGTATCTACATTTTTCTCTTACTTCTGGGTTAGTTTAATTAAATTAAAAAATTATATTATTTACATTAACTAATTTGTTGGTACAGGTTGTATTCGGTAAACGGATAAATGTATTTTGATGTATTTTGCAACATAGACACCAGGTTGAATTTCCTGGTTTTGGATTAATGCACTATCTTCTCTTTAAATTAGCTTGACTTTTTGGTAAAAGTATTGAATTTTTACCATAACTATATGTTCCATACATTGGGAAATTTTAATTATTTGGTCAATTAATAATAAACCAATCTGCCGATGGTTTTGAAAAATAATTGGCAATTGAATCTGTTAATAAAATCAATACCAATTATTCCATTACATGGTATTGAAAAATTTGAGTCAACTATATGAAAATTGTATGGAATTACGTATTTATCTATCTGTAGCTCAATTGAAGCAATTTATTTATTATTACTATTTATTCGGGGTTGTCAGAAAGTTGGTACGGTTTGCTTGCAAAGCGCTTGAATAATTCGTCGGTGTCACGGAACTTCGAGAGATTTTATTTTTCGAACATACAATTTCGAATTTACATCGAAAAAGCAGCGTGAATGTTTTTATGGGATTGTCAGCATCATTGTCGAATATTTATTTTCACTTATATTTTTGCTTGTGATGAATAAATTCAAAAGCAATACATGTTATTAGGTTGTATGCAAAATACTAATGTATTTGTCGCCCAACATTTTATATGCCCTGACAACTCTGCTATGCCCAGCAGTTTGATATGCAACATAGGAAATGGTAAAAGCATTAGCTTATTTCTTTTTGGTTAAATTTAAAAAATGCCTGCGGCACGGTTATTTGCAATAGCTTTTCTGCGGAAAATACAAATTCAGGAGGAAACTATTCACAGAAAGCGCCTTCGCTGTATATCCGAACCGGTGTGATGCTCAGACGTAACATAGCTCTTTCATTTTGACACCTGATACTCATAAAGTAGAGCAAAATTGTTTCAAGGCAACTGTTTGTGTTGCATTACATACGATTGCGATTATATTAAATCTATGCTGCGTTTCTTTGGTACCGGCGTTTGACAAAAAGTAACGATTCTTCTTCTTTTATATGACATACACACTGCACCTAATTAATGCACCTAATAAATTTTTACTTCATTTGAAAACAAAAAGTAATAGACTTTTCAATAAACCAAAATCTTCGAATTATTTCAAATTCATTTGGAGGTAAGTTGGGGTAAGTTGAGGGCTTTAAGCAAACAAATTTTGTTCACTAAGAAAAATACTGGAGTTTTCAATCCCAACAAAGGAGTTTTCCGTGAGACCGAGACTACGAATTCGGTTGGAATTTGTTTGGAAGAGATTTAAGTGACACCGCCGATTATTTATTGAAGGCGGCATTACCAGTAGTCTAAGCAATATTCTGAGGAACGATCAGGTATCTGGGAAAGCCCGGGAAGCCTTATGTAGTAAACTTTATATTAGTGTTAGCTTATAATTAGAACAAGAAAAAGAAGAAATAAAACGTGTTATTATTATAACATATTATGTATTTACAAATTTATATTACGGCATTCATTACAGCAACTAGGAGAGGAGTCGTTTAAATGTTAACTAACAGCGAATGTTAAAATTCCGTGGGCACCTTTCCGTTTCTTCGCACTTATAGTAAGACCAATGGTGCTATCTCACATCTTTTAATATGGAGTCTCTTAAGTGCAAGAAAGTAAATGATCAGGGTAGATCTGGTCTGGACCCTGTCGTTATAGAGCCGAAAACCCCTGTGCCAAATTCTAGATATTCTATCTTTCGAACTCCTGGTCCGCTCGATAGTTACAGTCCCCAGCCCGTACAAAGGATGCGTAATGCGGACGCTTTGATAGGGATGGGCCCTCCTGCCATTCTGGAGAGCGTGGATGACACGCAAATTGAAGGTTCCTCGTTTGCGCAAATGGCGGAAAATGCGCCCCCTCTCGAACTTTCCAGTGTCGCGCCCTCAGTATCGTTGACTTCATCCGACAGCAGCATATACACTGCTGTGGCTGCCCTGCCTAGACCTGTCATCGGCATTCCAAAGCCGAAGATGGCCTTTATTTCTAGACTTGCCGTAGATTCTACATCAGAAGATGTTTCCGCCTATGTACTGACCCCTTTTTGAAGGAAGGAGCTTATTGGTGTCCCAATTCAACACGCGGAAAGCAAAAAGCAAAAATTTCTTCTGAACAGGCTCAATGCAGTCCTGGTAATTCCTGTATTGTGGACACCAGACACACGATGCGTACTCTAAAATAGGTCGGACAAGAGAAGTATACAGTATGGTTATATACGAATCATCAAATTCCTTCGACCATAGCTTGATAAAACCCAGAACACCCACAGCCTCATTGACGGTAATTGAAATGTGTAAGTCCAATTTTAATTTAGGGTCTAAGTGAACACCCAAGTCAACAACTGAGTCGATACGATCAAGGGGCACATCGTAAAGAAGGTACGATGTCTGAAGCGGTATGCTACGACCAAACGACATAACTTTGCATTTAGAACAGTTGATATTTAATAAGTTGACCTGACACCAGGTCCCCCTAAAGTGGGAGGAAGAGTCGTTGAAAGAAAGACAAAGTTTAACGTCGTCGGCGAACATAAGTACACGAGAGTGGGATAGAGCCTGAGGCAAATCGTTGATAAATAAGGTGAAGAGCAGGCGGCCGAGGTGGTTACCCTGTACCCGTGATGTAACTTAGAGTAAGGGTTTCTGAGTTCTGAGATTAAGGTAGTCGGAGATCTACTTAAGAAGATGGGATGGGAAGCCAAGGACATCTTATGATAACCCAATTCGCCTTTTCTGCGGTAGAACTACTATAAACTATGTTATGTTTTATCTTCAGCATTATAACTCAAATTGTGTGATTCATGAATCTTTTCGTGTTCCATTTTCTAATCATAAAAATAATCTTTTTACCTTATTTCCAATAATAACCCACTTAATACCAATAAAACATCTATGCTAACGCACCTAGTATTTAATATAAATCATTTATTGTGCATCTTTCCTTTCATTGAAAATGAGTCAGCGTTTTTTTCCGTAATCACCTTTCGTGTCGTACATAAGGCTGCAGTGGCAATTAATACACATTGTTGTAAAGGATTGTTGAATGTTCTAATCACGCTTACTTTTTGTAAATTTTGGAAAATTTATTAACCTGCTTTAAATAACTTGTTTTTAATGGCATTTTAATGGCATGGAATTTTTTTTATGTTTTAATTCGTTTTTCTCTTCTGAAATAATATTTTCTATAGCAGCTAAATGGTATGATACGAATCTTAAGCCCAGCCAGCGTTCTTATATTAGCACATGTTAAAAATTTCGTATTTTTAGCTCTTGAAACTTTATATGATCGGAAATGCTTCCTTCTGTGCGTTGCCAATTAATATACCTTAACCATTTTTTGTGAATGGTATACAAAAATTTTTGGCTTCCTAAGAGTGGATTCTTAATCTGTTGGTTATATGGGAACTATGTGTTATATTGATCCGATCCGGATAAGCTTTATTCAGCAGACGCGGAGGCTTTTAAAATGGACACGTACTAAATTTGGTACGTTGGTACTTTCGTTGTGCTAAATTTTACGTTCGCTTATCAACGTCAAAATTGGTTTCTACAGTAGTGACTCAGTGTTTTTCATTGCGCTTAGCTTTGGTTACGTGCTTTTATTAAAAGCTGTATTTAAAATGCAGAAAAGTGCAAATTAAACGCTTAAGCAAAACTGTAAGCATAGCCAAACTTTGCCCTCTATTCTTTGGTTGTTTATTCTTTTTCTGTTTTGCTATCGCATTGGTGTTTGTGCTGTTTGTGTTGTTATACGCGTACTCTAGTAGAGTAAGCGAGTATATTGTATGAAAAGTAATTATTTGTAAGTATATTTAATGTATCGTGCGTATGTATGTATGTAACAGGCAAAACAGGCCACATAAAGTAGATCGCGGAGACTATAAGAGCTAGGGTCAGATCAGGTTTGCTTTAAAATTTTTTTAATTTTTAAATCTTTAAATTTAAAACGTAAAAAAAATTTTGTATGAGACACAACTAAAGAACACTATTTATATTTCGGGAATAGCAAATCATAACAAAAATTTTAAAATGAAAATATATTTATTGATTTTTCAAATATACTCCATGATGCTGAATACACATTCACATGTGTGAAAACACATTTTAAAGCAGGTGGTACCTCTAAAACGAGCTTCTTTTTACGCTTCAACAAAACTGTAAAACGGATTAAATATTTTAAGTGTACAAGTTAACCACGGACACCATATACCCGCGGAACGAGAAGAGTATGCTCTGCATGTCGACAAGAAGAATGCTGACTCAGCGCTATAGACGACCAGCGAGCCCGCTTGTGTGTTGGGTCTCGAGTTCAATGTCGTTGGCGGAGCTGAGTTAGCGCCTGACAACATAGTCGGCCAAAGACCCATGCCGGCATGAAGAAAGCTGACTCAGCGCTATCAACGACCAACATAAACATTTGAGGTCTGGATCGCGGGTTCAGAGTCGCCGTCGGTCTGCAAAGCTGTGCCAGCGCCTGACAACATAGTTGCACAAGCATCCGCTGTGTAACCCAACACCCTGCACGAGGCGCTAGCGTTGCAGTTTTCCTGGAGCTGCTACCACGCGCAAGCGACGCCAGCGTCGCCGCTGCCGGCAAGCAAAGCTTAGATGTTAAGTACTCTTGCATTGTAAACTTTAGATCGTAATTGAATTTGACAAAAGGCAGATCGCCTAAATAAATATCTTTGCGCAAAATCTCGCTTAGCACCCGTGAGGGGCTATTCTAATATACTAACAATAATTGGCGCCCAACGTTAATTTACCCACGCTGGGAACAACAGTTCGCGAAGTGAAATACAAAAACAAACAAAAAACAAAACAATCGGCAGTGCGTGCGAACGCAAATAAGCAGCAGAACACAAAAATAAAAAAACGTGAAAGTGAAAGGGGCAGCAGTTGACTGCCAGTGCAACGATCCAACGATCCAAAGAATCCAAGTACACCAGAGCTGCAGGGGCTCTCTGGGCAGCGGCGACGATTAGACGAATATAGGCGGAACCACAGGAGCAGTGGGAGGAAGCTGAAGTACATCATAAGACAGAATCATGTAAGTGAGCTCTTTTATAATTTCGGCTAAAGATCAGTGAATAAGTTTTGTAAATCGAATTAAGTATTGCATGTGTGAGTTTTGCTATTTCGTTTCTTTTGTGTACCGTGACGTGTAGCAAGTGGGAACATATGAACAGAAGGGACAGTGGCGATAGCAACGATAGTGTCCTAGAAGGTTTAATTGAGGAATTCAGACAAGTTCAGGTAACCGAAACGGTGACAAGGGAGACAGATATGGAAGCAGAACAGCTACGATCAATCATTGCGACTGCCTTAGCAGCTCAGGCCCAAGAATATGACAGGAGAGAGGCACAGATTAGGGCCGAATTCAAAAGAGAGATGGACGAATTGGCAGGGCGGTTAGAAAGATCAAACATAGCGGTGCCTGAAATCAAGGTTTACCAAGACGCACAAATCATAGAGGGCATTCGTTGCGACGAACCCCTTGACGCGATGAAGAGTTTGCCACAGTTTAATGGCGCGCATGACACTTACGTGGCATGGCGACAGGCAGCACATAGTTCGTACGAAATTTTCAAAAAATACGACGGTAGCTCGCGTCATTATCAAGCCATGGTAATCCTTAGGAACAAGATAAGGGGATCGGCAAATGCCATCCTTGCGTCGTTCAATACACCTCTCAACTTTCAGGCTATCATATCGCGCCTCGATTTTACCTACAACGACAAAAAACCGATCCATATTATAGAACAGGAAATGGGCACTCTTAGACAGGGAAGCATGTCCATTTTGGAGTATTATGACGAGGTAGAGAAAAAGCTCACCTTGCTGACCAACAAAGCTAACATGGCCTTTGAAGAGCATTTGGCCAGAGGTATGTGCGAGAAGTTTAGAGGCGATGCCTTAAGGGTTTTCATTTCCGGGTTAAGGCGTAACTTGACAGATGTGTTGTTTGCGGCACACCCACCTGATTTGCCGTCAGCTTTGGCTTTGGCGCAGGAGGTCGAAGCAAACCACGACAGGTACGCTTTTGCGGCAAACTTCGCTAGGGGCATGGAGGAGAAAGTTAGCAAGAACGAAACGCGGAACCACGTCCGCCAGGGTCCCACAAGCTGGAGAAGGCAAAAGCCCTGCCTTTAGAAAGCAAAGGGGCCAGCAGAATACAGAAGCCACACAAGCTAAACCAGCAGGTGGTAACGGCGCGGAGCCAATGGAAGTAGATCCAGGCTCATCTAAATACAGGCAGCCCACTAGCTACCAAAGGGGTCAGGGTTTTGATAGGACTTATGTTCATCAGGGACAGAAGCGTTCGAATACGTCCGATCGCATGACGGGCCAAAGGCGTCAAAGGCTGGACCACCTGTCCGCCGGCAACGCAGAACAGGAGACAACATATAGCAAGAAGGCTCAAGAGGAAGTCGAGGAAATAGAGGCTGACGTCGAGTATGAGAGCGATACTCTAACTTTCTGGTTAGCAGCGTGAATTTTTTAGGGCAAAGTCCCTGCTGCCGTACTTACGGCGAAGAATAGCGGGGACAAGCGTTAAATTATTGATTGACACGGGCGCGTCTAAGAACTATTTGAAATCTCTCAGACACCTCAAGAGCGTTGTCCCTGTCGAAAAGAAGTTTGTCGTGCAGTCGATCCACGGCTCAAATAATGTAACGCACAAATGTACGCTGCCAATGTTTGGACACGCAGCCACATTCTTTATCCTAAACGATCTTTCCACATTTGATGGAATAATCGGCCTCGACCTGTTAAAACAGGTCAATGCCGCCATAAGCCTGAGTGAAAGCAAATTGCTGACTGAGGGTAGATCGGAAACGATACACTATCACAATTGCTCGAACGTAAATCACACCAAGGTGCTCGACATTGACGTGCCTTCTGTGGTAAAGCCCGCATTCCTTCAGATGCTCAAGAAGAACAGTAAGGTTTTTGCTGACTCTAACGAGTCGCTGCCATACAACACAGCCGTCGTTGCCACAATTCGGACAACTGACAACAAAGAAGTTTACTCGAGGGCGTATCCATACCCGCGAAGGGTGGAAGATTTTGTAACCTCGGAGATAAACGAGCTTTTGAAAAATGGCATCATAAGGAAATCTCGGTCCCCGTACAACAGCCCCATTTGGGTGGTGGATAAAAAGGGCACCGACAGTAATGGCAACAGGTAGAAGCGTTTGGTTACGGATTTCAGGAAACTGAACCAAAAAACCATCGCGGACAAATACCCAATGCCATGCATATCGACGATTATGGCAAATCTGGGTAAGGCTAGGTTTTTCACAACGCTTGACCTCAAGTCCGGGTACTACCAGATAACTCTGGCGGAGGAGGACAGAGAGAAAACAGCGTTCTCTGTGAATGGAGGGAAGTACGAAGTCTGTCGGCTTCCCTTTGGCTTAAAAAATGCTGGCAGCATTTTCCAGAGGGCCATCGACGATGTCCTCAGGGAACAAATCGGTAAGACTTGTTACGTCTATGTCGATGATGTCATAATTTTTTCGGAAAATGAAAAAGACCATGTTAAACATGACGAATGGGTCCTAAAGAGCTTGCTCGACGCAAATATGAGGGTTGCTCAGGAGAAATCCCAATTTTTCAAAGACAGCGTCGAGTACTTGGGATTTATTGTAACAAGTAACGGTGCAAAGACGGACCATGAAAAGGTGAAGGCTATTCAGCATTACGCTGAGCCGAAGTCACTGTTCGCAGTTAGGTCCTTTTTAGGTCTAGCCAGCTACTACCGCTGTTTCATCAAGGACTTCGCCGCGATAGCGAAACCCCTTTCGGACATTCTCAAGGGAGAAAATGGTTCCGTTAGCAAGTATAGGTCAAAGAAAATGCCAGTAAAGCTAGACGAGAAACAGAGGTACGCCTTCGAGAAGCTCAGGAACATTTTAGCGTCGGAAGATGTAATGTTAATGTACCCAGACTACAAGAAACCCTTTGACGTGACTACCGATGCGTCAGCATACGGAATTGGGGCGGTTCTCTCCCAAAATGGAAGGCCAATATCAATGATCTCCCGAACTCTGAAAGATAGGCAGGCAAATTACGCTACTAACGAGCGAGAATTGCTGGCCATCGTATGGGCCCTAGCCAAGTTCCGGAATTACCTTTACGGTGTAAAGGATATAAACATTTTCACAGACCACCAGCCACTTACGTTCGCGGTGTCTGAAGGCAACCCCAATGCCAAAATTAAGCGTTGGAAAGCGCGCATAGATGAGACAGGTGCTAACCTATTTTACAAGCCTGGAAAGGCAAACCATGTAGCCGATGCCCTCTCACGGCAAAACATAAATGCGCTCGAAAGCGAGCAGCCAAAGTCAGACGCCGCTACGGTTCATAGCGAGGCGTCACTGACATACACCATCGAGACAACTGAAAAGCCTGTGAACTGCTTCAGGAATCAGATTGTTCTTGAAGAGTCCCGTTTCCCTTTAAAAAGGAATTATATTATTTTCGGCGAGAAAACTCGCCACATGATCAATTTTACCAGCAGGGACGGATTAGTTGACATAGTGAAATCCATTGTCAACCCGAACGTGGTAAATGCCATCCACTGCGAGCTTCCTATTCTAGCTCATCTGCAACACGAACTCGTGAGCAGTTTCCCTACTACCAAATTTTGGCATTGCAAGAATTTCGTCACAGACGTCCTCGATAGCGGGGAAAGAAGAGAGATTCTTGTCACTGAACACAATCGAGCTCATAGAGCCGCCCAGGAAAATACCAAGCAAGTAATGACCGATTATTACTTCCCGAAGATGACAAAACTAGCGAACGAAGTGGTGCTGAACTGCAAGATTTGCTCGAAGGCAAAACATGATAGACTCCCTAAGAAACAGGAGCTCGGGCAGACGCCGATTCCTTCACGGGCGGGAGAAATGCTTCATATCGATGTGTTTTCTACAGACCGCAAACTGTTTCTTACCTGCATCGACAAGCATTCTAAGTTCGCTATCGTCCAGCATATAGTATCCCGTACTATACAGGACTTAATACCACCGTTGTTAACGGTCATAAATGTTTTCCCAAAAACCAAACAGATATACTGCGACAACGAGCCAGCGCTTAAGTCGGAGACCGTTACGTCCTTACTATCTAACAGCTATGGGATCGGAGTAGCCAACGCTCCACCCTTGCACAGCACGTCAAACGGTCAGGTCGAACGTTTCCATAGTACCCTCACGGAGATAGCCAGGTGCCTCAAGTTACAAAAGGGGATAAACGATACGGTCGAGCTAATACTGCAGGCTACTATCGAGTATAACAGATCGATACATTCGGTAACCCAGAGGAAACCCATAGATACCTTGCACGACGCGTCGCAAGGAACTCAGCAAAAAGTCAGGGAGAGACTAGAGAAAGCGCAGTTAGTGCAAAATTCCAGACTTAACCAGAACAGGCAGAATAGGGTATTCGAAGTAGGTGAAAAAGTACTCGTTAAAACAAACCGGAGGTTAGGGAATAAACTTACTCCGCTTTGTAATGAGGAAAAGCTGGAGGCGGACTTGGGGACAACGGTCCTCATTAAGGGGAGAGTGGTCCATAAGGACAATCTCCGTTGAGTTTGTAGTTGTAGTTTGTATTGTTAAGAACATTTTTTACAGAACAACATGCCTTAGGTTGTACTGGACGATACTGACATTACTGGTGACGGTGACGGCACGAATAACGGACTACTCACACACGAACTACATACCTATCACGGACGGGAACGTACTGGTTTGGAACGACAGTGACTTTTTAAAGCACACTACCAACCTTTCGGAGTTTGCGAGAATGATTGACGAGACCAAGAAATTATCAGACATGTTCCCACAGTCCCATATGCGGAAACTGTTGGAAGTAGACACCGGACACGTACAGGACCTTTTGTCCGCTCTTGAAGTGCACCACCGCAACGCAAGAAGCCTTGACTTTTTGGGAACGGCGCTTAAAGTAGTTGCGGGCACCCCGGACGCACGAGACTTTGAGAACATTAGGGTAACGGAAGCGCAGCTGGTCAATTCCAACAATACGCAGATAGAGATAAATTCCAAAACACAGGTACAAATAAACTTGCTAACCGACACTGTGAACAGATTGCTCAAAATTACAAAAGATGAGCAGGCAGACACCGCTCACTTGTACGAAACACTTTTGACTAGAAATAGAATCCTCATGAGCGAAATTAGTAACCTCATGTTAACAATCACACTTGCAAAATCAGGTATCATAAATCCAAACATTTTAGACCATGCTGATCTTAAGTCCGTTCTTATGAATGAACTCACAGGGACTACCATAACTGACCTATTAGATGTATCTAGCATTAAGGTATTTCAATCTTTAGAGATAGTAAGAATTGTCATTAAGTATCCTAGAGTAAGCAAGCTTTGCCGGAAAGTTACCATCTTCCCGGTCGCGCACAACAATACCATCCTGCAGCTTTTGGACAATGTGGTAGCGGAGTGCGGGAGACAAATCCTAGGGGTCATCAACTGCAAGCCAACCACAACAACTACTTTCTGTGAGCAGGCGACGAGCGAAACCTGCGCTCAGGGCTTGCACTCTGGAGGATTGGCGCACTGCGCAACGCAGCCCAGCCACTTGGCTCCGGTTACCGTGGTCGACGATGGCATCATCATCATCAATGACCGGCCAGCTACCATAGTTTTCGACGAAAATCCGGAAACCAGCTCAACCGGAACCCATCTGGTGACGTTTGACAGCTACGCGACAGTCAACGGGACCAGGTACGTGAACCAGAACAGCGTACAGGAACGGTCCCCAGGAATCGCAGCTTCACCCTTGTTAAACATCACGGGGCATGTGAACACGTTAAGCCTCCCGTACCTCCATCGTTTGAGTGAAGAAAACCTCAGCCATATCCTCGAGTTGAGAAGCGACGGCACATTCGGAACCAGATCAGCGCTGACATTCGGATTGGGAATCTTGGCCTGCGCCATAATTTGTGGATCTGCCAGTACGCCAAGAAGAGGCGGGATTCTCGGCAAATCGAGGAGATGCTGAAGACTTACAACGTGACCAGGGACGGTCAGTCTTTGGAGGGGGGAGTAGTTAACCGCGGACACCATATACCCGCGGAACGAGAAGAGTATGCTCTGCATGTCGGCAAGAAGAATGCTGACTCAGCGCTATAGACGACCAGCGAGCCCGCTTGTGTGTTGGGTCTCGAGTTCAATGTCGTTGGCGGAGCTGAGTTAGCGCCTGACAATATAGTCGGCCAAAGACCCATGCCGGCATGAAGAAAGCTGACCCAGCGCTATCAACGACCAACATAAACATTTGAGGTCTGGATCGCGGGTTCAGAGTCGCCGTCGGTCTGCAAAGCTGTGCCAGCGCCTGACAACATAGTTGCACAAGCATCCGCTGTGTAACCCAACACCCTGCACGAGGCGCTAGCGTTGCAGTTTTCCTGGAGCTGCTACCACGCGCAAGCGACGCCAGCGTCGCCGCTGCCGGCAAGCAAAGCTTAGATGTTAAGTACTCTTGCATTGTAAACTTTAGATCGTAATTGAATTTGACAAAAGGCAGATCGCCTAAATAAATATCTTTGCGCAAAATCTCGCTTAGCACCCGTGAGGGGCTATTCTAATATACTAACAATAATTTACATACAGATGTCATACTTTTGTTAAATCATTCTTTCGAAAGAAGGCCATTTTTGTTAGCTGAAAAATACCTTTTAGAGCAAAAAAATTTGTAAAACAAAAGATTTTTTCATTGTTAAAATAGAACAATTTTCTAAAATGGAAAAAAAGCAATCAAAAGTTGAGAATCCCTAAGCTAATGTTATCAGTGATATGGAAGTAGAACAGAACATTGGCTTAGACCAAATAGTGATTCTAATCATTACAATCGCAGTGCTTTTGCAACTTGCCATGAAAATATATAGTTTTCATAAAAACCAAATAAAGATGAAATACATGACAAGGCCAATATGACTTCATAATCATCATTATATTAAAGAAAATTCAAAGAAAAAATAACTAACGAAATAAGATAAAAATTCTGTGACTAAAACCAATATATAAAACTGACAGTATATATCATGTCTACCAAAAACCATTGTTCAACACAGAAGTTCAGCAATATCAGAAAAGCGGCTTACAGAACACGCAAATGGCCTGAAACTGATAGAGCTTTGTGAATCAAATGATTTAGGTATACTCAACGCAAGAACGTATGGGGATCGAGATGGAAACTTCACTTTTGCTCCCTCATAAAATATTGCAATATTAGAGGCTTTTGGCATGAAATAGTCACAGACTTAAGTCTGGGTGAGGAAATATTCTCAGATCACATGCTACACATGCGCGCACCCTAACTAGTCGGGAACAATTGCTCTGAAAATGTTTAAGGAACGAAGAAGCTAAATGCATATCAGCGCTGCCGCGAAGCACAAAGAATGCATCCGCGCCAGTTCTTTGACTTGCAATGTGAATGTGCTAGAAGGGACGCTTTTAGATAGCTGCGGAGGATCAGGAAGCTGATAAGCGGAGCACACACTGACTACCAACTGGCAATTATGGCCTATAAAAAGTTATGTCGAGAGAAGAAGGTCGTATACTATAAGTGGCTGAAGGTGGAAATAGAAAACATAAGGGACAGCAAGAAATTCTGGTCTTTTGATAGACAAATCAACTGCTAAAAGGCAAGAAGCTGTATCCAGGTAAGCGGTGAAGCTTTAGCTAATCACTTTGAGCAACTACTTCAGGAAACGTGTACAATTCAAGTTAGCTTTGCATTACCGTAAATTGAGAATGAGGAGCTCGATATTATGTTAGGCGAAGTACAGCACGCATTACGACGAATGTCTCATGAACGATATTTGTAACGCATAGATGGAGGCATTTCCTACCCCATAAAGTACACATATTCTTGATCAGCATCAACAGCCTAGTCGATCTAGAAGTCTCCGTCTGTCCGTCTGTATGAACACTTAGATCTCGGAGACTAAAAGAGCACCCCCAGAAAGCAAAATAATAAACAAGCAAGAACGCTATAGTCGATATTCCGACTTAAAAAATTGTGGGAGATGTAAGGACTTTGTTGATTTGCGGGAGCGGGAGGGGCGCGGCAAAACTTTAAAACATGATTTGTAAAAAAATTGTTCGGACTGCCCCAAAATACCGAACTACGGAATTTTCGATAACACCTTGAGTCTGCACTTCAACTATATCAGAAAAACAAGTAAGAACGCTACAGCTGACATTCCGACTATAAGACACTCGTACTTATCTCGTACTCGTCTATTTAATATGCGACAGACTCAAAGTAATACAACACTCTTTGTTTTTTTATTTTTTGGGGTGGGGTGCTCTCATACAAAATATTTTTTTTTAAGTTTTTGTCTACAATTTTTATCCGATCTCAACAAGCATTTCGGTAGATTTTGTGATTATACATATATAAACCGAGTCTCAACTAAATGCCTTAAAATTTGAGGGAGATATAAGGTTTATATTTTTGGGGCAGGATCTGACGCTCTACAATGGGAATTCAACATACCAAATTTGATGACCCTATTTCTTATAGTGTCCGAGATCAAGGTGTTCATCCGGACATGGCTAAATCGAATCGGCTGTTGATGCTGAGCAAGAGTATATATACCTTATGTGACCGGACACTCTTTCTTTTGCCTGTTTGCACGAATACAATATACTCGTTAGTCTACTAGAGTACGAGTGTAAAAAGAAGCAATGATAATAACTGAGAGACCGATTAAAGCGTTCTATATTGTACAAATCGACACTGTCGGTCCTCAACCACAGTCAGAAAGCAAAAATGAGAACTCCGTCACAACCTTATGCGATTTAACGAAGTATCTATCCCCAACAATACCTGTCGCCAACAAACATGGCCAAGTAGCAGCAAAAAGTGTTTTTCATAATTTTATTCATATCTATGGTCCTATGAAGACGCTCAATGCGGACATGGGTATAATACAATAATACCATTGGATTTCAAGAAACCATCATCACCACTATTAGCAAACATGTTTGGGAGGTTAAAATATTTGACATATTGCATATATTGACATATATCACAACACCATCAACAGTACATGGGTATTGCCTGTTCAGGCTCATTTTTGCCAAAATACCAGCCAGAACGCTTTACAATTACGAGGTATATGATAAGGAGATTAAGTTTAGATTACAAGTAGCAAAAGAGCATAATCATTAGTTGAGAAAGAAAAAATTAGAAAAAAATTAATTATGATAGAAATTCCAATAGATTACTAATTAATATACGAGATTTTGTATTAGTTAAAAATTAAAGAAGACTGAAGGTTGATAGTAGTTATAAAGGTTCTTTCTATATAGAATAAGCACATTTAAGTACGTAAAGATAGGTTAAAATTAAAGCTACATTAATACAACAAACAACATTCAAGCTCAAACAAAAATAAATGTAAAAAGAAATAATATTATCATTATATATATTCTATTATTTTAATATATTATCCCTATTCAACATTATGCTAAGCATTATACCACTATTTTACTTTCTACCACATTAGTAACACACAATTTTATAATACTTAATAACAAAAACACTTGAATTACTTTATAATGTAATGTTTGGCTATTTTTGTAAAGAGAAGCTGTGCAGTGAGCCATGTACATATTTGTATTCATAAGCATATTATAAATTATTGCATTTCATACCGGTCAAAAGGGCTTATACGTTGAGGTTGGTAGACCCAACGCATTTCATTAACATTTCGTTCTCACGATAATAGCCAAGTAATGCTGACTAAGCTGACTTGAGCTCTCGCGTTACGATAGCAGCGTAATGCCACACTAGTCTCAGACTCTCAGACAGCGGAAGATATTTTAAACTATCCATGCCAAAACTAGATTAGATAACGGTAGATAACGATAGATAACGGTAGAAAAATTCAAGTTTAATGTCACGTAGAATAAAGCTTCTTTTAGGATAGGAATTTCGGATGAATAATTTGCAACAGTTTATCAGAAAAGCTTCTGGCTTGAGCACCTAGACGTGAAGAAGTTTATAGCCAGAACTACAAATCGGGTATCGGGTATGAGACTCCCTACTGCCGCAGAATCCGTACCCACTATTCAGTTCCAAGAATACTAATATCATCTCTTTTTCTTGTTTACCATAATGTAAGAGGCCTTAATTCTAAACTTTCTGTTGAAGCATATCTTTTGAATTTCACATATTTATACTACTGAAACTTGGTTTAAGCGTTTGACTCGGCAATTTGTGTACCCTGTAACTATAGTACAAGGGCTTATTAAGTTTGTGAAATGTATTTAACAGGCAGAAAGAACGACAAGCCAAATCCGTCTAGCCATGTCCGTCTGTCCGTCCGGGTGTATGAAAATCTAGATCATCGAAAAGACAAGAAATGAAAGCTTTAAATTTGCATTTTAATTTTCCATAAATATGTACACAGTTCAAGTTTATTTTATTTTTGCCACTTTTTAGGGTGGTCCCCATACAAACTATCGCCAAATTTAGTGTTTTTATTTCATACCCTTTTTTTCATTGGAATTGTAGCAAATTTGGGGATATAATCATATGTCCTAGAGGCATCTAAATTAACTGATTGGGATCGGTCATATAGCCCCATAGAATTAATATTTTCGGAATAACTAAAACATTTTTGTTTTTCATCCAAATCGAACCAGATTCGGGTTGTATTCAATTTATGATGCCTTACTTCTGTTGGCAAAGTTTTATTCAGATCTGGCAACTACATCATATAGCCCCCATAGAACCGATTATTTCGAAATCAACTTAAAATGTTTGTTTCTCCTCCAAAAAGAGACAAATTTGGTTCGTGTCCATTTTAGGAGGCCCCACATTCACAGACAAAACTTTATTCAGATCAAACAACTACATCATATACGCCCATATAACCGATTTTTCTGAATGTTTGTTTTCGGCCAAATCAAGCCAAATTTGGTTTTATCTATTTTATGAGGCCAAACATTCACAGACATTATTTTATGCAGCACGGACAATTATATCATATAGCACCAATATAACCATTTTTTTTTTATCCTAATGTAACCAAATCTGGTTTTTATTTATTTAAGGAGGCCCAAGGATGTTGACCGATTTTAATTGTGATTCCAACTCCATAAACGATATATATTCTTAGCCGGAAACCAAATATATCACGTGCCGGTCTTAGAGGGGCACGAAGACCCATCATGGCGAACCAAAGCAAACACGGGGCTTGTTCCCTTGTATGCTCTTTCTCTGCTTCTTTCTCTCTTATTTATATGACTGATATTGCTTGGTGCCTTTTGTGGACACAAACATGGTCAAAGTCAAATCAAAAATTGTTAGGTAGGCATTATGTATGTGTATGTATGAATATAAAACTATCAAATAATATATAAACGACGTTGTATGCAATGCGAAATTTGAGGGCATAAAATATGCGAGTGCGTAGCACGATCTCTCTTTATTTATCTAATTTTTGGGAAATGTTCTAATAATTTTTACATTTTCGGTTCAGTCTGTGTCTGACACTCACGCACGATATACGTCTTTCGATTGTGATTTTTCATCTTGTCATCTAGTTAGATTGTGAATATTGTTAAATAATTTTAATAAGAGTTCGTGAGTGTTCTCGGTGTTCGTGCTGCGTGGTACTAGCTACACGGTATTTTACTGTCGAGCAAGCTCGACTGTTGCGTTCTTATTTGTTTGGTTTAATGTGTCGGGACGTTGACTTACAATGCGCAATGAATTTCCCACACGACACCAAGACACGGGGCTCGTTACGCTATTTAGCTAAATTGGTTAAAGCTCAATTTTTATGTTGAAGTCCGGTCTTTATTTCTAGACTAGCCGAAGATTCCACATCAGAAGATGTTTCCGCCTATGTCCAGGCCAAATCTAGTTTAATTAGTTCGATTATTAAGGAAGAAAACTTTACGTTTAAAGTTATGCGCAATATATCTTCCTTCAAGATAGGTGTTCCTGACGACTATTTTGACACAATCTGTCAAAAAAGTTTCTGGATTGACCACCTAGCCGTGAAGGAGTTTAAAGCCAGATCTAGAAATTGGACACCGATTAGACTCCCTTCTGCCATAATGTCAGAGGCCTCAAATCTGAAGTCCCTAAATTTTGCACTGATAGCCTATCTTTTGAATTTCATATATTAATATTTACTGAAAATTCGTTAAAACCTGATAGACTATAGATTTCATAGTCTTAATCATCTTAGTGCTATTCAATCGATCGCGTCAATGCTTTCTGATACTGATCAATTGCTGATTTTTGGTGACTTCAACATCTGTGATGTCACGTGGTCCTCTGTGGTCGACTCAGCCGTTTTGATACCTTGAAGGCAGCGTGAATTTGTTGACGGCCTTCTTGAATTGTCCTTATCTCAAGTTAATTTTGTTACAAACTCATTGAATCGCCAACTTGATTTAATAATTGCTTCTGACGCTTCCATTTCAATGGTCCCCAGAGTCTGTCCGCTTTTGCTTACAGAAGGTCCGTTTCACCCATCATTACACGTTACTATGGATATTCCTATTCCTGCGGTATCTGCATCTTCAAAATTGTCAGCTAGAACATTTTCAATCAAACTCGACATACCCGTACACTCGTACAGATATTGACAGTGCGGTATACTTCTTCTACAAAATTCTTTATTCCATTTTTAATTAAGCCTCCGTTGTTTACTCCACAGGGAAACCTACAACAATGTAACGGGGCATAGTAAGAAACCATATGACCTGAAGCGCACGCCTGGTGGATCTTCAGGCGGTGAGGCTGCGCTTTTGCAGTGGTGCCTTGCTGCTTGGCCTTACCTCTGATATTGGAGGCTCTTCGCGGTTGCCCGCCATACCGCATAACTTTCTTCTTTATGGACAACGATGGGCCATCGGGCATGGTGTGGCTTCTGAGACGGGACCTGCATGCGGCGATTAACCAAGTGGCTAGCGATTTTAATGCAAAGCGGCTCAATATACGTAAAATTAAATGGTCGCTGGACATCTCGCTGTCAGCCATGCTGACCATGAAGAGCGTTGAGACCATCTACCACAAGACCGAGGAGGGCGAACATCCCAAGACCGTTTGAAAGCAGACAGTGAAGCACTTCTTCAGCTGCTCGGACAGTATACTACCGTCGGTGAATCATAATTTTCGTTAACCAAAAAGACGACCTTAAAGAAACATCACATTTCATATTATTAAATTATTGCAGATCTTGTCAAAAAATATATAAATATATGTATGTCAATGTGAATATTCGTATAAGGTTAGGTTGTTAAGATCTACATATAATATATGTATGTATGTTTATTTTTTAGCAACTGTTTTCGAACAAATTTACAAATGACCCGACTAAATATATTTACATAGAACATAGAACAGCTGTCTAATTTCAAAAAAAAAATCTTTACTACACTACGCGTTATATTGCTGGTCGTTCAAGGTTCTCACGATTCAAAACAGTTTTATAATTTTGTTAATTCAAAAGGAAAGACGTCTGTCCTACCTTCTTCATTGTTTTATATAAAAACTAAAGCAAACACAGATCAAAACAATTTTGCGCAGAGTTCTTTCAAACACCTTATTCCTCTCTTAAGTATCGGTCCGATCAGATATATCCTTAAAGCTTACACAGGTCTAATAACATCCCACCTCCTCTAGTTACTGAAAGCTTATAGCTTACTGAAGTTAAGTCTATTAAGCCAACATTTTTTCATGGTCCTGATAGTGTTCTCAGATTCTGCGCTGATGCGCTTTGTAAGCCGATTTGGAAGCTTTTTGATCTATCTTTGAATTCTTCGTCTTTCCTTTCTCTCTGGAAGGAGTCGTTTATTATTTCTCTCTGAAGCTTCTTAAAAAAGGATTTATTTCACAATTTCAACATTCTTAAGGTTCTCTAATTTCATCTGCTCAGCATGGGCTTACCACTACTTTACTAGAATTTCATCATTTGTAATACAAGCATTTAAGAATAAAAGCCATGATGACGTCATTTACACTGACTTCAGCAAAGCATTTGACTCGGTAAATCACTGTTTACTAAGTGGATTTCTGACTATCTTAATCTCAGAATCTCAGAAGTTCTTTTCAAAGACTCTTACTCTCATAGGGTTGCATCTGGGGTACCGCAGGGTAGCCACCTCCGTCTCAGGTTCTATGCCATTTCCGTGTACTAATGTACGCCGACGATGTTATACTTTGCTTGTCCTTCAACGACTTTTCCTACCACTTTACATTGCAAGATGACCTTGACTATTTCCAATCGTGGTGTCATGTCAACTTTCTTAAGCCTCAACTGTTCTAAATGCAGGATTATGTCGTTTTGTAGCACACCGCTTCAGACATCGGACCTTCTTAATGATATGTCCCTTTATCGGATAAACTCAGTTGATGAATTGCGTGTCCTTTTAGACCCTAAATTGAAATTCTACTTACGCATTTCAATTACCGTCAATAAGTCTGTGGCTGTTCTGGGTTTCATTAAGATATGGGCGAAGGAACTTGACGATGCTTATACAACTAACTTACAGAATACTTCTCTGGTGCGACCTATTTGGGAGTATGCATCGTGTGTTTGGTGTTCACAATACATTAATCAGCAGACTGTTCAAAAGAAATTTTTACTGTTTGCTCACAATGGGTTGAATTGGGACCCCAATAGCCCCCTCCCTTCATATTTAAGTAGGCTCGTGCTAATAAAGCTTCCATTTTTTGAAAAGCGTAGTATTATGCTTAATTATACATAAACTAATTAATAGCGATATTGAATCGCCGTCTTTAATTAGCCAAATCAGTTTTTGTAGTCCTGTAATTTAAACTATCTCATGCATGAACCTTTCCGTGTCCTTAGTTGTAACTACAATAATCTCTTTAACTTTATCTCTATTAATAACTTCCTTAACTCAAATAAAACATCTGAAAGAAAACAGCTCAAATAAAACATCTAATGCATCTAGCTAGCATATAATGTAATTGGTTTATGGGTTGTAGTTTTTCCCTTCATTTAAAGTGAGCGATTTGTATCTCTCGTTATGCGGCTGCTCCCCTCGGCAGATTGGGCGTTAAGTGGGAGCTTCTAGCCTGGGTTTCACGAGTAAGAAGCCCCGCGGCTTGGTGTCGTGTTTGTCCACTTGAACGTGCAGCGCATTGTACGTCAATGTCCCGATAAGAAAAAAAAATATAAAAAATATAGGTCGCTAAGACAAACGAAGAAACTTCAAAAGACGAGTTGCACGTCATATTGCTTGTAAATATTTCTATGTACACAAAATACAACTACAAGTCCCACTGTGGCAAAAACAAACGGCAAAGACAGACAAGTTAAAATATAACGGGACTTTAATTCTCAATGACTAGCAGGCACGCAGGTGCAAAATATGCCAGTTTTAACTCAATTACATAAAAATAAGATGCGTTTTTTAATTTACAAGTAACTTTTCTGTATATCCGCAGTTAAATAGAGACTATTAAGTGGCATGGTTGACATATACGCTAAAATTGCCATATGTGCTTAATAACGGTTACGATGAGGAGGATTGGGAGAAGAAAAGCAGCGTCTAACCAGCTAAAGAGCCTAATATCTAAGGAATTAATAAATTCTGTTACTAATTGTCGAATGTATTTACATAATGAAAAGCGGCTCAATTTTGGTTATCCGTTGGACTTCAACATACAAATTAAGCTTTAACTGATTTAACTATAGCGGCCACTTCATCACTTGCTAAAATAAAAAACATTTAACAGATAGAAAGGTCGAAAACAAAATAAAATAAAAAAAAGATATTTTTATATTTATAAATTTATTTAATATTTTAAATTGAAAGAAAATTTTTTTATATTTAAATTTTTCTTATGCTACTTATTACTTTGAAAAATATCAAAGGGATTGAATTTTTATTTTTAAGCTATTAATTATTTCCTACCAGACTGGTCGTTTCGACCACTATGCGATAGCTACGTTTTCATTGTTCTAATACGATTTAACTACTTTTCAATCGATACAACTACTTTTCTTCCGATACCAATTACGTATCGAATAAGAGTATTTATTACTAAAAGTAGTATCGAATAAAAAGTATTTAGTACTTATTTACTTGAATCGGAACATCACTATATGGATGTTTTGTTCTCTATTGAGCCTCATAAACAAACATTTTTGTTATATAGTTTTGAATTTTTTTTTATAAAGATAATACTTATAGAAATATGGAGTCCATTCAACCTAATGACGGTAGCCGTGATGATTTAATAATGCAACAACAACGTGAAATAGAAAAGGAGGTGAGTATTGATTGAAATGGAAGTACTTATTAAAAAATCGTTCTACATAAACACAGATCAGTGAATCGACTCCTTTGATTAGCGACCAATTGCCGATAACTTGTCTTAGGGCCGAATACAATGGGGACGACATCTTCACGGCTAAAATTCAAGACTTGGCTAAAAAGTATAAATTCATCAGGCGGACTAGGCCGGACGGAAACTGTTTCTTTAGAGCATTTGCCTACTCATATTTGGAGTATTTAATATCAAATAGCAGTGCTTACCAAGAGTTTCAAAAATTAGCGGAAGACTCCAAGGACAAACTTGTAGAGCTTGGTTTTCCTAGTTTTACATTAGAAGATTTTCATGAAACTGTAAGTATTTATGTTCATTGGTCATATACTAAATTTGTTGCTTATTTTGTTTTTTTACACCAGTTTATGGAGGTTATTAGGCGCGTAAGCCCAGATAATCCGGAAGGATTTGAAAAGGTTCAGAATGAGCTACACAAAATCTTTAATGAACAAGGGTATTCAGACTACGTTGTTGTGTATTTACGCCTAATCACGTCTGGAAAATTGCAAGAAGAGGCAGACTTTTATCAAAATTTTATAGAAGGCGATTTTACCATCGAAGAGTTCCGCCATCAAGAAGTCGAGCCCATGTACAAGGAATCGGACCACATCCATATAATTGCATTATGTACAGCCTTGGGGGCTGGTGTTCGAGTTGAATATCTTGACAGAGGCGAAGGTGGAACGGTTAAGGCGCATGATTTTCCAGAAGGATCCGAACCGCAGATTTATCTTATTTATAGACCCGGTCACTATGATATACTGTATCCAAATTAAATCAAATTATACAGTTTGTTCTGTGTCCATATATATATTTGTATGTTCATAGGCCATTATAACATTTCTATCAGTATAGGCATTTGTTGTCTTTAAAAAATATATAAATTTGGAAACTCACATCACATTGGCTTTACGGTTTTATATGCTTGTGCTAAATCTATAATGAAAGCTTTGAAAAATACATGTGCATATTTACTATTACTGTTGAAAGCTGTGGCTATGCTCTTCAGACGTAAATGTCATCTATATATAAAACTCTGTCCTGATTTAGTATAGGGAATTCATGGCCTAGGCTCAGTAGGGAACCATTTGGAAGTCGGTTAAAATTTAGGTCAATGGAAGTAAGATTCGCATTGCTTTTTTCTTGGCGCCTGACCTATTGGACCGATCGCCATTAAATTTCTACAGTATACCAATAGCGGCCAGGGGAATAGCAAGGGCTATATATCTGTTTAGGAAACCAATATATCGATAATTATCGGTTACATAGTTTTCTAAAATTAACTTATATCGCCCAATATATAAAGTAAAAGTATAAAGTAAGCCCAAATATAAAGTAGTTTAATTTTAAGAGATTATTGCAACAATTATGAGTAAACTTTATCTGTTAATACTAACATCGATAATATAGCTATATTTTTTGTAATCTGTTAAGATATAATTATATTTTATATAAATATAGCAATTATATCGATATTTGAGCAAACTGACGTATCGATATAAATCGTATACAAAGAAAATTAATCGATTCACACATCGATAATTTATTTTGAACCACTATTGGTATACTAATAATGAACACGGGAAGATCAAGTGGTGTAAATTACTCGATTCATCGGTAGGTATAGAGTTACAGTGTGGAATAAATTGTACACTGTACCAATCTAGAGATATATATTTGGAGATGTGTT
Organism: Hirtodrosophila duncani; assembly: GCA_037043425.1. Classification (NCBI taxonomy): domain Eukaryota; kingdom Metazoa; phylum Arthropoda; class Insecta; order Diptera; family Drosophilidae; genus Hirtodrosophila; species Hirtodrosophila duncani. The sequence continues at coordinate 316,544 of JBAMBM010000828.1, read as the reverse complement.
GGTCTCCGTGCTCGCCACATATATTTGAGTAGAAAACCAAAAAAGATCGATATATATCGTTATCAGATTGTTATTAGTTGAGAGACCCTCTCAACAACAAAATCACTGCTGGGTAAACTCTAATATTGGAGTGGTGTTAAGGTCTCTTTTCAAACGGTTGTATCGTCCTTAACCTTCCTTCATAACTTTTCTATTCTCTAAATTTTGTATTAAAAGGTGTTAAGGTTGAGGAGACCCAAAATAAGAGACAAGCAAACAAAAACATTTGTATTTAATAGAAAGATAACATCTGTTTCATTGAATTCTTTAAAGCTTACTCGTAATTGTTGCAATAATCTCTAAAAATTAAACTACTTTCCTAGAACACCATAATATTTGCTATACACAAATTTGTTTATATATATTGACTAGCCAATTTACGCAAATTTAAAGTAAACAATGCAACAATGCTTAATTAAACGTCCATATACTGAAGATCAACATCAACAGCCGTGTGGTCCGTCTGTCTGTGCATCTGTCTAATCGTCCTTGTGTCCGTATGTAGGTCGAGCATTCAGAAGAGACGAACAAACTTATATATGGTGTGTTCCAAAAACCATCACACGCCTATATGTAGTTTGTTTGCTTGCGTACAAACATAGACATACATACTGATACGGATCATTAAACAAACGACAGTGGCTATTTGTGTGTATTTGTCACAGTGAACGATTCAATAAGAATGTTCCTGGAAATGAATGTGAAGACGAAGTCAAAACAGAAGAGAGAGTCTCTCAACTAAAAAAAATTTGATAACGATGTATCTCGATAATTTTCGCTTTTCCACGCAGATATATCTCTTGATTAATAAATTGTACAAATTATTCCAAACCGATATACATCAATACTTTTCGATAAGCCGGGTATCTTACACCACTACATAGCTTTTGAATTTTCCTGGCTGATATTAGGATACTAAAATGATTCCTTATAAATTATCGATATGTAAGCTATGTATGATGTAAGATATGTAAGATAAGCTAAAACTAGAAATCGGATAGATTAGACTCCCTGCTGAAACACGATCCGTATCCTCTATTTCAGTTAAAGTTTCACCTGTTTATCTTGCACGCCAAAATGTAAGAGGCCGCAATTCTAAACTTTTCGAACTCTACTCAGCCTTTTTTCAATATTTCATATTAATCTTTATTGGAACTTACTTAAAGCCCGATGTTTTGAACTCGGTCATTTTTCTGAATAATTATATGAATTTGGTCGTGCCTCCCTCCAGGGTGGTGGTGTACTGATTGCTGTTGATTCTTACCTTTTGTATGCAAGCTTGAGGTCTTAGTGAGTGAAGAAACATTTGTAAATTATTGTTCTTCGGGCTGAGCGCATTTCAGATAGAATTCTAACAGACAACGTACTTAAAAAGCAACAAATTGTAACAACAAACAATCGCTAGTGAAAAAGCCTTGGTACACAGATCTGTTTTTAAGAGTGCCAGTCTTCATCATGAGATACCATTTGGCTGGGACACATCACAGCGTTTGTGAGCTATATGAAACACAATTAATTGCCGAATGAGTTCTTGTGAGTTTTAAATTGCTACGACTGTATGTGAAAACATAGCCATATGCTTTTGATAAAGCTTCATAAACTGTCTCGCTGTCAAAACTTGTAATGTTGTTATTGTTGTCCACTATACACTTTTTATTGTTTTTCGACAACATCTTTTTGTATAGTTGCTTTTTATAGTTCTGCACTGGTATATGAGGCTCGAGTACCCAAATTTAGCCTTCGTCTCTTGTTATACCATGATATTGCTATTTCATATTAGCTCACAAGATCATGTATTTGAATAATTTGGTTCATAATTTCGTGGTATTATTATTTTACCACCTAAACTATAAGCATGGCGGATATATTTTTCGAAAGTTTATTTAGTTTTGTTCATACAATTATCGGTTAGATATTGCATTATCTTGGCACTTCAGGATTAAGGTAGTGCAAGGAGACTCGCAACTTTTCGCAATGAACATAAAGCAGTTGTAGTTTTTCTGATATAAACCATAAGCCATAAGCCTAAGTCGTCGAGATGTTACTCTTCTTCGTTTCTTCGAAAAACGTGCACACAAAAACTGACAGAATATGTCTGAAATTGAAAAAACTGCCTTCTGCTGACAAAAATCAAATCAGAAACCGTGTTTTTTATGCGCTGCCCAAGAGATGTTTACTCTACCGAAGTCTTAAAAGAAAGAGCTGCAAAGCCGAACGGGTCGGCGTCGCAGTCGGTGCCAGCGCGGGTCAAGAACCGACTTCGGGTTGGCCTTCAGCTTGTCTGGGGCGCTAAAAACCTAAAAATGTGCGCGCAATTTCTTTGTATGAAATTATTTGTATATGTAGATATTTGGCCAGTGATATATCTGGTTGACTCCCAAACTCTGGGAGAACAAGCAGCTTTGCGGTTTTGTGCTCGTACTCTAGTTGAGTAAACGAGAATATAGTATTTGTGCAAATGTATGTAACGTGCAAAAGAAATGTTCCGACCCCATAAAGTACATATATATTCTTGGTAAGTATCAACAGCCGAGTCGATATAGCCATGTCCATCTGTCCGTCAGTATGAACACCTATATCTCGGAGACTATAAAAGCTAGAGTTACCGAATTTGATATGTAAACTCTCCTTGTGAGGTGTCAGATCAAGTTTGTTTTTAAATTTTGCCAAGTCCCCTTACTCCACCGCAAGTCAATAAAGCCTTATATCTCCTACAATTTTTGACAGATTTAGTTAATACTCGGTTTATATATGTATTAGCACATAATCTACCGATTTGGCAATTTCATTATGATCGGATAATACTTGTAGACAAAATCGTAAAAAACTTTTGTATTAGAGCACTCAAAAGTGTATCGAATATTATATACATGCTGTAGACATGAGTGTCTTATGGTCGGAATATCGTTTTTACTTGTTTCTTTTGTGCTTTGTATTTGCGCTCTGCTTTTTTGATGTTCAAATGCTAATCTATTTCTCTTTCTTACGTCTCTTGTTTCAAGTGTAAGCGCCTACCATTTAAATTGAAATAAACTGTGTTCTCCCAATACCGATCCAGCACTGCAAGAACACCATCCTCAGCGTTGCCACTCGGTACGAAGCACACAATATGGCAGAGCAAGACTAGACAGCCTCCCGAGAAGACGTTCAGATATAATTCGGTCTCACAAAATGTATTATAAATAACCAATATAGTGGTTAATGAACTTTATATTTTGTACACCATATTTGGTAATCATAAATAAACAATTATGAGCTCAATCAACGACATACAGAGGCTGAACTCTCTCTCAATCACATAAGTGCAAGTGATAACCTGTCTGTGTTTTTGTTGTCACAGTTATAGTTCTGTATGTTCGAAGTGCCCTGTAGAAATTTTATTGTTTTCATCCGTTATAAGAAATGAAAGAAGAAATCACTACAAATGTGCCAATATCAGTGTCCGTGTCAGTGATTATTTAATAAATAATCGGGGTTTGAAATTTACAAGTGAGTCGTATCTACCTGCTGAAGCCGAGATGCGTTCGTTTTAAAGGATCGCAAAAGAAAGGCTTTAATGCTCTCCACGTTGGCTTTATTCAATGGAATACAACATTTTCTTCGCTCGCATCCAATTTCCAATCGTTTAGTATGGAGTTTTTTATGCGTAAGAAAGTTAATGGTTTGGGTAGATCGCGTCTGGACCCTTTCGATACATTTCATAAAACCCCAGCTCGGATTTGACTCAGATTTGACTCCGGTCTTCTGTCGGAACCAATTTTGCTTAATTTTCCTAACGAAATTGAAATTATAGGTACTAAAGAATCTCTTAAATACTTTCTGTCTATATCACTGCTCTTACATTTCTCCACGTTCCGATATTTTTATTTACTTGGATCTTTTTAATGCTATTCAGTCGATCGCGTCAATGCTTTCTGATACTGATTAAATTTTAGTTTTTGGTCACTTCGATAACAGTGATATCTCATGGTCCTCTGCAACACGACTTTATTGACTTCCTACCTGAATTGTCTTTATCACAAGTAAGCTTTGTAGCAAACTATTTGAATCGCCTACTTGATTTGATATTTGCTTGTGATCCTTATACTGAGTCAGTCTGCTTTTGCGGTATTTAAAATTAACAATTCAAGTGTTTGGTTATTAAGTATTACAACATAGTGTTTTAACAGTGTTGTATAAAGTGTATACAGTACATAATAACATAATGTTGAATGGAAGTCATTTTTTTTTATTAAGTTATAATCTAGTGTATGTAAACTATGTTTATTAATTTTATTATTTTATTTTTTTTTCTTTTCCCAAGTTGAAGTTTGTTTATTGTGTTAATATGGGTTTAATTTTCACTTATTCTAATGTAGTTTAATCTTCTAATTCTTTTTTTTAATATCGGGACGTTGACCCACGATAGTAAGCCCACGGGGCTTGTTACGCGCGAAGCCCACTCTAGAAGATACTCCCGCCCACCGCCTGCATAACTAGCGACACGAATCGCGAACACGGACAAAAAAAAAACGCGGACTCGCTCGCTCACTTTCAGTGAAAGTAAAAATAACAAACCATAAACAATTTACATTATCTACTAGCTAGATGCCTTTGTAGAGATGTTTTGTTTGAGTTAAGTGAGTTATCATTAGAGACAAAGTTAAGTAGATTATTATAGTTAAAAAAAAAGGACTCGAAAATGTTTATGCAGCAGATAGTTTAAATTACAGTGCTGAAGATAGATAGGAACATCATTTCTAGTAGGAACACAAAAACTGATTTGGCTAATTAAAGTCTATATCAAAATTACTCAGCTTATGTATAAAGATAGCATTAAGCATAATTCTAAGATTTTCAAGAAATGGAAAGCTTATTAGCAGGAGCATACTTGAATATGAAGGGAGGGGGTTATTGGTGTCCCAATTCAACCCACGGAGAGCAAAATATACAAATTTCTTTTGAACAGACTTAATGCGGTCCTGGTGATTCCTGTATTGTGGACACCAAACACACGATGCGTACTAAAATAGGTCGGACAAGAGAAGTATACAGTAGTTTAGTTATATAAGGATCATCAAATTCCTTTGTGTAATTTGTAAGTCGAATTTTAATCTAGGGTCTAAAAGAACTCCCAATTTATCAACTGAGTCGATCCGATCAAGGGGCATATCGTTAAAAAGGTACGATGTCTGAATCGGTATGCTACGACACAAAGACATAACTTTGCATTTAGAACAGTTGAGATTTAGTAAGTTAGTACAATCATGGTCATCTTGCAGGCTGAAGTGGGAAGAAGAGTCTTTGAAGGACAAGCAAAGTTTTACGTCGTCGGCGTACATAAGTACACGAGAGTTTTATAGAACCTGAGGCAGCTCTTTGATAAATAAGGTGAAGCGCGGGGGACCGAGGTTGCTACAATGCGGTACCCCTGATGTAACCGTAAGGGCGTTAGAGTAAGGGTTTTTATAAAGCACTTACTGAGATCTGAAATTAAGGTAGTCGGAAATCCAATTAAGAAGATGAGATGGGAAGCCAAGGAGATTTAACTTATGAATAGGTAAACAGTGGTTTACAGAGTCAACTGCTTTGCTGAAATCAGTGTAAATGACGTCAGTTTGCACTTTATTCTTAAGTCCTTGTATTACAAAAGAGGGAAATTCTAGTAAATTAGTGGTGGTAGACCTACGCTTCATAAACCCATGTTGAGCAGATGAAATTATAGAACCACAAGAGTCTTGTAACTGTGAAGTTAATATTTTTCAAAAAGCTTAGGAATAGCAGACAGTTTAGATATGTCTCTGTAGTTTTAGCCATCCGACTTATTCCTCTTTTTATGGAGAGGAATAAACGACTCCTTCCAGAGAGAAGGGAAAGACGACGAATTCAAAGATAGTTGAAAAGCTTCAAAATCGGCTTACAAAGCGCATCAGCGCAGAATAATAGACTTAAGTTCGTTAGGCAATACGCTTTTAGTGACTAGGGGAGGTGGGATTATTAGACCTGTGTAAGCTATAAGGATATATCTGATCAGACCGATACTTAAGAGAGGAATAAGTTGTTTGAAAGAACTCTGCAAGCAAGTTGGCAATGCCTTGATCTGCATTTGCTTTAGTATTTATATAAAACAATGACGACGGTAGGATAGATGTTTTACGTTTTGAATCAACAATATTATAGAATTGGTTTGGGTCCTGAGAAAATTTTATATTTTTTAAATTAGACAACTGAGGATCAAGCCAAGGAGGCTTAGTAAGCCTAACACTACTACCGAACGGAACCAAATCCTTAAAAATGGAATAAGGAATTTTGTAAAAGAAGTCAAGCGCACTGTCCATATCTCAACAATTGTACAAGTATGACCAGCCTGATTGAAGGATGACATTGTTAAGGCTAGCGAAATCAGCCTTTCTAAATGAATATTTTCTAGCTGACAGGTTGGATGATGCAGATACAGCAATAATAGGTATATCCATAGTAACCTGTAATGATGTGTGAAACTGGTCTTTAGGAAGCAAAAGCAGACTGACCATTGAAATGGAAGGGTCAGAAGTAAATATCAAATCAAGTTGGCGATTCAATGAGTTTGTTACAAAATTTACTTGAGATATGGACAATTCAAGTATTCCCTCAACAAATTCGCGTTGCCTTGAAGGTATCAAACTGGGTGAGTTGATCACAGAGCACCACGTGACATCACAAATGTTGAAATCACCAGAACCCAATAATTGATCAGTATCAGAAAGCATTGACGCGATCAATTGAATAGCATGATGATCCAAGTAAACAGAAATATCAGAACGTGGAGAAATGTAAGAGGCAGTGATAAAGACAGAAAAACATTCAATTACGTTAGGAAAATTAAGCACCCTGGCGGGAAGGCTTCTTACATTTTTTTAGGCAAGAAAAAAGGATGAAGTTAGTTTTTTGGAGCTATGTTAGAGGGTGCTGATTGTGCGGCAGCAGGGACTCTAATCGGTATCCGATTTCTAGTTCTAGCTGAGATGTCTACTCAGGGCAGCTACAGCAGTTTGTATACTGCTGTCGGATGAAGTCGACGATACTGAGGACGCGACACTGGAAAGTTTGACAGTGGGGACTGTAACTATTGAGCGGAGTAGGAGTACGAAAGGTAGAACATCTAGAAGTTGGCACAGGGGCTTGCGGCTCCATAATGACAGGGTCGATAGAGTATTTATCCAGAGCAGATCTACCCACACCATTTACGCTCTTCTGCTTAAAAGACTCCATATTAAAATATGTGAAATTTGCTGCTTAATTGCTTAAAGCCAACGTGGAGAGCATTAAAGTTTTCTTTGCGTTCCGTAAGAACGATTGCATCTGTGCTTCAGCAGGCCGACACAACTAGCATGTAAATTTCAACCCATGATTATTTGTAAAATAATCGCTTACACGGACACTGATTTTGGCACATTTGAAATGAATTCTGTTACGACAGAGCCAATCAAAAAGCATAGGCTCGGAAGAATCAGCCTTGAAAGGGCAACTTTTTTTCTAGCAGTCAGCCATTGGTATTAAGAGAACAATGGGAATGATAAAAATTTTTAATTTCTCACTGGGTAGCTGGTAGCAGTAAACGGACGGCACAAGAACAAGCAAACGATAAAATTTCTCACTGGGCGGGCAGCTGGCAGCAAGGCAACTTTTTTCAGACGACACAAACGCAAATGCAAAACAATAACAAAATAATACTAGCAAGACTGAGATTCTAAAAATAACATAAGCTTTCAAGCCAGACACAGAAGCAAAAGCAAAATCAACAATGCAGTGTGCATAGAGATTAATAGAAATTGCTACACTTCTACACTTATGCTTATAGCACAGCTTTTGGTTTAATTTGCACAATAATAAAATAAAAATTAAAACAATTTAAAGCAGATTAATCAAGAGCACTAAAAGGTTTACGTTAAAACCGAAATCGAAATTGAGCACAATAAAAGAATAAAAGGCACACCTTAAAATTTGATACACGAAAAAAATGAAAAAAAGCAACCGTCTTGAGCGAAAGTGAGAGCGCGAGTTATAAACTATAATTGTCTGATTAACTATAATTATTTTTATCATCTTTACCAATTACTCTGTATGGTCCTTTATAGCCATTATCTAACTTATGCCATGTTTCATTTTTAGCTAACACCAAATTTCCTATATTAATTAGTCATCTATTGGAATTTCTATCATAATTAAATTTGTCTTAATTTTTGCTCTCTCAACTTATGATTTTGCTCTTTTACTTGCTACTTGTAACCTAAACTTAATCTTCTTATCATATGCCTCGTGATTGTGAAGTGGGTTGTAAAGTATTTCAACCGCCCAAACATGTTTTTTGTCAATATATATGTATGATCGAGCATATTCTACTGCGCCTAGAGTTTGGTGATGATGCTTTGTTGAATAATTTGCTCAATTCATTGAAAATGCTATTATTATATTATAACCATGTCCGTATTGAGCATTCTCATAGGACCATAGATATGAACAAAATGATCAAAAGCACTTTTTGCTACTTTTGTTGGGGACAGGTTGTAACAATACCTTCGTCAAATCGCATAAGATCGCAAATCGCGTACTCAGTTTTGCTTTCTGACTTTGGTACAAAACCGATATTGTCGATTTGTATAATATCTTCATGTTTTAAAGTTTTGTTTTTATTACATAGGGTACCTATCTTTTGTCATGTTTTCCCAATAATATTTTTGTCTAATCTGTTTTTGTACGATTGATTCCGGAGTGACCTCCCAAAAAAAGGGTCATCGAGATTTTATCGATAGATTTTTTATTTATTATATTTCTTGATATTTCATATTTATTTCATAGTGTTATTTTAGTACTACGAGTTTAGAAATGTATGAATTAGTATACTTATCACAAAAACAAAAAGGAAAGGGACTTACATTTAACATTATATGTCTTATAAAAAACTTATGGCAGATAAGATTTAATAATCTCTGTGACATCGCATATTGTAATTTTTCATATAAATAGCTGGTTTCTTTCGTTGTGACAATTTTGTGTAAAAGCACTAAGACTCTTAGGTTCAACTACGAATTCAGGATGATCTCAAAAATTGTATTGTCATATAGGATTATGTGGTCAAGGCGTCGGCGATTATATATGTACCTAGCAATTGAGTTAAAGGTAACCCATATAGTTGGCATGCTATCAGCTATACAATGGCCAAATATCTCGACACCGTAAAATAGTGTGGGAATCAGGTACATTTTTGCTATTTGCAGTCTGATTCGTTATGGTACAAATAGTTGTATAGGATACAACTGCCTAAGCAAGCCGTACATTTTTCCCATTTTAATTGAGATCTGATTACTCCAGGTTAATTTGTTATTGAAGCAGAATCCTAAATTATTGGCTTTATCTAAATATTTAATGGAACATCCATTTATATGTAGCTTAAATGATTGTCCTGTACTTAGACCTTTTTATGTACAACTAGAACGTTTGATTTTTTGGATGTATACCTAATCCATTATCCTATGCCCATTTAACGAACGGCTTTCATATATTTGTACATCATCAGCATACAAATGGACTTCACAGTTAGGCAAACAGAAGAAAGGTCATTAGTGCTTGCAAAGATAGCAGCTTTAAGATAGCAGTGGTGCTGTTTCTGCTCTTTCTAAAACCAGAATGTCACTGACTAAGGTGGTTGTTCGTATCAAGAATTGTTCAATTTGTTTATAGGATTCTCGAATGCCTTTGATAAAAACGGCACAATAGCTATGGGCCTGTACTCACCCTTTTGTATTTTTCGCCTTTCTCCAAATGTTATGGAAGGTAGATGCAGCAAGGACGGTGTTGAAAATATAATTAATGTGGCCAAGCAGTGATGGCAAGAGAATTTTGAGAAATTTTCGGGCTTATCTTAAGAAGACCTTCAGCATTTGGCTTCACATGTAACATAGACGCTAGGACATCACTGGGTCTAACACATTCTGGTGTTCCGAGTAGCTTCAGGTACTTGAGTATGAAGAAATTCAATATTTAGAGACATGGATCACTTCTATCAAGCCTATAGGTCACATATCTGTCGACCAGAATTTATGAGCTACAAACTGAAGATATTAGCCTCAGAGAGGCTATGAGAGTATATTTCCAGTAAAAGCTATAATAACTGCGTCAAAAGTAATGGTACTAACGTATAATCTACTCCGCCTCCGCTTTGGTACTAAAAATGCCATATCTACATACCATATATAAACAAAACGCTTCAAGTTAAAGAAATTTTAATGTCTACCACGAGCACCTCACAGGAATCACATCTGCCACGAAGACCAGGAACACCTACAGCCTTAACAGCAGCGATCCTCCCAGCAGTCGGGTCTACGTCCTGGGATCGACGCGGTGTTTTTCCCGCCGAAGGACTGCTACCCCCGACTACAGGAACTGCCATATGTACCCTCACCCCTATCAACAATTGCTTAGTTCTATTCTAATTTGTTTCCGCCTAACTGAGCTGGCAACGCCGGCCTGTCTGCTTAGAGTATTTCTTCTTCACGCCGGGGACGTCGAAAGTAACCCAGGTCCCAGTGTTTCCGAGTGTCCGGTGTGCCGGAGGACTGTCCCTGGAAGAGAGTGCTCCATTGTCTTCCCTGAATGTCAACAAAGGGCGCACCTCAGCTGCTCAGGTTTCGGTAACTCTTACTTATATAGCCCCAATGACAGGTGTCCCCCCTGTAACCAAATTTCTCTCCCCCACCCCAGCATAGACCAAACACAGTCATCTCCCGTCAGTCCGCAAGTCCGTCAGCCCTAGATACGCCTGCTGGGTTTGGCCGGCAAGCTCGGCAACAAAACCTTCACCAGGCGAGCCAAGCTAAGCATCTGCGTCGAAAGCAGCCATCTAAGGTGTACATCGCTTTGCAACTCTAACCATCACCCCCCCAACTACATTGGCCAATGCTGCAGCAGGAAAAAAATTAGCCCCTCCCCAATCCCTAAACCAACAGAAGGACCCACACTCCTTAGCCCGACCCAAACCATGGCCTAAACGCCCCGTACATCGTGATTGCCGCCCTGCAGGAAAGCAAGCTGACGAGTAGGAGTAAACTCTCACAGCGATCTCTCACACCGCCGGAGAACCTTGTAGCATGACGACCAAGGGCTTTGTAAGTGGTTACAATCGTCTCCTTGTTTCTACCCCGTACTCGCTAAGCTACTCCTTCAGAGTAGCTAATGGCCAGTAATGTGGATATCAAGCACCTTAGTCACTTTCATCGTCCAGTTCGTCAGAAGGGTATCAGAGGATTGGGCGGTAGAAATCTGTAGGTTTCGCCTATCGAGGTGCTCCTTCAGCGTTGGCAGATATCCGTTCATCCTTTCCTCGAGTAAACTGATATGATTGAGCTATCATCTGCATAGGTAACCAGCTCGGGAGATGGCACAGGAATCTTTGATATATACAGCTTAAAAAGTAGTGGTAATAGTTCACAGCCAGGTAATTGGCCAGCCACCTCTTAAGAGAGTTTGGCAGGGTGGAGGAGTGGATGTCGGGTAGCAGGGTGGAATGACAGACCGTGTCAAAATCCTTTGACAGATCCAGCGCCACTAGGATGGATTTGTTTTGCGGTCACTTATTGTTCAACCTCGCTATTTCTGTGGTAAGCTCTCAGAAAGCTGTGGTCGTGCTTCTTCTAGCTTGAAAAGCATGCTGGCGGTCAGCGAGGATGAAATGATCCTGCAGGTATGAGAGTATGAAGGCTTCCAAGATCTTTGCTATCGGGGATATTAGGCAAGTCGGTCGGTAGGAGCTCATGTGTATGGGCTTCCCTGGTTTGGGAAGGGGAAGTATCTTCCCCAGCTTCCACTTATCCGGCATGTGCAGTGTCTTGGTGCATAGGTTGAGAAAGTGCGTAAGGTAAAATATGCCGTTTTCTCTTTCATGCTCTAGCATCACGGTCGCAAGCCCGTCTGTGCCTACAGCCGTTGAGCTTTTGCAGCTCTAATGAAGCAACGGACCTCCTGCTCTCAAAAGGTCGTTGGGGGTCGTTTAATGGGAGTGAGCGGAGAGAGCCTTGTATCTTACGACGGCTCTTGCCTGGCAACGGTGACGCTACGTGAATTGCCAGTTGAAAGCGGCCGCACATCTGGGAGGTTAAGCGGCGTACGGTCTCCGAGGGTGAGGATTTAAAAGGTTCTTGATGGTCTTCCAGAGACGTTAAGAACCTTTATCCGACTCCTCCAGTAGCCTTGGATGGTCAGCGGCCTAAAGTTGACGGATTGATGGACCAGGAAGGGAAGGCCTCCGCCCGCATCACGATTCGCGTCCCACCGGAGAACCTTGTAGCATCGTCATGCAGCGTAGACTCCGTGCATCAGCAGGGTACAATGGGGGAACCTGGAGATGCTTCCTGTGCGTGAGCACTGAGAGACGTTCAGTCCCCTACTGGACCACGCTACTCCTGGAAACATCAGAGCTGGCCTAAAATCGGTCCACACCGATTCCGTGGCATAGGCACTCCGCAGAGGTGCAGCTAATGCTGTACGCAGAGGCAGACCTCCGCCCATAAATAAGGGTGCAGCCACTCTTCCAAGAAACACCCGGCAGAGTAAGCCCCGCTGTTAGGGATCTCTGCCCCCAATGTCTAAGCGAATCCCACACGTTCGCGCACCGTTTTTTGTGGCCCCTCCACCCGACCCACTTCACACCGGAAGTCCTGTGGACCAATCCAGTCGAGGCAGCCAACTTCCTCGGCTTGGACGTGGTTACACAGACATCCCTCTCTATTTTTCATATGTGTAGGCCACAGATCAGCTACAACAAACTGGAAACGGTGCCACCGTAACACATCCTCATGTTATCATTAAAGAGAAGCCTCTCAGTCTCAGCGATAATGATGATATGATCAGTTCGGTGCCAGAGTATGCCATCCAAGCGAATCCTAGTATCCCGAATTCCAATCAAGGAGCCAACACCTCCACAACCGCCAGCACACAGACTGTGCCCGCCGATCAGGCCTATAAAATGCGGCAGAAATGTCCAGATTGACCGAAAAACTTCAAAACGCCTAGAACGTTAGCCATGCATCGAAAGATGCACACTGGCGAAGTAGACGCCACTCCCAAAGAACGCCCATACACGTGCTCCTACTGTGGCAAGTCCTCCACTCAATCGAAAACACTTAAGCAGCACACTCGCATACATACAGATGAAAAACCTTTTCATTGTAGCTACTGTGAGAAGTCCTTTAGCGTTAAGGACTACCTGACCAAGCACATACGAATGCAAGAGAGTCCGTACACGTATCCGTATTGCGATAAGCGTTTCAGTCAACGTAGCGCCCTCACCGTACACACGACCAAACTGCATCCGCTCTAGGGCAGGCCCAGCGGCGGGTGCTTAGTTGTTGACCCAAAGAAACCAAGCCCAAGTGCTTAGAAGGAGTAAGGAGTAGGACGAGCGAGCTGTAGCAACAAAAATGGAAGACCTTTTCATAGACGAAAGAAACTGTCAATTAGATCATTTCGGGTGTTATAACAAATTTGAAATAGGTCTTATAGTAAGTCTCCTCCAAGACCTTATACTCAATTTACACAGTTTATGTATATGCTAAATGGTGTATCCGTAAGACTTTGCTTGAGACTAATGTAAGAGCTTTTTATATTATATTATTTTGTTTTACATTTTTATATAGCAAAGTGCTGCTAGACTCTGAAAACAAAACAAACACACCCACACAAATACATTAAACAAAGAAAGGAAAGTTATACCAAAGAATACGTTTTTATGTAGATGTTACTTCTCCTTTAATGATTATTATTTTATTTTTTATATATCATATATTCATATTTCTGTTATTCTAAGAAATTTTATACGCAATTATCATTCAATTTTCTCACATACCCACCCGCAAGTCTTTTATTTATACTATATAAAGTGCAATTATTTTTTATTATATAATATCACAAACTTAATTTTTTTTAAATTATAAACAAAACAAAAACTGCCGTGCTTAAGATGTTTGAAGCAGCCACACCAGGCGTAACGGCATCAATAGCGATAGTAGCGCCAGTAGCGACAGTATCCTCAATGGCGGCAGCATCGTCAGTGGCAGCAGTAGCGGCGATATTTTCATCAGGATCCGGAGGGGCAATGACGGCACAATGGTGATTCCCTTCGGATTGGGGTTCTGAAACGATTCATTATTAGTTAGGAGTTTCTGGTTAGTATTGTAGTAATTCGACAGGTTATCCAAGACTTTGTGTGATCTAAACTGACCATCGATTTCATGAAACTTAGCTTTGAGAGCGCGCAGATACTGATTGAAACAGTACATAAATGTCCTCATGTCCATTACAACAGTTCTACAGGTGGAGCATATGCACTTCAGGATAATATTTGAATGTATCAGGGCAGACACGCGACCAGCGATATGGTCAAATAAAGCGTAAGATGTATGGTGCGCACACTACACTTATAGCCTTATACCCTTATGGGTATATCTGATCAGACCGATACTTAAGAGAGGAATAAGTTGTTTCAAAGAACTCTGCAAACAAGTTGGCAATGCCTTGATCTGTATTTGCTTTAGTATGTATATAAAACAATGAAGACGGTAGGACAGATGTTTTACGTTTTGAATTAACAAAATTATAAAATAGTTTTCGGTCCTGAGAAAATTGAACTCTACAGCTATGCAAATATGCTTCATAGCACTCGGAATTAATGATAGTGAAACTTGAACGAGCAGCAATATAGCTCGAATAGTCAGAGGACCTTCCCGAGACTTTTAACTCCCGAAGAGTCTAGATTTGATATTTTTTAAATTTGAAGACTGTGGAGTAAGCCAAGCAGGCTTATTAAGCTTAACATGACTACTGAACGGAACCAAATCCTTTAAAATGGAATAAGGAATTTTGTAAAAGAAGTCAACCGCACTGTCCATATCTGTATAATTGTACAAGTATGACCAGTCTGATTGAAGGATGATATTGTTAAGGCTAGCGAAATCAACCTTTCTAAAATTAATATGTTCTAGCTGCCAAGTTGGATAATGCAGATACAGCAGGAATAGGAATAACCGTAGAAACGTGTATTGATGGGTGAAACGGGTCTTCAGGAAGCAAAAGCGGACTGACTCTAGAGACCATGGAATTGGGTCAGAAGTAAATATCAAATCAAGTTGGCGATTGAATGAGTATGTTACAAAATTATCTTGAGATGAGGACAATTCAAATAGGCCGTCAACAAATTCGTGATGCTTTGAAGGTATCAAACCGGCTGAGTCGCTCACAGAGGCAAGAAGGCAAGGCATCCAAGGCAAGAATGGAGGGCTTCAATATTTTCCGGAATAGTGCATTGTTTTAGATCTTCTAAGTGAGAATCATTTGGTGTTACACCTCGTCGGTCAACCTTGTATCCGAGAAACTCACACTCTTTTTTGAGAAACACACAGTTTTTCAATTCGACTTCTAGCTTATACACACCAATTCTATCCAATAAGTTCTCTAAAACTATAAAATTATCCTTAAGGGTTCATGTCGCCACCATTATGTCATCCATAAATACTAACATATCCTCTCGCAGTTTTGAATCCCTAAAAACGTCGTAAATAAATATCTGCAACACTTTAGAAGATACTCTCTGCCTTTTCGACCAATTCAACTTCATTTGTACCTGAATGAGTTTTCTTATCATTATAAATAATCGATTATCACTTAAATTACTAATAGTCAACAACTCACTGGTGAACAAATATGATCAGGTGCTATGATAAAAATTCGAAAAATGTTTCTAATCGGACTTCAAGAACTTTAAGGTAATCACGTCCCAATAGAACAGACAAGGGTATTGCTATCTACAGTTTATAATACAATTTTCAAAGGTATTTTCTTCAAAATGTAAGTTGCATCTCACTTTACCCAGCTTTGGGATTAATTGCCTGCCTAATCCATAGAATTTACAATGATCTGGTCCCAACTCTAATTGTGCTAGTATTAATGACTTGTGAATAAACTAACAAGTAAGTACAGTAGAATACAGTACGCTACAGTAGAAATACAGTACCCTCTACATAGTATGCTGCTATATTAGACCGATCGGGATCACATTCGGTGAACGGACGTAAAGGGTATATAGACTGCAACGCCATCAGTGGAGTACCCAAAGACCCGACCTGACAATAGGAGGTCTTGTCCTGCTCCACGAGGACAACATGCCACCACTAAAATGTATCACTGAAAGGGTGGTGGCAACCAATGTAATTTACATCACACTGACTTTGATCTGCACATAACTTTCTCATCTACATAAGGTGCATGCTCTGACATTGTACTAATCTGTATTGCATTTCTCTAATACTTGATAAGACTCTTAATGTTATCGCCGCTAAGTCAAGGTAAAGGAAAGGTAGTTGTCTTCCTAATTGCTGTGGAAAATTACCAGCCAAGACAAGGAACTATTGAACCGGCTTCTATAATTTTTCCATTTTCGCTCACGGACATTGTTTCAGTAATTTTCGTGGAAAAGCGAAACAAATGCATTTTCATCGCCTCGGCACAAGTTCTTGTTATTTATATATTGCGCAAATATAGCTTTAGCTGGTCTTCGTATAAAATCTCAGGTATTTAGTGTCAATAATTGAAGCAAGCCATCATTTGTGCGTGCCTAGCATTTATTTTTAACACACTTATATTGATCCTACCGGCTGCGCCAATAAGGCTGACCACGCACTTAGTTAACAAAAAAAAAAGATATATTTATTTATTTCCATTAAATGCACAACATATCTTAAGTAACTGCTCTGCAGACTTGTATGTTTACCACTTAGAAATAGTTGACACTATGCAACAATTTATCAGAATAGATTCCACGAGCTTAGGTTATTTCTCTTATTTATATCAATTCAAAGTTGGTTAATTTGTATTTAAAATTGGTTTATTTTATAAAAACAAATGAATAAGACCCTTATTAATTTCATAAATTCATTTTTTCGGCCGTTTCCTTTTTACTTTTCAAACATTCTTTAAAAATTTGAAAAAGCGCGCCCATGTAGCTATACTATCCATGTTGAGACCCCAAAAACATCGAAAAATCGAGGTCGGCAAACATCGATGCTTGCCCAGCACTTGTGTATAATATAAACTAACATATTTTTACGTGGCGTATTTATTGCCGCCCTCTTAGAAGCTACAGATGGACTTCAATGTATCGATAGCGTTAACCATTTTCGATACATTAAATACTGTTTATTATTACATATATCGAGTAGCGATTTTAGTGATTATTAATAATTTGACGGTTATTACATAATATCATTTTAAATTTGAAATAATACATTGTTTACACAATAGAAACTTTTAAAATATGGGCAATAATATGTTTAGGTCATTAATAGTAGCGCTACTCAAGCAGGGGTCTACAATAAGTAATGAAAAAAATAAATAAATAACAACCATATTGTCTATATTTCATAACGATCCTGTACAAGGAGCTCATAATGCCATTACAAAAACTTTAACTAAGGTTAGAAGACACTACTATTGGACAAAAATGATGTGCCAAATAAAAGAGTACATACGTAGATGTCCCAAATGCCAAACACCAAAAACTGCGACTAACACAAGAGCTTCATTAACCATTAATTGCACATCAATAGAAGAAGCTCATTTCGGACATGAATATAAAAATTCCATAAAAGTTGCACTCTCAATCATTTGGAGTACAGACATGTGACCGCTGCGATTAATAAGTCAGTGCAACCAAACGCATAAGCTTATCAGTTAACTCATCAGTTACAAACTAAAAAAGCTTAAAAGAGAATATAAAAAAAATCCCAAAAACAACTATCATACACCTATGGCATAGTCGGGCTTAAGCCCAAAAACAACAACAATTACACTTCCAATCGACAATGAAAGACTTAACTTAATAACCAACAACAACAATATAAAAAATCAAAATACATTATAATTACTAGAAACGAGGAAAAGCAAACATTTGAAAAGGTATCACCATTCATTATTAAAAAAAACACTACACCTGCGGAGAAGAAGTAGACTCTTGCAAATAAGCAAGAGCCGGCACCACCCTGGTCGAAGCTCAAAATATATTGCTGGCCGCTAAACTACTATCAAGCAATTGGCCGACTTTGAAGTCATACACATTACACAAAACACTTAACTGTTCAAAAGGCCTCATATACTGGAACGATTTGCGAGGAGTATAAGAAACAAAAATACCAGGAGAACTGAGAAATCGAAAAGTAACCGAAGTAGGTAAGTTCAAGAAAAAACAAGTAAAGGAGGAACTAGAAACAGGACTGATTATAATAGCATTCGCCACACATCAACCATCTGAATCATTGCGAATTGGCTAGGCAAGAGCACGGGTACGATCAATCAGAGAATAGACTCTTTGTACTGTATCCCTCAAAATCTATACATACTTTTCTAAGGCAAACTTCCAACCTTCTCACATTGAACTCTTACGAAATGGCTGATTCGTTTGCCAAACTATGGTCGACAGAAGCTGAAGAGAGCAAGTTCTCCCCCAAGTCTTATATAACAAAATGAACTGTCTCTCCTCTTTTACATTATACCAACCATCAAAAACAGTTCTAGAATTTGAAGGGGACATCAACCTATTAGAGTGTCTATCTACATAATCCTACATTGCAATACAATTTTTCATGCCCACATATCACAATATCTAGACATATGTAAAAAATTGGGAAAGGCTGTGGTGTACTTACTAACAAACTTATCCACAGCAGTCAATTCGCCAAACAGAAAAACCCACAAAAAGACCTGCAACTACTATTCAAGGACATTATTGACTGGTGCACCCAACTCTGGGGCATCTCTGTCTACTTCTACATTAAAACATATATATTTATATATAAATCTTTGTCCTGACTTACTGATGGACTCACTGACTGACTAAGTACCAACGCACAAGTTAAATGGAAATAAATGGGATCCTGAAATTGTTACACAAGGCCTAGTTCATGGCCTAGGAGAGCACTAATGAGCTATTTTTCCATAGTCCAACTGCAAGCTGGTCAAAATGGAGGTCCGTTAAGCTTAAATAACTTTATAAAGCTATGGCATTGCATATCGCCACCATAGTGAGCACAGCATTTTCCGCCAGCGCTTTCAACGTTCGGTTGCAAATGCTGTTTTGTCCGGGTCTGGCTGCCACGGTTTAATAGCGGCTGTAACATCCTCTGGTCTAAATGGTTCCTCAGGCAAGTCGAGCAGTAGAAGGGTTGACAGAGAGTGCCTCGTAGCATTAGCCTCTTAGTGTGATGCTTACTCAAACAGCAGGAATCGCCTTTCGAGGTAGACCGCGAAGGCGTCGGCTTGCTCCTGCTCAGATGGGCAATATAGCGTTTTTGATGGGGGCAACTCGAATGGGCATCGTCTGATGATCCTAGTTGCGTTCCATAGGCAGAAGTTAGTGGGCCGAATCGGAGTCCATGATTTGGAGCATTTTTTTTTTTTTTTTTGGATTCGTTTATTATCACTATTTGCGATTAAGACTAAATAACAAGCTACTAACTTATGAATAATGACTAATAGGAATAATAGGATGAGACGGGACTTTCCCTCTGCGGTATGGCCGTGAAGCATTGCTTCGCAGAAGGTTCGGCGCCGCCTAGTCCATAGAGCGCCGCGCGCGCTCAGCTCTCCGCAGGGCGACCATTACGTCCATGGCAAAGTTACTGGCGGCCTGCCAGTTCTCCGCGCTCTTCAGCATAGATGGGATAAAGTTCGCCACCGAGATCTCGGATCCCAATTCCAGTTCCAGTTTTCGTCGCTGGGGCGAAAATTTTGGGCACTTGAATATAACGTGTTCGGCATCTTCGACCACTCCTCGGCCACACCATGTACATTCCTCTGACAGCTCGTGTCCGAAACGGTGCAGATAGCTGCGGAAGCAGCCATGCCCACTAAGGAGCTGAGTCAGGTAGTAGTTTACCTGGCCGTGCTTTCTACCAGTCCAGGCTTGGAGATTGGGGATAAGACGGTGTGTCCACCGGCCCTTGGTAGACCTGTCCCACCGTTCCTGCCAATTCTGCAGTGTCTGCCTTCTCGCTCTTATCTCCTTTTTAAGTGACGGCGGAGTGTCGCCCCCGTGTAGTTTCCGATGTATAGCGGTTCGTTCGGCCGCTATCTCCTCTATGGGCGCAACGCCAGCTATGACATGGGCTGCGTCGTCCGATACGGTCCTGAAGGCGCTGCATATCCGAATGGATCCCAGATGGTGTGTTGCCAAGATGCCACGACTATAACTGTTCGACTGGAGCGCATTTAGCCAGACTGGAGCCGCATATAGCATAGTTGCTCTTGTCACGCTTGGCAGTAGGATCCTCCTCCATTGTTTTGGGCCTCTCGTGTTGAGCATTACCCGTGAGAGCGCTCGGCTCGTTGCTGCTGCTTTTTCTCCGACATATTCCAGGTGCTCTCGGAAGCTCAGCCTTGTATCGAGCATCACGCCAAGGTACTTGATTGCTCTTTTGGACTGGACAATTGTGCCTGCCACACTAACGTGGGCTATCTCCACTTTCTTCCGGCTACTTATTAGGACTGCCTCGGTTTTCTGGGGAGCAAGCTCGAGGCCAACGGAGGTGAGCCATTGTGCTATCAGTTCGATGGATTGATTGCACATATCCTCCGTTTGGTGTAGCTCTTTGCCCACGCTCACCACCGCCACGTCGTCAGCGAAACCAATTAGCTGGGCACCCTCTGGTAAGGTCAGCCGGAAGATCCCGTCGTACATCACGTTCCACAGTAACGGTCCTAGAACTGAACCTTGAGGAACACCGCAGGAGACTTGGTGCGACCTGGTACCGTCGATAGTGTCGTACCAGAGTACGCGGTTCCTAAAGTAGCTGCGAATCATGTGCACCAGGTTCGCAGGAACTCCGAAGCCAGATAAGGCGTCAAGAATGCAGCTCCACCTCGCCGAGTTGAACGCGTTCTTTATGTCCAGCGTGGTGACCAGGCAATATTTTTTGGCGCCGCCCTTCCATCTAGTACCGGCAATGGCACCAGAGGCTATGTCAACCACCTTGGTTATCGCATCCAAAGTCGATTTCGCCTTCCGGAACCCGTACTGCTGCGGTGAGAGGTCACCTCCTATATGTATGGCTTGCTCGAGGCGCGTGCAGATTAGCTTCTCGAGGATCTTCCCTGCCGAGTCAAGAAGGCAGATTGGCCTGTACGACGAGGGCTCGTTGGCCGGTTTGCCTGCTTTAGGAATGAGGACCAGCTTCTGCAGTTTCCATCTTTCAGGGAATATGCCTTCACGTAGATACTGGTTGTAAAGAGTCACAAAGGACTCGGGACGCAGTGCGAGAGCTAGCTTGAGGGCTCGGTTCGGGATACCGTCTGGCCCAGGCGCCTTGCTCTGCTTCAGGTTTTTGGCGGCCGTCGCGATTTCCTCCAGAGATACCTCGGTGAAAGGTCCATGAGGAGGATGGGGGGGCGGTGGTCCAGGTTCATCCCTGTGTTCTTCCCTCCTGTGGGGGAAGAGGTGCTCGACGATGGTTTTGAGCGCGGGAGGATCTGCTGGGGCTGGCTGCCGATTGGAGTTAAGTCTTTTAACCACGATCTTATACGCGTTTCCCCAGGGGTCTTGCTCGGCTGAGTCACATAGTTGCAGGAAGCAGTTGCGCTTGCTCTCGCGGATGACTACTTTGAGTGCTTTCCTGTGCCTCCGGTAGTTGGCTTGGTGATCCTCGAAGGTAGATGCACCGCGGGAGCGCTGGTAGCGGCGTCTTGATTGGATACAGGCAGTACGCATGCTCGCAATGCGCTCATTCCACCAATAGACTGGCTCGTGGTGGTGCCTATACGCCCTTCTGGTTGCCATACTAGCGTCGCATGCACTTGCTATGTGTGACATGAGCCGAGAAGCCATGCACTCAGCGTTAGCCCCTAGAGCTAGGTGCTGCAGCCTATCCGCGAAGACTTGAGTATTCAAGGTCTCGACTCGATAGCTCTTCCAGTGGGAAACAGTGGGTTGCCGCCTAGCCGTGCGTCCGCCAACTGTGTAGAGAATAGCTACGTGGTCACTCGCTGTGTATGCGCTGCTTATCCTCCAGTTTGCTGTTTGTGCAGTCGGCCCACTGACGAAAGTCAGGTCAACTACTGATCCAGTTCCACCTCGACTAAACGTGTGCTGGTTGCCTTGGTTTAGGAGAGCCACGTCCAGCACTGAAAATACCTCGAGAAGGCTCCGGCCTCTCGCGTTCGTGGTCGTGCTGCCCCACTCGACTGCCCATGCGTTGAAATCACCGGCGATCACCATTGGGTGACGGCCTCGTGCATCGGCCACCAACGCGTCGAGTGAGTTGACGAACTCGTTGAGGGTCAGGCTGGGCGCGAGGTATACGCTATATACCCACAGGTTCTTTACCCTCGCACGGACAAAGCCATCTGACTGGTAGACGTTCGTGAAGATGGCTGCTGGTACTCCGCACCACCAGATAGCCGCCTTCCCTGAAGTGTCTAATGCGCAGCTTGCGCTGGGGATCTTGTAGGGCTCGCTAAGAACTGCCAGGTCCGCCTGTAGTTCGCGCACTGTTTGTGACAGCAGAGCCTGAGCTGCCATGCAATGGTTCAGGTTGAGCTGAATTACTTCCATATTTTGGCCGTTCCGGTACCTCCTGTCCTTTTGGGCGCCAACGGGCATGCTTGGCTGCCTGCCTGGTTGTGCGCTGCATTCTGGTTGCCGGCGCTACTGCACAGAAAGCATTTTGCAGCGTTCGTGCACGCAGCGGCTTTGTGTCCTTCTATGCCACATCTGATGCAGCAGTTGCTCCTGTCGGTGGTGCTTCTACAACTGCTGGAGATGTGACCGAACTCCAGGCATTTGTAGCATCTAACCCGTGCCTCTATGGGTTTTATACGGCAACGAGTCCACCCGATCCGCACTTTACCCAGTTCGCGTACCTTCTTTGCGAAGATTGACGGGACTGAGATGATGGCCACCTGGCTCCCAGCGTATGCGTTTCGCATGCTCTTAACGGTGCATGTGTCTGGAGCGAGTTGCGCTTGCGCAGTTATTTCCGCTGCTACATCCTCCTTGCTTACCAGCTCGTCCAGATCTCTTATTAAAAAGAGGGCCTCCTGTGTGACTGATCTTATACCAGCGCTATCTCCAAGGACGTCCGAAATGTCCTTTTTGAGCTTCTGGGTGCAGTCAAGGCCGGAGCCATTGAGCTCCAGCAGAAGATCCCCTTTGGCAGTTCGGCGGACTTTGGCAACGTTCTCGCCGACGCTCTTTAGTTGGTCATCCTGGCGGCGGGTGACCATGGCGAGGATATCGCTATAGGTTGCCTTCCCATTTGCGCTTATGATTAGTGCGTCCGGCTTACTGGTGGCTTCCCTTTTCTGCTGGCTCTTTTTGGTGATCCTAATGGTATCCTTGCTTGAAGCGTGCTGGTCCCGCTGCTGTTTTCCTGCTGGCTTGGGTGGCTCCGCTCTGTTACGTGAGGCTGCAGAAGCCTTCTGCGACTGCACCAGCTCCCAAGCGCCTCCCGAGGAGCTAGTGTAGTTCTGTACTACATTCGGCGAGGTTTGCGTCTCGCAGTCAAGCCTCTGTGGAGTTGGGACTTCCAGCCCTCCTGCTGGCGTAGGATGGCTTCCTAGTCCCGCGCTTAATGCCATTTGTAGCTCTTTCATTCTAGCTATCTTGCTACTCATGGCCTGGTTAATGTGGCGCACTTTCTTCTCCACAGTGATGTGGATGATCTCGTCGAGGATCTCACCTAGCTCAACCGCCAGGGCTCTGTTGCTCCTTTGAAGCTTCGGCTTCTTCGCTGCTAGCGAATCCCCTGAGATCGTAGGGCTTGCCGTTTCCCTACCACGTTTCGGGGTGTCGTCCACAGAGTTGGTGCTCTTGCATGCTCCTAGAGGCGCCGTGAGGGGCGCAAGAGCTGCTGTAGAAGCCGTGAGCACTGGTGAACGCAACAGCGTTGTGCTTCTTCTAAAAGCCCGCTGCTCGTCCACCGCGGCTGCGACCCCTTCTACGTTGTTGGACGACTTCGTCGCAGTCGTTCCAGGGGAGTCCATCGGTGGCCAGAGGTTTCCCTTGGCGTTTCACCGTTGGAAGATATACCGCTCCTACTCGGTCGCCAGGGCCCCATTTATGGGACCGCAAAAGCGGGGGGGTTGGCAATTACGTCGAGTCCGGGACCTTTACCCTTTTTCTCCCCTGGAGACTGGAAATTCAGAAAATGCGAATTCTTTATTTTCGCAACGTTTACGACTTCCGCCTGGAAGTATGCTGCGGATTTTAAGCAGGTGCAGGTGCAGTGAAAGCTCTCTGAAAGCTCTCTACAAACCGATCTGGCCAGTTTTTCAATCAGCTGGTGATCAGTGTTAGATTCAGTGTTAGTTGCAGTGTCGTTCGTTAACGAGCACTAACCAGCACTACCAACAGCTGGTCGCTCCCGCCAAAAAGAAAGAAAACGCGTTCTAATTGGCTGTGTTTTGGCTGAGTGAAAGTGGAAAGCGAATGGGTGTGAAAAGAGCGATGGAAAATCACTCAAGTGGAGCCGCCCGCGCCCCCCCTTTGTTACCTGCAGGGGAAAGATGAAGGCGCCCGGATTAGGAAGAAGGCGACTCGCGACCGGAGTTTTTTTGTGTCCCCGGTATGTACTACCCTCACTGGTTGCCGTGCACTGATGCCAGGCTTTTTAACGCAGGTGAACTTCGAGAAAAACACTATGCAGCCGGAGCTGTTAAGGAACGCGACTGCACAGGACAAAAAAACTCACTGTGTCATGATTTGGAGCATGTCGTCGAATATTTGCGAGCATTGCTGATTTATCTCGCACTTTAGTTGGCTTGCTGAGTTGGCTCTGTGTTCTGGGTTTTGTGCACGCGTAAATATCATTCGGAGTCTACGTTGCGCAGTTGCGGACAGAAGAAAATGTCCAGCATGGTGCTCTCCAGGACGTGAGCTCGCTCCCTGGGCTTCAGCAGAGGCTAAGTAGATCTTCGTCTATATCCTGGCCAAAATGAAACTAAATAACCTGATCCATTGTATCGTTGAGGAGGATTTTAAGCAAGAATAACCTCATTTCTTGAGGATGACTTATAGTATTAGCGTCGAGATTTGCAATTAGAGGCATACAGTACATGGCTCTAAGCTCTATTTCTCCTATTGGCTAATCTTAGCCAATTGGATAAAAGGAGAGCATACTGGCCGTTTTGAATTTCGTTCTATATGAAAATTGCAGTGACCCCGCGACCGCAATTGGACGGAGGATGGATAGCAGGATAACAGGTAAAACCGTGGATCTTCAGAGATTTTGAAACGTACAATTGTGTCTCGCTGATATATCTATCCCGTACAGATACAAATTGTGTTGAAGTTTGAAGATATTTGATGATTTTGATGTTATGAGGGTCTGTTAGAGTAGAAATAATAATTTCCAATATACAGAATAAAAGACAATAGGGGATATTATTTTTGTATATATGAATATTGCGCAATAAATCAGATACACTTGGAACCAATAAACAAAGTGTATTAAGTTCTATTGCACACGCTTTACGAGCCCAACCCGACAAGGTACGCAGACCTCGAACAACTTCACCAACATTGTAAGCTAGAGCCGAAGTGATCTCGGCTCGACAACGCACTATTCAAATAAAAAGTACGTGGCTTTAAATTCAATCTCTCTATAAGGCAGCCAAGCTTACGGCGAGGTATACAGGGTCGTAATTGATGATTGAAGCTACACTCTCTACAAAGTGTTGAGGAGGTAATAATTAGTGTAATGTTGATTTTACAGATATATCTGCAGTTTTGGAGCTTATGTTTGACGTTGACAATATAAAACACATCACTTCTTTTAAATTAAGGTTTTTGATATTCCGGCAAGTTCTAAAATCTGGAGGCGAGTAGCGGCAGACATATGTGTATGATAACTACAACGGATGAGATTATTGCTTTACGATCTTTTTCCCTTGGCTTGCTGTCAGTTTCCTTTTTGAAGGGTTGGCTTTGAGTTGAACGCACTGAGCGATCATGGAGAAGTTCTGTAGGCTATTCACGTTCTGCGTTGGGTACAGAACGGTACGAACTGAGTGACTTGGATTCGGCTCTTTAATTTAATAATTGGATTGGACGAAAGTCTCACATCTGGTGATGTGGTTAATGTAACTGGTGCTGTGGTTTTACTGATACTTGATTACTTGTCTTGCATGCGTTATAATCGTCAATAAGGGCCACCAGATTAGCTCCTTCATTGAAAACTAGACTTTGACGTACAATGCGCAATATGTTCAAGCCGCTTATTACTCGAAACCCAGGCTAAAAGCAGCTGCCCAACCGGCCGAGGGTTGCTCTCGCATAACGAAGAGCGAATACTTTGATAAATAAGGCGGACTCGCTTGCTCAATAACGATGAAAGAAAATACAAACAATAAACGATTGCGATTGAAAATTGCGATAGTACAGATGTTTTATTAGAACTAGAGAACTGATAATGGAGATAAAGTTAAGAATATTATTAAAGTTAGAACACGAACATGAACACCATTATTCAGCTTATGTATAAAAGTAACAATAAGCATAAATCTACGGTTTTCTGAGGTTCAGCATAGTCAGAATTAATGAGTTACTATCGTGGGAGCGTATTTATGTTAAAGAAGCTTAATACAGATGTTAATGACAGTCTTTGGGCTTAACAGCCTAAGTGTATAAACGCTTGTAGTTTATATCAAATGCAATAATATGTAATATAAATAAAATGTAAATGGCTTGCTACAGGCTATTTTACTGAGGACATCAAACAAACGATGCACTTTTCAAAATTGGTCGGGAACTATAAAGCAAATTAGGTGTATAAGGATCGTCAAATTCCTTCAACCATCGCATAATAAAACCTAAAATACCCACAGCTCTATTGACGTAAGTTTAAATGTTTACAACAAATTTAATTTTAGGGTCTCAATAAACACTTAAATCAGTTACGGTATCGATCACATGAATCCTTTAAGAAAAACCGATATCTGAAGCGGTATGCTGCGCCAAAATGACAGGAATTTGCATTTAGAGCAGTTAAGATTTATTAAGTTTACCCGACCTGAGTTTACATCACGATTGAAATGCATCTAGGTCATCTTGTAATCTTAAGTGGCAAGAGCAAATTTGTACAGCGTAAAATTGTTCCATTAGTACACGATATCTGTGGGATAGAATCTGTGGAAAATCCTTGATAAACAGTGTGAAAATAAGAGAAACTTCTTAGAAAAAAATTTAAAAAAAAAATAATTTTTTGAATTCTTAAATTTAAGAAGTCAGAAATCTACTTAAGAAAGCAGCATGGGAACACAAGAAAATCATACTTATGTATAAGTAAACAGTGATTTACAGAGTCAAATGACTTCAGGTAGTAAATGACATCAGCTTGCATTTTATTCTTAAGTCCTTGTGTGATAAAAATAGATAATTGTAGCACATTAGCGTTGGCAGACCTACGTTTTATAAGCCCATGATGAGAAGATGAAATTTTAAAACCACAAGCATGCTGTTACTGTGAAGCTAGGGGGTTTTCAAAGAGCTTAGTAATAGAGGAAAGTTTTGATATGGCTGTAAGGTTTTGGGCATCGGTATTGCTCTCTTTGTTATGGAGAGCATTTGTATGCTAACAAAATGTTGTCAGGCCTTGGAGGAATACCAAGCCATTGGCCGAGACGTAAATTTGCCAAGCAATATTTATTATTCAGAAGAGAGCCTTCACTTATGGCTGTGTTGATTCGGATGCCCTCGTCAGAATTGCCCAAATCCATGGTACTGCCACAGAGAAAGCCCTGACCTCCTTTAATTGTTGCGCAAAATCGATGACCAGCGGTCGCAGTTGCCCGCTAAAAATTCCACATGGCGGAGCTCTGATTAAGTGCTGAAGAATATCACCATTAATTATGTATAAAGATATCATTAAGCAAAGTTCTACGATTTTCAAGAGATGGAAGATTTATTAGCTGGAGCCTACTTGAATATGAAGGGTTATTGGTGTCCAAATTGTACAAATTGCAAAATGTACAAATTTCTTTTGCAGTCCTGGTGATTCCTGTATTGTGGATACCAAACACACGATGCGTACTCTAAAATAGGTCGGACAAGAAAAGTATACAGTAGTTTGGTTATATACGAATCATCAAATGCCTTCGAACATCGCTTGATAAAACCCAAAACAATCACAGCCTTATTGACGGTATGCTACGACAAAACGATATAGCTTTGCATTTCGAACAGTCGAGATTTAATAAGTTGACCTGACACCACAATTGTAAAGAATCAAGGTAACCTTGCAGCCTGAAGTGGGAAGAAGAGTCGTTGAAGGACAAGCAAAGTTTAACGTCGTCGGTGTACATAAGTACACGAGAGTGGGATAGAACCTGAGGCAGCTCGTTGATAAATCATGTGAAGAGCAGGGGACCGAGGTGGCTACCCAGTGGTACCCCTGATGTAACCGTAAGTGGCTTAGAGTAAAAGTTATTAAAAAGAACTTCTGAGATTAAAGTAGTCGGAGATCCACTTAAGAAGATGGGATGGGAAGCCAAGAAGATCCAACTTATGAATAAGTAAACAGTGGTTTACCGAGTCAAATGCTTTACCGAAGTCAGTGTAATGACGTCAGTTTGCATTTGATTCTTAAATCCTTGTATTTTAAATTAATAAAATTCTAGTAAATTAGTGGTGGTAGACCTAGGTTTCATAAACCCATGCTGAACAGATGAAATTATAGAACCGCAAGAGTTTTGTAATTGTGCAGTTAATATTTTTTCAAGAAGCTTAGGAATAGCAGACAGTTTTAATATGCATCTGTAGTTTTGGGCATCAGTCTTATTCCCATTTTTATGGAGAGGAATAATAAATAATAATATGTTTATGCATATATATTTTATTTATTTATTTATATAAAGTTAACTTATAATATAAAATTATAAGTAATTAACTTAATTATAGAGTACTGGCTGCTGAGGCCGTCGACTCTTTGATATTTCTAGATTTTATTTATGATATTTGCTTGTCTAAGGAACTTTAAAATAATTGTAGCATTTTTTATGTGGGTTGAGATAACAGTTGTATGGGGTCTTTATTTGTAAATATTTGAGCGTACGATGTTTTGAAAGATGGACACTCTTTTAGGATATGGGTAATAGATACTATTGCGCTTCTGCAGAATGGACATGTATTGACAGGTTGAGGTAGTGTTGGTGTGTTAGGTTGGTATGGCCAAGTCTGAGCCTTGTAATTTAAATTTGGTTGTATTTTGACATTTTGTTATTGTGATCTAAGGTGACGGTAGGATTTGCCGCTATTGCTGCTTGTTTAGCGGCTGAGTAGGGTGCCGCGATTAGCTGTGTCCGACCAATTTTTGCAGAGAATGTTTACGATTTCGAATGAGTCGCTTGAGTATTGGGATGCTTTTGGTTTAGCGGCTGAGTAGGGTGCCGCGATTAGCTGTGTCCGACCAATTTTTGCAGAGAATGTTTACGAATTCGAATGTGTCGCTTTAGTATTGGGATGCTTTTGGGTTATATATGCAGTGGATGCTCTTGGACGGATTAAGGCCACAAAAGCGTCCAATGATGTGCCATTTTTTTTGCGCAGGAGTTCGTGGTTTTATTTGTGAGGTGAATGTGTTCGTGCTTTCTTTTTAGCTATTTTTTGTGTGCGTCGGAATAAGGCGTTGTCTCGTTTGTATTAAATTATGTTTTCTGTGTAATGTTCTTTTTTAGTTTTCTCCACCAGGGAACGTTTTTTGGGTGTTTGTGCGGGGATGATTGGGGGATTGCAAAGTGAGCTACAGTGCGAATGATTTTCTATATGGTGGCGGTTCCTTTATTTATGTTGTTACTGACTACTAATTTTTCAGTTAATTGCTGTGTGTGTTTTGAGAATAGAGTCCAGTCTGCTTTGTCGGTTATAAGCCACGGTATGTATTTTGGCTTGTGCGTAGAGTTAACTAAGAATAGTTTTGTAATGATGGGTGAGTGATCGCTGCCGTGGAAGTCTTCTAAAGCTTTGCAGCTGTTGTTAGGGAACAATTCGGGGGAGCAGAGGGTGAGGTCCAGGTTAGTAAGTGTGTTGTGTGTACTGAGGTGTGTTGGGGAACCATCGTTGAGAAGGATAAGATTGCAAGCGGTTATGAATTTAGCTAACGTTTTGCCTCCCTTGTTGTCAGTTAATGAGCCCACATTTGGTGCCAGCTGTTGAAGTCTCCGGTTATTATTTTAGGCTTATTTGTAATTATTAGGAAAGCTTCTAGATGGGAGGTGTTAAATGTTTTTTGGGGGGGTATGTAGGATGAAATTACGTTGAAATGGATTTTTTTTATTGAATTTCTACTTCGACAGAGTCAAAAACTTGGTTAAGGGACACTTCTCTGTGCTCTAAAGTGTTGTGAATTAGCAGTCGATGAGTTTTTGCTGTAGCAAGTGTTGTTTATTGGGATAGGAATTTGTGAACTATTATGGAAGTGGGTTTCCTGAAGGCTTAAGATTTGTGGGGACAACTTTTTAACTAATAATTATACCTGATCATAGTTGTTAAGATAGCCGTGGCAGTTACATTGTACTATAGTAATCATAATTGAAATGGTGGGGGGCTTGCTTTTACTTTTTGGCTTTTGAGGAATCAGTGAGATCAGATATGTGTTTTGGTTGTGACATCTCATAGCTGTTCGGCAGTTATGGGGTGTCGCGGCTTGTGGTGTGATTAATGCAGGTGGCCAGGGGGCATCGCCATTGTGCGTGGAAGCTAATAATGTAGCCCACATGCCCATCGGAGGCCCGCGCCCGGCCCCCTGCTGTGTGCTTAAATCAGAATTGCTATGTTGAATCGTCTTCTATGATCATTTCTGATTCGTCTTTTAGGTTGCTTTAATTGTGTACGATTTTTTGTTTTTTTTAAGTTTTTAGATTTAAGTGGGGTTGTTAATTTTGAATTGTCATTGTTTTTTTGGAATATTCTAAGCTTAGTTTCATTAATTATTTGGGAGTCAAGTTGAGATGAGGCCGGTAGATAGGTATTTGTTTTTGTTGACGTTGAAGGAGAGGCTTGCGCTGGAGTCTTCGTATTGCAATACTTTCCTGGTGGTTTCAGTCGGGTTACGATGCTGGTCCGAACTTGGAGGTTGATGTTGTTGTCTTGTCAGTTGAGTTGTTGCGTAAGTGGCTTGTTGTAGTTTGTGCCTTTCATTGTATAATTGGTATGCTTCTTTCAATGATGTCTTTTCGATGGTGCGTATTTCTTTGTTTTTGATAAAGGTAGTACAGTTACGATCGAAAATACTATGATGATAAGTTAGTAATTTGCTTTCCTTACAGTTTATACAGGTCTTGATGTTGGTGCATTTCTCATCTTCTGTGTTTTTGTGGTCGACGATTGGTTGGTGTCCAATTCTGCCACAATTGCGGCATCGGAGTGGTAGTGATATATACGGGCGTATGATTACTTGCTGGTAACCAATTTTAAAATCTGCTGGTAAGTTGATTGTTGCGCATTATTAAGCCGGTTTCTTGGAGTTTGTCTTGTTGTTTTTTTTAGTATTTTTTTACTTCTATAACGTTGTCGTGTTTGAGTTCTTGGAGAATTAGGCTTTCTTCGATTTCGCGCAGGTTGTTGCAGCATATAACACCTTTAATGTGTTATGATCTGAGACTTCTACATTAGTTTGGTTGTTTAGTGCTATTAATTGAATGAGTTTGGAGGCTTGTGGCATAGTTTTTGTTTTTATTTCGTATGCTGCGCTTGCTAAAAATTTGCACTCTTCCACTTCACCACCGCACAAGTTATCGATAGTTTTTTAATTTGGAAAGGTGAATAATTTGCTAGCGTTTTATTGTCATCAGTGCGTTTCATGATTAAGTATTTGGGCCCGAAACATAGATTAGTTAGAGATTTTGTTTTTTCTATTTCGAACAGTAAAGTGTTAGGCCTGGTGAATCCCGCATTGTACGGCTTTTTGTTGTTTTTCAATAAGTTGTTGTTTCTTGCCGTTGGAAGGTTAACAATTGTCTGTTCTATAATTAGATTTCCACTAATTTTTGCTTTTGTAAATTTTTGGAATTTTGTTTTGTGCTGTTCTTTTTATAAGTATTACACGATAAGCGTGACTAATTCGAACTGTGCATATATAAGCCGGGTTAAATGCTTTAAAATTTATTGAAGACATAAGGCAAAAATTCGAAAGCCAACTTGATCTGACACCCAACAATGGGAGTCTACATACCAAATCTAGTAACTTTAGCTCTTATAGTCTCCGAGATTTAGGTGTTCGGACGGACAGACGGACATGGCTGGATCGACTCGGCTGTTGATGCTTATCAAGAATATATATACTTTGTGGAGTCGGAGACGCTTCCTTCTGCACTTTACTACTACTCTATTCTAATTACTCTACTAATTAGACTCTACTTATTTTGTATCTGAAAATTTTTAGCTTACTGTAAAGAGATATTCAATTCTATTCAATGCCATACACTGGGATAACGTATTTCCATAGTGGGACCAATATCACCTTATATCGATTTTAATCCACAATGGCAGCTTGTTCCGGATGTTAAGGAGCCATCCTGGATCACTACGAAGATAATGTGCTAAAGAAAACTGCGCACCAGTGTATAGATTAAGAATTTGCTGGATGTCCAGGAAGGCAGCCAGGATGTTGTTGACGACTGTATGGAGTTTGTTCCGGAGTGCCGTGGGCGAACCAGAACCCAAATTTGAACTTCGGGATGGCCTTTCTGACAGAATGAGAGGAACACATTCTGCGCAGCAAACATCACTCGAGAATCTTGCCAAAAGCAGGAAGCAAGCTTATTGGCCTGTATGAGTAAAAGCTATCAGGTGGCTTGCCGATCTTATGGAGGAGCTTTCCACGATCGCGGGAAGCATTGTATCCATAGACCTGCGTTAAACAGGAGGACGAGGAATAGGACCCCCTTATCGGCAGAAGCTTGACGTTCTTGTTGTCAATGTCATCGTATAAAGGCGCCTTGGAGTTCATGAGCCCCTTTATCTCATCCCTTACCTCTTGATAGGTGATGGGAGAGACAGGGAGCTCCTTCTGGTGCGGCGTATTAAGCGCTTCTGCAACGATTGTTAACAATTGTTAACCGCAAGGGTTACCATCGCTCACCATCGCAACACCATCGCTCTGGGATAGCGCCCAGGGCCCATCTGGATTCCTGATGGGGAACCGTGGGGTGGCGTGCCTCTTGAAGCTCTTGGTGACCTGCCAAAAGGCAAAGCCAGCTCTCTCGTCTGGGGACACTCTCCCCATCATCCTGGGCATGGTGAAGTAGTCGCTGGAAGCTGACAGAAGGAGCTTTCAGCGACTTCTTCACTCGGTTAGAAATCCGCTCTTAAAACCGATCGATCCTAGGATCGAGCGTGTTGATATATTTCCTTTTTTAAGGAGCGGGTACCACCGCTTCAGTGCTCTGTCTGACAACAGCGGTGGCTCTGAGTTTGTTCAGTAACTGCTCTACGTTCATCTCAACGTCCTCAGGGGTCTGCAGCTACAGGTTTATGTTGATGGAGGCCTCCGATTCCGTGTTGAATCTGTTAACGTTGCATCCTGGGCCAGTGAGTATGTTTCTGCGATTCACGAGATGAGGTTGAACGCTAGTATCGACCATCACTGGCAAGAGGTTGGATAACAGATCCTGAGAGATGCGGCGAGCAAATCGCCGCGGATGCAACAGAACAGGAAGAAGTCCAAGCTCTATCCTTACTGAAGACCAATTTTGTTTAGTCGTAGAGCCTCCCTGTTTGAGATCTATAAGCCATGTGTTCTGATCTGGAGCCGGCGGTCGATCTAACTCAAACTAACATGTGTCCATGCTTTTCAAATTCACTGTGAATTGGGGACTTCGGGGTGGATTCTATTACATTTTTCAGGTTCGTGTCACTTTGAGCCACCATATCATCGCATAAGTGACAATAGACCTAACCATCGCTGTGTACATCCAGGCAATCATTTTCGAAAAGAAGAACACATGGCCTCCCGAAGAGACATCTACAGGCCGACAAAGCCCTTACTGCCTTTTAACACGTTGCATCAAGGTGGGAGTTCAAGGTCACTCTTTTGTCTAGGGTAACCTCAAGCATTTGACCTGATTGAATATTCCAATTACTGCGTCTCTTATACATAATGGTCCAAAGACCAGTTTGTACCACTTCGAAAAGGGAACGATAACAGCTTTTCGTGGATTGATGCTGAGTCGGAACACCAGCTGTCGACCAGTAGAAGTGCGTGACACACATGGTCAGAAACCGTATCACGAAACCTTCCGGTAACGAAGATGGCTAGGACATATGCGTACACAAATATTGACTGTAGGTCGCCGTAGCTGTTCCACGATATGAGTTCTCTGGAATAGCAAATGCTCTCTGCATATTTACGCTGTGGACTCGCTACGTACAGATTATGTCAAATTAAATAAAAAGTAACAAAAATAATACAAAGATATAAAATCTACACCTGCTACTGACCATAAGTAACAGGTCACCAACAAATCAAGAATCAGCAAAGGACTTAAAATTAAAGTTGCTGCACCAAAAACCTACAAAAAAGAGTTTAATATCTACCCGTACTGGCCAATATTAGACCAACCAATATAACAGATGTTGGCACACATGAATGATATCAAATGTAGCATGTGTACATATGTATATGAATGATATTCAAGACATCTTGAGCAGCAACACATAAGTTGCCTAAGCATAAACAAGGCTGCAACACTTTGTTGTTATGCCAACATAATATATATAAAGCGCCGACTTTGTCACAGCGCGGCTAACGCTAAGTGCCCTCTGCGCATTTCAAGTGCAGACGAAATATGATCACACTTGATAACAGCGCCCGCCCAAATAGCCGAGTCAGCGTTCCCACGCTTGACCGTCCAAGTGTATAGATATGTGCATGCATGACACTCTCTGCCTTCCAGCAACGTTTCCGTTGCTTTACATAAACCTTTATATATAAGACATGTAAAACGGCTGCGCTCGCTGCTTCACAGCTCGCAGCTCTAAGCTAAGAGTTTCATTTAATAAAGAACCTACATGGAAGACAGAGGTCTTCTACTGTAATACAAATGCCGTATAGGCCTTCTAACTTAACATGGCGATCCTGTCTTAACACAAAAATTATTTATGGGCTGTGCAAGTACTGTTTGAAGATTTGCCTAAGTTGTGTTCCATTTCATTGTGTTCAAATGAAATTAAATTAATCGTCGGGTCTTGATATATCACCATTCTTACATCTTTATTATTCATGTATATCCGTTAATTTAGAGCTGTATACAAATCGATTTTTGAAACGGCCGCCCTTACGATAGTTTTTCTTAAAATCATCGATAGTATCGAACAATTAAAATTGTTTTCATTCAGCCATTTTTAAACAAAAGACAATCTTTTAACTAATTCTTATCAACTATATATATATATATATATATATATATATATATATATATATATATATATATATGTATATATATGTATATTAATATATATATATATATATCTATATATATAAATAATTCTAATTCAGAAGGAACAGTAATTTATCAACAATATGTTTTTTAAATCTTTACTCCTATTTGGCCAGTGTTTTAAAAAAAAAATATTGTTAAAAAATTACTGTTCCTTCTGAATTATAATTATTATTATCTGTGCCACGCATAGAAAGGGCTTGCATATAAATCTAAACGCGAGTTCCTCAGTAGCGAATAAAGGTATATTTATATTTACCTTCCAATGAGTTAAGGGGCCATATAGGCCTGGAACACATGCATATGTATGTATAATTACATTTGTAATACATAATGCACGCAACAGTCACTCATGCAAATACACATTTCCACGCTCGAAAGTATGCAACACTTTTGTTCGCTTTTTGAGGGTGGGGTGCTCTCATACAAAAAGGTTTTGTCAATCATTACTATCCGATCTTAATAAAATTTGGCAAATCGCATGATTATGTGATACATATACAAACCGAGCTGCAAGTCCATTAAAATTTGTGGGAGATATGAGGTTTTTATCGATTTGCGGGGCATGGCAAAATTTTGAAAAATACGCATTCTGAGGCTTCATAAGGGACGTCTACATATATATATATATATGCTTCGATTTTTCGCTGACTATTGGTCCAGCTTTGCTGAATATGCGCTCGATTTCGGTGGATTTTTGAGGAACTCAGAAATATTTTTGTACACAATACCTTACGGCCTCTAAAATGTCGGTTAATAATAATATCGATGAATAGATTTGTCATGTGTACATTTCGCAATTTTGTACGAGAAGGTCACTCATAGTGAGGATCAAGTTTGTTCACCAAGTTACGATATCTTTGATCTGAGCTGATATAATAAGCCAGTGTCTTCAATACCTGTTTTCTTACTGAGGCCTTTGGTAGATCCGTTACTGTCAAACTGAAATGCTTCCGCTTTAGATGAGCATTTTACTGCTTTGCCATCATTCGACTTTAGTTTTAAAAAAAATAGCAGACTGATGATTTTCCAAACTTTGTCTGCTTAACAGGAAGTTCTTCTTCGGGTTCGCTAACCATGGCCATCTCACTCGAGTTCGTATTATTATGCATTATTTCGCAATCTGCATTTAAACACATTAAAATGAATTATAAATGATGAAAATACTCGTTTGAGTACGTTTGTACATATTCGCTCAACTAGGACTGCAATAACCTTTGCCATCACAATCCTTCAAATCTTCTATTTTTCCACGAACTGTCAACACCAATATCCTTCTAATAAAAAGTCAATACATTTTATACTATAATATACTAATATATAAAATTAATTCTATTTTATCTAACCTTATGCACTTATATTTCTCGCCTTTTTTGTCTGTCAGTGATACTAAATCATATGTTAAAAAACATCGAACATCGGAAAAAAATCGATGTTTGAACAAATTTGAGCAGCATCGATGTATCGGTATAACATCGATGTTTTCTCCTGCACTAGAGCATTGTTAATCCGTAATTAATAAAGGAATTTTAATTTTACTCTAACGCTTTAAAAAACGCTTTAGCAATGGATTGTGAAAGCATTCAAATGGCTATAATAGATGATCCACAGCTCACAGTAAGATATATATAATATATAAAATTCTAGGATTAAACTAATTGCGTCGTAGAATATATTGTATTTGTATTTACACCCATGTGTATGTATGTACACATATTTTTTAGGTATTCACTAGAAGACACTATAAGTATAAAACCACTATGCAAAAAACGACTACAATTTAATATTGATGCACCGTGCAATAGGTTATATAGGAGCTATATGATATAGTTTAACGAGACAGATTTTTCTGTCATAGCCGTCATAGCTATATACTCCCAGTAAGATATATGTAATATATAAAATTCTAGGATAAGACTAATTGCGTCGTTAAAGATATTGTATTTGTATTTACACCCATGTGTATGTATGTACACATATTTTATAGGTATTCACTAGAAGACACTATAAGTATGAAACCACTATTTTGCAAAAAAACGACTACAATTGAATATTGATGAAAAGTGCAATAGGTTCTATGGAAGCTATATGATATAGTTTAACGAGACAGATTTTGTTGAAATGGGCCGTCTTAGCTAGATACTCCCGAAGTTTTTTGAAGGGGATGCAAACAAAAAGGAATGACTGCTTCCGACAAATAACTGTTTTTATATCCAAGAGCCCGGCCCATCGTCAGTTAAACAAGCTAACAGTATATAAATAAATGTTAGAATACGGCATTTCTGAATTATAAAAAAAGGAATGAAGGACGAGCGGAAGCTCGTCCCGAACTTTTTTAAAAATATTTTTCCTGAACCGCAGCTTGAGCAACATCGCGGGATGACCTGCCCGCCCCGACCTGTCTTCTTTTTTATGTAGTCTTCGGATAACTGACCATGAACTTCCCATTTTGATTTCAACCCTTGCTAATTTAATTAACTGCTCATATACTTAACAGGAACGCAAGGAGTGTGGTAAACGAGGACGAAAACCTGGCAGAAAAACATCTTCAGATAAAGTTGATATCAAAGCAAAGCTAGGTAATCGTATTAATCATTAGATACTTAATATATTTTACTTTAACACACATTGTGCTATATATATTTTTTTCTTTTGTGTTTTTTATAGAACGTAGCAGACAAAGTGCAAGAGAATGCCGAGCTCGGAAAAAACTTCGTTATCAGTATCTCGAAGAGTTAGTAGCTGATCGCGAGAAAGCAGTTATAGCATTGCGTGCTGAACTGGAGCGTGTTGGTTAATACATTTAAGATACTATTTAAAATGGAATTCTAAACATTCTGTTTTTCTTACAGTACATGCAGTGGAGTAACCAATTAAACGAAAGTTTCACAACGAATGATATTGATCAGTTGCTCACAGAAATTGGTATTCTTAAGCAAGAACAATTAGTTTAAGCTAAAATTAAGATTGTATTTTAATATAATGTAATGAAAATTAGTATCACTTTGGGTTGCCGGGTTTGGTTTGTAATACTAGTGCAAATCGTAGACTTCTTCGAACATTAGTTACACGAAAAAATCTATTTTATTGATAGAATATTTGTTTTAGAAGAGAGCTGGTGGCTGAAGACGAATTTCTCGCAGCGCTGCACGTGGCCCCGGCTTGGCTGCGCTGTCTTTCTGGTACTTCTTTCTTTTGCCTTTTAAAGTCGCGTGGCACCGCCCATTTTTGGAAAGAATTTTGTTCAGATCCCATGGTAAGAATTGTTCTATGATAAGAAGCACCTAATTTCCATTGCCCTTTTGAAATGCAGTGGCGCTGTGCACTTTTCCTCAAGATCTCAGAAGTCAAAAAAATCTTTTACCAAATGCTTTTTATAAATTTATATAATTTAAGCCATTGACCCCAAATATATAAACAATATATATCTTGCGTACCATTTACCGAAATGTGTTCTTGCCAGTTAATTGAATGCCATTGGAAAAGTTCATAAAATATATTAGAAGTGAAAATAATTAAAATTGAAAACAAAGTGAAGCGCACGTACTCGGTGAGAATATCTTTGAGCTCAGCGAAGAAAATGATATCGTCCCTTGAAGATGCACTGGCTCAGTGATTACACCTACGAAATTTATGTGAGCTTAAAGGAGTCGGAGCTGCGTCGTCGCCCCATATATTTCATTTCCCAACAATTGGTTGCGCGTCCAAGGCTGTTGAGTCTTTGCAGTTTGTAACACAGATAAGCCAAGTCGGTGTACGTTACATCTGGCGAGCGAGGATTATGCAGTATACAAACAGCACCTGGAAGAATCTCGCCAGCATCCACATTTTGGCAGCTTTGAGCAAATACTATTACTGCGCATGGCAGTCTATACGCTGAATGTCAACAGATTTGCCATTGTAAAGAAGTCCCAGCTGTGCGTTAGGTGAGTGGTGTACAAGCTCAAGCGCTCGTCGCGCTATCTAACCGAGATTACCTTCTATGAGGAGGCCATGGTTGCATCGTATGTGAATATACTCGTACTCTATCATCGTTATCAAACAGAAATTGTGAGGCCCTGCAGCTGCCAGGCGCCTGGGTTGGGGAGCAGCTAAGATTCGAACCCTTGGGTGTGCGCTCACAGAACTGGCAAAGTCCGGCTTTAACGGGTTTTAACGAATCGCTAACCACTAGCAGCTTCTCCAATGCTATCGGAACCGTTGTGATACATGTGTTGACTGTGGAGATCGAGGTGGTGGTGTGTGATCACATGGCCACAATGCCGAGCAATAATAACTCTGAGCCGGTCAATCATTGCCTCCAACAACTTCTCGAAACGGTCACTCTACCACTAGAGTCGGAACCGGAACCCAAAAATTGCCTAGAGCAAGCGCTGAACACTCCTGCAGCACCATCTCCAGTTCCTGAATCTCAGTATGCTCTCGTCTGCTGAGAGCAAGTACTATCATCACCATCAAAGGGTAATAACAAGGTTATTAAAAGACAGTCCAATTATGAGCAGCAGCAGTCCAATTATGAACCTCAGCCAAGTTTGTCAAGCTCGTCTCCTAAGGCTTTCGAAAAGCAACTTAATTGTAATAGAGATGTTAAGTTATTGTTAGGGAATGAATCTGTTGTTTCGTACCTGAAACACTACATTCTTCCATGAACTGTTATTTTCGAATATAAGTTGAATATCGGTGTAAAACATGTTTCCCCGTTATTTCTCATCCTCATTTACATAGTGTGAGAGTATGATGAATGCGCTTAACATTAATTGATTTTAAATTTAATTTACGAAAAACATGGTCGTATGATTTCTACTGGTCTTTTAGCAATCGTCTATGGGAATATCAAATTATGTTAAAATCGGTTAAGGAAAATGTCAGAATTAGCACTAACAACATGACAATTGGCTTGTGGTGCCCTGTGGCGACTTTGATATGCTCTATGTTGCGTTTACCTAAAAATTAAGGAGCTTCAAGGGATGTAAAACAGCTTTACAAATTTCGTGTAAGCATCCACTAACACAAGGAAATGTTTTCTTTTCGAGTTTATACTTGGTAGAGGACCTAGGTGATCAATTTATATTGTATGAAATGGTACAGAGAGAGTATACCATGTAAAATCCGATTAGGTATAGTCTCTGGAACAGAATGTAAGCGAAAAGGCAAACAGTTCCTAATAAATCTCTCTACGCATTTTTGTGATACAATATACTTTCATTATGACTTTAACACACGCAAAGTGAACGAGTTTCTCGTGTGTTTTTATTTTTCCATACACAACTCCCTCAATTAGTTCGAAAACATTTATATAACCTTTTTTAAACAAACTGCGAACCTTTGACACGTCAATGTCTCC
Organism: Hirtodrosophila duncani; assembly: GCA_037043425.1. Classification (NCBI taxonomy): domain Eukaryota; kingdom Metazoa; phylum Arthropoda; class Insecta; order Diptera; family Drosophilidae; genus Hirtodrosophila; species Hirtodrosophila duncani. The sequence goes on along the minus strand of JBAMBM010000828.1, from coordinate 275,677 downwards.
TATTAGCTTAGTCTGTAGGATCAAGTCGACATCTTCGGGGGTTGCTCTTATAACTCCAAAAAAAAGCATAGACTGCACCAAGGAATCCTTTAAAGGTTTATATTCTTTTGGTCTTATTTCGATCTTTTCTGTATATCTTTCACATTCCAATTCTTTGACATTCCCGGTATACTCCCTCTATAAGAACGTCCTCATTACTATGGCCATCTTCTTCTTCATTGACTTCATTAACTCTACTTTAATTACTCTACATTAATCTCTACAGCCTTCATCAGCTCTACAGTTGTCTCTACGGATGCCTCTCGCGTGATCACCATATCTGCGGTTGTCTCTACGGATGTCTCTTGGGTTATCGTCATCTCTACAGGATGCATTTTACCATCATCCTGCCGCTACATTAGTATGCTCCCATATCCATATCCATATGGCCGCCCAACCGGCCGAGGGGCGCAGCTGCATAGCGAGCGACACGAATCGCGAAGACCGAAAAAAGGGCGGACTCGCTCGCTCAAGAATAGGTTCATGCAGGAGATAGTTTAAATTACAGTGCTGAAGATAGATAGGAACATTATTTCTAGTAGTTCTACGAGCAACACAAAAACTAAACTGGCTAATTAAAGATATGTATAAAGATAACTTAGCATTTATATTCGACCATCGCTTGATGAAACCCAGTGCACCCACAGTCCTATTGACGGTAATTGAAATGTGTAAGTCGAATTTCAATTTAAGGTCTAAGTGAACACCCAAGTCATCAACTGAGTCGATACGATCAAGGGGCATATCTTTAAGAAGGTACGATTTCGGAAGCGGTATGCTACGACAAAACGACATAACTTTGCATTTAGAACAGTTGAGATTTAGTTGACCTGACATCTCGATTGGAAAGAATCAAGGTAATCTTGGGAAGTAAAGTGGGTAGAAGAGTCGTTGGAGGACAAACCAAGTTACGTCGTCTGTGTACATAAGTACACGAGAGTGGGATAGAACCTGAGGCGGCTCGTTGATAAATCATGTGAAGAGCAGAGGACCGAGGTGGCTACTCAGTGGTACCCCTGATGTAACCGTAAGGGGCTTAGAGTAAGACTTAATAAATAGAAAATTGTGAGTTCTGAGATTAAGGTAGTCGGAGATCCACTTAAGAAGTTAATATGTCAAGCCAAGGCGATCGAACTTATGAATTAGTAAACAGTAACTTACCGAGTCAAATGCTTTGCTGAAGTCAGTGTAAATGACGTCAGTTTGCATTTTATTCTTAAATCTTTGTATTACAAAAGAAGAAAATTCTAGTAAATTAGTGGTGGTAGACCTACGATTCACAAACCCATGCTGAGCAGATGAAACTATAGAACCACAAGAAAGTTTTAACTGTGAAGTTAATATATTTTCAAAAGGCTTAGGAATAGCAGACACTTTTGATATGCCTCTGTAGTTTTGGTCATCAATTTTCCTCTTTTTTATGTAGAGGATAATAAACGACTCCTTCCAGAGTGAAGACAAAAATGAAGAGTTCTAAGACAGATCAAAAAGCTTTGAAACCGGCTTACAAAGCGCATCAGCGCAAAATCTAAGAATACACCCCGGAACACCATCAGAGCCAGGGAAAAAGTTAGGCTCAATAGGCTTAAGTTAATTAGCAATAAGCTTTCAGTAACTAGGTGAGGTGGGATGTTATTTGACATGTGTAAGCTATAAGGGAATATCTGATCCGACCAATACTTAAGAGAAGAATAAGATGTTTGAAAGAACTCTGCAAACAATTTATCAATGTAAATTAACAAATTATCGATTGAATAGCATTAAAAATATCCATATAGAGCTTCTAAATGAGTATCATTTGGTGTTACACCCCGTCGGTCAACCTTCTTTTTCAAGTTGATTTCTAGCTTATACACACAAATTCTATCCAAAAAGTTCTCTAAAACTATGAAATGATACTTTAGGGATCGTGTCGCCACCATTATGTCATTCACCTACACTCTCATATCCTTTCTCCTTATTGAATCCCTAAACACGTCGAAAATAAGTATTTGGAACACTACGGGGTCATTTTTCAGACCAAATGGCACTCAAAAATACTCATACCATCCATGAGGTGTTACAAAAGAATTGTATTGGATCGATTTATCGTCTACTCCAATTTGGTGGAATCGACTTTGAAGGTTAATAACTGAAAAATACTGCTTACTCCCTAAGTACTCTAGGCAATCTTCAATAAGGGGTAAAGGGAAATTGCCTTTGATACACATGCTAATTTCACAATATTTCTTTTTAACAAGAACTATTGGGGATGCATAGGGTGATTTATATCTGCTATTTTCTCTCACTCATAGTCTAACGAACGGAGTGGCTGACAATGGAAAGGGGTTGTATTTGTCAATCTAATAATCATTGGCTGTCTAGGTGTCGCTGCATAATCGCACTGTTTCTTCAAATACTGCGATTCTATAAGAGCCCGACATTTATCTGCTGCACTTCGTATATTGACTTCCTCATTCGCATCAGTTTTCACACACGCACAAGAGTATTGAAATTTGTCGAACTGACTTAGATCGTAGGTGAATTCTCTGCCAATTCTCAACCAATTCAACTTTCTTTGGAACCCTCCTTTTTATTATCTATAAGAAATGGATTATCACTTAAATAACTAATAGTCAACAAAGCACTGGTGAACAAAGATGAGCAAGTGCTATTGATGGTTTCTCTTTTTAAATGTTGTTTCCGAAAATTATTCTTATAAAGGTCTCAATAGAATAGGCAAGGGTATTAAATTGTTACCTACAACGTATAATGAAATATGTACTTTTTTCAAAATTTAAGTTGCATCTGACTTTACCCAGAGTTGGGATTAACTGATTGCCTATTACATAGTATCTACTATGATCTGTACCCAACTCCAATAGTGTTGTTGAGAATCGCTGGAGGTGATCGCTTCATTCGTTGCACTGGATGCGTAATATGGGTCAACCTATGTTGCTCAGGCCGAGCACGCCGCATGTGCAACAGAATCTTCTCGAGACGAGTTACGCCCATCCTATGTTGAAAATGCCTCGAGAGCAGCTATCTAGGTCGCACAACGCTCCGCAACTTTAATCTCTAATACCCCAACTACATTGCAGTGCCCCAACCCATAGCCCAGTCCAAACCACAACAACTCCCTCGCACACGAATCGGTCAACTTCAGACAGCTGGCCATCCAAGGCGAAGGCTCACACCTGCAAGCCCAGGGTATAGCCGTCTGCTCTGGAGAGGAGGAAATTTACATCGTAAATGTCTACATCCCTCCCACAGCGGCCTGCCGCTTAGGCTACAAAGGATAAAGATTACCTCACAAATCTTATGACCCTATGCACCAAAACCTTGCACTTACCGGATATGTGGAAGCTGGGAAAAATCATTCCCATTCCAAACCCGGGAAACCCTTGTACATGGGTAGTAACCTAAAGGGCTATCATCCTCTTATCACCAGTAGCAAAGGTTTTGGAAGCTCTCATCTTCCCCCACCTTCAGGACTACTTCGCACTGGCCAACCACCAGCATGGCTTACAAGGTGGACGAAGCACGATCACTGCTCCCTGCGAGCTTACAATAGCCAGAAAAAGCTGATTGAACAGCAAGCGAAAGCACGAGAAGTCCATCGTGGTGACACTAGACCTCTCAAGGTCCTTCGGCATTCACTGTGAACGGTCGTGTCGTGCTTGCACTAAGTTCCAGCTAATCAAGTTTCGTTTGTTACCTCTGCTCTGTGCTAAAAATTAGCACATATTGACCAGTTTGGGCGCCGCGTTATAACGGTGCCGGCAAAGACTTGCGAATAAAGATAAGAAAGTAGCGCGCAAGAACTACGAACACTGCCCTCTGGGCATTACATTACCCCTCAGCCTGCACGCAGCCGCACAAGAGGGGTAATAAATTCTTGCTTATCAGCAAGTTTTTTTTTTGTTTTTGTTCTGTTTTGTCTTGTTTGTGCGCGAAAGCAAGATCAAAGCACGCTTAAAGTGTAACTATCCAATTTTATTATTTGAGTGATTAAATATTAACAATTGGCTATGAATGACAAACAAGTACCTGACTCTCGGCCTACTGTGGTTCTGAACAATCTGCTAGACTATCAGAAAATGAAGGAATCGGCTGGTCTAACACCTTCTGAATTTAGATCACAACTGATGGACGATTTTGCCTCACATGGCATCTCACGTACTGCATCTGGTTATGTACACGAAGCCACTATTGTTCCCACTACATCTGCAGCTACATTCTCGGTAGCTTCAACTTCAGCCGCATGTTACGTGACTACTTGTTCATCTGGAGGAGTTTATTCATATGGCAACCAGCCAATAGTGGTCAGCGGCACAAGCCAACTAACTGGATCAACGAAACAGCAGCTACCAGGAGACTGTCGCTCACTACCACAACCTGATAAAATCGTTAACATGCCTGTGTTCCAGCCGGCAGATGTCCCCTGGCAGAAAGTTCCGCCAAAAAAAGAAGATCACTTGATGCACCTAAAACTGCGAATAAAAGACCTACGTTACATGCAAAAAACCGTTTTGAAGCTCTTGCAAATCTAGATCTTAGTCAAGCAGACGTTGATCTCGACATGGACGTTCCCCTGGACGAAGTCGACATAGATGGAGAGACACAGACTCAAGTACCAACGGAAAAAAACCGCCGAAGCCTAGCCAAATCACAGTACTGGCCATCAGTGATGTACCAGCCCTGGAGAGGCTTCTCAATTCAGCGGTTACTGCTGACTCATACGAATTTAAGGCTGCTCGTAATGGCAATTTACGCATATACGCTCGTGACTCTGATGCCCACAGAGCCATCACAAAAAAGCTTTCGGAAGTAAACCTCCAATATACGCACTTCTGCCTACCTGAGGACAGAGCTTTTAGAGTGGTGGTATGCAACTTGGCTGCATCCACCCCCATCGATCAAATTAAAACTGCATTCACCTCTCAAGGGCACTCTGTAGTGAATATGTACAATCCGAAGTCAAAATCACTGGTTGAGGACCCCTCCGAAACTGCTCCATCCAAAGCCCCAGGCCAGAATGTTTGGTTTATAGATCTCAAAAAGGCCCACAATAATCGGGAGGCTCTAAAGGTCAATAAAGTCGGTCGGCAAAGAGTTAGAGTGGAGATGCCGAGAAAGAAGATTGACATGCGCCAATGTTACCGCTGCTTTGGATTTGACCATACCAGGAACTATTGCACCAAGGAGCCCAGATGCGGTAGATGCAGCAAGCCTCACTGGACTGCTTCTAGCCTATGCCAGGCAAAGACTTATGATGACCTGGTGTGCGTCAATTGTAATGGAAACCACGAAGCAACTAATAAGAGCTGCAGAGTATACGTCCAACGGCTCAAAAACCGTAAGTCCGGAGTCAATACTGGTCCCGTGATGCGTGAAGGCCACGCTCAGCCCACGCGTATTATCAAGCAGCAGGTAATCCCAACCTCAATTGTGCGTCAGGGCCTGACGTACGCAGAGGCGTCAATTTTGGGGCAGCCGGGCATAAGACATGATAGGAATAGATCACAACAGCAAGCTCAGGGTACTGACCTACTCCATCAACGTGTGGCAAATCTAAAACAAACACAGCATTATGATCATACAGCTTTTGATGGCGCACTAGTACAAATGATAAATACCTTGCAGCAGACCATTGCGGGTCTCGAGAAAACCATCGCTAGGCTGTTGGATGAGATCAAGGAACTCAGAGGTTCCAAGCCGGAGAAGCAGCACAAATAATGGCTACTGTGCTGCGCCTCGGTACGTGGAACGCTCGTAGTATTATCCCAAATACTAATGAGCTTAAGGTGTTTATGATCAAGCACGACATCGACATCATGCTTATCTCTGAGACCTTCTTACACGATGGTTCCCACTTCAACATGGCAGGTTACACATGTTATCGAGCAGATCACCCTGGAGGGCGCCCTAGAGGCGGAGCATGTGTGCTAATCAGGCAGGGATTAGTGCACTATCACCAACAACCAATCATGACTAATCACGTACAGTTGGCAACCGTAATAATTTCAACTAATTTAGGTGAAATCGCTGTGGCTGCTGCGTACCTTCCACCAGGTTTGCCTTGGAGTACCCCTGAGTTTGGCAGTCTACTTGATCAGCTCGGTCACAAATTTATCGTCGGTGGCGACTTCAACGCAAAACATCGACTCTGGGGCAGTTTGACGACAAACGCTAGAGGCACTGCGCTTCATGGCTGTCTTACCAGCAGTGCAACACAAGTGCTAGCCACTGGCAGACCCACTTACTACCCGTATAACAGGAGGGATACGCCCACGTGCATTGATTTCTACATGTACAAGGGTATAGCCAACAGTCTGCTCTCGGTACGAGAAGAGTATGAACTTTCATCGGATCATTTGCCCTTGGTTGCTTCTTTATCAATGTCGCCTCAGCGAACTACCCCAATAACGAGGCTTGTTTCTCCTGGTGCCAACATAAGACTCTTCCAAGACGTGATGAACAATGCTCAGACGCGAGTTCATCAGAACCAATGACCCGGCGATCGATAGACTGTATAGAAGGATTTCTAACAGGGTAAAAAAGGTATTAGCCACACTAAAAAGAGAAGCCACAGACGCCTTCCTGGAGAAAGCTACTCCCGATGAAAGTTCTACGTTTGCGCTCTGGAAACTTACGAGGAGGTTCAAAAGGCAAGTTTCACCGAAATTCCCAGTCCGAAATCCAGACGGCTCTTGGGCAAGATCCCCCCGGGAAAGAGCCGAAGCGTTCGCGAATAATCTGGAAGAAAGATTCCAGCCGTTTGAGACATCGTCGCCAAGAAGAGTACAGCTAGTAACCGAATCTCTGGAAGCTCCGTTGCAGATGGCCCTCCCTGTAGCTCCTATCACCCTTACTGAAGTGGAAAAGGAAATCAAAAAGCTTCGCAACAACAAGGCTCCAGGCGAGGACCAGTTTGATAATCGCTCTATCAAGCTGCTCCCTCGCAGAGCTTTGCTATTCCTCGTATTGATTCTCAACTCCGCTCTTCGACTCGGACACTTCCCAGGCGCCTGGAAGAAGGCCAACATCATCATGCTACACAAAAGTGGGAAGCCAGCAGATGAGCTGGATTCGTACCGTCCAATAAGCCTACTGCCAGCATTTGGCAAAATATTGGAGAGGTGCATTTTAAGAAGGATTCTTGAAACCAGCGCGGTCAAAAAGGCAATGCCAAAATTTCAGTTCGGCTTTAGGCTCAGGCACGGCACGCCTGAGCAACTACACCGAGTTGTAAACTTTATTCTAGAGGGATTCCACGGAAAGGAGTATGTTGTCGGAGCGTATCTGGATATCCAGCAGGCATTTGATAGAGTGTGGCATGCAGGACTCTTGCATAAACTTAAAGATCTACTTAATCCACAGCTCTATCTTATTGTTAAAAGCTTTCTTCACGAACGATCTTTTAAAGTTGTTCAGGACGGGGTGTCGTCTCATGCAAAGACGGTCAGAGCTGGTGTACCTCAGGGTAGCGTGTTAGGGCCAACCCTTTACAGCCTGTATACGCACGATATGCCTTCAGCTGACAACATGCCGATCTCGGACCAGAGCAATCTGCTTGTCGCCACCTTTGCTGATGACACTGCGGTACTGGCCAGAGACAGTTGCGTCTTCACCGCTACAGATCTCATCCAGATCTATTTAAAAAAAATCGAGAACTGGGCCTGCAGATGGAATATTGCCATAAACACTGATAAGTGTGTACAAGTCACATACACTCTCAGAGCGCAAACCTCTCCTGGGGTATTTTTACATGGTCAACTGTTAGAGCAGAAGGAAGCTCACAAATATCTTGGAGTCACTCTGGACAAGCGACTAAACTTCCAGCGCCATATAAATGATGTAGTTAAGCGTCTGAAGACAAAGGCGAGCAGTTTGGCTTGGCTTCTTAATGCCAGGAATAAACTGTCATTAACCAACAAGACGCTCATTTACAAAGTCATTCTGGCACCCATTTGGAGATATGGTATTCAGGTATACGGCATAGCGGCTAAGTCGAACCTTAATAAAATACGTGTTGTGCAGTCCCAATTCTTGCGCAGAATTTCTGGTGCGGCATGGTACATACGCAACAGCGATATCCACAAAGAACTCCATGTACCGAGGATCGGAGATGTAATCAATCGCCAAGCTTCTGCATATCTAGACAAACTAGCACATCACCCTAACCAGCTGGCGCAAAGGCTCCTAAGAAGCAGACGTATACACGGAGTAAGAATGAGAAGGAGGCTCAAGAGAGTCCACCCAACCGACCTGTCCCACAGAACCCTTTAATCTTCCCCTTTTGCCATCCAGTTACCCTATCATCTAGGTTTAAGTATATACATATATACATGTTGTTGAAAATTAAATATCCTATAGTATAAGTTGTTAAAATTAGTAACAGTAAGCTATATATTTTTGTAAAGTAATAAACAAAACATGATAAAAAAAAAAAAAAAAAAAGGTCCTTCGATACGGTCCACGCTGCTTACCTACATCCACTACTCCACTTTGCCCAACTCCTTAAAGAGATGGCACTATTTGGCTGGCCGGCAGGCATATGTGCAGTTCAGGGGGCAAAGTCTGGCCTTCGTCGGATCAAGCAGGGCTTCCCTGATAACGTCTCCAAGATTTCTGTGCCACCATGCAACTAGAAGCTGGATACCTAAGCTAATGATTGCTTAATCAGCACAATAGATCGATATATCAGCGTCCTCGAGGAGAAGATCAATGGATATCGGCCACGGCTAAAGAAGCAATTATACCTTAGAAACCTGCAGATATCCGCCGCCAAATCGTGCCACCCTCCTGATAATGTGGACGAAGGCACTTCGCGAGTACTTGATATCTACATTAGTAAGGTGGTAGAAATAATATGCTGAAAGCTTTGGCTGGGAGCACCTGCGGAAAGATAGTGAGTTGTTAGTAACAACCGATTGGTTGTCCCCATATCGACTACGCCTCCCCAGCGTGATCTCCGGAAAGCACAGTGGGGGAATCTGCAGCGGCCACAGAATACAGTGCTGCGCATGGCAACAGAGTGCCAGACCATGGCACCCGTGGACCATCTCCATCAAGAGGTGGTGATGCTCAATATGCGTGCGTGCTGCGGGATGCTGACGAAGCAATTCTCCCTCTCGTTCCAGCTGAGAGGATGTAGATATACGTTCTTATTTATATACATACGCATACACATTTATACAGATCACTTACAATTTTGTTTATTAGGGGAGTAACTGAAAGAATGCGTGTGGCAGCGAACGATTCAAATTCTGTTCCGGATATAGACAGTGCGGTAGAGTTATTTTACAAAAATCTTCATTACATTTTTAAGAATTTTGTTCCACTCCATAGCCTACTTAGGCTTAATAAGCCGCCTTGTTTTACTCCACAGTAATCTAGCGTTACAAATATCAAATCTTCACTTTTTATAAAGATCAAAAACTATAAACTCCTCGGAGTACTCACGCTATTGTCGTATGCTCACATATCGAGAGCTTACTGTAATCAGTGTATTTCAAATATATAAACTCAACTCATAAGCTCATAGACAACGGCACATTATTGTAAAGTAAAGTACCCAGCACATTTCAAGTGCGATGCAATATGATCGCACTTGAGTGTAGCAGGCACCGTCAATGTTGCGTCAGCGTATCCGTGTGATAATGACCACATACATAACACTTGCGCATACCACACTCTGTCCAATGACAACGTTCCCGCTGTCGCCATACATATATATACACTTATATATTATATACATTTATATATAGCTGACGATGGCTTTTCTGCTGAAACAGCGCACGGCCTTTTAGCTAAGCTAGACCCTAAGAACAATAAAATGGAACCGATCTGATTCGGCCATAAAAGACAAAGCTATCTCGACGTTTGATAATTATTTTAAGTTCAAAGACATTACAAGTGCACGATTACACTATATTGCTCTTCGTTCAAGGTACACTGTGCTTAATTCCGACTGCTATAAAGTATATTTGCTTCGCTGTAGGGTCAAATTCATGCAGGACCCTAAACACTTTTATAACTTTGTTAGTTCCAAACGAACTCTTTTCCGAACCTTTATCTTCTATAAACACTAAGGCAAATACAGATAAAGGCATCGCCGATTCGTTTGCAGAGTTTTTTTTTTTTAAATAATTATTTCGTCTCTTAAGTATCGGTCTGACCAGATATACCCTTATAACTGACACTGGTCTAGTAACATCCCAGATCCCCTAATTACAGAAAGCCTATTACTTAATGAATTTAAGTCCATTAAGCCAAACTTTTTCTCTGGTAATGATGGTTTTCGGGATTTATTCTCAGATTCTGTGCTGAAGCGCTATCAAAGCCGATATGGAAGCTTTTTTTATCTATCTTTAAACTATTCGTCTTTCAATTCTTTCTGGAAGGGGCAGTTTTGCATTCCTCTCCAAAAAAGGCAGCAAGACAGATGTCTCAAACTATAGTCGCATATAAGAACTGTCCGCTACTCTTAAACTTTCTGAAAAAAACGTAACGTTCAAGTGGTTTTATAATTTCATCTTCTTAGCAGGGTGTCTGAAGCGTACCACCACTAATTTACTTGAATTTTCTTCTTATATCATATAAAGCTTGATGAATAAAATGCAAACAGATGTTATTTACACTGACTTCAACAAAGCATTTGACTCAGTAGATCACTGTTTACTTTTACAAAAGCTTGATCTCCTGGTTCTCCCACCCTATTTTCTTAAGTGAATTTCCGACTACCTAAAATTATTTATCTAAGCCCCTAAGGTTACATCAGGGGTACCGCAGCGGAGACACCTCGGTCCCCTTCTCTTCAAAATATTATCAACAATCTTCCGAAGGTACTGTGCCATTCTCTTGTACTAATGTACGCCGACGATGTCATACTTTGTTTTTCCGATGACGACTCTTCCTCCCATTTTAGGCTGCAAGAAGATCTTGATACTTTCCGTCGCGCGTTTTGTTTCCCTTCCCGCTTTTCGCGTTGCATTTTATTCGGAAGCGCCCCTTGGCCGGTTGGGCGGGAGGCGAGGCTTCTAGCCTGGGTTTCGCCTGGCTTGCTGTCGCCCAGGGACTACTTGAACGTGCTGCACATTGTACGTTAACGTACCGTTAGTTAGTTTGTTGTTCTTATTCTTGCAAAACGGCTTTTAACTGATTAGTATATATATCGATAATTTTCTAGTTTCCATTCAGATATATACCTCTATTTCTATGATCACAAGTCACTACGCTGCCCGTTGTACCAATAAGTCAATACAAAGAGGAAACCTTGCATGAGGAAATGATAGCGGCCATGATAGAATATTTCCAATCACTGCAGGAAGCAAGACGGGAAAAGAGAGCGTTTCGAGAAGCATAGAAGCTGGTGACGAAACAGCTTAAAGCATTCGGAAGACCAAATCCCTCATGCACAGAGCAGATGAGGCAAATGGTGAATTCACTCTTGCCGGCCCAGGAGCCACTACAAAGGCGGGGCGAACCGAAAGCCACAGCAACCCCGGAAATACTGGTACTGCGGTCGTATAGACCGCTGACTATGTTAGACAAAATAGAAAAGCTGCTTGAACGCTTCATACACACTCGAATAGAGGCAGTAGTAGAGATTTACCTATCATCAGTTCGGCTTCCGCAAAGGCCAATCAACAACAGATGCTGTAAGCAATCTCTGCAAAAGTGGCCAGCCAAGCAATTGAAGGAAGCCCGTGGCGGTTTGGCTCCAAGGACTACTGCTTGGTAACAACATTCGACGTCAAGCACCTAGAAATCGTTCTAAAGAACGAAAGTCGAGAGAGCCACAATCAGAGTGCAAAGTTCCATTATTAAATAAAGCCCATATCTTTAAAGCACCTAAAGTATGAGAGCTGTAAGGAAAGCATAACAGAAGTATCTCTGTCGAGGATAATGGCCAACGGCGAGAAAACCATTTGCCAGTGCTGTAAGCTCCACTCTTCTTTTTGCAGCGCCGATATGGGCAGAAGTAACGGCACATATGTCTTATATGCGGTCAGCCATCTTAGTACGACGCCTCAGGGTGAACTGTGCATTCAGAATAGTGTCACTGGTTCTTGCTGGCATTATTCCGCTGGACCTTATGGCACAGAAGGCACTGGGGATGAGAGGCCGATCTATTGCAGGCCCGCTAAAAGAAGCTCACCGAGAGCGCACCCGAATCTACAAATGGACGCTAGACATTTAGCCTGATTTCAGACTTACGAAGATAGCTGGACAGAAACATGGTCTTATAGACTACTACCTGACGCAACTCTTCACAGGACACGGGTCTTATAGATCCCATCTCCATAGGCTTTAACACGAAGACAGCCCTTTCTGCTCTCAATGCGATGGCAATCGAAGACTTAGAAGACCCGCTATATATAGAAGAGCGAAACGTTTTACGCAAGAAGGGCCTAGAGGACACCCGACGTTAGTAACCTGGTAAACATCATACTTGAGTTACAACAAAATTGGTCAGCGATTTAACAAATGTAAAAGCTCAATAGAACTTTCACGGTCTTCAGAGCTCAGATCTAAAATCTTAAATTTATGCTTGGAACCATTTAATCCATTCTAATATTCAGGACCGAACCAAACTAATAACATAAACCAGAACAGGCAATTGTACCAAGATTTCAGAGGAGACTTAAATCGAGACCGACAGAACGACACCCGAAACTACAGCCAGCCCCTCAACAATCAAGAGTGCCGAATAAGCGTACTAAAGACGGCAGCGGACAGTTGCGCATGGAAATCGACAAGACGGACCAAAACGATACAGAATTCCACGACGACCAAGTTCAATATAAACAATCATACGATAAGCAAGACGTTCAGTCCAGCGACGATCAATTTCACTGTAAAGAAAACGGTCAGTACCACGACGATCGATTTCAACATAAACAAACCGATACCGACCAAGACGAAACATCTTATCAGGTCGAAAATATCTCAAATACTAGTCTGGGAACCCACCAATACATAGAAACCGTGTTCAATAATAACATATGCCGTTGCTTAATAGACGCTGGGTCATCGATAAACATCGTGAATACTTTACTACAATTGATTTAGCAAAAGGCTTTCATCAAAAAGAAATGGACCCTAAGTCAATATGTAAAACAGCCTTTTCAACATGGCCACTACGAGTACACCCGTATGCCATTTGGCTTAAAAAATGCCCCAGTAACGTTGCATGAACTTCGTGCTTAAGACCTTATTAAAAAACATTGCCTTGCCTATTTGGATGACGTCATTGTTTATGCAACATCTCTCACAGAACATCTAGAATATCTAAGAAAAGTGCTCGAGAAACTCAAAGAGGCAAATCAAAGACTTCAATAGGATAAATGCGAATTTCTAAAAAGAGAAACAGATTTTTTAGGTCATATTATAAGTCCAGAAGGCATACGACCCAACAAAGTAAAACTGAAAGCAGTCATTTTTAGGTCTATGTGACTTCATTCCAGACTTTGCAAAAGTCGCAAAGCCCATAACATCAGAAATGAAGAATATAATAAACCTTTTGAAAAATTGAATAGTAATCATGAATGACCCAATTCTCAGACTACCAGATTTTACAAAAACATTCCAAGTCACTACTGATGCCAGTATGTTTGCCAGTAATTTAGTTATTATTAGTTATTATTAGTAAATGATCACGAAGAAGATATTTCCACAGCAGCGACTATACACAATGCACTAGAACATAACGAAAATTGTACAGAAATTACTGAAAACCAATAAATCATTTTGCCGGATAAATGGAAATAACAAAGGACACCAGGACAAAACAGACATCGAACATTACTTTAAAAATTAAAGGTAACCATCAGATACACGGAAATGACACTCTCAAAAGCAAGAGATATTCTTGTTAATTACGTCTTAAACCATACCATGCCATTTACATAACGAAACAGGTTTATTAGTTTTCTAACAAGCATATCAAGAAATAACAAATCCACACAGTAACGTTAAGATATTAAAGAGTATAATCAAATTTAATTGCATCAAGTGCTATCCAGAATTGAAAGATTTTTTCAATGAACACGTTAAGTTACTTCATCCAGGTACCGAGAAAATGATAAACCCTTTTAAGAAAAGCCACTATTTCCAGACTATCAAAAAATAATGCAGAACATCATTAATGAATGTGAATGTGCAATATTGCAAGAACAGAACACCGATCCATAAAATTGGCCTTTTAATTAACCCCAGAAACTAATAGTGCAGGCCAGTTTTATGTTATAGATTTCTATTCAATCGACAATGAGCAATATCTTTCATGCATTGACGTATATTCCAAATTAGCATCACTGATTAAAACTGATAGCAGAGATTGCTTAGAAGCCAAACGTGCGCTCACTATAAATTTTAACGATATGGGATAACAACAAAAAATTAAAGCAGATAAATATTCAGCATTTCTAACTCTTTAAAAGGTTGTTTAGAAACAGAACACTACAAGTAAAACAGGAATATCAGACATAGAACGTCTTCACAAAACCATCAATGAAAAAATTAGAAATCATCAATACTGACAAAAAACGGGGGAAAAAAAGAAACCAGACTCGAAACTATACTACAAATTTACAACAACAAGACAAAACACAATACAACTGGACATACTCCAGCAATCATACTACTCTATACAGGAACATCTGCATACAATACGCAGCTAATAAACGAAAACAAAATTAACATACTAAATGATAAGCGACATGACTACGAAATTGAACCAAATTTTATACAAGGACCTTTAGCACGTGCAAAATTAAAAAACCCATTCAGTAAGACAGGAAAGAAAAAGAAAACTAATTATAGTAAATACTTACAGGCAGCCGCTACTTCACAATTGCATTGTGCAACGCATTCATAATAATCATGTTAATGACCATGACCACATTAACAATAGGAGGCATGATAGTAATCAACCCAATGGAAAATAACCTAGGCTTCATTCTGTTTGAATCAGAAATCATTTACCCATAAAATTCGAGAATGACTGCTTCACAGTAAATATTAAAAAAATAGAACAAAAATTTAATAGCCTTCTAAAACAAAGTGAACAATTCAACAAAATCGCACAAGTTAATTATTTAATCGAAAAACTAAAGCGAGAAATGAATGGCATACAAGACGTAACAAGCGGTGACATGAATTTTTTAGGTGCTGCTTATAAATGCCTGTTCCGGACTCTCGACGAAGACGATAAACAAAAAATGTAACAGCAAATTGAAACTCTAGCACAAAACACAGTTCAGATAAGTAATTTAAAGAATGTCATCGACACTCTTAATGAACGCATCAATCGGATTAATAACCACGCTTACTCTACGGAAATCGAAAAAAATAATCTGAAACTTTTAATATATAACATTAAACACATTACAGAACATATTCAAGACATCGAAATGGGTTCCCAACTAACACGTCTTGGAATTCTCAACGCCAAATTACTGCAACATGACAAACTTGACAACATTTAATGCAATAAACAATGCATAAACATAATGACCATTTAGACCTCACAAGAATAGTTCTCGTACGACACAGAGCTTCAGTTCGAATTGATATAAATAAGAGAAGTAAGCTAAGCCAGTGGAGTCTATTCTGATCAACCGTTGAGACAGTGTCGCTCCCGTTTCAGCTATTACTATGTTGTAAACGTATAAGACCGCAAATTAGTTCCTTAAGATATATTGTGCATTTAATGGAAATAAATTAAGATATATTTATACTCGTACTCTAATAGATTAAGCGAGTACATAGTATTCGTGCAAATGTATGTAACCGCTAGAAGGAAGCGTCAAAGACCCCATAAAGTATATAAATTGTCGATCAGTATCAACAGCCGAGTCGATCTAGCCATGTCCGTCTATCCGTCCGTATGAACGCCTAGATCTCGGAGACTGTAAGAGCTAGAGAGATCCAATTTGGTATGTAGACTCCCCTTGTGAGGCATCATATCAAGTTTGTTTTTAAATATAGCTACGCCATCTCCCGCCACTGCAAACTTTATATCTTCCACAAATTTTAACGCATTTAGTTGAAACTCGGGTTGTATATGTATAAGCACATATATATATCTGAAAAGAAAATTGAAGTGCTAAAAAAATCAGACTGGGATAATCGAAAACTTAAGGTTCTTGTTAGGTGATAGTACAGTGGCTAGCAAGCGGATAAGAAATTTAGGAATAGTTCACAATTTTTTTCGCCTAAGTATGGTTTTTATTAAAACGCGGTGTCGTAGATCGATTATTTGAATAATAAACTCTACGATTTACCAATCGTAGCAGTTAAAAATTCGAAAAAAAAGTGGATGGGCAATCAAGAAAACAGTCCCCGAACCAAAATAAGAAATAATTTAAAAAAGAAAAGTCAAAATTAGAGCTAACATTGAGATAATATTTAACAACAGCTTATAAGCATATTTTATTCTTATGGGAGAAAATATTTACAATGTTAAAACCAATAAACAATGATCCATTTATCGATTTATTCGAAGATTTGGAATTTTTGACTAGCAATGATATATGATAAAATAAGAAATAATGTTACGGTCGCACCAACAACGGAAGAACCATAGGTATCCATTTTTCCGAAGATTTCAAAGAATGGGATCTGTTACAAGAGCTGAATCTAGAACTGATTTATAATACACAGGATCTAAGTTCAGCGTTAAAATTCATCTATGTATATGAAAACAGCAATAAGGAGAGAAGCAAAAAATGTTGGTCATCACTTATTGCTGTTAGGCGGTGGAATCTGTAAAGCCGCTTGGGAACTGTTAACGAAGCGGTATTTCATAAAGCGAAAACCCTTTTTCAGAAGAACTGAATCGTTAAATCGAATTACAATATTTAAAATACAAATATAAATATTTAACGAAACAAATTCAACTGTTTATTGAAGCGACTAATGAATCCATACAATTATAAAATTATAGGCAGAATTATATAATGATGTATATTAAATTTTTTGCTCGCATAATTAAAAAAAAAGTCAACAAAGAGACTGTTCTTTTTTATGAGGGTCATGTTAAAGAGAAAAAAAAACAATTATATTCGACGCTTAATAATTAAACTCTACGTTATATAACAAGAAATGCTTGAAATTGAAGCAATTTTTCTACGCAGACTTCTGAAAGCGCTACCAAATAAAACAATTTATATCGACGAGAGTAAATGGCAAAGCTATATGCTACCAAACCTACATTTTAATTGTTTTTCGATTGGTTTTGTTTTTATTTGTATCATATTATCTGTTTGTGTAGCCATTATCCGGATCCCCATTTCATCCCCTCTCATTTCAGAGCGGACTGTGAATATCCGCTGTATAGAAACTGCATAAAATAAGGGGCAATTCTGATTGGATGCTTCTAATTGTCGAGTAGTTGTCGTTACAGCCCACTTTTAGTGTTCTGCAGTACAGATAGCTGGAGAGTAAAAGCTAATATTTCCCGGGTAGTAGGAACTTTAGCGTATATTTAAGCCCAGTGTACCACACACTATGAAATGCCTGCAGCACATCCAATATATATTCCGGCGCAGTATTCCTTTGTTTCAAAAACTATGGGGATAAAGCTCACCACTCTGTGGAGCTGCTTAGGGGTGCCGTGGCTTTTTCGAAATCCAAACTGATGGGCCGGTTTTGCGATGGCAATCTTTCAATCTTGAACATCCTTTAAAGGAGGATTCGCTCAAAGATCTTTGAGAACCCAGAGAGTAGGCTTATGGATCTGTATGAAGTCAGCTCACTTGCGTCTTTGTCAGGATCAGGGATCATGCTTATCATAGCGCACTTCAATGTACAGAAAAGTGACAAAATGGCATTCGAAATGGCATCAGTATCCTTAGAAGGGCTTTTATACATGCATTGTCATTTCTAACAAGGCCAGAGTTCTTGTTCGAGTTGAGCTTTTTTATATAGAATTGTCAAATGCTTCTAAGCTGTCTAAATGCGATTTGACCCACTCGAGATTTTTATATCAAACAGGCAGCATCCTAATTGGGTGCCTTTATGCTGTCTTCATCAGTCTACATAAACAATGAAGCCCAGTGCCATATGCTTCAACCTCTCCAGCTTCTCAGTAAAACGAGCATGTTTCTCTTGGCTCAGAACTTTCTTCAGTTTGTTGTAACATACTCTCTTCCTAGCAGTCTTTTAGCATATATAAACTTCCTGACTCTCTCGCTTAGATGCAGTCTTGTCGAGGGGTTAGATGACAATGTCATGGGGACTTAATAATAGAAACAAATTTGTACACTCAGATTGTTAGGAATAGAGTTGCAAAAATCGATGGACTACTAGATATAAAATACTGCATTTATTGGAGAGTATCGGAAAGTAGAAAATCCAAATGTAAAGAAATGGTAAACAGCAATATATTCTCTACCATTAGGCAAATTTATAGTGAATTTATACGGGTGGCAACGGGCTCTATCTGTCCACCACATTCTACGCCCTTGATGGCAGCTATATGATATATTTGTCCGATCTTGAAGAGATCAGGCCTCCTCAAATGGATAAAAACTGCATTTGGTGTGCTTTGGATGAAAAGCAGAAAGTTATGCTCATTATGTTCATTTGGGAACAATCGGCTATATGGGACTTATATGATATAGTTTTCCGATCTGGATAAAACTTAGCCAGCGTGCAGACAAAAGAAGCATTAGCTATGCAACTTTTGACACTTTTGAGATCTTTTTGTTGAAACAAACGGACGGACGGACAGGCGGACATGGTTATATTGATTTCCCTTGTCATGCTGATCAAGAATATATATAAGAATATATATAATGCAGAACTGGTGAAGGTCAAGGATTATATATCGTTTTCATCGATATTTTAAGTTAACGATACATGTATATCGTTCCCTTTCTATCTACATAAAGGTATCGATATTGAGAAAGTTGAATTTAGGCTGACTTTATTTCGCTCAGCAGCGCATGTACAAAGAAGAATATATGTTAGTTAGGGTGTTTATGAATTAATGAAAAATGCTAAGCTAAACTAAAACTAATTTAAGTCCGTCTTTTGTCTTTTCATAGCATGCCCTTTTACTTTTTCTCTGCCAAAAGAATCATTTCTTTAGCTGTACGCTCTATGGCAGCTATATGATATAATTGTCCGACTCAGCTGAATATTAAACTTAAACAACGTGCAAATATAAAAAGCTCAAATTTCAGCTATGTGGCTCTTAAGACCTCGGGGTTCAAATAGACAGACTGAGGGTTGGACTGATGGACGAACTCCCCTTGTCACGCTGATCAAGAATATATAAATTTATATGGTCGGAGACACTTCTATGCATTGCAAATTAATATACATTCAAGTTAATGCGAATAGTAAAAAACTCGAAAACCGAATGAACGTACACCTCGCAAATTGTAAAATCACTTATTATACCATTAAGTTTTGTTATAAAATTTGCAAGTAACAGAAGGAAACATGTTTGACTATATAAAGTAAGGTCCGTCCATGCATGCCAATGATCACTTGTATATAAAACTTTTAGGTTTATTCTCGAAATTGAACCAGATTTGATCCGGATCAGACCACCATTGCACCGAATGTATATTTATAATGTGATATACATATATAAGCCGAATTTCATATCAATATGTACAAATTTGTGGGAAACATAAAAAGTTTTGGATTTGCGGGGGCGGGAGGGGCGTGGCAAAATTTTAAAACAAACGATGACGGCTGCCTTTGATGTTTTTTGCCTAATTGACTACTAGCCTTATTAGGTCCAAATTGGTATTTGTATCTTCAACTTTGATACTTTTGGTATGATTGCTTTTTTTAGAGTTTATCGTAACTTAAAAAAATTATTATAAAATTCATTTGCGTATGATAATTTATAATGATTTTCGAGAGAAAAGTGTTGCCTGTTTCTTCTCAAAAACCGGATATGAAACTACCATATCAGATGTAAGATGGTCAATTCGGATAGAAGTTTTTGATAGAAGTTTTTGGAAAAATGGGGGAAGACAACCTCTAAATACAGATTGTAAGCCGATCAACTCACGCAACAGAGTTTTTGAGCACTCAAACCACCAAATCCATTTTACAGTTTAGGCAAAAAAATATAAAAAGCAGCCCTCGTAATTTTACCCATTTTTTTGAAGCTGTCAACCATAGTGCTTGGGTAAAGATCTTCTCTGAAGCTTGATTTCACATCGGCTTAAAGCTGCCTAAAGTTCACATGTTTATGTCAACCGAATTCAGTTGGGTATTTCACTCAGAACGGGCTAGAGCGCTGCCCACGATCATTTAAAAGTAAGTTATTAAAGTTTAATTTTAATAGATTGCGTATACATGATTTTATGTGTTCCCTTTAATATAGTTCAAATATCAAAAGCTTATCGCGAAATTTATTAATAAATTTCATGTGTGTCTGTATATATAAAAAATGTATATTTTATAAGTATCTGTGTATACACACATATGAAATTCTCTGAAAGTTATACTAATGCATGTACATATTTGTATATATTTGTGTATGTATATGAATAAAAAAAAACCATAAGCCGATTAATTAAGAGTAAGAAACCAGTTTTTTGTTACCAATACTGCTATGTACATGAACCACAAGTAAGTAAGGGTTGTTCTCAGAAATATATTATTTTCTGATAGATGAATAAAGGTAAAAACACAAAATATTGTCAAATTGGGGGAAAAATAGTTATAAATATTAATATTATAGAAGCTTTTCCATCCACTCAAACATATACGCAAATAAACGAGCAGCGTTCATAAAATAACTAGATTAAGGACAAACTTCATTCTTGGAATTAGCTTCAGTGGATATATAAAACAAGGAAACACGAAATATGAATGCCATTCATATTGTAAATGCATACATATAGAATGATATAGTGGCTCGATCCAGTTCAAACAGATGAAGATGAAATCTCGATTTTGATAGACAAAGCATAAACGGTCATAGTTACATGGATTTCCCTCGTTATACTGATAAAGAATGTAAATATTTCATACTGTTCGAAATACTTCCTTCTGGGCGTTGCAAAGTACAAGCACTACTAGTGTATGTTACAGCTGTCATAGAATCGGCTTAGGGAAATTCGTTGTCGTTCAATACTCAAAATGACACTATACTTGATATACCATTAAAAAAAATCTTTTGATGATATTATCCTGAAGCTTGCCGGGTTATATATATAAATTATATTGCATATTTTATCCGATTGTTATGTAATTTGGCAGATTGGTATTGAATGAGCTCATATATAAAGAAGCCGATGTTAAATACGTAAAAAAGCTCTTACTCTTTACTCTACGAGAATGAGTATTGAAATAACAATATATGTACAAGAAATAGTCACAAATAAAGATGTGTTGCAGTAATATTCTGATTAATAAACAAGATTTTGAAATTTAATTCATTTAGCTGATTTTCGACCTTGTCTTCTTTTATTGTTTTCAGTGTTATTCATGAAGAAGCCAATCTGATGTTTGTGTGTACTGCCTTAATGTTAAAATACTAAATGCTTTGTATTCTTTTATATTTTAGCCGCCAAAATGATCATGTTGGAAGCCGTTTTGTTGAGCTTAATGGCATATTCCTGTTTGGCACAGGACACATCATTGGACAATCTTATAGCAGATATATTTAAAACAGACGAAAACTCCTTTAGTTCTACAACGCAATCAACGAGTATCTCTACTAATACTTTGAAACCGACACCTTCAACAAGTTCACAGAACCAATATCAGTCTTGTGGCGAACAAAAAGAGTGTGTTCCACGATGGTTATGTGCAAATGATACAATAAATACCAGCGGTGAAAATTTAATAGACATTCGCATCGACACAGGGTCCCCATGTAAAAATTACTTAGACTTATGCTGCGATCTTCCAAATAAGGTATTATATCAGTTGGTTATTTTTATTCATAATTTTGTAAATATTGTCATTAAACTCAAATAAGAGAGACAAACCGGAAAAACCACTCGTTCATCCCGAAACACCTCAGGGATGTGGTTACCAGAACCCAAATGGAGTGGGATTTAAAATCACTGGAGCTGTAAATCAGGAAGCAGAATTTGGAGAATTTCCTTGGATGGTTGCAATTTTACGAGAGGAAGCACAACTTAATTTGTATGAATGCGGTGGGGCTCTAATAGCACCTGATGTAATTTTAACGGCAGCACATTGTGTGCACAACAAAGAAGCTAAGTCTCTTATAGGTATGTATACGGTACCATATTTCCATATTTCTTTTGTTTTATAATATTTACATTTTTAGTTAGAGCAGGGGAATGGGACACGCAAACCAAAGACGAAATAATTCCACATGAGGATCGCTATGTAAAAGAAATAGTATATCATGAACTATTTAATAAGGGATCTCTCTATAATGATGTCGCACTGCTCCTTTTAGAAAGCCCTTTTACATCTCAAGCAAACATTCAACCTATTTGTCTTCCAAGCACCGATGAAACTTTTGATTATGAACGTTGTTATGCCACAGGATGGGGAAAAAACAAATTTGGAAAAGATGGCGAATATCAAGTAATTTTAAAAAAAATCGACCTACCAATTGTAGAAAGAAAGCTTTGTCAAAGTAATTTGCGAGAAACACGCCTTGGGAAGCATTTTACATTGCATGATAGTTTTATATGTGCAGGAGGGGAAAAGGATAAAGATACTTGTAAGGGCGATGGCGGTTCTCCATTAGTATGTCCCATTAAAGGAAGTCCGAATAGATTTAAGTCAGCTGGAATAGTGGCATGGGGAATCGGTTGTGGCGAAGAAAATATACCAGGTGTATATGCAAGCGTCGCATATTTAAGGCCATGGATAGATCAAAAACTCAATTTGTGGCAAATTGAATCATCATATTATACCCCTTAATTAATTAAATAAATTTATACAAATCAATACTACAAATCAAGATATTATCTTTTCTAAATAATTTTGCCTTTCTGAAATCTCTGTATAAATTTAAATGAGAATAAAATTTGCAAACTATTACATTTATGATTATTATTTTTTATATTTTCATAAACATACTTATCAATATACTGTTCTAGTTGAAATTGAGCTGCTCACCATCTTAGCTTAGATAAAAATTACTTTTAAAAACAACTTTCTGAGTTCTGAGATTAAGGTAGTCGGAAAGTTTCTTAAGAAAATAGGATTGGACGCGAAGGAAGTTTGCCTTTTATTCTTAATCCTTGTATTAGAAAAGAAAAAACTCTAGTATATTCGTGATGGTAGGCTTACGCTTCATAGACCCATGCTGAGCAGATAAAAAGATGGAACAAGAATATTGTAGCTGTGAAGTTAACAACTTTTCAAAAAACTTATGAATAGAAGACAGTTTTGATATGCCTCTAGTTCAGTAACTAGGGGAGGTGGGAGGCTATTAGACCTGTGTAGGGTATGAGGATATATCTGATCGGATCGATACTTAAGAGAGGAATAAGTTACTTGAAAGAACTCGGCAAACAAATTGGCAATGCCCTGATCTGAATTTGCATTAATGTTTATCTAAAACATTGAAGAAGCTTTAAATTTAAATAAAATCGTTTTAAATTACTAAAGTTATAAAATTGTTTTGGGTCCCGAGAAAATTGTACGCTACAACTATGTAAATGTGTTTTATAGCAAACAGAATTAATGACAATGAACCTTGAACGAGACTAACAATATAGGACCTTCCCGAGATCATGAACATCCTAAAGAGTCTAGATTTGATATTTTTAAAAATAGACAACTGTGGACTAAGCCAAGGCGGCTTATTAAGCATACCTGAACTACTGAGCAGAACAAAATCCTTAAAATAAAAGATAAAGATATAAAAGCATTTAAAAGGCACTTTAGTACTTAGAAATTCAATTACGTTAGGAAAATTTAGCAGAATCGGTTTCGACAGAAGGTTTCGACAGTACGTCACCACCCTGGCGGGAGGACAATCAAATCTACATTCGGTATAATTATTAGGAAAAATAAACCATAAAGCTAGCGCGCCCATATCCAATTATGCTCGTCGACCGACCCTGCACTGCATTGGAATGAGTAGTTGCTAATTTCTTGCTCTGCTTATCTTTTGAACGTCAGAGCTAATGCTGCCTCTCTCTCGCACTAAGCACCTTTTGCTGCTGGCTCACCACGTTAGTATTTTGAAGTCGGTGTGTGAACAAAGACGTGGGCAGAGCACATGTGTAAGTAGATAAGTAAGGTAAACTAAAAAACAGTATGTAAACCAAATTAAATGAACATTTTAGCTATTATAACGAACAGTGAAAACTAAACAGTTTTCACTGGATAGTTGCTCAAAGTGGGTGTTTGCCTCCAGAACGTCTAAGGTGCGACCACACGCGCCAACAGCTAGTCTGGAAATAATGACCATCTTCCGATTTAGAACGCCGATAAGTGGTCTATTTAGAGCAACAAGAACAGTAGAAATGTCAACGATACATAGGGGGAGACACTGAAAAGTTTGACAGACTAAGAACTATCAATTTCTGGGCTATCAACATTCTGAAGATGGGCCGGAGGGTCTATCCTCATTAATGCAGCTGCTGTACGAGCTGAGAACTGTAACTATCGACCCAACTAGGAATTCGAAAGATAGAATATGGAGAAGTCGGCTCATTAATTTTTGGCACTATATCGATAGGTCGATAGCATCTTTATCCAGACCAAATCTACCCAGAGTTGAGAATATTCTATTCAGCTGCTTAAAGCCAACTTGGAGAACATTAAAGCCTTCTTTTACGTTCCTTAAAAAACAACGCAACTTTGCATCAGAAGGTATCCACGAATCACATGTGAACTTCAAACCTTGATTATTTGATAATTAAACGATAAAGCCATCAAAAAAGCATAGCTTCGGTAGAAGTAACCATGAAAGGGCAACCGTTTTTTTAGCAGTCAGACATTGAGAGCACAAAATTATTAAGCATTCGGAATGATAAAAAATATCTCACTGGGTAGCTGACAGCGAAGTAACGGATTTGCAAACGATACAAAAACATGCAAAGGCAATACAGCGAATAACTAAAAATTATAAAAAGGAATGATAAAATTTCTCACTGGGTAGCTGGCAGCAGTATAACGGATTTGACAAGCAAACGAATATGACAAGCAAGCAAAGAGTCTAAAAATAGCATAACAAGCAGACCGCAAGCCAAAACAAAATCGACATACAGCGCAACAAAGAGAATATAAGATTGGTTTCACTTGTATGCTTACGCTTATAGCTCAGCTTTTTCGAAAGTCAAAGAGCGAGTGCGTTAAAAAAGGTATTATGCAATGCTTAATAATGTCTAATAAGGTCTACTCTAAATGTAAGCTTTCTCTCTGATATGTAAGCTTTCAGTCTAAGCTTAGATACGCATGCTAATGCAACTTATAATAAACGATTATGGTTATGAATGATAATGGAAGAGTAAACAATGTAAACTATCTTAAAAATATTTTTAAGAAATGCGTAGAAAATCAGAATTAGGCTCAAACATACAACAAAGCTTATTACGACAATTCCAAGTTAAAGCGGAAGGGATACAAAGGAGGGGACTATGTCATGGTGAAGACTTTTGACAGCACTAGAGTGTTGATTACAAAAAACCTAGGTCCACATGTGATTGCAAAGGTGTAGCAAAATGACAGGTTTTTTTTTTGGGGCCGGGAGGGGGAGTGTCAAAATTTAAAAACAAACTTCATCTGACGCCTCACAAGGGGAGTCTACATACTAGATATTCATAGAGACGGACAGACGGACATGGCTAGATCAACTCGGATGTTGATGCTGATCAAGAATAGACGCTTCCTTCTGCCTGTTACATACACTTGCACGAATACAATACACTCGCTTACTCTACTAGAGTACGAGTATAATCATTGTATATAGGCTAGAATATAGTCTCAATGAACTAAGTCTTTTGTATTCAATTCACGACCACACGCCTTAAAGGTTGCCAGCACTCGACCGAGTCTTATGAACAAAATAACAAAGCTGCTGTCTTAAAATACGCACAATCTGCATGAGTCGCATCTCTATACAAACAGTCTTCTTAACGTAATACATGAATCTCACATGATCACATAATAGAAGCTAGAGTGCAATGGAGTAGCGTACTCGGACCAATCCTTGACTTCTGGTAAGCGGCAGACATCCGGCATACTATCAGTGGAGAGATGGTTTGCACATAGTAAATGATTGAACATACAAGCATATGCAAGCAACATGTACTCTTAACAAACAAAGCAGCCCTCCTTTAGTCCTGAACAACATAGAAGCCAAGAAGGCACATCTTAAATTTATGTCAAAAAACCTCCAAATCGTAAAATAATAGGTTTCTGTAAAAAACCGAACAACATAGCAAAACTCGATTCATACAACCAGCCAATCCCCCAAATTGGGCGTTATGTTCGTTTTGACTTCTGACTTTCCCACACATTTTTATAAAATTCACAAAAATTCTGAATGTATATACCCTGTACCTATGATACAAGGCTATATATTCAGTTTGTAAAATGCATGTAGAAAGGAGCATTTTTGACCACATAAAGTATACATATTTTGATTAGTATGGCAAGTCGAGTCGATTAAGCCATGTCTAAATCTGGGAAACTACAAGAGTTTCTATCTTCCAATTTACATTTTTATTTGCCAGAAATATGTACCCAGATCAAGATTATTATTTTGTAATTGTTAGCCACACCCCCTTTTAGGGTGGCCCCCAAACACACTACCGCCCATTTTAGTGTTTTGTTTTTTATTGGAGTTGAACCAAATTTGGGAATTATATATATTAGAAGTATCTACATCATCTGACCAAATTTGATACTGTTTGGATCCTATAGCCCCAATAAAATGGATTTTTTTCAGAATGAATAAACAATTTTTGTTTTTCATCCAAAATGAAGAAAATTCGGTTCGTGTTCACTTTAGGATGTCTTACGTGTGTTGGCCGAATTTGATCAGATCGGGGAAGTATACATATTATATAGCCCACATATAACAGATATTTTAGGATGTTTGTTTTTCATCCAAATCGAGCCTAGTTTAGTTTGTATCCACTTTAAGACACCCCAAGTCCGAGTTTGTCCGGTATTGATCAGGAGCGGGTTATTACGTAAAGGGTATTTAAATGGCGAGCAAACTTGACTGTTGAATTCTTACTTGTCTTGTCATGAAGTTTGCAACGCAAAAGGTAACTTCTCCGACCATATAAAGTATATATATTCTTATTCAGCAGACGAGAGGATTCGATATAGCTATGTCCGTCCGTCTTTCCGTCCGTTTGTTTCAACGTCGAGATCTCCAAAGTCTTAAGAGCTAAAAAGGTGAAGGTGTATCATATGCTTCTTTTGTCTGCATACCTTATAACCGATGGTTCTGGGATGAACACTTAGTATCATAACTTTTCTGTTTTTCACTTAAATGAAACCAAATTCGTCTTGTATCTACTATAGCCCCACTCCCAACGACTATATTTTATGAAGATATATTAAATATTTACAAAGTGAATGCTATATAAGCTTAAGTTACCAAGTTTTAGTTTTAATAATTATTACAAAAAAAGCAACTACGAACGCTTTAGTCGATATTCCGACTATAAGATACTCGTACTCAGCATTTATTAATTATTCGACACACTCAAAAATATGCTGCACTTTGTTGTTCTTTTTTTTTTTGGTGGGTGCGGTGCTCTTATACAAAATATTTTTTACGTTTTTGTCTACAAATCCGATGTTAAAGGAACTCTGCAAATCGGTAGATTCCGAGTTTCAAGTAAATGCGTTAAAATTTGTGGGAGATAAGGTTTTTATCGATTTTCAGTGGCGGGAGGGGGCGGGAATAAAATTTTTAAGCTAATAATCTAACGCCTCATAAGAGGAGTCTACATGCCAAATTTGGTGTCTCTAGCTTTTATAGTCTCCGAGATCTAGGTCTTCATACAGACGGACATGGCTAGATCGACTTCGCTGTTGGTGCTGATCAAGATTTTTTATATTTTACGGGGTCTGAGACGCTTCCTTTTGCCTGTTACATACATTTGCATGAATACAATATACTCGTTTACTCTACTAGAGTCCCAACGAATTAGAAATTGACATAAAAAAATATATGTCTGGTGAAGAGTATACGCAATAACGGGAAAATAATAAATTACTTTTGATTCCGCAAGCTACAAAGCTAAACGTTTGATACCGCATATTTCAATCGGACTCGGACATTGCGAAAATCAAAAAGTAAACCGCATGATTTGAATGGACATTTAGAAAACTGCATTAGTTGGGCGTCGTTTACGATATAAATCATTAAAATCGATTTAATTGTCAGAAATCGAAAAAATACCGCACACTTAATTATATTTTCTTAATTCAAAATGATATATCTTAAGAACTAATTGCACTAGGCAACACTCAAATTGTATATCTGATGAGACCTACTTTTTTTTTATAGGTATGGGCATCATATTTTTGAAATTTTATTTATTTTTCAAATTTTCCATTAATTTTAAATTTAAAAAAATTTTAAAAATCGCGCCCAAAGAAAACACGATTTTACCAATTCTTCAATGTATACACTCAAAACTAAAGAGTGAAATGTAAATGTGGGTATGCATAATAAAGTAATATAAGTTTTGGTTTTAAGGAAGCTTTTAAAAATCGGTTGTGGATTCCTTGAGTAATGGTCAAACTGCAAAGTCACCTCTGAAAAAATTCAACATTGGGCAGATTTGCTCAAATTTCTATATTTCAGCCTTCTCTTGATAAATTTTAGTACATTACAGCTCAAACGACGCTCATTTGACGCACCTTGCAGGATATACAACATTTATCTAATTTTCCTTGAATCTGTAAAAAAAAAAGAAAAAAATCTTTAAAAAAAAGAATACAAAAGCAAAACACAATTTTCTTAATTAAAAATCACATTTCTGCAAATCTAATTTGTTGAGTCACTGAGCTTTTCAACAACTTCATTTATATATTCCAATTAAAAAGCGGATCGAATTAATTTTAGTTACGTTTGGCAAAAGTGCATCCATCGGTTTCTCAATGAATATCAAAGGCAGCTAGCTGCAGAACCACAACACAAGCACAGCTAAAGGGCTGCTGTTGATCTATGTACTGATATGCGACAAATACAGCGAGCGCAAGAAATTGAGAGATGCACAACTGCAAGCAAATACAATACCGATAAGCGTATGTTTACAAATTAAGAGCATTAGAGTAGCAGCATAACAACAAAAACAATGCATTTAATTTACAGCTGCGCTGTCTCGTAGGACTAGCTTACAATATAAGTGAATATTCAATGGAATTAATTGGAAACAGCGTGACCACATTTTCTCTCTGACTCAATTGTTAAGTTGTGTATAGTTTTCTTTTTGAAATTTACATGTGAGGTGTGTCATCCTGCTGAAGACGAGTCGCGTTCGTTTTTAAGGAACGCATAGGAAGGCTTTAATGCTCTCCTCGTTGGCTTTAAGCAATTAAACACGTCATTCTTGACGCTCTTATCAAATTTCATCTCTCTTTATATGGAGTCTCTTAAGAGTAAGAAAACAAATTATCTGGTCTATCGACCCTGTCGTTATAGAGCCGAAACTCCCTGAGCCAACTACTCCACATTCTATTTTTCTTACTTCTAGTCCGATCGATAGTTACAGTCCCCGTACAGCGGCTGTCTATCCGGTCAATCTAGAGAAGGTGGATAACACAGAAATTGAAGGTTCCTCGTCAGAGCAAAGGTACAAAATTGCTCCCCTGTCAAACTTTCCATTGTCGCGCCCTCAGTAACGTTGATTTTTTCCGACAGCTGCATACCCACTGCTGTAGCTGCCCTGCCTAGACTTCCTATCGGCATTCCAAATTGCTGATTGCTGTTGATTCCGGCCTTCTGTCGGAACCGATTCTGCTTAATTTTCCTAACGTAATTGAATTTATAACTACTAAAGTGTTTTTTTTTTTTTTTTTTTTTTAAATTTATATCATTATCTTTATATACAATCTGACCTATTATGTGGACAATCAGTATGTATATTGTATGGCATTTACATTAGCAATTACAGTACATTAACTTGTGTCGAGTTGTTGAGGACTGGTGATAAGTAGGTGAGGTGGTGAGGGGGTGAGTTGGTGAAGGGATGAGGGGTTGAGGGGAGTTCAGCGTCCTGGTACACACAATTGACAGGGACGAGGACGAGCACAAACAATCACAACACACATATATATATATACAACACGGAACACCCAGCCCAAGCGCGGGAATCGAACCCGCGACCGCTGTTAATCTCCTGACGTCAAAAGTATGAGCCTTTAGACGCCAGCGCCAACACCAGCGGCTACTACTAAAGTGTGTTAAATGTTTTTTTGTCTTTATCACTGCCTCTTACTTACGCCCACGTTCTGATATTTCTGTTTACTTGGATCACATTAATGCTTTTCAATCGATCGCGCCAATGGTCCTCTGTGATTGACTCAGCAGGTTTGATACCTTCAAAGCAACACGAATTTGTTGACGGCCTACTTGAATTGTTCTTATCTCAAGTTAATTTTGTAACAAACTCTGATTTGGTATTTGTTTCTGACCCTTTCATTTCAGTGGTCTCTAGAGTCAGTCCGCTTTTGATACCTGAAGACTCGTTTCACCCAACATTACACTTTACTATTCTTGTGATATCTGCATCTTCCAACTCATCAGCTAGTACATATTTATTTAGAAAGGCTGATTTCGCTAGCCTCAACAAAGTCATCCTTCAATCAGACTGAACATAATTGTACAGATATGGATTGTACGGTATAACTCTTCTACACTGTCATTAATTCCAAATGCTATAAAACATATTTGTATCGCTGTAGGGTGAAATTTTCTCAGGACCCAAAACAATTTTATATTTTTAATTCAAAACGAAAACATCTGTAATACCTTCTTCATTATTTTATATAAACCCTTAACCAAATACAGATCAAGGCATAACTTATTCCTCTCTTAAGTATCGGTCTGATCAGATATACCCTTATAGCTTACACCTAATAACATCCGACCTCCCTAGTTACTGAAAGTTTATTGTCTAATGAACTTGAGTCTATTAAGCTTAAGTTTTTTCCTGGCCCTGATGTCGTTGCTGGGTGTATTCTTAGATTCTGCGCTGATTCGGTTTGTAAGCCGACTTCGAAGTTTTTTGATCTATCTTTGAATTCTTCGTCTATCCCTTTTTCTGAAAAGCGTCGTTTATTATTCCTCTCAATAAAAAAGGGAGTAATACTGATGCCCAAAACTACAGAGGCATATCAAAGCTGTTTGCTATTCCTAAGCTTTTTGAAAAAATGTTAACTTCACAGTTACAACATTCTTGTGGTTCTATTATTTCAACTGCTCGTCATGGGTTTATGAATCGCAGGGGGAGCACCACTAATTTAAAGGAATTTTCTTATTTGTAATACAAGGATTTAAGAATAAAATGCAAGCTGACGTCATTTACACTGACTTCAACAAAACATTTGACTTGGTAAAGGACTGTTTAGTTATTCATAAGTTGGATCTTTTTAGCTTCCCATCCAACCTTCTTAAGTGGATTGCCGACTGCCTTAATCTCAGAACTCAGAAAATTCCTTTTAATGACTCTTACTGTAAACCCCTTACTTTTACATGAGGGTTGCCGCAGGGTAGCCACCCAGGCCCCCTTCTGTTCACCTTATTTATTAACGACTGCCTTATGTTCTATCCCATTCTCGTGTACTTATGTACGCCGACGACGTTAAACTTTGTTTGTCCTTCAACGACTCTTCCTCCTACTTTAGGCCGCAAGATGACCTTGATGTTTTCCAATCGTGGTGTCATTTCAACTTACTTAATGTCTTAATTGTTCTAAGTGCAAAGTTATGTCGTTTTGTCGTAGCACACCGCTTCAGACACAGTTGCTGACTTGGGTGTTCTTTTGGACCATACATTGAAATTCGATTTACGCTTGCCGTCAATAAGGCTGTCGGTGCTCTGAGTTTTATCAAACAATGGTCGAAGGATTTCGATGACCCATATACAACTAAACTATTGTGTACTTCTCTGGTTTGACCTATTTTGGACTTCGCATCGTGTGTTTGGTGTCCATAATGCAGGAATCACCAGGACCGCATTAAGTCTGTTCAAAAGAAATTATTACTGTTTGCTCTCCGTTGGTAGAATTATTCTATACTAACGCATTTAATGCCCAAGACAGCGCAATTATTGCAGTCAGGTTAGTTGAATATTGACATGCTTCGGATATCAAGCAACTGGTGATAGTAGCTCCTTCAGTTGAGATTAATTCGTATCATCAAATATGCAAAAACTCTCAAATTTTGTTGCCTACTGTTACCTAATTAAAAAATTATGTATCAATATTTAATAAGGTTTCAAGCCGTAAGACATTTCAAATCGGCTGTATCTTGGGTAATGATGAAAAGTGCAAGGGAACCTTCGAAAATATCTAAAATAAAAGGGTCAGCTTCCTGTTTATCCTGTGCCATTTACTGGCTAGTAACTGGCTAGTGTGGAGTAAGATAAGTTAAAATTTCTGCATAATGTCAGAAATAAAGCGTTTTTTATGTGAACGATGTTAAACGGGCTTAAACGTGCAAAAAAAAAATGGATATGTTGGAATTCAAAAATTTAAGCTACTCGAAATTCCGCTATCAGATACTCATACTCAGATCACTTTTTGAATGCAAAAGTCATTATTTTAGTCTTTAAATTAATGAACATGAACATACAATTTTATTTAGAGGAAATGTTAAGTCAGCACCGGCTGGTAAGATAACAGCTGTTCTCCATTAAAATCAAACGAGCACAATAACGTCTCCCTCTCTCTCTCACTAACGAAGCAACTTTGTGTGATATTTGTGCATGTTTTCATGTGTCTGTGAATGTCTGTGCCTATGCATGTATGTTTGCGTATAGATATTTATAAATAATATGTATGGAAAACGTTTTTAGCGATTTGATCTATACTTCTTCTCCGATCTTAATGAAATTCAGCAATATCAGTAGATATGTGCTAATAGATAATGTTCTTATGCAAACCGAGTTTCAACTAATTATGACAAGAGAGATAAGAGAGTGAGAGATAAGGCTTCAGGAGGTGTTCATAATACTAAAAAAACAAACTTGATCTGCGTGTACATTTGGAGTGCCTAAATACATACCAATTCGGTTACTCTAGCTCACCGAGATGTAGGCGTTCATATGGACAGACACACATTCACACGAATTCAATATACTCGTTTACCTTATAGAATACGAGTATAAAAATACCTGTCACATATCAGCGAATGCCACTGTGTCACAATCTGTGCTTACATATTATATTTTGTAGTTGGAGTTACGCTATTGTGATGTTAACAACGCAGAAGTGTTACCATATTTTTCAAGCTATCGAAAACAACACTGCAAATGACGCACGAAGAGAACAAAGATGGCGTTCCTAAGGGTCCGAACAAATCTCACAGAATATTAAACAAAGAATTTGTCTTGGAAAACATTTTAAAATAGTGCTATTAATTCATAAAAGTGTCTAAATTGCATTGAAAAATGTGCACCCTAAGAGAACGCTGTGTCATTTGGCCCTTATGTTAGATGTTTTGTGTAGTAATCAAATAAACTGGGGGTTGCGTGTCGTGGTCGTGGAATTTTTTTGAACCCTCTCATTTTTAAATTAAAAGATAAGGTAATTAATCTCAAATCAAGTCAATCATAATAATTATCTTAATAGTGTCGATTCCTTCTAAGATGTGTTCATATGTATATGCATGTACCTAAGCGCTGAAACATACATAAAGTGTTGTGGCAAATTTACGACATCGAAAACTTATATAGTGACAATTATATTCAAGTAGGTTTTTTTATTCAAAATTCAATAATGCACAATAACGTGTAAATGTGTGTTAATTGAACAAATTGAAATATTTTATTATCATATATAAACTCTGTTAAATATTGTATATATGTGCATGTACGCATGCTATATGTACATCCATATACATACTTAAGTATGTAGTTGCTTGTGTTTACAGGTACATACATACGTAGTTTATATTTTGTATGGATACATCGGGTATCATGTGTGTAACCTATTTAATTGTGTTTTGTAAAATATTCATTCTTCTGTTAATTTCCATTTGTGTATGCTTATTATAAAGTATTTGTGGATATGATATGAAATGATATACACATGAAAAATAATTATCAACAAAGTAAATACATGCACACTTTTATAATTACCTGTTGTTATTAATGTACATATGGAGCGATACGAACGATTATAAACAACTTTGGACAAATTAATGTATATGAATGTATTTAAATCATGTGCATTTATTTACATAGATGAACCAATTGTATTTGTTCGTGGAATGTCAAAAATAAATATTAATTGCGTTCACACAATTTAGTTTAAAAGAATTGATTTCTTTAGTATAATACATATATTTCCCATTGTGTAAATATTTGTGTACGAAATGCATACTATACATATGAATGTTGATATATGTGAGCATAAAAATAAGAATTGATGTTTATATCCCTTTTGGTTTTTATGTGAACACTAGGGTTCTAAGCAACCGTGAAGATATAAATATGATTACTGTAAGCAACTAACATTGCAATATTTCAAAAAGCTACACATATCTAAAGGAAACCGCTAAGTGAGTGACCTGTATGTTTTATATCAGTGCAGTTTTATAACATGCTGCTTTTTATACTTGTTCTCGCAGAGCAATGGGGATTTTGCGGGTAAAGACATATCCCTGCCATCATAGCGACATATCTCCGCCGTCATAGCGACATATCTCCGCCATACATCACCGCGGAGATATGTCGTTTTAAAACATTAGATGAAGTTCCAAGCTTAACCACTGTGAAATAATGGTACAACGATTCCAGCCATGGCTGCAGGACAGAATTCGTGCGTGTCGCTCAAAAACGGTCATTTTGTTGAGTAAAAACGTATGCTGAGAACATAGTGAGTTCTAATGCATCCATTTATTTTTGCTTCAAAAAGATTTGTCCTGAAATGTCTGAATGATATAAAACCATTTGTTTTACCGAATTGAGTCAGGTTTTATTAGACACTGGGGTGGTATACATACACAGTGAAGAGAATCGAACCAAGCGCTGGTGTCTAGAATTGAATAGTAAATATCCGATTAACAAAGTAGCTGTAGAGCAGTGTTTACTTTGGCTACTTTAAAGCTGCAAACTTGATCTCTGCTTAAAATACGGTCTCGCAATTGCTGCAGTTCTGCTAACAGCAACACGAAACTCCAAATGGCACATCTGTAGAGCCGCAGCATAAAAAGAAACTATCTGTGGCAGCGAACGGAGCGATCAAAAAAATGTGAGCTCTTTATGACGCTTGTGCCTCTGTCAACGACTGCGATCTAGACTCGAAAAAATGCAAGTGGCTGCTTGCGGCAATGTTGAGTCGGTCGTGGTTCGCTCCAGACTTGAATCTACTTCTATTGCATTTAGTTCTTGAGTCAGCTCTACAGTCGGCTTTTCGCACATGGATTGTATGTATGCAATGCACAGTTATGTATGATGAAGTACGTATGTACATATTTTATTTAGATATTTGTGTACATATTAACTTCCTCTTTTATAAGTGAGTTAAATAGAAAGCTAGCTTCGACATTGGCGAAGCTTATATACCATTCACATTGAAAATATATAACAAAGGAAGGGAAGGTTCAACCTGGAAGCGAAGCCATATGTAGGGCTCAGCCAGTGGGCAAGGTGGGCAGAAGTATTTTACAACTGCTGTTCTTGCACAAGTGGATCCTCTCTAGTCTGCGATGGGAATACTGCATTCCGTTCCCGTTCTGCGACACGATATCACAAGTTCCGCCAACACAAAAATAAGTTTCTTCCATGATACACATGGCTGCTTCTTAAAAAACAATGTTAGAATAAATAAAATTATGTAAATTACAACAAAAAAGTCATGGCATGGCATCATATTCTATTAAATGTTCGTTGTGCAGCAGTTAGTTCTATGGCAAC
The DNA here is from genome assembly GCA_037043425.1 of Hirtodrosophila duncani. Taxonomy (NCBI): domain Eukaryota; kingdom Metazoa; phylum Arthropoda; class Insecta; order Diptera; family Drosophilidae; genus Hirtodrosophila; species Hirtodrosophila duncani. Next base: position 239,622 of record JBAMBM010000828.1, on the reverse strand, counting down.
CATATGCAATTTTTGTGTAATCCGAATGAATCTCAAACTGCACCAATGTGCAGATATTAGAAACATCTGGTAAAACTTTCAAGTAGTTTCTTTAGTTTTGTTCATTTCTTAGAACATTATCTCCTTACAAATTATGTTTCCAAGAGTAACGATGCAGGTGTACTTGTATCACAGAATTGTTGTTAAAACAACGAATAACCATAAAAAAAAGCAAAAAGAGCAAACAAATATTAATTAAATTTTCATTTGTATTTAATGATAATTTTAAGTAACGTAAGGCAATCGAAAAAAACATATACTTTTATTAGTTCAAATTTCAAATATAAACAAATATTACACCAAAGTAAATACCATGACCTATCGGGTCGCAACAAAAAATTTGTATTCAATTTGAATTTTATAAAATGCTTAACTTAACTTAACTCCATTGCAAGTGTTTTCCTTGCATGGCACAAGTATTGCTTGCATTATTCCGTTCGTAAATGATAATTACATTTTATCAGTTTCTGTTTTAATAGCTGCATTACCAACTCATTCAGAATTAACATATATGGAAACTTTTTGTTTTTTTTTATTCGCATTTAACCAAATATGTTAGGCATCCCCCTCGTCCGTTGACAAAATTCGATTCAAATAGGAGAATTATATCATGAAGCTCCCATATAATCGATTTTTCCGGAATAAAAACTTAGTCGCATACATTTTCTGCTTTTTTATCCAAATCAAACCAGATTTCGGACAACTATATCATATAGCTGTCATATAGCATACAACCAAATGGATCTGTATTTTTCGGGTGCAATACCACAGGTGGCTGCTCTCCAGTGCGTCCAGACTTGGGCTTGTGTTGTTTTTTTTCGATTATGGAGAACGATATAAATATCTATATTTATCGTATTTATATTTATCATCGGTTATTCCATACCGCTATATAACCTTCCCGTTTTAAAAATCGATATATACCTCGGAATTCACGATATATCGGGCTTTCTACATCGATATATAGCTCTTGACCATCCTCTGGTTGATAACAGTATGATTTCAAAATTTCAAATGTATTAGTCCCCTCATGTAAATGCGACTCGCACAGGAAAATGTGTCCGTTTTGTTAATATTATTGGAATACGTGGAAGCAGTTCATCTAGTCCATTAAATATTCCATTTAAAATTGTGGGGCCTCTATTATCTCCATAATCTTGTTAACTGCAAGTCTAGTATTATTGCAAAGTCGAGGTGGATTAATACTTCCAAGAAGGTGATAGGTGCAACTTTAATTCGTGTGGGGCAGGATTGACAAACCTAAAGGCTTCAGAAATTCCGTTGGATAGGTTTTTAAATATGTCACAACTTTATTTAGCCTCCTGTTGCCATAATTAGCCACTTATACTAAAGTGAAAATTCAATTTAATTTATAACGCTCGTCTACGCGGGTCTATTTCGAGAGATCTCTTTCTTTCCTGAATGCAATCGACTTATTATGAAGCAGCCAGTCCATTCCCATGGTCCTGGATAGTTAACAGCTTCAATTTGGTCCACCATAGTATCGAAAAGGGTATAAGTTTTCGTTTCGCCACGTATTATATTTTGAATGTGGAATGATTGAATGCGTTCACATAGCCCTTGATAGTTTTTGACTAAGGTTTGTGGGCAAAGTGATGCATTTTGACAAAGTGATTGACATTTGCCAATGTCCTAATGTTTTAGAAACGCTCATCTTGTTGCTATTGACATTAGTTTTTAGAGTCGACTTTGGTAGGTGCCTCCATAAAGGTAAAGTTTTGCCAAAGCCGGATAATAAAATCAATATACCTCCAAATATTGTTTCGTTATCCATTATATTTGCAAGTGATCTATGAAGGGCTTTTAATTTTTTTTGTGCAACAAAGTGCATTCGCCCCTCGCAATAAGTTTACATGATTGCATACGGACACCTATTTCAGAATTTATGTTTGCAATTTTGGTTCGTGATGGTGCTGTTGCAAAAAGCAGTGAACTAAAAAATGTTATTCTGTGGCTCCAGGGGCGTCTAAAACATATAGTCTAACGCTTTGCAAATTTCCGTCAGCTTGTTTGTTGGGGATGCAAGCTGCATGCGCCAGTGCCCTGTCAGAATCCCCATCCTCAATCTGCAATCCTGCCGGGGAAGGCGCAGTACGAAATGACTTAGTTTGTCGCTGCGTTTTTTGCACATTTTCCTGGAGATCCTGCAAGTTGTGGTCATGCGCCATCTGCGATTGGGGCTTATAAGTGCGCGATTCTCTAGATCGCTTTGAGATGCACACATCATCTTTTCTATCATTCGTTAGCCTGACGCCTTCCTAAAATTCACCTGTTTGACGAGATATGTGAAAGCTCGCATTGTCATGATAGAGAATGATTCGTCTTTGGCAGTTGATATTTGTAATTTATTCCCACAATCAAATGGTCGTGTACCACTGAGATCTCCTATGTTGCTCAGGCGAGACAGTGGCCACATGACCTTTTCGGCAAAACAAACAGGCGACCATGTCCGTCTGCCCGTCCGCATGAACTCCTAGGTCTCGGAAACTGTAAGAGCTAGAGAGACCCAATTTGGTATGTAGACTACTCTTATGGGGCGTCAGATCGATTGTTTTTAAATTTTGCCACGCCCCCTCCCGCCCCCGGAAACCTCAAAACTATATCTTCCACAAAATTACTTGAAACTCGGTTTGTATCTGTATTAGCACATATTCTACCGATTTGCCGAGTTTTGTTAAGATCGGATAATACTTGCAGACAAAATCGTAAAAAAAGCATATTGTACGAAAACACCCCAAACCAAAAAAATTTTTTTTCGTGCTTTTGAGTGTGTCGAATATTGAATAAATGCTGAGTACGATTACCTGATATCGACTATAGCGTTCTTACTTGTTAATGGTGCTTTATCGCCATACAAAAAAAAAAAGCTTCTCGACACATTCTTGTTGCGATAATAAACGTCGAAAGTTGTGAAAAATAATCCAACGAAAAACTCTTCTTGAAATTTCAATTTTTTTTGGCCAAATTGTTTTTCTTAACTCACTGTAAACAACAAATATCACTTGTATATTAAACGTTGCTAAATATGTCAAACTTTATTATGGTGTTTCCTGATTTTAGATATTGACATTATAGTTGCCAGTTCCCGAAATATAAATAGTACCCCTCGCAGTCACGCTTCTGGTGTTGCCTGTGGATGGTTACATGGATCTTATCGCCCCTTGGCTATCTACGAAGATATTTACCGTGTGTTTACTTTGGTTCGTAAGGTGTGCGGCTTCTGCAGCTTTCCTTATTGGGAACACATCCGCCTGGAATACGAGGTGTGTTCAAAAAGTAATGAGACATCAGGTTTCGCGAGCAGCTTACGTATGTTTACAGTTTCAAATTCATAGCATACTTAGTTTGTTTTTGAAAGATAAAAAAGTTACACGTATTTTATTGTGATCGGCGATTTTCTATTATACTTAAAAATGGAGCAAAGAATTAGCTTTTTGTGAGAAAAATTGAATCAAGTGTTCTAAAACATTTGAAATGTTGGCAGTGGTACAAACTCTTTCAAGATGGCCGAGAAGATGCCGAAGCCTCAGCACATCATAACGCAAAATATCGTTGAAGCTGTGAAGAAAATTGTTTTAAAAGTCGTCGAATTACCATAAGAAGTTGCTGAGGATGTTGGCATATCAGTCGGCATGTCATGCAATTTTTTTTAACTTCTGTATTTTGATCAGAAGAACCGTCGCATGATTGTCACTCAGGAGCTCATGAATGACGACAGTGATGATCTTTATTTGCTCAAAAGGGTCATAACTGGTGTCGAATCATAGGTATATGGTACCAACACAACAACAACAAACAAGTAAGAACAGTTAAATACCCTGTACATAATAAACCGCTATACAATATAACCGCTCCTGATCAACTACGGACACATTTTGAGTTGGGGTCTTCTAAAATGGATACAAACCAAATTTTCCTCGATTACTATGAAGAAACAAACCTTTTGTGTTCATTCTAAAAAGAATCGGTTATTTGGGGCTGTATGATTATTTGCGGCTATATGTTGTTAAAGAGGATGAGGTCCGCTTTGTCCGCATTGATATTGAGTCCGACTCCTTCGACCCACTAGTGTATCTCCCTTAATGTTTGCTCCATGAAGGAGCGGATAGTCGACGGACATACTCCCGCTATAAGTATGCTTATATCATTCGAATAATGAGTTATTATTGGCGCCCTCCTATCGAACCTTTTTAGTAGGTCGTCGACTAATAAGTTCCAGAGTAGGGGCGACAAAACCCTATCTTGGGGGTGCCATTGCGCGCTCCGTCTCTGGAACGCTGGGGTCCTTGCTTCTTTGAGAAGGTGTAGCCTTTGGGTTCCGGAGTGCCGAGTACTTACTCGCGCTTGCTGACATACTTACCGAATACGAGTCTGGATTGGCTACGGCAATTGTGCGAGTCAGATTGCTTGTCGACGTTCTATTGGCAGTAGCAATGCAACTGACCTGGCCTCCTCTCGCCAAATCAGAGGTGGGATCGCACGCAGGAGGACACCATATACACGATATTCAAAAATTGTTTGGACAAGGAAAGTGTTGTCATTTAGTTGTATAAGGGTCGTCGAATTCTTTCAGCCCTCGCTTGATAAAACCCACAGCACCCACACTGTCAACAATCAGTAATTTAAATATGTAAATTAAATTTCAATTTAGGGTCTAAAATAACACCCAGGTCATTTACCGTATCTATCTGACTTAGAGGCCTATCGTTAAGAAGGTACAATGTCTGAAGTGGCTTACTTTGCTGAAGTCAGTATCAATGACGTTAGGTTTACTATTAAATTCTTGTATAACAAAAGATATAAATTCTATAAAATTAAACCCATGCTGGGACGATGAAATGATTGGGCTCCAAGAATGATGTAACTGAGAAGTTAAGGATTTTTCAAAACGCTTGGCAATAGCGGACAGTTTTGATATGTTCCCATTGTTTTGGGCATCAGCCTTGCCGTCTTTTTAATGGAGAGGAATGATATATGAGTCATTCGAAACAGAAAATAAAGACGAAGAATTCTGAGATAGATCAAAAAGTTTCCAAATCGACTTGCATAGCGAATCCGCGCAAAATCTGAGAATACACCCAGGAACACTATCACAGTGGTTTGGCTTGTATGGAGTCGGCGGCTAGAGCTATCAACGTGGTCATAAGCTTCTATTTGTATGAAGATAATAATATGACAAAATCGTCAAGGTCGGACTACTATGTCATATAGCTCTAATATAACCTTTCGATTTGGAATGAACCTCTTAGTCGCATAACTTTTTTGTTCCTTTTTGAATTGAACTAAATTTCCTACGTGCTTCACGCTTGCTGACCAAATTAAATTTCATTTGATCCGGATCGGAAAATATATCGTCTAGCTCCCATATAACCGGGCGATTCAACGAGCTAGTAAACAAAACTTTATTGTTTTTCATCCAAATCGAACAGAATTAATTTTGCTTTCATTTTAGGAGCCCTCACGCCTGCTGACCAATACCTTTATGTACAGTATTCATTCTATTTGTATTTGAATCACTTTTTTTTTATAATACTTTAATCAAAGGCCGTGAGTCGGCTCAATTCGCGACAGCTAAACTACACAAATTTATTATCTTAAAATGTTAACAAATGTAATTAAACACGTGAGACTAAACGAACTTGAAAACTTGCCTATCTAAAATTACGACTTGAACAAAATTCAACACGAAGTGTGTATATGGTTAATTGCAGAAATAAAGTAAATATCTGTAATATTCATTCATTTATTTTTGAATCCAAATAAATACTTTAAAATATTTTAATTTTACAAAACTAACACCCTCTAGTGTGAAGTTGACTCTGTATAATGCAAGTGGACATTTAGTCATGTTTAAAAATAACCGATAGAATCAAGACAAAACAAGTATGGGATCATTAAGTTTCTACAAATATGCGATTGTGAAGCTAGTTTTGGTTTGAAAATTTTGAAATTGATTTTGATTTTTGTCCTATGATGCATCAGGGCCTGCAGAAAAGTAAGGCTTAATGGACTTGCCGAAACTTACATATATTCGATTACTCTACTAGAGTACGAGTATAAAAATGTTGCCTACTTTTGAATGTGTCATATATTGAATAAATGCCAAGTACGAGTATCTTATATTGGGAATATCGACTATAGCGTTCTTACTTGCATAAGAGTCCGGTAGATGGGATCAGGATTTTCGGGAATATCGCCGGTTCCCTCGGATTTACCTAAGATAGTGCGGGAGCGGGAAGACTTCTAAAAAGTGCGGGCAAGTTCAGGCCGGATTCTTTGTGCAATCTGGGGCTCTCTGGGGCTTTTTGGGCAATCCCGAACACCCGCAGGTCACGATATTATTTGCGGGTCTCGAAATTACGCCGGGTCCCGACATTCTCTTTTGATAAAATTTACTTTTTTAACATTACAAAAAAATGTCTAATCGGGATAGGGCCGTTATGGAACAGATCCAGAGGAGTGAAGTATTGATTTAAAGATCACATGATAGTAGTATGACAGCACTCCAGGGTAGATCTCTAATTATTCGTTATCCCGAAGGCAAAAATGTGATCGTCTTTAGCATTGAAGAGGGAGCAGCCCTGGAAATATCTAGATCCGTTATTCAATGGAACATTAATCGATGCGCATAGTTCACTTTTTGAAATATTTTACTTTGAAGTCGAACATCACATTGTTATTCCCTTGCAGAGGATATAATAATTATGTCACGGTATTTGTAAGGCATAGAAGGAAGCATCTCCGACCCATAAAGTATATTTTTGATCAATATGACAAGCCGAGTCGTACAGTTATGTCCATTGGTTTCTATGCGAACTACTCTCTCATTTTTGAAGCGACCCACTTGTTATTTCCACCATAATTTTATTTTTGATTTAAGCTGCTTATATGTAATTATATGTAAAAACAGATTTAGAATGAAAACTTTGTACGATAGATGGTGCTAACAACATTTTATTTGCAGTCCAAGCATCGTTACTTTGCAGGGCCATAAAGAGAGAGAAAGAGAAAGACGGAACAAGCCTGCATTATTATCAGATTGCAGAATGTTGTGTTGTACGTATGTACATGTTTATGAAAGTTTTGTATATCAGAATGTTTTTATGCATGTACGAAGTGTTTGAAGGTAATTGGAAAGAATATTGCTTAGCTGAACATTGGCATTTGTTGAAGGAAATAAGTTTTAGAATTCTACACGACAAAATGGTTTCAAAAGGGGTTTTCGTTATAAATTTTATGACCCACACTAGGGAGCCTTGATAAGGTTTTTGGCGACTCTAGCTCTTATAGTCTTGGAGATATAGGTATTTATTCGAACATACATGTTATATCAATTCGGCTCTTAAAAATATAAATCTAATCTTTTTGCCTATTACTTCTACACGAGTTCAATATGCCCTTTACCCTACAGCGCTCGTATGCTGACTAAATTTGATTCAGATAGGACAATTACATCATATAGCTACAAAAAACCAACTGATTTAAAGCGAACATTCAGTGTGCGCTACTTTTATAATTCCAATCGAAATAGTTCCCTAGATATGAATTTTATCAACTCTCTAAAGAAACTAGTTTAAACCAACCGAAAGAGCCATGCAATAGAAGTGAAGATTTCAGATACTAAATATACTTTTTTTGTTTTATGTTGAAATTGAACTATTGCAATTTTTTTACCATTGTATTTATAAATGATTTCAGGTCAGTAGTGAGTGAAAAGCAGTGATTGCTTATCAGCTAATATATGTATTTGAAGTTATTATTAGCTTGCTTTTTATGGCATACAGACATATAAACAAAAATTAAAATGTGTAGTTAGGCTGACCTAAACCAATCTTAGATAACACCCAATGTATCTTTAATATCTTGTATTTTGTGATTCTACCTACACAAAATATTTTATAATGACTTAAATTATAATTACTATCCGATCATAAAGTTTCAGTGAAATAGCCGCAGCTACCTCCGCTGTTCATGCATCAGCTTACTCTACGGAATCCTTCATCCGCCAAAGAAACCAGACGGAAACCAGAGGCTCCGTTGGTGTTGCTGATGCTATAGTATCACATCGGCTTTGCGCTCAATAGTCATATAGTCATCAGGATGCTCTCTATACTCTGGAACTGAGTCACCAGGCATCAAGAGAGGTCCCCTGCACTTTAACGACTTCGTTTGCGCACCTGAACGTACGGTAGCCATATCATTAAGGGAATTCTCGATCTCTCTGAATTTTGCTACATTTTCATTGATTTTTCCCTCTAATTCTAGGAGCAGTTCTCATTTTTGCGTGCTCTGGCTTCTTGCGCTTCACCTTATTCCAATCCTTGACATTCTTAGCTTCCTTGGCTACACTCGCATAGGTATTCGTTATGAGCTCCATGATTCCTTATTTTGCCCCTTTTGATAGGGCTTCACAGCGGCGCCTTCTTTGGTATTTGGGCTTGTAGTCTTCTTCTATTGATCTTCAATTAGAGTAGCTATGTTTTGGAAGGTGCATCTTTTATGGTGCTCACCTCGCTCGAACAAGACTCCTGGCCTTTATGGTATTGGTATAAAAGATCCTTGGAAGGGCTGATGACTGTTACTTTGAATGCCATCGTACACTTATGTCAGTTTCCTGCACAATGGAAGTGCGTTATGATAGCATGATCCCTAAACACTGCAAAGACCCAAGTGATCCATAAGCCTACTCTCTTGGTTCTCAAAGATCTTTAAGCGAATCCTCCTGGAAAAGATTTTTGAGATGGAAAGATTTGCTAGCACAATACCGTCTCATCAGTTTGGATTTAGAGTGATGAGCCTTATTCTCAAAGCATTTGAGACAAAGGTATACTGCGTTGAAATATATTTGGAAGTGCAGCAGGCATTTGGTAAGGTGTGTCACACTGAGCTTAAATATAAGCTAAAGTGGCTACTACCCTGGAACTATTACCACCTGCTCTACAGTTACCTGCACTGCAGAACATTCACAGTGGGCTGAAAGGACAACCAACCACTCGAGAATTAGAAACATCCAATCTGGAGTGCCCCAAGGCAATGTCCTAGCAGTTTTTTTTATACAGTCTACACGGAGGATATTCCCAGCCTGGTCTCGAATGAGAGGGAATGCGGATCCGGATGAGATGATGATGGCTACGTATTCTGATGATACGGCAATTATGTAACGGCATAAAACCCCTGACGAGGCGGTTTACAAACTGGAAGAAATATCAGATGCCGTGGCAACATGGGCTAAAAGGTGGTGTATAATGCAATGGTTCTTACACTCTGCAAAAAATCATGCAGAACCCCAACCATTAGGCACCCCGATCATTCTCAAGGACTTGCACTGCTACCTTGGAGTCCACCTTGACAGGAAGCTCACTTATAGGCAGCATTTGACCAGATAAAGGGCAAAATAAACATTTTGGCTGGCTTCTAAACGAGCAGAGAAAATTGGCTCTAAAAAACCAGGTGATGATATACAAGCAGGCAATTTCGCACCTGAGTAGAAATATGAGGATGCTGTTCCAAAAGCCAGCATAGAACAATACAGGTTCATAGAAGTAAAACACACCGTCAAATTTGTGGCGCCCCGTGGTTACGTGAGCAACAGCAATTCTTCATAGGGGCTTGGGTGTCAAACAAGTGCATTTTGACAGGCTTAAGGAGCACCGTAATCCTTTCGCTAGAACTCTTTGATACCCTTTGTGGAGAAGAAGGTTGAAGAGGCAATGTTGATGTCAAATTTAAATGACCATCATAAAATCTTGTCTTGAATACTCAATTTCACCCATTAAGGGAATAAAAACACATATTCATAGTTTGCCACACAGATAATATGATACAAATAGAAAACCTATTCAGCATTGCGGGCGCTGGATATCGACGGCTGGGGTCCCGCTTGCTCACCCCTCACAGACGCCGGCACTGGAGTTCCGACACCCTGCCCCGTAATATCGGTACTTTTCACACCTTCCACAACCAGAGATTTTTCGCTACTGCCAGGGCACTCCCACGTTATCGGGATGGTGTAGCTACTCAATTCTAGCCGCCCAATATGGGACAGACGCGGGCCAGTATGCCGCCCGATTCGGATAACAGACGCATACTGGATTTTTTATGTCATCTATTGTTTTTTCTTTCTTTTATTAGATCCGTCTTCTCATCTTAGGCAGCCTCCCTGTCGGATGAACAAAAAACTGTTACCGGAGACGCCTGGTGGAGGTGATGAGAATATTGCGTGTGGATCTTACTAGACTTTGCCTAGTTAAAGTCAATCAGACATTTTGCCATACAGGCGCCACCCCGTGCCCATGCGACAGTATATATTCGTGTGTGGCAGCGAAAGATTCATATTCTGTTCTTGGCGATGTCTTCTATGTGGTGTTTTTGATACATAGCCGTCAGAGGTTAAGTGATTTTGTAGTTGTTGTTTTTCTTGCAGTTTTTACCAAATGTTTCTTAAATCTGCACGCTGATTAAGTTCAAGATTCACCCATATAACCGATTCGTCCAGAATGAGCAATTTGTTTGTTCTTCATACAAATTTTGTATATATATATGAGTAAGCCCCGCATCCGCTGATTAAATTTAATCTAGATTAACCATTTAAACGATTTTTTTTTAGATTGAACACCTGTTGGGATAACTTTTTTTTTTCATGCAAATGGAATCTAATTCGATGTGCATGCATTTAGCATGACTAGATCGGGGGGCAACTATATTATATAACACCGACTTTTTATACTCGTACTCTAGTAGAGTAATGGAGTATAGTGAATTCCTGCAAATGAATGTAACAGGGGAAAGGAAGCGTCTCCGACCCCATAAAGAGCATATTCTTGATCAGCATCAGCAGCCAGGTCGATTTAGTCATGTTCGTCTGTCTGTCCGTATGAACACCTAGATCTCGGAGACTAGGAGCTAGAGTCACCAGATTTGGTATGTAGACTTCTTTTGGGATCAGATCAAGTTTGTTTTCAAATTTGCCACGCCCCCTCCCGCCCCCGTAAATCGATAAAACCCTTATATCTCCCACACATTTTAACGCAGTTAGTTGCCAAATTTCATAAAGATCGGATAATAATTGTAAACAAAAGCGTAAAAAAAACATGTTGTATAAAAGCAAAAACCCCACCCAAAAAAAAAAATAATCAGAGAGTGTTGCATTCTTTCGAGTGTGTCGAATATAAGTTAAACAAAGTATCTTATAGTCGGAATATCGACTATAGCGTTCCTACTTGTTTAGACTGAAAATGCGGTGGCAGAACTTTTTTGGTTTTTATCCAAATCTAAAAAAATTTAGTTTTATCCCCGCGTCCCTCACGTAGGCCCATATCCGCTGAACAAATTTAATCCACATTGGATACATTTATCATGTAATTGGCGTAGAAGCGGATACATATTTACAATGCAAATGGTATGTAAGCTTCGGCAAGGCATGGTCAGCCTTCCCTTCTTGTGTTTCTTTTCTTTTGTTTTCGCTATTTGTGTTTTATGAGGTGAGGACAACTGCTGTGAAACATTCATATATTGGCCTATCTATTGTGAAAACCCATAAGTTAAATAAAGATGATCAATATTTTCTAGCAGTATATATAAAGTTGAAATTATTATTTTTTTTGCTGGTGAATCTAGTTCGGTTCTTTTATTAATAAGACTTCGGTACAGCAAAGCTTTCATTCTGTTTTAGCAGCCGTCTCTGCCTACTCACACATATGCAGCTTCGAATTTTTGTGATATCTGTCTGGCCATCTCTGGTATAAAACGTACACTACTACAACAACTTTCTAACAACGGGTTTTGGCCATACTTGGCTAGTGCTTAGTGCACAGATGCAGAATTCAGACAAAAGCGGACAATCCGCAAATAAGACGGTCGTCACCTTGATTCCTACTGGACTGTCCATATAGCGCGGTTTCGCAATGAGAGCTTAATTGTTGCGTAGGGTTCTTGGGTAATTGCGTATTTCTATTACATTTGGCCTCTATAGATTGCGTAATTTTTTGTGATGGCTATGTGCAGGTAACTCACTTACTGTATATTGGAGCTCAGTATACCGTGATTTTGAAAGCTCAATTTTCTATTTATAATATTTAGCAAAGATCTGTTTATAACATAATCTATACAATACAATAATAGCCTTATAGTCGAAATAATAATCATCCTAATACTTTTTGAATATTTATATATGTATAAATTGGATTAAAATATATATCCTTATTACAGGTCCTTCACCCAGATACCGTCCCTAACTGTGGTGCAGACATGGCGACAAGTGATGATGAGCCTATGCACTTGTATGAAGTGTTTCAGAACTGCTTTAATAAAATAGCTAATAAGCAACCCGCGGGCACTGCTGGAGCTGATCGCGGGGGCGGATATCACTCACCGTATGGAGGCCTTGGAGTAGAAAATGGAATGTATGCAAACGATTTTAATTCCATTCACGAACCCACTGGAAGCAACAATCGGTTTCCAAATGCACCCACAGTTGATCAGTACTTTGATTCAGGTGTTAGTGCTCCTAGTACTGGATGGTACCAATCACAAATGAATAGTGGCAACAACTATATGGCCCAAACGACTTATCAGAGCAGCACTCCACATCCTTTGGACTCACAGCATGTACATAATACGGATGGGTTGGTAGCAGCAGGCTCAAACATTTCGATAAATATGGGTGGGGAAAGCACTCATGGTCTACAGAGCCCAGTATCAACTTCCCTTCCACCGATGAGCTCTTTTCGGGGAAGTGCCAGCAATCTGCCAAACATTGGCGGCCCTACACCAACAGTACACTCTCCAGTCGTGTACAGTTCACAGCAAGCACACAACCAAACAACAGTACAAGCACAGCATCAGCATAGTGCACTATCGACGGCTGGACCGCATGGTCACCATTCGCTTAATCATACCCCGCTTCCTCATGCACATTCCCTTCACACCCAGCAACTTAGTCCTGCAGTGCAGAGCGCGGACGCTTTTGGTGGAATTAGTGCGGGTAGTGCCAGTGTTAAAGTGGCTGGATCTGGTAATCCTTCGGCATCATCATTACGCCAACAAATGTATATGTCGGCTGCTACAACCGATCAGAGTATTAGTAGCTTCAGTTCAAACCCATCGACTCCCGTAAATTCACCACCTCCATTGACGCAGGCAGTGGTTGGTGATGCAACTGTTACTGGCACCGCTGGATGGGGCCATGCTGTATTAAATGGAGGTATTAGTTCCAATTATGTTCCAACTAATGACATGGTGCCAGTGTCGAGTTTACATTCAATGGCTTCTGTATTTCAAGGGGTTCGCATGGAAGAACGCTTGGACGATGCACTCAATGTGCTGCGAAACCATTGTGAACCAGAAATGTTAGCAAATGTCAATCAGTCGCTTACAGCTATGGACAACTTAGATTCGTTATCTTCCTTTGTGCCACATTCACCTTCCTCACATATCATAAGTGGTAGTTCTGGGAATGGTGTAGGTGGGGCGTCTGTGACAAATGCGTCCGTTCTATCTTTGGGAGCAACGGGTGCTAGTACTTCGGCTCAAACTGTCGCTGCTTCAGGAATGGCAAATATTAAAATGGAGCGAAATGCGTCAACATCTACAAAGCACACGAAAAAACGAAAAGAACAAACTATCAGTACTGCCGCACCTGCAGGAGTGTCCACCACCACCAGTTTAGATACGTCTGATACAAAACCGTCAAGCTCTATGGAGTCTTCGAATACAACGCAGCTACAAAATTTATCTCAGGCAGCAAAGGGGTCCAAAAGACCACGTCGCTATTGCTCCTCTGCGGATGATGACGATGATGCCGAGCCAGCCGTCAAAGCGATTCGTGAAAAGGAACGACGTCAGGCCAATAATGCTCGTGAGCGTATTCGTATACGTGACATTAATGAGGCATTAAAAGAATTAGGCCGCATGTGCATGACACACTTGAAATCTGATAAGCCACAAACGAAATTAGGTATTCTTAATATGGCTGTTGAGGTTATCATGACCTTAGAGCAGCAGGTGCGTGAACGAAATCTGAATCCAAAAGCGGCCTGTTTAAAACGTCGTGAGGAGGAGAAAGCCGAGGATGGTCCCAAGCTGAGTGCTCAACACCACATGATACCGCAGCCGTCTATGGTAGGGAGTGTTGGAAGCAACTACCACACACCGCCTTCGCAACTTGTACAACCGCCATCGCAGACCATAACTAACATGGCTCTATCAATACCTGCTAATCAGGCTTCTAGCCTCTTGCCACCACATTTGCAGCAGCAGCAACAGTCACAGCTCGGCCATGCCCAGCATCCACAATAGCATGCACCCAGCAGTGGGTTAAAAGTAGCCCTTTCAACTTCCACTACTCAATTTAACCAAGACTCTACAAAGTACTCATCGACCTCAGAACTAGAGCATCAACTTTTAAGACAAATTTTCAGACGCTGTCGGCCACCACAACCACTTCCTTACATTATACCTCCATTACAGCATTGTCACCAACCATTAAAGTCCGAGCGACTCCCGAATATTTGCCAACCAACATGTAGGAACTTGCTATTAAAAAAAAATTGTATATAGTTTTATTACACTTAACGGAGAAATATCATTTATTATTATTTTTATTAAAAGTTTTGTGTTTTTGCCTTTAATATGTAATTTGTGCGATATCACAATAGCCATATTTTTATATATAAATACATGCATATATAATTAACCTTATAATTATACCTAAGTAGTTTTATTTTAAAAATACATATTTCATACACAATCTCCATACTTATATGAATATACTTACTTGGTATGTATGTATATGATAATTTTTCTTGAAATGTGTTAAAATGTGGTCTTAATTTAAAAAAAGAACACACACCTAAATCAAATGAGTACACCATATACTGCAATTGAAAGAAATAATGGTTAATTAAGGTTAAAATCTAACTGTTGTATTCATTTTAGGCATTCAACTTTATCTTTTAACACAACTACTTATCAATTATGTAATTTTCTAGGATAGGATAAAGTTATCTTAAAAATGCTTGACTTTTTATTATCTGCAGTGTAACTCTTTCGGAGATGGGAAACGTTTATTATTTTGACAGATAAAAATCATAATATCAACAGACTATGTAATATTTCGAATTCAGACATTATAGTTAAATCTCAAACTACTGAGAACATCGATATTACAACCCTCTTCATCGATTCTTATTAAAATTCACTTCACCAGACAGTATATTGAGATAAATTCTGAAAATATTGAGTTGTACCTTTTCCATATTTTGTTTACGATTTTGTTAAAAATAATATCGTAACATTAATTGTTGATGGTGGGGATCATTTTTACAAAATTGTAATTTTCTTTGTTTCAAACGTAATTGCTCTGACATTTTAATTTAAATTGTGTAGATACATGTATGTATTTCTAAGTATACAACGGCTACCACGCCGATAATGACAAATAAATGAGGCAAAATATAATAAATATAATTTGTTTTATTCATATTATTCGATTTAGCTTTTCATATGACTTCACTAATGATATTGTCAAATTGTATGTGACAAGCTATCGTCTGATTAATCATTTGTGGCCGTGATATGGGACTGGTATTGATGAGGCATTTCATGTCTTTCAGATTGCTGGAACGACTTGAATCATACACTGGGAGTTATCACCTTAAAGAGCTTCATACAACTACATTCAACGAGCATAATAAGAAAGCTTTTTTTGCATGAAATTGCTAATTACACTAGGTAACACTTAAATTGTACTCCTTCAAACCATTTTATTCAATTTTGGACACACTCAAAAGTATGAGCATTTTTTTTGGGTGCTCTCATGGAAAAAAATATTTTTTTACGATATTGTCTACAATTATTATACGATCGTAAAAAATTCATCGAATCGGTAGACTATGTGCTTATGCATATATATACCGAGTTTCAACTAAATGCGGTAAAATTTGTGGGAGATATAACGTTTTTATCGATTTGTGGAGGCGGGAGGATGCGGGAAGTCTACATACCAAATTTGTTCATACGGACAGACGGACATGTCTAGATCGACTCGGTTGTTGATGCTGAACAAGAATATATATACTTTATGGGGTCGGAGACACTTCCTTTCGCCTGTTACATATATTTGCACGAATACAATATTCTCGTTTACTCTACTAGAGTACGTGTATAAAAATACCGCACCCAAAATCATAATTTTCCTAATTCAAAATTATATAGCTTAAGAACTAATGATTTAAATATAAAAGTGTGTATTAATTAATTAATTAATAGATTAGTGCGTTTTTTGATGCATCCCACATTAGTCGGCACAATCACGCTGGCAAAGTGTATATTCATTCTTGACATAGGTTCATTCTGAGCATGAGCAATAGATGATCGTATAAAAGCCGCAGATCCACCTTTCGAAGTTTCACTGGAATGTTTAGCATAATATTGGTCGCATCCTGGTAAGTATGCTCTCAGGCCAGGACGCATATATGTCTCAGTTATCAACATAACATCAATGTCATTCGCACTAAGGAAAAGTCCAAGCTCTTCAATGTTTTTGACTAGTCCTCGCGCATTCCATAATCCGATTTTTAATTGTAGGCTAATCATTTTGAAATAAGCTTCTGCACCAGGCCACGAAAGGCTTTGTTTGCCTCCATCGAATCCTGTATAAGTTTAAACATTCGGTGCATTCTACTATTTAAGCCATTTATAGCTTTTTCAATATTTTAAAGTTGCTACTGAAATGTTGATTTTCAGCGGAAGCTATCCTGCATTGTGTTCACGTTATTGTAGTTTTTCTCTCCACTTGATCTTATCATGTCTGCGTAGGAAAAGCCACTCCTAACAGTAGCATTTGAAATGACTTGTGCCTTGACTAGATAATTTTTATTTTTGGTACTGGTTGACAGTCCATTTTCCGGTAGTCTTGCAGCAAGAAGCTCTTGCTCAGTTCAGTTCTGGCTGAACAACTTTTATAGCTGGATAAGTGATCATTGCCACAGTTGGCACATATAGATTTACCACTATGACTAAGTTCACAAGATTTCGATCCAGTATAGTGGTCGCCAGAGCATTTGCCATTTTCCAGAGCATTTGGCTTTTTAAGGCAGTAATTTCGCGTATGTATTGCACCAATTCTTTGCTTGGCTTTGCCTTCATCTCAGTTACTCTGTGCCTACCAATTTAAGTAATTTTAAGTGCCTCTACGTAACATTTGGTGTCTTCTTTAGGTTTACGTACAACATGTTCTGTCTTGTTTTTGTATTATTTATTTCTTCATCGTCATTTTCATTGATTTCAATATTACTCCTGTCTGGTTTTCTGGGGCAGAATATGTTCATACCTCTATAGTTTTGGTACATTTGGATGAATATCTCTTATAACTAATCGGAACGGAGTATCTTTTAAATGATGGTGCCAAATTTCACAATTTTGTTTGGTCAGTATATAAACAATTTTAGAATCTTTTGTATATATACGCAAAACTCCAAACCTCGATGTACGAATGTCATACGTGTCTGCTGTAATTACAGAATTGAGTGCCTCCTCGGGTTTCCCCATTTTGTTTACTTGCGGCACGCAGATAGCAGGAGGCTTAGGCATTATGCTTTTCTGCTGCTCATTTTCAGCTGCACTTTATTTGCTGGCTTCTATTTGCTCATGTTGATCATCTTCGTCCAATTTCATTGCAGAATCACCTTCTTCAGATAGCGCTGCGTAGCGATTATTTTGAAGTACTACCGAAGAGGTGGTAGCAAGTGTATTGTTTAGACGGCCCTTGTTTGGGTGACTTTTGTAAGTATGTATGTATTTTTCTGGATTGCTTTTGAGACTTTGTCAGTTCTTTTTTTGCTTTTTACGAAGAGCGGCGACCATCGGCATCTGAAACGTGCAATCTTTTGCTTGGGATAATTTTTTGACTAAGCTAGAGCTAAAAACTTCAGCGGTGTTTGGTAAGAAACATATGCGCCAGTTGTGGTGTGTGCTATTGAGTAATTTGGTTGACAGCTTCCTTTCGAAAAAGTAAATGTACTCGTAGTAATAGTGCTTGTAAACGTTGCGATCGATAAATATATGAATAAAAGTATCAAAAATGCTTTTCACGAGTTCTTGGGCGTGTTTGCTAGGGATAGCTATTCGTTATTAATACTCGTTATTATTTTCTGATTTCGGTAAACGACCGATAGTGTCGATAGTGTCGGTGTCTCGGCTTATATCGTTAATTCTTAGTTATGTTTTAATTTTGTTTTTATTACATAACGTTCCTTTTTTTTATTTATTCTTTTATATCTTTTGTCATGTTGTCGCAATGGCATTTTGTCTAATTTTATTTTGTGTACGATTGATTCCGGAGTGAAAATAGGGTCGTCGTCCTTTACTCTTCGATCGATCGGTTTTTTCTCTGCTATATTTAAGTTAATAGCGTTAACGCAATTGTTAGGTCCGAGGTCCGTAAGGCATTTGTTTTCCATATATTTAAATTTATCAACCCGCGTGTAATTTAACAATTTGCTCCCTAAGGGCAATTGTAATTTTTTAATTCCTTGATTACACTAGGCAAAAATGATCTGTTTTTACATTTGATGAGACCCACTTTTATTGATAGGTATGGGGGGCGCCTTAGATAAGAATAAACACAAAAGAATTTTTTCCTATGGTGAAACTTTTTAATGCATTTTTTAAATCCGGTATTTTATTTAGCATTTTTTCAAGGGTGACTGCAGTTTTGCTTAAAACTCGAAAAGGTCACTGTCGATGTAATAAAGCTATTACCTATGCACACTTTTACATTTAAATCATTCGTTTCGCAGCTATGTAATACAGAGTTTCTTCGATTTTTCGTCTTTAAAATTCAAGGAAAACTAGACAAAAAATGTTATATCCCCTAAGGTGCACACATTTGAATAGAGAAGGCTGAAATTGGCTGGCAAAATCGTGTTTTTGGTGCGGGGTTTTTTAAACCTATGCACTGACATAGCTACACCTATTAGGCGTCGTTTGCCGTATAAATCGTATTAAATTTGATGGTGAAAAAGTAAAATAACAAGTCTGTTTAGTATGAATAGATATGGTATTTTTGATGGTGATGATACCAGAGGTCACAAGCAAACGATGCCAAAATATCGGAAAATGCTTAAAAAAAAAACAATGCTACAAATTCTCTTGCCTATTTTGAAAGAGGCTTCAAATTTGCATATTTATTTTTCATAAATATGTACCCAGATCAAGTTTTGTTTTATATATACAAACTACCGCCCATTTCAGTGTTTTTTTTGTTTCATTGGAATTGAACCAAATTTGGGGATTATGTATACTAGAGCCATCTACATCAACTGATCGGGATCGGGCAACTATGTCATATATCATAAAACATTTTTGTTTTTCATCCAAATCGAACTAAATTCAGTTTGTATTCATTTTAGGATGCCTTCTGTATGTTTTATTCAATTTAAATTTTATTCAAATCAAACTATAGCCTTAATAGAACGTTTTTTTCGGAATTACCACACAAAATGTTTGTTTTCACCCAAAAACTATATTTGATGTATATTCGTTTTTGGAGGTGCTATGTCTGTTGACTAAATTTTATTCAGATCGGGCTATTATATCATGTAGCCCCCATAGAACCGATTTGTTTTCATCCTGAATTTGTCCAAAGTTGATTAGGAGCAGTTTGCTATATTTTATAGCGGCTTATTAGGTACAGAGTATTAAAACAACCTTGACTGTTGCGATCTTACTTGTTTGTACTGAGTCTTGTTATTTTGCGTGCATATTCCGTTTAATTTGCTATGAATATTTATAGTAACTGAAGAAGGCAACAAATCTTTTAGTTTCGTCTTCTGTTTTAGGAATGTTCTAGTTTCTGATGGCACTATATTAGTTTTCATCTAGTAAAATAAGATAAGTAACGTCATGGCTGAAGAATGAGCTTTTGTCCGGATGCTGTATTAAGTTGTTATTTCTTTGAATAGTAAGTCATCCATGTACAAGAAGGCTTGAGCAGGTTAAACCTGACATTAGGTCCAGACAAGAAAAGTATTTTGCTCTGCCAAGTTGATCTAAAATATCATCAGTTCTGGACAATGAGAATTTATCTGCAAATAGTTGTTTATTAATGGCTCTGTAATCTACGACAAACCACCTTTTTTTAACACTGTTTAGTGGCGGTTTTTTGGATACTAACAGCACTGGACTGCTATATAGTGATAAACAAGGTTCTATTATATAGTGTTTTATTAGTTTATCATGTCTAGACGTTGACGTACAATACGCAGCAGGTTCAAGTATACCCACACTTCACCAAGTCGCGGGGCTATACTACACCGAAACCTAGGCAAGAAGCTTACACCTACCGTCCAATCGACCGAGGGGCGCAGCTGCATAACGAGCGACACGAATCGCGAAATCGGAAAAAAAAATCGCGGACTCGCTCGCACAGTGAAATTAAAAACATTATATATTAGCTAGATGATAAGCCGTTTTAATTGAGTTAAGGGAGTTGTAAATAGATATAAAGATAAAGAGATTATTGAGTTAGAACACAGGACACGAAAAGGTTCATGCAGGAGTTTAATTTAGTGCTGTAAATAATGGGTGCAGTGTGATATGCAAAAGGAAAGTCGCATATATAAATGACGAAAACGGTGAAAATTGGTTAACAGCAAACCGAGTAGGTGATTTGTTTTTGTGCAACAAAGGAAAGCAATCAAAAGTTGTATTATGGTACTCAAAACACAAATGTTGAATAACGTGGTACGGTCTTCTAAACATAAGCAGTTTAATGGAATTAAAAGAAAGACATTTAGTGCAGGTCTAAAATTTAACAAATTTAACGAAATGTGCTATTTGCCATTCAAAAGCTCGGTATACCAGTAAGCACATAGATAATCATTATCAGTATGTTAAGAAATTTATAACAACAATGATCTTAAATATTGTCCCACTGAACATAATAGTGGAGACCTGTTAATAAAGAATCTATATAAAATCAAACATGAGGATTCCTCGATTTGCTGTGCTTTTATTTTTATACTAACTAGCTCGCTTACGTTCCATGAAAAGCAACATGTTTGGCTTTTAACCAACGCACTCTAATAATAAATTCCAACATATATCGATAAGTCAATATACATATGACATATCGATGTATGTATATCGATATAATGAGATATCAATATATGTATATCGATTGTAATCGTAAGGGGAGAAATAGGTGAGATGTATTAATTCTGATTCTTTATTGATAATTGCTTGCCTTTTATACTTAAATTTGGTCGGTGTTCAGCTATAGACATACATATTCATAAGTACGCTTTGTAAGGGATCATATTACTTTCTTAATGTAATTTGTTGCTAGCGTAATGCGAGTGCTCGCTCAGCTTTCTCGGTCAACATTATTTGGCCTGTTACATACATTTGCACTCATACAATATACTTGTTTACTGTACTATAGTACGAGCATAAAAAAAACAATTTTCATACTTTTCGAATATTGAATAAATGCTGAGTATATAGTCTTATAGTCCGAATATCGAATACAGGGTTCCTACTTGTTTTTTTTTTTTTTGTTTAATAAACTCTTCACTCAGAAAGCCCAGGCTTTCTTGAAGCCGTAGGTGCTGAATAGGCAGGTGTAGCAAGAACTAGGTAGCCGGAAGCAGCTGGAGGTGGACTGCTTGGAGTTGATAGTACTGTATTTGATAATTGTAGTGATAATTGTAATGTGCCGCTCGCAGCCTTCTTAGTCTTCACTCGTCGGTGTGCCACTAAAGCGCAGGCATTGACGCCACGTAAGGGATGAGTAATGCTGAGGCATTCTATTTTAAAATTTGGTACCACGTTGCTACCATGCATTTTGTTTGTAAAAGTTGTTAATATGTGCCGCTGGTGCTTCTGGAGCACATGTAATGTTAATTGGAGCACAGACAAGATTAATGTTGGTACCGCAGGCATGATTGCAGGATAGCCATGTAATAGTAAGGTGAGAAATAATTATTTATAATTCTATTCTAATTTAAATCAATTACTCTTCTTAACTCCATTAGTATGCTAACGTAATTTGTTGCTAGCGTAAAGGCTTGCCCTTTCAGCATTATTTGGCGCTTATCGTAATAACATACTTTGGTCCACAAAGCTTTACGCAAACCTCAACTTATAAACACTTGTGGCTGGTATCAAATGCCATAATAAGTCATATGTTGAATTAATTAATGGGCCATATACCTCACACTGCACGATATTTTTAGTTATCGATATATGTATATCAATATATTTCTATTTACATAAATATATCGATAGTTTTCTATTTGCATAAAGATATCGATATATTAAAACGTACTGATATCGGTATATATCGATCAATTTTACGATACATTAGCCAACAACATCAGCACACCAACAAACATAGATCAATATGAGGAGGCTTAGCGACGTATGTCGGGGTTACCTAGTTTCCAAGATCTAGATTTTCATACATCTGGACGGACAGAGGGCCATAGCTAAATCGACTTGGCTTGTCGTGTTGATCAACAATGTATAAACCTTATGGGGTCGGAAACGATTTCTTCTGCATGTTACATACATTGTAATACCATAGGTAGAAAACAGAATCAAGGGATGGAGTATTCAAGTGGCAAGGAGTATATATAGATAATTAAAATCCAAAATGTAGTTATATCAGTATTGTTCGCGTTACCACTTCCACTCAAACCATGCCGTTTAATTTTTGATTGATGTTCACAATTCCAAATCTTATTGAGTTCAATGGGAATTGAATTCTGTGGTTTCAAAGGTTGTTGCAGTGCAGCTGGCGGAATCAAGGTGTACTTATGATCAGACATCAGTTTTTATGACAAATTTTAATTTATTTAATTCATTTAAGTGTTTCATATATTAATTTAATTGGGAACATTTTTTGCAAATGTGTAACCCATACGATGCGTGCATAAAATAAAACGAAGCTGTCAACTGGCGACACACTACGATTATATGTTACTCGAACATAAGTTCGAAAAACCAATTCGTTTCAAACTGAACTGGAAACGGGAGCCAGCCTGCTCTAATATGTTTTGAATAAAAACCATTACCGACTTGGGCGTCTCTGAAAGCTGTTTTAGTTCTGATTGTTTATTGATAATTGTCTTTTATACTTAAGTTTGGGCGGTGGTCAGCTATGTACATTAACATAAGCGGCAATGCAGCGGATTAAGCTGATAACGGAAGGCGGAAGTCAGCATTATTTGGCTACTATCGTGAGGACATACTTATGCACAGCAAAGCGTTATGCAAATGTTAATGATATTTTATGCAAATTCGTTGTATCCGAATAATATTGTAACATATATAAAGCGTTGTTTTATGAGTTAAAATAAAATGTATACAGATTTAAGCTACTATATACATAATACTCAGAATAATTGAACGATTGTGCTATTTAAAGATGTGGCCCAATGAACGAAATGATTTCTCGAAATTAAACATTTGTCTAACTAACTTGCCAGCTTTATATTTTGAGTTTATGACAAAATATTGGAATTTTCCTATAGTGCACCACCGACACAACATGCACTTTGCTTTGATAAGTTTTTTACTTGCTCGTTTTAACACTAAATAAGGCACTAAATGACGCGTCCAGCTAAGAAGGGCGTTTTTTCATAATCTATAAATATACATATATTATCCGCTTCCGGTTAAAAGGCAGTCCATCCACGAGTAAAGTCTTTCCGAAAATTAATAAAAACCAATAGTACAAGAGAAATTGTTCGCGCAAGGGGGGAGTAACTGTGCTGTAATAACACAAAGAAAAAATTGTTTTATATAATTATTTTAACTTTTTTTATTTTTTAAGCATAGAAAATTACATTTACCATGAATAATGAAGGGACACTTTTAAGACTGAATTAGTGTTAAGAAGATAATTAATTTATTAATTTTAAGATATATTAATTTTAAATCAGTGTACGGAGATTGTTCTAAGTGTTATAACAGTGGAAACATATTTGATTTTACTGAATATACAAACATGAAATATTACTGATTTACATTGCATGTTATGGCTATTAGGATGATTTTGAATTAGTTTCGAATTTATGCGAAGCCCTGCATTGCTTATTTTCTACAACATAATCGCTGTCCTTAATATCTGTGTAGGTACTTTTAATGTTTTCATATGTTTTGTCATGTCGAAAAACAAACTTAATATCAGTATCAGTGATAACTTTCCGCACTAACTCATCATCAGTTGACAATGTAGTATCTAAGTATTCATGAGCTTTATTGTCCAGATTCACAATTTTCAAATGCTCATTTGAATGTTGGACCACCTCCATTGCTCCCTTCTTAGAGAATTCCAGTATCCATGAAACAACAAAAAAACACGCAGCATTCACGGGAAACGCTCTCAGTAAAGTAGAGTTTAATCCACGAAAGAAAAAGTTGATACCTTCTTTTTCGTAGCCCTTTAATGAACAGTCTATGAGGCCCCTATACTTAGCATTTTTGCCCAAGGCATCTGACTGCATGTGCGTTTTCACAACATCGATTGGGTAACATGCTAACCAGGAGGCAATTCCAGCACACCCTCCAGCCATAAGAGAATATGGAATACTTGGCTTTTCCTTTCGTCGCATTAGGAATTCATAAGAGACAAAATAGCTGGAAAAAGCTTATAACAAGTTCATGATATTATTGTATAGTATTAAAGTATAAATTTTATCACTATCAATGAATATCAATAAATGTTTGATGCAAATCATACTCCACACATTATACAAAACTATCACAGCTCAAACAAGGGGAGGGCAAGCTTCGGGTAACCGAAACTTATATACCCTTGCAGATTAGTACTTTAATAAGCCTGAAAACTTAGTTGATTTCCGGTTGACATTCGGTCAGCACACGCGGAGGCTTCTAAGACTGATTTTTATAGACATACTAATTTTTCTCTTCTAAAAAAATTCCTTTTATGTCATATTGGTCCAAACTGAATTCCATGCAATCTTGATGATTTTTGAGATGTCGGTGTAAAACAGAAAGACGGACAGACGGTCGGACATAGCTATATCGAATACCCTCGTCATGTAGATCAAGAATGTGTATACTTTATATGGTCGAAAAAGCTTCCTTCTATGTGTTGCAAACTTCATGAAAAAGCGTTTCTATTACTCCCAGCCCGGAACACGACTTTTACATATTGTCTTCTAACGCAGATTATTGAAAGGTAATTAAATAAGACTTTTAAAAGAACTTTGATGTAACCAATAAATCTGTGACACTAACATGTTTTTCTTGTGGCACTTTTGTATCATGTGTGCCGTATGTAAATTTCATATTTTAAATTCACAGATTTCTTTTTTGCATAATGTGATCTACTTTTAGATAGTCGTTAAGTTTATGTAATACCTGGTATATCTCTAAGTATTGTTGCCAATAGCCCTTTAAATGCGCCCTTTATACCTTGAGTTGTTATTATGTGTCGTAGACAGTCGATTGGTCCAGTGAACTTAATTCCTGTATCAATATGTGTAGATAATTGCAGTCTTGTTTTTGCCATTTCCATTGGAGCGCATATGAAGCTTTGCGCCATACCAGCAATAGAACCAGCCCAAAAGTGGGAAGTTAACGAGTTGGGTTCGTCTGATAATCGCTGGACGTTCCCATAAACTCCAAACACAATTGCATTAACTAATCCAATTCCCATTATAGGGCTGCTAATTCCACGATATAGTCCGCGAATATTATCGGTCATTATTATTGTTTTTAAACAATGCCATGTTCCCTTATACTTCGGATTTTTGGGATCATCAGTTTGCAAATGAACTTTTACAGTATCAAGAGGGTGGCCAACTAGTACTCCAGCGGCACCTATAATAAAACACAGAACAATACAGAACAAAATTAAGAAGGCTACATTTGAGCTTGCTCCAACATATAAGATTTGAAGCACTTAAAACATACACAGAATTGCTTTAAATTTCATTAAAAACGATAGTAGAAGAGTATTGAGACATTGGCATCTTTTATGGAAAGTAAACGATATAGTTGTCCTATCTGGATCAAATTTTGTCAACAGACGTGGACGCTTGTAAAACTGACACGTACCAAATTTGTTTCGATTCGTTTGAAAAAAAGTATTGTGTTAGTTTTCGTTGCAGACCGCTCACTTATATGGGAGGTATATTATTTATTGGTTTTTTTTTTTATAAATATTTCTTTTCAATTTCAATTTACAACATTTATATATCGTATGCATATACGTACACTTTGTATTAATTATTTTCAACTGCATATAATAAAAGCAAGATTATTATAATTGCATATGTTTGTGTTTGGGTGTTTGCTGTCTAACAAATATATATTAATTCAACTTATAGTGATGACTTTTAGTATATAATTAAACATTTTTTACATATTTTCCGTTCATTACTTTACAACAGAAAACAAACAATTCAGGATTTTTTAACGAGTTTAAATTTTCTATGCGTGAGTGTGTTGTTTTTTTCCATAATATTTCCGAGTGCTTGACTTTTTGATAGATATTACTGTTTGAAACTGGCGATTTTGAAGTAGCAACTGCGCTCCTTGCGTGTAGGGGAGGCATCACTTAATTTAATTCGAGTGCATATTTGTTATACATGCAAATGTATGTAACAGGCAAAAGGAACCGTCTCCGACCACAAAGTATATATGTATCTTTTTAATGAGCATCAACAGCCGAGTCGATCTAGCCCTGTCCGTCTGTCCATCAGTATGAACACCTAGATCTCGGAGACTATAAAAGCTAGGGTCAACAAATTTGGTATGTAGACTCCCTTGTGAGGCGTATAATCTACCGATTTGCCGAGTTTTGTTAAGATCGGATACAAATTGTAGACAATTGTATGGTAACACCCCACCCCCCAAAAACCGAAAAAAAATTATGAAAAACTTTGGAGTGTGTCGAATGTTGAATAAATGCTGAGTACGCGTATTTTATAGTCGGAATATCAACTATAGGGTTCTTACTTGTTTTAACGTCTATACATATTATATAATTTTTGAAATACTAGTAAAGTAGCATTATTTAGTAGTTCGTATTAAAAGAATTAGGTGTAATTAGTAGTAGCCAAATGCAGGCGATTGGTTAAAAGTATGTAATCGTAACCAGCATGCTTCTTTTCGATCCACCTTGTGCTTATAATTATTAGCAATATTTATGCTGGCTGCCTATATCTGTGCATCTTCATAATTTTCTTGCCTCTCTAACTTAGACTCATAATTGAGGGCTCATTGACGTACCTCTTCTCAGCGCTGTTGAATGATGGACAGACAGTTCTTGATAATGGAAATGGAATACGGATAGACCTTTTCAATAATATAGTCGGCATACTCAAATGTCTCAGTCTTCTCTAAGTCGAGCGCAGGACGCACATAAATTACATGTGGATGTTCATCATCTCGCTGGACACCTTTTCGTATCTGGGGCATTCTTGTCATACCGCAGCTTGTGGTCTGCATGGTCAAGCCAGTCAAACAGGGCTTAGACACGGCCATTCGCCGCATCAACCAGGGCTACCTGCAGGCTTTCGACGCGCTTGCCAAAGGCTTTCTTGACGGACTGAAGCTCAACCAGCTGCCGACCTTTATCAGCATTGTTTCTAGATCGTTCCAGATCACAACCTGTCTTAAGAACTCCCCGCATTTGGGCTGCCCGCTTCTGCAAATCCTGTTCAATGTGCTTGTGGTGCTGGTACAGGCCTTGCACCGTCTCCAAGTTGCCGTGGACGGGCCCATTTTCGTTGAGAACTCTTAGTCTTATTCAGCCACTCGAGCAGCTCGCCTAAGGCATCACTGAACTGAGCTCTAATAGCATTTTATATAGCACGGGTCGGTCGTCCTTGGGAGCGCGCTCCATGAGCTTTTTGCCAGAAAGCACGGTTCCATAGTAGAGGGACTGCTTGACAGCCACCTGGCGGTGAGTGTCCTTTACTTTGGCAACGTGTTTCTTAATTTTCTGCGGCTCCTTGGCAGTGGCTGCGGCTTCCTCGATGATCTGATCGAGGACTTAAAAAGTTTCCTGCAGATATTGCATAATGCTGCTCCAGCCACCGTTGAATTTACGGTCCTCCTTGTAGCCATGATCCAGTGCTCGCGTCTGCTCTGTCGGTTAGCAAACCATCATCTTTCAGCGGTGTTGAACGCACACCAGGAGATTCTAACTCAGAATAACGTCCTTTTTCTGACTGAAGTACTTCAGATGAGTGCCCTTTTCGTCTAACAGCAGCATAGCCTCGCGGTGAGAGCTGACATCCTTCTGGAGCACATTGTGCTACTCCATTTTGCCCGAAGTGTTTCCAGCGCCCGATACACGGGTTTCACATTCGACAGTTGCTTCTTGGGCTGGGTGAACCATTCTACAAGGGCTTGCAATGTATCGTGAAACTCGGTGGCTTCTTTGAGTGCAATCTCCAGCTTAATCTTCTTAGGAAGCTCTGGAGACAACCACAGCGCTGCTTCAGACGAGGAACCTTCAATGGTTGTGCTATCCACCCTCTCCAGATTGAACGGAGGGCCCATTCCCATTAAAGTGTCCGCATTAGGCAGCCGCTGTACGGTCTGGGGACTGTTACTATCGAGCGGACTAGGAGAAGCAAATATAGAATATGGAGTAGTTGGCTCAGGGGTTTTCGGCTCTATAACGACAGATTCGATAGAGTCTTTATCCAGATCAGATATACTTTCTTACGCTTAAGAGACTCCATATTAAAAGATCTGAAATTAAATGCGAGCAATTGCTTATGATATAACAGACAGGTTTTGTCAATTTTTACATATGAGTAGCTTTCATAAATAAGCATATGGTGAAAATTACAAATTGATAGTGTTGAAACTAATAGACTAGTAAAACAGACAGGCAGACAAACGGATATAGCTAGATCGACTCGTGCTGTTAAAGAATATATACACTTTATAGGGATGGTAACTCTGCCCTTCTGCCTGTATTTGCACTAACTTTAATATACCCTTGCAACATTGGTACAGGATGCAAAAAATAAGTACTCAGACCACTTTTTCTGACCCAAACGCAATAAGTCCTTAAATTAATTAACTGTTAATAGAGTTCCATTAACATTCCATTAATCCATTAACACCTACTACATAGCTTAAACTGCCGAAAAATTCGTTTACAACAATGCTGCTTGTCATTTCTTGTAAACATCTCATTTAATTTGTATGCACTTCTGCAACATGTTTGCAAGACATTTTATGTCGCAGCAACAATGTTGTATCATGTTCTGGCAACATTCTTTATGATAACTGCATATATACATGTTTACTAGCTGAATAGCAAAACGCCGTCTCTCTCTCTCACATAAGCACTGATAGGGCAAGGCTAAATCGACTAGGCTGTTGATGCTGATCAAGGATATATTGGTTTGGAAACGATTTGGGAAACGGGTAGGGCGTGGCAAAATTGTAAAACAAAGTTGATCTGTGTGTACACTAGGGGAGTCTACATACCAAAATTTGGTGACTCTAACTCTTATAGTCTGCTAGATATAAGTGTTCATTCGGACGGACAGGGCTAAATCGACTCCGCTGCTGATGCCGATGAAGACTTAATTTATTATGAGAGTTAATATATTATGAGGTCAGAAACGCTTCCTTTTGCCATTGCATTTGCACGAATGCTATATACTCGCTTACTCTATAAAACACTATCTATTATACACTGGCATTAACGTTGCTGACCTGTAAATTTACTTCAATGAGTTGCTTGCGATGAAGGCCAAACTAAAACGCATTTAATTGAAACCTAAAATATTTCCACTTTATTGATATATTTTTTACTTTAATATAAAATAAGAAGTAATAAGCTTTTCATGGTCAGTAAAGATGGCAGAATGAAGAATTGTGTCACGTGAATTAAGTTCTTCGCTAACTATTATAATTGCCCCTTAATTTATTGTTGGTGCATTAAATTGGCATTCATGTTGCTCAACAGATCTTCTATCTGCCTTAATAATAACCTTGTAATAATCAGCTGGCGTTTGTTCAAGACCAGTTGTGAACAATCTTACTTACAGTTATGTTGATCAAAAAGGTTTTTTCCATGCAGCGACGAATTAATAATAAGCACTTGTTATGCATCGACAACGTTGATTAAGTTGTTCATCATTGTTTTATATAAAGTAGATTTCTAGAAATGCACTATCCAGTTCACCCGGGGTTGCTCCGGCCACAGCAACACGGACAAGTAAAAGTTCGCTCACTCTCATGTAATAATATAATGTGTCTCATATAATGTGTGCTTATGTTCAAGGGCGTAGAGAGCGGGGGACAGCTTTCAGAATATATATGCATGCAAGAAATTGTAAGAAATACAAAAAACTACCGATCTTCTGTAAGTATATGTGCACATTTGTATTTTTTTTTGGCAGGTTTCTTTATTTACAATCTGTCCTATGTGTGGACAATCAGTAAATTGTATGGAATTTACATTATCAATTACAGTACATTAACTTGTGTCGTGTTATTGAGGAGGCGTGATAAATAGGTGAGGTGGTGATTTGGTGAGGGGATGAGGGGAGTTCAGCGTCCACGGTGAGGCAGATCCAGCGGGTGGTGCCATTTGAGTCTCCGGATGGTGGTGCCAAGGGAAAGGACCTTTAGGAAAAGTGGGTTTCGGACACGAGGAGGATGTCGACATGGTTGGTCTTGATCCAGTGCTCGATCTCGGGTCTTACACAGACCGTTCGCATTCCATAGGACGATATGGAGATTTACTTGTATTGCTTGGCCTGTAGTGACGTGAGCAGTTGCGTCATGGCTGCAAATTGTTCAAGTATCTTCTCCATCTTAACTTCTAGACGGTGGAGCGTAGTGTTTGGCTGACTAGGGGGAGGGGGAGCAATGTCGAACTGCTGCGTGGGTTGCTGGGGTCCACTTAGAGCGCTGGCGTAGCTGAATCCAGGACTGTTGGTGCCGCTCTGCTGGTGGAATTGGCCTTGGTTTTGGTGTATGCTGTTCCTTGGCCTTTGGATATACAATGCAGCCCTTGTATGAGGCGGGATGAATCCCCTTGCACAGGGCACAGCAGGCTAGCGCCTCCTTCGGCTTGATGCACTCGTTGGAGTGGTTGTCATCTGCGCACTTGACACACTTGGATGAGAGCCGGCAGTACCTCTGGGTGTGACCAAATTCCTGGCATCGGTAGCACTGAAGTACATCCTTAGACTTCACCAGCAGAGGCGATTGCAAAAACGCCTTTGTTGCTGCTGGCTGGCTCCAAGTTGACGAAGAACAGCGACATCGGCTTCTTGTTGGTGCGGCTGATGGCGTTCTTGATCTCGCGACCTCGTACATTGTGCCCATGTGCTGCGATTGCGTCCTTGATATCGTCAATCTCCGTGGAGTAATGGAGCCTCTTGATGACTATTCTATACGCGCGTTCGTCCCGCTCCTGGAATGTTTGGTACCGAACCTCATTAGAATTGAGGTACTCCTTAAGTTTCGTGAAGCTTTCCTTGTCCTCCACGTTCACCCGGACACGACCGTCTCTGCCAGACTTATAGTCGAATCGTGGGTTTCCGATGGCCAATGCAACGTCGGTTATGAAACCTTTGATATCGGAGACGTCGGTCACAAATATCGGTCGGGGCTTGAGGGTCTTCACAGGAACAGTATGGACTGGGTCGAGGTCGTTGAGGGTCTCATCTTCTCCATCATCGGCGCTCTTGGCACTTGCGCTCTTGGAGGTGGAGGGCTGCTGGTTAAGCGTCGGCTGATGCGCTTTCCTAGTCGGTCCCTTGCGACGAACCTCGCCAGGCTCCAGGCTGGACGAGCTCTTCTCTCCATCGCTGCCAGAGCCGTCGTGCTCCGGAGAAGACTTTGGCACCTTTGGTGCCGACGGGACGCCCTTGGGCTTGGGGGACACTCCTGGAAGGAGCTTCGGAGTTGTAGGCTGCCATGGTGCCTATTAGAGCTGCCATGGGCAGCGACAGCTGCGGCAAGTGCAGTTAATTGCTGTCAGTGAACGCTACACACACACGTCTTTACTCGACGAGTGTTCGATCGCGACTCATGTGTGTAAATAAGTGTTTTATGTGTTTTGAACTTTGACCTACTTGCAGTTGAACTAATGAAAAATGGTTTTACATACAAACATGTTCTTCATTCGAAACAACTTCATGCGAAAAGAGATTTGCTTTCGTGAAAAGTTACCCGCCTTGTATGTTTGAAGAGAGGGCACGGATGTTTAACTTGTAAAGCTAGGACTTTTAGAGTTTGTTCAAAACCACATCCTACCCTTTTGCATCAGTATATTACATATCCTATAATGGAAGCCAATGGTCAACCTTCATTACCTCAAGTTACAATTATAAAAGCTTTAGCTTTCGCCTTTTCAGCAGCTAGCAGCAACGGCTTTAGCCTCAACTCATCACTCTATTAGTGTGTCTGATGAAGTCATATTAGCAAAGCCTGTAGTACGAGAGAGTCACATCACTGGGCTAGAGCTCCTTTGGACTCAGGATCACAGGATTATGAATTAAGATTTAGCAAAGCATTTGCAGCTGAAAAGGAATCGGGAAGACATTCGCCTGTTAGGCATTGGTTAGGCTTAGACGACTGTAAGTCAATTTGATAAAACTTCGGTCGCTTCACGTATTAATTCATTCTAAATGATGACCGAAGTTAGTATTTTAAAAACAATATCATCTAATCAACCTGAAAGGAATATCGAAAATGTTGAAGTTCCCGATGGAGTTGAACTAGCTGATCTGCTCTTCCAAACACCTCAGAGCATAGATATACCATTAGCAGCAGATGCTTTTTTGATCTTCTGAGGGACTGTCAAATTAAAATTAGCGATGATACACATTCATTGCAAGCTACCGCCTTCGGTTGCATAGCCTTTGGACAGTGTCGTACGAATCACCAATCAGCCTCGTTAATAATCATAATAAATGAATTTGGGAGTTAGAAAGTATTCCAAATACACGCCAATCTGTATACCCCAGAACAGCAACTTTTTGAGAAATCTTTTATTGAATCAGTAAATCGTTTGCCATCGGGTCACTTAGGGGTTTCATTGCCATATTAGATAAGCCCACGGTGTCTAATAATGTCCTACGTAACATCTAAGAGACGATTTCAGTCACTGTACGTTGACTTTATTATGAATACTTAACTCTGGGTCGTATGAATAGAGCTGGCAACAATATTCGATACGAGCCGCACGATTTCATGCCATATCAATGCGTGCTCAGACCAAAATCTTCGTCCACAAATCTAAGAGTAGTTTTTTATGCGTTTATGCGTCTCAAGTATCTCTCAATGAGCCTCTCATGAAAGGTCCAAATATGCAACCATGTCTGTATTCCAAGTTACTCAAATTTCATCTCCGAGCATACGCAGTAAGTGCAAATAATACCACAATGTATCGTCAAATCGAACTTGACGAAACCCAGCGCAACTTTCAATTAATTGTCTAGTGAGAATCACCTAACGAGCCACTGCAAACATTTCAACTAAATACGGTAACATATGGGACTCCTTCAGCCCCGTTTTTAGCTTTACGTTGCTTGAAACACATTAGTGACGAAAATTTCTTAATCGCGTCCCCTGGCTGCGAAGTCATTATCAAACGACTTTTACGTCGACGACTTGGTCTCACTAGCCGATACTCCGTATGAATTGCGAATGCTGCTAGTAGAGTTAGCAAATGTTTTACAAGCATACGGATATACCCAGGCCAAATAGTCATCAAATTGTAGGCACCTTAAAGCTCAGCACGATGGGGCCTTTACCATCGGAAATCAGGAGGGGACTAAAACGGTCTCATTTGGAATGCAAGTAGTAACATTTTTAAATATTCGATTAAGGAACTCTCGATAGAAGGACTACCTACAAAACGTTCCATTTGACACCATAAATTTAATTGGGATGAGCCAATACTTAGTAATATCCACAAAGATGTTCAACCAGAGCATTCGGTTGCTGTTTGTACATTAGGGTACAAGCTAGCGGAAATATATTAGTTCGATTTTTAACTGCAAAATCAAGGGTAGCGCCGCTGGAAACGCAGTCGATCCCAATATTGAAGCTATTAGAAAATGCATAGGACAAAGTTGAACCATTCCTTGAAATTTCGGCAAAACAAACTGTGTACTGGTCCGACTCAGACGTGGTGCTACATGGTCTCACGCGATTGCACAGCGATGGACTTTGGAAGCTCGTTGTGGTTCACAGGTAAAAAAATTTCCGTTATACGACGGGATCTCAAAACAGAAGAGTTATATTTGGCATTTATATCAATCGGCCATATACTGCAAACTATATCGTTCGGTGCCGAAATGGAAAAGTTTCGAAATTCACTTGTTTTGTAGTCGTCAATTCAGAAGTTGAATCTCTTTTGTACTCATTCAAAGATAGCAACAGGGTGCTGTGGCGGCTACTCATGCCAAAGGAATGTCGATTCATCATCTTGTATCTTTAATATCTGCATTGCACGAATTGTCAATATGGCTTTTAAACGCTCGCAGAGATTTCAATGCTGTAGCTTACAAATGTAAATTTGTTTAGATATAAGCCTCTATTAGCATCCCAGATAATGGGAGATTTACTTGCTGACTGACTAGTCGCAAATTCCCACTGAAAATGTATATCGCAGTGTTTGTATGCTTCACATCCAAGGCAGTTCATAAAAAACTTGTTACACATCTTACTTCTAAATCATTTACAATGTGTCTGTCAAGATATGTCTACCGACGTGGATTAGTGAAGACCATTTATAGCAACAATGTCACCATTGGTCCTCAAGGAACATTTTGTACACCCGCAAGGACTACAATTGTCCGCTACCAATGACATAATCTTTAAATTCATACCTTGACCTTGAGCACCGTATTTCGGCTGCCTAACGCTACTAATCAAGGCCTTGTTCAGCGCTTTGATACCTAATAACGAGGTGGAAACCGTATTGCTCGAGGTGGTGGCTATTCTCAACTCACGGCCGACGGTCACGGACAGGACAAATCCGAACGATTTCGAGGCCATCACACCAGCTCATCTACTCGTAGGGACAACGCTCGTAGCGCTGCCATTCACGTTTGTGTCGTTAACAAGAATCCGCTAGCGGACGTATTTATAAAGATGGCAGATAGTACTCATCGAAAAACAATTCTTGGAAGACTGGTAGAGAGACTATCGTCTCTGCCAGAAAGCATTGACTTGAGTAATCAAAGAGAAAATCAGTACCTTTTTAGACGCAAATACAACTGTGCTTTTTTCTTATGGCAATATACTTAGCGATCGAACTACGGCAACGAAAAAAGAATGATGGGCTGGCTTGTATATGTATTCGCCAACTAGTATAGACTAAACTTCAACATAATCGACTTAAGCCTAGCTTATCTACTGTGACGAAACGGGCTGAAACCGTCTGAGAGCAAATCTTTATTGCTCCCGTTTCGCCCTATCCTAAGGTTCACTATACTTCATGAAATTCAATTTATGCAATCTGTAGGTCCCTCCGCTACTGGTCCTGACGTCCATGACCCTGACCATGCCGTCGTCTCCTGCGTGTGTGGCCGTTATTCTGCCAACGAGCTTTGCAGCGTTGTCCTTTGTGACGACGACGAGGTCCCCAGTTGCTACGTTGGGCTGCTGCTGATGCCACTTGGCCCGGATTTGAAGGCCCAGGACATATTCTCGGTACCATTGCGGTCAAAGCTATCTCTTGAACGACGAAGCAGGTCGCTATCGCCTCAAGCAGCAGAAGTGAAGACCCTCCTGGTCCGGGGGTGCTTCCAACCGTCCTTCTATTAGCAGGTGTCCTGGAGTTAACACCGCGACATAGCTTGGATCCTGGCTGAGGCCTCCGAGAGGCCGGGAGTTCATCACTGCCTCGATCTCCACCAGCACCGTTTCTAGCTTTACAGCGGTGAGCATGGTGGCGACTAGTGTCCGTCGGAGTAGGCTCTTGGCAGTTTTGACACCTGCGAATCTTTTCAATCTCTAAGCTCAGAAGAATTTCAACTATCTCCTCAAATGCTTCCTTCCAGAAATAATTCTCTGTCCACTCTTGGATTTCGGTCGCTCGATTTGACATAAATGCCGATAACGACGAAGGGTGTGACTTAGTCCAGTGAAGTGTTATTTCCGAATCAGACCACAGAATGGTCTCCGTAATTGGCGACTGTAGAAGTCGTGTGGTTCCACTACAGAGACCTTCAAGTAGGTAAGCGGCACACAACTCACAACTCAACTCAATTGCTTGCTGCTGAATTAGGGTGGTCCTCAGCGTTTCCCAAGCGGTTTCCAAATTCATTGGAATGGATTCGTCTCAGTCAAATTTCTGCAGCCAAAGTTCTTGCATAAATACCTAATAGCGAGAAAGGAGCTGGCGCAGTACCATAAGTAAAAGTGTTTAGCCTGAAAATCTTCAAAGAGTCGGACGGGTCTTCCGCAATACTACGAGCCTTTTACTTTTTTTAGGTTAGGTGACAGAAGCATCGGCAGCTAACATGAAGCGCAGGACTGCAAACGAAGTGGGGGACTTTAATCTGTCACCTCTGCACCCTCCCTAATTCCCGGTGGTACTCCCGTGAGGTATTACTTAACCGTCAAATGAATCAAGCTACTTAACTTTGGGGTAAGCTTATACGTTCATTGTAATTTGGTCGATCTCTCCAATTACTCTTCCAGCCTCTCCACTGTGCCTTAGGGCGCCAAATGAATCAAGCTTCTTAACTTTGGGGTAAGCTTATACGTTCATTGTAATTTGGTAGATCTCTCCTGTTGCTCTTCCCGCCTTTCCGCTGTGTAGCCCTTAGGGCGCACGCAGTCGCAGCTCCTTCATCTCCAACGCCATCAAGTCGAATGGCGTGAGTTCCACCACCACCAGTGCCGCATCGTTCGATACTGTCCTAAGTCCAGCAGGCGAGTTCGAACGATGCGTTAGAGTACCTTCCCGAATGTATCTAGCATGTACAGCGGTTGAGGTTGGGTCCTCTGCACGTCTGCTTTCGGTATTAGCATCAGCCTCGGTCTTTTCCATCTCCCGGCAAGAGTCCTGTGGTCCCGTCGACTTAGCGCATTGATAGTTTAATTTGATATTTCACTTTTAAAAAGTTGTTTCTACTGTCCGACCGTCATTAATTGTCTGGCAGTTAGGCTAAGGGTACGAACTAATAACACTACGCACGGTTAACGCGGTTCGGCACTGTTTACTAGATTTTTAATTGTGAAGCTCTCCAAAACTCATCTGAGGTTCTTCTCCCTACCATCATTTGGCGATAAATCTCTTTGACATTGGCTGTTAGGGCATTTTTGTCAAGCCGGAAACGAAGCAGAGTAGAATAAAGCTCTTCTTGAATGGTCAGTCTTACCATCAGAATGTCATTTAATGAAACTTGTGTCGACGTACGGCAAGAGGCGTCGAAAATGACACGCAACTTCGTGGATGTACATAGAGATTGCAAGATACTCTGGTGCGGAATGAAGTAGGAATTCGACGGTCTGCTTTAAGCATATGGCTTTACGAAAGCTATTCTGCTATTAAAAGTTCTTTACAACTTTGTTGCTCTAGCGTCAGAAGTTTTATGTCTGACGGCAATTCTTGTATTGAATAAAACTTCTGTAAAAATCGAGGTCAACAGCTCTTCATGACAGCTCAGATTGACGACCATCCCCTGAGTAGGTGTCCCATTTGAAATATATCGCCCAGAAACAGTCCATCCAAGAAGTGTCTTTTGAAGAATTGGACAATCAGGAACTTGATAGACAGAGAGTAGCTCAAAGAATGTCTCAGTTCTAATTAGCATGTCGATCTTTTGCGGCTAAAAGAAGTGTGGATCCGCAATGCTAGTTCTTTGGGGTTTTCCAGCAACTGACATCGACTGTCTGATTCGGTGGGTACCCAGAAATAGAGTTGAGGACCCATAAAACGACGTGCACCTCGTTCTAAGCGACCCGCGACTTCCCAAGGTGTACCTTTTCCTAACTTGAGATTTGGATTCACCAATTATATGCAAGCTGATACTCAATGTTTCTCTACACAATTGCAACCTTTGAGCAAGGCCTTCGGTCAATCGGTGAACCGGAATCGAGGAAAGCTCTAACCAAAACAAAATCACTTGACTTTGTTTTGACGCCAACGATGGAAGTTGCAAATATCTCGCTATCCGAAAGAGTCGAAGGTAGATCCAGAGCGGAGGAGCCAGGTTATGGTTACGCCAGAGTTAGCGACAGAGTGTCTGCGTAGCAATGAATGGTGGGAGCGAGTGCATAAGTTGATTCAAAAAGAAGGTGTTTTTGCACTACTATTGTACTGATAGTGCAGCATATGGTGAACAACTGGAGATAGAATGGTGTTCTGCGTTGGGGGATCTTTTGAACGTTTTTTAACCTTGGCGCAGACCGCGAAAATGAGCTTCAATTGTTGTGTAATAAGTGCATATAATGAGAACCCACTGTAACACTCATTTGCAATGTATATGTGCATATAATGAGTACACACTGTAACACTCAGTTGCCATGTATATGTAAGTACACAATTGCCCAAATCCCATTCATCAAGTGCAGAGATAACATGATCGCACACACAAGCAAACAGCTACCGGCGTGGGAACTGCAATATCAACTTTGTTCACAACGACAGATTTGGAAGTCGGGAGTTAGTTGGAGAACAATAACTTTAGTTTTTGTCAACTTTTCAATTTCTAACATTATTTTTGCTTTTATGTAAACACATAAATGTTCTAGCTCTGCTACAAATTTGATAATTCAACGTATTTTCAATATGTGACTAAAGCATTTCCATCTACATTCAAGTTCTTTTGTTTTCAAAAAGAATAGATTTATCATTTAAACAATGTGATACCCGTTTAATGCATTTGACGCACATATTGCGTTTCTTCTTAACATCATCTACAGTCTTCATGATGCTGGCCATAC
The DNA here is from genome assembly GCA_037043425.1 of Hirtodrosophila duncani. NCBI lineage: Eukaryota > Metazoa > Arthropoda > Insecta > Diptera > Drosophilidae > Hirtodrosophila > Hirtodrosophila duncani. Next base: position 200,637 of record JBAMBM010000828.1, on the reverse strand, counting down.
TTATTTAATGCAAGTTATTTTTATAAGAGAAGCGTAAATATTAATTGACAAGTGCCTCAACCTAACCAATTTTGTAGGATAGCGCGCGTCTCTTGACAACAGCTAGAACTAAGCGCGCAAACGAAAAATGCAACAAACAACAACAAGCTCGCTTTAGCTGCAATAGCCACTATTTAGAGACATGTCTCTGTTTACTTTGGTCGCCCCCACCCCCCATTCGATTCCAATAAATGCTTACAGTTGCACAGGTAAACAATACCAAGGTAATTGGAACACAAAGGACAATGCTAAATTAAAGTTCACTTTTACACAAATTTTAATATATATGTTAATATTTTATTAACACATATTCACAAATTCAGTAGAAATTTGGGATACATTTTTTAAAGGTAGATAAAAATAAAGCAGAAAAAAGTGACTACCAATATATATATATATATATATATATATATATAACAAGAAAGAAAGGCTAGCTTCGGCTTGCCGAAGCTTATATATCATTCACATTGTCAAAATCAAAATCTGGTCGGTTGGCGTGAGTCTACAGTGGATACAGTGGATGAGTTTGGTTTGATTTGGATGAAGAACAGAAAAGTTATGTTCCTAAATGTTCATTCCTTAACAATCGTTTATATGGTAGCTATATGATATAGTTGTCCGATCTTGATATGGCCAGTGGAGTTGAGGCTTATTGCAATGCATATAGACCGAGTATGGTTTAATTTGGATGAAAAGCAGAAAAGTTATCCTCCTAAGTGTTCATTACGGAACAATCAGCTATAAGGAATCTATATGATAAAGTTATCTGATCTGAATAAAACTTTAACTTAACCATCGTGCAGACAAAGAAGCATCAGTTAAAAATTGTAGTTCTGTAGGTTTTAAGACTTCTGAGATATAGTCGGACACGCCTCCTTCTATGCTTTGCAAACTTCCTGACAAAATTAATATTAATGGTATATTGTGAATGGTATAAATCAGGGTCGAAAACAAAATTCAAGAGATCAACCATCAACCAGTGCGACTGCTAAGGCCAAATATTTTGCTAGTATGAAGCAAACTTGCGACAACTATAAAACAACTAAAGGTGCCACTATAGTGATAAACAAGTTAGCTATGGCCACACAATCAACAGGCATACAGAGTGCAGTAGAAGACACTCAGAATGGCCAACCAACCACACCAGCTGCCACTCGCAAGGTAGTTGAACAACCTAAATGGGCTGTGTTACAAGTAAGAGGCCTGCTTCCAGGTCTCCCGAAATTGTCAGAAAAAATTCTAACTTTTAAACGTACCCCATCAACCGACAAATGTAGCCTGCTAGACAATAATGAGCCAGATTAACTGGATTTAACTCAGCCCCAGGTTTCTAATGAAATCAATGAAAGGCTGAAGAGATTATTGCGATTATGTGCAAGTATCATTCAACAACACCAAGATCTCAACACCACCAACTATAACAATCCCAGTGGTTACTGAAATCAGCCTACTATTGTGTTTCACAAATAACATTTTTGGTTCTGGAAATTACTCTAGGAAGGCTGCAAGTAACGATTCTCTCAGAATTCAATGCGAGACTAGTGGAAATCGATAAAGGCATTATATGACAGCAATATCGAATGCCACACCGACCAACTAAAAGAACTTCCTATAAAATTATTATTAGAGGCCTCCACTACTCCTTTTAACTTGACTAAATCAAGAAGGAACTTGCCGAATGTTGACATGTTATACGGTTTGTGAAAGGCATTCAGAAAAAGCAGAAGTTTGTGGACCTCTTCTTCGTGGAACTTGAGCCGAAAGTGCCAAAAGCATGGGCATACGAAAAATTACTGCCAAGGAGCCTTTAAATGTGTGAAATGTGGCCAAGATCATCCATCGACGACCTGTACAAAGGCAGCTCAAGCCGAAGTGCGCAAACTGTCACTTTAGCTACACCGCTAATTACAAAGGGTGCATTGTGTACCAGGAGCTCCTCAAACAGGAGAGCTAGAGAGAGTATCAATAACAACAACAGTTAACTCAGCCAGCCACATCCATCTGGAGGTACCCCAATAAGCTATGCTGCGGCTGCCAGAAATGCATTGGGACAAACTCAGCAACATTAAACTCATCCGCAACAGCAAACACATCAGCGACCGCCAGCTTAGGCATCAGCAAAGATCTAGGCAACAGCAAAGTTGCTCAAGAACCAGGCCTGCAAGAAGTCGATCCTTTAAGTTTGCAAGGCATATAGTAGTACTAGACAGCGCACAGTGGGAGAAACGCCTTATTTAGCAGTGATTAATTAAAATTTCAACTTATATCTTGCCGCCAATATCGTTTTGTAATTGATTAATAACATATCCGATATGCGAAGACCACTCCGTTTTGCTTTTATCTCAATATTTGCACAGCTGTAAAGCTTCAAACACAACATATCTTTCACCAGCCGCCAATTTTGGCCACGTGCTAACTTTTTGCTATTATATAAAGATATATAGTTATGTTATTAATAAAAAAAATAAGTGCTTGTGATCTGTGATTGTGTTCGTCCCATAAGTCAATATGTTTTGCAGTGCTTGGTAGAGATATATTGTTTACTAATGAGCTAAACTTTCGTATAGCAGAACTTTTGAGGTGCGCTGTGAAAATGTCCAACATGAGCTGCATATTTCGGCATATTATTTTAAAATTAAGTGTATGTATCTGCGGTCTGCAATAAAGCTGTGCTATCCTAGAGGTCTAGAAGTTACTGATCATGCATTCGAGGTACCTTTACAAAGATTGATCACACAGTGGCCAGAACATATGATGCTCATTCCAAAAACGCGGATATAAAAATGGATACAGAAGACTTTCAGCAACAATATTTTTAGACTTGTATTCATGGTATTATATGTCTACATCTATCCATAACATTTTAATACATGGTGCAGACATTATAAATCACGTCACTCTTCTTATAGGTATGATGTCAAAATAGGCTCTCGAGGCCAGATATAAACATCTGTGAAAATTTCGCTAACACCGCACTCGAAAAATTTCATGTAAAAACACCATGGAAGAATTGGCTCATACAGTTTTAATTTCATAGGAGCCATTCGTTACGATGCTATCCTCTTCCAAAGGGATGAACCAATAGATTAAAAAATTCTCAGTCTTATTTTAAATAAAGATTTAGAGGTGAGATGAGATACCGAGTAGAGCTACAATTGCGAAAAATATAAAATTGATGATTACAATTTTTAGTTAAAAAAAATACTTGTAAAGTACTTTTTATTTGTTTAAAATTTAATTATAAAATAAATTTGTGCTTCTAGAAAAAAATGTCTTTTTCAAAAGCTATAAATATATGTCAGCTAGATTCAAAATTTCTCTAACGGGACATGCAGGCATATGTGCGAGCAAATGTGAATTTCATGTGCGTTTTACACTCGTACTCTGGTAGAGTAAGCAAGTATATTGTATTCGTGCAAATGTATGTAACGTGCAAATGAAAGCGTTTCCGAGGCAAATCGAAGTCCTTATATCTCCCACAATTTTTGGCAGATTTTGTTAAAATTCGGATTATATATATATGTATTAGCACATAATCTACCAATTTAAAAAGGTTCATTAAGATCGGATTTGTAGATAAAATCGTAAAAAAAACATTTTGCATGAGATCATCCCACCCCAAAAAAAATCACCTTTGAGTGTCTCAAATATTGAATAAACGAGTATCTCATAGTAGGAATATCGACTATAGAGTTCGTTAAGAAAGGAAGGCTAGCTTCGGCTTGCCGAAACTTATATACCATTCGTATTGTAAATACAGTGACTACAGTGGCGTCAAGGGATACTAGTCGAATTTGTTGAAACGAATTTGGATGAAAAACAGAAAAGTTATCAACAGAAAATCGTTTATATGGTAGCTATATGATATAGTTTTCCGATCTTGATCAAGCAAAAACGGAAAAGCTATGCAACTAATCGTAATTGGTAATGCCTAAGATTTGGTCAAAGGCCACATGTCGAGTAGAGGAGTTTTATACGAAATTAAGAAAAAACACATAATTTGTACTAAAACAAAAAAATAAAAATAAAAAAATAATTCTATGTTAATTTTGATTAGTGCTTATTTATCTACAAAGCTTAATTATCCGTATAAAAATAGCATAATTTTTGCAGAAGTAATTAATCCTACTGTTCAGCGTGGCACACAAATTTCAACCTTGAACTAGAACTTTTGCTGCAACTAACGACATTGACATTTTGTTGATATCTGTAATGGAGCAAACTATGGAAGCAATAGGCGAAATGAAGGTGTAGCTGTTGCTATCAAAAAGTACATCAAACATCATGTTTGAATACCCATAACTAAAGCTGACTTGCAAATCTAGCGATCACAGTCGAGCTCATTAACAAAGAAGATAAACATTCACTGCCCTCCCAGGTAACCTCGTTCTTCGTGGTGATGGAACGCAACGCACACCTTGTGGAGCAATGCGAGGGCATGCCCAAGAGGGAGAATACCTACGGATCGGATCTATAACTCTGACTTTAATGTTTTTGGCACTGGTGTAGCTGCCCACTTCCCAAATGACGTCAGAAGGACACCGTCTGCTATAGACTATGCCGTCTATCAATGGATCCGACATGACCCCTTGAATATTGCAGCTACTTTTGAGCTCCCGGCGGATCGTCTTCCGATTATAATAGAGACTAGTGAGCAACCACAAATTATGAAATCCAAGAGGGCGCTGTCGGAGTTCTGTGCCGAAGTTTTAGTCAACTAATAGACAGTACCATCGGGCTTAACTCTGGCGAGATTCACCATGCAGCACAGATTGCGGCTGATGAACATCAGCAAATGTCATCTAACCGATCTACAAGACCGCCACTAAGCTATAGAACCAGAAACTTCTATACGCGAGGCTCAGAAGAGAGTATGCAATATATCATAACCCATTGGTTAAGTTATGGTACAATAGAGTAACCAACAAACTAAAGAAAGTTCTGTACCACGAGAAACAGGCCCGTTTTAATAAAATGCTTTATTATTTATGGAGATTGACGAAGAAAGCAAAAAGGCGACCAATTAAGGTGCTGCCTGTTAGAGATAAAAATGTCGAGTGGGTCATTTGGACAGGGCAGAAGCATGTGCTGAGAACCTTGAGCGACGCTCCACTGTGAAAATAACTACCTTATCAGGAGAACTACAGATAATAAGCTATTTCTCTGCCTGAGGAGCTGACTTATTCAAGTGGAGGAAGTGCAGTCCGAAAAAGCTCAATTCGAGCAAGACTCTTGGCCTCGATAGTATTGATAAGGCATTTATAAAAGCCCTTAAAAGGAATGCGGTTATACTGCCGACTGTTCTTTGTGAATGCCATCATACACTTTTGTCACTTTCCTGCACAATGGAAGTGGGCTATGATAAGCATGATCTCTAAACCTGCCAAGGAAACAAGTGAGCTGACTACCTACATACCCATAAGTCTGCTCTCTGGGGTCTTAAAGATCTTTGAGCGAATCTTCTTGGAAAGTATGTTCGAGATGGTAAGATTTGCCAACGCAAAGCCGTCTCATCAGTTTGGATTTAGAAAAGCCACGGCACCCCTGTGCAGCTCCACAGAGTGATGAGCCTTATTCTCAAAGCCTTATTCTCTCAGTATACCTTTGTCTCGTATACTGCGTTGCAATATATTTGGAAGTGCAGCAGGCATTTGGTAGGGTGTGACACACTGAGCTTAAATATAAGCTAAAGTGGCTACTACCCGGGAATAATTACCACCTGCTCTCCAGCTACCTGTACTCCAGAACATATACAGTGGGCTGTAAGGACAACCACTCGCCAATTAGTAGCATAAAATCAGGAGTGACCCAAGGCAGTACCAATTTTATACAGCCCGGGTGAGATGATGATGGCTAAGTACGTTGATGATATGGCCATTATGTCACGGCATAAAACCCAAAGTGGCAGAAATGGCATATGCAATGGCTACATGTTCTAAAGGTGACTCATAACAATAAGCGCGCAGCATGTGACAGCGATTAGCTGTCAAAATAAAAAAGCTTGGCTGGATTCTAAGCGAGCGCAGAAATTGGGCTCTTAAAAAACAAGGTGATGACATACAAGCAGGTATTGCCTGTTTTTAGATACGCCATACCAATATGGATCCAATATGGATCCTGATCCAAAACCCAGCTTAGAAGAATAGAATTAGTTTTTTTAAATAAGAGACTCAGTCAAATGTTGTGGATTCCCGTGGTATGTGAGCAACAGAGCTCTTCATAAGGACCTGGGTGTCAGACAAGTAGGAGAGGAACTAAACTCAAAAGCTACCAAACATTTTGACAGGCTAATCTTTTGCTAATGCTCTTATCTACCCCTTGAGAAAAGAAGGCTGAAGAGGCGGTACCTAAGGGACAATATTGATATGAAATTTAATTAATCTGCATCAATCTTTTCACCGATAAAGGGAATCAATACACATATTCACAGTTTGTTACACAAAAATATATTATGATACAAATAAAAAAAGCCAGTACTCCAAAAAAACCCTATAAATATATCGCACAGTATATATAAAGAAAGCGGTTCAAATGTATTTCTATGTTAATATACGTATGTTTAATGTGTGCGTAATGCACTCTACTATATACATATGTGAAAAAAATTGAAAGTGTCCCGCTCAACAATAACTGCGACGACAATGCCAATGAATTGACTTTGGCTCTCTCAACTATTTTTTTTCCTCTGCAGTGCTACTAGGACTTTGCAATGCTGCTGCCACTTTCTTTCACAGTTTTATGGCAATATATTCAGCGATCGAACTACGGCAACGCTTATATATGTACTTCACAACTAGTATAAGCCTAGCTTATGTTGCAAGTCAATTTATGTAATATTCTTCGGCAACTGTGACAATGGCTACTTTATTTATTGTTGTTAAATTCGCGTTCATGTAGCCCGACAGGTCTTTCATCTGTCTTAACCTTAACAACCTTATAATCATCAGCTGGTATTTGCCCAAGAGCACTTTTTAACAAACATATGTAGGTATAAACCCGAGTAAAACGGACGTGTTCAGTCGACGTCTGCTACAGAATGCTTTTATTTCTATTCTTCTTTAGCCTAGCTTATTGAATGTATATATGCGTGTATGTGAAGTGTGTGCTTAGTATATGTGTATGACGGGTGTAATAGGTATTGACTAGATGGGGTTGTGTTCCCTGTTACTACCGCAGCTACAATTAGGCCATCCAGACCAGAGAGCTCCTGAACTCGTTTTGCATTTGCGACTTGCTTATTATACATCTGTATCTTCTCTTGATTAGTGTTTGCCTCCGTTCGAAGTTTTTCTAAATCTCTTATATCTGTCATTTCATTTAATTCTCTTCATATTTCCCGTAAATTGTCTGACATATTCCTTTTCTGTTCTACTCCAAATAACATTATGCTAGAGGGTTGATTTATAGATCTTTGAATTGTATACTGATTCTACTACAACGTCCCAATGTAAGCCCTTACTTGGATCTGGTGCATTAACCGTTAACCATTCTTTGCTGAATACGCGGTACATTTCAGACAACTCTCTACGTGTTGTTTGGCCCTGGTATACGGGAACCAATAACGTTTCATTAGCAAATCTAATACCTGACCTAACTCGTCATGATATTTCCATTTCTTCTGGTACACAAAACAAATTAGTTTCACTATATTTCTTCTTAAATATAACGCCATTTCTTGTCTCTCAGTATTGTGTGATTTGAGTGATTTTTGAACCACTTTTTCTCTGACAGTTTGTCTATATTATTTGTAATATAGAACAGCTTTGTCTGTTGACACGATTGATTCCTTTGCTCTACAATTTGACCGTTTTGGTTGGTGTTACAGGCGTTATTCTTCTGCGTGTTGAACGTTCGGTTGTAACTAATTGCTTGTTCGCGAAACTCTCACTTGATAGTAAACGATTACCTGTTCTGCACCCATATGTTAGATACTCTTTTGCTGAACTGTCATCTGCAAAACACTCATTTGCTGAACTATCAACTGCTAAACACTCGTTTGGTAAACTATCATCTGCTAAACACTCATTTGCTAAACTAAACTAACAAAACTGGATAATTTTCCAAGCGCATTTAACTTGCTGTCATTTAAACCAAAATACGAATCATTTTCGTTTTTAATCAATATTAACTGGAAGTTATAATTTCTGGAACTAGTTAAATTGACTCAATTTTCGTTTACGTTTTCAAAAATATCTAAAATACTTTTAAGACAGGATATTTTAACAAAGCTTATAGGGCTCCCCGAGTCAATGAGGCATTCTAAAGAGAGACACTTATAGGTTTTACACTTAAGAAAAATATTAAAATTCCTTACATATTCATTATTAGTCTTTCTCTTGCTGCATTGTGCTATGCGATGCTCGCATGCATAGCAGTCTCCCCTATCTCGTTTCGGCTTTCGACATTCGAACGCAAAGTTGCTCAAACAATTGAACTCCATTGCTTTCATTATCAGCACATCAGCACCAATCGCAGCACTTTGTCGTCCAACTCATATCATTTGTTGACTGCTTTGAGCTGTGCAATCCTCATGCTAGCCTCATTGTTGCCAGCTGCTGTCAATTAACGTTATTTTAGCCTGCTCCTTGTCCAGTGCAGTTGTTGATGTGTAGGCTATTTCACGTTCACCCATAGTCGTGCGCTGTTTTGGTTCCAATGTCAGGCTCTCCCATTGAATTGCGAAAAACGTAATGCTTTGAAATTTTAATCGTGTTTGTTAAAATGAAATATTATCTTTCCAAGCAAAAGTGAAATATTACAACATTTTTGCTGGTACATAAGTGTTGAAATAAAAACAGATCAGTTATAATTGATGCCAGTCGTCTTGGTACTGTTCGAGCCTGACGAACGCGCCGCTTAAATTTATATCTAAGCGCGTTCCGCTACGATGTCAACTAAAACAATACTCTCCTCCCACCTATTATTAAAATGGATAATCTATGCACGTATTGTAAAGGTATTGTAGGGTACACAACCTTATCTAGTCAATAGCCAAGACACCAATCATCAATACACCAATACACATAGCCTAAGACACATAGTCATACACAAATACATATATTATACATACCATAAGCTAAGTTAAAGAAGAATGGAAGTGTGAAATTAATGAAAAAGCCTACAAGATTAATAAATAGATAATCGTCATCCACAATATAACTTTTAGATAAACTTAATAAAACTACAGAAAAAAAGCAAATTTCTGTTCCTCGGTGCTACTAAAGTGTGCGTACAACGAAACTATGAGCAATACAGCCGGTGCAAACTAATGATCTGTGGCGCAAGTGCGAGGTTAGCTGGGCAGCTTCGGTCTGCCCATAAATGGAACCAGGGCGGTCATGGCAGCTCCCTTGAATGAGCAGCAGAACTAGGGGAACGTAGCCCACTATTCGATGTGGAGGAGCGGTGATCAGGCCCTGGGGGTGCATGTAACGCCGACTTTAAAACACTGACACCACCTCGGAAACAGCAGAGGAAGCAGCAGCAAAAGAAGAAAGAGAAGAGAAACATTGGCATTGAAATCAAAGCTTTCGCTGCTAAAACATCGCACGACTATAGGTAAACGTGAAAGTGGGTACCTAGGCGGGTATATAATATGTGTATATATATGTATATATATATATATATATATATATATATATATATATATATATATAAATATATATATATACATATATATAAATATATATATATATATGTTTATTTATTTATTATTTATTTCATCTGCATATTTTATTTCAGAATCCATCCAACCAACAGTGCATTCCGAGACTCCAGAAGAGCAGCTTAAGAATTTTCATGCAGAGGGGGGCAATTGTCTACTGCCTAGGATATCGTCATGTTAATGCTGGTAAATGAGGGGCAATACATAATATGTATATGTATGTACGTGCGAGAGTGATTCTTCATTATTTGAACAACTTAATCAAAAATAATTAGAGAGACAGCATTGAATAATAAAAATTATCCAACTAAATATTCAATAGAGAGTTATACATTATACGTTATACAATATTGGAGAAGGACGCCTCGAATGCTCAGAAGAGCTGACTGATCGCGATTACCATCCAAATTCAAATAAACCGCCACCCTCCCCCGATACCGATCCAACACCACTTTCAGCGTCTCTAGACACCCTCATGAGCAGAAGTACGCCTTTAATTCGGTTACACAGATGTATAATAAATAACCAAGATTTTATACCAACATGTATAATAACCGTAAATAAACAATTATGAACTTAATCAAAGATATTCGGAGGCTGAACTCTCTCTCTCTCAATCACACAAGGCAAAACAGCAATAATAATGATTGCATAATAATAGTATTTATAAAAACTGAATTACTGTTTTTAAATATTTAGAGTATATTAAATTGATGATTACAAAAATAAACATTTGTGTATATTTATAGTTAATTTGATAATAAAGCACTTCTTATTTCAATGAAAATGCTGATCAGTCTTATTACACTCTATTGGCATTAAAGCATATTCTAGGCTATGCAGATTACTTCTATAATAAACATAATAACTATACAATCGTGAGCCCGTGAGTGGCTCTGTTTCTACGCAAATCCAGAGTGACTCTGGCGTTCACTTTATTTGCAATAGGGATTGGCTTGTACAGATAGAGAGAGAGGAATTCCAGAGTGTCGCTCTTTATAAATATTTACAAAGTTTTACTATATATGGTACTTATTACTACAAAACTCAGCTGTCCGTTCCGGCTAAAATCCGGCAAGCACACATGTTGGGCTTCTAAGACTGTCATGTACAAAATCTAGTTAAATTAGCAAAAAAAAAAATCGGTATTCAAGCGTTCGTTCCTTATAGAATATATGGGAGCTATCCGTTCCGGATTCTTAAAAAACTGACATGTACCAAATTAGGCACAACAACCAATTTTGGTATTCTAAGAGTTCATTCCGAACCGTCCAGTTATATGGGAGTTATATGATATAGTAGTTCGATCCAGATCAACTTTGGTCAGCAGGCTTGGAGGCTTGAAAAACTGACATGTACCAAATTTGGTTCAATTCATTCCGAATCGGTCGGTTATATGGAAGCTATATCATATAAAGGTCTGATCTGGACGATTTTAGCACATGCAGCTTACAGCAGAAATAAGTCTATGGTAAACATGTAAGACAGACGGACGTAGTTATAGCGACTGACCTTCTCCTGCTGATCAAAAATATATATAATTTATGAGGTCGGAGATGCTTCTTTCTATGCCTATCGTGAAAAAATTATAACACCCTTGGCAATGGTATAATATGATAAATAGCTCTAACAAACGAAAACTACACAATTTGTAATATTATTTTGTTATATAATATATTTCCTTATGAAATGTTTTTTTTTTGTAATCCTTAAGTATTTCAATGGCAGCTGAAAAAACAAACACGAACTTTTTTTCGCTCACTTACGACCTTGATTAAGTTTCTCAAGTGTATTTTGATAAATAAATAAATATTTAAAATCAAAATATTTAAATATTTCATATCAAAATATTCCGTATTATTAATGGTTATTTACTTACTACACGTAATTCAACCATAAGTATCTGTATAGTAGTTGCATGCGGCCAGCTGCCACTGCATATTAAAACAAGTAAAATTTCTATAGTCGATATTTCGACTTTTTGTAGACTGTCAGTCAGTACTTGTACACAGATTGCTAGACCAGGCATGATTCGTACGAAGCTCATATACCATTTACGTTGAAATTATATAGCCCACGTTTAACTTAACTTAATTGTTTTCTTTTACGAGCACTTAAGTAAAAGAACATGCTCTTTATTAAATACCCTTTTTGTTTTTCGGCATGGCATGTTTTTCCTTCTAAGCTTGCGTTCTATGGTAGCTATATGATATAGCTGTCCGATTTGGATGCAATTTAAACTTAATAATCGCGCAAGTTCAAGCTTCCGCACTTTTTGTTTAAGCGGTTAGACGGAGGGGAAGAGAGACGGACGGTTCATGTTGATCAAGAATATATATAATTTATATGGTTTATATGGTCCTTTGGAAACTACATGACAAAATTATTATTATTTTCTGGGTCCCTGTCTAAAAATATAAGATTTGCGTGGGTTTTTGATAATTAATTTTAATTTTAATGTACCATAGCAAAGGTAGCACCAACGTGAGCAGTATCCTAATAAACCATAAGATTTTTACTTACGATTGCTCGTATTAATGCTTAAAGCCTTGTAAATAAGATTGATGGAATTTGGTATGCCTTTGTAAATGTCATCTGTGTTTCAGAAACATGATTTGGGTCAATGTTTAGCTGTGATATAATTCTTTGGAGTTCTGACCGTGTTGTTCACGCAAGAGGGGTGGCAGTGTATGTGAGCTCAAGACTGCAAATGGATAACAGTGAAGAATCATTTCTTTGTCTACTTGATTTTAGTAAGGCTTTTGATACTGTCAGTCATGACACTGTGTGCACTAAGCTAAGTTCTTTCAGATTTCTCACACGTCAACCAATATCCTAAGGCCTTACCTTACTGGTAGACAACAGGCTGTGGTATCGCCGCAGTGCATATCGAGAGAAATCTCGATTAAGTCAGGTGTTTCCCAGATATCTGTTCTTTGACCTTTGTTGTTTTCCCTTTTTTGTTAATGATTTAACTAGTGTCCTGTCTAGATGTAAGGAGCACATGCTGACGATGTGCAGATGTATGTTGGTTGTCCGTCAAATCAGATTAATCAGTGTGTAATTTAATGAGAAACTTTATAAGATAAGCAATATATTGAAAAGGCTACAAATCTGGGGATCATTGTAAAGCGCACTTTGATATATCGTATAATGATAACATTAACAAAGCAACTCGGAGAACCTATGGACTGTTAAGGCAGTTATCTGTATTCCAAGAGTTTCTCCCAATTCAAATCCGAATGATGATTGCAAAAATTTATCTAATTCCAACTATATTTTACGTTGTGGAGATTTTTGGTGTGTGTGAATGCTATCAGTATGGCAAACTTAAGGTTGCTTTCAATTCTATAGCTAGAGTAAAATAATAAGAAACAAATTGAACATATAAAACATTTTGCTAACAACATTAATACTTTTGCATAATCTAATTATTCGAAAAGAACCAACTTATTTGTATGAGAAACTAAATTTGAGGCATCCACAAGAACAAATAATGGGGTAGCTCAGAAAGACATTTCCTTATTTTTGCTGCTAGCGAATGGACTACGTTAGCAAATAATATAAAAGCCATTAAAAAAGGAACGCAATTTAAAATATAACTAACAGAATATCTTTAGAGATAGATTACGGAGACAGTATTTTTAGGTAAGTATAATTACATATTTTTCGAACAGGATTCGAACTCTGGTAAGAAAAGTATTTTGGGAAATTAGAACAAGCAGTATTATAAATAGAACAGTTTATTTTTTGAAAAACCTTGGTGCGTCTAACCTAAGATCAGCAGTGTAATTATTTGAAAGGAACCAACTTATTTGTATGAGAAACTTAAATTTGCGGCATCCGCAAGAACAAATAAAATGGTGAATGGTAAATTGAATACTATTGTAAGAGTTAATTAAAATATAATTACGAATTAGTCGAGCAATCAGAAAGAAAACTAGTATATTGTATTCGTTTAGATGTGCGTCTGTTTGTATGTAGATCTCGGAGACTATAAGAACTAGAGTCATAGAATTTAGTTTGTAGAGTCTTCTAATAATTCGTCAGATCAAGTTTGTTTTAAAATTTTTGCCACTCCCCCTCCCGCCCCCGCAAATCGATGAAAACCTTATATCTCTCACAATTTTTAACATTTATTTGAAACTCTGTTTATAAGTGTATAATCACATAATCTACCCACTTGCCAAATATTATTACGATCGGATAATAATCGTAGACAAAAAAAAAACATTTTGCATTAGAGCACCCCACCCCCACAATAGACAATAGAGTTCATACTTGTTTTACACCTAGTTTTATATTCTTCGCTCACACTGAAAAGTATTCATTGCTAAGACATTTGATTTTCATGAAAATGCGTTGGGCACTGTGCAACGAAATTCTGACGGTTTTTCGCTCCCGGTTGCGGCATGGTTAAACAACCTTCCGAACGCACTTGCAAGAAAATGTGAGCTAATTTCTTCGTTTTTACAGAGACAATAATCTTGACCACCCACAGTTGATTGGAATTGGTTTGAGAGATAACTTGAACAATTTTCTGCAAGATCAGATTAAGCAGTGGAAGTCTGTGGAGTCTGTGGTTTGAAAAGTAAAACGAAAAGCAATATGTTCTAGTTTTCGCATGAAACTCGTTTTTCAAACTTGCGTCCGAATCGTACTGCAACAGAACGTTTCGATGCATTTTCGCGTCTTCAGCAGGGAGTCTTTTGTCTGCGAATTAAGGGCTTCTCTCCTGCTCATTTGTGCAAATAATGTAATCTGTTTTATTGTCAAAGCTTTTGAAATGTTCAGGGAATGCTCTCTAAATTCAGAAATTAGTTTTACTACTTGTAGATTACCTCCTAGAAGACCAGCAATGAAATCCACTACCATTTTTAGTGATCAAAGTTTAGAAGTAATATGTATGCAATTCGGGTGTTCCTCTGTCAGCTGCTCTGATGTCACTTCTGTAATAGAAATAAAAACATTTTTTTTAGATTAATAACTTTTATTAATAACTATTGGAAAAAACTATTTAATCTTATTGCAAATATGTGTTAAAATAAAAATGTAATAACATCGCGAACTAATGTCGTTTGGAAACGCGGCGATATAATCGCTAAAAATAATATCTACATATAGAATTATTTTTCTGGCTAACGAGCAAGGCATAAACGGATGAAATTTTCACACAAGTTACAGGTAATGGTGTAGGCGTACAATTATGATCATTTAATACCAAATTCCACCTTTAAGTGGGTGATGCCAACAACACTGAAGAAAGTGAAACTGCGGAACAAGCTGCTGAAAGCCCTCAAAACCATGAAAAGACAGCAGGAGAGTGTTCCCGTTACCAAAAAGCCTATACAAGGAAAAAACTTGAATGCAGAAATAGTAGCAGTCATCCTGGAGGAACTCGTACTACAGGGCTCTGCAGCAGACATGGCCTTGCAAATGGCAAGTCAACTGGAAGCCACCTGCAATGTCTCTAAGAAAGAGAAAGAGCGCGAATCCATACCGATGCAAGCCAAGATACTAGTGGACACCGGAGACAGCGGAAGCGAAGGACGCTTGCAAACATGCCAGACGGTAAAACCAACGGCCCCGAGGATCGCCACATATCCAATCACTGAAGAACTGTACAAAGAGAAGCGCAGGGTCCTTAAGCGGCTGATAAACGACAGCAAAAGAAAAAGTTTCGAAGAAATATGCAATGATATGGACCCGAATCCGTGCGGACTTGCATACAACCTAGTTACGAAGAAGCTCAAGGCATTCGGAAGACCTCTTTCGTTCAACACAGAAAAGATGAGTGATCGGAAAAGTAAAAAATAGTAAGGCAGCTGGCCGAGACAAAATACCAAATAAGCTGCTGAAGTTGGTCGAATAGAGTAAGCCAAATCTATTTGCTAAGTTCTTTAGCGCAGGCCATTGAGAAGGAACTTTCCCAAAACTGTGGAAAACTTAGAGACTTTCTAATCCCAAAGGAAGACAAGCCTGCAGAGGAGCCTTCGTTATATAGACCACTCTGTATAGTGGATACCATCAGAAAACTGTTTGAATGCCTCATACATTTCTCATCCTCTGAGAGGTAGCCAAACATGCCAAACAATTCTGGTGCCACTCCATCTGTGGAGGGCTCCCACTGATTCGGCACTATTCCTCGGCATCAACATCGACAGCGCTTCTTAACACAGTTATCACTTCTGTCATATTCACATAAACTTACAAATCAACATTACATCTGCATGCTCACACCTCATACACATAACAATAGATGGGAATCATAAATCTGACACACCACCTCATCACTGCTATGGCAATTTCCACTACTTTGATCATTTACAAACAATTTTACTATATATTAATTTTTTTATGAAGCTTGCAACACACGGAAGGACGTGTTTTCGACTATATAAAGTACATATATATATTCTTGATTAGCATGATTAAGGTATTCAATATAGCTATGTCCGTCAACCTCCAGATCTCAGAAGTTTTAATAACTACAAAACTGGAATTTTTCACCAGATGTTATTCATTTAGATCGGACAACTATATCATATAGCTCCTATATAAAATAAGCACTTAGTCGCATAACTTCTCTGTTTTTCATCCAAATCAAACCAAATTTGGTGTGTATACATATAAGAAGGCCCTTCGTACGCTAGCCTGATGTGGTCAAGATCAAATAGTTACCATATAACCGATTGTTTCAGAATGAACACACCAAATTCGAGTTCTATCCCTTGTATCCACTGTAGCCCCCCCCGAACGCCGCGATCCTGTCCTTCTTTTATTGTTTTTAAATGTCTTTTTTTACTCTTACTCTCGTAGAGTAAACGAGTATATTGTATTCGTGCAAAGGTATGTAAATTCATAAAATATATATATTCTTGATCAGCACGTCCCCGCAAATTGATGAAAACATATCTTCCAAAAATCTTAGCGCATTTATCTGGAACTTGTATATGTACTAGCACATAACCTACCGATTTGCCAAATTTCATTAAGATCGGGTAATAATTGTAAGCAAAAACGTAAAAAAAGAATTTGAATGAGATCATCCCACCCAAAAACAAGTTAAAAGCTATAGTCGATATTCCGACTATAAGATACTCGTACTCTGCATTTCTTCAATATTCGACACACTTAAAAATATGAAAACAATTTTTTTTTTTTGTGAGGTGTTTTTATTCAAATGTATACGTATATACGATTTTGTCTACAATTATTATTCGACTTTAACATATAAATAATATACAAACCAAGTTACAACTAAATGCGTTAAGATTTGTGGAAGATATACAGCTTTGTGGTTTGCGGGGGCGGGAAGGAGCGTGGCAAATTTTAAAAACATACAATTTCTGACGGCCCACAAGGGGAATCTACATACCAGATTGGGTCTCTCTAGCTTTTACAGTCTAGGTGTTCATACGGACGGACAGAGGAACAGACGGACATGGCTAGATCGACTCGGCTGTTGATGCTGATCAAGAATATATTCTTTATGGGGTCGAAGACGCTTATTTCTGCCAGTTACATACATTTACACGAATACAATATACTAGTTTACTCTACTAGAGTACGAGTATAAAAATATATATTTTTAAAATAACGATATCGCTGCTAAATACCAACTTTCATTGTTCTACGTTCAACAAAACTTTCTTCATGCCGAAGCTTTTATATCATTCAAATATATAGCCGATTTTATGACAGCTATATGATATAGTAGCAACCTGTAAGGCTTCTTAGACACATATATAATAAATTAAGCTCGATTCATTTAAAAAGAAAAACAGTCGGTAATATTTAAGAAATACTTAAAATTTAGTTGAAAGATACGAATCATGTTCAATTATCGGACGTATACACACGGGATTTTTGTTTAATTTGGATAAAAAACGAAAGAGATTATCATTCAAAGTTTTTATTCTGAAAGAGCGATTCTATGCCAGCTATAAATCAAACATATAAACAGACTGTAGACATAAGGAGCACATAAGGACTTCCCTCGTCATGATGACCTAGAATATATAAATGCGCTTATTGTGCTTTGCAAGCTCCATGACATAGTTAATAAGCCATTGTTTAAATGTTATAATACTTTTTAAAATATTGGCAACCTTAGGTAGGAGAACACTCGAACAATTACAAGGAACAAGTTTAAAGTCTTCCTTGTACCATAATCAGTCACATACGAGTATACTGCATGCAAATCCACAACTGGCGTCTAAATATTTCTTAAAACTTTTAATGGGCTGCAATGTGTCGAAACAGTCTACCAAAGGCAACATTCAACTCGCGATTAAAATAAATAGCTAAGTGAGCCGTTCAAATTATAATTATACCCGTACTCGTAGAGTAAACGGAATATTGTTTTCGTATAGCTATATGTAAAAACAAGTAAAAACGCCATAGTCGCTATTCCGACTATAAGACACTAGTACTCTTTATTTATTTTAAATTCGACACACCCAAAAGTGTGCAAAACTTTTTGAATTTTTTTTTATGGGTGGTGGGGGGGAGGTGTCTTTTGGCACAAAATGATTTTTTTACGTTTTTATCTACAATTATTATCCGATCTTAATGAAATTGTAAAAATTGGTAGATTATGCGCTGATACATATACAACCAAGTTTCAACTGAATTCGTTAAGATTTGAAGGAAATGTAAGGCTTGCATCGATTTGCGGAAACGGAAAGGGGCGTGGCAAAATTTTGCAAAAAAAACACATTCTGACGCTCCACAAGGAGAGTCTGCGTACCAAATTTGATGACCCTAGCTATTATAGTCTCCGAGATTTAGATGTTTTTGTAGATAACGTTTTTCTCGATTTGTGGGGGTGGTGGGGGGGACAGACAGACATGCCTAGGCCGACTCGGCTGTTGATGCTGATTAACAATGTATACTTTATCGGGTCGGAGACGCTTCCTTCTGCCTGTTTCATACATTTGCACGAATACCTTGTTACATGTTATACATGTTACTCATTTACTCTACTAGAATACGAGTATAAGAAACGATTTCGACCCCATAAAGCACGTTAAACAGCATAGTACTGACAAATCAGCATGTCTGTCCGTCTGTCCTTGCGTCTGTCCAAATATGAACTATTAGACGAAGTTTGTTAAATCAAATTTGTTTAAAAAATTTTCCATTAACATATTTCTTGCCGATTGCATAATAACTATAGGCAAAGTTGTGAAAGAATATTTAGTATAGAAGACTCGTAGCCCATATAAATAAGAAAGAAAGTTTACTACCTTTCATATTGTGCATATTTGTAGTTATATGCATAGAATAACCATAGTTATAGTAGGCTCATCCGCATCAAATTTAAAAATAAATAACAACTTTTCCATACCAAGTGTTCATTCTTGAACAATCAATTCTAGTAAAGCAGATATATAGAAGACATTTAATTAGAATAAAAAAAGCCTTTATACTGAGTATGGTTTTATGGCAGATATATGTCCGAGGACGAATCTTAAACTTTACCAGCGTGCAGACTGGTAAAAATTTCACCTATGTAGCCCTCAAGTCTTAAGGTTAACACATAGACATAAGAACAGACATAGATTTATTGATGCATATACTTAATATGTTCGTAAATGCTTACCTCTGTGTATTGCAGCTTCATGACAAATTTAATATACCATTTTGTGAGTGGTAAAAATTCTGCCCTCATTGGGATGCTCTCTTTTTGACATTCAAAAATTATATTGAGTACGGGTATTCTAAAGTCTGAATTTCTACTTGTTTGTGACGGATCTTAAATGAACCTCAACCTTTACTTGTTATCACATTTCAATTTCGAATACAAAAATGAAATTAATGCTTACATACATACTTAGTAAGAAAAAGTAATTTTTGAAACTTAACGCATCGCAATTAAGGTTTTACGAAATTATTCGAGACAACACTTCTCGTTATTCTATATTACATAATACACATGCACATTAATAGAAATTTCTTTAATAATGAACTACAATAATGTAGTTTCGCTGATAATCATTTTGTTTTTTTTTTTGGGAGTGAACACTTCTTAAATGTTCTACTTATCAATGTGTATATGTATTCATGCTCAACCTCAGCCTCGGTACAAAATGTGCTCATAGCTGTTTTATATATTTTACTTAGTAGATTCTTGCAAGAAAGTTTTATGTCGAATTAAAATATCGATTACCAAATTATTATACTCGTACTCCAGTAGAGCTAACAAGTACCCCAGTCCCGCAAAAAAAAAAAAAAAAAAAAAATGTGTTTGAGTGTGTCGAGTATTGATAATATTTAGAATATCGACTATGGCGTTTCTATTTGTTATACCATTTACAAAATGGTATATTATGTAAGGCATAGAAGTAAGCGTTTCCGACTATATAAAGTAAATATATTCTTGATCAGCATGACAAGGGTAATCGATATAACCATGTCCGTCAGTCAGGATAACTTTTCCGCTTTTCATCCAACTAAAATCAAACTCGGTTTGGATACATTTGAGGAGCGCCTACGTATGCTGGCTTTTTCTAATCAGCTACCATATAACCGATTCTTCCGCAATAAACACTTAGGAGCATAACTTTTCTGTTTTTCATGCAAATCAAACCAAATTCGTCGTGTATCCCTTGTATCCACTGTAGCCCCACGCCCACCGACCAGATTTGATCTAGATCGATTGTGTATTTACAATGTGAATGGTATATAAGGTCCGGCAAGCCGAAGGCTAGCCTTCCTTTCTTCTTTCAGAGCTGAGATTGCATTTTCGATCATTATTCGATAATGAACTAATCTATCAATTAATCATTTATACACACTTTCATATTTAAA
Organism: Hirtodrosophila duncani; assembly: GCA_037043425.1. Lineage (NCBI taxonomy): Eukaryota > Metazoa > Arthropoda > Insecta > Diptera > Drosophilidae > Hirtodrosophila > Hirtodrosophila duncani. The sequence continues at coordinate 180,119 of JBAMBM010000828.1, read as the reverse complement.
TCATTAGTTCTAAAGCTATATAATTTTGAATTAAGAAAATTATGATTTGGGTATAACTTTTGTGTTATTCATCCAAAATAAAATAAATTCGTCTTGTATCCTGATATGATCTAGATCGGTTATATATTTACAATGTAAATGGCAAGCCGAAGCTAGCTTTCCTTTCTTTTTATACACTATACCCTAAGATACAACGGTATACTAAAGATGTTGCAAGGTATGCAAGAGGCAGAAGGAAGCTTTTCCGATCTCATAAGGTATATATATGCAGCTTGACGTGCTGGTGTGGAAGTCACGAAGTATGAGACATATCTGATATATTCTTCCTTCTAGTATTTAGAAGAGCGCAAGAGAATTAATTTAAATGAGTAAATTGGCTGATGTGGATTTTGTTAATTCATATGTTATGCAGATGATATATTTATATATATACCCTTGCTATTTTTATAGCAATATCAGCGACTCGAGCCGCCTTCACTTTTACTCTTTTGTACTTTTTAATTTTCAATATCACGTAAGCACGATTTGTACATCATTTGGTAATCCTAAGTGGTCTTAGGATGTTAAGAGTTAAGAGGGGTTCCCCATATATATATGTATAAATAAACAGCTTGGCAATAGCGAGATGAATTCTATAACATAAACAATTTACATTATCTGCTAGATAGATGCATTATTATGGATGTTTTCTTTGAGTTAAGGGAGTTATTTATATAGATCAAGTTAAAGAGATAACAAAGGTCACGAAGAGGTTTATGCAGGAGATAGTTTAAATTACATTGCTGAAGTTAGATAGGAACATAATTCCTATTACTTCTACGAGGAACACAAACTAATTTGGCTAATTTAAGACGGCGAGTCAACTTCACTATTAATCAGCTTGTGTATAATTAAGCATAATTCTACAATTTTCAAGAGATGGAAGGTTTATTGGGGGCCATTGGGGTCCCAATTCAACGCACGGAGAGCAAACAGTAAAAATTTCTTTTGAACAGACTCAATGGTCCTGGTAATTCCTGTATTTTGGACACCAAACACACTATGCGTACTCCAAAATTGGTCGGACCAGAGAAGAATATAGCAGTTTAGTTATATAAGGAATTTCAAATTCCTTCGACCTTCGCTTGATAAAACCCAGAACACCCGCAGCCTTATTGAAGGTAATTGAAATGTGTAAATCGAATTTCAATTTAGGGTCTAATAGAACACCCAACTCATCAACTATGTCGATCCGATCAAGGGGCATATCGTTGAGAAGGAACGATGTCGGAAGCGGTGTGCTACGATAAAAGGACATAGCTTTGCATTTAGAACAGTTGATATTTGGTAAGTTGACTTGATACCACGATTTTAAAGAATCAAGGCAGCAATAGAACATGAGGCAGTTCTTTGATAAATAAGGTGAACAGAAGGGAACCGAGGTGGCTACCCTGAGTTACCCCTGAGGTAAACCTAAGGGGCTTAGAATATGAGTCATTAAAAATAACTTTCTGAGTCCTGACATTAAGGTAGTCGGAAGTCCACTTAGGAATATGGATGGGAAGCCGAGAAGATCCAACTTATGAATAAGTTGCTGAAGTCAGTGAAATAATTAGATAGAACCACAAAAAAGACGTATTACGAACATGGTAATTATATTGTCCGCCAACGTGCTCGTGGCGACACCTTCTTCATTATACCCAAGGGCAAGGTGCGTGTGCCAATCAAACAACAGGATACACAGGAGGAGAAATTCATTCGCATGCTGGGCAAAGGTGACTTCTTTGGTAAGAAGGCTTTACAGGGCGATGATCTGCGTACTACAAATATCATATGCGAATCACCAGAGGGCGTTTATTCCGTCTAGATGAGATCAAGCATCGCTATGATGATGAGGTCACCATGGAGCGTAGAAAAATAAATGAGGACATCCGCGACATCAAGTTAACCGATCTTAGTGTGACTCTCATTTTAGGCGTGGGCGGCTTTGGTCGCGCGGAATTGGTCCAAGCCAATGGCGATAGTTCACGCTTCTTTGCCCTGAAGCAAATGAAAAAGTCCCAGATTGTGGAGACACGACAACAGCAGCACATCACGTCCGAGAAGGAGATCATAGGCGAGGTGAGCTGTCAGTTCATAGTGCAGCTCTTCAAGACAAGAAGTATTTGTATACGCTGATGGAGAGCTGCCTGGGTGGCGAACTCTGGACCATACTGAAGGACAAGGGCAACTTTGATGATGGCACCAAACGCTTCTACACCGCTTGTGTGGAAAAGGCCTTCGACTATTTCCATTCGCGCAACATTATCTACAGGGACTTGACGCCAGAGAATCTACTGCTCGATGAGCGAGGCTATGTGAAGCTTGTAAGACATGGACGTTCTGCGGCACGCATGAGCATGTGGCGCCCGAGGTGATATTGATTCGTGGCCATGACATAAGTGCCGATTGGTGGACATTGGGTGTGCTCATGTTTGAGCTGTCAAAGGGTACACCACCCTTTACAGGCTCTGATCCCATGCGCACTTACAACATTATACTTAAGGTCATCGATGCCATCAAATTTCCGCGCAATATCACGCGAAATGATCAAGAAATTGTGTTTGGGTAATCCCCCCGAGCGTTTGGGATATCAGCGTGGCTGCATTAGCGAAATACAGAAGCATAAATGGTTCGCAGAATCGTTTGCTGGAGCCACCCAACAAGTCTACAGTGAAAGTGTGGTGAATACGACCAATTTTGATGACTATCCACACGAACCCGAAATGATGTCAGCGGTTGGGATAAGGACTTTTAAAGCAGTTGTTGTCCTGCCGAACACTCTCACGATCTCTAGCTCCCTTGATCCTTCCCGCCTGCTACATCTAAACAGGGAATGTGTGTTTTAAGAAGCAAATGCAGATAGGAAACATATTCTCAACTAAGTGTGCCATATGTACGCCAAAGCAACAGTCAGCAGTTGCCACCCGTAGTAACCCCTCCAAGTAGAAGCAGTCTCCAGAGCCAGAGGGCGCTCCTTACATACACATACGGACAAACCATTTTATATAATACAAAAACTTACTTATATCGCTCAAGCACAGCTAATCGTCTCAGTTGGCATATCACGAATGCGATCATTATATAATGTGCAACACAGGAATCTATTAACGAACTTAAAACTATTATTATTACATATTATAATAATTATTATTTTGCAATAAAAGAATGCAAGTCCATTATGGGAAATTGATAAAACAAACAATAATCAGTAAGTAGGTGAACCAACATGTGTATAAATCATTATTTTCTATACATTTGTACAACTAAAATTATACCTATATCATTGTTAATATGCTTGATGATAATTAAGTAACGCACAAACACAGTCATACACACATAAAGTCCCACCAAGTGTCCGCCGGCGTCTCTCAAGGATCAGTCTTGGGTCCACTACTGTGGAACATAATGTACGCCGGAAGTCTGCGGATAGCTGACGATGTAGCTGTGGTCGTTGTCGGCAAGGAGCTTAAAACGACCGAGGAAGCGTGCAACTGCAGCATCGCCCGTATCCACGACTGGTTGGCAGCGGCAGGATTAGAGCTGGTTGCGCACAAGACTGAAGCACTTCTTGTCAGCAGCCGAAAGAAAGTGGAAACTGCAAGCATACTGGTAGGCAACACTCCGATTGCCTCAAAACGGGCCATAAGATACCTGGGGGTCATGCTAGACACGAGGTTGTCCTTCCGAGTGCACATCGAGCACGTTGACAAAAAGGCGGCTGAATCCTGTTGCGCTCTCTCCCGCATAATGTTGAATACCCGAGGTCCAAAACAGCAGCGTCGCCGGCTACTCATGAGCGTAAATAGGTCTATCATCCTTTATGCAGCACCTATTTGGGGCCGAGCGATGGCGGTTCTAAGCTACAGCCAAGGCGTTTGCGCGACCAACTGCCTAAGCGACATATGGGTCATCTGTGCCTTCCTAACCATTTCGGACGAGGCAGCCTAGTCCTGGCAGGGATGCTTCCATTGCAGGAATTAGTCAAGGAGGCAGAGCAGATTCGTGCTGTAGCCGGAGCTCACGTAGAAACCCACACTACAGAAAGCTCACTCGTTTTGAGACGGCAGAGCATCACAAGGTGGCAGGAACGTTGGGACCGGTCATCCAAAGGGCTATGGACACATCAACTTATCCCGAACTTCGAAACATGGGTAAGTCGAAAACATGACGAAGTCAACTTCCACCTAACGCAGCTTCTTTCTGGGCATGGCTGCTTTCGGAGCTACCTCAAACGGTTTGGACACGACCAAACGGATGCATGTCCTTGTGCGAAGGCGACGCAGTGGAAAGCCCGTACCACGTGATCTTCGAGTGCGGGAGATTCGCCTCGCACAGGTCGACTTTGGAGGAAGTCTTGGGTGGCCCGATCTCACCAGGCAACTTAATCCCCTGCATGCTGGAGTCCAGCCGGAACTGGGAGGCAGCCAGTGCCTCCACAGCGGCCGTCTTTGCGGCCGTACCGTATATATTAAAAACTCTAGCATTTAAGTTGTTGTACATAGTAGAAAGTTAAAGAGAATTAAAAAAACACACATAAAGTGAAGAAACCAACAGCACATAAATTGGGATGCCTTACAGTCTCAAAGAACATTTTTTATATGAAATGTAATACATACTTTGACTTTAGACCCTCTTGTCCCTCTATATGTCTAGCTCTGCAAATTCATAATTTTAGAGATTTTTAAAATGTAATAAATCACAAACTGAGGCGCCTTATGAAAAAGAATGTTGTAACTGTGAAGTTAATCTTTTTTCAAAAAACTTTGAAATAGCAGACTGTTTTGATATGCCTCTGTAGTTTTGGGCATCAGTCTTATTTCCCTTTTTATGGCGAGGAATAGTAAACGACTCCTTCCAAAAGAAGGGAATGAAGAAGATTTCAAAGATAGACCAAAAAGCTTCCAAATTATATAAAACAATGAAGAAGGTAGGACAGATGTTTTTCGTTTTGAATTAACAAAATTATAAAAATGTTTTGGGTCCTGATAAAATTGTACCCTAAAGCGATGCAAATATGCTTTATAGCACTCGGAATTAATGACAGTGAACCACTATACCGGACCACTATATCATATAGAACCCATATAACTCTTAGAATACCGGATTTTGCTGATTTTCTTTGTTTTTTATCCAATTTGAACCTGCCAGACTTATATGCCTCCACGAGTGCTCACCGAATTTCAACGGGTATATGAACGTCGGTTACCGGAAGTTAGCTTTCCTCTCTTGTTTTAAAATAAAACCAAAGTCTCTATCCATTTTGGGAGTCCCTATATCCGTTGACCAATTTTGATCCGGATCACAAGCAAACTCGACTGCTTTTTTAGGTGTATGCGAAGTTTAACATACGATATTTGCAATGATAATGCAGATATCATATACAAATATATTTTTCCTGGAGAGACATTTGGCATAGAAAAACAATTAAATTTGGCTGTCATCTGTGCAAAGAATTATAAAATAAATAGAGAAAAACGGCAATATTGAGAATAAAATCGCCTACTAAGGCCAACCCTCGGCAATAACAGCTCGTGACAAAAGACCAATCCCCACAATTGTGAAAACTGATCGCCGTCAATGTGTCAGAAATGTGGAGTCTGAGTGGGCTAAGAAAATAAGAAAAGTTTTAAACGTTAATTGAAGAGCCTGCAGTTGAGAGATATTGGATGTCGGTTCTATAATGGATGTATGAATATGTTAGTAGGCCAAGGAAAACCCATTGCCAAGCTTCCTCAAAAAAAGAAGCGCTTACAATGGTGTTGGGAATGTATGACTTAGATTCAAAGGGAATGGTACACTATTATATATTAGAAGAAAGTTTGCTCCCATCAATACCAAAACTGGCAGACTTTGGTGAGTGCAAGAAAGTTGAGGTCTTAGATTGGCTGTCAAAAAGTCAAGATCTCAGCCCAATCTAAAATATACAGGTACTAATGAAAAAATCTAGGAAACGAGCCTCGAAGAACTCTTTCAGATTTAAAAAACAACTTGCAGGAGATTTTGAATTCTATTTCAGTAGAATAATGCCCAAATTTAGGAAAATCTATGCCAAAACCTCGCAAATGTATTGTAAAGGACAAAGGAAATGTTACCCAATATTAATAGTAGAAACGTATGTATTATTAAGTCAAATAGTAAGTCAAGCATCTTGATTGCTTGAGTTCATTTTTCACATTTCATTCAATCTCAAAAAAAGGCACATATTAATTTTGTCATGAAGATTGCAACGTATAAAGTATAAATATTCTTGACCAGCATGACGAGGAGATTCGATATAGCTATGTCCGTCCCATCTTTTTGTTTCAATCTCAAGATGAAAGAAGTCCAAGGAGCTACAGAAATTTTTACCCCATGCTCCTTAAGCCTGCACGCTGATTGAGTTTAAAAATCAACCTGATTAGTTTGGATTCAGTTTGGACAACCATGTCATTAGGCTTGCATAGACAGATTTTTTTAGGAAGAGAAAAAAGCACTCACAATATTAAGAATATGATGACTTTGAATGCCAAATTATAAGCATATTGGCCCATTCAATATTCTCTTAAAGCCACTACTTAAAACCAACCATTGCTATAGCTAACACGTAAACAACGCGATCTTAATGCAAGAAATAACTCGCTTCTGCAGGAAGTAAAGCAATGACAAATTACTGTTGACCACTTTGCCAGTCGAATGAAACTTCACCAAACGCAAACGTGCTTGTTCGAGAAATAAAGAAGTAAATTGGTAAATTGCCCATTCTTCTTGCCGAATGAGGCCTAGAGATAGTGCCTCTCAATTGCTACTTGAAGCTATTAACGAAATAAGTGCAAGAAAAGTTAAATTACATAGTTGTTATACATTTAGAATGCGAATGGTAAATTATCCTTAGTTTCTTGTGTTTATTTTCAAGTGCTATGCTTAAACAAATTTTAGCCGCTTCCAGCTATGTATGAACCCATGGATCTTAGAGACTATAAGAGCTAGAGTCACTAATATAAGTGCTATACTAATATTGCTCAGGTGAAGAATGGCCATTTATATTCTGTTTTATAAAAACTAAAGTAAATGGTAACAATCTGAATATTTAACTTAGAATCAGAAATTAAATAAAATAGTAAGCTAAGCAAGAAGAAATATTATTAAATTATTATTAAAAGATTGTAACCGGTAAATATATATAAAAAAGCGATTAGCTTATGCACGACCTACAACAGAAGTGTGAAACTAGAAGCCGAACCTACCTCTGAAGCGCATGCATCGGGCACAGTTAAGCAACCCTTTCAAATAGCTACCTTTTAATCAGAAAAGGTTTAATAACAAGTTTGTATATTTGGACCGGGCAGTTTACCAATTCCACCGAGCTGACAGATCATAAAACAAGTAAGAACGCTATAGTCGATATTCCGACAATAAGATACTCTTCCTCAGTATTTATTCAATATTCGACAATATGAAAAAAAAAAATTTTTTTCTTTGTTTGGGCTAGGTTGTTTCTTACGATTTTGTCTACAATTATTATCCGATCTTAACAAAACTCTTCAAATCGGTAGAATATGTGCTTATACAACCCGAGTTACAACTAAATGCGTTGATTGTGTGGATGTGTTTTGCGGTTTGCTTCTAGCTCTTACAGTCTCCGAGATCTAGCCGTTCATACAGATGGACAGACGGACGGATGGACAAACGGACATGGCTAGATCGACTCGGCTGTTAATGCTGATCGAGAATATATAGTTTCTTAGACGCTTCCTTCTGCCTGTTACATACATTTGCACGAATACAACATACTCGCTTAGTCTATTAGAGTACGAGTATAAAAATACCGCACCCAAAATCATAATTTTATTAATTCAAAATTATTTAGCTTAAGAAATAATGATTTAAATATAAAAGTGTGTAAAAATGATTAATTGATAGATTAGTTCGTTTTTAAAATTTGTTGAGCCATTTAAAATCGGTTGTGTCATTATCGAATAATTATTAAAAATGCAATCTCAGCTCTGAAAGAAGAAGGGATGGCTAGCTTCGGCTTGCCGGAGCTTATATACCATTTACTTTGTAAATACACAATCATCGATCACTTGACCTCAAGCTTGCTAACATAAAAAATATAATATGTAGTTATTAAGAATTAACAATTCGTATTATTTTTATTAAGTATTATGAGATGGTGTTTTAACAATGTGGTATAAAGTTTATACAGTGCTTAACATAATACATTTTTTTGTAATATATATATATATATATATATATATATAATGTTCATATTAAATTTATATTTATAAAATAATACATATATTTTTATTGTTTCTTCCTTTTTTAAGCTGGAATTTTGTTTGTTGTATTAATACGGGTTTAATTGTAACGTATATTTATGTACTTTAATTCTCTTATTCTTGTTTAATAAAGTATAATTATTTTTGTCATCTATACTAACTACTCTGAATGGCCCTTTGTAGCTATTATCTAACTTATTTTCTGTTTCATCTTTCTTGGTTTAGTAATTAGTCGTCTGGATAGTGCGTTAGGGTGACCACCAAGGCATTGCATGTAATTTGATGCCGCAATGCCGTAAATTTGTAGTGCATATTTCCATATGGGACTTAGAATGGATTTGTAAATGGCAACTCTGCCGTACAATGACAGCTTATTTCTCGGAGCCAGTAACCATGCCATCTTTCCGGCCTTTGCCCTTACCGATTGCCGAACCATTGTTGTATGGGCTCGGAAATTTAGTTCAGCACATCATCCTCGTCTAGTCTAGTTATAACGCTTGAGGTAGGCATATCGGCTGTAAATGGGGTGTATAACGTAGGACCAAGGACACTGCCATGAGGGCCGCCTGCGCAGATTGGGCGCTTCGAGGATTTTCCTCCATCGATAACAACTCTGAAGCTTCTGTTCTTAAGAAAGCTACTTACAAGCTGGAATAGCTGCGGCATTAGGATGCTTTGCAATTTAAAGAGGAGGGCATCATGCCACATCCTATCGAAAGCTTGCTAAATGTCCATGAACACATCTACTCAATACATTTTTTGCTCCATTGCATCTAGGGCAAAGTTAACCACACCATGAAGTTGTTCCGGCGTGCCGTGATCTTGCCTAAATCCAATCTGCCACTTTGAAATTCTTTGAATGTCGGGTTCGAGCTGCAGAAAATGGTTGAGGATCACCCTTTCCGTATTTTTTCCTACCGCTGAAAGCAGACTAATTGGTCTGTATCAATCGACTTCCATGTGTTGTTTCTCTGGTTTTGGTACCATGGTGACTAGTGCGGTTTTCCAGTTGGTTGGGAAGTGACCTATCCTAAGTATGCTATTGAGCAGGAGCAATATAAAAAGCAAGGCTTTTTTTTGGGTAGAAGTCTTAAGGTCCTCTTATCAAGAATACCCTCACCAGGAGATTTTGATTTGGTGCACCACCTCTTGCAGTGTGACTGGCTCTGCTGGCAAGGACATTTGAAACGGCATATCCAATCGCAGCTCAACAGCCTTTCTGATAACAGCAGATGATAGACTAAAAGGCTTAAAAGGCTGTCTGCAAAGATTTCGGCCTTCTGCTGACTGGAGTAATACCAACCGCCTGCTGCGTCTTTAATTGGAGTCTTCGAAATGACAACTCTTTTAAAACGGCTTGTTAGCTTCCAGAGAGTATAGTTGAAGGATGCAACCAGTCCAGCACTCTCTACAATGTCATCAATTTTTTTTTTGCTTGACTTTTGCAAGAACCTTTTGCAAACTGATTGATAATCTTAAGTGGATTTAATGAATACCAATATCACCCGTTCTTGCATATTCTTTTTTCACTCTTCTTTTCAGTCGTAAGAGGGCTCGGCACTTGGAGGAAGAACAGCTTGTCAACGTTGACTTGGTGAGCATTGATTAACCGGAGTAGCATAAGATGCAGCCGGTAATATGCTTCTCATAGAGATTTTCTATGGCATCTTGGCGGTTTATTTCCGTGTTAAGGTTGATTCTTCTATCCAGTTAAACTTTACAAATTTCAACACAAGGGCCACGTGGGAGAATGCATTGCTTCTTGCCTTTAAATTGTGGAGCTTGATGTAATGTTGCTACAATTGGCAGGTGATCTGAAGAAAGCTCATACTTAATTTCAACTGAAAACTGATTTAAAGCGATCCCATTGACAATAAAAAAGTCCAGAGCAGAAGGTGTAAGGCGAGTGTTGTATGAGAAAAACGTTAGCTCGGCAGTAGCAAGGATTCTACAAGTGCTGCTGACGCTGGCCTCTTGCAATCGCTTTCCTCGAGAGCATGATCTTATGTTACCCCACCATGAATGCTTTGCGTTGAAATCACCGCCTGCGATGAATCTGTTGCCCAAGCTTAGAACTAATTATTCAAAGTCAGCTTTACACCAAGGTTGGTTTGAAGGTACATATATAGAAGAGGTTTTGATACATCGGCACACTCACGCTGGCAAAGTGTATATTCAGTCTTGACATAGGTTCATTCTGAGCATGAGCAATAGATAATTGTATAAAAGCAGCTGATCCGAGGATTCACTGCGATGATCAGCGTAATATTAGTCGTATCCTGGTAGTTCTGCTCTCAGGCCAGGACGCATATGTGTCTCAGTTATCAGCATAACATCAATGGCATTTGCACTAAGAAAATTCAAAGGTCTTCAATGTTTTTGACTAGTTCTCGTGCATTCCATAATGGAATAAGCTTCTGCACCAGGTCACGAAAGGCTTTGTTTGCCTCCATCGAATCCTGTATAAGTTTAAACATTTGATCCATTCTACTATTTAAGATTATAGATTTTTCCAATATTTTAAAATTGCTACTGAAACGTTGAACTTCAGCAATTCTTGTAGTTTTTCTCAGCACTTGATCATATCAAGCCACTCCTAACAGTAGCATTTGAAGTAACTTGTGCGTTGACTAGATCATTTTTATTTTTGTTACTGGTGGCAGTTCATTTTTCGGTAGTCTTGCAGCTGGTTTAGGTCCTTGGTCAGCTCAGTTCAGACTGAACAACTGGATAAGCTGGTCGATTGAGCATTTGCCACAAACTTTCTTTTGAAGGCAGTAATTTCGCGTATGTCCGAAATCTTGACATCTAAGGAATTGCACCAATTCTTTGCCTTCATCACAGTTACTCTGTGCCTACCAATTTGAGTAATTTTAAGTGCCTGTACAACATTTGGTGTGTTCTTTAGGTTTACGTAAAACATGTTCGTCTTGCTTATTTATTTCTTCATCGTCATTTTCATTGATTTCAATATTGACTGTATAGCCCTTATCAGCAAACGTACGCTCAATTAATAGTTTTGGTACATTTGGATGAATATCTCGTATAACTAATCTGAACTTAGTATCCTTTCTTAACTGATGGTGCTAAAATTCACAATTTTGTTTGGTCAGTATATCAATAACTGCTTGAAAAACTTTAGAATCTCTTGTATAAATACGCGAAACTCCAAACCTCGATGTACGAATGTCATACTCGTCTGCTGTAATTACAGAATTGAGTGCCTCTTCATTCTGCTAGTAATTATTTTAGGATGACTTACGTCTGTTGACCAAGTGTTTTTTTGGTATTGAATATAACCTATTTTTCGGAATAAACACACAAAATGTTAGATTTTCACCCGAAAGTGAACTCAATTTGCTTTTAGTCGCCTCTGTTGACTAAATTTTATTCAGATCGCAACTATATCATATAGCCCCCATAGAACGGATTTGTTCGGAATGAACAAATTTTTGTTTTTCACATGAAAACTGGATTAAATTCGAGAATATCGAACTTAAGCGATCATGGTCAAAGGCTGGTGACCTTCCACAAATGACCTCACAAATGGATTCACGGCAAACAAGGTTATGTTGATTGTTTGGTGGGATTGAAAGGGAATTGTCTATTATTTACAATTACTATCAGTAGGTAATGTGCTTATACAAATACATACCGAGTTTATGAGCTGCTAGAACGAGGCGCAAGGGCTAATTCGATCGTCTTCCATGCAAAACTTGACCGTTTGAATAAAGCAATCAAGAAAGAGCGAACAGAATTGGAGAACAAAAAGGGAGTTGTCTTCCGTCATGACAATGCTAGGCTTACCTTACACCCTCTGATTACCATTTGTTTTGCTCTCTACAAAACTCTCTTGATGGTAAAAAATTGGCCAACCGAAAAGCCGCTGAAAATCACTTAGCCACGTTTGTGGCTGATAAGCCGCCGAATAATGAAACTTCCCTGAAAATGCCAAAAGTTCAAAAAAATTAATAGCCAATATGTTCAAAAGTGTACCAAAAATCATGGAGACTTACTGGCGACTTAGAAAACAACAGTTCGACGATTGCACGAAGTCCGCAAGTACGCAAATATCTTTGTTGGGTGTAAATTTGTGAAAAGCAGCTGCGACATTTTTTAATGTGTTAGTGTGTTTAATGTCTTAGCAAAATTTGCGAAAAAATACTAATTTATTATTTTTGCTATTTGCTTATTATTTACTCGTGCTGTGAACTCCTCTCTTCTTTTACAATATACCTATGGTACAAGGGTGTAAAAAAGTTTTTGCAATGGATGTAACAGGCAGAAGCTCTCCTACCCCATAAAGTATATATTGCAAGCCGGTCTATATAGCCTTCTCCTAATATCAGTATGTTTCAATGTTAACTAGTCTTAATTGTTAAGCTATGGACTTGTAATTTTCACGATAGGCTTCTTTCTGCTGTAAGCTGCTTATATGCTCAATACTATATGCACTATATCATATAGCTGCCATTTAAAGACCCATTTAGAAAAAAATCTTTATCTGTGTTAGATTTCACAATAAATTGAAACTGCTACGTGTCTGCTATTGATGCATAACACGCGCTACAAACTACGCTCACTGAAACCTAAACGTCTTAATTTCTACAACATGGCCACAGCTAGAGGTATTACAAACAGCAGCTGAAAATGTGCAGCGGTCAACATCGTGGCGCCCAGCAGTTCATCTTCAAAAAATTCGCCCTTGAATATACATCTTTATCTCACAAGTGAAACACTCATTTCGTCTATATGGAGAGAAAGATGATTACTTGTAGCATGCGCATATAATAAGTAAGCACTGTAAAACTCAGTTGCAATGTTTATGTAAATGACAATAACCCAATGTAAATGTAATCTGAGCATCCGCAAGTGTTGAGCTCGCATGGCGCGAGAACTGCAACGTTGGCATAAGTTGCGCTGTCGACTGACAAAAGCCTCTTCTGCGACCGAATACATTTATATATATATGAATATATAAATAAATACATAAGGAGCCACTTTGCTGCCGACTTGTCTGGCAGTACAGCTTGCAGTTTTAATACTTCTTCAGAATACTTCTTCTACGCGCCGGTAACGTCGAAAGTAACCCAGGTCCCAGTGTTTCCGACTGTCCGGTGGACGAGAGGTCAATATAGCCCCAGTTACAGGTGTCCCATTGTAACCAAGTTTCTCCAAGGAGAAAATGGCATAGGTTACCTCACGTACCTTCTCAACCTATGCACCAAGACACTGCACATACTGGATATGTGGAAACTAAGGAAGATAACTCATATTCCCAAATCAGGGAAACCCATATACATGAGCAGCTCTTACTGGCCAATCACCCTACTATTCCCGGTGGCTAAGATTTTGGAAACCCTATCCAGCATGGTTTTCGAGCTGAACGAAGCACGTCGACAGCTCTCTGCGAGCTTACTACAGCAATAGCGAGCGGGTTGAACAACAAAAGTTCCCACGACATATCCATCCTAGTGGTACTGTATCTGTCAAAAGCTTTTCACGCTGTCTGTCACTCTACTCTGCTGGCCGACATTCACTCCTCCACCCTGGCAAACTCTATTAAGAGATGGCTTTCGAGGCACTAAGCCGGGCCTCCTTCGGATAAAGCAGGGCGTTCCACAAGGCGATGTATTATGACCACTACAGTTCAGCCTGTATATATCCAAGATTCCTGTGCCACCTCCCGAGGTTTAACTGGTTACCTATGCTGATGATTGCTCAATCATTACCAAAAGCTGAAACATCAGTTTACTCGAAAAGGGGATGACCGAATACCTGCCAACGCTAAAGGAGCACCTCGACACGCGGAACCTACAAACCTACAATCTCCCTAGTCACTTCCTTCATTCAATTGGTCAAAAAGGTAGCAGACCCAAGTCCTCTGCTCCCTGTGCGTGAGCACTGTGAAATGCTGACCAAATAGTTCCTCCTTGCTTGCCAGATGCCGACCCACCACAATCACTTAGCCACCAGACCACCAATGTCATCAAGGAGCGACCCGGTCAGACCTGACTTCAGGTTATTGGTGGGATCCATCAGTCGCCTGCTGGATCGCGCCACTAATAGGAACATCAGAGTTGACCTCACATCGGTACAGGCACTCCGCAGAGCTGCAGACCACCGCCCATATAAGCTGGAAGCCACCTGCCCAAGAAACACCCGAAACACATTGGGGTACTCTAGATATCTTAACAGTTACATAGCCAAAGTAAACCCCGGCCCCCTGCCCCCAATGCCTGAGCGAACCGACACCGCGGCGCACCTCTTCAGGTGCCCTTTCCACCCGACCCACCACACTCCCTGTGGACAAATCCAGTCGATACAGCTAACTTCCTCGGCTTGTACATGGTTGCCTAGACGTCTCCCTCTATCCATCCATTGTAATTGTCCGCTATTTACATGTTCATATGTGCAGACCCCAAATCGACTACAACAACAACATCCTGGCACTAATGTTGCGAAAACCATTGCAGCATCTCAAAATACATGTGTCCGTTTACTGAATGCAGCCACTACCAATTGATTAATATAAGTAGTTCTAAATATGGATGACTTTCAGAAATTACTGAGATAACTGTTCTAGCTCGATTGAACAAATACTTTCCGCCCTAGTTCAAGTCACTATTAGTCAAATTATACACCCAATATATTCGGCCTTGAAGCCAAACCAATCACAACGAATAATTTGTAAAACTGAATCTGAGACTGAAAGATAATGAACCGATATATCAAGACACATTTTCAGAGCAACTGAAATTGTTCACCTGAAACAACTGATTTGTAAATAATCGACGTAAATTGAATGATAGAATGATTTTAAAAAAGATAGCGCATTGGCAGGTATATTGTTTACATTCGCAAATTTTATAGCTGTAAATCTGACAAAATAGTCTAACAGAACAGGTAAAAATGGCGGCAATAAGAGAGTCTGAAATAATGAGAAAGAGCTCCTTAGCTGAGGAGAGGGCAGACGTAGACAACTAACATATAAGTCCAACTCACTTCACTCTGATGAAGCACATGAATGGATACTTTGAAATTGGTATACATTGGCTAAAACATATTTCCAAAATCTAGTTTTAGATAAAACTGGATGCTTCTACATAAACGCAATCATCATCGTTTATTGCTTTGCAGCTCGATGCTTTCGCGTTAAAATGCATACAAATTGATAATCAACAAAGAAACATGTTTTAATCTACTTGTACTTACATTTTAATTAGCTATTTATTTGTCTTCTTCTTATACTCATACAATAAGTAAAACAGCTGCCTATGGTACAAGGGCATATTAAGTAAGTGCATTTTTTTTAATCCCGGACGATTTATTTAATAGAGATTATTTAACAATATCTATGGCATTATTATAAAGTTAATCAATAACAATCAAAACGGTTATTATATGTGAAGTTAAATAATGATCAATACACAGCATTCCTTCCCTGCATGCACGGTAGAGGTTAAGAACTCTTAGCGGGTAAAGATTGAACAGTCTTTTCATGATGTCTTGCCTGATATCCATGGCGCTGCATACAACTCTCTTGGCTGTTGGCCACTGCGCTTCGCCAAAATCTGAAGTGTGTCAACGTCAGCCGTCTGTTATGCCAAGGCAATGGCAAATTCTGAGATATCTGAGTTGCTCGTTTCTGCACAGGAAACGATTTGATGCAATTCAATTAGCAAAACATAAAAGAATTAATCGTGATTGTTGGACTTGACGCTTGGTCGCAATTGTCGCATAGCTAAGCCGAGGAAATACAAAAACATATTGCGACATTGATTTCCGATAGCACAGCCGACCCGTCTGTATGTAAATATACCTTTCCATTTTTACTTGTTAAAAAGAAAGCCCTTCCAAAAAAATGGAGTTTAGTAATCGACTATATTTAAATCAATAAAAATTGGAATAACATCCTTAAGTTACATTCCCAAAAAATACGCATTCTTTATGCACGAACTTGACCCTATTTGTCATCAAGAATTATCCAGTCCCACATGATGCGGACAGCAATTCATTTGGCAATAGTAAATTTTCGACCATATATTTATGGCAAGCACTTCACATTGAAAAGAGACCACAGACCCTAAAGACATTACAGTCGACTAACTAAAGGATAAGGGCAACTTCGAGGCAGACGCACTGTCGCGAATCATTATAAAAGAATTAAACATAAACGTACTAATATTCAGTAAAAGATATAGAAGTAAAGAAAAAATCCTGCATAGGAAATTAACAAAAACGTGGAAGAAAAGACAAATCAACAATTGATGTTACCGATTTGTACACCAAAGGGATTCTCGATTGAGGTCTGTTATTAAAAAAACTTGAAACACAAGCCGTTATACTTAAAATCAGCAAACTCAAAATGGCACCGATAAAAACAAACATATTAATGACATTGCTATCAATCATTTAAAAAAAAAAAGGTAAATAAATATTTAAAAAATCGAAGAGTAGCGCTACTTTATAAAAATTGATAAGAATGAAGAAGCGATGCTGTTTATGATGATCGAATACAAGGAGGTCGCACAGGCATAAATAAAAAGCTAGCAAAATTTAAAGACGTTATTATTGGAAAAATATGACGACATAACATTTTCGATAACTCCATCATTGATAATTGCGTTATGTTCGTTAACCTGTTCATATAATGAGTAAGCACTGTAACACTCAGCTGCAATGTTTATGTAAACGACAATAACCCAAAGCAAGTGGAAATGCATCCGAAATAGTTAAGCTCCCGCAGCGTGAAAATTGCAACGTCGGCATAAGCCACATTATGAGCACACCACAGCGACAGATTATATGTATATGAAAATACATATGAGTAAGTACATGTTTTTTTGTTTAATTTTTTGTAATACCGAGACGTTGACTTACAATGCGCAACACGTTAAAGTGGACACTTGATACAAAGCCGCGTGGCTTGTTACACGTGAAGCCCAACGAGAAAGCTCCCAACGAGAAACACGAATCGCGAAGATAAAAAAAAAAACGCGGACTCACTCGCTCACTTTTAATGAAAGGAAAAACTACAAGCCATAAACAGTTTACATTATCTACCAGCTAGATGCATTAGTATGGACGTTTTGTTTGAGTTAAGGAAGTTATTAATAGAGAAAAAGTTACAGAGATAAATGTAGTTATAACAAGGGACACTAAAAGGTTCATGCAGGAGATAGTTTAAATTACAGTGCTGAAGATAGATAGGAACATAATTTCTAGTAGTTCTACTAATTAAAGACGGCGAGTCAATATCACCATTAATCAGCTTGTTAATAAAGATAACATTAAGCATAATTCTACGATTTTCAAGAGATGGAAGGTTTATTAGCAGGAGCATACATGAATATGAAGGGAGGGTTTTTTTGGGGTCCCAATTCAACCCACGGAGAGCAACGAGTATAAATTTCTTTTGAACAGACTCGATGCGGGTTGGTGATTCCTGTATTGAGGATACCAAACACATGATACTCCAAAATAGGTCGGACCAGAGAAGTATACAGTAGTTTAGTTAAAACCCAAAACACCCACAGCCTTATTGACCGAAATTGAAATAATTAAATAGAATTTAAATTTAAAGACTAAAATCCACTTAAGCAGATTGGATGGGAAGCCAAGAAGATTAAACATATAAATAAGAACAGTGGTTTACAGAGTCAAAAGCTTTGCTGAAGTTAATGTAAATAACGTCAGTTTGCATATTATTCTCAAATCGTTGTATTACCAAAGAAGAAAATTCTAGTAAATTAGTGGTGGTAGACCTACGCTTCGTAAACGCATGCTGAGCAAATGACAGTAGAGAACCAAAATAGTGTTGTAACTCTGAAGTAAATATTTTTTCAAAAAGCTTATTAAAAGACGGTTTTTATATACCTCTGTAGTTTTGCGCATCAGTCCTATTCAACTTTTTATGGAGAGGAATAATAAACGACTCCTTCCAGAGAGAAGAGAAAGACGAAGAATTCAAAGAAAGATCAAAAAGCTTGAAAATCGGCTTACAAAGGGCATCAGCACAAAATCTGAGAATACACCCCGGAGCGCCATCAGCGATAGGAAAAAAGTTAGGCTTAATAGACTTAAGTTCAATAAGCAACAAGTTTCCAGTAACTATTGGAGGTGGGATATTATAAGACCTGTGTAAACTTTTAGGATATTTCCGATCAGACAGATAATTAAGAAAGGAATAAGTTGTTCAAAAGAACTCTGCAAACAAATTGGCAATGCCTTGGTCTGTATTTGATCTGTTGTTTATATAAAATAATGCAGAAAGTAAGACAGTTGCTTTACGTTCTCAATTTACAAAATTATAAAATTGTTTTGGGTCCTGAGAAAATTGTACCCTACAGCGTTGCAACTATGCTTTTTAGCACTCGGAATTAATGACAGGGAACCTTGAACGAGCAGCAATAAAACGCGAATAGTCACAGGCCCTTCCCGACACTTTGACTTTCTTAAAGAGTCTAGATTTGAAGAATAAGACAACTGTGGAGTAAGCCAAGGAGGCTTATTAAGCCTAACAGGACTACTGAACGGAACCAAATCCTTAAAAATGGCTTAAAGAATTTTGTAAAAGAAGTCAACCGCACTGTCTATATCTGTACAATTGTACAAGTATAACCAGTCTGATTGAAGGATGATATTGTTAAGACTAGTTAAATCAGCCTTAAATGAATATATTCTAGCTGACAAGTTGGATGATGCAGATACCTCAGGAATAGGAATATCCATAGTAACGTGTAATGATGGTTGAAAAGGGTGTTCAGGAAGCAAAAGCGGACTGCCTCTATAGACCATTGGCGATTCAATGAGTTTGTTACAAAAATTTACTTAAGGTAAGGACAATTCAACTAGGCCGTCAACAAATTCATGTTGCCTTGAAGGCTAAGTTGATCACAGTGGACCACCTGACTGATGTTGAAATAAAAAAAAGCCAACAATTGATCAGTATCAGAAAGCGATTGATTGAGTAGCATTAAGATGATCCACGTAAATTGATATATCGGGATGTGAAGGAATGTAAGAGGTAGTGATAAATACATGAAAACATTTAAGATACAGCTTAATACTTATAAATTCATCTACGTTAGGAAAATTAAGCAGAATTGGTTCCGACATTAGGCCGGAATCAACAACACTATAAATTTAAGGCGTTTCACATTTTGGTAGGCAAGAAAAAAAAAATGAAGTTTGTTTTATGGAGCTGTATTAAAGGCAGCAGGGAGTCTAATCATTAGCCGATTTATAGTTCGAGCTTTAAACTCTTTCACGACTAGGTGCTCAGGCCAGAAATTTTTTGGCAGATTCTGTCAAAACAGTCGTCCGGGTCACCTATCTTGAAGGGATCTATATTTCGCGTAACATCAAACCTAAACTTTTTTACCTTAATCTTCGCACTATGTAAACTAGTTTTGGCCTGAACATAGGCGGAAACATCTTCTGATGTAAAATTTACTGCTAGTCTACAAAAAATTACCATCTTCGGCGTTGCAATGCCGATAAGAGGTCTAGGCAGGGCAGCCACAGCAGTGGGTATGCTGCTGTCGGAAGACGTCCACGATACTGAGGACGCTACACTCTCAAGTTTGACGGGGTTCGCAATTTTTCACCTTTGCTCAAACGGAACCTACAATTTCTGTGCTATGCAGCCTCTCCAGATTTTCCGGAGAGCCCATCAACATTAAAGCGTCGGCATTAGGCAGCCGTTGTACTGACTGGCGACTGCAACTATGGAGCGGACTAGGAGTACGAGAGATAGAATTTGGAGTAGTTGGCTCAGGGGTTTTCGGCTCTATAACGACAGGGTCGATAGAGCCTTTATCCAGACCAGATCTACCCACATCATTTATTAAGAGATGAGATATTTGATAACAGCGACGAGAATGACGCATTTAATTGCTAAAAGCCAACGTGGAGTGCTTTCCTTTACGTTCCTTAAAAACGAACGCAACTCAGCTTCAGCAGGTCGACACAACTCGCATGTAAATTTCAAACCATGATTAATTGTAAGATAATAGCTTACACGGACAGTGATGTTGGCACATTTGTAATGAATGGTGTCACGACAAGCCAACAAAATATCATAGCTTCAGTAAAATTAGTCTTGAAAGGGCTTTTTTTTGTAGCAGTCAGACCTTGAAATTGAGAACACAAAATTATTTATTAATATGGATGATAACAATTGGCACTAGGTGGCTGGCAGCAGAATAACGGATTTAAAACGACACAACAACAAGCAATACAATATAACAATAACTAACACTACAAACAGATGTCACAGCAACCCGAGAGCCTCAAAATAGCATAAGCTTACAAGCAGACCGCAAGCACAGCCAAAAACAAGCACACAGCACGATGAGCACAAAAGAAAATATATGGGTTTTTTGCAATTGTATGCTCAATTATTGCTCAGCTTTTGTTTTTATGTGCACAATAAAAATATAACTTAAAGCGGTTTTATTAAGTGCACTAGAAGGTTTTCGTTAAAACCGAAATTACAAAACCGATATCACAAAAGAAGAAAACTCGAACACAAACTTAAAAAAAAACAACCGTATTGAGCGAAAGTCAGAGAGCCACTTTGCTACTGACTTGAATGCCCACAGTTGTAGGCTAATGCAATATTGTAACAGAGAAAAGAATTAATTGGAGAAAGTAACTGAACAAAACTGAAACTAAAATTGATTTTTATGTAAAATTGATACATTAATTTTTACACCGTCTATTGTGTTTCTACCACAGGAACTCCGGTAACAACACCCGAAAGTGTCGAGAACCTTGAGCCTGTAGCCAGTCGTTAAACTAATGCGGCTGCCGAACAACTCGCTTACTAACCAATCATTTTACTTTAGAGTCGATTATACATCGACGACCCAACTTGACAAACCAAGTTCCACATCGACTCCGGATCTGTAGTCACTATTGTTCCTCGTTCATTGCTTAAAGAGAAGACTGAGCAAAGCGATCTATCCCTATACGCTGCCAACCAGACAGTAATTAAAGTACACGGCAGCTCTATATTCCGTATTAATTGTGGGCACGAGTTCACGTAGCAACTACATTGAAAGAGAGTTTTTTCAACTCGACTTGGTGAAAGCTTATTATCAGGTTCCTATGGCAGAAACCGGTAGTCTAAAAACTGAAACTGAAGCACCACTTGATTTCTTCATATTCCTATATATGCATTTCGAATTAAAAAATGCCACTTTCAAGCCTTTCAGAGATTCAAGGACAACATTTTTCGAGGCATCGAATTCGTATATTGTTACATCGACGATATACCGATAATGTTGAACAATATGGATGAACACGATGACGGGTCTACATCCCGGGATCAACGCGGGAATACTCCCGCCCAGGGACTGCTACTCCCCGAGTACGGGAACTGCCACCCCAAATCGTCTACAACAACAACAACTAGAAGTTGGCTTTCTCAGTTACATCATCAATCCAAATGGCATCAAGCTTCTACACGATCAGTGAGCAGGGACGTTTTCGTGGTTAAGCAAGTACTGCCAACTGGCTACCAAGCTTATCTCACATTCAAGTGCCGCTTTCTGAATTGCTTAGAAATGTTAAGAAGAATGGACACCCGTGCTCATAGACACCTTTGAGGCATGTATGCGCAGGATTGCTGATGCAGCGCTAACCATCTCTTGACGCGAAAGTTGCTTTTTTCTCTGACGCTTACGATTTCCCTATTGGATCGATTCTGTAGCAACACACAGACAACATTTGGCAACCATTAGGAATTTTCTTCAAGAAGTTAAGTAATTGTGAAAAAAACTACAGCACATACGATCGTGAACTTCGAGTGTATCATGTGCTCGAAACACCTGCTCAAAGCTCTAACATTCAATCAGCGCTCGAAAAAGGAATCACCTCGTCAACTACGTCACCTTGGCTACATATCGCAATTTTCCACATCCACATCTCAAAAGTTCCGATAATACAGTTGCAGATGCACTGTCAAGATCATTTGCAATTACAATGCCAACAGATGATAACTTGGCACACATCGAGGAAGCGCAATCAGATGACTATGTGCTGACGCATTTACTACAAGGAAATAACTGCTTAAAGCAACAAAAGGTACACTAGGACGACGACATTTCACTCTATTGTGATGTATCCACAGGTTGCACACGCCCCTATATTCCCGAAGCGTTTCGACATCAGGTGTTTGCTTTAATACATGGACTTTCGCACCCGATCGGTAGAGCCACTTTGCATCAATTTCGTCGAAAGTTTATCTGGCCATCGATGAAGAAAGATATGATCAGCTGGTACAAAAAACTGCCTTCCTTATCAACGAGCAAATATTCAAAAGCATCTCGTTCCCGACAATTGGTTATGCTACCTGAGCCAAACTTTCGATATTGCTCTGTTGGCCGGAAGTCATACCCCTAATAGACATCACGACAGTGACTATGGCAACTGCTTTCTGGACTCACTTAATTTCAGGTTTTGGAGCCCCAAAACGATAACCACTGATCAAGGTACGCAATTCGAATTCGCTATTTTCAAGGAACTTGCTCATTTAACCGGAGCCAAGCACATACAAACAACTAGCTATCACCCTCAGTCGAATGGCTTAATCGAACGTTGGCACAGATCCTTCAAGTCAGCATTGATGCGCAACGACTCAAATCCGTCGCCTCAATTTCTACCAACTCTACTCCTAGGACTCAGAACCTGCTTCAAGGAAGATTTACAATCGCCTACCGCGGATATGTAGTACTGAACACTAATTCTTCCACCTAACGAATTCTTTGATGAGCCTAAAAAATGTTCTGCTAAGGCATCGATCAGTGTTCGTATAATTTCCTGCTTACTGAAGCAGTTAATAAACCTATTGATCCTCCATATGCTCCACCATTCAACAACAAGGAAGTGGCAGTGGACCGGCTTGAAATAGCAATTCTCATAAAAGGGTAATAAGCATTTAGACGCGGAGGAACGCCTGGACACGAAAAACGCATTTCCATCATAATTTCTGACGCCGTCACTGGAGGGGAAGTACTATGGCTACCACGAATGGCTATCTGGTGGTCACTCATCAACGGCAAATATCGCATAGCGATCGTTATCGATACCGTATTATATCAACTATCCATGCATATTGCTGGGAAGATAATCAATATCGCCCTTCATCTTCCTGCTCATGATTACGACTTAATAATTGTAAGCAACTAAATGTGTACGTGTTAACGGGAGACAACTTAATCTCCATAAACTCTCTTACTCACAAAAAAATGCACATGTGTTTTAGTTAAGAACACATATATGATATATGTACATCGATATCTTGAGTTTCCGATACATGTATATCGATGTCTTTCTGTCTACATAAAGGTATCGATAGAGTAATAGGTATTGATATCAGTATATATCGATACATCGACGTTCCACCGCCACTCAAATCAAAATATTTTGAACACCAAAGAATCTTCTTGTAGACAACCATAAAAGCACATTGAAGATGACTAGCACAACAACAAACATGGATCAACATTATTAAGTGTAGCGACGCACGCTGGGCTAGCTAGTTTTGTATAAATAGTACATATATTTTGTTCGTATTTAGAAATAACAGATTATTGTTGATTTTCTAATAATAAATAAGTAATAAAATATAATTTAGCTCCCATATAACCGACCGACACTCTTAGTATAAAAAACTTTGAAGTAAAATAAAGACCAAATAAAGAGATAAACAATATTGAAATCAAACCAAATTAGGTATAAGTCAGTTACAGAAGTCCTTACGTCGGCTGACCAAATTTAATCTGAATCGGATTACCGTATCATATAGCTGCCATACAACCGGGTATATATTTATTACGCGAATTGTATATTAACTTCAGAAGGCCGTTTTCGTTATGTTTTAGAATATGGATAGAGCATTATTTATTTACAGGAGATTCAATAATATTCATATAAAAATATTAAATTTTACAAACTATTGGATATATGCCAAATTAATGCTACAATTAATGTACTTAAGCCTAAGTTCTTTAACGAAGGAGCTCCTTGCACAGCTGCTGGGTGATCCCCTACATAAAAAGTCAAAAATGTATTTATATATTTAATATATATTCAGTTAAAGAAATAACATTTTTAATGCTATAAGCTTACCGTTTAAAATATGAACATTGACTGACTTAGAATTTGCGTTGGATGGTTGGCAAGAATACCTTCCGGAATCGGAAGTTTTGGCTCTTTGAATTAACAGATATGATGTAGTAATATCTCCTTTCTCAGTTATAACTGATACTCCTCCTCGAGGGGAATCGTAGTTTATTTCCTGAAAAAATTTATTTAAGGCCACATTAAATATAGTGATTCAGTAACAAAATATTTTCGATATTTTAAGTCATAGCTTAATGCCATAAAAATATAATCTAGCTGATTCACAAAATAGTGAACCAAATATTGATCTCCAACTTAACAAGAACAATGTAAAACTTTATTTTACTAAGGAATGGTACATTTTATGCAGTTTAAAATTCGAATGAATTCTAATTTTGTCATGAAGTTTACATCGTACAAAAGGAAGGAAGCCTTACATTTGCTTACAAAATTGTGTTCAGATCGAATTGCTATATTATATAGATCCCATAGAACCGATTTCTTCGGAATGAAGAAAAACAACCAAACTGAACAAAAATTTGTTTTACAACTTTTTTTTTTTTGTATATAATGCTCCCAATAACCAATCCTTCCAGAATGATCACTAAGTAGCAAACACTTTTTGGTTTTTCTATCAAATTAAACCGAATTAGTTTTTTAGTCCATTACAGAAGGCAAATTTAAAAAACATCCGGCTATAAGTTTCGAACCTGATCTAAATGCACCACAAAACGGCAGAAAACATTCTTGATTATTGCATGGCCCACCGTCTCAAATTTTTGATTTGGGATATCGATCGCTATGCAGTAGGCCCATCATAAATTCTGACGCCGTCACTGGAGAGGAAGTACTATGGCTACCACGAATGGCTATCTGGTGGTCACTCATCAACGGCAAATATCGCATAGCGATCGTTATCGATACCGTATTATATCAACTATCCATGCATATTGCTGGGAAGATAATCAATATCGCCCTTCATCTTCCTGCTCATGATTACGACTTAATAATTGTAAGCAACTAAATGTGTACGTGTTAACGGGAGACAACTTAATCTCCATAAACTCTCTTACTCACAAAAAAATGCATATGTGTTTTAGTTAAGAACACATATATGATATATGTACATCGATATCTTGAGTTTCCGATACATGTATATCGATGTCTTTCTGTCTACATAAAGTTATCGATAGAGTAATAGGTATTGATATCAGTATATATCGATACATCGACGTTCCACCGCCACTCAAATCAAAATATTTTGAACACCAAAGAATCTTCTTGTAGACAACCATAAAAGCACATTGAAGATGACTAGCACAACAACAAACATGGATCAACATTATTAAGTGTAGCGACGCACGCTGGGCTATCTAGTTTTGTATAAATATTACATATATGTGGAAGCATAAGTAGTTTGAATATGCGGCGTGTGTGAATACATGTGAGAATTGTATTGAGTTTGTGTTAGTGCGTATTTGGGTATTCCACCAGGATCGCAGGTACATTGCTAAATGATGCAATGGCATCAGCCTATTCATGAGTCCGTTTTGTTGCCTGCTCTACTATGTGTCTTAGGAAAGTCCCGTTTCAACGGGGCGACAGCGTTTGCAGCTGTCGCCGAGTACGGTTCGTACTCATCTAACGGAAAGTCCCGTTTTAACGGGGCGACAGCGTTTACATCTGTCGCCGAGTATGGTTCGTATTTATTTAACGGAAAGTCCTGTTTTGGCGGGGCGACAGCGTTTACAGCTGTCGCCGAGTGTGGTTCGATATAAAAACCAGAGTTCGAGCGAAGACACAAGTTAGTTGTGTGACGGATCTCGGTGATATCGAACGGCTTTTTGGTGACGCGTCGTGCTTAGCCTAAATAGGCGTTGACAAAACAAAGGACGAAAAAAAAGCGATAAAGCAGAAAGCAAAAAAGTGGTAAAAAAAAATACGCAGCAGCAGCAGACACACAAAGCAATAACAATAACAGCAACACAAATACAAATTTGTTTAAATCTATTGTTTGTTTGTTATTTTTTTTCGTGTCGGTGTTTTTGTCTTTGCAAAGAAAAAGTGTGCGTGTGTGTGCTAGTATTAGTGCGAGGATCGTACGGTAAATGCAGCGTCGCAAAAATGTGCAGCGTAACTTTAAACGATATGGTCCATGTGACGCAGCAGGATTTACACGATCTATTAGAAACTTTCGAAAAAAAAACCTTTGAGGCGGTGGCCATGGAGGAAGGCACAGCGAAAACAACATAAAAGGCAGTGCGTCGCAGTGACTCTGGAGCGGAATGTTCATTGGTTAAACAAAAGATAAGTGCTAAGTTAGTTGGTAAAAGAATTAAGAATACAGTAATGTTGAAAGGTATTGGAAATTACAGCATTTGTAGTACATTGCAAATACTTTGCAAGGTACAAATTAACAATCATTGTATTGAAATGTTATTCCATGTTTTGAATGACGAATATTTGAAAAAAAAATGATATTTTGATTGGTAGAGAAATACTGTCGCAAGGATTTTACGTCATTATGTCACCCGGAAAATTTGAAATTGTTAGATCAAAATCTGTTAACTTTTGTTCAAATGACGGTGTTTTCTAAATTGAATACTGATCTTGTCGGTGAAGATAGAGATAAATTAAACAATTTATTGGAAAACTATTCAATATCTTTTACAAAGGGAATTCCTTCATCTACTGTCAGTACAGGCGAAATGAAGATTAAATTAATAGACAATAGAAAAATTGTTCAAAGAAGACCATACAGGCTTAGTTCAAATGAAAGAGAATTGGTACGCGACAAGATTAAAGAGCTTTTGGAATGCAATGTCATAAGGCCAAGCTGTTCTCCCTTTGCAAGTCCTATGATGTTAGTAAACAAAAAAGACGGTTCTCATCGTTTGTGTGTTGATTACCGTGAATTGAATTCTAACACAGTTGCAGATAGATATCCTTTACCCCTGATAGCAGATCAGATAGCCAGACTTCATGTTGCTAAATATTTCACTTGCTTAGATATGGCAAGCGGATATTACCAAATCCCATTGCATGAAGAATCAATAGAGTGTACGGCTTTTGTCACCCCAGATGGCCAGTACGAATTTTTGTCAATGCCTTTTGGTCTGAAAAATGCACCTTCAGTTTTTCAGAGTACAGTGATGCATACACTTGGAGAACTGGCAAATACTTTTGTGGTTGTCTATATGAATGACGTGTTAGTGGTGGCTGCAACGAAAAGTGAGGCTTTGGAAAGACTACAGGTTACTCTTGATGTTCTCACGAAAGCTGGGTTTTTGTTCAATATTAAAAAGTGTTCGTTCCTGAATTCAACTGTTCAATATTTGGGATATGAAGTGAGCGCAGGTCAAATTCGTCCAAATTCTCAAAAAATTTCTGCATTAACTGCCTTACCATCTCCTCCGTCGGTTTCTGCTTTAAGACAATTTATTGGACTTGCGTCTTACTTTCGGCAATTTATACAAGGATTCTCTTGTTTCTTGAAGCCTTTGTATTTGTTGACATCGGAAAAGAACGAGTTTATTTGGAAGCCAGAACATGAGGAAATAAGACAAAAAGTTATATCTGTTCTTACACAGAACCTTGGCATACAATACACATAGACATAACGGGCAAGTTAAGTGGCAAGAGTGTTCAAAAAGAGTATGTTATTGTTCAAGTGGATGCTTTTACTAAATTTGTTTACTTAACACACACACTCAAGATTGATGCTGACAATTGCATAGGGGCTGTGACATCGGCTGTATCCTTGTTTGGAGTACCTAACCGCATAATAGCAGATCAGGGTAGGTGTTTTGCCAGCTCTAAATTTAGTGAATTCTGTTCTAAACAAATTATAATTTTGCACTTAATTGCGACAGGTACAAGTAGAGCTAACGGACAGGTAGAACGCATAATGAGCACTTTGAAAAATTTATTAACGGCAGTTGAAACTAGCAGCAGATCTTGGCAAGACGCATTGGGCGAGGTACAGTTAGCCTTAAATTGTACTGTAAGTCGAGTGACAAAGGCAAGCCCTTTGGAATTGTTCATTGGCAAGGTTGCTCGTCCGTTGGGGTTGCTTCCACCATGTGACGTGGCACTAGAAGTTGATTTGGCAGAATCAAGAGCTCGAGCAGTGCAAAATATATCAGCAGCGGCAGCATATAGCAAAGGGCAATTTGATAAAACTAAGGCTAAGGTTGTTGGGTTTGACGTAGGAGACTTTGTGTTGTTAAAGAATGAAGAAAGGCATCAAACAAAGTTAAGTCGAAAGTATAGAGGACCTTTGCAAATTGTTCAAGTACTAGACGGAGATAGATATATCCTCAAGTCGTTGACAAATAATAGGAAGTGCAAGTATGCTCATGAAGATATAAGGAAATTGCCAGAGGGATATGTCCCAGATGATTTAGAAAGTTGTAATGAGGATTTGAATGATATTGAAAATAAAAATGTTGAAGGTATTGAAGTCACTAAAGAGAGTGAAAATGAAAATGTTGAAAATGTTGAAGTCACTAAAGAGTGAAAATGAAAATGTTGAAAATGTTGAAGTCACTAAAGAGAGTGAAAATGAAAATGTTGAAAATGTTGAAGTCACTGAAGAGAGTGAAAATGAAAATGTTGAAGACAGTAATGTAACACTGTGGGCCAAAGAAAATGGCATGGTACTCAGATCATAAAGCAAGCACAAGTGCAAAACATTCTAATGTCTGTTTTGATCATGGCGTGTGGGGCTTTTGATTGAGTGACCTCTGTGGGCCAAAGAAAATGGCATGGTACTCAGATCATAAAGCAAGCACAAGTGCAAAACATTCTAATGTCTGTTTTGATCATGGCGTGTGGGGCTTTTGATTGAGTGACCTCTGTGGGCCAAAGAAAATGGCATGGTACTCAGATCATAAAGCAAGCACAAGTGCAAAACATTCTAATGTCTGTTTTGATCATGGCGTGTGGGGCTTTTGATTGAGTGACCTCTAATGTTGAAGACAGTAATGAAATGATATGAAATGAGGGAATTATAAAAAAAAAATAAATAAGTTGTAATCGAGAAACATAAGAAAAAGGAAATGTTAATGTTAAATTTTATTTGAGGATCTATAAATAAAATGAATTAAGAAGCTAAGCATTTTTTTTAGAATTACACGAGGTCGTGTTATAGTCAGGTTGGCCGTGTGGAAGCATAAGTAGTTTGAATATGCGGCGTGTGTGAATACATGTGAGAATTGTATTGAGTTTGTGTTAGTGCGTATTTGGGTATTCCACCAGGATCGCAGGTACATTGCTAAATGATGCAATGGCATCAGCCTATTCATGAGTCCGTTTTGTTGCCTGCTCTACTATGTGTCTTAGAAAAGTCCCGTTTCAACGGGGCGACAGCGTTTGCAGCTGTCGCCGAGTACGGTTCGTACTCATCTAACGGAAAGTCCCGTTTTAACGGAGCGACAGCGTTTACAGCTGTCGCCGAGTATGGTTCGTATTTATTTAACGGAAAGTCCTGTTTTGGCGGGGCGACAGCGTTTACAGCTGTCGCCGAGTGTGGTTCGATATAAAAACCAGAGTTCGAGCGAAGACACAAGTTAGTTGTGTGACGGATCTCGGTGATATCGAAACTCGCTGCGCCTAAAACGGTGGCAATGCTCCAACATATACATAAGGCCGTTTTCGTTAAGGCCACATCGCTACGTCGGCGCTCTGCCCAATCCAGTAATAGCTCTGCGTAATCTTGGCTAAGCTCTTTTTAATTCCAAAGAGGCCTCCAGTGGGAGCTTTTTAGCCTGTTGTAAACCCTCCGGGTGCAACATACGGGGAACGATAGTCACAACTTGATCTTGACGATCCGTCAAATGCCAATAGGCTTTGGTGTCAGGGCATTCGCCCATGCCGGTGTGATTAGATGGGCGCTCATGACGATTGCCAACAAAGGATTCTCCTTCTGGTGTTGGGCATAGTTAGAGAGCTGCATGTGGATGAACCAGATTTCGTGCGTCTCTCTGCTTCACTTTCTCGAAATTCCGGCATGGGCCACAGGGTCGGCGAGATAGGCTATCCACATTGCCGTGCCACTCCTCTGCTAGATGTTCATGTCATATTGTTGTAGGCGTTCGATTCAGAGGTCGATCTATCCTTCTGGATCTTTAAAATTGGATAGCCCCTTTAAAGACGCATGATCCAAGAATGTTTTGCGGTGAGCACGAGCGTCATTCGGAGTCCATTCGAATTTTCGTTTAGCTCCGCTCAGATCTTGCAGAGGTCGATATTCTTCCGCGGCGCTTGAGTGAAGATGTTATCGTCCATTTCCACTTGAAAGTATCCACTCTGCAAATGCTATGTGGAAAACCACTAGGAACAGTGACGAAGTTGAGTCGCTTATAATCCACACAAAATCTTGTTGTTCTATATTGGGTACTAACACCACTGGCGAGGCCTTCGGGCTAGTGGAAGGCCGCACTACTCCTGGCTTCTGCTTCAAAAAAGTGCTTGGTCAGTGTTGATAACATGTTGGGTCACATTGGTGCACCCTGTATCGCCAATATGGTGGGCGAATATGTGTTAACATTTGTCCAACAACTGCCGCAGGCGGGTTTGCACATTTGTCGTGAGACCCGGAGGCAGCTGTTGGTCCTCGCCGCTTGAATGTCTTCCACTGGCTCCAGGTGTCCCAGTATCGTATATTCTATTAATGTCAGCTCTTTTGCCCTGAGATTTAAAAGTCGAATAGTGGCCAAGTCGGTGGCGTCAACGAGAGTGCTGCCCAGCACTGCATACCCGACAAGTATGTGAGTGTCGCTACATGCTGGTATGATTATGGCCGCAGTGAAGTATAGCAAAATACATTTTTAGCGCTTCCATATCCTTGTAGCGTAGAAGAAAATGCAGTAACAAAAGACTGGGTACATTTCCACCCTCCAGAAGAAGTTCGTGGGTGAGTGGACTGCCGGCCAGTCACAGACTTGCGGTGAATCGGAACGTGGCTTTAAACTTTAAACCTTGCATAATCACGTGAAGTTCTGTAGCTTCGACAGCTGTTAGACGAGCCTTCGCTGTACTAACAAAAAGCAACTTAAACCTTTGTTTGTAGGTTTTGATACATTTTTCTTCAGGTTAAGATTATAGTTTGTAGGCAATTTCGGCAAGAAGCGACAATAAATATTTTAATGCATTTTGTAGCCCCATTGTAATTAACAATTCGACTCAGGAACATGGTCCAGCGAAAATATCAAACCACAGCATGTTTCAGCAACACGATGAGGCCCAACAGCATGTGTCCGGCAACATGTCCCAGCAGCATGTTTTGACCAGCAACACACACACACGTAAAAGTTTTTGGAAAAGTTGAAACTTTTGGATATAGACCACCAATGGAGTCCACCTAACCACTGCACACACACAAGTGGGAGTCTTATTGCCCATTTGGTTATACCAGATGGTAAGAAAACTTGACTCGTCTGGAGATTTTCTGGCCTATTTGGTTATAGCAGACGGTAAGTTTACCACCTATCTGAATATGGAGTATATCACCTATTCGGTCATACCAGATGGTGAGATACTTCCTCTCACTCAATTCACTCTTATCTTATCTTACCAAGACAGCGTTTACAAACCAGTCGGTTCCATTTATGCCGGTTCTCTCGCCCCACATGACTTTACAAATTTTATTGTAAGTGGTTCTGAATGGAGCCTCACCCCAGCCTTAGAACTTTCTTACAACTTTGCGCCCTTTGGAGGCGTGTGGACTCATGAGATACTCTCGCCCAGAAAGGCTGGTCCACTTAGTCAACTGAGGCCTGTGCTGCTGATCGATATGGGCTTTTTGGCACATTTCTTCTGCCAGATTGGCAGCTGTAAATAACTCATTCGGCGATGAAACTCTGGGTATGCAAGCCATGCCGTATTGCGTTGGCCGATACAAGTACTCCAACTGGCAATACATGTCGAAGGTATTGCGAAGGTTTCGAGGCCTTGAAGATACGAGGAATGCCTTATGTCTTGTCTCCCTTATGCCATCCACAAAGCTTTGAATGATGATTATGTTATAT
The DNA here is from genome assembly GCA_037043425.1 of Hirtodrosophila duncani. Classification (NCBI taxonomy): domain Eukaryota; kingdom Metazoa; phylum Arthropoda; class Insecta; order Diptera; family Drosophilidae; genus Hirtodrosophila; species Hirtodrosophila duncani. The sequence continues at coordinate 147,676 of JBAMBM010000828.1, read as the reverse complement.
TGATCTGTAGGCAGTCCACTGAACGCTTCTTGACTCAGCTGTTCCAGCTCTTTAGCACAGTCCTCCAGCTTCTCTTTGGAACGCTGCACACGACTGTTAAATGTCACATATAGCCGCTGCTCATTTGGCGCATTGCATTGATGACGCCGCTATAATCAAACGTGGTCGAGGCTGGCAGCGCAGAATAGCAACCCTGGGGGCGATCACGCAAGCTCGGGTACAACTTGCGCAGTTTCGAGTGGTCTGACCATTGACAGTCGAACGTCATGTCCTCCAACAGCCGATGAAACCCATCCCAGGGTTTGGTGTGCGTCTTCGGCCTGCAAGGCCTGTGTTTTGCGTTGGTAGCTGAGGCTCTTTGGCAAGACACATTCTTTAACACATTCATTGCGTTGTGCATAGCCATAGCTAGCGCTGATGGACCGCGAGCATGCGCTCATGGGTTAAAAGCGGCTTTATTATATTGTGAGTAGTTTTAGAAGTTTTTCAACATTCAGTGAAGTTCGTATTGCAATGTATATATTTGCAAGGTAAGCAACGTTTCCCAAACTTGTATTATAATTTTGCAAATATGTTGTCACTGACAATAATGCGCACTATGCTGGATTTTCTTTGAAATTGCCATGTGCGCTTCATGTATATCTATTTCATACCAGTCAGCATTTTAATAAGGGAGACAACAGCCCCATAAAAAAAAGATCGTTTGTAATGGTACTTTTCAAATTAATGACGATATCCATCCATCGTTTTCTCCATCGCGATCACGATATTTTGTGAGACAATAATTCCCCGTAGAAATTAAAATTTCGCAGAAGCAGTGAGAAAAGAAGAATGGAGAATGCAAAGAGGACGGCAAAATTTCACAATTTTTAAGTTTAAATAAACTTTAAAATACCGATTGGTTTTGGTTTTCTTCTATTCAAATTAAATAGGCAGATCTTCAGGGATATAATTGTACATAAATAGCAACATTGTTGAAATTATAGCTAATATTACAAACAACTAAGTGAAATTCGGCTATTATGCATATATAATGGCAAATAATTTGTTAATCATGAATGCAAATGGAGAACTTGCGAATTGCACGCACATTGTACAATTTCTGAAAGGGAAATTAATAAGCATTTTCAATATTAAACGAAATATCAATGCAGCAAATATCACTTGCATTTCTTGCAGGCTAGAAACTATCGCGTACGGAGATGGATAAGATCTTCGCGCATATATTTACCGCAAATAGCCATCGCATCCAAAGTTTATCGATTACCTTAATAGCTGTTAGCAGTTATCGCTGGAGTATCTTATGTAGACAAGAAAAGAAAAAAGCAACTGAATACGAAACAGGAGACTTTGTAATGGTAAAAATTTCGACAGCACTGTGGAAAGTTAGTCCCGATTCACAAAGAACCCTATGTCATAGCAAGAGTTTGTAATATGCTAGGTTTCTCCTAAAAGATGAAGAGAACTTTCAAATATAGCTTTACCCTTTTGAAGTCGTCTGGACTATACAAAATATAAAACTTTGGTTGAGAATAAATAAAAAAAAATCGCAAAAAAGAACAAATTAATAAGTCTAAAAGAAATGAAAAAAAAAGGAAAACCCTATTTGTCAGTTAACAATCAGACCATCTCATGTCAGGACGGCCAAACTTCAGTAGAAAATATGCATATTCATGTACCTTTAAACATTGTGTATAGCATAAACACGGCTGATATACATATATAACTGTGCACGTATATGCAGCTGGGCCAGCCACAACCATTTACCCATTCATACTCTTGAATATTGTTATTTTATATTTTTTATTTTTATATTTTATATTTATTTGTTGACGTACAATGCGCTGCACGTTCAAGTAGACCCACGATACCAAGCCACGGGGCTTGTTACACGCGAAGCCCAGGCTAGAAGCTAGAGGCTAGAAATACAGTTGAAGGGATTATTGTCTTTTACAAGGGTAAATTCTTTTCTTGTGGACTGTGTCTCATAATATTATATTTGTTTATATATGTTAAAAACATTTCTTCGGTTGTAGGGACTCTAATTCATAGGTTTGAAATATACTTATACAATAAAAAATATTTCATAGGTTTGAAAAATTTGAATTTAAATATCAGTTAATGTTAAACATAACTCTTATAATGTCAATATACATCATTGCAGCATGTTAACTAATAGCATTATGTTAAGAACATTGATATTGCTAAGCATGATTGCTAAGAATGATTGCTAATCTCACTCTCACTTAAGTGCACTTGAAATTCTCACCATGTTAACGCCCACATTAAGGGCACGAGAGTGGGATATAACCTGAGGCAGGGGTTCTATAAATAAGGTGAAGAGAAGGAGACCGAGTAGCTACAGTGCGGTACCCCTGATGTAACCCTAAGGGGCTTTGAGTAAAAGTTATTAAAAAAAACTTTCTGAGTTCTAAGATTAAGGTAGTCCGAAATACACTTAAGAAGCTATGTTGGGAAGCCAAGGAGATCCACCTTATGAATAAATAAACAGTGGTTTACAGAGTCAAATGCTTTGCTGAAGTCAGTGTAAGTGACGGCAGTTTGCATTTTATTCTTAAGTCCTTCTATTATAAAAGAAGAAAAGATTTGCCTTGAAACCAACGCCCAAATTAAGCACAATAAAAGAAAACTCGGACGCAACTTAACAATTTATACACGAACGAAAAAATTAGCACAATACTGGATGTTGAAAAATCAACCGTCTTCACCGAAAGTCAGAGAGTGAGTGCACAAATATGTACAATATACTCGTTTAGTCTTCTAGAGTATGATTATAAAAACGAAATGTCCATATTCAACGTAATGTTATTATATGTAATACACTTTATACTACATTGTTAAAAAATAATCTTATAGGACTTAAAAACCAAACACTGGAATTGTTAATTTTAAATAACTTTATATTATAATATTGCGTTCTTTTGTAAAACTGAAGGTGTAGTGAGCAATGTACATATATTAATTCATAATATTGGATATTATGACATTTGATACCAGCCACAAGTGTTTATACGATGAGGGTTGTTAAGGCGCAGTAAATCGAAATTAATATAGCACTCAAAAAGCGCCCATTGGCCCATTTCTCTCCTAAACCGTAAGAGTTAACGGTATGCATCAATTTGAATTTGATGGCAAACCAAAAATACACTCCTACGTATATTTGATCGTCTGTTCTGAATCTTGGACCTTTATAAAGGCCTAGAAGTTCATACGGACAGACGGACCAGTGCAACGCCGTTTAAACTGGCCAGTAACTACCCGGCTTTTTACCTGTCTGATACTAATAGCACTGCCAATAAAATTTTTGAAAAAGTATACTCTAAATCTGAACGTAAAAGTTTTGTCATCGCAGTTGTCCTTGCGAATACAATTATTGACATTGAAGTTGATGAGTGATATTCCACTATTTTTGATGAACTGATCACAGCATTAATAGCATGCGGTGCTAGGACTGAGGAGGCGGATAAAGTATTACACTTACTTGTGACTTTGCCTTCTTTTTATGATGTAGCTGCCATTGAGAATTTAGTTGTAGAAAATTTGACACTGACATTTCTGAAGAATCGTGAAGTGAAGAATATAGCACTTGGAGTGAAGCTGTTTTAACATTAATATTTTTAATAAATAGGACTAAAAGTAGAACGTTGAGTGACAACAAAACTCTATTTGAAATGTGGCAAAATAAGAAGCGTAATTTGAAATATTGAAATGTATTTGGTTCACCAGTACGTGCATAACAAATGCAGAAAAGGGAAATTTGATGAAAAGTCTATAAAAGGTATACTTGTTGTATATGAACAAAATGCTTATAAGTTGTGGGTTAACGGCTTGAAGTTCCAGAATGAGAGTATGGACCAGGTAGAAAATAACCAGATTGATAGTATGCCTATTCTACAAGTAGAAAAAATCAGGAATAAAAGTATGGGGTGTTTAACGGTGTTTCAGAACGATGTTTCAGATGACTCAAATTTCCAGAATGAGGATACGGAAAGGAAATCTGATATATTAGTATCAGATAAACAGCCTAGTGATACAACAAATTATGTTAAAAAAAGTAAATGCAGCTCAGTGAAATACAAAGCTAGATTAGTTGCTCGTGGTTTCACAGAAGGATATCTTATTGACTATGATGACATTTGCTAAAGTTTCCAGAATAACCAGTTTTCGAGTTAATCTATCTATATCAAAAAAATGTTGATTAAAGTTCCACCATATGGATGTAAAAACTGCATTTCTAAGTGGTATTTTGGAAGAGGAAATCTATATGAAAGTTCCTGAAGGATTATCATATAGAAGCAGAGCTTGCAAATAACAATTATCTCACGAACAACAGGAAAAACCAGACTTCGCTTCTTTTCTATTTGGTTTTCTGTTGAGCGCTCTTGGTTGAGAGAAGACCGTTTACATAAAGAGCCGATGTTAACAGTTGCTCCCTACCGGTTTGCTCAAAGTGCCAGTAGAAAACACTTAATTTTGGACAACGATAAAAGGTCAATCGTTATTTGCCAGCTCAGCATAGAAGTGATACATTCTGCTACTTATGAAATAAATCAGGCGGCTAGATGTTGGTTTGAGGTATTTGAAAAGCTTTAAAGAAAATGGGCTTTGTAAACTCAACTGTAGGTCATGGCGATATTCTAAAAAATATATATCTACTTTTTTAAGTTGATGATTTAGTCATAGCAACTGATAGTATGGAAACTAATTTCAAAGCATATTTGCTGAATACATTTACAATGACAGATTTATTTTAACTAGCGTCGCTACGCCTCCTCATATTGATCTACGTTTGTTCTTGCGCTAGTGATCTTCAATGTGTTTGTGTGCTGTCTTGCTTACCAACCTACCAGAAGTTTCTGTGGTGTAATAGACTTTTTTAGCGAGTTCTAAACTCGGCAAAATGTATCGATATATACTGAAAAACAATATATACTCGCTTGTACATATATCGATTACTCAGCATATCGATATACATATATCGAAACTCAATATAGCAACATACATATATCTATAACTTAATATATCGATATACATGCAACGAAAACTCTATATATCGATATATCTATATCGATAGCTTAATATGTCTATATATGTATATCGATTACTCAATATAACAATATACCGATAACTGAATGAGCGGTTCCATACCCATTTTTCTAAAACGATATTAAGCTCTTGACATTTTCCTAGTTGATATTACTATACTGTACAAATTTCATTGCAATCGGTTCAATAGGTGCAAAGCTTCGACGAATTGTGATTATCGCCTATATGAGGAGGCGGTGTCACGCCCATTTTTCTAAAACGATATATAGCCTTTGACCTTCCTCTGGTCCGTATTAGTAAACAGTAATAATGGCATACTGATCAGTCCATTAGTTTAGGCGCCTATAAAGGACATACAGAGATGTTCGTTCGACGTCAAAATTTATTTCTTAAGTTGTGTCGTCCGAGTTTTGTATTGCGCCTCACTTCGGCTTTCGGTTCGAATATAAATGCTTTATTAAATCAAAATTTAAAATTATTAAATTCAATTGAACACGCCTAAATCCTAAGCATTAAGCATATTCAATAATTTCTTTAAATTGTTGTTATGGTTTTTTCTTTTGTGAAATGTGCTCGCCCAGTATTGTTGTTGTTTTGTTTGGGCACTGCTTGTCGACTTAGCCACGATTCTTTAACTCACGTGCAAGTGCTGTCGATACAGTGCTAAAAAATCTGGAGCCAACTAATCTATTTTTTATCTTTCGTACTCGTAGTCCTCTCAATAATTACAATACCCAGCCCGTACACAGGCTTCCTAGTGTGGGTGCTTTAATGGGGATAGGCCCTCCGGCTAATCTAGAAAATGCGAATAGCACAGAAATTGAAGGTTCTTCGCCTGGGCAAGGGTCAAAAATTGCTCTCCTGTCAAACTTTCCATCCACTTTCTTGCATTTATCCAATGTCAGTACTTTGGTTTTTGTGTTGTTGAAATATATTGAAGTTGTTCTGAATGGTTTGTGTGCTATTGTTGTGTTCTCTATGTTGTAGCTTCCAGAGCATACATATTTTGTCTACGATTGCACAGCTTCATATTTATTATATTTTTATTCACTTATTCGTTTGCTTGTTGATTTTCAATTTTTGTTTTGTATTGTTTTTTGTTTATTTTGGGTGCCAGACTTTGCCTGCCCTTTCATTAGGTACAAGGGCAATTAAGTTTGTCAAACGTATGTATCAGGCAGAAAAAAGCGTTTCCGACCCCTCAAAGTATATTTATTCCTAGATCTAGATATTGGAAACTACAAGCGATAGACACCTCAAATTTACATTTTTGTTTTTCATAAATGTGTACCCAGATCCCGCTTATTTTATTTTTTTGATACGCCTATTTTATGTCGGTGGTCTCCATACAAACTACCACCCATTTTAGTGTTTTTAATTCATAACTTCATTTATTTTTCATTGGAATTTAACTAAATTGAAGGATTATGTGTCCTTGAGGCATCTACATCAACTGACCAAGTTTGCTTCAGATCGGGCAACTAAATCATATTAAGTTAATATGTTTATTTTCATCCAAATCAAATCAAATTTGGTTTTAATCTATTTTATGAGGCTCCACATTCACAGACAAAATTTTATGCAGCTCGGGCAATTATATCATATAGCTCTCATAGAACCAATTTTTGTTCATCCAAATCTAACCAAAGTTAGGTTTTATTTATTTAAGGAGGCCCCAAAAATGTTGACCAAATTTATTTCTGATTCCGACCCAATAAACTATGTATATTTATAATTGGAAACCAAATTTGGCACATGCCGGCTTTAAAGCGGCGCAAAGACCCATCATGCGGAATCAAAACAAACAAAATGCTCTCTATTTATACCTTTGTATACTCTTACTCCGTTTCTTTCTCTCTCATTCACACTCTGATATTGCATGGTGCTTTTCGTGAACACAAGCAAGGTCAAGGTCAAATCGAAAATTGTGAGATAGGCATATAGAAATATCCCAAAACAACTTTATATGTACTGCGAAATTTCAGGGCATAAAATATTAGCTCAAAATGTTAGTGTTAAATAATATTAATATGAATTCGCGAGTGCTTTTTCGGAGTTTCCAGTTTCGGAGTATTTTACTGTTGAGTTAACTGTTTCTTTACGAGGGGCGGGAGATGACGTGGCAAAATTTAAAAACAAACTTGATCTGACGACACACTAGGGGGTCTACATTCCAAATTTGGTAACTCTAGCTCTTATAGTCTTCGAGATCTAGGTGTTCAAACAGACGGACATGGCTAGATCAACTCAGCTGTTGATCCTGATCAACTATATATACTTTATGGGGCCAGAAAATTGTCATTACATACATTTCCATGAATACAATATACTCGTTTACTCTACTAGAGTACTGGAGTAAAGACTGGTCGGAAGAGAGTATGCTATATATTATAACTTAATGATCAAGGAATGGTACAAAAGAGCAAGCCAGATACTGAAGAAAGTTTTGAGCCAAGAGAAGCGGTCCCGTTTTGTTGACATGCTGGAGAGCATTGAAGCAAATGGCAATGTCCTTCGTTGTTTATGGAGATTGACTAAGACAGCAAAAAGGCAACCAATTATGATACTGCCTGTAAGAGATTAAAAAGGCGAGTGGGTCAAATTGCATTTGGACAGGGCAGAAGCATTTGCTGAGCACCTTGAGTGATGCTCCACTATGAAAATAACTTCCTTACCAGAAGTACTACAGATAATAAGTTGGGAAATAACATCTTCCCCACAGGCTACTGAGCAGTTGAGACCTATACAAGTGGTGGAAGTGCAGTCCCACACCAAGAATCTCTACTCGAGCAAGAGTCCTGGCCCTTACAGTATTGATAATGCATGTACCAAAGCCTTTCCAAAGAATTCGCTTGAACTGCTGATTCATTTTGAATGCCGCATACAGTTTAGTTAAATATAAGCTAAAGTTGGTGCCACTCGGGAACTATTACCACCTGCTCCCCAGCTACCTACACTCCAGAACATATACAGTGTGCTGTAAGGACAATTGAAAGCATCCAATTAAGAGTGCCGCAAGGCAGTACTGATAGGTGGATTGCGGATCTGAATGAGATGATGGAGGACGTAGCTATTTTGAAAAAAAGGCAAAACATGATAGCGTATCTCCACAGTGGTGCCAAAATCACCTTGTAGATGATGACAACTTTATTCTTCAAGCTCAGCTTGTTGCGGCTGTTGAGTAGCCAGTTTATTCTAATCGTTGTACTCCTTAAGCTACTGGCGACTTCAAGGATGTGACTGTTACTCGACGGTCCAGGGTGACTCCCAGGTATTTGTGGACAGGAAGAGTCCTGACGATATGTCAATTGTGTCACAACATAATATACCTGACGTGGCGGCGAACAACCTGGGCCATTTAGGGGTATCTACATGGGCCACAAGGTTGTGTATAACCATAGCGATTGGCTTCAAGATAAAAGGAAAAGTAAATCTAAATAAGCCTGGCTTCTAAGCCAGCGGAGCAAAGTGGCTCTAAACAACAAGGCGATGTAATACAATATCTCAAAAAAAAAGAAAAACTAAATTTAAGCCACAAATTCCCTGCCGATTAATTTGTGTAATAAAATTTGAATACCTGATTATTATGTGTCCAATGTACCGTCAAAGGAGGGTCTGGAAGATGTTTTACTATACAAGTCAAATTAACTGTTGATCCCAAGTCGATATATAACTCCGGCCCGCCAGGTATATTTGTGATTGGTTCTGAAAAAATGGTAATGAAAGATTTTATAAATATGTATAATACTCATATACCTAAACTAAGAAAGCGATCAGAAATAATGATCTAATTTAACAATTAATTTGAACCATTAGTAAATTTAATAATTTAGCTTACGAGCTATTTAATTTTAAATTTGTACACAAAACATGTGAAAGTATATTAATTTGTCCATTATGTTTGCAATGCACAGAATGAAGGCTTACCGACCATACAAAGTACACAGGGTGACAAAAAATAAGCGTATACGAACTATTAAGCTCTATTAAAAGAATTGGCGATCGGTTACACTAGGTAACATAATTTAATTGTTTTTGATTATTTGATGAGACCTCCATTTCTTGATTGGTAAGGAGCCGCTAGATGAGAAAAAAGATTTTATTTTAAAGCTACATAACTTTGTTTGATATTTTTCGACATTGATGACACTGGGCCATAGGCAAATTATGCCAATCTGCATACAAATCCATGCGTTTTCCTTTGACTCCCTTTGAAAATGCAACTGGCCAAATTAATACACAGCTATGCAAATGTATGCAACATTGAAAAGGGTACCAAAAAATAAACAAGTTCTTAATTAAAAACAAAATCTTTTTTAGATTTTCATCACATGGGGCACCTATTGAAAAAAGTAGGTCTCATTGAATATACAATTTGGTTGTTACTCAGTGTTATCGACTTATTATAATTATTATTCTTTGGGATCTTAAGAATAGTGAATTTTGCTCTAGTGTCATTTTGTTCGTTTTTAAAAGTTTTTAATTTAATTTAAAAGTTTCAAGCAAATGTGTTAGTATTATAGACTGCATTAGCAGTTGATTAGCATGGCAAGCCGATTCGATATATATCCATGTCCGTCTGTGTGACTGTATGTCAAGCTGCTCATATGTCAAAATTGTCCAGATCGGATCCCCACTCACTTCCATATAACCGACCGATTAGGAATGAACTCTTAGTAAAGCAAAATTTGTTTTTTTTTTTTATCCAAATTTAACCAAATTTGGTGTAGACTTAGAAGCCTCTACGTCAGAATTTCGGTAAGCCTTCCTTTTAGATGCCTTTTCAGAATCAAGGTTAAGTTAACATTCGTCCGACAATTATATATCTTATAGCTCTTGTAGCTAAAGTATATATATTCTTGATAAGCATAACAAGAGGAGTCGATATACCTATGTTGTCTGGACGTTGACGGCCAAGCGGGGCAGCCGCATAACGAGCGGCACGAATCGCGAAGACGGCAAAAAAAAGCGGACTCCCTCGCTCACTTTCAATGAAAGTAAAAAACAACATAAACAATTTACATTACCTACTAGCTAGATGCGTTAGTATAGATGTTTTGTTTGAGTTAAGGGTGTTATTATTAGAGATTATTAGAATGAAATTGATTATTATAGCTACAATAAAGGACACGAAAAGGTTCATGAAGGAGATAGTTTAAATTACAGTGCTGAAGATAGATAGGAACATAATTTCTAGTAATTCTACTGGAACACAAAAACTGACTTTGCTAATTAGCAATGCCTTGATCTTTATTTGCTTTAGTATTTATATAAAACAATGAAGAAGGTATGACAGATGTTTTACGTTTTGAATTAACAAAATTATAAAATTGTTTTGGGTCCTGAAAAAATTGAATCATACAGCGATGGAAATATGCTTTATAGCACTCGGAATTAATGACAGTGAACCGAATAGTCAGAGGACCTTCCCGAGACTTTAAATTTCTCAAAGAGTTTATATATATTTTTTAAATTAGACAACTGTGGAGTAAGCCAAGCAGGCTTATTAAAACTAACAGGACTACTAAAGGAAGTCAACCGGACTGTCCATATCTGTACAATTGTACAAGTATGACCAGTCTGATTGAAGGATTAAATTGTTAAGGCTAGCGAAATCACCCTTTCTAAATGAATATGTTCTAACTGACAAGTTGGATGATGCAGATACAGCAAATAGGAATAGGAATATCCATAGTAACGTGTAGTGATGAGTGAAACGGGTCTTCAGGAAGCAAAAGCGGACTGACTCTAGAGACCATCGAAATGGAAGGGTCAAAAGCAAATATCAAATCAAATTGGCGATTCAATGAGTTTGTTACAAAATTAACTTGAGATAAGAACAATTCAAGGTGGCCGTCAACAAATTCGTGTTGCTTTGAAGGTATCAAACCGGCTGAGTCGATCACAGAGGACCACGTGACATCACAGATGTTGAAATTACCCAAAACCAAGAATTGATCAGTATCGGAAAGAATTGACGCGAACGATTAAATAGCATTAAGATGATCCAAGTAAACAGAAATATCAGGGACGATAAAATCTATAGGCAGTTTAATTATTAGGAAAGATTGTAGAGTCTAAGACAAGTTTGTGTAAAAATTAAAATAGGAAAATCAAAAGATAGGCTGTTAGTGTAAAGTTTAGGGAGTTCAGATTAAAGGCCTCTAACATTTTGGAACGCAAGAAAAAAATGAACTTAGTTTTTTTGGAGCTATGTTATAGGGTACGTGTTATGCGGCAGCAGATAGTCTAATCTAATCTGACTTCTAGTTCTAGCTTTAAGCTCCTTCACGACTAGGTGCTCAATCCAGAAACTTTTTTGACAGATTGTGTCAAAACAGATGTCCGGAACACCTATCTTGAAGGGAGCTAATCTTTTCTACCCTAATCCTCGAACTATTTAGCACGCCGCTTCAGACATCCTACCTTCTTAACGATGTGCCTAGATCGGATCGACTCAGTTGATGACTTGAGTGTTCTTTTAGACAATAAATTTGAAATTAGTTCTGAGGTTTATCAAGCGATAGTCGAAGGAATTTGATGATGCTTATATAACTAAACTCCTATATACTTCTCTGGTCCGACCTATTTTATAGTATGCATAGTGTGTTTGGTGTCCACAATACAGGAATCACCAGGACCGCATTGAGTCTGTTCAAAAGAAATTTTTACTTTTTGCTCTCCGTGGTTTACAATGGGACCCCAATAACCTCCTCCCTTCATATTCAAGAAGGCTCCATCTCTTGAAAATCGTAGAATTATGCTTAATGATATCTATATACATAAACTGATTAATGGTGATATTGACTCGCCGTCTTTAATTAGCCAAATCATATTTTTGTGTTCCGCGTGGAACTACTAGAAATTATGTTAATTTTCGTGTCTTTTGTTGCAACTACAATAATCTTTTGAACTTTATCTCTAATAATAACTCACTTAACTCAAACAAAACATCTATACTATTGCATCTAGCTAGTAGATAATGTACATTTTTTATGGTTTGTTGTGTTTACATTCATTGTTTTTACATTCGTTTTTTTCCGTCTTCGTGATTCGTGTCGCTCGTTTTGCGGAGCGCCCCTCGGCCGGTTGGGCGAGAGGTTGGAGCTCCTAGCCTGGGCTTCGCGCGTAACAAGCACCGTGGCTTGGTAGCGTGAATCCACTTGAACGTGCAGCGCATTGTACGTCAACGTCCCGATAATCCAATCCGGATGATTCTTAACTCTATCAGCGAACAGATATAAGGAGCATCTGGTAAAAATTGCATACTGTGGCTCTCAAGACTTCTTGAGACTAACGGAGTCAGACCGACGGACACGAATCCTCTCGACATGCTGATCGAGAATATATGTACTTTATATATTCGGAAAAATTTCCTTCTGTGCGTTCATGCTTTCAGGTACGATTTCCAACTGAAACGTACACAAACGCACGCTCGCTGTCAGAACAGCAATTGTGAGCACACACATTATCTAAACCCACGTACAAGCGCCACCCGAATAATATACCGAACATAGACGGAGCTCCCTCTCAGCACAGCAGCTGCGAGCGCAATCATACCGACGCCCACGAACAAGCACCAACCGAAGCATACACCCCCACACAGATGTATCAATATAGAGAAAGAGAGAGCCCGAGCGGAAACATAGGGACGTTCGTCACCGAGGGCTAGCCAAAAGCCTTTTGGAGTTGATCTTGTCACTTAGTCTTCGGAGCTTGAACTCGACAGTCGCGCCGCGCAACGTCTCTTTTCCCGCTTAGGTACACCCGCCGTTAGCGCCTGACAATAATGAACTTATTCGCTTAGCCCCACAAAAGCCTTGGACACATTCGCATAGCCACTGTCGCCGCACGAATCTTTCGCGCCACGTTTTCCAGAGCACCACCCCGCCCGACCCGTATTGCGCGCTTCCACCGTACAGTGCCATCGCCATTAGAAGTGCCTGTCACCGCCACTATATTAGCGAACCACAGCGGGCTGAACACCGCTCCTGAAGACTGTGGAGTCTGGACTAGGGGAAAGGAGGGACAAAAGTAGATTAGCATAGGGCTATATTATATTCCTAAATAAAGCAGCAGTGTTTATATGATGCCAAATTAAACGTTGGCGAACATTTCCAGAAACCTCCTCGGATCCCCGAGGATTCATAATATATTGCCCTGGCAAACAGCTCGCCTCCAGCAACCCTCTGGGTAGCTCAAGAACAATTTGAGAGCACAAGGGTGGTTCAAAGGGTTTGCCTTTTTTAAGCTACCTGATCAAAGCGTATCCTGCCTCATTTCCTCTGAATGCACTCAAACACACGAAGGTGGTTCGACAGGTTCGCCTTATTATGCAAAGATAGGCTGCCTGCCAAGTAAACTTTCTGCTTTGGTGTTGCCTGGTATTCTGTTTGAAGGGATGAAGGATCTACTGGGAGGGTCGAGTAAATATTGCTCTAGCATCTGTTTGAGAGCTCGGTAGCTAGAAATAACTTTGTCGTCGCCGACACTCTTGCCTCAGTTGTCCTAGCACTTATACATTTTTCTGTAAGTAGGCCTGGTCGGACTGAAAGCTGTAACACAGCTTGACGGCTCTCTGCCTGACATGTGTTTTATGACTTTTAAAATAGGCAAAATTTTCATATTAGGGCCCACTGAGCACCATACGGTGTACACAATCAGGTATTCCACTCTTTCAGAAAAAATTGGTCACTATTCATTTTTTATATGAATATATATATGTGGGTACCAATGTATATACACATTTATACAAGCGCATGTAATTGGCCGCGTGCTTTGTCTTCTTTCAGTAGCAATCCACAGTAATAGCATAGTTCAAAGCGCCCCATTTTACATTTTACCGGATGCATATCTATACCTGTGCCACTGTGCACCACGCGGAGAAAGCCTCGCCATATCCTCAGACCAACGCATTGAAAACATCGAAGAGGGAGTCATCCCAGACGAAGAGTCTCCATATTTCCGGATGACGCACTAGATGTACCGCCACCAATCTATAGTGTGAACCGACAGAGCCACGACACCGTATCGCAGGCGAATTACCTGTAGACAATATTCCCAGCGGGTCCAGAGCGGCAGCCTATTTCCAAAATGACACATCACAAAATGGCCCCATCACCACCCGAACAACGATCATGCCAGAGCCCTGTAGCCCACTCGATTGGTTGCTGGAAGAAGCGGGGCAGGACAGGATTTTGAAATGGTAGAATTCCCCTCTCATTTTGAGACCCTGCCCGGGGCAGATGATTGTTTTGGTAGAGGCGCCTGCCAAATAAGTAACACAAACGGAAGGACGGCTGCCTAACACGAGACTTCCAGAAGCAGCTGAAGAAAGAGAAGCGGGTTCGGTTCCGGTACATTTGGAAAAGCGCCGAAGGACAGTTTCGAATCTATATTAACAAAGCTCAACTGGTCAAAGCTTGCTGCCCTACAGTACTACATTATGTAAATTCTGTAAATAGTAGGTGTAAGATAGCTTTAAGGAAATAATAATATATTTACGCACACTGGAGTGCGTAAAAAATAAGGTATAGCTTTAAGTTAGTTACGGCATAGTGTAGAAGTAAATACCATTAAGTCCCACTGTATATACTAAATTTTGTAAATATGTATCAAGAGCCTCCTTCCTCTCTCTATCTGTAGACAGAGCCACACCCGTTTCTATTAAACGGGCTCACCATCCCAAAATTTAGAAGTGGTTAAAGAACCAAAGCATACAAATTAAAATAAATGACAAAGCAACAAAGTAAAATTTAAGAAAAAGTAAAATTTAAAGAAAGTTCAAAATGAATTGATACATCAGCATTAGTGAATTGTCCTTGCCGGCTTGCCAGCTCAAGGTATCAAAGTACCATTAGTTGCCCAACAGGATGCCGCATTACCGTCTCATACGCTGTAAATCTACACTTCGAGTTCATGGACAATGCTGACTAAGAATAGACAGGGTGCACCGAAATCGATGATGGCGACGGCGCTCCAGCGACCAACGACGACAGCTGCTGCAACGAAGACAAAGAAGCAAATGAAAATGATTAAGCAAACTCAAGCAAGCAGCATGATTATGTCATGCATGCCAATACCGATAGTAAATGACTGCATTCAAATATCCGTGACAACGAAACAGGAAAAGTTGGTGAAAGTGCAGTAACGTAAATGTATAACCTGCATTGCGAAAATGTTAATCTACGTAAGAAAGTATCTGGAACCAACCTAAATACTATCAAAGAGTTTTTGCCGGAGTACAATGGTGAAGTCAATATCAATCCATGGCGAGATGTTTTCAAAGTAAGCGTTGAAGACATGCGTTCCCTAATCTGCACTCGCATAACGGGTAGCCCCAGCTACTGGCTGCGGTCCCTCTCACCTCTTGTTGCTGGAAAATTCGACGACATCCTTGAGTAGCTAAAAATTGTATTTGGAGGAAGCGCAAGTTCGAAAATCGAAAGGGGCAACCAGAAGAGAAATTTGCTAAATACTACTTTGACAAGATGACCTTAGAAAACAAGTTAGCTGTGGGTGACGACAAGCTTTTGCAGATGGGATACCAGGTGTACATCTGAAAAATCAAGCTAAGCTACAACGCTTTGGTAAGCCTGCCGAGATTTTAGAATGAAGAATTCATTAGATTTTTTTAAGGAAACGATGCAATTCAAGAATATAGATTCAAGAATATAGATATTGAATCTACCAATTTTAAACTGAGATGGTCGACCTTTTCTACAAGAGGCGACAACGAGCTTGTAACAAGCAAATTGCTTTATTAGTAGCCCGAACTAGATAACATTTAGTTTTATCCCAAGGATACTCCAAAAACCCATACATCCTACTAAATTTGGTAAAATTTTGACAACAATTTGACAACAAACATTTGAACGCTCTAAGGGTTCAATCAGCAAAAATCGCTTCTGTGATAGCTATATGATATAGTAGATTTGGGTAAAATTTCCATGAGTGATGTAGAGGCATCTTGAATGCATAGATACTAAATTGGATTGAAAATCGTTAATAAATACAAAGTTTTCCTTACTAAAACTTTATTCTGGATATGTCGGCTATAAGAAGCAGAAGTAGGGACTCCTAAAACCGATGTATTCATGAAAACAGATATTTTACTACACTTTAACATATTCGTTTTCATAGATTTATAAAATATTCAACATTTATTAATATATGTACTTTTTCATATTGTCAATTTTTCCCAGGTTTTTCTCATAAAAGAAAAGAGATAGAAATTTAAAAACTAGTTCATTTATATAACACTATGCACAGATAAATATTGCTTACTTTTTATGCGAATAATTGAAGTAGTTTTTTAGAAATTTGCAATTCTTTAAATTTGCTCATAACTCTAAAATTCCTGTCAATTATCAAAATCTTTATTAGCAAAAAGAGGCCCAGCGGCTATCACTTAGGGAGTAGGTGAGGCGGAGGTGGCGGCTGGCAGCGCAGTATCTGCGAAGAATGGGGACCCCGCACTTAATAGCGTTGAGCATGGGGTGGTGAGGTGCGGTTCACTAGCTGCAGCTGGGCTTGATATTTTCAGAGTCGCATCAAACTCTAAATTTTGTTTTTTATCATCAATAAATGATACCACGAGTAGACAGACTGGCAGGAGAGGTCAACCATGCTAGATACAGTTACCAAGGTAAGCCTAATTAAAGTTGGAGGACGGCAGGTATCACATCCTGGAGACTGGGTTTTTGGTGCATAACCGATAAATAGCTCGATCACCACTTGTGCGTTAAAGAATGGATACTTAATTTATTTCCAATTTATTGGTGGCAGAATAACTTTTCCATCCTCCTTTTTTAATTTGAAGGCGCCACAATACTTGCATACCTTATGGAGGCTATAGTCAAAGTTGACATCGGACTTAGATATACATTTCAGTGGCGAGCTCAAACAGTGCCAGCACGATCACCTTGAATTCTAAGTACGCGTTGTTCTAGCTTCTTCTAGCTTTACTTCAACACCTATGTACCAGTCAAATTGTTGTAATATTTCACAATTACTTAAAACAATTTATATATTTCACAAAGCATTCCATTTTTTTTTTTGTTTTCATTGTCGCTTATATAAGGGACCGTGCCGGTGCCAAGCCAATTTTCCAAAGGAATATATAGCCGTTGGCCTTCCAGTTATTTGTTTTAGTACACTGTAAAATTTCATACCGATCGGTGAGGTAATTTTTATAAACGTGGTATGTACAAAAAGTAATGGGAAAATAACAGCACATTAGCTCTCTGGACTACTAGCCGCACAGTTGCAAAGAAATATGCCAGTTTTATCTCAATTAAAAAAAATAAGAGGCGTTTAAAATTCACAACTCTCTTTTCTGTGTATCGGGGCTTCTATACAGGATTTCGAGTTGGGGCTATCAGTTGTCAAATACCAACAGTTGTCATATGTGCTAAGAAGATCACTGATGAGGGGATTGATTGGCTAAACCGAATCACAGCGCTCTATCTAAGCGGCCAAAAAGGCTAACTTCTGAAAAATTAATTCTGTTACATCACTGAGAGTCTTCTTAAAACCTGATATAAACACCCGTAATGCGTCCATCCTGAATTTTTCGAATAGCGGTCTTGCTACTTTGGCGTCGTATGTCAGGAGTGTCTTATTGCTTAGAAGAGTCAGTTTCTCCTCTACCTCATCATGGTGCTGTAAAAGTGTCATATTGACCTGTTGGAGCGTTGATAGTTTTTGTTCAATGAGATAAATTGGTTGTTTGTCAGCGTAGGTGAAGTCAAGGCGACTTATGATTGTCGTAAAACTAAATTTGTTTCCTGATAATACCGAGTGCCTAAAAAAGCCGCCCTTTTTCCGAAAGTTATGACCGCTTTTCGCCTTGACACGTAGGTCTTATATTTATCTTTGAAGTGTGGTAGTGATTACAGTGTCCAATGTCTCATGATTTCCGCCTCCCTAAACAGCTCTGCCTTGGGTGTGGTGACTACATTTGCTTTCAAAGTTCTTTTGCCCTTATAATTTTTGTTCAAAACTTCTTTACTGCATATTAAGGTCACTGCGCCCTCTTTTAATGCTTTTAAGTGTTCTTGGGACATATTTGATTCACAATTACTCCCAGACCACAAGTTTTTTCTTTGCTCGGATTATTATCCTAGTTTATATTTGCTGTAAGCTTTTTCAAATGTTCGGCTATTTCATCGATTCCTTCTTACTCACTACCACTCATTATATTTTGCCTTTTTATATTTTTCTACATTCTGTCGGTTATCCAAGCAGAGGTTGATATTATTAACACTTTTTGAATCAGAGCGTTCTTTCCCTTTGTTAACAATTACAAATTTTTATTCTAGCTGGCCGTCCGCCGCTTAATTTGATATTTTCATGTATTGTTATTGTTTTTTAAGGCGATTGAGTATGCAAAGCAAAGTGACTGATTGCATACAACTTGGTGAATACCAGCACGGTCCTTGTCTATACTTTCTCCAAGCCGACGCACTACCTCCTCATGGATCCTCATGGATTGTCACCTGACATGGCAAGCTGAAGCGCGGCGAGTTCCATAGAAGTTTCTTCGTATTACTTGATTCCCACCCGAATTAAAATTTCACTTTAATGAGGTATACATGAGGAGTCTCAAATAGGATTCGAACCAAAGTTGACGACCATGGTAAATGTATAAAGGACAAGGCTTTGAGAGTATACACTGCGAATGTACGAGCATTGTACAGATCTGGTGCTACTCAACAACTAGCAGATGCCCTCAAAAAATTTAAGGCTGCAAAAATAAACTAACTGCGATATCTACTACAGCTGCCACCCAGAATGCTATGAATTTGGCTGTGGCTTCGTTGTTACCGCAAAGTTACGGCGCCGTGTCTCTCACTTCCTGCCCATTAACGAGACTGACAACAATTCGGATTACTGTAAAATTCATTATCTTGTTGCAGTTAAGACACCTGGCTTTGTATGTCCAAAACGTCGCGTCGAAGTGTGATGAGAAAGCTGGACATCGGAAAGCTGCTATCGCAGCAGACAGAGGACGCATACTCCACTCAACTCTCTGGCATGCTCAGCCAGAGCGCACATATCCTACTCCCAGCGAGCTACGGCAGAAGATGCACTTGGGTTTTAGCGCCCCCCACCACGGTATGACCATGGTATGACCGTGAGTGTCGTAAAGCTACAGCTGTAAAGAGATCGCTCTGAGGCTATGGAGGGATCACTTCGCAAGTCTATTGACAGGCGGAGACGACCCGAGTACCAGCATCGGCCATAATGATGCACGAACCCCAATCGATGACGATGGCATAGAAGTACCGGCCCCAAGACTACAAGGCTTTCGTCGATAGCCCATTGCGGGATCGCTTATATAGCGCCATGTCTGAGCTTGGTATTCCTACAAAGCTAACTCGGCTTTTCAGAGTGACATTGAGCAACACTATCAGCTCCGTAATAGTAGGAAACGACCTCTCTGAAACCTTTACCGCCAAACGATATCTCAAACAAGGTGACTCGCTCTCATGTATGCACTTAAATATTCTGATGAAGAGCATTATAAGAAAAGCCATCGCGCATCGGACGGGCACAATATTAACGAACAGATGTGTCCAGCTCCTCGGATATGCCAATGATATGTACATCATCGGTCGGACCAAGCGTGATATTACTGGCGCTTTTGAAATGAAAAGGAATCAACCAAAGTAGGTCAAGCGGTAAGTTTGGACAAAACGAAGTTTTGGGCGCGCTATAGCTGGGTATCTCGGCGTACAAATCGTGCATCAGGCAGAGACCCAGCAGGGTTGTTAATACCACACACTACTACTAACTATTGTTTTTTCACTTTACACTTTTTTTAGTGTTCGTATTTTATGTAAGTGTTCGTGTTTCCCGTGGCCGTCGGAGATTATTGCGTCCTTGCTTCCTGTTGTTTTTTTGTCGTCGGTTTGACGTTCCAAATGTTTTTATTTTTTTATATTTTAGTTTCGTGAACTTTGCCTTCAAGAAATTGTTTTCTTTTATACTTTGATTCAATTGGTTGACGATCTGACACACCCAATTGGCGGTCGTTGTATTTTGTTTCGCGAACAAAAGAATTAGTAGTTTTGTTGAGTTGGCTGCTTTTCATTTCCGCGAGTTCGGTTTTCCGTTGGTTTGAGCCTTTACTTCTCGAGCCGTCGTGGCACCGAATCGCTTTATTGTGAAATGTAAATTAAAGCTAAATACTGTCTAAATATGTTCCCACTCGGGAACCTTCAACGCCACCGTGCCGCTGACCCGGTATTGCACAAGCTTCGCTGAAGTTAAGTTTAGCAAAGATATTGGTCAATACTTGCTCAAAGCAGTGATCATGCTCAAGCTGAAAATTTGGCTTGTGTTAATATACAGTCTGTCAAGAAACACTTTACACACTGCAAAAAAATTCATTTTTTTGACTTTAAGTATGAATATTATTAGCTTTTACTTACGCAAAAAGTTTTTTAATGATGCACGATTCTTTAGTTAAAAGTTTAAATACTATTAGTAAAAAAAGCATACGCAAATTATAATTCATTGCTGAAAAAAACAACAAAAACCATGTTTACACATTTTTGACACTGTCAAGAAATTCTTTACACAAAATAATTTTATTTAGTATAAATCTAAAAACTAAAAAACAACGTTAACATTGGGAATTTTTAATACTTAGTATGTCCTCCCTCGGCTCTCACAACATGTTGAAGACGTTTTGGCATGGATTTAGTTAATTTTTGGAGGTATTTTAGTGGAATTTTATTCCACTCTTCCAAAATAATAGCTTTTAGGCTGGCCCTATTTTTTGGGCTTCGTTTTCCGACCGCTTTCTTCAAATAAGCCCACAAATTCTCAATGGGGTTAAGATCAGGGCTCTGTGGGGGTGTATCCAGCACTTTTCCGCAGTTATATAACAGCCAGGTTCTCACATTAATCTCCTTATGCTTCGGATCATTATCTTGGTAAAACTGAAAATTAGGTCTGTTGTTGCAATAAAAACCAAATTTCTCCGCACTGGCTGTTAATAAATTGTTTTTTAGAATTTGCAAATAGTGAGTGGCATTCATAGTGTCCTCAATAAAAACAAGATCGCCGGCTCCAAGGCTAGAGAAACACCCCCACACCATGACCGCAAGTTTTCCGAATTTAATTGTTGGTATAAGGTTTTTATTTTGGAGGGCGGTTAATGGCTTACGCCATACCCTGGGTGGGCCATGGTTATAAAATAGCATTATTTTACTTTCGTCACAGAATATGGTATTATCCCAATATTCCGGCGGTTCATTAATTTTGCTCAAGGCAAAGCTATAACGCTTTTCAATGTTGGCTGCTGAAAGTAGCGTTTTTTTCTAGCAGCTCTTGAACTGTACCTATGCCGTAGGATGGCCTGGCGTACGGTTTCGTGAGAAACAACAATGCCACATTGTTCTTCAAGTTCTGTTGCAAGATGTCTCAACGAAACATTGGGAGTTTCGTTGATTCTCCGCAGGATTAGGCGGTTTGCCCGCTTAGAAATCTTGTTTTTGCGACCACCTTTTCCCTTTGCTTCGAGTCTACCTTCGTTTTCTGCACGGTTGAGTACATTATAAATAGTTTTCCTTGAAACGGAAAACATTTTAACCAATTCTCCAACAGATTTACCCAATTGGTGATTATAGTAAATCAATTGGTTGACATCAAAGGACAATCTCTTTCCAGGCATATCAAAAAATTTAAAAAGCACGAATTTGGCAACTTTTCAGCACAATTTCACAATCAAATTAAATCAAATGCAAAACTGAAGCTGAACGAAGCAAAGGGAAAAGCATAGAATGCAAGAAAGCGCCGTTATTCTTAAGAACTAGACTAAGAAGTAATAGAAAACGAAGTGTGTAAAGAATTTCTTGACAGTGTCAAAAATGTGTAAACATGGTTTTTGTTGTTTTTTTCAGCAGTGAATTATAATTTGCGTATGCTTTTTTTACTAATAGTATTTAAACTTATTACTAATCAATATAGCATAACAAAATTTTCTTTAGCTGTAATAAAAGGTATTAATTTTTGTACTTAAAGTCAAACAATTGAATTTTTTTACAGTGTGTAAAGTGTTTCTTGACAGACTGTACATAATCTGGCTGAAAACTACGCACACAAGGATAATTTGTTCAACTCTTAACTTCAAATAATTCAATAAATCAATATAATTTAATTTTTAATTAAGTTCGCACAATCTCTTAGCTCTAAATATATTAGTATTAATTTTATATCCATGTAAATTGGACATAAACTGTTAAAAAATGAGCACATAACATGTATAGGATTTTCTTAGGCGATTTATATAATGATTCTTTAACATACCTACAACGGAGAAGATCATTGTATATCCCACTGGTGGAGTCGTCGATACTTGACACTCATAAACTCCGGAATCTCTAATTTGAGGAAATTTTATCTTTAAATTAAAAGTAAAATATTAGGCTCAGTGTAAAATAAAAACAAATTAGAATGATATGGTCGATAATCCGACTATCTAAACGTTACTCAGTATATTCCAAGTACAAATCCAGCAGACATAAAACTATGCAGCAATCAAAATATATGAAGCTAGTCTCGGCTTGCCGAAACTTACCATTCTCTTTGTAAATATATGAATATTTGGTTCTAGGTAACCTGATCTAGATGGAATTTTATTCAACTTCAATAAAAAAGCTGAGTTTCTCACAAAACTTTCTATACATTGTGATTATTTTAAATCAACCCATTGATAAATGACAGTTGTCCAATCTAGTCATCTTCATTAAATAAAATTGCTCTTACATATGAGGCGAAGTACGCTTTGTGCATGCATGAGAAACCTCACTTTGAGGTGGTGGTTGGCGGAAGATGCGGGGGGATATTCCGGCAACGATGCAGTATAGAGGCGAGCGAGGTGGGGGAGAGAAACGAAACGTAGATTAGCAGCTGTGTTTGGTGTGCTTGTGAATGTACCAGCTAAACAGCAATCAGTAGCAGTGTCTGCTGGCATGCAAATGTACTACATCGTGTATATGTATTTATGTGCATGAGCGCACTGCTCATTTTTTTTCTCTCTCTACTTCAGATATTCACAGCCTTGGAAAAACTCAGTACGCGTCGTTTTCGGCTTAAAATTTTGACTACCTTTGTTCCCCGAAAATGCAAACAGTACAAGCTAGCTTCGCTGAAATGGCGAGCTATACACTTCGTGTAAGCAGACATAATGGAGAGCTATACACTTCGGGTGTGCAGACATATGTACGCAGTACTACTTGAATAAATATACATGCATTTCAGCAACGTGACTCTTAAGATTTCTGATATCTCGAGGTTGACACACACAGTCAGACAGACGGACAGATAGACCGACAGAGATGGCTATTTCGGCTCCCCTGGTCATACTGATTTTTCAATTTTTTTTCAATTTCGGCATAAATGTTCCCATATAAATCAAATTTGATTTAGATCGGATTAGCATATCATAAAGCAATTTGTGATACGGTACGCGGTATTTAACTCTCAATAAGTATCCAATATCATATATCGAAAAATGTATATATATTTGATATTTACAATGTGAATGGTATATAAGCATTGGGCACCCAAAGCTAGCTTTTCTTTCTTGTTTTTCTTACCTGTAAGGACCAGTCTCCCGTTTGCTTATTATATATTGAAGTAAATCGCTGGTCCGAGGTATAAGTACTTTCTGATACGGTTAAAAGGTGAAGATCCCGATGCCGGATCCACGAAACCTAAAATTCTCAGCTTCATTAATAGCACTTAATTAAATACGTATATTGCATACTGTTTTATTGCCAAGGTTTCGTATTCGGCAGTTTAAGTGGCCTGTTTTTCCAACCAAGGATGTTACATTTTTAGTTGCAGAAGTATCAAAATAGGGACCTCTGTCAAGTGGCCTATTAAGCTTCACTATTTGTTCATCATTAAATTTGATTTCATCGCCCTTCTCCGGAAATGTATCAGAAATATTCAATTTCTCTTGGAAATGTGCTCGGTGGCAAATCGTTTCCCTAGAAAGTACTATGCATATTTGTTAATAAGATAAATATAACAAAGTACAACTTCTGTCTTATATATAAACTAAGTGTAGAAATATGTATACAGCAAATTTGAAGAGCGGGCCACTTCAGCTTTTAGTATTTGAAAGTATGTAAACTTACAAAAATACAGAATAATTCTGCAACTCCAAGAGAAACCCATTTTAAAATTTGTAATTAAAACCTCATTTAAAACACTTATAAATGTTTTTCATTTTATTACTAAAATTTGTACATGAACAACAAATGAGTCGTTTTCTAATTCGAACATGCGCAGAAAACACATTTATAACATGGTGTGCACAAGGCCACAATTACACGAACAATTTTTGGGACAAGTTATAAGTTTGGGATGCAGTCACTATTTCGGTGGCCTTTTCAGTTATATTCCATAGGAAAAATATATCATGCCTCCTGTTAATATTCATAAAAGTGTCGTGTCACTTCACAGCTCAAGTGGCAGTAAAGATGGGTCACACTGCGTCATATTGTGGCACTGTGACATTTGCCAATTTCTGACAACAATATTAACAAATAAAAAAGCGTTGGCTTGATGTCTGCTAGGGCCTTTTCTTTGTTTATATGTTGATGTTGTGAATTTTCTTTTAACTCATTAACATTTTGAAATTGTTATTCATTGCGACTGTAATCTAAAATGGGACAGATTATTCTTTCAACTTTTAAATCTTTAACATTTTCAGTAGGAAACTGTAGTCCTTTTCTACTGTAATCTAAAATGGGACACATTCTTTACACTCTTCTCTTTATGTATCTTCATCGAAGAGTCTGCTTATTCTGATATGATGCACATTCATATTCAATCAAAAAAAAAAAAAAAAATATATATATATATATATATTTAGATAAAAGTAAATAGATTGTCTCTTAAATGTCGAAGCTTCTTAGCCAAGCCTTTTTTGATCTGAATCTAACGGTTCTTTTAAAAAATCATTGAAACGGTAAACACGTGTTCGTTTGCTAAGCGCAGCCCGAGTTCGTAAAAACAGAACCATAATTGGAAGCGTTCTTACGTGTTTAAAAGTGTCGACTTATTTTTAATGGATTTCGAAGTTGAAAGTATTTATATTCTAATTTAAGGATAAACTAACTTCCAATGTAATTCTTGTGAAATCAATGTTTTAGTAAACAACATTTTTGTAAATTCTGTGACCATTTCTTTTATGTTTATATAACGTTTTAATTTTGTTCCCTTCAGATTCCTTCATTGACTTTGTCAATGTACTTGCGAAACGCTTTAAGATAATCGAAATACTTATGGTAGCTTCGGAAAGATGCGGATGTGTATGTTATATTGAACATACGCTGTCTCCATTTTTATACTCGTACTCTAGTAAAAAAAACATGTATATTGTATTCGTGCAAATGTATGTAAAAGGCAAATAGAAGTGTTTCCGACCCCACAAAGTATATATATTCTTGGTCAGCATCAACAGCCGAGTAGATCTCAGACAGAATAAGAGCTAGAATCATAAAATTTGGTTTATATAAAATTCTGCCATGTTCCCTCCCTCCCTCGCAAATCGATAAAAACCTTATATCTCCCACAATTTTTGACACATTTATTTGAAACTCAGTTTATATTGTAAAAGAATGAAATTCTCCGATTTTAATGGAATTAGAAAATTGTGTTTTTTGTTTAAGGAAAATTAAAGGAAAATTAAAAAAAATGTGAATCTTTGACCCCATAAATTATATATTTTCTTGATCAGCATGACAAACGGAATCATGTTGCCCGTCCCTCTTTAGGAACATCTAAATTTCGGACACTATTAAAACTAGAGTCACCAAATTTACTATGTTGATACTTCGTCAGATTGTTTGATATCAAATTTTGCCGACGCTCTTTAGTTTGTCATCCTGGCGGCGGGTGACCATGGCGATATCGCTATAGGTTGCCTTCCCATTTGCGCTTATAATAAGTGCGTCCGGCTTACTGGTGGCTTCCTTTTTCTGCTGGCTCTTTCTCTCATTTTTGATTGTTTCCCTTTTTGATACCTGCTGGTCCCGCTGGTCGAGTCCGAGACCTTCACCCTTTTTCTTCTCTAGAATTCTTTAATCTCGCAAAGTTTACAACTTCCGCCTAGAAGTATGCTGCGGCAGTATGCGACAGTATGTATTTGTGTGTATGTGTCTCATTGAACGGTACAATTCGAATGTAACTGGCAATGAACGCGAAGAATTAAAACAAAAAAAGAGGAAGACAAAACAGAAACGCTCTGCCAGCGGCTTATTGATTTTGTTGTTTGTTGTTGTGCTTGCTAGAGGGTCTTTCAATTAATAACAATCTGATAAGCAAATATATCGAAATATATCTTCCCCTAGCCGATATTAGTATACTAAAAATGATTCCAAATAAATTATGGATATGTAAATCCATTAATTTTTCCAAACGATATATATCGATATATCGGCCTATCCATATATCGATATAATAGCTTATCACCTTTTGTTGGGTTATATTAGTACTTTTTAAAACACATTGTTGCTTGTCCGTCTAGTTTACTAACAGCCACCATCCAAAATAAAAGCACCTCCAATTGGTTAAAACGGAGCGTGGGCTCTTCTATATCTCCAATGGTTAAATTAGATTGGATAGTGAGTCCGATTAGCTTTAAAATTCTGTAAGGCAATTGGGTAATTTTACATTATAAGGGCACAATTTACTTAAATACAACCTCGAGCGTTTGGATGCGAACAAACACCTAAAGCGCTAAGCGCACCACGAGCATAGCACAGAACAAAAGCTCTGCTATACATATGTTGTTGTTGTTGTTAGTGCAAAGAGTGAGAACAAAAGCTCTGCTATACATATGTTGTTGTTGTTGTTGTTGCAAAGAGTGCAAGCTTTAGTTACATGTAGTTTTGTTATCTCCATTAACATATTACTTTGCTGCTGTTGCTTTTGAGTTATTTTAAGCTCGCAGACCCAATGGAAAAATTGGTAGCTATCTTTAGTTTGAAGACCTAATGAAAATCTCGGCAATACACATATATTTTTGCACACACATACTTACAGAATTTTTTTTTATAATTTTTAAATATTTATTTGCACGCAAAATCACGCTGCTATGAATGTTTATGTGTGCATACACATACACACAACATTGTTGTCTTTCTCTCTGTGATGCGCATGCTATTTCATATTATCGGCCAGCGAAGATCAAGATCTATATATCGGTATAGAACGCTCTTATCTGCCTTTGCAAGAAAAAGAAAGCAACAAGAGCACTAAACAGGTTTCGCTTCGAAGTTCGAATCGCTTCAAATTGCCTCCGATATTTTATGTATTTTAAGTTAATTAATCCACAGAATATATACCACGAGTGATTGTGGCGCCTAGATAGGCTACCGGAAGTGCGGTGGAAGATCTACTAAAAGCTCAAAGGTCGCAATGAAGCGTTATTAATTGTTCTAATGCTCCGCTGACCCAGACTGAGCGGATCAACAGCTAATCTGCATTTTGGCATCAGATAATGCTAGTTTATAGCGATATAGCGTACTGCTTTGTCGGTAAAGCGGTGACACTCCGCTGAACGAAAGCTGTGCTGTTTGCTGATCTCGCCACTCCACCGACGACCAAATAAGAACATCTGTTTTGTAGTGGCGCTCACTGCGAACTCTGAGGCGAGCAAATGTGGGTTACAGCCAGATTTAAGCCGAACTTTAATTCTTTTTTGTCTCCTTCTATCTGTCTGTCTGTCTGTCTTCTATCTGTCTATCTATTCATCTCTTCTTTGTCTTGTACCTTTTTTTTCTATTTTCTTTCTACTCCTATCAAAAGAAAAATTTTTCGTTCTCCTTCTATATACTCTCTTTTCTTTTCAGAAATAATGGTATGGTATGCCTGCATCTCTGTCCACCGGATTGCTGTGATTTTGGCCCTTGCGTTATAAAAGGGCTCCGTCGGGGTAGAGTGCAGCAGGCACCAACATGGAAGCTGGTGGAAGTACAAAGCTTCTAACAAGCTCCTTCA
This sequence comes from Hirtodrosophila duncani, assembly GCA_037043425.1. Classification (NCBI taxonomy): domain Eukaryota; kingdom Metazoa; phylum Arthropoda; class Insecta; order Diptera; family Drosophilidae; genus Hirtodrosophila; species Hirtodrosophila duncani. The sequence goes on along the minus strand of JBAMBM010000828.1, from coordinate 119,581 downwards.
GTTGGGAAAATGTACCTGCCCTTTATTTGAGGAGCTCAACGACCCCGTGCTCCCCTGGGCGTGCTGGAGCAAAGGCGATGAAGAAATACCAATGGATCGCCATGGGTGGAGCCCCAAGAGCGCCACCCAGACACTCAGAGCAACAGACTTAAAACTCCTAATTATTCTATGGCTGAACGCCAGAGAGCTCGAGAAAATGATAGCCCGCCTAAAAGCGCGACATATTATAAGCGATGAGAGAGGCTACCTGCAAAGAAAAGCAAAATCCGACTCCCAGAAAGCCTTATTAAAACCGAAAAATGCCAAGGAGATAGCCAATCAAAATCCCAAAGAGGTAGAGGAGAAGAAGCACCCAGCAACAAAACAGCAAGCACCTCAAACGTCCATAAAGACGCAAGAGAAGAGTACGATCAATAGAGAGTGGGGAAGATGGCAAGAGCCCAGGAACCAAGACCACCAACAAATTATGCCATCGTCGTCAACTACTCAAGACACGTCAAGGCTGAACCACCATTACATTAATACGGGCATGGTATAAGGCGTACAGAAAAAATCGACCTGATGTTAGTCCTATATAACGCCTCGGACCCCAAGACGTCAAAGCTACTAAGTGCAGTCCCAACTGTCTTTGGAACGGCTTCGGTAGTGCATTCGCTCAACGAGACAATCTTGCTGGAAGTCCGAGACATCGATTAAATCTCGATAGAGAGCGAGATCATTGCAGCTTTTAACAGCCAGACTGTGCTAAGTATCAAAGGACCTACCTTCAGCAACATAAGGACAGCCTACAGGCAAACGAGGACGGCAACCCTAAAGTTGATACCCGAAACCGCAGAAAAGCTAACGAGTTGGGGGTCGTCCAGAATTAGAGCAATAATCTTACCAAGGAAATGCTATAGATGCCTGGAGTTTTTCCATATATCGGTCTGCAAGAGCCAACAAGACAGCAAAGGAGTCTGCTACAACTGCAGTGGGAGCGAACACACTGCGAGCACCCTCGAAGCTGAAGCCTCCTGTGTACTATGTACCCGGCAGAAATCTAGCACTCTGTGCGCATAGTATCAAAATGTGGTTGGTAAAAGCGTAAAAGATGAAGTTGCTACAGCTGAACCTCAACCATTTTGTGGTGGCCCAAAAACTCTTTCAGCAGACCATCATAGACAAAAGAATACACGTAGCGATCATCAGCGAACAGCTCAGTAGCCAGAACTCCGACGAATGGATCGCTGTCATTGATAAGACAGCTGCATTATGGAGCGTGGACACCCAAATGCCCAGATCAGAAGCATTAAAAGCTGTAGGGACTTTTGCACGAGCGCTGTCAAAAGTTGCTATCTGCCACCAAGTCTCTCTCTACAAGGCCCCGCAACGAGCCCGAGAGGGCAGGCTGTACTGGATATATTTGCAGTGTTAAGACTTGGTGCTACGCAACGCTGGTGAGGTCGATTGTCGATCTGACTTTCGCTGGCGCAAGCCTTATCAATGGAAAAATCTGAGATTTAAGCAGCGTCTAACCGCCAGTGATCAGAAAAATATCATATGCTCCCTAAGCACAGGACAAGCTAGCAAGAGAGTGCCCCGGTACCAATAAGCCAAAGAGGAAACCCTGGATGGGGAAATGGTAGCAGTATTGCTGGTGGGTTTCACATTACAGAGCTCTGCAACAGACATGGCCGTTCAAATGGAGAGCCGACTGGAAGCCATCTGTGATGCCTCTATAATGAGGAAGAGCCCGAGCTCGAATAGGTGGGCCAGGAGACATAAAACGCAATAGAAACATACAAGCGCCGTCTGTCGCTACCAACGGTTACAATAGCTGCAGAAACTGTACAAAAAGAAGCGCAGGGTCCTTAAGCGACCTATAAAAGACAGCAAGAGAAAGTGTTTTAAAAAATCTGTGACAACGTGGGCGCGAAGCAAGGGAGACGTGCTCATTATTTATGTTAACGCATGCCTTCGAGAAAGAATGTTCCATAAACTTTGGAAAGTCCAGAGAATCGTATTTATACCAAAACCGGTAGACGAGCCATTTTCTCTGACTATGTTGGACTAAATAGTAAAGCTGCTTGAACTCCTGATTCACAAACGAATAGAGCCAGCAGTGGAGAGCCCGTTGCTTCCGCAAATGACGGTGTTGTACAGATGTTGTAAGCAATCTTTGCGAAGTGGCCAGTCAAGCAATCGAAGGAACCCGGCTCCAAGGAATATTGCATCGTTACAACAATCGACGTCAGAAATACGGAAGAATCAGCATATCTCTAAAATATAGTAGAGGACTACTTCAAGGACCGGATACTACTAGACGACATCGATCAGGGATCAACGCGGTATTCTGCCACTGGAGGTGTTCCGCAATGATCAGTACTAGGGCCCTTGTTGTGGAACGTCATGTTAAACGGAGCGCTGACACTGGAGCTAACAGAAGGTGCAATCATTATCGGGTATGGCGATGGTATGGTATAGCAATAGTCGAACGATAGCTCAGCTCAGCGGGCCTCACCCTGGGTATTTCGATTATTACATCAAGCCCATTTCTTGAATACCTTTGAGTAGCCCTTGACCACCGGCTCAGCTTTAAAGAGCAACTAAAGTATGCGAGCAGTAAGGCAAGCACAACAGCAACATCTCTGTCGAGGATAATATCCAGTGTTGTACGTTCCTCTCTCTCTGCACCTTCAGGGTGAACTGCGCCTTCAGAACAGTTTCAAATGAGTCGGCACTGGTTCTTGCTTGCATCATTCCGCTGGATCAGCAGGCGATCGATGACAGGTCCACTGTAAGGTTCTCACCAAAAACAGGTAAGAGATCGTACTCTTCAACTGGCAGGACAGATGTACCGAGTCTACAAACGGGCGCTGGACATTTAGCCTGATTACAAATTATGAGGATGGCTGAACAGAAAACATGGTCTTATACACTACTACCTGGGGTTACGAAATGCTGCGAATATCCGAGTTATTAGTATGAGATGAGCGACATCCGATCATCCTCCCATACTCTTGTTCATTTACACGCCTCTTCTTACTCACCATATACTAATGGTCATTCGATCCAAGTATGGGATTCCAAAACTGAGCAGCCTCACGAAATATGTTCACTGCGCTTGCTGGACTTGCGCTATCCACAAGAATCGACTAATGGGGTAGTTACCTTCAACACTAAGCATATTTCCCGACCATTTACGTACACAATCGATTATACGGGTTCCTTTGAAATAAAACACTTCACTAGACGAGAATGCCGCATAACAAAAGATTACGTGTGCGATCCACCTAGAAGCCAGAAATAAAAGCCCGAAATAAAAGGTCAGAGGACCCGTCCGAGTTTTTACCTGCGGCCATTTGCTCTCCATTGCCGAGCCGGAAATGAAAGAGGCGGCTGCGGCTGTGACCAACCGTTGGAAACGCCTTAAATCGCTGAACCAACAGTTCTGTTGTCGCTAGAAGTACGAATATTTGAAAGAGCTGCACAAACGAACGAAGTGGCAGCAACCCGTGCGAAACATTCAGAAGGGTGACATTGTAAAAATAGATAACCTTCCGCCCAATGAGTGGCGCTTAGGCCGTGTCCAACTCACGTACCCGGGCTCTGATGCCGTTATACGCGTGGTCGATGTCCAAACTACTTCTTATCGAGTCCTATCTTTCTATCCAGCACTTAATAATAAAACACTCCGATAGTTTGTTCCGTGATTTTCTTTCAAACCACAGTTCTCGCAAGATGGCAACGCCTCCACACAACAAGGCGGCACTGGAAAGCAGATTTACTCGAGGAAGGCAGTCCTTCCGTTGCCGAGTGTGCCTGGGGGTATTCAACCTCTGTGCTGCTTCTCCTCCACGACGCTCCGCTTTGGATACCCCACGGTCTACGTCCAAGAGACCAAGAGCAACCAAAAGCAACGGTGGTGGTCGAAAAAGGTAAGTCCGGTGAGGTGCACTCCCGTTGGTCCCATCGATCCGTCGTTGCCTGCGGCCTTCCGTCTGTCGACCATCTCTGTCGGCGTTGACAAGGTCTGCACGGTTCTTATCCGGTCAAAAGAAAACGCCAGACCTGACGTTGGAGGTGCTGGTCAAGGCAGAGCACCAACTAAAATTCCGAGAGCCGATGAAGAAAATGAGCGAGGAAGCGGGGCCAAGGGTTTGGAGTTGGCAATTGAGCATTTCCATTATCCCGGGACCGTCTCAATAGTACTAGGAGCCGACCAGTACTCCAAAGTCATCCAAAGAGGAGGCTTTCGTTGGTTTTCGTTCGGGTGGACCATCTCCGGAGCCTGCATGGAATAAGAATTCCGGACCGACCCCTTGTCAATCTTTATAACTAGAGTCACACCACTACAACATTGGTCCATCTCGTCAGATATTCTTAGTTTTGAAGTACCAGCAAAGCCTCCGTGGATTCGCCATTTCCAACTCCGGCCCTCAAAAGCTCCAAATACTTAACTTAAAAAATGTATATTCCCTAATCTACATCAATATATTTCTCTAATATATATGTTGTTCCAGTTCGACTTTAAAAATTTTCACCCGCCATTTTGGGTTCACATTGCCATCCAACTGTCCGGCATATTATGTAAAACATATATATTGTAAACATAATATTATATGCTGTATGAATATAACGGCTATATCATGTGGGTGTACATAATGTAACATATATCGTTAGCCATATACATGATAATATAAAATTAAGCATACCCTAACTATTGTATAACATATCGATTGTATTAATTGTATTGTAAGATATCGATGAGAGGAGATATATATAAAGATTTGGATAAAGATATTCGCGAAGAAGCAGACCGAGCAACAGAATTTAAAGTTTAAACTGAAGAAAACTGAGTGTTGTTTACAATATACAAATTTTTTTCCAACAACATTGTAACTATTCACATGTAAATGTTAACTTATAACAGATAACACTCAATATAGGATATTTCATAAGTTTATATCATAAGTTAAAGAACAGCCCTCGCAATTGCGGCGCTGCATACTTTGTATCAGCGCGCTATAGCTGCAATGGTCAGCGGCGGTAATCGGACACTTTTGTTTTGCTACAAGAGTTTCCGTTATTGCCGAAGATTTTGCTGAGTCGGTTTGCCGATCTTAATGATGCGAGTTTTGGCTTAGCTTAAGCGAAATATGTTTTGTATTAAGAAATCAGTTCCGAATACAGCGCTGTTCCAATAAGTCGCTAAAATAAATTATCACTCCGACACTCCCGAAAACAACAACAACGTCATCAGTTTTACAGCTGCAGCTGCCAACGGCGATAAGCGCATTCCTTTGCTATGCAGTTTTCGTTATCGCGCTTAGCTTAACATGTTGTTATGCTTGCAAGTTTTCTTATCTTGAATTGAGCTCCTAAGAAATCTTCTTATGTTAGTTTGATTCAAAAACGGCACGTCGCGTCTCTAACACTCGGCCGTTAAATACTTTGCTTTATTGTCTGAGCCCGAGGCCAGCAATACCTCTCAACATAATCTTCAGCCACAACTGGACTGGAATTATATTAATTCAGCAATACCTCTCAACATAATCTTCAGCCATAACTGGACTGGAATAATATTAATTGGCGCCCAACTAGTGGTCGGACTCCACAACCAACAACAATTAAAACAGCAGCACAGGAGCTGCAACAACCAACAACAATTATGACAGCAGCGCGGGAGCTGCGAGTGACCAGTTTATAAAAAATCTTTGTGTTAATTGAGTCATGTAAGTGTACACTCTAGCCAAAATTTTTCGTCGAACTCAAAATTTTTTTTTTAGAAAAATTAGTACTAGTGAGTATTTTATATTGCAACAGATCATATAAAAAAAAAGTTTCTGAAACACGTGAGTGACTGCTTTGAGAATTTGAGTTGAGTTTATCATCCAGATCTTTAATAAAATTACTTCGTGTTACTTTCTGTGTCTAAAGTTGTGTTATAACAATACTTGCAGTTCTCGTGGTTCAGAGCTGCGTCGTAATTCGACCCATCTTTTGACGGCCCGTTTTGTTTTTCGCGGTCACTGGCCTGCGCATGCCACAGTTCAGCCAATATAGAAACCCTCGCGAGCAGTCTAGCGACTCAGATTCCGACTGTGACATTCGCATCAGAGTCACGGCTACAAGACTTCTTCCCGTAGTTCCCCCACCATCAGGTAAAATGGATCCAGATCAGCTTAGGGAACTAGTAAGGACGGCTATCAGCAATGCCTTAGCCGAACAGGCCGTTGCAAACCAGCAGAGGGAGCAAGCATTGACTCAAAGAGTTAATGAATTAGCTGAACAATTAACAGCAGCAAACGTTGCCACCCCACAAGTAGTAGCACATGCTGCTATAGGAATTAAAAACGACATTCGCTGTGACGAGCCGCTAGATGCCGTCAAGTGCTTACCTGAGTTTGCAGGAGTACAGGAATGTTATGTATCTTGGAGGCAGGCAGCATTAGCCGCTTACGAGATCTACAGACCCTATAATGACAGTTCTCGTCATTATCAGGCTGTTATCATCATAAGAAGCAAGATTAGGGGCCCCGCAGACGCGGTGCTGGCCTCCTTTGGGACTGTATTGAATTTTGATGCGATAATAAATCGCCTAGATTTCACATACAGTGACAAGAGACCAATTTATGTCATTGAACAGGAATTAGGTACCTTGAGGCAAGGTGGCCTGTCCCTGCTTCAATATTACGATGCGGTAGAGAAGAAACTCACTCTTCTTACTAACAAAGTTAACATGTCGTATGAGCCAGCTTTAGCAAAGGGCCTATGTGAAAAATTCCGCGACGATGCGTTGCGTGTCTTCATATCGGGTCTCAGGCGCAGTCTTACAGATGTGCTCTTTGCAGCAAAGCCCAGAGATTTGCCTTCAGCGCTAGCTCTCGCGCAAGAAGTCGAGTCAAACCATGAAAGGTACGCATTCGCGGCTAGAAGACATAGAGCGCAAGCCGCATGCAAAAGTGCAGGGTCACCAACAGGGAAGGCATATGCAACAAGCCGAAACACAAGCTAGCGGTACAAAGAATCCGCACTTTAGCAAGCAAACCAAGGCCCCAGTGCAGACTGACCAGCGAAGCATCAGGCAGCACAATAATAATGGCGCACAGGTGCCCATGGAGGTCGATCCTTCCTTTTCAAGGGCCTTGCAGCCCACTCAAGCCCCTGCTTACACGAATAGGAAGCACTTCGCATCTGACCGCACAGGCGGTCAGAGAAATCAGCAGAGGTTGAATCACGTCACGCAAGGGGCAGAGGCGTACGCTGACGCCGCCTCCAGCGCAGTGGCACAAATCAATGACGATGCTAGTTATGATTCTGATGCCCTTCATTTTTTGAGGAACAAATCCCTGCTACCCGTCATCAGACGAAGAGTAGCAGGGACTCACATGCGATTCCTCATAGACACGGGAGCGGCCAAGAATTTCATTCGGCCACATGAAGGGTTGAAAGGCGTCCGCTCTGTAGAGTCCCCCTTCAAAATTCATTCCATTCACGGCGAGACACAAATTACGCACAAATGCTTTGTTTTAATGTTTGGGTTGAAGGCAACATTTTTCATTCTGCCGGACTTGTCAGCTTTTGATGGGATTGTAGGCCTTGACCTGCTAAAGCAGGCAGCTGCTTCGATTTGTCTAGATTCAGGACAACTAAGTGGGGTACGGAGGTCGAAAAAATCACCTTCCACACGTGCAAAAATGTCAATTTCACAAATGTAGACTATGCAGAGGCATCCCCATTAGCTAGAAGTTCTTTTTTGAAAATGCTAAAGACCAGACAAAAGGCTTTTGCAGACCCAGACGAGGCGTTGCCGTATAACACATCAGTCGTGGCCACCATTAGGACCACAGATGAGCAGCCGATCTATGCCAAGCTTTACCCATATTCAATGGGAGCAGCTGATTTCGTTAATAAAGAAATCAAAGATCTGCTAAAAAATGATATAATTCAAAAGTCCGTCTCTCCCTACAATAACCCAATATGGGTAGTAGACAAGAAGGGCACTGATAAAGCAGGCAAAAGGAAAATGAGATTGGTAAAGGACTTTCGTAAACTTAACGAAAGAACCGTGCCTGACAAATACCCTATGCCAAATATATCAATGATATTGGGGAATTTGGGGAGAGCCAAATTCATTTCAACATTACACCTCAAGTCTGGTTATCACCAGATCATACTCGCTGAACGCGACCGTAAAAAAACCTCTTTCTCAGTGAACGGGGGGAAATACGAGTTCAAAAGACTCCCCTTTGGATTAAAGAATGCAGCAAGCATCTTCCAAAGAACCTTAGACGACACACTGCGAGAGCAGATTGGCAAATTTTGCTATGTTTATGTCGATGACGTAATCATCTTTTCAGAAGATGAGGAATCCCACATTAAACACGTGGATTGGGTCCTAAAAAGCTTACACGAAGGAAACATGAGGGTCTCCGTCGAAAAGTCACGATTTTTTAAGAAAAGCGTGAACTTTCTGGGGTTCATAGTCACCAGCACTGGCGCCACGACGGATCCTGAAAAGGTTAGGGCAATACAGGAGTATCCAGAACCTAAAACGCTGTTCGATGTCAGATCATTTCTAGGCCTCGCAAGTTATTATAGATGTTTCATTAGGGACTTCGCCGCAATAGCAACCCATCTCGAATATCTTGAAGGGTGAAAATGGGACAGTCAGTAAACATAGGTCTAGAAATATAAAGGTTCAGTTCTCTGAAGCGCAGCAAAGGGCGTTTCAGAAGTTGCGGGATATTTTGTCATCCGAGAATGTAATGCTCAGGTACCCCGATTTTAAGAAGCCATTCGATCTAACGACCGATGCTTCGGCTCACGGCATAGGTGCAGTTTTGTCTCAAGAGGGTCGTCCTATAACAATGATTTCGAGAACATTGAAGGACAGCGAGGTTAACTATGCAACAAATGAGAGAGAGTTATTGGCCATCGTATGGTCACTTGCCAAGTTAAGGCACTATTTGTATGGGGTGAATGACATTAATATCTTCACTGACCATCAACCCTTGACCTTCGCAGTTTCGGAATCCAATCCAAACGCGAAGATCAAAAGGTGGAAAGCGCGCATTGACGAGTCTAATGCACGTATCTTCTATAAACCTGGCAAGGACAATCTGGTTGCGGATGCCTTGTCAAGACAGCATCTCAACGCTGTAAATGAACAAGAAGTTGAGTCCTGCGCAGCAACGATCCACAGTGAGGTATCTCTCACCAACACCATTGAGACAACAGACAAACCCTTGAACTGTTTTCAAAACCAAATAGTGCTAGAAGAGGCGCGTTTCCCCTTAAAACAGGGTTTTATTCTATTTGGAAATAAGAAACGCTACTTGATAAGCTATACTTGCATTGAATCGCTGCTAGACGAGCTCGAAGATGTAGTTTCATCCAAATGCGTAAATGCTCTCCACTGTAATTTACACACGCTTGCAATGATACAAGATGCATTGGTTCGACCACCCGGCCACAAAGTTCTGGCACTGCAAAAATCGCGTGGTGGACGTATTTGCGATTGGAGAAAGAAGGGAAATCCTCACAGCCGAGCATAATAGGGCCCATAGGTCTGCACAGGAAAATATTAAGCAGGTACTCTCCGAGTACTACTTTCCAAAGATGGCAAAAATAGCCAATGAAATAGTGCAAAATTGCAAAACATGTGCTAGGGCTAAATATGATAGACACCCCAAAAAACAAGAGCTTGGGGAGACACCGATCCCCTCATGTGTAGGAGAGATGTTACACATAGACATTTTCTCCACTGACAGGAAATTTTTTCTCACTTGCATCGACAAGTTCTCTAAGTTTGCTATTGTCCAACCGGTCCCTTCAAGAACCATTGTGGATCTGAAGCCAACTAATGAACTAATGCAACTAATGAATTTTTTTCCAAAAGCCAGATCTATTTACTGTGACAATGAACCGTCATTGAATTCAGAGGCCATCGTGACTCTGCTTGCAAACAACTATGGGGCCAGCATTTCAAATGCACCACAATTGCATAGCATCTCGAATGGACAGGTTGAGCGCTTTCACAGCACTCTGTTAGAGCTAGCCAGAGGCCTAAAGATCGATAAAGGCATAAGTGACACCGTAGAAGTCATTTTGCTGGCTACAACTGAGTACAATAAGTCGATCCATTCGGTCATTCGCCAGAGACCAGTTGATGTAGTTCAGGCGCACCCAGATGAGCCCCAAGGGAAGATACAAGAAAAGATCAGAAACGCTCAGACGGCGCTCAGAGCTAGGGAAAACCGCTAATCGGCAGAATAGGGTCTTTGACGTTGGTGACAAAGTTTTGGTCAAGTCCAACCGACGGCTCGGAAACAAACTCACACCTTTATGTGATGAGAAGGCCGTGGATGCAGACCTGGGGACCGGGGTCCTCATTGGAGGGAGGGTGGTCCACAAGGACAACCTAAGATGACTCCTTTGTTTTTTTTCATTTTTTTGTTACACCTTTTTTAAGCCACTAAGAAAACTCGTATAAGTTAGATATAGTTCAATTTATTATTAGCCACCTGGCAAACCTCTTTAAAAAGAAGAACGGAAAAGTTGCTAAAATGCCAACAATAGACAAATAGAAATAAACACTAGAGTTCAAGACCAGCTTAACCAGATAACCAAAAACTCAAAGTCGACACTAGCCATTTGTTTAAAACACTGTCTACAAACAGAATGCTGATAGTGGAGTTGCAATATTTAGTGCTTACTATTACTCTTTGACCCACTCAGATTTGAATCAATTTGGCTAGAGGAACCCACCAACACTCCCATAGGAGATCTTATGTCCGTTTCGTCCGTAAAAATTCTTCAATCCGTTAACACTATATCATAGCCGAATGCGATGGAGAAGCCCACACACTGCAGAGTTGCGCCGCTTCACCTGGAGCCACATTTTGTCGTCTGGCATTAGAGAGTCCATGTGCCAAAGAGCTCCATGCATCCTCAACGACGGGTCCGCAAGGATTCCGGTGGACAACGGCACTAAGGTACAAGGCACGCATCTTATCACGTTCGGAGACCGAGTCGCAGTTAACGGGACTCTGTTTTAATCACAAAAACGTACGCAATAGAGTCCCGGGTGTTGTCAATTCTCCCTTGCTGAACATCACTGCCAGCCAAGATGTCCTCAGCCTCCCTTACCTTCATCGTTTGAATGAACGTAGTTTGGTGGTGATACAGCAATTCAAGGAAGACGCCGGAACCGATCAAGCTTATCGTATGGCATTCATCATTGGAGCCATATGCTGTGCTTTAATCTGCATTGGCCTCACTCTTTGGCGGATCATCGAAGCAAAGGAGTCTGCGAAGCAGTTACGAGAAGTCGTCGCCTGGATTGGGTCGGCCGAGGACGGCCTTATACTTGAAGGGGGAGTAGTTAACAGATAACACTCAATATAGGATATTTCATAAGTTTATATCATAAGTTAAAGAACAGCCCTCGCAATTGCGGCGCTGCATACTTTGTATCAGCGCGCTATAGCTGCAATGGTCAGCGGCGGTAATCGGACATTTTTGTTTTGCTACAAGAGTTTCCGTTATTGCCGAAGATTTTGCTGAGTCGGCTTGCCGATCTTAATGATGCGAGCTTTGGCTTAGCTTTGGCGAATACAGCGCTGTTCCAATAAGTCGCTAAAATAAATTATCACTCCGACACTCCCGAAAACAACAACAACGTCTTATCAGTTTTACAGCTGCAGCTGCCAACGGCGATAAGCGCATTCCTTTGCTATGCAGTTTTCGTTATCGCGCTTAGCTTAACATGTTGTTATGCTTGCAAGTTTTCTTATCTTGAATTGAGCTCCTAAGAAATCTTCTTATGTTAGTTTGATTCAAAAACGGCACGTCGCGTCTCTAACACTCGGCCGTTAAATACTTTGCTTTATTGTCTGAGCCCGAGGCCAGCAATACCTCTCAACATAATCTTCAGCCACAACTGGACTGGAATTATATTAATTCAGCAATACCTCTCAACATAATCTTCAGCCATAACTGGACTGGAATAATATTAATTTATATATATATATGTATATATATCACATTCTAAATGTATATTGGAAAGGTCAAGTGCTATCCAAAAATGAAGAGTTTTATCTTGTTCCAAGGTGGAGGCAGAGTGTGAAACCTGCTCAAAGGCCTTAGTCGAGGGCGATCCTAACAGTATTTTGGCTATGCACTTGAAATATAATCACTGTTATAGGGTTTTTGCACGTTGTGCATTTATTCTAAGGGGAAAGATCGAAAAGCGCCAGCGCCAATTTAGCTATTCCCTGTCAAAACAGGGTGCAATCTGCCACCGTGTGACATATTTTCTTATGTGACCACCTGTGTTGTCCTACATCCCGAAATCTTTTCACAGCCACTTACAAAAATAATTCGAGATTAACAGAAGTCGAGACTGCTAGGTTTGAACAGAAGATTGTTGGTCAACAGCCAGCTCAAAATTATGTTTACTCTGCAGTCGATTCCATGAAACATATTTAGAGCACAAGCCAAGGGTGATTTTCGGCTCTGAATCTGGCAACAATTGATACGTCAAATTAGCACTACCTTCACGTGTTTTTATGTTCCTTAATGCTACCAAATCTCACATTGTCTTTTTGGTCAAAGTCACTAAATGAAAAAACCGATATTCCAACATGGTTTGAAATTAATTCCTCCCTCTTTGAAAGTGATCGCATTGGATGCGATAGACATCAAGATAAGCACTGGCGCACAACTCCAGTCAAGATTTTGACAACGTTAGTGTGGAACTTTTAAACACTGGGCAGGCTAACACATATCAACCAGATGAGCTGGGATCAGTTATTGATCAGCAGCATATAAGGGTCTAAAAGAACACACAAGTCATCAACAGAGTCGATCCTGTCAGGGGGCATATCGTTAAGAAGGTACGATCTCTGAAGCGGCGTGCTACGGCCTAACACCACGATTGGAAACAATCAATCCAATAATAGTGGGATAGAACCTAAGTTTGCATTTTATTCTGAAATCCTTTTATTACAAAAGACGATAATTTCAGTAAAATTGTGGTGGTAGACCAACGCTTCATAAACCTATGCTGAACAGAACCACAAGTGTGTTGTAGCTGTGAAACTAATATTTTTTCAAAAAGCTTAGGAATAGCAGACAGTTTACATATGCTTCTGCAGTTATGGGCATCAGTCTTATTCCTCTTTTTATGGAGAGAAATAATAAATGACTGCTTCCAGAGAGAAGGCAAAGACAAAAAATTCAAAAATAGTTCAAAGAGCTTCCAAATCGGATTACAAAGCTCATCAGCGCAGAATCTGAGAATACAATCTGGAACGACATCAGACCTGTGTAAGCTATAAGGGTAGTCCAGATTTAATATTTTTTTAATTAGACAATTGGTGGGCAATTGCAATGAAGCGGAAACGCTTAAAAGCCGCAATCAGGGTGAGCAAGAAACGCCATCTGGATAAACTTCTTGAAGAGACGGTGCAGGGTTTTTTGGGCAGGCCATATAAAATGGTCATGAAGAAGCTAAACGCGTTCAAGCCAGAGTTACTCCAAAAAGCATCAGCTCTTAGAAAGATATTGTGCTCTTTCCAGAGTAACAAAAGATCCCATTGCATCCTGAAAACGGAGTATGGTTACCTGCAGACATCCGGAATGTCACTGTAGAGGAGGTATAAGCGACAGCCAAACGAGTAAAATGCAAGTAAGAACATTAAGGTCGATATTCAAGCATTTGTTCAATATTCGACACACTCCAAAGTATGAAAACTCTCTCTTGTTTTTTGGATGGGGTGCTCTAAAATCGGTAGATTTTTTGTTTATGCATATACAAGCCGAGTTTCAACTAAATGCGGTAAAATTTGTGGAAGATAAAAGGTTTTATATATTTGCGGGGGCAGGGCTACATTTTAAGACAAACTTTATCTGACGCCCCACAAGGGGAGTCTACATACCAAATTTGGTAACTAGCTCTTATAGTCTCCGAGATCTAGGTGTTCATACGGACAGACAGACGGGCATGGCTAGATCGACTCGGCTGTTGATACTGTTGATATATGATATAAGATATATGATGATATATGATATATGATGATATATGATATATGATGATATATGATATATGATGATATATGATATATGATGATATATGATATATGATGATATATGATATATGATATATAATATGATATATGATATATGATATATGGTATATGATATATGATATATGATATATGATATATGATATATGATATATGATATATGATATATGATATATGATATATGATATATGATATATGATATATGATATATGATATATGATATATGATATATCTACTTTATGTTGTCGAAGACGCTTCCTTCTCCCTGTTACATACATTTGCACGAACACAAGAGTACAAGTATAATAAGTCTGCCCCAGGACCAGATGAAATTCCAAATAAAGCGCTACAAATTGCTGTCCGAAACCTGGAAAGCCACCATATGAGTCATCCTCTTACAGACCAATCTGTCTCTTAGACACGGTTGGTAAAATGTTAGTGCGTATAATATGAGACTGCATCGAATCTGCGTTGCAATTTGGGAGCTGTATATTAGACAACCAGTTCAGATTTATGCGGTCGACTATCGACTCTATCTCGACAGTCCTAAACACAGCCGGGAATGCTATTGCGGGCACGCTCTTTAAAGGAGGCTCTAAGAAGTATTGTGGATATAATTGTGCTTTCTCGGTACTTGGATCGCCAATTTCAATGATATACTGCACATGACCCCCTTCCAGGAGAAGATTATTGGCTTCGCGAACGATGTTGCCGTGGTGTGAGTGGCTAAACACCTAGGAGAGGCCGAAAATATTTGCAACGCAACAACCGCATTAGCGGAAGCGTGGATGGCCTCCATGGGAGCATAAAACAAAAGCAGTCCTAATCAGTACGCAAAAAGTGGATACCGCGACGATCAAAGTGGACAAAAGTTTTATAGGGTCAAAGAGGAGCATCACCTATCTCGGAGTGCAGATAGATAACCACTGTGCTTCATGGAGCACGTGGAGTATGCGGCAATCAACGCCCGGAAAACATGCATGGCGCTTTCACGGCTGATGAAAAATACAAGACGACCAAGGCATTGCATCATCAGAGAGGCCATGCTCTATGTTGCCTCGATCTGGACATTAGCATTGCAAATACCTAGAGTTGAAATGCGTTTAGCGGTTACGGTTGCTTCCAATCATATCTGCACCGATTAGCCACGAGGACGCGCTACTATGTCCTCACTGCATATGTCCTCACTGCATAGCAATCGAGGAAGACCCAGAGCACGTCCTGCCCACTGCCCACTTTTCGAGGGCAGAAGACCGCACATACAGGAAATGAGCAGTAAGAGCGGGCACAAAGCATGCAATTAGTTTAACTGAATATTGAGCATTACCTGAGAGCACTCGGTTTGCTACAGACGCTTTTGTGCCGACGTATTTCAGGTGCTCACGGAAGCTCAACCTTGTGTAAAGAGTAACGCCAAGGTACTTGAGAGCAATTTTTGACTCGACAATCGACCCCGCCTGCTTCTCTTTTTTTTTCGGGCGAAAGCGGTGAATTGATTGCACTGATCTTCCGTTTCATACAGTTCTTTGCCCACTGCCACGTCGTTAGTGAAACCGATTAGCTCGGAACCTCTGGTATGGTCAGCCGGAAGATCCTGTCATACATCGCGTTCCACAATAACGGTCCAAGTACTGAACCACACCGCAAGAGACTTGGTGCGACTTGGTTCCGCCTGTGGTGTCGTACATGAGGACATGGTTCGTGAAGTAGCTGCGCTTCATATGGACCAGGTACGCAGGAACTCTGAAGCCGGATAAAGTGTCTAGGATGCAGCTTCACCTTGCCATGTTGAATGCGTTCTCTATATCAAGTGGAGTAGTGAAGAGGCAATATTTTTGTGTACCGCCCCTCCAGCTAGTACCGGCAATGACACCAGAAGCTCTGTCTAGCACTTTGGTTATGGCACCCACTGTTCATTTCGCCTTTCGGAATCCGTACTACTGCGGTGAGAGGTCATTATGGATATAGCTTGTTCAAGGCGCGTACATATTAGCTTTCCTGAATCTTCCTTGCCGAGTCCAGAAGAAAGATAGCATTGCTCGGTATCATCACCTGTTTCTTTAGCTTCCGCCTTACCAGAAAGATGCCTTCACATAGACAGTGGTTGCATACAATCACAACGGACTCTGGATGGAGTGCTGGAGCTAGCTTAAGTTCTCGATTCGGGATACCGTCGGGCCCAGGTGCCTTGCTGTGCTTTCAGGTGGCCGTAGCGATTTCCTCAAGAGATACCTCGGTGATGGGCCGATGAAAAGGATAAGCGAACGGGGTCCGCGCTGGTCCCGGAGTTCTTCCCTTCTGTGGGGGACGAGGTGCTCAACGATAATTTTGAGAGTGGGGGATCTGCTGGCGCTGGCTACTTGTTAGCTTGACTCTTATACGCGCTTCCCCAGGGGTCTTGCTCGGCTGAGTCGCATAGTTACAGGAAGCAGGCTTTCCTGTTCCTCCGGTTGTTAGCTTGCCATTCCTCAAACGTAGAGGTACCGCGAGAGCTCTGGTAGCGGCGTCTTGACTAGACAGACAGTAGACTGGCTCATGGTGGCGCTTATATGCCCTCCTGGTCGCCATACTAATGTAGCATACGTTTTCTATGTGTGACATGATCTGACCCGCCATACTCTCCGCATACGCACCCAGGGCTAGGTGCTACAGCCTATCTGCCAAGGCTTGAGTATCCGCAGTTTCAATTCGATAGCTCTTCCAGTGGGATATAATGGGTTGCCGCCTAGCCGAGCGATCACCAACTGTGTAGAGAAGAGCCACGTGGTCACTCCCGGTGTATGCGATACTTATCCTCCAGTTTGCTGTCTGTGCCATCGTCCCACTGACAAAGGTCAGGTCAACTACCAATCCAGCTCCATATCGGTTAAACGTGTGCTGGTTGTCTTGGTTTAGGAAAGCCACGTCCAGCACTGAGAATGCTGCGAGTAGGCTCCGGCCTCATGCGTTCGTGGTCGCGCTGCCCTACTAGAGTACCCATGCGTTAAAATCTTGGGCAATGACTGTCGGCTTCGGGCATCGGACACCAAGGCGTCGAGTGAATTGACGAACTCGTTGAAGGTCAGGCTGTGCGCGAGGTATACGCTATATACCAACACAACGCTAAGGCACAGTTTGGACTAGGGAGGTTATTGTAGGGTTCACTGAAGTCTGCCAGTAGTTCACGCACTGTTTGTGACAGCAGAGCTTGAGCTGCCATGCAAAGGTTCAGGTTGAGTTGAATTATTTCCATATTTTGGTTATTTCAGTACCTGGTGTGCTTTTACTAGCCAACGGGCATGCTGGCTGCCCGTCTGGTGGTTGGTTTCCTTTTGGTTGCCGGCGCTACTACATAGCGGCTTTGTGCCCTTCTTCGATGCTCTGATGCTCCTATCGGCGGTGGTCCTCTGACCGAAGTCCAGCAGTTTTATAAGGCATTGATTAAACCAGATCCGCACTTTAGCCAGGTCCAGTACCATATTTGCGAGGTTTAACGGGACTGAGTTGATGGCCATCCGGTTTCAAACGTATGCGTTTCTCATGCTCTTAACGACGCCCAGGTCTCTTATTAAGAAGAGAGTCCCATGTGTGACTGGGCGTGTACCAGCGCTCTCTCTTAGGCGGATATCACTATAAGTTGCCTTCCCATTTGTGCTTATAATAATCGCGTCCGACTTACTGGTGGCTTCCTTTTCTGCTGGCTATTTCTGGTGATGGTATGCTGCTCCCGCTACTGTTTCTCTGCTGGATAGTGGATTTGGCGTCTCGCAGTGAATCCTCTGTGAAGCTGAGTAAGTTAGCTTTCCTGATGGCGTAGAATGACATTCTTTCTTTTTAGCTACCGCCGCGTTCGTGCTCATACAAGCTCCTAGAGGCGTCGTGAGGTGCACAGAAGGTGTCAACACCGGCGATCGTATGATTCTCCTAAAAGTCAGATGCTCTACTACCGCGGTTGCGACACCTTCCTCATTAGTGGTCATCTTGACCGAAAAGAACTCCCAGAAAAAAAATCCCAGGTCCAGGGGAGCCAATCGGTGGCCAAGGGTTTCCCGCTGCATTTGAAAGTTGGGAGCTATACCGCTCCTAGTCGGTCGCAAGAGCCCCGGTTATGGGACCGGAAAGGGTCGGGCGGTTGGGTTGGTAATTACGTCGAGTCCGAGACTTTTGCCTTCTCCTCCCAAGGAGTCTGGAAATTAACGGTCGTTTCTGCCTTAAGTTATGCAGCGGTTTTTAAGCAGCTGCGGGTACTGTAAGATCTCTCTCCTCTCTGATTTGGTCACACTTCAGTCATCTAAAGTTCAGTTAACAAACACTGCCTGCGTTAACAAACACTGTCCAGGACAATCAGCAGCTGACCGTTCCCGCCAGAAAGCAAACGCGATCTAATTGGTTGTGTTTGACTGAGGGAAAGCGGAAAAGCGATACAGACACTCAAGTGGGGCGACTCGCGCCCCCCTTGCAAGCTGCTGGAAAGCGAAAAGCGCTTTCCGCCACCTTGTTATGCTCTGCTGTCTCAAATCGTGTGAGCTTTCTGTAGTTGGGACTTTTACGAAAGTTCCGGCTATAACATGAATCTGTTCCGCATCCCTGCCACGACCAGAACTGCCTCGTCCGTAATAGTTCGGAAGGCACAGATGACCCGTATGGCGCTTAGGCGATAGGTCGCGCAAACGCCTCGGCTGTAGCGTGGAACCGCCATCGCTCGGCCCAAATAGGTGCTGCATAGAGGATGATAGACCTATTTACGCTCATGAGTAGCCGGCGAGGCTGCTGTTTTTTTAGGTGTGTAGCATTATGCGGGAGAGACCGCTCTCGGCTCTCTGAAAGACAACCTCTTGTCAGGCATAACCCCCAGGTATCTTATGGCCCGTTTTGAGGCAATTTTCCAATTTCTTTCTGCTGCTGACAAGAAGTGCTTCAGTCTTGTGTGCTGCCAGCTCCAGGCCTTTCACTGCCAACCAACGGTGGATACGGACGAAGCTGCAGATGCACGCTTCCTCGGTCGTTTTAAGCACCTTGTCGACAACGACAGCTACATCGTCAGCGAAGCCTATGAGCTTCTCTAATACTTTGTCAATCGTGTCGATCAGGCATATTGGCCTATAAGATGATGGATCTTCGTGAGGTTTCTCAGGCTTAAGAAGCAGCACCAACGGTGACCGTCAGGGTCTTATCGATCAAGACCATTTCAGCTTCTGTGGGATCGGTAGCGCCCGATGGTGGTGAGGATGCTTGACCGGGTTGGTTGTTGAGTCTCGAAGGAGAGAGTGTCGGTTGGTGATGATTGCTTGCCTGCGTAGATCCTTTTCACTATAAGCTTATATGCCTTACCCCATTGGTCCAGGTCCGCAGAATTGCGCAGCTCGAGGAAACATTCTTACTCGTGATGATAGCCACCTTAAGATGTCTTTTAACCTGGTGATACTCTAATACTCTCTGTACTGCACTTCTCGACGCCCGTAGTGATCTAATTATTTCCTCGGTCGGTGATGGGTTTTTTTTGTGGCCTGTCTCACCGCCTCAACAATTTCTTTCTTAGTCGCCAACAGATCCAGGTGGCGAATTTCGACTTGGACCGCTTCTGACAGTGCCTTGACGACAGCGCGGCTTCCCAAGGCCTTTAAAACTGCGTCTTGTAGCTCAACTGTACTATGCGCTCTTTTATTATTTAGGCGCATCAGAAGGTCGTCCTTTGCAGTAATCCGTATATCCTGTACATCTCCGCATAGGTGCTTTAGCGAAAGATCGCTTTTCACTACCTTTATTATAACTGCGTAGCTGCAGTCACCGATACCAGAGATTGTGATTGCATCAGGTCTTGAGCGTTTTAGCAATTTGCGTCGGCCTACTGCATTTGACCATCCTTCACTGGGTTCATTTGGCTTCTTGCAGGTGTTTCTTTTGTGGAGGCACTAACAAGATCACCAACAGCCTTCTCTACTGGGTTTTTATCCTGGCGTGTTTTTTTTTTTTGCGGTATTTTCTCAAATAATACTGAGTCCCGCATTCGTTTTTTTGCCACAGGAAAGTGTTCCGTGGCAATTATCGTTCTAGAAGGCATGGGCATGGGCGCCGTCTGTGTCTCTTTAGACGATATCGCCGACGTGTTGGGGGGCGTCGTGGGAACGGTTTGCGTCTCGGCGGATGCCATCGTGGCCAAGATCCACTCTATGGCGGTAGGGAATAACCTAAAAGCCACCTCATGTAGACCGACAATCTGTGCCCGTTCCGAGCGCATCAGTGAGTTTATGTGCCTCTGCCCACTAAACAGGGTCGACAACCCATCTAGCGCCGATCCCATCACCTCCAAAGTACGTCTCAGAGTCTGAGGAGCTTCTTGAACTACGATTGTTCCGATAGAAGCAACTATCCTATGTTGTATAGGCGGTTGCGATCGTAGCCACGTTCTCCTTCGCGAGAAGGCTTCGTTCCATACGTTTTAAATACCGTGACATAATTATAATAACCTATGGAAATAACCCGAAAATTTTCGGTTTGACACACAAATATATAACTCTAGATAAGTACATTATACATTGTATTCCACACCGATAAATTGTTTATTTTACAGCACTATATAGCTGTTTATATTCGCCTAGTCAATATTAGTGTACTAAAAATGATTCCAAATAAATTATTGATATGTACTTCGGCAGCAAAGGCAGCAACATGTCGCCACTTCACTTTGTATTCAAACCTGTCAACTTACACGGGCCCCACTGCCATCAATAGCGCTCTTTGCGCTCGACAGCAATCTGCAGGCCCAAATGCCCCTTACTGCCTTTTAACACGTGTCATCAAGGTGTGAGTTCCAGTTCAGTATTTTGTAGAAGGTGACCCCTAAATATTTGACTTCATTGGATAATCCAATTACTATGTCTCTTATAGCTTACGTAAATGAACATAATTTCTATCTGTGTTGATGTCAGATTCACCGTACACTGTGCAGCATTCACGTGCATCATACAGTCGTAGCCTACTTGCTTTTCAGCTTATATTCAGCGATGTACAGTTTGGCACCACCCTTTTTTTTTGACAATTAAAAAAACAAATAAAGGAAACTATTTGAATGAATTATTAATAGTCAATAGAACAAAGAAAGTAAGACTGAGTGGTCAGTAGAATTTGGGCATATCCATTTGCTTATTGCCCTGTTCTGGTTTACCTTCCTCCATGAAAGTGGTACATACCCCATATGGAAGCTATCCCGAAGAAGTGCAATCAGTGGATCTATAATAAAGTCCCTGAAAAGGCCCTGAAAAGATTCCGGTTGGTCTTCCTGGGTTGGTGGACTTGTGTTAACAATTTAAGGAACTACAAATCGAATGTGAAGGTATCTCGATCGCGAGGCTTCATTCTAATGCCGCCAGTCTCTGATGAAGTCTGATAAGAAGCTGCTGATCAGAGTGAGATCAAGTACCTCACGCCTGACCGCTGAATTAAAAGTGGGCTTGGATCCCTTGTCAGCTATATCTACAAGGTTAGTCATAAGATAATCAATCAGAGACTCACCATGTGTGTTTATACCACTGCTACCTCATGCGGGCGGCATCCAATTGTAGTCATTGGAAAAGTAGAAAGAGGGTAGAACAATTTCTTGTCTGCCTTTTCCGTGGGAATCTACACTAAAACCGTTGTTAGGTCTCTGGAAATGAAATACGTTATTGATATATGATTGATTTGTCAATCAGGATGGCTGTTCGAAATACATCCGCTGACCGATCAAATAACAATTACTTGATGATGATTCATGTCCGCAGCGTTGGCCACCGACTACCAAGGCTCTTGCATACAGTGGCCGACGCTCCTTTAGCTTGGTGCAGGTCCGCCTGGAGCCCTTTTAGGGTGCTCATCTTATATCCAGGGATCGCTGGATAAGGCCGTGTGCCTCATCTCTGCGGGAACTTTTGCCGAGCCCTTTTCAAGTTGTCCAGACTAGACTTGGCAAACATTACTGGAGCTGTTGCACTATTCCTGCAAGGTGCAACGGGGTCTCCTGCGCCCAATTGATCTGTATTAAGATAATAATATGTGAAAATCGTCAAGATCGGATCATTGATTGTTCCAGAATGAACACTTAGTAGCATACATTTTGTGTTTTTCATCCAAATCAAACAAAATTCGGCATCTCCATTTGAGAAAACCTCATGTTTGCTGGTCAAATTTGATCCAGATCGGCCTACTATATCATAAAGCTTCCATACAACCGATTATTTTAGCATGGATACTTAGTAGCGAAAACGATTTCCTTGTTATCCAAATCGAACCAAATTTGGTTTATATTCGATTGAAAATTAGACAATATATGTTTAAAATGCTAGTCACTGTGGAATAACAACATAACATTTTGAAGAAATGGGCGTGCGAGTTTGATCTTAAAAAAGCGGCGATAGTGTAGTGTCGGCAATAACGACTTTGTTATAATTATAAATTAGAATAAAACTGCAACTGAACCAAGACGTTGATTTTGCTTTTGGGTTGTGGGCCCTCTCTTTTTATATGGCGACCAAGAAAGAGATAACTAGATGGAATAAAACAAATTAAATAATAAACAGTGTGATACTGTGGATGGCTGTAATTTAAATGTAAACAATATAAAATAAAAATTCCGCCAAATTCTAGTCGAGGGGCTGTCAAAATCTCGCACCAAAAATAAAACAAAAACAGTAAATTTCGAATCAACAAGCAAACGAGTCAGTGAAAAAAAAATTTGTTGTTTTAGCGACCTTTCTATTTGTAAATGTTTTTATTTTAGCAAGCTCGATGTCAAGAGAGTGAGGAATCGCCGAGACAGTTAAATCGGTTAAAGCTCAATTTTTGTATTGAAGTGAGGCGTTTGTAATTTACAAGGAAGGCCGGCAACGTCAGCACCAGCTGAGCCAATGCACCGACAGCGTTACAAAGAGCGTTCATCACTTATATTAGGAAGAAAAAAAAGAATAATAAAAAATATATATACAAAAACAAAACCAATAGAATAAAATATCCCTAAGTTAAGTGCTTTAAATTTGTTATATACATAAAAATTCAAAGTAAAGATTCCTTTTTAAAAACCAAGCAGTTATTTGCTGGGGGTTTAAAAAGTATATATATATATAAAAAAATATATATATAAAACTGTGAGAGTTAGAGAAGCCCAATTTGGCGTCAGACCAAGTTTGTTTTTAAATTTTGTAACGCCCCCTTCCGCCACCGCAAACTTCATATCTTCTACAAATTTTAACGCATTTAGTTGTATATGTATAAGCACATAATGCACCGATTTGCCGAGTTTTGTTAAGATTGAATAATTTTTGTAGACAAAATCGTAAATCAAACATTTTGTAGAAGAAAAGGAAGAAAAGGAAAAAAATTTATTGAGCAACTAAAGAATTTAAAAACATAAATATTAAATATTGATATACCTAAACAAGGAGATAGAGATGTAGTTGAAGTAACAACCAAATAAATAAGACCAATATATGAAGGTGACAATCCCCATATTTGTCACGGTAAATAAGTGGCCCGCATCATGAAATTTTCGAAATCTGAATTCCACTAGATTTCAAACTCAACAAAGGGTTTGTAAAGACCCAGAGAATACCAATAAGACTACATAATTGCCACCCGACTAGAAGGGGCAAGCGTCAATAATTGGGATGTTTGTCTATGCTTCGCCCCTGGCTACAGTCAACGGTATAGACACACACTATAAACTTATTAGGTTTGAAAAAGTTTCTATACTGTATATATTTCGAATCAGAATTTTCTATTACAGCTATATGATATATATGTCCGATACGAATGAATTTTAAGCTTAACCAGTTTGCGGGTATATAAAGCCGCTCGTTTCAGCAATGAAGCTCTTAAGACTTCTGAGAATTTTGTGTTTACACAGACATCATATAATCTTTGTTTTTTTTTTTTTTTTATTACGCCAAATTTTACGCCCACTGTCCAATTTGTATTTGTACCGAACAACTTTAGCATTCCACTAATAAAAATGGATGTAAAGAAGCATTTCTGACCCCATAAAGTAATATATTCTTGATCAGCCGAGTCGGTCTAGCCATCTCCGACTGTCCGTATGAACACCTAGATCTCATAGACTATAAGAGTTAGACCCACTAAATTTTGTGTGTAGACTCCTCCCCCGCAAATAAAAAAAAAATCTTACATCTCTCACAATTTTTGACACATTTACTTGAAGCTCAGTTTGAATATTGTACAAATATATATATACTTAAAGGGGTCGGAAACGCTTCCTTTTCCCGATTCATACATTTGCAAGAATACAATATACTCGTTAATTTTACTAGAGTATGATAGAGTCAAGCTTCTACATCCAAAAATGCAAAAATATTTTGCCTACTTATTGAAGTACATACGAGCTTCATATACATAGTCCTAATTTCAACTATAGCGGTCTTATTTGTTGATTTTACTAACGCTGTTTTATTGTTACTGTGTGGTTTGAGTAACGCTGTTGCTTATGCTGCTAATAAAAATTCAGATATGTACACAGGTGTATTATGCTTTAAGTTTTGCAATTATACATTCCTGACAGAAGCTGCAACGACACACACGCAGCACAAACACCGAAATAGGAAATTCCGAAAAAGCAGTCGCGAACTCGTATTAATATTATTTAACACTACGCACAATCTAACTAGATGACAAGATGGAAAATCACAATCGGCAGTCTGAACCGAAATTCTAAAAATTATTGGAATATTTCCAATAAAATAGATAAATAGATAAATATCGACCTACGCACTCGCACATTTCATGACCTGAAATTTTGTAGTACATATAACGTTGTTTTCGGGTTTTCGGTATATATTATGTGATATTTGACCTTGGCCTTGCTTGTGTCCAAGAAAATAACCAAGCACTATCAGTCATGTAAATGAGACAGAAAGAAACAGAGTAATCGGAATTTGGCACGTGCCGGTCTTAGAACTGCTCAAAGACCCATCATGCGGAATCAACAAAAATGCAGACATACTCTGTATTAATGCCGTTCTAAGACCGACACGTTCCAAATTTCGATTATCTGGTCGGAATCAGAATTAAATTTAGTCAACATACTTGGGGCCTCCTTGAATAAATAAAAACAAAATCTGGTTTTTGATCTGATTTGGATGAACAAAATTGGTTCTATGAGGTCTATATATCATATTGCTTGAGCTGAAAAAAATTTTGTCTGTACATGTGGAGCCTCATAAAATAGTTATAAACCAAATTTGGTTTGATTTGGATGAAAAACAAACATTTGGTGCTCATTCAGAAAATCGGTTATATGGGGTCTATATTATATAGTTGTTTGATCTTTATTAAGATTTGTCTTCTTAAAATGAATACAATTCCAATTTGGCTCGATTTCGGTGAAAACAAACATTTTAAGTTAATTTCGGAAAATCCGCTCTATGGGGGCTATATGATGTAGTGGCCCGATCTGAATAAAACTTGGTCAAAAAATCAATTATATTAGGGCTATATGATATGTATGTATGGTGGCGCAATGCGAATAAAATGTCAGTTGATGTGTATACCTCTAGTACATATAATTCCCAAATTTGGTTCAATTCCAATGAAAAACAAAAAGAGTATAGAATAGAATAGTTTGTATGGGGGCTACCCTAAAAAGTAAAAAAAGAAATAAACTTGATCTGAGTACATATTAATGGGAAATTAAAATGCAAATTGTAAGTTTTTATCTCTTGTAGTTACCTAGCTCTAGGGTATTCGTCCAAAAGCAATCCTAATTCAACTGCAAAGTATTATTAATAGGTCAGTAGAATATAATAGTAATGATGATGTAAGGCATCCTTAAATGAATACTAACCGCATTTGGTTCGATTTGGATGAAAAACAAAAACGTTTTATTCATTCCGAAAAAATCAATTCTATGTGGGCTATGTGATATCGTGTCCCTAAAATGTGCGGTATTTTGTATGGGGACGGCCCTAAAAAGTGGGCGTGGTAAAAAAATAAAATAAACTTGATCTGGGTACATATTTATGCGAAATTAATATGCAATTTTAAGTTTTTATCTCTTGTAGTTACCAAGACCTAGATTTTCATATATCCGGACGGACACACGGACATAGCTAGATCGACTCGGCTTATCGTGTGTTTGAGGGGTCGGAAATGCTTCTTTCTGTCTGTTACATACATTTCACCAGCTTAATATACCCTTTTACTATAGGTACAGGCTATGAAAATCATAAAGTATTGCATACTTGTGTGTCGAATATTATCATATAGTCGGAATATCTACTGTAGCGTTATTACAAGTTTTTTTTTTATTGTTGTGTATCTATACAAAAAATTTGTTTGCAATTGTTGATGTAAATATTATCCGACCGTTAGTTAATGTGCTTATACATATAAAAACCGAATTTCAACTAAATGTGTTACAAATTGTGGGAAGTATAGATTTTTACAGTTTTTCGGTGGCAGGAGGGGTGTGGTAAAATTGTCAAACAAGCTTGGTCTGGGTGTATACTAGTCTACATACCGAATTTGATCGCTCTGGCTCTTATGATCTCCGAGATCAGGCAGACAGAGCTAGATCAGCTGGGTTTTTGACACTGATCAAGAATATATATACTTTACGCTTCCCTTTGCCTGTTACAATACATTTACACGAATACTCGTTTACTGTATAGAGTAGGAGTATAAATATGTCCATATATCAAAAATATTTACCAGCCACTTAAAATCGAACCCGGACAACAACAAATAGTACAGCTATTTGACTTATGTACATATACGTAAACATTTATATATGTATTCGGGCTTTTTCGTAAAATGACGTGAGTCTGGTGTGTATTGAAGCGCAGGAGGGTGTTATCTAATTGTTTAATATGTGCGAGCATGTATGCATATCTATATCAATATATGTTTGTGTATAAATATACATATATGTGATTATTGATATGTGTGATGTTTGTTTATAAGTATGTGTGCGTAAACTTATAGACTTATTGCGGTGTGTCCGTGTGCAGGAGAGTAAGGAAAGTACATATATACATAGTGGGTTCTTTAGGTTTAGGTTTTACAATTGTGAGCGTGTATATATTTACGAACCGAAACATTGTAAACATATTTGTTGGTCATGAGTAATTCCGTATGTCTTCAGTTAAAAGCAAGAGCTCTTGTGGATTAAACGTCTCTTTGTTGACGCTCAATCGTTGGTTGAATTCATATTGGTTCAGATACTAATATACAAACAAACACAAATAAATATATGCATATAAAAATTACCAGATAAAACTCAGTTTAGTTTATTAAAGAAATAAATTCGTTATTGGGAATATAGATATACGCGTATATATATATATATATATATATATATATATATTTCTATATATATTAATTCCTTATGAGTGTCGCGTTAGCTATATTATATTTGATTCTCGGTTTTTTAAGATCAAATACTCACTCTCTTGGAATATGCTGCAGTTCGGATTTGGTTTTGTATATAAACCGTACCTCAAACAATTTAAATGAATTCGATTGCAGTGCGAATCAGACGAACATCATTTCTTTAGATAATAATATCAGTGTCTTGGGAAAAGCTGAAGAAGCTAGAGGCTATGGATTCAAAACATATAATGAACTGAATTATACTCAGAGGCTAAAATGTGTACATACAAACATACTAAAAATTTCCCTATTAAGTGAAAAGTCAATAAATTTGAAAGAAAATGACTGCCTTACTATAATAAGTGGTAATCTAATAGTGCTTACATGTGAACCCTCCCACAACGATGCAGATCAAGTTATAGGATTCATCAATAAGTGTTGCCCACATGGATATTCCTATAGTGCTGAATTACATGAGTGCACCCTTAAAGAACCCAACTTTAACATTTACTCTGGGATTTTTGGAAATGCAGCAATCCTTTTCGTTGACAATGCATTTAAGTGCCCGACTAATCAAGTTTTAGTGGAATATACAGTGTCAGTAGATGATATTATTTTGATAAATAATCAGTTAAGCTGGAAAGACGGAAGCAAAATGTTAAAAAGAAGTGAATTTTGCATAGAAGCGGTTGATAATTCAATTGCAAAGAAAACAGTGATCCAATCCAAAATGACTCCAACATTTTTAATCCGAGCCTGTCACCCTTATCAGATTTGTAAATTGCTACCATGTATTCGAAGATGTTGCGCCGATGGTGAAATGTATGTAAAAGGCAACGAAACTACTTACTGCAAAAGAGATAAGACCGATATACAATTTCATAGTTTTGCAAGTTTGGATATAGACGGGAATTTTTCCAAGCCATCTGGTATGTTCAAATCCAATTATATTGAGTAACGTTTCGTCACGCATTTGAAAATTGCCATTGCCTTGAATAATTTATTTCTTTCTTTATGGCGCTTAAATATAGTTCATAAAATAAAATTAAAAAATTAAATAGCGCCTTAGGCTTAAGGTATGTGCATTACAGTTGTTTGAGCGGAAAGTTGAGAGAAAATGGTCTTGGCATCAGTCTTGTTCCATTTTTATAGAGAGGAAATATAAATGACTACTTCTAAAGCAAAACGGGAAAGACGAAGAATTCAAAGATATATCAAAAAGCTTGCAAATCTTCCTGCAAAGCGCATCAGCGCAGAATCTGAGAATACACCCCGGAACGCCATCAGGTCCTGGGAAAAAATGTAATAGACTTAAGTTTATTAAGCAATAAGCTTTCAGTAATTAGGGGAGGTGGGATATTAATGGACCTGTGTAAGCTCTAAGGATGTATCTCATCGGACCGATACTAAAGTGAGGAATATGTTGTTGGAAGAACTGTGCAAACAAATTGGCAATGACTTGAACTCTATTTGCTTTAATGCTTATATATGAAATAATACAGATGGTAGGACAGAAGATTTTTGTTTTGAACAAACTAATAAAATTGTTATGGGTTCTGTGAAAATTGTACCGTATTGACATGCAAATATGCTTTACAGCACTCAAAATTTAAATTACTGAACCTTGCACGAGCAGCAATATAACGCGAATAGTCCGAGGACCTTCCGGAGATCTTGAACTTCTTTAAGAGTCCAGATTTTGTTATTTTTTAAATTACAGAACTTTGGAATCAACCAAGGTAGCTTATTAAGGCTAACTGGACTACTTAGTGGAACAAAATCCTTGAAAAAGGTATAAAGATTTTTGTAAAAAAGCCTTTCTAAATGAAGATATTCAAGCCGACTAGTTAGTAGATACAGACACCACAGGAATAGGAATATCCCTAGTAACGGCCGTCTGAGTCGATCACAGAGGACCACGTGACATCACTGATGTTAAAATCACCAAAACCAACAATTGATCAGTGTAAATTTTAGAGAATTGAGATTTAAGGCCTCTAACATTTTGGTAGGCAAGAAAAAAAGATGTAGTTAGTTTCTTGGAGCTATGTTAGCGGGTAGCAGTAGGGGGTTTAATCTAGTTCTAGCTTTAAACTTCTTCACGACTAGGGCTAGAAACTTGTATGACACATTGGGTCAAAAAAGTCATCCGGAACACCTATCTGGAAAGAAGCTATATTGCTCGTAACATTAAACCTAAACTTGTCTACCTTAATCTTCTAACTATGAAAACTAGTTTAAGCCGGGACATAGGAAACATCTTTTGACATAGAATCTACGCCTAGTCTAGAAATAAAGACCATCTTCGGCTTTGGAATGCCGATGAGAGGTATAGGCAGGCCACAGAAAGAGCAATTTCCGACCTTTGCGCAGACAAGGAACCTTCAATTTTCGTGTCATCAACCCTCTCCTGAGTAGCCGGAGAGCCCATCCCCAATAAAGCGTCCGCATTATGCAGTCGCTGTATGGCCTGGGGAATGTAACTATCGAGCGGACTAGGAGTACCAAAGATCGAAAATTGAGGCTCAGGGGTTTTCGCCTCTATAACGCCAGCGTCGATAAAGTCGTTATCCAGACTAGATCTATTCAGATCATTTACTTTCTTTCGCTTAACAGACTCCATATTGAAAGATGTGAAATTGGATACGGGCGTTGATAATGTTGTATTCAGTTGCTTAAAGCCATTTGGAGAGCATTAAAGCCTTCCTTTGCCGTTTTGGTGTTCTACACAACTCACATGTAAGCTTCAAAACTTTATTATTTGTTAAATAATCTCTTACACGGAGACTCATATGGGCACATTTGTAATGCATGTTGTTTCGAATAAGCTAATTAAAAAGCATAGGCTCGGTAGAATTAGCCTTACAAGCAAACCGCAAGCACAAACAACAACAAACACACAGCACATGCGATTATCATAAAAGAAACTAGGCAATTGGTGGCAAAGTATGCATATTCTTATGAATTAAGGTTTTATTTCCACAATAAAAAAAAGAATTTAGCTGCACTTTATTAAATTGACTTAAATGAATCACAATAAAAGTAAACTCGGACATAACATAAAATTTATATACGAACGCAAAAATAGCACAATACGGGAGATTGAAAAAAGCAAACTTGTTGACCGAAAGTCAAGTCCATTTTAGGAGGCCCCAAGTCAGAATCTGTCCGAAGTTGATCAGGAGCGGCCTGCTTATTAGATACAGGGTATTTAACTGTCGAGCAAGCGACTGTTATGATTTGTTTCTTGCCATGAGGGAATTGGCTTTGTTGAAACGGTCTTATTGGAAGGTGAAAATGTTTATTTTGATTGGAGTGGTCAGGGAAAACACTACAAATTAGCATATCTTGATGTAAAATTAGAAAAAGGTAGACAAGCCAAAAGATTTAAATGGACGAATATCCTATCAAACCAACCAAAAAATCTAAAGATAAATATAGCGATAAATATCATAAAGAAATCATTTACGCTGAGCGACAAAAGACATAGGTCAAGCAAATATAAGAACAATGGTAGGAAAGAACAACTACCCCAAACAGAATAGCTGATCGACAGTCTGATAACACAAGCCTCAAAAACTGCAAACAATCCTGACCAGAAAAACGCTGATGACGAAAAACGATTCATAAGTCTACCTTATATAAAAAGTTTAACAAAGAGATCGACGATTGCTAAAATTATGCCAGAGGAAAGTTCAAAACATCTAAGACATAAAGCACATAATAATACACAAAAACTGTTAACAAGCACGAAAGACAAAATATGAAGAAATATGTATACGAAATCAGATGCATGTAAAGAGAGGGGGAGGAGTGCAACGAAGTACGCATTGAGTCGCGGAACACAAAGGAGACGCTAAAATGCAAAGCTCCCGACGGTGTTAGCGCAACTTCTGACCAAGCGAAAACATTCGGCAGAGCAAGAGAAAAAACACGAATGACATTAGAAAGCTTGAGAATATAGCAACAGGGAGAGCGAGCCATCAACCAAAAAAAAGACATGATCAAATAAATTATGTTTACAGGGAAAAAAGTAAAAAAAAAAACATTTTAAGCAAAATAAAAAGACAACAACGATGGATAATGAATAATGAAGCAAATATAGGATGAGGAGAAAAAATAACAAAAAACATATGTGACATATATGTATACACTGCCCGACAACCGATTAGCACACCCTCTAACCTATCTGTTTAAAGGCAAATAACTGTAATCTTTGAATATTTTTCATGACCTCTTTTGTCTCTTTTATTCTTCATCATTTTTACTCATTCTGAGAGTAACTTTGAGTTCTGGAAGTGCACCGTTATTTTGTTTTGCTATTTTCTTAGAAGTGCGACAAAAATGCAGGCATTTTTTTGCGACAGCCGATTAGCACCTTTTTGCTTAAGTATCAATTTTTGGGTGTACGCTGTCGTGTTTGGCTGATTAAAACTATTATTTATTCATTGTGGTCAATCATCAAAAAATAAAGAAGTAATGGGAAAAGCAAAACCGTTGAATGAGCCTGAAAAAGGCAAAATAAAGGCTTACAGGGAGTGCGGTCACTCGATACTTCAAATATCAAAAAATATTAAACGCAGCCGTAAAGTTATTACCGCATACTTAGACAAAGAGGAAACCTATGGAAAAACATGAAAGGTCGGCCCTCATCAGTAATAACACCAACCGCCAAGCGAATTATATTGAGGCACGCATCTAATTCTCACGACTCAGCCGCTAAAATAAAAGAAAAAACTAGTGTTAAAACATGCGTTCGGACTGTACAAAGAGTTATTTCGAATACTGAACATATGAAGCGTCTAAAATTAAAAAAAAAAACTCTTCTAAACCAACTTCGAAAGATGCAACGGCTCGATGATGGCTACTATCATGATCTCAGAAAGGAAGAGCATACTCTTGATCGATTGCACAGCCGTGCCGGCGGTGTCATGGTGTGTGGAGTTATTTCTTACTTTGGCACCATTGAACTGCAATTTCTAACTAGCCCTATGAATGCCATTGCGTACAAAGAAGTACTGAAAACGGCTTTCCTGCAATCAAGGATATATTTGGAACCTTGGAATGGAAGTTCCAGCACGATAACGCACCAATTCACACAGCCGGGATCGCAAAGTCCTGGATTGAGGGTCACAACGTTGAATTGCTGACTTGGCCGCCTTACTCACCTGACCTGAACATTATAGAAAATGTTTGTGGATTGTTAGCACGCAAAGTGTACGAGTCCTGCAGACAATATTCAACTGAAGCTCAACTCATTAAAGAGGTCCTGGGAGGCTATTTCACTCAATTACATTAAAAAATTGTATGACTCCTTACCCAAGCGGATGTACGGAGTCATACTTAACCATGGAGGCTCATTCTTAAATTTTGTTAAAAAAAAACGAAAATATTGAAATTATTGTTAAGAAATAATTTGAATAAAATTTGAATCCATTTTTTTTTTTTTGTTATTTAAAGTTTTCAAGTGACTGTGCTAATCAAATGTCGCAAATATTAAAGTTAATTTTTTATGTTAAGTTCGTTTAAATTCATTTAATATGTTATTAATAAAGTTAATATATTATCTATTATTAAATCTTGTGTAGAATTTAATATTTTTAAATGACAAAAAATTCATCTCAAAAGCTTTATTCGTTTTCCTGATATTAAGCTCCTAAGACGCGGCGTGCTAATCGGTTGTCGGGCAGTTTACGTGTATTTATAATTTAGTCCTGGTTCTAGTTAGCGGAAGTGTGGCCATTTCAAATGGATAGTAAAAACATTTTAGTTTGATTTGAATGAAAAACAAAAAAGTTATGCTACTAAGTGTTCATTAAGGTGCAATCAATTATATGGGGGCTTTTTGATATAGATGTCCGATCTAGACCAGAGCTGGTTAGCGGTCACCTCAAATGGATACAAGCCGAATTTGGTTTGAGTTTTCTTTAATAACATTCAATCATATTTATAAAATAAAAATAATTTTCTGTGGACAAATTTCTGGCAAGTTTTGCTATAAACTAAATCAAGAATAAAGACGTAAAGCTACATAGAAAGTTAGTCAAATACTTATATTTGAGAGGAACAAATCTTCAACTTCTTAACTTTTATAAGTACAGAGTTATATTTAAAAGTGATAACTAAACTATAATGTAATAATAACTAAGGATCGGCATATGTGCCCGGATGGGCACATGGGATTTTGTATAGTTAAGCTTGCTCACTTCGATCACTATTCAATGGTGCAGATCTTGTGCTTCGCTTAGGAGCGGTTCATCAATCCAATACTGTTCTTTGAGTAGCCATTAGTAGTTGGCTTTGCGGAGCTGCCTCTTACCCCAGCAGAGACATCTGTGGAGGTCTTCTCGCCCAGCGTTCGCTGCTGTTGACGATGCACATAAATGAGTAACTGTGGCAGCCTGCGATATAGAAAGATGTACTTGCCCGCTAAGGTGGTGCAGGGCATAATGTACTTCTCGCAGAAAATCACCTTGCTGCGGGCCTCCTCGCTCAGCTGGGCATGGTCGTCTCCTCGTAGTGGGCGATGGACCAGAGCTACGATTGCGAACAAATCTTATGCATTCTCTCGTCTCTGAAATCGTGACAGGGTTCGGGCCTATCGCCCACGAGTAGGCTGTGCCGCAGGTCCCGATCGAATTCGACAATGTCGCCGCCGGTTTGTCACCGCGATATGCAAATCGGTTGCGTTGCTGTAATAGTTGAGAGAGTCGCCAGCTGAGGCCCGCAGCACTATTGCACATCCAGTTGCGCATTGCAATGGAGACCAGTGTGTGGAAAAGTGGAGCAGAACATTTTTACGTTGCAGTGATGGAAACATAGAATGCCCGGATCTGAGGTAATTGTGGTTGCAGTTGTTGTCCTCCTAGCCAACATGGCTGTATGTCACTGTATCTCTGTATGTGTATCTGTATCCGCCAGGGTCGTTCATCTGCCACCCTTATCATAATTAATACACTTGTCTATTTTCAGTAGTCGGGCCCTCTCCTTGTTGTTGTTGCGTCTACGGCCCCTCCAGCTCCTACGGCTTATGGGCTAGACCGAAAAAGTTTAATCACTAGAAGTTAATCCACATTCACCAATACCAATTTGGTTTTCAGAATTTGGGTTGACTCTGTTTGAGCTACCTTTTGATGCTATGCATTTAAGTTTCACAAATAATCTGGCTAATTGGTGCAGCTGTTTATAAGTAGCTTAAAAATAATATCGCTAGCTATTGCTATATTTTTCATATTGGAATGGGAATGCGCCCTGCACTAATGCGGCTTTGCGTTTTGCACTTTTCGGCTGGGTTATAACTACTAACAGAAAAACACGACTCAAAACCAGCTTACATCAGCGCAAACTTGATTTGGATGAAAAGCAGAAAGTTACACTTCTAGATGTTCATTCCGGAATAATCGGTTATATGGGAGCTATATGATATAGTTTTCCGATCTGGGTAAATCTCGAACTTAACCAGCGTACAGATGTAAGAAGCACTTGCTTAAAATATTAGCTATGTAGCTCTTAAGACATGAGATATCGGGGTTGAAACACACAGGCAGACGGACTGACGGACAGGCGGACGCTTTATCAAATTCCATCAGGAAATTAATAGTAAGGTGACAACATTTTTATGGAACAATATTTATTTATTCAACATTAATATTGTCCCCCTTCAAAGTGATAGCTCTGCGACACAATGCGAACGCTTTATCCAATCTTTATAAGCACTTTTTGGTATAGCCTTGAGCTCCTCTGGGGAATATGGTGGCTGACGTATGATTGTCGTGTTGTTTTTGGCCAAAAAATTATGCTAATGCGACGGTTATTCTGACCAAAATTTAGAAGTTACTCAACATCCGAGAAAATTGCATGACACGAACAGACTGATATGTCAGCAACTTCTCTAATGGTAATTCCACGATTTTTAAAACAATTTTCTTCATAACTTCGACGATTTCTTCTGTTGTTGGTGTGGTGTTGCATCCAGAGCGAGGGTCGTCAACGGCATCTTCTCGGCCATCTTGGATGAGTTTCTTGCACTTGTTAACATTTTTTTAAAAACTTTAAACTTTCCACACGCCACTGTTTACATTTCAAGTGCTTTAGAGCACTTGATACCATTTTTGACCAAAAATTTGAGGTAAACTGTGCTCCATTTTTTATTATAATAGAAAATCGCCGAGCACTAAAAACTACTATTATCATTTTCATCTGTCAAAACAAACTAATTATGCTGTGTACTTGAAACTGTGAACACTCGCTCTCTGACTTCCGCTCAATACAGTTGCTTTTTTCAGTCTCCTGTATTGTGCTAATTTGTTCGCGTTCGTGTATCAATTTTTAAGTTGTGTACAAGTTTTTTTTTGTTGTTTCGGATCTAACGCAAACTTTTAAGTGCACTTGATAAAACTGCTTTATCTTTTTTTTTTATTATTATAATTATTATTATTGTGCAAATTAAACGAAAAGCTGAGCTATAGGCAGAAGCATACAAGTGCGGCAGTTCTATTATTCGCAGCAAATTTCATATCTTTTAATATGGAGTCTTCTAAGCAGAAAAAAGTAAATGTTCTGGGTGGATGTGGCCTGGATAAGGACTCTATCGACCCTGTCGTTACAGCGCCAAAAACAACTCAGCCAACTATTCTATATTCTATGTTTTAATTTGGATGAGAGACAGAAATGTTATGCTACTAAGTGTTCATTCCGGAAGAATTGGTTATATGGGAGCTATACGATATAGCTTTCCGATCTGGATAAGACTCGAACTTGACTAGCCTGGAGACAAAGAAAGCATCTGGTAAGAATTTTAGCCTTGTAGCTTTTAAGACTTCTGAGATCTTTGTGTTGAAACAGACGGATGGACAGACGGACATGGTTATATCGATTCCGCTTGTCATGCTGATTAAGAATGTATAATTTCTATAGTTCCTTCTATGCGTTGCAAACTTCCCGACAAAATCAATATACAATTTTGTAAATGGTTTAAATAAAAAAAAAAACTTGCAAGTCTGGTATTTTTTTTTCCCGTATTTTTAACAAATTTTATACCATTCACATTAACTGGTAGTGGTATATTAATTTTGTCAGAAAGTTGGCAATGAGCCGTTATTGTCATGTCCGTCTGTCTTTTTTTACACAAAGATCCCAGAAGTCTGAAAAGCTACAGGTTTGAAATTGTTCATCAGATTCTTCTTTCATCTGGTCAAGTTCAAATTCTTTCAGATCAGATAGCTCTTATTTAATCGATTATTCCGCAATGAATACTTTTCTGTGTTTCATCCAAATCCAACCAAATTCGGCTTGTGTTCATTTTTGAAAATTCCACGCCTGCTGATCAAATTATTTTCAGGTCGGTCAAATATATCGTATATCCCATATATAACCAATTGTTAAAATCAAATTCGGCTTTTGCAAAGCATAGAAGGAAGCATTTCCGACTATATAAAGTATGAATATTCTTGATCAGCACAACCAAGGGAGTCAATATAGCCATGTCCGTCTAACCGTATTTTTAACCCCAAGATCTCAGAAGTCTGAAAACCTACAGATGGTTCTTTTGTGTGTATGCTGGTTAAGTTAGAGATTTATCCATAACGAACAACTTTTCTGTTTTTCAAATAAAACAAAATTCTTTTTGTATCACTTGTATTCCATGTAAACCCTCCACGTCCACCAGTTTTGAATTAGATCGGTTAAATATTTACAAATATTAAATTTCGGCAAGCCCAAACTAGCCTTTCTTTATTGATTATTTTTGATCCAAATCAAACCAAGTTGGGTTTTTATCCATTAGGCGAGGCTCCACATACGCTGCCTAAATCGTGGCGAACAGCTATCTCATATATCTGGCATTGAAGTGTAAGTGGGTATTGTAATGGGTTGCCAAATAAACAACACGTGTCCTGTATTAGTTCACATTCTTTATTGATAATTGCTTGCCTTTTAGACTTAAATTTGGGCGGCGGTAAGCTATGTACAAGTCAACCGCGGACACCATATACCCGCGGAACGAGAAGAGTGTGCACGACATGTCGGCAAGAAGAAAGCTGACTCAGCGCTATAGACGACCAGCGATCCCACTTGTGTTTTGGGTCTCGGGTTCAATGTCGTTGGCGGAGCTGAGTTAGCGCCTGACAACATAGTCGCACAAAGACCCATGCCGGCATGAAGAAAGCTGACCCAGCGCTATCAACGACCAGCGTAAGCACTTGAGGTCTGGATCTCGGGTTCAGCGTCGACGTCTGTCTGCAGAGCTGTGCTAGCGCCTGACAACATAATTGCACAAGCATCCGCTGTGTAATCCAACACCCTGCACGAGGCGCTAGCGTTGCAGTTTTCCTGGAGCTGCTACCACGCGCCGGCGACAGCAGCGTCCACGCTACCGGCAATCATAGCTTAAGTTTTCAGTATTCTTTCCTTGTAAGATTTAGATCGTAATTGATTTTTACAAAAGGCAGATCGCCCAAATAAATATCTTAGCGCAAAATCTCGCTTAGCACCCGTGAGAGGCTATTCTAATATACCAGAAATAATTGGCGCCCAACAGTGGATTACCCGCGAAGAAAAAATATAAAAACAAAGAACAAACTCAAGAACATAAAAAAAAATAAACAAAACGTGAAAGTGAAAGTGGCAGCAGTCGACTGCCAAAACAACGAGTCCAAGTACACCAGAGCCGCAGGAGCTCTCTGGGCAGCGGCGACGAGCAAACGAGCGCAGGAAGGACCGCAGGAGCAGAAGAAGGTTTAATTAAGGAATTCAGACAAGTTCAGGTGACTGAAGCAGTGACAAGTGAGACAGATATGGACGCAGCAGCTCAATCTCAAGAATATGACAGAAGAGAGGTACAGGTTAGGGCCGAGTTCAAAAGAGAAATGGACGAATTGGCAGGGCGTTTGAGAAGATCAAACATAGCGGTGCCTGAAATCAAGGTTTACCAAAACGCACAAATCGTAGAGGGCATTCGTTGCGACGAACCCCTTGACGCGATGAAGAGTCTGCCAGAGTTTAATGGCGCGCATGACACTTACGTAGCATGGCGACAGGCAGCGCATAGTTCGTACGAAATTTTCAAAAAATACGACGGTAGCTCGCGTCATTATCAAGCCACGGTAATCCTTAGGAACAAGATAAGGGCATCCTTGCCTCGTTCAATACACCTCTCAACTTTGAGGCATAAAAGCAAAGCAAAGTATAAGCAAAGTCCACAAACTGGGCAAGGCAAAAGCCCTGCCTTTAGAAAGCAAAAAGGCCAGCAAAATACAGAAGTCATACAAGCTAAACCAGCAAGTGGTAACGGCTCGGAGCCAATGGAGGTAGATCCAGGTTCATCTAAATACAGGCAACCCACTAGCTACCAAAGGGGTCAGGGTTTCGATAGGACTTACGTTCATCAGGGACAGAAGCGTTCGAATACGTCCGATCGCATGACGTGCCAAAGGCGTCAAAGGCTGGACCATCTGTCCGCCGGCAACGCAGAACAAGAGGCATCATACAGAAAGAAGGCTCATGAGGAAGTCGAGGAAATAGAGGCTGACATCGAGTATGAAAGCGATACTCTCAACTTTCTAGTTAGCAGCGTGAATTTTTTAGCGCAAAGTCCCTGCTGCCGTACTTACGGCGAAGAATAGCGGGGACAAGCGTTAAATTATTGATCGACACGGGCGCGTCTAAGAACTATTTGCAACCTCTCAGACACCTCAAGAACGTTGGCACTGTCGAAACGAAGTTCGTCGTGCAATCGATCCCCGGCTCGAATAATGTAACGCACAAATGTACGCTGCCAATGTTTGGACAAACAGCCACATTCTTCATCCTGAACAGTCTTTCCACATTTGATGGAATAATCGGCCTCGATCTGTTAAAACAGGTCAAAGCCTGAGTGAAAGCAAGTTGTTGATCGAGGGTAGATCGGAAACGATCCACTATCACAATTCTTTGAATGTAAATCACACCAAGGTGCTCGACATTGACGTGCCTTCTGTGGTAAAGCCCGCATTCCTTCAGATACTTAAGAAGAACAGTAAGGTTTTTGCTGACTCTAACGAGTCGCTGCCATACAATACAGCCGTCGTTGCCACAATTCGGACAACTGACAACAAGGAGGTTTACTCAAGGCCGTATCCATACCCGCGAGGGGTGGAAGATTTTGTAACCTCGGAGATAAACGAGCTCTTGAAAAACGGTATAATAAGGAAATCTCGGTTCCCGTACAACAGCCCCATTTGGGTCGTGGTTAAAAAGGGCACCGACAGTAATGATAACAGGTTACGGATTTCAGGAAACTGAATCAAAAAACCATCGCTGACAAATACCCAATGCCATGCATATCGATGATTCTGGCAAATCTGGGTAAAGCTAGGTTTTTCACAACGCTTGACCTCAAGTTTCTTCTTCTCCCAAATCCTTTTGGTCGATATTAATAACTTCTTTTGATTCTGGTTCTTCACCAGTTTCAATTGTTACTGAAGTGTTGAGAATATTAGGTATTGATATATCGAGGTCGAACTTTTTACTAATAGTTGTCAAATTGGATCTTAGTCTGATCAAAAACTTTGATACTTGAGACCAATGATCTTGAGTAAGTTTATCTTTGTGTTCATATACTAGTATCCGGGCTTCATTGAAGCATTTAACTAATATTTCCACGTGTTTTCTAACTGTGGTTTTCTGTATCGGTCTATTTTGTGTTAGTGACTTATGCGATTTGTCGAATTCCGCTTTAATGTTTGATAATTCCTTTGATAATTCATTCCATTCCATTATATTATGGATATGAATTATTTATTGGATACCATCATAACAATTACTCTACCTAAAATTGGATGTTCATCTATTCTTGATCTAACCTGCACACCCGGAATTGTTGTTAATACTATTCCTTTTTGGGTTGCAGTGCAGTGAAACAGTGGTGAGGTATAACAGTTAAATGTCTCTATATAAAGGATTTCTAACTCGTATACACTAACAGGGGTTGTGGATATTAACTGCTGAACTCTTCTACTGAAATATGTGTCCCTTTCATATGTTTTTCTTATGGCTCTTTGGGTATCCATACTTGAATATGCACATATATATATATATTGTTTTAATTTTTTTTTTTTATTTATTTCATTTTCTTGTCGTTACTTATTTAATAACATTTAATTATGTTTTGTATCATTTGTTGTTTGTGCGCTTTTTTTTTTAAATCTTGTCCAAGTCGTTTGCTCGGCTCATATATTTTTTTCTTAAACATTTATTGTACAGTTTGTACAGTTTACAAAAGCAATTGGCACACATTATAATAACAATTATTAGAAGCATTATGTTTACATATTCCAATTCAATGTTAATTGGTTCAATTTTATTTATCACGTTAGCAGTGGAATCCACTGATTTAACGTCTACTAGACCCATTATGGTTTTGTTAAAATTATA
Source organism: Hirtodrosophila duncani (assembly GCA_037043425.1). Lineage (NCBI taxonomy): Eukaryota > Metazoa > Arthropoda > Insecta > Diptera > Drosophilidae > Hirtodrosophila > Hirtodrosophila duncani. Next base: position 78,767 of record JBAMBM010000828.1, on the reverse strand, counting down.
ATTATAATTATAATTATTATCTATTTCCTCACTGAATTTACTTATCGAATTACTTCTCATCTATTTTACGACTTTTTCTCTTTTTTTTTTTACATATGTCCTACCTAATGGTTCGCATAGCTTTACGGGCTATGCTGCTAATCGGGCGGAAATGGTTTTACAAATATTTTTTTTTTAAATATTCAATGTATGCATCGTAGTGCAATCAAAAAAAATTATGCAACGCAGTGCAAAGATAAAAAAAATTATGCGTTCTCTGAAACGCTGTCGGTTCTCTAATCCGTGGTCTGGCTTGATACGCCAGACGGGGCCGGTGCTGGCTGCACAGGCTATTTTTTCTTTGATGGGGGCCCGGTGCCGGCAGCACAGGTGTACTCACAATGCGGTGAGTTTAGCGGTCCCTCGCAGTCCTTCGGGCAGAGTTTCGGTCTCTTCGGCAGTTGCTTTGGGGATGGAGGTTTAGTTAATTTAACGTTGTTTATTACTTGTATATTAGCTGAGTGAGTTGCGTGTATTGGGTTTTTCACTTCGAGACTTGTTTTCAAATAGTCAAGCTCGGACTGCAATTTTTGTGCAGTTATCCACGCGGGAGGCGGCGTTTTTGTGTATAATAGTCACTTAATGTGTGCTATTCTTTTATTCACTTTATTCTTTAGGCCTCCGCGTCTACCCATTACTCGCACTCTACTCACTCAGACTTTATATTTTGGTATCCGCCACTGCTGCCATTGTTGTTGTTGATGCCGTTGCTGCTGTTGCTATTGTTGGTGTTGCTGCTGCCGTTTAGTTCGTTGTAAATCCCATGTTGACGAAGTCGGCGGTCTGCTTTTCTGCTCCTGCGGATCTGCGATGCTATTGTCCTTGGTCCTCCAGGACCAATGTCACGGTCGCCATGTATTGAGATAGGTTTCGTGACAGGAAGATTGCCAGTAAGATGTATTGAGATAGGTTTTGTTAACTTTTATTTTTATTTCTTTGGAGCAGCAAAGGTGCCGCTTCCAACAAAACTTCAATTATATCTGTTTATTACATTTTTCCTTAAGTTCTAAGTAAGCCTAAGTTTCGTCGCTGCGCTGCCGACAGTTGGTCAGCAGAGAGACGGTTAAGTATATTATGTATAGCATATATGTGTGAGAGAGTTGCAGTATGTATGTAGTTATGTGTTTATGCATAAGTGCATGCATACGGCACATACTGGAAAAGTGCTTACGCTAGCGATCCCTCGCTGCGGCCAGTCCGCATAAGTGGACGATCGTATTTCAGCGCACATGCTTGCATAAACATAGCAACATACTCTTACTTTTAAGTTGGGCATATGACCACTTGTAATATTGTATACTCTACAATACTGTGGGCATATGCTCATTTGGCATACAACATACTACACCGGATACTACCAGATAACTCTGGCGGAGGAGGACAGGGAGAAAACAGCGTTCTCAGTGAATGGAGGGAAGTACGAATTCTGTCGGCTTCTCTTTGGCTTAAAAAATGCTGGTAGCATTTTCCAGAGGGCCATCGACGATGTCCTCAGGGAGCAAATCGGTAAGGCTTGTTTTGTCTATGTCGATGACGTCATCATTTTTTCAGAGAACGAAAAGGACCATGTAAAACACGTCGAGTGGGTCCTAAAGAGCTTGCTCGACGCGAATATGAGGGTGGCCCAAGAGAAATCCCAGTGTTTCAAAGATAGCGTCGAATATTTGGGATTCATTGTAACAAGTAACGGTGCAAAGACGGACCCTGAAAAGGTGAAGGCAATTCAGCATTACGCCGAGCCGGAGTCACTGTTTGCAGTGAGGTCGTTTTTAGGTTTAGCCAACTACTACCGCTACTTCATCAAGGATTTCGCCGCGATAGCGAAACCCTTTTCGGGCATTCTCAAAGGAGAAAATGGTTCGGTAAGCAAATATAGGTCAAAGAAAATGTCAGTAAAGCTGAACGAGAAACAGAGTTACGCCTTCGAGAAGCTCAGGAATATTTTAGCGTCGGAAGATGTAATGTTAATGTACCCAGACTATAAGAAACCCTTTGACGTGACTACCGATGCGTCAGCATACGGAATTGGGGCGGTTCTGTCCCAAAATGGAAGGCCAATATCAATGATCTCCCGAACTCTGAAAGATAGGGAGGCAAATTACGCTACTAACGAGCGAGAATCGTACCTTTACGGTGTAAAAGACATAAATATTTTCACAGATCACCAGCCACTTACGTTTGCGGTGTCTGAAGGCAACCCCAATGCCAAAATTAAGCGTTGGAAAGCGCGCATAGACGAGACAGGTGCTAACCTACTTTACAAACCCGGAAAGGCAAATTACGTAGCCGATGCCCTCTCACGGCAAAACATAAATGCGCTCGAAAGCGAGCAGCCAAAATCAGACGCCGCTAGGGTACATAGCAAAGCGTCACTGACATACACCATCGAGACAACTGAAAAGCCGGTGCACTGCTTCAGGAATCAGATTGTTTTGAAAGAGTCCCGTTTTCCTCTAAAAAGGAATTATATTATTTTCGGTGAGAAAACTCGCCATATGATCAATTTTACCAGCAGGGACGGGTTATTTGACATAGTGAAATCCGTTGTCAACCCAAACGTGGTAAATGCCATCCATTGCGAGCTTCCTATTCTAGCTCATCTGCAACACGAACTCGTGCGCAGTTTCCCTACTATCAAATTTTGGCATTGCAAGAACTTTGTCACAGACGTCCTCGATGGCGGGGAAAGAAGAGAAATTCTTGCCACTGAACACAATCGAGCTCATAGAGCCGCCCAAGAAAATACCAAACAGGTAATGACCGATTATTACTTCCCAAAGATGACAAAATTAGCAAACGAAGTGGTGCTGAATTGCAAGACTTGCTCGAAGGCAAAGTACGATAGACACCCTAGGAAACAGGAGCTCGGGCAGACGCCAATTCCTTCACGGGCGGGAGAAATGCTTCATATCGATGTGTTTTCTACGGACCGCAAACTGTTTCTTACCTGCATCGACAAGCATTCTAAGTTCGCTATAGTCCAGCACATAGTATCCCGTACTATACAGGACTTGATACCACCATTGTTAAAGTCATCAATGTTTTTCCGAAAACCAAACAGATATACTGCGACAACGAGCCGGCACTTAAGTCGGAGACCGTTACGTCCTTACTATTTAACAACTATGGGATCGGAGTAGCCAACGCTCCCCCCTTACACAGTACATCAAACGGTCAGGTCGAACGCTTCCATAGTACCCTCACGGAAATAGCCAGGTGCCTCAAGTTACAAAAGTGGATAAACGATACAGTCGAGCTAATACTGCAGGCTACCATCGAATACAACAGATCGATACATTCAGTAACCCAGGGGAAGCCCATAGATACCTTGCACGACGTTTCGCAAGGAACCCAGCAAAAAGTCAGGGAGAAAGCCAGAGAAAGCGCAATTAATGCAAAATTCCAGGCTTAACCAGAACAGGCAGAATAGGGTATTCGAAGTAGGTGAAAAGGTACTTGTTAAAACAAACCGGGAAAGACTAGGGAATAAACTTACTCCGCTTTGTAATGAGGAAAAGGTGGAGGCGGACTTGGGGACAACGGTCCTCATTAAGGGGAGAGTGGTCCATAAGGACAACCTCCGTTGAATTTGTAGTTGTAGTTTGTAGTGTTAAGAACATTTTTTACAGAACTTACCTAAGAATTATTCCATACCCTAGGTTTTACGGGACGATACTGACATTACTGGTGACGGTGACGGCACGAATAACGGACTACTCACACACGAACTACATACCTAACACGGATGGGAACGTACTGGTTTGGAACGACAGTGACTTTTTAAGGCATACTACCAACCTTTCGGAGTTTGCGCGAATGATCGACGAGAATAAGAAATTATCAGACATGTTCCCACAGTCCCATATGCGGAAACTGTTGGAGGTAGACACCGGACACGTTCAAGACCTTTTGTCCGCTCTTGAAGTACACCACCGCAACGCAAGAAGCCTTGATTTTTTGGGAACGGCGCTTAAAGTAGTTGCGGGCACCCCGGACGCACGAGACTTTGAGAACATTAGAATAACGGAAGCGCAGCTGGTCAATTCCAACAACAGGCAGATAGAGATAAATTTCAAGACTCAGGTACAAATAAACTTGCTTACCGACACGGTGAACAGATTACTCAAAATTGCAAAAGATGAGCAGGCAGATACCGTTCACTTGTACGAAACACTTTTGACTAGAAATAGAATCCTCATAAGCGAAATTAGTAACCTTATGTTGACAATCACACTTGCAATATCGGGTATTATAAATCCAAACATATTAGACCATGCTGATCTTATGAATGAACTCACAGGTACCTTAATAACTGACCTATTAGATGTATCTAGCATTAAGATATTTCAATTCTCTGAGACAGTAAAAATTATCATTAAGTATCCTAGAATAAGCAAGCTTTGCCAGAAAGTTACTATTTTCCCGGTCACACACGACAATACCATCCTGCAGCTATTGGACTACATAGTAGCGGAGTGCGGAAGACAAGTCTTGGGAGTCACAAATTGCAAGCCGACCACCACAACTACATTCTGTGAACAAGCGCCGAACGAAACCTGCGCTCAGGGCTTGCACTCTGGAGGTTTGGCGCACTGTGCAACGCAGCCCAGCCACTTGGCTCCGGTTACCGTGGTCGACGATGGCATCATCATCATTAATGACCGGCCAGCTACCATAGTGTTCGACGACAATCCGGAAACCATCTCAAACGGAACCCAGCTAGTTACGTTCGACAACTACGCGATAGTCAACGGAACCAGGTACGTGAACCAGAACAGCGTACAGGAACGGTCCCCAGGAATTGCAGTTTCACCCTTGTTGAACATCACGGGGCACGTCAATACGCTAAGCCTCCCATATCTTCATCGTTTGAGTGAAGAAAACCTCAGCCACATCCTCGAGTTGAGAAGCGACGGCACGTTCGGAACCAAATCCGTGCTAACATTCGGATTGGGAATCTTGGCCTGCGCCACAATTTGTGGATCTGTTGCCATCTGCCAGTACGCCAAGAAGAGGCGGGATTCTCGGCAAATCGAGGAGATGCTGAAGACTTACAACGTGACCAGGGACGGTCAGTCTTTGGAGGGGGGAGTAGTTAACCGCGGACACCACATACCCGCGGAACGAGAAGAGTGTGCACGACATGTCGGCAAGAAGAAAGCTGACTCAGCGCTATAGACGACCAGCGAGCCCACTTGTGTTTTGGGCCTCGGGTTCAATGTCGTTGACGGAGCTGAGTTAGCGCCTGACAACATAGTCGCACAAAGACCCATGCCGGCATGAAGAAAGCTGACCCAGCGCTATCAACGACCAGCGTAAGCACTTGAGGTCTGGATCTCGGGTTCAGCGTCGACGTCTGTCTGCAGAGCTGTGCTAGCGCCTGACAACATAATTGCACAAGCATCCGCTGTGTAATCCAACACCCTGCACGAGGCGCTAGCGTTGCAGTTTTCCTGGAGCTGCTACCACGCGCCGGCGACATCAGCGTCGACGCTGCCGGCAATCATAGCTTAGGTTTTAAGTATTCTTTCCTTGTAATATTTAGATCGTAATTGAATTTTATAAAAGGCAGATCGCCCAAATAAATATCTTAGCGCAAAATCTCGCTTAGCACCCGTGAGGGGCTATTCTAATATACCAAAAATAATTTACACGTTAAGCAACGACTCTTCAATGGGCAGGTTGGGCCAACGATACCAGCCCCGAGCAGTCATATTGGTCACATGAATGGTAATACGATGTGGCCCACGAGGCGCAAGCCCAGCTGTAATAATGGGCGCACCAGCAGCGCAGACTGGCCAATGCCAGCAATAGGGCTTTAGTTTAAGAATTAATTTGTAATGTAGCTTTTAGTTTTTATCGAGCACTCGCACAAAGCCGTCGCTTCAGCGCGATAATAGGGAATACATTCCGACTGTTATTGGTCTTTTATAAAGTACCCGTGGAAAAAATTCAAAGCCAATTTAAAAAAACAAGTAACGGATTCAAATAACCAAAACAAATATTAAATTAGTGCAACAAACGACAGTTGTGGTGAAAAGTTGAAGTAGTAAAGGCACAAACCAAACCCAAACTACGAATACTAGCGCAGGGAGTTTCTGAATGCTAAAAATAAAAACCTAACCTTGTCAAAAAACCGCAAGAGATCTCAGGCTGTTGAGGCGGCCTAAACACACGTAGAGAGCACCAGCTTATTGGGCAGCAAAGAAGTATTTGTAACAACAAATCCGAACAAATTCCGAAGACGGAGCAGCAACTAATATATTGAGAAACATGTGAGTTATTACTTTACATTCTGTCATAAAAAAAAAATAAATAAAAAAACAAAGAAACCAGAACAATCTCTCATGAGTTCTGACACGGCAGTGAAGATATATTTTTTTAAAGAACTCGATTGCGGCACTTGCACGAGAGTTTCATTAGCAGGTAGAGCGAAATGCAGATCCTAATAGTTTCAGCGCCTGAAGTAGATATATGAGAAATTTTCAAGCATTCCTGGCTTCTGGTGCGATACACCACTAGAATTTTGCGGTAAGCAGAAAGCAACTGCAACTGGAGCCTATGAGCTCTTTTAGACATTTAATGGAAGTACTAGCCACTAACAGGCAGTAGCCATTATCAGGAATAATGCAGTCTTCGCATCCTTGAGCACAGTACTAAAATTCAGAGAGAGGTTATTTTTTACATATGACGATAAGACTCCAATACGCGTAAACGAGCAAGATCTGGACTCACTGGTTAACAGACTATTATGATGAAATTGAAAAGAGATAAACGCTCATAACAAATAAAATAATTATGATACATGAGCCGGACGCTGACGCCGTTGTCAATGAAAAAGGTAAGAACGATGAGCTTCAAACATTTGTGTCGCAGCTAAGGAAGTCTATAAAAACAATAGCACATCCACCCAAACCCAAAAATTTGCTAACCGCTTTAACGGCAGCACAAGGGGCGGAAGCGAGCAACGGGATTATAGGTTTTGACTGACTAAAGTAGGTAGGAGCAACCCTCGATCTAGAAGCTGTTACAAGATCAATTCTGACATATCGTCAGAGGATTTACAGTATCATACCTGCGATAACGTAAATTTTACAAAGGTTAACGATGTAGTAGTACCGAACACAGTTAAACCTGTACTCAAAAATATGAGTTGGAAAGGATAAAGGGTTTTCGCTGACTCTAAAGAGTGTCTACCATATAAGACCTCGGTTGCAGCTAGCACTCGAACTGAGGATAAAAATCCTATCTATGGACGTATCCAGTTTCGTAAAGAGTGAAATCAAGGGGTTATTCAAGAACGGGAGTATACGACCATCGAAATCACCGTATAATAGCCCAATTTGCGTTGTGGATAAGAAGGGTTATAGCGAGAAAGGTAATAGATTCTTACTTTAGGAAGTTAAACAGGCACAAGGGACATTAACATTTTCACTGACCACCAGCCCTTAACGTTTTCGGATTCCGACAAGAACCCGAATGCTAAAATAAACAGATAGAAGGCAGAGTGTGTTGGCGCCACAATTGTCATTGACATACAACGTAGAGACAGTTGAGAAATCAGCTAATTATTTTCGAAAAAAGATAATTCTGGAGGAATCGAGTTTTCTTCTGAAACGCAACTTCATTTTATTCGGCAGCAAAACGCGCGATATCATGCACTTCCCGGACAGATCAACTCTCTTTGATAAGAATAAAGAAATCATCAACTAAAACGTGTTGAATGCAATCCGACATAATTTGGCTTGTGTTCAGCATGAGCTGGTGAGGTGCTTCCCATCAACCAAGTTCTGGTACTGCAAAAACATAGTGTCAAACATCACGGAAACACTTACTGCCGAGCACAACCGAGCTCACAGAGCAGCACAAAAGAATGTAAAACAAATTCTTAGTGACTACTACTTCCCAAAGATGGCGAAATTAGCTAAAGAGTAGTGGCGAATTGCAAAATATCCACTAAAGGTAAGTGCGACCAACATACAAAGAAGCAGGTGCCGCCACGCCATAGTACTTCCAATGGACAGGTCGATACACTCAGATACAAACTGATTGAAATAATACACACATTTGCATTTGCAAAAGTTGTTGGAAGTTGACACTGAGCACATTGTCCAAATTATTAGTTCATCGCAGAATAGCATTTGGTATTCTTTGTTTTTTTTTTTTTTTTTTTGTTTTTTTTTTAACTGCGCTAAAGGTGGTCGCGGGAACACCAGACGCGAATGATTTCGTGCAGAAAAGGGTGACTCAAGCAAAATGAACACCCGAACATAGATACAGATAAATCTCTTGACTAAAACGGTAAACAGGATTCTACAAATTACCAAGAAAGAACACATTGACAGAAGATCAATATGAGACGACCGAGTTACAGAACCCTATGCTCACTATTACCCTGGAAAAGCTGAAAGTCATCAACAAAGTTATTCTAGACAACGCAGACTTAAAATCAATTTTGAGCGAACAACTCGCAGTGACCACGGTCAGCAATATAATAGAAGATTCTAGTATTACGGTTCTGCAAACGTCTGACATAATTTATGCTATTATTAAGTTTCCTAACGTTAGGTTATTTTCCCCGTAGTGCTTGGATCATCTTGGATGTCAGCGACAATATCGTGGCAGAATGTGAGTAAAGAGTCATGTTTCGAAATCACTACGACAACATTCTGGAATTTGGTGCAGAGTAATTCCTGCAAAGTCCACTGCAAAACCAAACCTAGCTACTTTAACCCCATTACACTAGCAGACGACGGTACTATCATCATAAACGACAATCCTGAAAGAGTAAAAGTCGGCAACGGGTCGGAAATTGCAACAATGGGGGCCTTGTCACTTTCATCGACTTAACAATCATTAATGGCACCAAGTTCCAGAACCGTGATAACATCCAAAACAAATTTGCGCATGTTGCGGAGCTCTCATTGTTTAATAAAACCGACTATGATGACGTACTCACCGCACCATTCCTACACCATATAAATGAATAATTTGCAGTTCACAAATGTGATCGGAGAAAGAACGTCGATGAACACGCTGTCAATGTTGTTCATCGGCTCGGCAATGGGGAGGAAAGGCGATAAAGAAGACACGAGACTCTCTGACGATCAAGGCTATGTGTAACGGTTTGGGAATGTTCGAAGAAGGCCACACTTTGAAGGTTGGAGTAGTTAAGCACTTAGCATATGGAGCCAACGATACCAGTAATCGTGCTTGACCAGACCGCTGAGTAAGCATTCTCACACCAGCAGTCGTATTGGCCATAACAATGATATTAAGATACGGCCCACGAGTCACATGCCCAGCAGTAATCATGGGCGCAACGGCAGCGCTGACTGGCCGTAGGCTTTAGATTAAATATTATTTTTCGCCGTCGCTTCGGCGCTATAATCTATATATATAAAAATGAATGTGTGTCTGTCCTTTAAAGGCGGCTAAATGAATTGACCAATCGGTATGAAATTTTTTTCTGTATACTAATAACGAGAAAAGGAAGGTCAAAGGTTTTATATCGTTTTAAAAATATAACCGTAGCACCCTATCTAATGGACCAATTGGAATGAAATTTGTGGTATATACTAACACGAAACACGTTGTCAACGGCTATATATCGTTTTAGAAAAATGGGCGTAGTGCCAACCCTCATAGAGGCGATAATAAATAATCGTCACATATCTGCACCTATTGGACCGATTGCAATGAAATTTATCTATATAGTAATACAGAATAGATGAATGTCAAAGGCCACTTATTGATTTGAAAAATGGGCGTGGCAGAGCCCCTCATATTGGCGATATTGAAAATTCGTCATATCTGCACCCATTAGAGTGATTGTCATGAAAGGTCGAGCAATGTATCGGTTTGGAATATCATTATATCTATATATATATATATATATATATATATATATATATAGTTATCTAGTTATATATAGTTATCGATGTAGTTGTCGAGATATCTGTATAGATTTATTAGGTTATCGACATATGCCTAATGATGTTACGAATTAAGCACATATGACAATCTTAGAGTATATGACAACTGAAAACTGGCATATCTTTTACATAGAATATTTACCCATAATAAATAAAATAAAAAACAGTAAAGGCTCTATAGTAAGTATTCATTGTGAAGATAGTGTGTAGTATAACAGCATTTCACAAGGATGTCCGATCCAGCTCGAATTTGATCAGAGTAACTAACATTAAGCAAGCATAAATATATTTTCAGCAGTCATCTATAACATTCAGGTGTTATAATACTGATGTTTCAAAGCCGCCCAGCCAAGCCTGGGCTGGTGCTTTTTTGTTCTCGTTGTTTCGTCGTTTTCGATGTTTGTTTTAGATCCCCGATTCAAGAAATTCCATTTCAGGAATCCGTTCGACCATTCAAATATGATGTCTACTACATAAGGGAAATCAAGACATTGTCTAAGGTACCCTGTCCAGGTAACTATTAGAACTGGTAAACACATGACCTAGGATCAAAAACAATGTGGATTCAAAAGAAGCCAGAAAACTACCCTGAATTTCTGTGAAAATATGACTACCGCCGATTCGGACAGCGCTCCGAAGACAAAGATTATGTACCATGGAAACTCTGCCTACCAAAAAAGCATCGAAAACGAGTCCTCCATGAATGTCATGACCAAAGTCGCTTTTCATCAAGAGGTACTATAGGCTGGGAAGACTTCGATTAGCGATTTGCCACTATTGGCTGGGACTCTCTTGCAAAGTGGCTAAGTACGTCCGCAGATTAAGACTCTGTCAAAAAACCAATCCGCCAGGTGAAATTTATACTCGCCAAGTCCAAGAACTTTTCCGGATCCTATGTGCAGACTTTGTTTGACCACAACATTTCAAAGAAACTTACGTTTTTTGTATGTGAAAATTAGTATTGAAAAAAGATTGATGAGGTCAGGTAAACTTGACATAACAACGAAGAACTTAGTAATATAGATAAAGTAGCAAATTATGCAAGTGAAAATCAACGTCGAAACTACGACTTGCAACAAAACTCTAATTATCGATATATAAATTATCGATAGCAGTGGTAGTGCTGCCTATCAATAGGTGAAGCCTAAGGCAGAAAATAGAAAAAATGCTAATAAGTAAACATATGGCTCTGAGCGAGCACAACGGCTCGTCTACACATCAAAAGCAAAGTCTGATAAAAATATAGAGTAAGGTTACATTACTGCGAAATCCCCAATGGCAACTGAAGATATGAGCTCTAATGTAAGCTCTTCGGGCTCCGAGTATGAAGAAACTATGGCTGACAACAATAGCATCTGCAGTGTGTTATAAATGAATCATCATGGGCCTTTAAGCCAATATGGTGTACCCAGTACACTGACGAAAACATCGACAAGGGCCACGTCATCATTCCGAATATCTACAGCTGTGTTTGCAGTTATATCTTCTTTTGTTCCTATTAGTCCTATCCCATTTGCTGTGCAGGGCCATCTAAGAGTTTCACGAATGCTATGCTAAGTATCTCCAATAGCAATAACAAAGTAAGCAGCACCAATGCACCCCTAAATGCGCATAAAATCACTGACCATCAATAACAAGTGGAAAATGTTTACTTCGACCTTGGTTGATTTGTACTGGACAAAGCCGAGCTCAAAGCCACTGCATGCCTAAGGCGTTCTCCCCTACAGAGTTTGTAAACCCAACGACTGGGAGTAAAAGTTGGGGATGTTCTAGGCCTCTGAGCTGTTTCAATGTACCAAATGTGCTGTTGCTCCGCAAGGTGGAATGAGCTAGAGCTTGTTGGTTACGCTTAATTATTTGGGATATTCGTGGTTTTAGTACAATTGACTACCTATTTCATCAAAGTCAGAGCAGATTTCGAACATGTGAATTCAGGCACAACACTCTGTTTTGTTTTGAAAACACTATTTTTTCTAGTAATTATACCTGATATTTTGTTAATTCTTGCCTTTAAGTATCTCTTAAATGTTTTTCTGTCTTTATCACTGCCTCTTACATTCATCCATGTTCCGAAATTTCTGTTTATTTGAACTTCCTTAATACTATTCAATCGATCGCGTCAATGCTTTCTGATACTGATCAATTGTTGGTTTTTAGTGATTTCAACATTAGAGTCATTGTCTCCACTGGGGAAGGTCAAGCGGGTGAAGTGTTCTGATGGCAAGGGTGTTAACGTGCATGCCGAGTCTATCCAGATAGGCTCTGCTTAGTCTGCTGACTTCCTCGTGTACCCATGGACTCCGAGTTCTTCATGTATTTCGACATTTCAGTGGAGAATATGTGCGATGGAGATAGTCCTAAGAGAATTGTTCTGTTCTTTTTGGATGTGAGAGCGGTTGGACAGACTTCCAGTGCCCCAGATAGGGATTCCGTACGTCCACTTTGGCTTTATTATGGCCTTGTAAACGAGGAATTTTCATCGCAGTCTCAGGGTGGATTTTCTGCCGATAAGCCAGTGGTACTTTTTCAATTTTACATTGATTTGCGCCTTTCTGGAGAGTAGGTGGGGGTCCCAAGTTAGCCTTCTCTCTAGTACCAGGCCATGGTACTTGGCTGTAGGACTGCTTGGAATTGTTGTTCCGTCCAGCTGCACCGGGGGCCACTCCCCTCTTCTCATAGAAAACTTGTATGCGTTGACTTTTCGGGGTTGACCATTATGTTCCATCCAATGAGCCAGTTACTTAGAGTGTCAAGCTGCCGTTGGAGGGTGGCTATGGCTGTCTGAGCAGTCCGTTATCTACAATGATCGGTATGTCAGCAGTGTGGAACGTATACAAGATGGGACCCAATACACTTCCCTGGGGGACTCCGGCTCTGATTTCCTTTTTCCGTGATCTTTCTTACCCGCACCTAAAAAAGAAGCATCTGTGTGCCAAGTAGAACCTTATGAGGTGGTAGAAAGGCGTAGGCAGGGTTGACTTCAGTTTATGTAGCAAGCCAGTATGACTTACTCTGTCGAAGGCTTGCTAACAAACTCATTAAATCGCCAACTTGATTTGATATTGATTTCTGGCCCTTCCTTTTGATTGGTCTCTAGAGTCAGTCCGCTTTTGCTTCCTGAAGATTCATTTCATCCATCATTACACTTTACTATGGATATTCCTAGTCCTGCAGTACCTGCACCATTTAACATGTCAGCTAGAACATTCATTTCGAAAGGCTGATTTCGTTAGACTTAACGATGTCATCCTTTAATCAGACTGGTCATATGTGTACCCTTGTATAGATATGGACAGTGCGGTATAATTCTACAAATTTCTTTATTCAATTTTTAAGGATTTAGTTCCGCTCAATAGTCCAGTTAGGCTTAAAAGGTCACCTTGGTTTACTCCACAGTTGTCTAATTTAAAAAATATCAAGGTTCACTGTCATTAATTCTGAGTGCTATAAACCATATTTGCATCCCTGTAGGGCTAAATTTTTCCAATACCCAAAGCAATTTTATAATATTGTTAATTCAAAACGTAAAACATCTGTCTCTCCTTCTTCTTTTTTTTTATATAAATACTAAAGCAAATACAGATCAAGGCGATGCCAACTTGTTTGCAGAGTTCTCTCAAATAACTTATTCCTCTCTTAAGTATCGGTCTGATCAGATATACTCTTATAGCTTACAGAGGTCTAATAACATCCCACCTGCACTAGTCACTAAAAGCTTATTGCTTAATGAACTTAAGTCTATTAAGATTAACTTTTTTCCTGGTCTTGATGGCGTGGTATATTCTCAGACTCTGCGCTTGTTCGCTTTGTAAGCTGATTTTGAAGCTCTTTGATCTGTCATTTTTCGTCTTTCCCTTCTCTCTGGAAGGAGTCGTTTATTATTCCTCTCCATAAAAAATGGAGTAAGTCGGATGCCCATTACTACAGAGGCACATCAAAACTGCCTGCCAATCCTAAGATTTTTGAAAAGATATTAACTTCACAGTTGCAGCACAATTGTGGTTCTATAATTTCATCTCAGCATGGGTTTATGAAGCGTTGGTCTACCACTCTCGTGTACTGATGTACGCCGACGAAGTTAAACTTTACTTGTCCTTCAACGACTCTTCTTCCCACTTCAGGATACAAGTGACCTTGATTCTTTCCAATTGTGGTGTCAGGTCAAGTTACTAAATCTCAACTGTTCGGAATGCAAAGTTATGTCGTTTTGTAGTAGCATACCGCTTCAGACATCGTACCTTCTTAACGATGTGCCCCTTGATCGGATCGACTCAGTTGATGACTTGGGTGTTGATTTACACCCTAAATTAAAATTCGACTTACACATTTCAATTACCGTTAATAAGGCTGTAGTTGAAGTTCTTCACATTTTTAACCCAAGCTCAAGGATTAATAGAGACCAAAAACTTAATATCGTTTTATTTAATATTGAACCTTTGACAAAATTAATTATATTTAGCAAGTGAAGGTCCTTTGCGACAGAAGATAAAGATTGAAAGAATGCGAAAATCCTCTGAAATTGCGCAATGTCGTCGATGTCAGCAGTATGGCAACACAGCTAATTACTGACGCAGACATCCCAATTGTGCCAGGTATGGTGAAAATCACCAAACCTTACAATACAATACAATACGTCCCATAAACGCGCAGCCTACCTGCATCCACTATTCTGGAAACCATATGGCCAGCTATAAAGGATGCAAATGGTACCAGGAGTTTCTTCTCCGCCTTTAAGAAAGGCTGATAATTAAAATAAGACTGATCATGTATTCATTTCTAGAGAGCAGCAACAGTTTCCTACCTTGCAGCCTAATCGCCACAGAATAACCTATATTTAAACAATACAGCAGCAACCAACTCAGCAACAGCGACATATTGTTCAACATCAACTATCTGTAGGCTCTGGAGGAAATACAGAAGACTCCTATGCCGCAGTAGCAAAAGGCAGCGAGTGCCTTTGGCGTGCAGTATTAATGGATGTCTTCCTGCTACTCATCATCTTTTGGTAAATGGCAATTCGGGCATCTAAGTTCGCCAGTACCTTCGCTTGTCAGTGGTTCGCATAAGCCTAATAGTCCTGGCCACATCTTCCGCATTTATTCTGCTTCCGGTTTTAACTCTTGCTTGATCAAATTCGTGGCGTCGATAGCATTGATTAGTGCTGTTGTTTCTCCATTGGGGGGGTTGTATCCTTACACGCTGGCAACCAATTTTGCTTAGTAGTATAGCCTCCCTGCTGGTTGCGTCTTGTTTGAGGTCTACGAACCCTGTGTTCTGACCTGGGGCCAGTGATGGATCAAACGCTAATTCATGTGTTGTCTGTTGTCGGATTTTTGGGTTGCATACATTTACAAATACGTGACCGAGGCTGTGCAAGATCCTGCTGGTCCTGTCCTCCCACCGATACCCGAAAGTTTATTTACGGAGGACAACTGTTTCATAATATGGAATAGTATGGATAGTAGGGCCCTTTTCATAAATTCGTAGAGTATTATTTGGAGGCATTCTGAATTCGTAGGAGTCATGGTCCACCGCGTTTTTCAGTAGACTCTGATATAAGTCTGGGCTTAGGTATCTTTTTAGCGTGCACAGTGCCTGGACTATCGTAACCTCAACGGGATCTGCCAAACACTGAGTGGTGTCCATAGCAACAAATGTATTCGCCGATGTTGCCGGTCCTACAGTTGGACAAGAACGCCAGATTTATTTACGTCGTTGTGTCGGAGCTTCTCTTTGACACCTTGACGTTTCTTTATCATCATATCCTGCCATGGGATTAATGGCGGTGTAAAAATAGGGAAGTCCTTTATATTGGGGGGAGGTGTCATTCTTTCTTGATTGGCTTGATTCCGCCAATAGGGCATTTAAACATGGGAAGCGGCAGGAAAGTCTGAAGATTCACTTGTTTGGGATCACTTGTTTCGCTCATCTCTCATGTTATTGTAGTAGTTGTTGTCGTTTTTGCACCACAATGGTGGGTGCCCCAGATAGAGAAAGAGACGAGGCAGGTACATGCACCGAATGATCAATGAGTGAATATAACTTTTCTGTTTTTTATCCAAGTCCAAACAAAACCGGTTTGTATTAATTTGGGGAGGATCGACGTCCATTGGCTTAATCTGCTCAAGATCAGATATCAATATCATAAAGCTCCCATACAACCGGTTGTTACAAAGTCAACACTTATTAGCATACATTTTTTTTTTTATCCAAATCACACCAAATTCGGTTTGCATTCATCTGAGAAGCCCCCACGTCGGCTGGCCTGATTTGTTCAAGATCGAACAACTATATCTTAAAGTTTAAAGCATAACTTTTCTGTTTTTCATTCAAATCAAACCAAATTCGTCATGTATCTCTTGTATCCCTTGTATACACAGTAGCCCCATGACCAGCTATCAGATCTGGTGTAGATTGGCTATATATTTACGATGTGAATGGTATATAAGCTTCGGCTTGCCGAAGGTGTAATTCTACTTAACATCCCTTGCACTTATTTTGTTCATAGCTGCACGGAGCAACTATATTTATTGCTCATTGTTCGAGGAGAATGTTCAGCCACTTGCAATTGCTTTACTTTTCACGAAAGCTAATTATTTCTTGCATTAATTTCTTTCTTAAAATGGCGTTGTTTGCGTGTTGTCTATAATAAACATGGTTGTAAAAGAATGTTGGATGGTCCTACATGCTTACAATTTGGATTTCGTATTTATGATTATTTTCATAATTGTTACAAAAATAATGAAATAACGTGCTGTGTGTAGAGCTGGAGAAACATCGATGTTTGCCCACATCGATTTTTCGATGTTGTTGGTGTCTCAACATCGATAATATCGATAAATCGGCACACTTTTCAAATTTATAAAAAGGGCATATAATGTAAAAAGAAACGTCGAAAATTTAAATTTATAAAATTTATCAGGGTCTTATTAACTTTTTTCTTATAAAATAAAAAAATTATAAATACAAATTAACAAAAGAAGTGCTATTCCAGTCAGATAATTTTACATGTACTACATCATAAATGTAGTTAGCCGGCTCAAGGTCAAATAAAATAAATGTATTGTAAATAGACGTTGCCAATAAACATGTCCCTATATTTGGATTTAAGTGGGATCCACCTTTGCTGAACAAGGATTCCCTTTCGGTGGATGTTGCAGGAGCACATAGCTATTTTTTTACACGGCCTCCAGAATGTCGCCCAGTTTTGAATATCGTTGAAGACATTTGTCATGTGTACATCTCGCAATTTCGTACGAGAAGGTAACTCATAGTGAAGTTCAAGTACTTTTACCAAGTTACGAAATCCTTTGTTTTCAGCAACTGAGAACGGTGCCTGGTCTGAGCTGATATATTCAGCCAGTGTCTTGTCAATACTTGTTTTCTTACTGGGCGATGCTACATATTTTTGGTACAAATAGATCCATAATCATAATAGATCCTTTACAGGAAGTTCTTCTTCGGGTTCGCTATCCATGTCCACCTCACTCGAGTTCGTATTATTCTGCATTATTTCGCAATCTGCATTTAACTACATAAAATACACACACGTCCATATTCGCTCAACTAGGACTGCAACAATATAATTACCTTTGCCATCACAATCCTTCAAAAACTTCTCCATTTCCACGCACTGTCAACACCAATATCTTTAAAAAAAAATCAATATAATTTTAATTGTAATTCTAATTTGGGCGGGATAGATAGGACCCCCCAAGAGATGCCCCGTTGGGTGGAGTGCTCTCAACACCGGGCCGCAATACCGGGGCTAACTCTGGTAGTTGTTGAGGTAGTTGTTGAGTAACCTAGAGTACCCTGACTTCAGCTGTTACATTTTTGCTCGGGTGGAACGGGGAAGAAAGGTTTCCACCTTATTAACATTTGGTGGTCTGCCTTCGAGCATAACATTGGACCTGCGGATGTTCTCTTCCACGGACTCGGTGTGGACCAAACTTAAGCCAGATCTGATATTCTCATGTGTGGTGAGTTCCATCCTTTGGCTGATGGATCCCGTCTTCCTTCTGAGATCATATTTGAAAGGAACGGTCCTGACCGACATGGGTTTTCTGGTGGACAGATGGCTGGCACGAGAGGAGAAATTGCTTGGTCAGTATCTTACAGTGCACGCACAGGCGCATCTCCACTTCTTGGTGGAATGTCATGATACAACATCCCGTTGCTGTGTACAGAGCTCTGTTCTGTGACCGTTGCAGTTTCTTCCACATTGTTTTGCTGATACTCGGATTCCACACTGGGGAGGCGTTGTCGATAAGCGGACGACCAACCGCTTTATACGTTGTTTCTTTCGTCTCCTTTTCCCCAGGTGCTCCTGGTCAAAGCACCTTATTTCTGTCCTTACTCCCTTATTCGCTTGCAAAGGCAAAGAGGCTGTCGAAAATGACCCCGGGTATTTTTGCATTTTTCTCGAAGGCCTCTGAGAGATCTAGTGCGGCCGCTTGCTGTTCAACTCGCTTGTTATGGATGATGAAAGCCCGCAGAGAGCTGTGGTCGTACTTCGTTCAGCTCGAAAACCAAACCTTTGCTACAGGTTATAAGAGGGTGATGGGCCGGTAATAGCTGCCTATGTTTAATGGTTTCCACGGTTTGGGAACGAAAATGATTTCCCCAGCTTTCACATATCCGGTATGTGCAAGGTTTTGGTGCCTAGGCTTAGAAGATTTGGGTGGTAACCGTTGCCTTTGTCTCCCACATGGTTGCTCACATTATTGAGTTCATCTGGACATACGGCAGTGGTGTTTTTAAGTGCTCGTGTTGCGCAAGGGACCAGCCATTTAAAGGTGCGCAGCTGCCTGGATTGGTCAAGCGGCATACAGCTCAGGAAGGTGACTATGGTGAACTCGCTTCTGCGGGCTTTCGAAAGGTACTCAATTGTCTTCCACAGACGCTTGGAACCTTTATCCGACTCCTCCAGTTGCTTGAGCTATTTTGCCTTTCTATGGGCACTCACGAGGTGCCCGATTTGGCCCTCATTTGTGGAATCCGGGGATCCACAGCGTCGACACTGCATAGGGAAATCGGGAAATCGGGTCTCATATCAGGTATGGGTCCTGCTGGTATGCAGTGCTGGCCTTCCTGTAGGCCTTCTCACATTCACCAGTTATCCGGAGCAGATCAGCGAAGTGAGCCTTCGTGGTGGCCTGGAACCTTAACCAGTCGACCTTAGTGAAGTTGACAAACTTGCGTTTTTCACTGAAGAGGAAGTCTGTAGGCTTGTCAACCCGGATTGTTAGTACGATGACAGCATGTAAAGAAGTGGTGGCAATGTGCTCAGGGCTCATGAGAGCTGTGGCAATTTGTTGTAATAAGGCTGAGTAATCAGTCTGGTTATCAAAGTCTACAAATCGAGCATCATTGCCAATCCCAGGATACCAACTCTCGTGGTGGGCATTTAGGTCACCTACAACGACGCGGTGCTCTCCCTCCAATAGGCGAGCTATGGAGTTCTTGTAGTTCCAACGTCAGGCCCCTGTTGGATGGATATAGACACTTCGAATGTCTAGTTAGTGCCCTCTCGGGTGCTGATCATGGACTCCTGCTACAACAGGAATCAATATAGTTGGGGTGCTAGAGGTTGCAGTTGCGAAGCGTTGTACAACGCATGTGGTTGCTCTTGTAGCAGATGAAACAGAGGATGGGCTTAGCATGGCTCGTGAAGATTCTGCTTACATGCTTCATGCTTGACCTGGACGAGCAGGCGCAAATGTTGCTCAGGGCGGACTGACACTAAGAGGGCTATTGCAGAGGGGTGGGGAATTGTGCTGTGGGTGCAAGTTGTGTACCTGGACTTTGGGCTGCACCTGCCTTTGCCGAGGATGAGCAACCTAGGCGGACCCTTATTAGGCAATTAGTGCACAGAACGGAGCGATTACTTATAGTGATTCTCCTCCGACATACTGGACACTACAGCTCTGGGACATGGGTTGAGCAGACAGTCCGGTGTTGTCTGCTAAGTAAGTGGAAAAACAGCGATAGGGAGGAAAAGCAAAAGATGGGTGGGGGTAGGGTACATACGGCATTTCCTGTTTCTGGGATACCTTACCTGGGATAAATCCCATATCGATCACGGGGAGTAGACCCGACTGTCCTTTCGTTTCCGTCTTTTGTGTTATGCGTAGCTGTGTTTTTGAACTTCCTTGCTCTCTTTCTTTCCTTTTCTCACGTCTCTTGTTAGAAGTGCAAGTGCTAATCTTTTTATCTGTGTCTGGGTTTTCGTTGTCACAGTTATAACTTTCCGCCTGTTTAACGTGCCCTACACAAATGTTAGTGTTCACATCTGTTTAATTAATTTGCCTTCAAGGCCAAATCTACTAAGATTGTGCTTTCTTCTTTGAAAACTAGATAAGATAATTTGCAGATTAAGGTTGGAAAGTTGAAGTGTAATATATATAAAAAACTTCTTTCAGGATAGTTATTCCGGACAACATTGTCATAAAAGAGCTTGTAGCCAGAACTAAAAATCGGATATCAATTTGACTCTCTGCTACCGCAGAATCCGTACCTTCGAATACATTTCCATAAAACTATTTTTACTTCTTTTTCTTGAACACCAACATGTAAGCTGCCTTAAATCTAAGCTCCCTAAATTTTACACTGATAGCTTATCTTTTGATTTCCAAATATAAATATTTACTGAAACATAATTTAAACATAATATTTGAGACTCTTCACTTTTTCCTAATAAATATATCGCTTATAAAGTTTATCCTCTCTAAAGTATTTATTACTATTGTATCCGGTCTTCTGTCGAAACTAATTCTGCTTAATTTGTCTAATGAAATTAATTTTATTTTTAGTACATATAAATTAAATTTCATTAGAAAAATTAAGCAGGATCTCTTAAATACTTTTCTGTCTGTCACTGCTTCTCATATTTCTCCACGCTCTGATATTTCTTTTTACTTGGATCATCTTAAAGGTATCTAATCGGCCGCGTCAATGCTTTCTGACAGAGATAAATTGTTGCTTTTTTTTATTTCAACATCAGTGATATCTCGTGGTCGTCTGCGTTTGATTCTGCGGGCTTGATACCTTCAATACAACACGATTTTATTTGATTTTAATTGTTCTTATCACAACTTAATTTTGTAGATACTGATATTTGTTTCTGACCCCATTTTCACACCATATAGCTGCTTGTTCAAGCTTCACTATATTTCCAGATCTAATAACATCTCTAATATCCTAATTACTGAAAGCTCGTTAAGTCAATTAAGCCAAACGTTTTCCGTAGTATTTCTGTAAGGAGTCGCTTAATATTCCTCTCCATGAAAAATGGAACAAGGCATATGATTCAAACTACAGGGGTACATCAAAACGGTCTACTATTGCAAAGCTTTTCGAAAAAATCCTGTAATTCCCAGTGACAAAATTCATGTGGTTCCATAATTTCATATTCTCAGCATGGGCTTATAATGTCTATCAGCACTAATCTGCTAGAATTTTCTTCTTTTGTCATACATAGATTTAGAATGCAAACTGACTTCAGCAAAGTGCTGAAGTGCTGCTTACTTAAACATAAGTTGGATCTCTTTGACTCCCACTCCGACTTGCTAAATTTCAGGACTGTGAAAGTTATTTTTAGTACTCTATTATAGTTAACGAGCATATTATATTCGTATATACATCCGTGATCAGCATCAACAGTGGAGTCGATTTAGCTATGTGTATCTGTCCGTCCTGTTGGCCACTTAGATCTTGGAGACACGCAGATCACGTTGTTTTAACACTTTGCTAAGACCTCCCAAAAACCATATATCTTTCACATCCATTTTTTATACATTCAGTTGAAACTCATAATCTACCGATTCGACAAATTTCTCTTTAGTGGTCCAATTCCATTAGGCGAATCTTTTTCAAGTATTTTCTGAAGGCGTGTGACTTGGGGCAGCGAGTGCGCTTCTTCACATTGCCTTCTCCATGACTCGCGTTTGGATTGTCTAATGAGTTTATTTTAAGAGGTCAGGGCAGCTGTGTGTTCTGCTCAATCCTCTGCTGATCAGAGTGAGATGAAGTACCTCACTTCTGACCACTGTCACAAAAGTGAGCTTGCAACCCTTGTTAAATATGTCCACATGGTTAGTCATAAGATAATCAAGGAGAGAATCACACTGTATGTCTTTAACACTGCTACCCCATCCAATTATATATGACGTTTAGTCCTGGGTGTAGATCGCCGTTGCTGTCCTCGGATGTTGGCGATCTGGCATACCGCAGTGAATCTGTCCTGGAATAGCAGTTCGTGAGCTCCGCTAGAGCTCTTGCTAGAGCGATGACTGTACAGTATTGTTGGACTCCGCATCGAAAGACGCTGTGACTTCCGACTCTTCGCACCAACTGGTGCATGTAAAAGACCCTGAAGTCGTTCCCATATTCGGTGTGCGGGTTGCCTTTTAGGGCTCTAAGAATGTGCTGAGCCGGCTGATCCGGAGGTGGCGGATGGCAGCTTATTTGCTGCGAAGGAGGGGCACATCACGCTCAACACCGTGAAGCTCGGCACAGTTGCTGTAACAGGGTATGATGCGCTCGTAGTCGCACTCTAAGCTTTAAATTGTTTGGTTATTCATTATGATCTCACGAGTAGACTAGAAGGGAGGACAAACTTTCCAGATGGCGGCAGTTATCCAGCGTTCAAACGCAACTAGTGGATATTTAACATTTATTGTTCGCACTTTCTTTCATTGAAAGTAAGCGAGCGACTTTGCGTCATGCTGGAGGCAGGTGCTTTTTAGCATGCGCTTAGCGCGTATCTAGTCCTGCAATTTGGTGTCGTTGCATTGTAGATCAACGTTACATTATAACCCAAAAAAAAATTATGTATCTATATATATAAGTTCTATATTGGCTGATAGCAATATTTATTTATAGAAATGCATTACTTTTTCAGAATTCGGAATATTACGTGGACTGGATTGCCCGAAATTTCGTTTGGATCCAGACTCTTTTGCAGATGAATCACATGTAATAAGCTCCACTAATGGATCTTTAATCATTAGTAGCACTAAGAGAGTGTATACCAATAATCAGTACTGCATTGAAAAGACTAAAAGCTCCACATTTGCAGACCAAAAGGTACAATTTTTATAACAAACATAAAGCTCCACAATATTATTATGTAAATAATGTATTTTGAACAAAATTTATATTTTCTTAACCGATTAAAAATCAGAGCCAGAAACGTAACCAGAACCAATATTTTACATTTTATTCAGAGCCGGAATCCGAGTGCATTATATTAGCGAAGATGTCTGTACGTCCAATATGCATATTATTGTAGGAATTTCGACTACAGCACTTTTACTTTTTGACATGAAGCTTACTACGTACAGAATTAACTGTTTCCGGCAGCATGACGAAGTAAAGAAGATTAGATAGTAAAGTAGAGGAAACAAAGGAAATACAAAGTGACCAGTGGAACTACCACATGATATTACTAATTTTAAGTGTGGAATCTCTGTGACGTGTCTTCTCACCATGTTGTCAAACGCGCACCTCGCTGGCGATCATGTAGTCGGTTATATTTGCAGCGCTAGGTGGGTACCCCAAGTGAAACAAAAATGGAGCATATAAAGAAATCGTGTTCCGCATCATCTCATAGTTAAAGCGGTGCGCCTTGAATCAACCTTAGCCTGTAAGCATCTGAGATGGGTAAAAGTCGACATGCCCATGCTTCCTCTGGTACCATTCTGCTGTATTACTGAGGAGTTGATGTGTCTATCTAACTGACGTGTGTTCATTTCTCCTGTTATTCTCCTGCCATTGACTAATAGGTGTTGATTCTTGCCCCCTGATCAGCCACCTCCACAGCGAGCTGGTCTATTTTGATCATCTCCAGCACCACAAGTGGCGCCTCCTCCGATACTGTGCAGAAAGAACTCTCCACTTTCAGCGCAGGACAACGATAAAATGCTTTATATCCCTTAATGTACGATGGGATTTCGGCAGCGGAGGCCTAGACAGAATTTCTATACACTAGTATGGAGGTCACTGCATCGATGAGCCATTTCGTGCGTTGCTTCGGCTCTCTAGTGATCGCTAGCATCTTAATGAGGGCTGTGACTGCAATTGCTGTCCGTCGATTAGCAAGCTCCAGACGCTGTGGGCTAGGATTAGGATTTCAAGTGCTGTGTTCGGTCCGCCATCAGGTACTGCATCTTTCCGTTTCTTTATCTTGGACATTAGGCCAAAGTCTGTGGTCTCATCTGTGAGGATAATGCCTACTGATCTTGGTAGTGGTCGCTCCAATGATGTAGGGGACGCTGTTAGCTGTTAACACGGAAAAATGTCTGTTTTTTAGTTGTGAGGTGTCAGTGTTTATCGGTTAGCAGTTAAACTTACCCATCACAAGCTTGTAATCTGGTCCAGAAATATCGAAATCCGCTGGGTCGCAGAGTTTCTTAAGAAGCGTCGTTGTGGTAGCCGATTTGGAGACTGCACATATGTACAGGGATGAACACGTAAATAGAGGACAAATACAATAAAAGGATAGAGAGAGACGTCCAAATAACCACATCCAAGACTATGAAGTTAGCTGCTTCGACTGTATTTGTCCACAGGGACTCCGGAGTTAGCTGCTCGGGTGGAGGAGGTACATAAAGCACCGTGGTGTGGGATTCGCTCAGGCATTGAGGGAAGAGGGCCGCATTACCGGGGTTTACTCTGGGGGATTCTTGGGAGGGTGGCTTCCACCTTATTTATGGGCGGTGGTCTGTCTCCGAGCACGACATACTGCCGCAGCAAGGGCCAATGTAGTTGGGGTGCTGAAAGTTGCAGTTCGGAAGCGATGTGCACCGCAGATGGCTGCTCTCGCCGCAGATGCACATGCGGCATGCTCGGCCAAGCATGCCGCGTGGCGACACCTGTAATTGGGGCTATATAAGCTAAAGTTACCGACGCTTCAGCGGTGAAAGTGGGCCATTTATTGGCATTCAGGGTGGAGGATGAAGCACTCTCTTCCAGAGATCCTCCACCGGCACATCGGACATTCGGAAACCCTGGGACCTGGGTTACTTTCGTAACCGGCGCGAAGAAGAAGTATTCTGAGTAGGCAAACCAGTGTTTCCTACTCAGAAAAAAAAAAATATGATAGAAAAAAAAATTTGGGGATAGGGGTGAGGGTACATACGGCAGTTTCCGTACTCGATGGGTAGTAGTCCTTGGGCGGAAGTAGGCGATAAGCCTATGCTTAAAATTGGCAGTTCTTCTTCTGGTCATTTGGAGTCTCCTTCTCGCTGATAGACATGGCACAACCATTTAGTGTGCCCACCTTATAGCTCCAATGAATGATTCCAAAGGGTTGTCGTGGTCTTGCTTATCCAATATTAGTAATCACTGCGAAATTATCAATATTGGTATATCAGGAAGATGCCCTCCAGCATGCAGTGCAGACCATTTAGGGACTGATCAGAAAGTGAAGTAATTTGTGGATTCCCTTTCAGCTCTCATCATATCATATCTCGTCATATCTCGCATTCGGTCGAACCTTTGATTGCTCCGCTGCATTTTTAGCTTTATTGCTGCAAGACAGTGATATTAATTTTCAAAAATCAAGTTTCTAGTGTATTACCTTCGAATAAACATATGTTAAAATCTATATAGACAGCGACTATTGTATAAAACAGTTATAAACAATCTTTAACATATTGTATATATAATTTACTTTAGCCATTGTTGTTGTGGTGCATTCTTTTTTTAAATTACTTTGCTCTTTGATCTCACTCTTGTGTTGTTGTTCCGCTGCATTACGCTCTGCAATTGTGACGTATGCTTTTTGATAACTCTCGCAACACTGGTCAAAGTAACGGTGTTTGCAATCTGGCTTTGGTAAATTGTTGTTGTATGGAATGAACTCCCGCTCACTGACAATTTGCACCTGATATTTTCTGAAATTGTTATAAATAGTTTTGTTTTTCTTTTGTTAGTGATAAAGTGATATATATACATCTAGTAAGAAGTCTGCTCTCAACTTTTTGTCCAACCCAATTTATTTTCACAATTTACTGTTTTCGCGTTTCTGATCTCATACAGACGAGTATGGGACTGAAGCGGACACGCTGGACCTGTAGAACTATTGTAACAGACATGAGGAATTCACTCTTATTTTCATGAAAGCGATGGTCACTTTAAATCACTCAAAGTGTTAGAAAACGTGTCGGACTACTCTGATACTAACCGGAAACTCCTAAATAATAAGGAATCGAATGTTTCAGATTCACATGCCGAAGGAAATCAGCAAATTTCATCTGTATAAGATAACCTGCGGAGTTGCACACATTTTTCCACTTTCCTTTCACATCCACCCCATTTTCCATAGCCTGTTTTCGCCTGCTTGACAGGCTACTTACTGGGCGATGATTCTTGGCCGTGAGTCTGCACTTTCCCTTCTTGGGCATTTACTCTTTTTATTTCTTTACTCTTGACTTTACCCGATTGGCTATTGACTTTCCGTTCATTCGCTAAAGGTAATCGGATCTGCACATTTGGGTCTCGCCATGCTGCCGGTAACCTTAGTTTCCTACTTTTTTTCCAAAGTCGTTGTGTGGGTATCGGAAGGTTCAACATTGCTCTGCCACTTTGAGCATAGCAGCATGGCTGCTTCTCCTTTAATGGGTTGGGTATATATAAGTTGCCGTAGCTCCATTAGCCTGAAGAAGTTTTTCTTCCGCAGCGAGTGGAGATGGCGCACTTTTTGTTTTTTGATCTGAAATAACACATCATCCAGAATTTGGCCATAGGATATTTTTTTAGTTTCAGAGTCATCCGATTCACCTAAAGATCCGCTGTGCTGCATGAAAAAGTGCATCGCCGCGGGTGCAGAAGACGGGCCACTGCCGGGAGGCGTTCTGAGTCTCCTAGGAGCCTTAGGAACGCCGTCTCACCTTCTAATACTGCACTTGTCGCAAAACTTACATCACCTGCCAAGTAGTCTTTCGGCGAGCAGTGTGAATAGGAGCTACGGTGTCCAGAATTAATAACCTATCTGCGGCATTTGCCGCGAATGGACTTATATTTTTGCTTGTGCCACCTGGAGAAGTATTGCTTTTTCTCATCGTTCGGTAGTGAATCTTGCATTTTATACCTGCTGCCAGGTTTTGCATTTTATATCTTCTGCCATTTGACGTGGTGCTGCCAGCCGATCTGGAATAGATGCAGACCGCCATGCCGTTCAATACGACGCAGACGCATGTTGGATTTTTGATTTGAGAAGTGAAGGTAGTGTGTTTTTTTTACTTTTCCATCCGTGGCCAAAATTTTCCCAGTCGCGTTTTACTGGTTGGTGCCAAAATGCCCCATTTGGTATACATAGCCTTGTTTTTGATGTGCCGCCAGAGAGGGGTGCATCCGTTGGTCCCTGGCAAGATAAGAAGAGCATTATTGCATCTGGAGGTGGTCTTTATGTGTTGTGAGTCGAAAAAACTGTCTGAACGTAGCAAGTTGGAGTTCATAGGCTGTGCGCACCCCATCGACAAGTGCGAGAATATTCCTGATACTCCTGCAACATTGTAGCACCGGAACAGCAAGGCGAAGGCATTAGAAGGCATCGTCTTTAGCCGGCCTCGCATTACTCATGGTCACTACGCCAATAAAGGGGACTCCAGCGGAACACCACGGCACCTGTAGGTACCACAACCGTTCATTAATCTGTGTACTATTACTTCACAGTTTAATTGTGTGCGACGCGGCCTGTGCGTGTCTTTCTGTGTGTGTGTGTGCAGCGATGCTCGCGCTGAGGTCTCCGAAGCTCAACCATTATGTCCATGGCAAAGCTGCATTCTGCGTGCCAGTTCTCGGCGTTCTCCAGCATCGACGGGATGAAGCTCGCCACTGAAATTTCGGATCCCTTTTCCTGCTTAAGTTTCGTCGTTAGGACTTGAGTTTTACGCACATGAACATGATATGTTCGGCATCTTCCACAACTCTTCAGCCACACCATCTACGTTCAGTAGAAGCCTGGTGTCCAACGCGGTACACTTAGCTGCTACAGCAGCCATGCTCGCTCAGGACCTGCGTCAAATAAAATACATCCTACCAGATTGGGGACCTATTGGTAGACCTATCCAACCGTAACTGCCATCTCTGCCTTTTCGCTGCCTCATGCGTTTCCCCCATTTAATTTCTTTTATATAGTAGTTCGTTCGGCCGGTATCTCCTCGCAACGCTAGTTTTAACTCGGGCTGGTGCTCACGGAAGCTCAACGTTCTGTCAAGAGCTATTTTTAACTGAACTATCGTACCTGCCCAGCTAATGTAAGCTGCCTCCACTTTCTTTCGCTTACCTATTAGGAATGCCTCAATTTTTTGACGCTTGCTCGAGCGAAACGGAAGTGAGCTATTTACCTATCACCTTGATAGGCTGATTGCACAAATAATATGTTTCGTGCAGTTCCTTGCAAAACGTTCACCACTGACTTGACAGTCAGGTAAGCCAATTTCTGGTATGGGCAGCAGTAAAATCGCGTCGTACATCAAATTCCACATTAAAGGTTCAAGTACTGAACCTTGAGGCACACCGCAGGAGCCTTGCTGCGCCTTGGTTCCGTCTTTGGTGTCGTACATGAGAACTCTATTCGTGAAGTCTCTGCGAGTCAAATAGACGAAGTACACAGGAACTCCGAACACTGACAAAGCGTCAACGATGCAACTCCAACTCGCCGTATTGGAGGCGTTCTTAAAGCTTAGTGTGGTGACCATGCTGAGTCCAGAAGGTTTATTGGTATAAGTACGACGCAATTGGCCAGAAATAGACAGAAATAGACACTCTCGTGATGGTGTTTGTACGTCCTCCTGATTGCTTTACTAGCGTACCATGCATATTCTCTTTGTGACTTGATCTGTCCCACCATGCTCTCAGTATTCGCTCCTAAGAGAGGATTCTCTAGTATACCTACTAAGGCTTGGGTATATATGGTGTCTAAAGCAATGTTAAACAATGTTAAACATACGCGTAAAAAGACATGCCAATTAATGGTGGTTGGGGCGCTCGCATATAACATCGATGTAATTTAACTTAACATTTCTTGCACTTATTTTGTCATAGCTTGACGTAGAAACTATTTACGGCTCATTCCATGAGATGGATGGGCAGCAGTTTTCTTGCAGTTTACTTCTCGTACAAGAGTTTCCCTTCCACAACACTTTATGAATTACTCATTCGACGGCTGTCCACTTTGGTCAGCAATATTTTGCAATTACTTTTGCAATTGGTATTACTGAGATATCATGGTTGAAACAAAGAGAAGAACAGACGGGCAGATAGACGGAAATAGCTATATCGAATCGCCTCGTCATGCTGATCACGAATATGTATACTTTATATGGTCGGCAATGCTTCCTCCTGTGCGTTGGAAGCTATATGACTAAATTAATTTACATACATTCTCATTTTTTGCATTAGTACAAATACTTAACAAGGCTAACATATTTATACAACACATACAAGAACGAGCGTGCTATTTGCATTAAAACTAAATTATTTTCAAAACTTTGTGTATTACATGAAAATATCCAAATACTAGGTGGAAAAAGATTATTTGACGAAGAAAATGACAGGATTACCCATATTACATTCCCGGTCATAATGATTATCAAATATCAGATCTTCTAGGTCGATCACCATGTGTAAGCACTAATTATACCACCAATGAAAAAAGGTTCTTGAAAGAAATAGACGAGGAATTTAAACAATTGAAGCAATTAACAACTAAAAGCACAATAGATACAAACTCCACCAATAACCTTCTCTTTCCACACTTGGAGTCTGAGTTATAACTCTAGATCTTAACGCGAAGGAGGAAAAATTTATCAATAAAATTCAGTTCAATTATTGTAATCAAAACAGCCGCAATAAAACCCAATGTGTTAGGCCAAACGGCCATTTATACACTCATAAATGCCATAGATCCGGGAAAATATATGCAATATAAGCTTCGGAAAGTCAAAAATAGTTTTTTAAATGCTACATTGTAATCATATCGATCAGCGGTGAGCAATAAATTTTCAACCGAAAGCACTGTTTAAATATTTCTAAAAACCCATCGCCAGAGTCCATCCAATGATACACACGGTGTGCACTTTGTTGTTGCTTTAAATTAAATTTAACTCTCTGCAAACATTCTTGCATTCAAATGCAATACTGTGTACAAAATTCAACTCACTCAATCTGATATTTTTCGCCTGTTAAATTCGTGTTAAATAAAAGTTTATTTCTAATAATCGTATATGCAATTGTATGTGCTTCGTATAGCCTTATTTAAACTACCTTGCTTGTAATATGTATATATAAGATTTCTAAAATATATTTATCCAATTATTTCAGAGCAGCTGTTCACATTTTTGTGCTTCGATTCCAAAGTGGTTGGCAATGATAGAATCAGATTCAAGATGTATCCTATTGGTCTTCTTATTTCTTGTTGCTTTTATGGAATCACTCTAATTGTTTATATATCCATACCCAAATTACGCAATCTTCCTGGAAAAATTTTGATATGCCTAGTATGCAGTTTATTATTGGCATATCTAGGAATAGCTATGGGACAAATAATGCCGACGTCAAATGATAATATTTGCTTCTTCTCAGGTAAGAACATAATGTGTATTTTTCCTGTACAAAAAATTACCACAAATTTGTATACAATTCACAAAAAATTTAAATGTACATTAATTTTGTCATGTTCTTTGCAACGCATAGAAGGAGCTGTTGCGACCATATAAATTTTTTATTTTTATGATTATCATGACAAGAAGATTCGTTATAGCCTTGTTGGCGTGTTTTCCGAAGACCGCAAAAGTATTAAGAGCTATTGAGCTGAAATTTTTACCAAATCCCTTTTATATGTACACGATGGTTGAGTTAAAGATTCATCCGGAGCAGATTCATCATTTTAATTATAAAGTATAAAACTTTTGTTTCTTAGTCGACTTTAAGTAAATGTGATATAGAGCCCCTACGTCCGATGAAACAATTTGTCAAATTTATCATGCAGCTGCCTCAGAATAAATTGCTTTAGAACGTTTTGGTATCAATTCAAGAACCATTTGCGAATCATTTGTTCCCATTTTAAGAACCATTTGTTCAGATTCTATTAAGCTTTGTGAACGATTTGTTCTCATTTTAAGAAGAGTTTGGACTTCTCATAATATTGATAATACCACCACTCTCCTCCTCCAATCATCAACACCACATAAACAAAGAACTCTTCCTCATTCAATAACTACTACTTAGCTACTGCTCACAAACACATCCCACTTCTTTAAACTGTAAATTAATATACTGTAAATTAATATTAAAGCCATTATAAATCACCAGAAGTGTTTTTTTTTAATTTTTATCACAAGCTTTTACATTTTTGAAAAGGGCAAGTCTGCAATATTTAGCTCATTTAATAATTTATACACACCTTCAATAGCCAGGTAGAAGTGCGCTGCACGCTAACCAGCGCACCATTGCAAGCGCAATGGTGCTCAAGCTAAATTATAGAGCACACCACAGTACAGATCAAAGAGAGTCAGATGTAAATAGCATTGGCATATGCACATGAGCGGAAAATAATTTAATTATGTAATTAATTGTTAATGGTAATGGCATATTCCATATTGGCATATTCAAAAAAATTCTCCATTAAATTTATCTGATCCCGAATTCCGGCCCCGTTGAAAGCCTCAGGCGCTTGTGGATTAGGAGCTTAATGATGTCCGCTGAAGTGCACACTCTACCATCGCCTCTTGCCGTTGTTGCCATCACCCGTCCAGTAAACCATGTTTCTGGCCTGGCGTGAGCTTTTCCCCATCGTTGGGATGGTTGCCTGGAGACAACAGCAGAAGAAATTTGGCATTAAGCAATAAGCCACCAACACGAATCATCCGAAAATTGGTTAAATCAAGTTTGCTAGTATGTATAAACGGGTTCACACGTTGAAGATGTGGAGCCAATACTTTTGACTTTCGAACTTTACTTACTTCAACTAGCCTCAAAAACGACAATTTTAGTTCAGACGCTGATATTTCCACCTCTCGAACACGCTTTCTTCCTTGAAGAAACCTTTTAAGGTATGCCATGATCCGAAGCATTTTTACAAACGAAGAACATCTTTAATCAAATCAATAAAAATTTTCGACAGAATCTGTGTCCCTGAGTGTACTGTAGGACTCTTTTTTTCGGACAGCTACATTTCAAGTGGCAACTCAAATTGATGAAGACGTGACCACTCATCAGAGTTTTTGAGCAAAAACTGTTGTCCTTCTATCCAAATTGTGCATGGTAAGCCGTTTATATCGCTTCCACGTTAGACTAAATCAGCAAGGTTCTCATCTGTAGGCACATGTCGACAAACACATTACTGGAGAGCTCCTGGATGTGAGCAACCCAATCAGCCACAATCGAACAATCGCGAAGCAATTGAAAAAATATTAGGCTTAGTTGCACATAACGAATCAAACGAATCATCTAAATGATAGTGAAACAAAATGCGAATACAGAGAGCCGCCAACTGCGATTTTTAAATCAGCACAAAAGAAATTTGGCATCGTTAGGAATTGGTGCATTGAGCAACCTGCCACTGACATGAATCACCTGAAAAGTGATTTCATCAAGTTTGCCACATATTTTTACATATATAAACACACGCAAAAATAGTGGCTTGTTCGAGGAATTCAATTTTCGGCACTAAATACTAAATGATTTTTAGGAAACTTTAACTTTTTCCAATGAAGAGTTCCTTGGCTGCGCTGGTAATTTTTCACTGTTAAGAGGAAGATATTAATGAGAACTTTTTGAAAAGTCAAACAATTTCTATATAAAAATTAAGCTAAATTAATCTGTTCCCACAATTTAAATTAAAAAATGGAACATAAACTGTTCATGTAGGCCATAATTTGAAGGTATATTTTAAAAAAGTTGCTAGTAGGCATCGAATTATTATCATTGCCTAATAAAACTTAGAACACCCACAGATTTATTGACGGTAATTGAAATAAAAATTAAAATAAAAATTAAAAACACCCCAGTTGTCTACAGTATTGATCCGATCAAAAGAACTATCGTTAAGAAGGTACGACGTCTGAAGCGGGATGTCTAAAACAGTTGTGATTATTAAATTGACCTGACACCACGATTGAAAATCTTCAACATCTTCTTGCAGTCTAAAGAAGAAGGATCAGTCTTTAAATTAAAATCGAGGCTTAACATCGTTGGCGTACATTAGTACACGAGAATGGACAGTACCTGAGGAAGTCCATTTATAAATAACGATGATGAGAAGGGGATCGCGGGGGCTACCCCTGATATAACCATAAACGCTTAGAAAAATAATATTTTAAAATAACTTTCTGAGCTCTGAGACTTAGGTAGCCAGAAATTTATTTAAGGAGATCGGATGCGAAGCCAAGGAGATTTATCTTATGTATAAGTAAACCGAGATTTACAGCGTCAAATGCTTTGCTGAAGTCAGTGCAAATAACGCCAGTCTGTATTTTTATTCTTAAGTCCTTGAATGGAAAAAGAAGACAAATCTAGCAAATTAGTGGTGCTAGACCTACGCTTCATAAGCCCATGCTGATAAGATGAAATTAGTAGATGTGAAATATTAAAGCTGTGAGGCTTCGATTTTTTTAAAAAGCATAGTAAAAGCGGACAGTTTTTATATGACTCTATAGTTTTGAGCATCACTCTTGTTCCCTTTTCTATTAAGATTAACGGTAAACGACTCCTTCCATTAAGAAGGAAAACAAAAATTCGATATCAGCTTGCATAAAGCATCAGTGCAAAATCTGAGAAAACACCCACGAATACTGTCTCCACCAGGTTACCAGAGCTTTCAGTAATTAGGTGAAGAGGGTTGCTATTAAACACGTGTCTACTATAATTATCTAACTATAATTATAAAATTCTGTGAAGACATCGGCTTTGTATTTAGTGTTTACAACTGATCAGTTTCAGAAAGCGTTGAAGCGATTGATTAAACAGTATTAAGATTATCGAAGTAAACAGAAATTTTGGAACGTGGAAAATTGTAAGACGCAGTGGCAAAGTCAAAAAGGCATTCACAAGTTAGGAAAATTAAGCAGAATTGATTCCCACAGAAGGCCAGAATCAACATCAGTAACTACGCCACCACACTGGCATGGACGATCAAATCTAAAGGCGGTATATTCATTAGGACAAATTGGCGAGTCAAAAATATAAGGTCTTAACCAATTTTCAGTAAATATTAATTAAAATGTGAAAATCAAAAGATAGGTTATCAATGTAAGAAGTTGGGAGAAGAAGAAATATTTCAAACTGCATTAGAGGGTTTGGGTTGTGTAGCGGCTGGGAGTCTAATCGGTATCCGATTTCTAGTTCTGGCTTTCAATCGGCATTCACTGTGAACGGTCGTGTCGCGCTTGCACTAAGTTCCAGCTAATCAAGTTTCGATTGTTACCTCTGCTCTGTGCTAAAAATAGCACATACTGACCAGTTGGGCACCGCGTTATAACGGTGCCGGCAAAGTCTTGCGAATAAAGATAAGAAAGTAGTGCGCAAGAACTACGAACACTGCCCACTGGGCATTACATTACCCCTCAGCCTGCGCGCAGCCGCACAAGAGGGGCAATAAATTCTTGCTTATCAGCAAGTTTCTTTTTTGTTTTTGTTTTGTTTTGTCTTGTTTGTGCGCGAAAGCAAGATCAAAGCACGTATAAAGTGTAACTATCCAATTTTATTATTTGAGTGATTAAATATTAACAATTGGCTATGAATAACAAACAAGTACCCGACTCTCGGCCTACTGTGGTTCTAAACAATCTGCTAGACTATCAGAAAATGAAGGAATTGGTTGGTCTAACACCTACTGAATTTAGATCACAACTGATGGAAGATTTTGCCTCACATGGCACCTCACGCACTGCATCTGGTTATGTCCCACTACATCTGCAGCTACATTCTCGGAAGCTTCAACTTCAGCCGCATGTTACGTGACTACTCGTTCATCTGGAGGAGTTTATTCATATGACAATCAGCCAATAGTGGTCAGCGACACAAGCCAACTAACTGGATCAACGAAACAGCAGTTACCAGGAACCAGTCGCTCACTACCACAACCTGATAAAATCGTTAACATGCCTGTGTACCAGCCGGCAGATGTCCCCTGGCAGAAAGTTCCGCCAAAAAAAGAAGATCACTTGATGCACCTAAAACTGCGAATAAAAGACCTATAATGGCAATTTAAGCATATACGCTCGTGACTCTGATGCCCATAGAGCCATCACAAAAAAGTTTTCGGAAGTAAACCTCCAATATACGCACTTCTGCCTACCTGAGGACAGAGCTTTTAGAGTGGTGGTATGCAACTTGGCTGCATCCACCCCCACCGAGCAAATTAAAACTGCATTCACCTCTCAAGGGCACTCTGTAGTGAATATGTACAATCCGAAGTCAAAATCACTGGTTGAGGACCCCTCCGAAACAGCTCCATCCAAAGCCCCAGGCCAGAATGATTGGTTTATAGATCTCAAAAAGGCCCACAATAATCTAAAGGTCAATAAAGTCGGTCGGCAAAGAGTTAGAGTGGAGATGCCGAGAAAGAAGATTGACATGCGCCAATGTTACCGCTGCTTTGGATTTGACCATACCAGGAACTATTGCACCAAGGAGCCCAGATGCGGTAGATGCAGCAAGCCTCACTGGACTGCTTCTAGCCTATGCCAGGCAAAGACTTATGATGACCTGGTGTGCGTCAATTGTAATGGAAACCACGAAGCCACTAATAAGAACTGCAGAGTATACGTCCAACGGCTCAAAACCCGTAAGTCCGGAGTCAATACTGGTCCCGTGATGCGTGAAGGCCACGCTCAGCCCACGCGTATTATCAAGCAGCAGGTAATCCCAACCTTAATTGTGCGTCAGGGCCTGACGTACGCAGAGGCGTCAATTTTGGGGCAGCCGGGCATAAGACCTGATAGGAACAGCAAGCTCAGGGTACTGACCTACTCCATCAACGTGTGGCAAATCCAAAACAACCACAGCATTATGATCATACAGCTCTTGATGGCGCACTAGTACAAATGATAATTTCCTTGCAGCAGACCATTGCGGGTCTTGAGAAAACCATCGCTAGGCTGTTGGATGAGATCAAGGAACTCAGAGGTTCCAAGCCGGGGAAGCAGCACAAATAATGGCTACTGTGCTGCGCCTCGGTACGTGGAACGCTCGTAGTATAATCCCAAATACTAATGAGCTTAAGGTGTTTATGATCAAGCACGACATCGACATCATGCTTATCTCAGAGACCTTCTTACACGATGGTTCCCACTTCAACATGGCAGGTTACACATGTTATCGAGCAGATCACCCTGGAGGGCGCCCTAGAGGCGGAGCATGTGTGCTAATCAGGCAGGGATTAGTGCACTATCACCAACAACCAATCATGACTAATCACGTACAGTTGGCAACCGTAATCATTTCAACTAATTTAGGTGAAATCGCTGTGGCTGCTGCGTACCTTCTACCAGGTTTGTCTTGGAGTACCCCTGAGTTTGGCAGTCTACTTGATCAGCTCGGTCAAAAATTTATCGTCGGTGGCGACTTCAACGCAAAACAACGACTCTAGGGTAGTTTGACGACAAACGCTAGAGGCACTGCGCTTCATGGCTGTCTTACCAGCAGTGCAACACAAGTGCTAGCCACTGGCAGACCCACTTACTACCCGTATAACAGGAGGGATACGCCCACGTGCATTGACTTCTACATGTACAAGGGTATAGCCAACAGTCTGCTCTCGGTACGAGAAGAGTATGAACTTTCATCGGATCATTTGCCCTTGGTTGCTTCTCTATCAATGTCGCCTCAGCGAACTACCCCAATATCGAGGCTTGTTTCTCCTGGTGCCAACATAAGACTCTTCCAAGACGAGATGAACAATGCTCAACACGGAGATAAACACGCCAGAAGATATCGACAAAGCTGTCGAAACTTTCATAGGCAGGGCTAAGAGCGCTGCTCTTATTGCTGCCCCAGCTGGTGCAACTCACTGTAGAGACGGACACAGCAGCCTCACTCTCTCTCCGGAAGCAATAGGCCTTCTAACGCTCAAGAAGCGCCTCAGACGCGAGTTCATCAGAACCAATGACCCGGCGATCGACAGACTGTATAGAAGGATCTCTAACAGGGTAAAAAAGGTATTAGCCACACTAAAAAGAGAAGCCACAGACGCCTTCCTGGAGAAAGCTACTCCCGATGAAAGTTCTACGTTTGCGCTCTGGAAGCTTACGAGGAGGTTCAAAAGGCAAGTTTCACCGAAATTCCCAGTCCGAAATCCAGATGGCTCTTGGGCAAGATCCCCCCGGGAAAGAGCAGAAGCGTTCGCGAATAATCTGGAAGAAAGATTCCAGCCGTTTGAGACATCGTCGCCAAGAAGAGTACAGCTAGTAACCGAATCTCTGGAAGCTCCGTTGCAGATGGCCCTCCCTGTAGCTCCTATCACCCTTACTGAAGTGGAAAAGGAAATCGAAAAGCTTCGCAATAACAAGGCTCCAGGCGAGGACCAGTTGGATAATCGCTCTATCAAGCTGCTCCCTCGCAGAGCTTTGCTATTCCTCGTATTGATTCTCAACTCCGCTCTTCGACGCGGACACTTTCCAGGCGCCTGAAAGAAGGCCAACATCATCATGCTACACAAAAGTGGGAAGCCAGCAGATGAGTTGGATTCGTACCGTCCAATAAGCCTACTGCCAGCATTTGGCAAAATATTGGAGAGGTGCATTTTAAGAAGGATTCTTGAAACCAGCGCGGTCAAAAAGGCAATGCCAAAATTTCAGTTCGGCTTTAGGCTCAGGCACGGCACGCCCGACCCC
The DNA here is from genome assembly GCA_037043425.1 of Hirtodrosophila duncani. Taxonomy (NCBI): domain Eukaryota; kingdom Metazoa; phylum Arthropoda; class Insecta; order Diptera; family Drosophilidae; genus Hirtodrosophila; species Hirtodrosophila duncani. Next base: position 40,951 of record JBAMBM010000828.1, on the reverse strand, counting down.
GAGTTGTAAACTTTATTCTGGAGGGATTCCATGGAAAGGAGTATGTTGTCGGAGCGTATCTGGATATCCAGCAGGCATTTGATAGAGTGTGGCATGCAGGACTCTTGCATAAACTTAAAGATCTACTTAATCCACAGCTCTATCTTATTGTTAAAAGCTTTCTTCACGAACGATCCTTTAAAGTTGTTCAGGACGGGGTGTCCTCTCATGCAAAGACGGTCAGAGCTGGTGTACCCCAGGGTAGCGTGTTAGGGCCAACCCTTTACAGCCTGTATACGCACGATATGCCTTCAGCTGACAACATGCCGATCTCGGACCAGAGCAGTCTGCTTGTCGCCACCTTTGCTGATGACACTGCGGTACTGGCCAGAGACAGTTGCGTCTTCACCGCTACAGATCTCATCCAGATCTATTTAAAAAATTCGAGAACTGGGCCTGTATTAGGGTTAAGTATGTACGTTTGTATATATCTTGTTGAAAATTAAATATCCACTATAGTATAAGTTATTATTAATAGTAACAGTAAGCTATAAAAACTTTGTAAAGTAATAAACACATTTTCATTAAAGTAAAAAAAAAAAAAATAGTTCTGGCTTTAAACGACTGTTTGCTCAGGCCAGAAACCTTTTTGACAGACTGTTTCGAAATAGTCTTCCGGAACACCTCTCTTGAAGAAAGCTATACTGCGCGTGACATTAAATCTAAGCTCTTCTACTTTATTCCGCCTTGACATAGGCAAAAAATCTTCTGATGCAGAATCTTTGGACGGAGGGACGAACATAGCTAGATCGATGCTGATCAAGAATATGTAAATTATAAAAGTTCCATTTTTATAAAATATATTTCAACCCTTAGGTTATTTATTTATTGTCTGCTTGGCTAAAAAGAATTACGACTTGATGCCGGAGTAATGACGTATGCGAGAGACGATGTGCATTTCAGAACTAAATTAACATTACTTTGTAGGCTCTACATTGTGGGCTCCTCAAGCCAGACGAATTTTAAGTTTGCATGGTCTTAAATATTTGGACTGACAATGTTTGCCTTGGCAAGGGTTATGGCGAGCATTATGTTTTACAACTCCATTAGCAACATTCGGTCGAGCTTACAAGTTGTGCGTCAGTGCTATACTTCTTTCTTTTTCTTTCTTATATGACCACCACCAATTTTAATTAACTAAAATGACAAGTGGCTAAAAAGCTTACATTCCCACTAGGGAAAACCCATTTATAGAAGGTTGGTAAAGTGGGGTCTTCATTTAAGGTTGTCCTTGTGGACCACCCTCATATTAATGAGAACCGTGTTTCACAGGCCAGCTTCCACACCTCTTTCTTCGCACAAAGGCGTGAGTTTGTTTCAGAGCCTGCTATTGGATTTTACAAAAACTTTCTCACTGACTTCGAAGACCCTATTTTTTCGAGACTGGTTCTCTCTGGTTCTGAGTGTATCTTGGGCCCTTTTAAGTCTGTCCTGAATTTCTGTTAGCTCTACATCGGGATAAGACTTCACAACATCAACTGGTCTTTTGACTTTTTGTACTCGCTTCAAGCCAACAAAATTACCTCAACAGCGTTGCTTATGTTTTTTGCAATCTTTAGGCATCTAGCAAGCTCTAGTAGAGTGATATGAAAAAGCTCGACCTGTCCGTTAGAAACACTATGTAGGGGTGGTGCATTTGAGATGCTGACACCACAAATGTTAATTAGTAGCGAGCTGATCGTCTGGGAATTTAAAGACCGCTCGTAATCGCAGTAGATTGTTCTGACTGCCGCATAGAAGTTCATGAGGTGTCATATGGGTACTTTTAAATCTGCTATGATTCGTGATTGAATCGGCTGGACTATAGCGATTTTGAAAAATTTGTCAACGCATGTTAAAAAAAATTGTTCGTCTGTTGAGAAAATATCGACTTGTAACCTTTCCCCTGCGTATGAGGGAATCGGTGTCTCACGAGGTCCTGTTTTCTGGGATGTCTACCATATTTTGGCCATGCGTAAATCTTGCAGTTCCGCACGATTTTATTGGCAATTTTAGTCATTTTTTGAAAATAGTATTCTAGAAGAACCTGTTTGACATCTTCTTGGGCTGCCCTGTGAGCCCTGTTGTGCTCTGTTAGGAGGATTTCTGTACGCTCACTAACACAAAAAATGTCCGTAACTCGGTTTTTGTAGTGCCAGAATTTGGTCGTCGGGAATTCCCGAGCCAGCTCATCTTGCACCAGCTAAAGTGTACAAATCACACATTAGTGCATTAGCCGTGGCAATGCATGATTCTTATCTTGTTGGCTTAAAACGGTACGCTGTTGCCTAGACAAGGCATCGGCGACCAAATTTTCCTTGCCTGGTTTGTAGAATATGCGTGGGTTAGATTCTTCAATGCGCGCCTTCCATCGTTTGATTTTAACGTTCATGAGAGACTCAGACACCGCGAAGGCCAGAGACTGATGGTCTGTGAAGATGTTAAGATCTTCCACCCTGTATAAATAGTGGCGCAATTTGCCAAGGGCCCAAACGAAAGCTCTCTTTCGTTTGTGGCATAACTAATCTCTGGACTCTTCAGTGTTCTGGAGATCATTGTTATGAGAGAGAACTACTGAACTACTCCTATACCATATCCCTAAGTGTCTGTCGTTAAATCAAAAAGCTTCTTGAAATCAGAACATCGGAGCATGACATCCTCAGATGCCAGTATGTTCCACAGCTTTTGAAATGTGCTGCGTTAAAGATCAGAGAATTCTACAGGAATTTTTCTTTATCTATGTCTACTGACTGACCCATTTTCACCCTTTAGGATGTCTGTAATGGGTTTTGCTATTGCTGCCAAGTCTAAACCACCTGTAATAGCTAGCAAGTCCTAGGAATGATCGTACCTCGAAAACTGTTTTGGGTTCCGGAAATTCTTGTATGGCTTTAACTTTTGCTGGGTCGGTTGTGGCCTCATCGCTAGTGACCACAAATCCAAGGAAATGTACGCTTTTCTTAAAATATTCTGACTTTTCCTTGGATACCCTCATGTTTGCTTCATACAAACCTTTTAATACCCAATCCACATGCTTAACTTGAGATTCCTAATTCTTTAAAAAAGCAATAACATCATCAACATAGACATAGCACGATTTGCCGATTTGCTCTCGTCAGTCGCTCTTTGAAAATGCTGGCGAAAATCCATTACAAGGCGCATATTTCTATTATCCATTTCATCCGTGCCCTTTTTATCAACCACCCAAATGGGATTGTTATTTGGAGAAACGGATTTCTGAATTATAAAATTCTTTATTTACAAATTCAGCTGCACTCATGGGATACTACACTCACGGGAACAACTTGCCATCGATGGGCTTCTCAGTTGTAGTGTTTATGGTGGATACAAGGGAAGTGTTGTAAGTCAGAGCTTCATTAGCGTCTGCAAAGGTTTTTTTTCCTACTCTCTAACATTTTTAAGAACTTATCTCTTATTGAAAGGGGGTGCGCAATCTACGTTAGTAAAATTGACATCTGCGCACTTATGGTACAGTGTCGGTTCCGATTGATTACCAAACTTGAGTTGGCTAGTGTTTAGACAAAGCTGCGCTGCGGCTTGTGTTAACAGCTCGAGCATATGATCCCGTCAGACGTTGAAAGATCAGGAAGAAGGAAGAACGTCGCTTTCTGCCCGAACACTGGTATATAGCATTTCTGTGATATTTTGGTAGTGCCATGAATTGAGTGAATTGTAAAAGGGGGTATCAACCGAGTGGCCGCCTTTTTGCCCAGGATAGAGGCGAATGTAGTTTTTCGTCGCGTCCGTGTCGATAAGAATTTTCATCTCTGTTCCCTCTACTCCTCGTCTGATGAAAGGTATCAGGGACCTACCCCTAAAAAATGTAGCCATTCATCAGCCATCTGCGCTTCAGCAGCCATTGCGGAAGTTTCGCACTCCTTAGGATCAACCACTTGACTCTGAGTAGTATGATTTACTCTCTGACGCCTCTGACCAGTTGATCTGTCAGAAGTGTTTGTTCGCTGGTAAGCCTGTGGCGTAGCGGAGTTCACGTAATCCGGAGCTTGCGATGGCGTCAAGCACCTGGACATTGAAGGGCCAACTTCCATTGGTTCGGGTGTGTTGTTGTTGTTTTGGACCCTACCACTGCGTTGACTGGGCTGGCCCTGCAGTTTATGCTGTATATTGAAGCGCGGGTTTTTTGCACAGCTTGTTGGTGGATCTTTCTCCAACTGTTGACCTTGCGCTTTCTCGTTTTTCCTCCACTCTCTTTATGCCTGGCTTCGCGCAAAATTGGCAGCGAAAGCATATGTTTAACTCTTGCTCGATGACGTGTATTGGCCGTTTGTCACTATACGTTAAGTCAAGGCGATTTATGATTGCATCGAAATTTAATACTGTTCCGAAAGAAGCCAACACAGCATTAGCGGAGGGGCTCTGATTTTGCTCCTCATTATGATCACTGCCAGATAATGACGAGAACTGCCATCATATGGCTTGAACATTTTATATGTTGCCGTCGCAGCTTGTCGCCAAGTAACGTAAACTTCTTGTGCTCCCGTAAATTCAGGAAGACATTTGACTGCGTCCAGCGGCTCATCTCAACGAACATTAAGATTTTCACTTCTTCGAAAACTGCTTTAGAAGGGGCAGTAATATCCGTATCTGCTATTCTTCTTGTCAATTCAGCAATTTGTCCCTACAGGTTTGCCTTTAAAGCCGCGTCCCTTGCAATGAACGCTACTGGCTGCGCTTGCAACGCAGCTGCGACTGCTGCTTGCTGGGGGTCCATGTTTGCTTTGTTTATTAAAACAGTTGTTTTGTTTCCTTTCGAGAACTGGGTCTTTATCTGAATCCTCTGAATTTTTTGAATTTGGATCATTATATTCTTGGAATGCCCTATTCACGGATCACAAAATCAAACCACCAATCAACCGGAGAATCAACAAAATTGTCAAAGCAAAACAAAATGTTACACACAACACAATATTATTATAATTATATTTTTTATTATGCTGTGTTCATGCAAACTTAAAATGTTATTGTTGCTGAACAACCCACTTACATTGTTTTCGTTTGGGACGTCCGTAAGCGTTCTATGATATATCCGTTGGCACTGCTGCTCCCTCGCTGCAGTCAAGATCGAATTTCAAATTGCTGCCCAGTCTAGCAAGCGCGCTATTCCAGTGACAAACCTCTGGCCGAGAAGCTTCTGCGGCCTCGGTGTACAAATAATTCATTTTTGTGCTTAACACACACACTTGTTTTTGCTAAGAAACGCTTGTCATCCTGCATTATCACCACTGATGCAATCACTTTCTCCTTCAACAACTTGACATCCGTTTTCTTCTGCCGCAACTGCTGAATTTTACTCTGCTTTCGGGTTCTGTTTCCTTCTGAGCTTCCAAAGATTCGTGCGCGAACCTCCTTGTACTCCCTCAGGTGCTGGAGCAAGCTCTTTTGGGGAAAGGTCTGCATGAGGCTCTGTGATGAGGTCTCTACGGGCTTTGATTCGCTGGCCCAGCCTGGAAAAGAGTCCCCGCTGCTCCTGGCAGGCTGCTATGTAAAAACGGCTTCGTTATTGTCTCAATGTCATTTTGCCGCGCGGAACGCTGACTTGCAAGCCGTTACTCTGTTTGCCTTGCTGGTTGTTTTTTATAAAAATCGCTGGGGAGTCCACACGAAAAACATATATAAAAGTGGAAAGGTGAAGAAAACAGCAGACTGCCCATCTGGGGTTAACTTGATGATGTCCACTAAAATAGCTTCTGGAATCTTGCTCTTTAATCTAAAATGCAAGCTGTGCACATCTGCATAATATTCTTCAAATGCCTCACTCGGTGCTTGTTTCCGATCCATCATGGACTTTATCGTTAAATAGTCATTGTCAGCACTAGAGAATGCCGCAAGCAATTCCAGGCTCAAGGCCTTGTAGTCGAAGCTGAAGTCCTCGACACGATCCTCAATGAGATGCCAGTACCATTTGATGGCTGCACCGGATAAGAGACAGTAGAATTCCCGAAATAGCTGCTGTTCAGAGACGCCGTATTGCTTTCGCATGCTCTCAGCCGGAAAGATAAAACTTTCTACCGTCATGCCTTTACCAGTGCCGTCAAATTTGATGTTCCACCGATCCAAACCTGCTGGTCGAACCACTTCTCCACCAACATACTCGGCAAATGCTGGTTCCTTGGTAGATTCTCAAAACATAACGGTGTGCATAATACGGCTGAAATTATTGCTGTGGCTGTGGAGTTCCTGGGGTAGATGTTGCCGTTGTAGCTGTGAAATTTGTTGATGTTGCTGCTGTTAGAGTCGGTGGGGTAGGAGTTGGCGTTCTAGGTGTGAAATATGTTGCTATTGCCGCTGTTGTAGTACATGTTTCTGATGCTATGCTGTTCTTACGGCTGTGAACCATGTTGCTGATATCGAAGTTGTTTCTGACGCTGCAATGGACCCAGAAACTGTGGTTGTCGCTTGCTGCTCTTCCGCAATTCTATTGGCCATAGCCATGGAAGTTTCTGTAGCCGCAGATGGTACCTCGGCTAATTGTGCCTGGTCTATTTCAGGTCCTTCATGATTTCTTTCCGTTTAGTTCACCTACATTATATGTTTATCCTTCCTGATTTCATCTTATATTTGTCTGGCGTTCCCCCAACTCCTATCGTCTTCGAGGAGCGCTAGAATGCTACCTCAACCTGACGCTGATACTGGTCGGAACAGGCGCAGGAGTGGCCTGTTTTTTGTTTCTAGCATTTATCTGTCGTTCCCCACCTTCCTTGTGAGTAAACAGCACCAGAATGCTACCTCAGCCTTGCTCAGATTGAGATCTTCCCATTTAAGGCGTGGCATAATCGTCTTTTGCAACTCTGGAATCTCTGCACCTAGTCAGCTAACCTAAGCTCCAGAGCTGATTGACAACTCAAGAAAGTGTAGCTAACGCCATTTTCATTGCCTTTCGTATTATGTTCCCTAAAACGCATATTGCCTCGTAGGCTGTCAGGCTTTGCCTATAACCAGCCAGACGAACCTTGCTACTCGATTACATATATCATGCATCCTAATGAACCCAAAAAACACAAAACACAAAAAAAAAATTTAAGGAAAGTGTCTGGTCCTTGCACGTCATTGGGTGCCAATTGTTATGTTCGGTGTCTCTCGTTGTGACATGGCTGTGATCACGGTTGGCACGATGGTAGCCAGCTAAGCTCGACGTGCTTGGGGTGGTCCTTGGAGTACCGGCCATCTCCTCGGAACATAACAATAAATTTATATCGTGCCAGTTGGATCTATGTAGTTCGTCTATGTCAATATTGTTTGTCTAATTGTCTATAAACGTATAGTGTGGCCACCCCCAACCACGTTCACCCGTCCCATACCAGCTCAGAAGAAAACGCTTAGCAATTCATAATTCGCTTCCACATTATAATTAATAGTAGAAATAAGAAATTAATAGCCTAAACATAAATTCAGTTCATAAAGAGATGCATCTCTGTGATTAAAATTCAATTAATAATATATATAATAAGGTTGTCCATTCACTTAATTAACAAAAACTATATCTTTTTCATTTAATGCACAATGCTGTTGGCGTGTGCGGTCGCACCTTAGACGTTCCGGAGGCAAACACCCAAATCAAGCAACAATCCAGTGAAAACCCTTTTTAGTTTTCGCTGATCTTTATAATAGCTGAAATCTTTATTTAATTTGGCTTACATGCTCTTTGTAGCTTAGCTTACTTATCTACTTACGCTTGTGTTCTGCCCACACTGACTTCAAGACATTAACGTGGCGAGCCAGCAGCACAAGCTAACAGTCCCCCGCTGCAGACTAGAAAATATATGTTTACAAAAAATTAAGATAAGCAGCGCAATAAATTAGCAACTATCATTGCTCATTCCAATGTAGTGCAGGGTCGGTTCACGAGCATAATTGGATATGGGAGAGCGCAAACTTTATGCTCTATTTGCGCAGCAACAATGTTTGTGATTTTAACAAGATTTGTTTTTTTTTTTATATATATATATGTACGTTGACGTACAATGCGCTGCACCAGGAAAAAGTTATGCTTAATAAAATTTAGTTCAATAAGCCTTAAGATGTTGAAAGTGAACCTTGAATGAGCAGCAATATAGCGCGAATAGTCAGAGGACCTTCCCGACACTTTGAACTTCTTAAATAGTCTAGATTTGATATTTTTAAAATTAGACAACTGTGGAGTAAGCCAACTAGGCTTATTAAGCCTAACAGGACTACTGAACGGAACCAAATCCTTAAAAATGGAGAAAAGAATTTTGCATCTGAACAATTGTAGAAGTATGACCAGTCTGATTGAAGAATGACATTGTTAAGGCTAGCGAAATCAGCTTTTCTAAATGAATATGCTCTAGCTGACAAGTTGGATGATGCAGATACAGCATTAATATTAATATCCATAGTAACGTGCAATGATGGGTGAAACGGGTCTTCAAGAAATAGAAGCGGACTGACTCTAAAGACCACTGAAATGGAAGGGTCAGAAGCAAATGTCAAATCAAGTTGGCGATTCAATGAGTTTGTTACAAAATTAACTTGAGATAAGGACAATTCAAGTATTCCGTCAACACATTCATGTTGCCTTGAAGGTATCCAACCATCTGAGTCAATCACAGAGAACCACGTGTCATCACAGATGTTGAAATCACCAAAGACTAACAATTGACCAGTATCAGAAAGCATTGTCGCGATCGATTGAATAGCATTAAAATGATCCAAGTAAACAGAAATATCAGAACGAATTGGAATGGAAACAAATTTAAAAAGTATGTGTCTTACAGGCATCTACGTCTGTTTAAAAAATTTGCTCCAGATCGGGCAACTATATCACATAGCTCCGATATATCGTATATAACCGTTTTTGTTTTGAAAATGAAGACCAAATGTTTGTTTTTCATAAAAAATCGAATCAAATTTGGTTTGTTTTCATTTTTAGACATCCCACGTCTGTCGATCCCAATAGAACTGTTTTCTTCTAAACGAACACAAAATATATGTTTTGTGGGCTTTGTGGGCTCAGCAGCCATTGAAATACTATAGGATTCCGTCAGATTCCATGATTTCGGCCACATCTCACTGTATTGAAAAACAGCATATAATTTATAAGCGACTGTGTAGCTCAAGACCTACTCGATCGAAGACCTGGGATCATACGAACGCTTATGGAAGCTTGCCAGAAAATTTGCTATCTATAACTGTTGCGAGATCGAAACTTTGAAATAAATCAGTTGGGCTCAACATCCGAGAGAGAGAAAGAGATCCAGAGAATCCAGTGAGAATCTTCTCATGCCAACATAATATTGTTAGGATGCTTTGTTAGGATCCTTGAAAAACGTGAGATACACTGAGTCAGTTAATCCATATCCGTCGATTATGTTCTCTGAATACACATTTGACGAATAGCGGGGGGTTTTTTGACAACGCTGACAAGATGGCTTGTTTGAACCGCAGCGACAGCAGATTACCTAATATCAGGCCTTTATGGCAAGTACCGCTCCAGCCTATCGGTTAGTAGTATCACGGCTTTAAAAATGGCAACGAAGTTTCCTATCATGAACCATCTGGAGAATGCCAACGTTAGAGTGTGCATAGCTATAACCTGTTAAGGTTATCTTCTTCTGAACAGATTTGTGGTAACGCTAAAAAGTCAATGTCTCTGGCTTTGCCATCAAAAAGAGTCTGCTCTGTTAATAATTCTAAAATCAGTAAGGTGCTCTGCTGTTGTTGCTGATACCTGCTTAAGTGCTTCTCAACATACGACGAACTTGCTTTGTCATCTCCACCAGAACATTAATCTGTACAGCGCTTATAATTCGAACTTGCTGTATTTTAAGTTTTTCGTAGCAAGGCCTGTAATCCTCGAATCAATATTAGTCGAATGATTTTGGAACATTTTCACTCATCTGCTTAATTGCCATGACAACATCGTTAAACGAATTTCGATAAGAGTATGCTTTGCAAGATCGACTTTTAAGAAATCTCTATGTTCATTGTTGCGACTCTGTTTTGTGTCAACTATTCGCTTATCTTTAAGCGTGGGCTGTCACTCCCAGCTGTTTGCTTTTGTTTTTATACCCATGGGTAGGGGATTATAATTTTGTCATGATATTTTTAACGCATAGAAGGAAGCATCTCCGACACCATAAAGTATATATTCTTGATCAGTGTGACAAGCCAAGTCGATGTAGCCATGTCCACTTGGCTGTCTGTCAGTCTGATTGTCTGTTATCCTGTTTCTATGCGAACTACTCTCTCAGTTTTGAAGCCATCGACTTGTAATTTTCACCTTAGCGTTATTTTTATTGTAAGCTGCTTATATGTAAAATCAGAAAGATTGGACCACTATAAATGTAGCTATAAATTAAAAAATTGTACAATAAATGGCGCTGACAAAATTTTATTAGCAAGTCAAGCAGCGTGCAAATGAGTACGAGTGAACAGCGGCTCTGATTTTTGCATGCAAAGACAAAAGAAACAAGGCAGATGGCAATATGGATATCTTCGGTTGTCTGAAGCCTATCTACTTTCATAATTTTAAAATAAATTCTAATATTGCTTTCCTCTTAGGTTTCCTTATATATTTCTGCCTAATGGCTGCATTTTCTTGGATGAACATTACGTGTTTCGACATTTGGCAAACATTCGGGTAAGATATTATATAATGATTTTAATAATAACATTTAACGCAGTCAGTCCTACAATAAGAGATGCCAAAAACTATCAGGGTGTTGTTGCGCTTTACTCTGGCATGTTTTGCTCAAAAGTACATATCGAGACCTGACCACTAATATAATTTTAGCGCATAAAGACATATTATGCAGAGGAGAGTTATTTTTATTACGTTTTTAGTGTTGCTGGGTGTAATGTATTATTACAATATCTCTGCAAATATATATAATTGGTTTTTAATATTGTGGGTGTAGACGCGAATGCTACTTAAGAAGTTAGATTATTGCTTGATATGATAAAGTCCGCACAACTATAACAATTAGCTACCATATAACCCATTATTCCGAAATGAACATTCTGTTTTTCGTTTAAAGCAAACCAAATTTTGCCTGTATCCATTTGAGGAAATCAGACTACTTTATTATATAGCTACAAATTCGTATTGTAGCCTTCGTATCCACTGTAGCACCTCCCCAGACCAGATATGATTTAGATCGGTTATATATGCTGTTGAGACGGAAGGCACGCCGTAATCATAAGCTCACCGACAGGATGATTTAAGCGAAAATCAAAACCAACTACAACACCAAAGTAGCCCTCAACAGGTTTCAAGCCAAATCCATCATGATGGTGAAACTGAAGTCTAGCATTAAATTCTTATTAAAATGTAGAAAATGAAAAACTAAGTTCATATTAAACAATTAATGGGCATATTTTTACAACAGACAGTGGCATCCCTCTGACATACAATAACTGATTAACAGGCACATTTATTATTACCAACCTTATTACGACTTCTTAACGTTCTTATAAAATTTAAATACGATCTGCATCAGAAGGGAAATATTGACTTCAACATTACAAAAACAAAAATACAAAACTTATTGAACAAGGACTAAGCCGAAAAAGTTTATGAGAGTGAACAGACAGCAACACAGAGCCGAACGGTAAAATTGAGAGAGCAACAGATGAGCAAGTTTCAGAAACTCAGAAAGTAGCGAAATGGAATACTGACAGAACACGAGAACAGAGAATGGTTTGTCAACAAAACACCAAATGTACAAGGATTGCTTGAGAAGGCACCACAGTTCGGTCTCCCAACACAGCAATATAACTTTCCGCTCTTCAAATGCATTGTCGATTCCAACAACCGAAAAACTAGAGGCAGCTAGAACAAAACTATCACTCCTCACATAAGACTCCAAGACGAGACACAAAGAAAATGCAATTGATCGGGGACCAAGCACGTAAATTCCATCGCAAAAATTGCAATGTACTCATTTTAAGCTCGGATAAGGGAAATGTGACGATAGCAATGGATAAACAGGACTACAATGGGAGAATTATGGACATTTAAAACATATAGACTATAAACAACTCCTTGGTTGAAAAACTACATAAGCTGGGTATAATACCACATCAGGAGAAATATAGACTAGTCAAACATACAGCAATATCACCAAGAATTTAGGGACTATCAAAAATACATAAAGAGAATACACCACTAAGATCTATATGTGAGATGGTGAATACGGCATCTTATAATTTATGCCAATACATCGCAAATATTTTAGGAAACGACGATAGGATGAAAATTCAAAGTCATAGCTTTTAAGGAAAAAGTTATACTCCAACAAATACGACGATGAACGTACGGTATCACCATAGCTGTCATTATAAAAGAAGAGGTTTTACTAAGGGTTAATACTGCTCGACAATTAAGCAAATATGTAGCTGACTTATTTACCTTAGTTAAGAAAGATGATATAAGAAAAACATTTGACATATTGAACTCCTTCCATAGAGATATAAAGTTTCCTTTGGAACAAAAAAGAGACGATAAACTACAATTTCTTGACTTATTGTTCACAAACTTGTTAAAACATTGAAAGTCAACTGGTACCACAAGCCAATACATCGCAAATATTTTAGGAAACGACGATAGGATGAAAATTCAAAGTCATAGCTTTTAAGGAAAAAGTTATACTCCAACAAATACGACGATGAACGTACGGTATCACCATAGCTGTCATTATAAAAGAAGAGGTTTTAATAAGGGTTAATACTGCTCGACAATTAAGCAAATATGTAGCTGACTTATTTGCCTTAGTTAAGAAAGATGATATAAGAAAAACATTTGACATATTGAACTCCTTCCATAGAGATATAAAGTTTCCTTTGGAACAAAAAAGAGACGATAAACTACAATTTCTTGACTTATTGTTCACAAACTTGTTAAAACATTGAAAGTCAACTGGTACCACAAGCCCGTGGCAACTGGGAGAGTCATAAATTATTTCTCAAAACACACAAAAACCATGACGATAAACACAGTTAAAAACCAAATACTGAGAGTGCTAGATACCAGTGACCCAATCTTTCACGATGAAAACAAAGAACATATAATGATATTATTAAAAAACAAGTAAGAACGCTAAGAACGAGCTTACTCGACAATAAAATACAATGTACCCAGTAAGTCGCTATATCATATAGCAGACCGATCCTAATCAAATTCGGTGAACGGACGTAAAGCGTATAAAAGGCTTGCCTAGTTATTGAAGTACATAAGAGCATCTTATACTTAGTCGGAATTTCGACTACTGCTACAAATGTGTGGTTTGAGTAACGCTGTTGCTTATGCTGCTAATAAAAAATCCAAAAATGTACACAGGTATATTTTGCTTAAAAGCACTCGCGAACTCGTATTAATATGATTTAGCACTGTTCACAGTCTAGATGACAAAATATTTACTTGTACCGTGCGTGAGTGTCAGACACAAGCTGAACCGAAAATTTAAAAATAATTGGAACATTTTCAAAGAATTTGATAAATAAAGAAAGATCATGCTACGCATTCCCTGAAATTTCGCAGTACATACAACTTTGCATTATGCCTATCTCACAATTTTCGATTTGACCTTGACCATGCTTGTGTCCACGAAAAGCTTCAAGCAATGTCGGTCATGTAAATGAAAGAGAAAGAAACCGAGTAAGTATATACAAGGGTATAAATAGAAAGCGTTTTGGTGTTTGTTTTCCGCATAATGGCTCTTATAGCATCTCTAAAACCGACACGTGCCAAATTTGGTTTCCGATTATGAATATGTATTGTTGATGGGGTCGGAATCAGAATTAAAATTGGTCAACATACCTGAAGCCTCCTTAAACAAATAAAAACCTAATTTGGTTCGATTTTAATGCAAGAAAAAAATTGGTTCTATGATATAATTGTCCGTGCTGCATAAACTTTTGTCTGTGAATGTGGAGCCCCATAAAATAGATAAAAAACGATTTGTTTGATTTGGATGGAAGCAAACATTTGGTGTTAGTTCGGAAAAATCAGTTATATGGGGCCTATATGATATTGTATGATCTGAAAAAGTTGTGCCAGTTTTGCCAGGAGGCCCCCTCTAATGGATACAATCCAAATTTGCCTCGATCTGGAAGAAAAACACGCATTGCGTGTTCATTTGGAAAAAAATAATTAATTGACTTATTGACTTTAAGGAAGCGCAAAGCTTTTAGAAATCGGTGGTGGCATTCTCGAGTAATGATCAAAATTGAAAGGTCACCTCTGAAAATATACAATATTGATGCAAATTTGAAAAACCGAAAAATTTTGAATTATGTAATTACATAACTGAAAAACTAATTATTTAACGGTCCAAAAGTGTGCATAAGTGATCAATAGATTAATTAATTAGTTTTTAAACGTTTTTTTGGGTTTTTGACGTTGACGTACAATGCATTGCAATGCAGCACGTTCAAGTGGTATCGCACGATTCCAAGAAGCGGGGCTTGTAAAGCTCTCACTTCCCGACCAACCGACCGCGGAGCGCATAACGTGCGACACGATTTGGGAAGACGAAAACAAAAAAACGCTGCCTCGTCCGCTCACTTTCAATGAAATTAAAAACTTCAAGTCATAAACGATTTACATTATCTAATAGCTGGTGCATTAGTATGTTTTATTTGAGTTAAGGGAGTTAGTAATAGAGAAACAGATAACGAAATTATTGTAGGTAGAACAAAGGACACTAAAAGGTTCATGTTTGATTTTTTTTTTTTTTTGCAGGTTTCTTTATTTACAATCTGTGCTATTATGTGGAAAATCAGTAAATTGTATGGAATTTACATTAACAATTAAAGTACATTAACTTGTGTCGAGTTGTTGCGGAGGGGTGATAAGTAGGTGAGGAGGTGAGGGGATGAGGGGAGTTCAGCGTCCACGGTGAGGCAGATCCAGCGGGTGGTGCCTTTTGAGTCTCCAGATGGTAGTGCTGTTGTCCAACAGATTGATGGCCAGGGGTTCATGTTAGAGATAGTATAAATAACTTCTAGTAGTTTTACGAATGACAAAACAACTAATTTGGCTCATTTTAAGCGGAGAGTCAATATCACCATTAATAAGCTTCTGTATAAAGATAACAATAAGCATAATTCTACGGTTTCCAAGAGATGGAAGATTTATTAGCAGAAGAATTCTTGAGTGTGAAGGGAGGAGGCTTATCGGGTCCCAATTCAACTCACGGGGAGCGAGCAGTACTTATTTCTTTGAACAGACTTAATGCGGTCCTGGAGATTCGAAGGGGCTTAGAGAAAGAATTTTTAAAAAGAACTGTCTCAGTTCTGAGATTAAGGTAGCCGGAACGAAAGGTAGCCACTTGAAAAGATAGGATGGGAGCCAAGGAGATAAATCTTATGAATAAGTAAACAGTTATTTACCGAGTCAGAGTACGTGACGCCAGCTTGCTTTTTATTCTTAAGTCCTTGTATTACAAAAGAAGAAAATTCTAGTAAATTAGTGGTGGTAGACCTACGCTTCATAAACCCATGCTTAGCAGATGAAATTATAGAGCCACAAGAATGTTGTAACTTTGAAGTTAATATTTTTTAAAAAGCTTAGGAATAGCAGGCAGTTCTGATATGCCTCTGTAGTTTTGGGCATCAGTCTTATTTCCCTTTTTATGGAGAGGAATAAGAACGACAGGAAAGACGCATCAGCGCAGAATCTGAGAATACACCCGAAAGGCCATCAGGGCCAGGGAAAAAGTAAGCCTGAATTGACTTAAGTTCATTAAGCAATTAGCTTTCAGTAACTAGTGGAGTTGGGATATTATAACAATTGTGTAAGCTATAAGTATATATCTTACCTGCCGAAACTTAAAAGAACAAAAAGTTTTTTTTAAAGAACCCTGAAAACAAATTGGCAATGCATTCACGATGATGCAGATATAGCAGGAATAGGAATATCCATAGTAACGTGTAATGATGGATGAAACGGGTCTTCAGGAAGCAAAAGCGTACTGACTCTAGAGACCACTGAAATGGAAGGGTGAGAAGCATATATCAAATCAAGTTGGTGATTCAATGAGATTGTTAGAAAACTTACTTGAGATAAGGGCAATTCAAGTAGGCCGTCAACAAATTTGTGTTGCCTTGAAGGCATCAAACAGGCTGCGTTGATCATAGAGAACCACGTAACATCACAGATGTTAAAATCAAAAAAAAAAAAAAAAAACAAAAAACAATTAATCAGTATCAGAAGCATTGATCGATTGATTAGCATTAAGATGATCCAAGTAAACAGAAATATCAGAACGTGGACGTAAGTAAGAGGCAGTGATAAAGACAAAAAAACATTTAAGAGACACTTTAGTAGTTATAAATTCAATTACGTTAGGAAAATTAAGCAGAATTGGTTCCGACAGAAGGCCGGAATCAACAGCAATCAATACGTCACCACCCTGGCGGGAGGGACGATCAAATTTATAGGTAGTATAATTATTACAAAAGACTGCAGAGTCTAAGATATCTGGCTTTAACCAAGTTTCAGTAAAGATTAAAATATGAAAATCAAAAGATGGGCTGTTTTTGTAAAGTTTAGAGAGTTCACATTTAAGACATCCACGATTTTGGTAGGAAAGACAAAAAGATGAAGATAGTTTTTTGGAGCTATATTAGAGGGTACGGATTGTGCGGCAGCAGGGAGTCTATTCGGTATCCGATTTATAATTCTGGCTTTAAACTCCTTTACGACTAGGAGCTCAGGCTAGAAGCTTTTTTGACAGATTGTGTCATCCGATTGTGTCGCCGGAACACACATCTTCAAGGATGCTATATTGGCCTATACATAGGCGGAAAGATTTCCCTCTTGAGCGAAAGGTAGAGAGTGAGATTTGGTGCGGGTTATTAGGTACAGCGTATTTAACTGCTCTACTGTTTACCAAGCTCTACTGTTTTGTTCTTTTATGCTATTTATACTCGTACTCTAGCAGAGTAAACGAGTATATTGTATTTATGCGAATGTATGTAGAGGCAGAAGGAAGTCTCAAAGACCCCATAAAGATTATATATATTCTTGATCAGCATCAACAGCGAATCAGCCTGGCCATGTCCGTCTGTCCATCCGTCCTACCGTCCTTGTGGGGTGTCAGATCAAGTTTGTTTTTAAATTTATGAGAACACCCCAACAACAAAACAAAACGAACAATTCTTTTTTCATACTTTTGAGTGTGTCGAATATTGAATTGCTGAGTACGAGTATCTTATAGTCGGAATATCGACTAGAGCGTTCTTACTTGTTTTAGAATATAAATTCTTTTTTCTATATGAAATTGCCTGACTGAAAGGCCAACACAGGACTGAATTCCGACTACCTCAGTTTTAGAACTCAGAAATTTATTTTTAAAAATTCTTTTTCCAAGCCCCTTATTGTTAAATCAGTGTACCCACCAGAGTCCCCTTCTCTTTAAATTATTTATCAACAGTCGTCTTCAAGTATTATGATATTCTCGTGTACTGATGTACGCCGACGACATTAAGCTTTACATTGCCATCAACGATTCTTCCTCTCTTTTAGGCTGCAATATGACCTAGATGCTTTCCAATCGTGGTGTCAGATCAGCTGTCGCAGCAAACCACTTCAGATATCGTACCTTCTTAGTGATTATCCCCTTGATCGGATCGATACTATCGACATCTTGGGTGTTCCTTTAGAAATTAAATTGAAATGCGACTTACACTTTTCAATTACCTTCAATAAGACCGTGGGTAATTTAGGTTTTATTAAGCGATGGTCGAAGGAATTTGTAGCAACTTATACAACTAAATTATTGTACACTTCTCTGGTGTTCACAAAAAAGGAATCGCCTGGACCGTATTGAGTCTGTTCAAAAGAAATTTTTGCTGTTTGCTATCCGTGGGTTGAATTGGAACTCCAATAGCCCTCTCAATTCATGTTCGAGAAGGCTTCTGTTAATAAATCTGCCATCAATTGAAAACCTTAGAATTGCGCTAATGTTATCTCTATACAGAAACTAAGTAATGGTGAAATTGATTCTCCGACATTGATCATTCAAATTAGTTTTTCCGTTTTTCTCGTAGAACCACTAGAAATTCTTTATATCTTGTCTATCTTCAGCACTGTAGCTTAAACTACCTTTGGAGTCGTCTTCTTGTTTTCGTCGTCGAGATTCACGTCGCACGTTATGCGGCAGCGCACCCCTTCCTGTTGATCGGGAGGCGGGTGCTTATAGGCTATGTTTCGCACTTAACAAGCCCTGTGGCTTTATGCGCATTGAAAGGCAACATCCCGTCAAAAAAAAAAAAAAAAATTATTGTCATTGTATAGGTAGGGTAGTTCAGCAGTTTAAGAAACGCACATTTTAAATTATTTATTTTAACTAGTTTATCAGTCCTGGTTGTATTCAGTAAATATACAAGTGTGTTTTGAGATGTTGCAATGGTGTTTGCAACATAAATACCAGGTTAATATTCCTGATTTTTTATATATATATACTATATTCTCTTGAAGTTAGATGGACTTTTTGAAAAACTTTGGAGCTTGTTGGTAGAAGTATTGATTTGTTACCAGAACTATATGTTATTGAAACATATTGGAAAATATATACATTTGGAATAATTATAAACCAATCTTCTTAATTATCTTTTAATTTTATTCATTGCATATTTTTCCTTCAGATGGTATTGCAAAGTTTCAATAAACTACATGAAAATTGACTTAACTGCCACAGTAATTACCGCTTTTACCTATATTATAGACAGAGTTAGATCGTTGCTGAGAGTACAGTACAGTGTGTTTATGTTTCTCAGCCTATGTGCAACTGCAATTTGTAAATATATTTGTAGGGAAACTAAAATTCATAATCTTTCTAGAAGTAAGGTATACAATTTAATCAAAGTTCAACACAATAAGAAAAAAATTAATTTTATAACAAACACGTTTTTTCTTTCAAATATTCAACTCAGGATTTTTATGTCATGTACCTATAGTACAGGGGTATATTAAGTTTGTGAAGTGTATGTAACAGGCAGAAAGAAGCGTTCCGACCCTGTAAAGTATATATATTGTTGATCAGACAAGCCGAGTCGATCTAGCTATGTCCGTCTGCCCGTCCAAATTTGGTATGTAGACTTCCCTTGTGGGGCTTCAAATCAAGTTTGTTTTTTTTGTGGCGCCTCCTCTCATTCAAGCATATCAATAAAAAATCCTATATATCCCACAAATTTTAACGCATTTAGCTGAAATATATGCATAAATCAATATATGCATATGCACATACCGATTTGCCAATTTTCATTAAGATAATAATTGTAGACAAAACCATACAAAGAAAAGTTTGTATAAGAGCACCCCACCCAAAAAACTAAATAAAAACAAGAACGCTATAGGCGATATTCCGGCTTTAAGATACTCGTACTTCTTATATATTTAATATTCGACACACTCAAAAGTATGCAACACTTTTTTATTTTATTTTATTTTTTTTGGGTAGAGGTGCTCTAATACAAAAGATTTGTGGGAGATACAAGGTTTGTATGGATTTGCAGGGGCGGGAGGGAGCGTGGCAAAATTTGGAAAAACGCATTCTGACGCTTTACAAGGGGAGTCTGCTTATCAATTTGGTGACCCTGCCTCATATAGTCCCCGAGATATTGTTGTTTTCTGTGGATAATGTTTTTTATCGATTTGTAGGAAAGCAAACTTGATCTGACGCACAAAAAGGGAAGTCTACATACATTGGGTCTCTCTAGCTCTTACAGTCTTCGAGATCTAGGTGTTCATATGGACGGACGGACGGACAGACGGATGTTAGATCGATGGCTGTTGATGCTGATCAAGAATATATATACTTTATGGAGTCGGAGACGCTTCCTTTTGCCTGCTATATAAATTTGCACGAATACAAAATACTCGTTTACTCTACTAGAGTACGAGTATAATAAAAAAGATTCCATTCCTTTTAGTGTGTCGAATATTAGAGTACGAGTATCTGATAGTCGGAATATTTACTATAGCGTTCTTACTTGATATATATTTAATTTATTTAATTATATGCATGAACATACTACACGTTTTTTGACCCCATTAGAATACATACATTCCCGTTCATTAGTCGGCTACAAAGGTACGACGAATACTCATTATTACCTATATAGGGCGCTGTGAAACGCCCATTTTTCCAGAATATATAGCTCTTGACCATCCACGGGACCACTGTAAAAACTATTTTTCGATCTACTATAAATGACAGACAGATATGAGAGACATTTTTATATATATAAATTAATATTGAAGTGTGTCTTATAGTTTCCATAATCTTTCCTTTCTTTCTGCCTGTTTTTATACTTATATTAGCAAGGTAGACTTGCTAATAAGTGTTCATACATACGATATAATTGTCCGATCTGACGGATGCTTCCTTAATTGATTACAAACCAAGTCTGGTTCACTTTGGTTACAAAACTTACTTTTTATAGCCTGTATTTATAGTTGTAATAATGTATGTGATAAGCAGAAGAAGTCGTTTCCGATCCCATAAAGTATATATATTCTTTATCAGCACGACAAACTGAGTCGATCTAGCCATGTCCGTCTGAACATCTGTCTCTGTCCCTCTGTCGGTCCGTATGTATGAAAATCTCAATATTGGAAACTATAAGATATAGAGACTTCAATTTTGGATTTTTGTTTTCTATAAATATTTATCCATATTAAGTTTGCCTTACTTTTTAGATATGTCCACTTTTTAGGGGGGCTAACATACAAACCAACCGCCCACTTTAGTGCTTGATTTCATAGCTTTATTGGTTTTAAGTGGAATCAAACCAAATTTGAAGTTTATGTATCCTAAGGGCATCTTCATACACTGATCAAATTTGATCCGGATCGAGAGTCTACATCATATAGCCCACAAAGAATTGATTATTTCGGAATATAGAAAACATTTTTATTTCCCTAACAAATCGAACCAAATTTAGTTTGTATCCGTTTTAGAAGACCCAAGTCCGAATTTGTCCGAAGTTGATCAGGAGCGGCTTGCTATATTTTATATCTGATTATTATGAACAAGGTTTTTTACTGCCGAGCAACATCAAATGTTGCTTTCTTACTTGTCATGTTATTTTTATACACAAAACACAAAAAATGTGAATGCATATTAGTTTTGTCATGATGTTTCCAACGCACTGAACGAAGCATTTCCGACCATATGAAGCATATATTCTTGGTCAGCATTACAAAGGGATTCGATATATCTATTTTTTTTTTAACAGCGAGACCTTATAAGTCCTAAGAGCTACAGAGGTGAAATTTTTACCCGATGCTCATTATATCTACACGCTGATTGAGTTTCAAGATTCATCTGGTTTTATTGGATTCAGTTGAAATAACCATGTATGTAAGTTTTGCATTTAGTTACCGTAGAACGAATTTTTTCAGAAGAAAAAAAAATACTCTATAAAAACCAATCCATTTATTTCAAACAGAAACTTACGACAAATATGAATTTGAATACCAAATTTCAAAATTCGACATTCTTTTACAACCACGGCAAATTTAGCCAGCACGTGAACAACGCGATCTTAATGTAGAGTAAAGTAATTCCAAAATACACTTTGCCTGCCGAATGAGTCCTTCAAATCTTGGTCAAAAACGGGATGCAAAGCTCACAGGCTAGAGAGAATTCACTTTTGCGAGAGGTAAATTTAAGTAAATTTAAGTAAATTTAAAAAATACTGATGAACAATCTTCTCTCCGAAGTATCGTGTCTCTCAGTTGCTACTTCTTAGGATATCCACCATACAAGCCCACTGCCCACTTTAGCTATTTGGAACAGGGTATTAAACTGTCGTTTTTACATCTTTCATTTAGAGTTCTTTGTAGGCTTACTACGTCTATTACTCTAGTGGTTGGTTACTTAAATTTTTATGTTCTCTCTATCTAGCCATTTTTTAAGTGCTAAGTTAAGAATTATGGTTGGGGCGAAAACAGAATTAAGCTTGCGGGCCAGTACCCAACTCTGCCCTGTTTATTTTTTCCGACTCCGAAGGAGAGAGCAAATATTGCTCTTCATTCATTTAAAAGCATGCAATCTTCAAAAGCGTAGCTGTTGGCTGCCGTTATCTGAATTGCTGTGTCAGTGTTATATCAAAGCGTGAGCAGAAGTGAGCAGAAAACAAGTAACAATGCTATAGTCGATATTTAATATACGATAACAATATACTCGGTTACTCTACTAGAGTAAGAGTATAATTAATATACAGTTACGTTTTTTGTGAATTATATAATGAAATTAGCCGTCATACAGTTTAGTCAGATTAGTTCTACGCCACGAAAGCCGGCGGAATGAAACTAAAACCAGACTAAAGTAACACCTTACTCCACAATACATTTTATAAAATACACATACACAGACGGTTTTTTTTTTTACTTAATACGCAACTTAAAATAACAAAACCAAAAGGTATAAAATATGCAATTGTGTTTTTTAAAGCGATATTTAGGTCGCGAATTGACAGCAGTGTTTTCTAAGCCACTTGTCAAGACATATGCTCAGTTTGACAGCTGGCAGCTGATCACAGTTGCATTTGATAGCTCTTATAAATGATTTTCTAAGCTTTCGGAAAGATTTCAAATGAAAGTACAAAAAAAATGGAACTTCGATTTTTTACTAAAATGTAGCTAGATAAGTCAGATGGGCTACTGTGCGATGGCTAGTAAAATTGTGAGGCTGCGTCCGCGTGGACGGTGTGGACGATTACATAACCTGAAACCCTTATTATGACGCTCAGGGGAATATGTGAGACAACCACATAACCTCAGTCGGTGCGCAACTTCAATAATCATGATTCTGGTAGTCAGCACCCTTTTGATGAGAGGATTTTCAACCGCACTGGTGCTGATGGCCTGACGTGGGGGTCGCATGTGGCTATCCCACCAACATCACAAAACAGAAGTCTGCCGTTCCTTGCCCACGTCCCTTGCTTTCAAGGGGTCTGCCTATATTCTCTCTGAAGCCAGAAGACTGTCTACTCTTTATCAATAACTACGAGCAATCTACACAGATATGTGAATATTGTAACGAGGAGACCCTAATTCGGCCACACAAACGCGAGGCAAGCTCACTGTGACAATATTGTATGGGCGCACGGACATGGTATGTGCCAGTCTGGATTAACCAGCTATTCGCCCGAAGGAGTTGAATCCACCTGGCGTTGGCCATTCAGAGCTATTGTGTCTCGATAACAGCCATTGGCATAAGTCACTACCTTCATGACCCAGCACTGCTATGCAATCTGGAGCTAGAATAGGGTCGACATCGGCTTACTACCACAGCAAGTGGCGCTAACTTTTCAGAGTTGGACAAGTGGTTTCTTGGAATCGCGACGTGAGCCACCATGGTTGCCAGCGGCGCAAATACGACAACGACGGATCGAATGCCAGTGACAGCCAGCTGCAACTCTGGTCTACCTCTTTTCTTTAGTGCGATGGAGCCAATCACTTGTCAGACTGCCATAAATATAAGCTCAGTGGCTAAGAGTGGTCGGTGAGGGTTCCTGACGAGTCAACGTCTTTGTGTTTATTGCAGGGCCAAGATGAAGTGGGATGTAGGCGACTGCAAAACTTTTTGCTACACTCGTGTGCTATTGGCGAGTTGAGGCGCCAAAACAGTGACAGCCAATCTGGCTAAGGCGACTAACCGGAAGGTTATTCTCTTGGTGAACACGCATCCAAAGCATTGTTTCGCTACTTACCGGACTTGGCATGTCCACACGCACGCTCTGATTGACGAGTGAGCCACGTGCACATTAATGGAGCAGTGACCTTAAATGGGCAGGTGGCTCAACTCAGTCGGAGAGCAATTCTAGATCAGTGTGTCTAAAAGTATCGGCAAGACACGCTTGGATCTGCATGTAGAGCCTGTTGACGGGGAATTGATGTGTATGCATTGCCATCTCCAAGGCCTTCCTATGATGTCGTACATTAACACTAAGACTCAGATCATCATCGGGCTCAACATTATCAAAGTGACCGTGCCATTGGGGCCGCGGGCAGCTGATGGAGACGACGTTATTGCTGGGCTGGTATGTATATGGAGGACCCGACGCTGAAGGCTTAACGGTTGCAAGAGTGTTGAACGTAAGTCGGTGCAAGATGTATGAGATTTAGCCCAGTGGCTCGAATGTATCCGCCGTGCCACTGGGGCCAAATGAGTATGAGGTCTCTATGAAATTTGATACCACTGCGAGCTGTGATCTCTCAGTGAAGCGTTGTCGAAAGAGAAGAAGAATAGGCTCAAAGTCAAAGATGCTCTGGGCCGTGGTCGGTTTCGAGATGATGCCTTACCTAAGAAGTCAGATGAGAGGAGCCGTCTGGGAGCTGAGAGAAGGACCAGGAAGACGAAGACAGTCGAGAACAACCGTTCCGTCGAACGGTAGTAAGACGACGTATATGGATTGTGTATGCCCAATTTGGAGTGCATACTGCCAGACTTACAGCGGTTATGCAAGCTAAATTATACGAGCACTGGATTATGCGCGCACTGGATTATGTGCGCACAGGATTATGCGCGAATTGTGATCAAGAGGCCGCCTAGAGACCTTTTACATCTCAGACGTGAGGAGAACAGAGTCGCAGTATTTATACGCGTTTGATAGGAGAAGACGTTTTTTGATGAAATCAGCTATATTAAAGCTGGAGGCGAATTGAAAGACCGAAAAAGAATGTTGTTCAAATGTTCTCCTCACCGTTACGAATTGGGGAGTAATGCACATTAGAGAACGAATCCTTAAGAGAATTTTAGCACATTCAATATCGCCACCTCTACAATGAGAGAGTCATCAACGAGATACGCCAGCGCAAGTGCACCAGTGGTTTAGAGCGTTGGTGGTAAATGTTTTAGAGAACTGTCCCATGTAACCGACCGCTGCCACCAGAGATAGGCAATTTACCTTTAGAGTGAATAACCACAAACAATGCCCATTATTTATTTGGGGGTAGATTAATCTGGTCATAGGACGACGCGGTGGAGAGAGGTGGGGCGTGTTATTCACAAGCCTCACAACCAGAGCTCTTCACAATCTACTGACTCTTTTTCTATGAGTCTTGAAAATGTTTATCGCCAGACATGGAGTGCAACGGCAGATCTTGTCGTATAACAGAACCAAAATTCTAGGAGGTAGCCGAGCTTAAAGGAGAAAATCGAGCACATATCTACCGCGGCAGTGGAGCTACAATTTTCAACTCTTAAATGCACCTTTATACCACCTTGCGTACCGCACATGGCTGGTGTATAGGAGCATCTGATACGTTCCACTAAATCAATACTTTCAGTAATCCTGTCAGTAGCCCTGTCGTTAAATTGGCAATTTAGATGTCATTAAAGTCGGTAACCCACTGCACCCCAAGTGAATTACGGGATGGGGAATGTTTGCGGCACAAACTAAGTTTTCGGGCGCCAATATTCAATTGCGCCCACTGTCCGGCCATGCATGGGAATTTGCGGTGGTAATTGCTTACTTCTTTTACATCAGTATGCAAGAGCGAGTGTTGCTGTTCACTCGCACTCATTTGAAAGCATGCATCTTTCAGAAGCGCAGCTGTTCGCTTTCGTTTTCTGACATGCTGTGTCAGTGTCATATCAAAGCGTGGACAGACGGGACTAGAAAAACATGTGTATGTATAAAAAAGATAAAAATACAAATTGTCTGTCATCAAATTAAAATAAAGATTAATGAAAACGGAGGGTGTTTTCGTTAATTGACGATATAAATACGTGCGCCGTAAACCAAGTTTAAGGCTTTCCCGCACACGCCAAAAAATATGAACTGATAAATAAAATTGATATACCATTAAACATTTTTTCGATATTCTTCGGCATTGATGAAACAAGATCACAGCAAAGCGGTGCTAAATTGGAACCCATGAGTTTTATGTGTGATTTTGAAATCGCGGTATTGGTTTGATTTCTAAAAGTGATATTACGTCAGCCGTCTTTCAATTGATTGCAACGATTCTCGATTCTCAAACGTAATAAAATTAATGCATCTATGCAAAAAGGATTCACTGAAGCATAGATGCAACATTTTTTCGAACTTTCCCTGAATTTTAAAGTAAAAAAATTCATGATTTGCTTAGTTCAAAGTCATATAGTGGCATTGCAACTGCATTTATTAATATCAAAATGCTTATGAATTGTAAATAAGCATATATATGAAAAAGCTTAAAAAATACTATATTTTTAGAAAAGCTTTCAAAAAATTTTGCCCAAACAATTTTTTTTGTTTTTCTAGACTGGGTCCCTTTGCGTATCAGAGAAAGTGGGCTAGAACGCAGATGCGATTTTCCTGTAACTAGTGTAATTTGACACACCACAAGCGGGGTCTATATACCAAATTTGGTGACTCTAGAGATAAGATAATAATTGTAGACATAAATGTAAAAAAAAAACATTTTGTATGCATACTTTTGAGTGTGTCGAATATTAAATAAATTCTGAGTTTCGCTGTTTCGGTTGCCAAGTATGAATAAGCCGAAAGCACACAGCTTCGTAGCCTTGTTGATAACGCCGCAGCCCTGTCCAACTCACTCATATCGTTAGGAAGCGATTCGCAAATTGCAGAGGCTATGCTAATCTGAATCGTCATGGAGAAAGCCGTCCAGCATAAAAGAAGCAAGCGGAACGAATTTCTGAACTTCGCTAACTTGCCAACCTGGAATACGATACTGCGATACGTTGCAGTATGACGTCAAACGTTATGAGCTGAGCTGCTTAACAAGGGGCATCAAGCAAGGACAATATCCGTCGGGGTACAAGTGACAAGTATGTAGTCGACCGCATCACAACATTTTGCATCGAGAAAATGTAGAGCCCAGATCAGCATCTGCGGCACGCCCTCCTATGCCTATTATATATCATCTGCGGCACCCACTCATTTACCAGCACAATCTCAGTCGCCATATACACCAGTACCGGAATCCCAGCAGCCAGTCGGCCACACTCATACACACAACGCATTACTACATTCGTGCTCACGGGTTAACTTTATGTCAGAAGAAGTTTCACAAGCATTGCGTTTACCTAAGAGTAAACACCATATGAAGATTTCTAGTATTGGTGAGTCACACACTCACATTAAATTTGGTACATCTAAAACGATCAGATCACGTTTACAGATTTTTGAGCTCCCACTTGATTTTTGCATAACTACACATATTGCATACCAACCCTGGAATTGCCTCAGAATATAAAGTTAGCAGATGAGCACTTTTGGTACTAAAACCTGTTTTGATATCCTGGCAGTGGGGCAGATCATACCCACGCTACTTGGCTGGATAGTCTTTGAACAATACGACGGCAATAGTCGTTCATCGTTTGTTCACCATCTATGGAGGAGTCCATCGACAGGAACCTGGAACGATTATGGCATATCGATGATGTTCCTGAGCCCGTGATCAAGCTTGCTCCGGATCAACAACAATGTGAACGGATTTTTGTCAAGCAGATGGCAGAGTCACAGCTCGGCAACGGCTAAGAAAAGGCTTAAGATTCTGGAGAGACGCTTAGATCGCACACCAGCAGTAAAGGCGTCTTATGCGGAATTTATGCACGAGTTCGAGCGTATGAGTTTGGTAATTTTCCCAGGCTGGACGAACCACATTACACCATTGTGTGTTCAAGATGAGCAGCACAACTACAACTACTTCCACACGTCATTACTCCGACATTAAGTCGCAATGCTCATAAGCCAAGCAGGCAATGAATAAATAACCTAAGCGTCGAAATATATGTAATAAAAAGGAAACTATTATAATTTATATATGCTCGTACGGTAGGGGGTGATGGCAGGGTTAGGGTACAGCTGATAACTTCAAACGAAAACTGTCACTCCGAAAATTTGAATTAGATGGAGCTCATACTTTGGCATTACTATATGACAAAATCAAGAACATCTTCAAAATGGAGAGCACGGTCTATGTGTGGAGCGATTCTCAGATCGTTTTGCATTGGATAAGGCAACTTTCAGGAACACCCTCTACTTTCGTCAGCAATCGAGTTGCTGATATACAGGACTTCGAATTGTATCTGGAGATATGCACCCACTCGCTGCAATCCTCTCAAGGAGATGTACTCCATCGGAGCTGCAGGATTCAATCTGGCTTAACGGGCCGGCATATGTGGCTTAAGCTTCTAACACTTGCCTTATGGACACAAGGCACTAGGTTGATTTGGAGAGCATGGAAAAACGCAAATCAGCCTTCGAGGCTATTATTGAAAGAAACTGGTTACTAGATGCTCTTCAGAATATCAGCTCACATCAAAAATGTTTGCATGTCATGGCAACCATGTTGCGAAACCGCATCAAAGCAAGACGGATGGCTCAACGCTATCACCGGCTCCCCTAGCATTGTTTGGAACATATAGCAGCAAAACTCTCCTGAGGAAATACGAATTCTTCAGAAAGGTCAAGAAGTGTCCAGACATCTCAAGCTGCTGAATCCATTTTTACAAAGTACTGATGGATACTTGTTGTTGATAGTTGAAGGACGTCTGGAGATAGCAGATGTACCCGGTCAAACACCCAATTCTACTACCAAGCAAGGATGAATTCGTTAGACGGTATACGGAGCACCTTCATAGGAAAAACCACCATGCTGGCGCAAAAATACTAGTTGGCCTACTACGGCAACAATTCTGGATTCAACAACAGATGATTTGATACCTTCCAGTGGAGAGACTCACGGTATCCAGGCCATTGGGACGATGTAGAATAGATTTTTGCGGATTTTTGCAATAGATTGATGGGTTCAATATGTATTGACATATCTTCGCATACGGGGCAGAGGTCCCATGTTGCAATTTTTGTATGTTTTGCATCGAAGGTAGTACATATCGAGGTAGTATCTTATATGGATGCATTCCTAGCTGCATTAAAGATTACGATAGTCAGGTGCGGGCTACCAACCGATACCTATTGCAACAACGGAACAAATTTTACTGGCGCAAGCAATCATTTAAAGTCTAATGATTCACACCCTGATGAATGCTCGTCTTAAGTTTGAAGAGCTCACCACAGTAACGACAGAAGTGGAGGCAATTCTCAATTCCCGTCCACTGGCGGCACTCTCGATCTTAGTGACTTGAGCACGCTGACACCAAGACGCCTTCTGTCAGGTGGTCCCTCCGCACTATGCCAGAATATCCAATCGAAGATGGCAAACTGGATCACTTAGAGTGCTGGAGACGTGTTACTGACAACAAGCAACACTTCTGGCGACGCTGGCTATACGCCTACATCAATGAGCTGCAAGTTCGAGCAAAATAGTCTAAGGCGCATGCCAATCTATCTGTTGGCAATATGGCATTGCTTCCTGTTGCTTGAAAACAATGTAGTGATTTCAATGGGGCCGGGATGAAGGGTCAAGCACGCACGCAAACTAGTTTTGAATTTTTCATTAATTCATAAACACCTTATATTGCTTGCTTATAATTTAAAGTTTCTCTCATGACATTCTTTTGTAACAGTTATTATCATATGTTCTCTCTTTGTACATGCATTTTATGCCAGCAGCTCGACCTGTCTCTTTAATTCTGGTTTTTCTGTGTCTGTGTTCCTATAATTTTTTAAATAAACTGGGGTTCCGTCTGCTAGCATTAATTTCTGTTTATATCAAGTAAGAACGCCATACTCGATATTCCGTCTATAAGATACTCGTACTCATCATTTATTCAATATTCGACACCCTCAAAAGTATGAAAAAACGATTTCTTTTACAATTATTATCCGACTTAACAAAACTCGACAAATCAGTAGATTATGTGCTTATACACATATAGACCGAGTTTCAACTAATTACGTTACAATTTGTGGAAGATATAAGGTTTTGTGGTTTGGAAAACACGCATTCTGACGCTTTACAAGGGGAGTCTGCATACCAATTTGGTGAACCTACCTCTTATAGTCTCCCAGATGTAGTAGTTTTTTGGGGATAATTTTTTTATCGATTTGCGGGGTCGGAGGGGCGGATTAATATTTAAAAACAAACTTGATCTGACGCCGCACACATGGAGTCTACATACCAAATTGGGTCTCGACTCGGCAGTTGATGCTGATAAAGAATATATTCTTTATGGGGTCTTAGACGCTTCCTTCTCTACTAGAGTACGAGTATACAAATTGTTACTTGAAATTGCTTTTGTTTGGTACATAAATAAGTTAGCTTATTTTTAAATTGTTCAGGGAATTTAAGTTTATTTAGGACTTCATTAGTTCTATTATTTTCATTTTTAATTTGTGTTTTAATTTCGTAATTTTCTATTGATTCAAATTTTACTTGTGGATTTTGTATCTTTATATTGCAATTTGTTGTATTTAAAATTCGAACTATTGTGCTATTACTTGTTACTATACTATTAGCTATTGATACCCCAGAGCGATTTTCCTTTTTTGGTATCAATACAATATCTTCATTTTCAGAAGCGTAATTTTCTCATTACTTCTGATCTAGCTGGTAATATTATTGAATTATCAATAGTATTATATAATAGTGACATATGTATTTCATGATAAATTCATCGTATTGATAATCCATTATACTATTACATTTTCGCATCGCACGGTAATTACTCTTTAAATTATTCTTTAAAATTGAGACTTTTGCTCCTGGTTCTACTAGCAATGTCAATCGGATATTATTTTCTCATTTTGTACTTTAATGAGACTACTCAGACTGAGATTTATATGTAGCATTTTTACTGTTGGTTGATCAAGGGTGTTTGTGTTTGTTTGTTTGTTTCCGAGTTGCCTGGTGTAACTCGATTCAGCCACGATGAGAGTAATTCTGGTAGTATAAGACAGTGTTAGTTTGTCCAGTTGCTGCTTTGCAACTATTAACAAATTTGGATATAGCTTCATGCATGTTATTGAATGTGCCTTATAAATAGCGCAGTGTTTAGACATGGCTATGCTGTATTTATTGGCTAAATCAAAATCAAGTCAAATAAATCAAAATTTTAAGCCATCATTGATATAGGCATCACCAGAGCTTTTGTCAATTGCTCTACTTCTTGAGTATAGGTGTTGGCAGTTTTGCTCTTTTGTTGTAAATTTGAGAGTTTGTCTGATAGTACTTCAACCGATTCTTCTTTTATTGTTCTTGATAGTTTGGCTATTATTTCAACGATAGTTTTTTTATCGGTTATTAAATATCTTGCCTCTCCTATTAATTTTGTTTTTACTAAATTAATTGCGATTGCTTCATATATCTACTAGATTCAATGCGTCTTTGAATTTTACTCAAATAATATGGACGAGGCTGTTTTAAGAAACTCTAAATTTTTTTGAGTCATTGTGAGCTCTTTTTGTTCAATTGTGCTAGACTCTAAATCTGATTGGAAAGTTTCTGATTCTATGTTTTCTTTATCTTTTATCTTGGAATCTAAAAGAACGGATTCAACAAACTCGGTTGAAAATGTATGGTGTTTAGAACTATTATGTGTACAACAGTATTCTAATGTGCTTGAGTTGAGTGTCATTTGGTATAAGTGTTTGAGCACTTGAATGACTTATTAGACTCGTCTCGTAGCTTTTTAATGTTAGCAAAAGATTATTTGCAAATCCATCTGTTTCGGACTGCTACGAGACTATTGCTCCATTGAGTACTAGCAAAACAAGATGTTTTTTTTAATATATATATTTTTTGTAATAATATACTTGACCTAGATAATAATAATTAAATTAAGTTCAACTACTCATGATGCGGATCTTTAAAGCAGAGTTTTTACCCACTTTGTTTAATTTTTCAGATCAACCAAACTAAAATCTATGAAAAGGAGAGAGCAACGACGCAGATTTATTTTTTATTCCTTATATGGATGGGGAATACCAATAGTTTTGACGACACTTACTGCATCCTTAACTAAACTAAATGTTTTGCCTGAGAGTTTTCGACCCAATTTTGGACATGGCCGCTGCTGGTTTACATGTATGTATATTATAGACTTTTTTATACTCTAACTCTTACTTACTCTTACTAGTGGAGTAAAGAGTATTTTGTAATTTATAGGCAAAAAGAAGCTTTTTCCGATCCGATAGTATACATATTCTTGATCAAAAGCAGCGGCAAGGCAAGTTTCGGTGTCACATGAAAATCTTTAACAGTTTTTAAATGGCGAACATTTTTCTGAGAAATTTCATTAAAAAGTAAAGCGTATTAAGATTGATAGCTAAGCTAAGGATTGAATGACCGAATTAACGACTGATTCAGAAACATAGCACAGAGCGAACGACAATACCTAAGATGCAGATTGGCGTATGCGCTCACGAAAAAGTGTTTTGCAATAGTCGAAGTGCACTTGCAATAGTGCAAGTGGGTCAAAATTGATGGCAAAGGTTTTATGGAGTCAAGCGGAGCACTGTCTTTTAATGAAGCCTAAGCTATTAAGTCATCGCCATTAAAGTTTTACAGTATACTAATATCAGCTACGGCTATATATCGTTATGAAAAAATGGCCGTAGGTAAAAACTACTGAAGAAGTCGGTTATAGGTTCTAGACGTTTTTGGACAACGATTAAGAACTTTCCGAAGCGAGTTAACTACGACTCACCTTCGGGAAGCGTACGCATTTTAACGCCTATTTAGGTCCGGCCACCTTTAACAGGCAGTTCACGGAGCGCCCTCCGCAGCAAGACAAGAGTCATCGTTAAATACAGTGAACTCTCTCAGTTAATGACCGTGACGCTCAAGCATGTAGGAGAAAAAGCCGTACATTACCTTACGTATCTTCTTAACCTACGCACCACTACAGGGCACATACCGGATATGTGGAATCTGAGGAAGATAATTTCCGTTCCCAAATCTGGAAAACTCATACACATGGACAGCTTCAAAAGGCTAATCATCTTACTATCACCGACATCTACTCGTCCACTCTGCCCAGCTCAGTAATGAGGTGGCTGGCCAATTACCTGACTGGCCGACAAGCATATATGGAGTTTCTAGGCGCCAAGTCTTGCCTCCGTTGGCTCAAGCAGGGCGTCCCTCAAGGCGATGTGCTGTCGCCTCTATTGTTCAACATGTATGTATCTAAGATTCCTGTGCCACCTCTCGAACTTTAACTGGTTACATATGCTGATGATTTCTCAATCATCACCAAAGGCCAAGACATAAGTATACTTGAGGAGAGGATGAACGAATACCTGCCGACGCTGAAGAAGCACCTGGATACGAGAATCCCTTCTGACCAATTGGATGAAGGAAGTGACTAGGGTGCTTGATATCCACCTTAGTGGCCAGAGCATCCCCATCGAACGATATCCAAAAATACTTGGAGTCACTTTCAACTGCCTTTTCGGTTTTGCGAAGCAATCTGAAGAAGTAGCGAAACGAGTATGGGGTAGAAAAAAGATGCTAAAAGCTTTTGCCGGGAGCAAAGATGGGGCAAAGATAAATAGACAATTGTCACTAATTACAAAGGCATTTGTCGTTCCCTTATCGATTACGCCTCCATAGCTTTGACTCCTTGTATCAGCCAGGCACAATAGGAGAAACTGCAGAGGTCCCATACTATGGCCCCCGTTGACCATCTCTACCAAGAGTTGCGTGCGCACTGTGAGATGCTGACCAAACAGTTCCTCCTCACGCGCCAGCTGCCCACTCAGCCCAATCACTCAACCACCAGATCACCTATGTTGGCAAGGGCCGATCCCGTCGGATCTGACCTCAGGATAATGGCGGGGTCCATTAGCCCCCTGTTGGATCACGCCACGCCTGAGAATATAATATCTGGCCTAAGATTGGTACACACCGAGTCAGTGGCAGAGGCATTCCGCAGAGCTGCAGCCAATGTTGCGATCGGTGGCAGACCACCGCCACTAAATAAGGTGGAAGCCACACATACCAGACACCCCCGAGTCACTTTGGCCAAGCTGAGAGCTGATACTCTAGGTTTCTAAACAATTACCTAGCCAGAGTAAGCCCCAGGTGTTCGTCCTCAGTTTAGATGTTATCCCCGTATGTATATGCAGTCTTTAGATCGACTACAAAAACATAAACATCTAAGCCCTGTAAACGATCCATTCTATCAAAAATTGCACACTTTGACGATCCACTTGACCTCATTGGACCAGTTATAACCAAAGCCAAAATCTTTCTTCAGCAGCTTTGGAAGGAGAAATGTGATGAAAATCTTCCCTCAGGCCTAAATTTCGATTGGTTGGAACTATGTAACAGCTTTGGAAATAGTCGTGGCTTTTAATTTCCTCGACTGGTAATTTAACTTTTCTTTTTTTTAGAGTACCTTCGATTTTTATTTGTATTATATTATCTGTTTGTGTAGCAAACTGTGAAAGGGTGAAAATGAGTATTCAAGAAAAAATTGAGGAAGGATTAGGGAGCTCCTAAAGAATGTCAGCATTCTTTGTATCTGTTAAGCTTAGTTTATCTCCCACTTGGCTGGCACACAATTCCTTATGAAGAGGCTGTTGCTCACATACCGCGGTTTGTCACCTGTTTTCTTCTAAGCTGCATTGCGAGTCCTTGAGAGGGATCTGGGTGCCTAATATGGTTGTGTGCAGTACCTCTATTATAAGAGATCGTCAGAAGATAATGACGGATCCTTTGATAAACGGTATAGTGTACAGCAGACGGTGTCCTTCTGACGTCATTTGGGAAGTGGGTTGCTTCAAAGTGGCAAGAAGATCAAGGTCAGAGTTATAGATCAGATCCGCAAGTATTCTCTCTCTTCGTCATTCCCTTGCATTGACCCATAGGGAGTGTTTTGTGTTCCACTCACCAGCGATGATGTAACACGAACCAAGTTCTGTGAGCAGGGAGTCAAATCTTGCAGGAGCACGAGTTTGCCTGGGAGGACAGTATATGGCAATGATTAGTTCTTTGTTAATCAGTTCGACTGTGATCGGTTGCATTTGCAGTTCACCTCGAGTTATGGGTATTTGAGCATAATATTTGTTG
This sequence comes from Hirtodrosophila duncani, assembly GCA_037043425.1. Taxonomy (NCBI): domain Eukaryota; kingdom Metazoa; phylum Arthropoda; class Insecta; order Diptera; family Drosophilidae; genus Hirtodrosophila; species Hirtodrosophila duncani. The sequence continues at coordinate 5,988 of JBAMBM010000828.1, read as the reverse complement.
TTCCTTATCATTGCCAGGACTACACCTTCATTTCGCGAATTTCCTCCATAGTTTGCTCCATAACAGTCATTAACATCCATTGGAACATCTTCGTTTCCCTACTAAATGCCCTAACAGTCTCAGTGCTTAGCAGCTAGATACGTTTAATACATCATTCCAGGACAGCTTAGTAACAGTCATACTTGTAGCGCTCAGCATACAGCCTCCCTAACTACGTCTGTCGTCAGTATTCAGAAAAGCTTAAAGGAGTTGGAGGAGTTACAGGGCCTTCAAACCCCGATGATTTCAACATACATATAAGGTTATTAAGCAATCTCTCCAATAAAAGTTGCGTTGCACTGTAACAGCAAGCTTGGAAAACTTTTGTTTTTCTTTGCACATGTGAATGAAAGGAACAAAATAAATATACCAATTTTTAAACTGAGCACTGAAAAATATTTTTTCCCCTAATTGTGCAAGGACTTCATTAATGTCTGGGATTGGATATTTGTCTGTTATTGTTATCGAGTTAGGTTTCCTATTATCGATTACAAATTGTATGTATTTTTTTTTTTTTTTTTTGAAGCGACCAGCTTCTTTGGTACTATCCAAATAGTTTAGTTATATGGAAACGGTGAAGGTCAAATTATGCCATCTGCCAGTAACTCCGGGTGTGGATAGTATCGCGGAGTTGCGTTAATTATTTCTATATTATTATTTCGTTATCTTAGCTCACCTTCTTTTTTTGTTGTAAAAGCGAGTTTCTGGGTTCGTTTGCAGAAAAGATTCGGAAACTCTCAGCATATTTGAAGTATTTTTTGCTTTTCTATTTCATTCGCGTGGCGAACGGAGTCAGGGATTGATTCAACAAGCAATATTTCAATCCTGGAAATATTGCATCTCTCCTGTTTTGAATTTGAAGCCGAAACGAGATTGATTTAAAAATTAGTGCTCAACTCTCTATAATTTTATTTATTTATATCTTATATTTTTATAAACTGAACACAAATCTCATATTAATAAATATGTATTTTTTAAATTAAATACTAACAGTTTACTTTTATAGTAAAATAATATTAATTGTTTTATACTTTACTCACACTTGCATACACAAGCACAGTTTTGAATAACATCTACAAACATCCAGATAGCTCCGTGTGTTACTGTCTGGGCTACCCAACTCAAGCGCGTAATCTATGCTTAGTGCGCATATGAGTGGCCCTTGGAAAACAATACACTTGGCCCGCCAAAAAAAAACGTATGGTTGACAGCAGTATGGTTGACTAGTAACTGTAAATTCTCCGCCGGGATCAAAACGATTGTGGATAGGCTGAAATCAATAAGGAACAAGCTTAATAAGCTTCCTGAGTTTTCTTATTTTCTTTCCATTTACTGTTGATTTAACAACTTTCGCGCTTGATTTCCAATTCAGTCCCTTCCACATCGTCTGGCTACTCTTTAAATGAAATACTAACGACTGGATTATTCATACAGCCAAAGCTCTTTGAAATCGTCATTAGATTACTCTCGTTGAAAGTTGCAATCACAAAAGATATTTGCTGAATGTATTGCTGCTTGCGAATGTGATCACCTGACAACTTCTTACAATGTATTCAGTGGAGAGATTCAATTCGAGAAGATATCCGCATATATAAGCTAGATATTGTTACGTAGAGAGCCCAGTGTGCTTTATTTGTATCTGCTATGCCAAAGTTGTGTGCTTTGTTGATAATCTTCTTTCTGGTGGCCACTTAATTGAGGAAGTTAGAAAAATCATGATGCAAACTTCGGGAATTTTGGCTAAAGTCAGTTCAAATGGTCTTGAAAAAAAGGAATAATATTTAAAATTTGATGATGCATGTGATATCGCCAAAACACTTGGTCTCACTTAGAAATTCGCATCTGACCAGCTCATGTTTTGCTGCTTGCCATTGTAGTATACATATAAGCCCTTGATCCTCTCAAAAGTTAAGTCTACGCTCCGGGATCAACGTGTTCATGGTCCCGCCTAAATTCTGCCACCATTCGAATACGGGAACTGCCGTATGTAGCCTTACCCCTATCCCCAATTGCTTTTCTTCTATATTATTATTCCCCTAACTGAGCTAGCAACGCAGGCCTGCCTGCTCAGACTACTTCTTCTTTGCGCCAGTGAGGTCAGAAGTAACCCAGATCCCAGTATTTCCGTTGTGCCGGATTAGGACCACGAAAAGAGGGTGCTTCATACTGTGTACTGGATGACAAGAAGGGATCCACATCGGTTGCTCAGACTCAGGCTTCGGCCCAGACCAGACCCCTTGAAACCGAAATTCTCTCCCCCAACCTTATCTATTGACCAATCATAGGCCGATTGGTTACGGTTTGAGGCCATCACAAAGGCTCAATTCCCTGTTCTGCCCATCTCCAATACAACATATTACTGCGAGAACACTTTCCGTCGGGTGTCGTCTCAGGCAGGGAAGCACTGCATTCCAGTAGGATGCATGTTTGAGCTGAAACCTAATTGCCCCCCAGACGTTTCACGAATTGCAGAACAGCGGCGCTGCGGATGCCACGAACCCAGAAATGTGATCCCAGATTGGGCGTCTCGTGATTAAAAGTAAAAGGACTAAATGCCTAAAAACAGGAGGAATCGGTTAAAGATTCTTCGGTAGCAAGGCAAGAGTCGACGTAAAAGGAATGATTTTTTAAATTTTGAAAATGCTTGTGATAACAACATTGTTGTCCACATCTAAGCATTCGATCGACTTAGCAGTCGGGCTTACGCAGCGGGATCAACGCGTTCATTCTTTGTCGAAAATAACCAATGTCCCATCATTTTCGGATGCCAAGAATGGCTCCACCTCGGTTGCTCAGAATCAGGCTTCAGCCCAGACTACAGCTGTCCCCCCTGAAACCGAAGTTCTCTCCCCTCCCCTCTCTATAGAACAATCACAGTCCCAGCCGTTAGTCTGTCAATAGCATCAGATACGATTGCTACTGGCCAAGCATACAGCATGTGCATATGTGCATCAAAACGTTCACCAGGCGAGCCACGCCCATCCTCTCTTTCATCTGCGTTGTACCAAGCTTCGCAACTGGAACCGTCACCAGCCCGACAACATTGGCACCTCTCTTGCATTCCTCCACCGACATACAGTAGAACCTCGCCCCCCCCCCCACCCCCTTTCCCCGACCCAAAGAATAGTTCAAACGCTCCGTAGCACAGGAGTCTCTAATCCGCGAGGCCAGAGCAATTTCCGTCAGAGATTCACGCTACTTCAGTGGAACTGCAACGGACTTGAAAGGTGACTCAGTTGACGAAGTACATGTTTAGGAAGCGAATCATGACTGCGGTCTCGTTATTAAAAGTAAAAGGACTAAATGCCTAAACACTGGAGGAATCGGTTAAAGATTCTGAACGTCTCTGGACAACAATTAAGAACCTTCCCAATTCCCAGAGAATCGAGTTAACCATGTTTAAATTCGGGCACCGTACACCGCTTGACAATTCTAGATGTGCGGCCGCCTTGAACAAGCATATTCAAGTCTTCAGTAGCAAGACAAGAGTCGACGTAAAATTTAACGTTCTCTCCGCTCACTCTCAGTTAATGAGGGCCCCACGGACCTTTGGCCAAGATGAGTTCCGTTGCGCTATCAGAGCCATCAGCGCAACCCACGGCCGTAGGCCCAGATGGACTTGCGACCGTAATGCTAAAGGAGAAAAATCGTATATTACCTTACGTACCTTCTTAACCTATGCACCAATATATTGCACATATCGGATATATGGAAGCTGGAGAAGATAATTCCCCTTCTTAAACCTGGGAAGCACATACACATGGGCAGCTCAAACCAGCCGATCACCCTACTATCACAGGTAGCAATGATCTTGGAAACCCTCATACTCCCCCAACTGCAATACCATTTCATCCTGACTGACCAACAGCATGGTTTTCGAGCTGGAAGAAACATGAATACAGCTCTCTGCGAGCTTACAATAGCACTATCGAGCAGGTCGAAAACAAAAAACCAAACGAAGGACTCGGCTCCTCCACCCTGCCCAGCTTACCAAAGAGGTGTCTGGAAAATTACCTGGCTGGACTTCAGGCATATGTCGAGTTTCGAGTCTCCAAGTCGAGATTCCGTCGGATCAAGCAGGGCTTCCTTCGAAGGCGGTGTACTGTCGCATCTGTTATTCAACCTGTATGTATAAAAGCTTAAAGTGCCATTAAAGAGCTGAAACTGGTTACCTATGCTGATAATTGCTCAATAATCACCAAAGGCAGAGACATCAGATCCTCGAGGAGAAGATAAGCGGATACCTGCCAATCCTCCGCTACTCTTCAGACTAATTGGACGAAGGAAGTGACTAGGGTGCTTGATATCCACCTTAGTGGCCAGAGCATCTCCATCGAACGATATCAAAAATACTCGGAGTCACTTTCAACTGCCTTTTCGGTTTTGCGAAGCAATCTGAAGAAGTAGCGAAACGAGTATGGGGTAGAAAAAAGATGCTAAAAGCTTTTGTCGGGAGCAAAGATGGGGCAAAGATAAATAGACATTTGCCACTAATTACAAAGGCATTTGTCGTTCCCTTATCGATTACGCCTCCATAGCTTTGACTCCTTGTATCAGCCAGGCACAATAGGAGAAACTGCAGAGGTCCCATACTATGGCCCCCGTTGACCATCTCTACCAAGAGTTGCGTGCGCACTGTGAGATGCTGACCAAACAGTTCCTCCTCACGCGCCAGCTGCCCACTCAGCCCAATCACTCAACCACCAGATCACCTATGTTGGCAAGGGCCGATCCCGTCGGATCTGACCTCAGGATAATGGCGGGGTCCATTAGCCCCCTGTTGGATCACGCCACGACTGAGAATATAATATCTGGCCTAAGATTGGTACACACCGAGTCAGTGGCAGAGGCATTCCGCAGAGCTGCAGCCAATGTTGCGATCGGTGGCAGACCACCGCCACTAAATAAGGTGGAAGCCACACATACCAGACACCCCCGAGTCACTTTGGCCAAGCTGAGAGCTGATACTCTAGGCTTATAAACAATTACCTAGCCAGAGTAAGCCCCAGGTGTTCGTCCTCAGTTTAGATGTTATCCCCGTATGTATATGCAGTCTTTAGATCGACTACAAAAACATAAACATCTAAGCCCTGTAAACGATCCATTCTATCAAAAATTGCACACTTTGACGATCCACTTGACCTCATTGGACAAGTTATAACCAAAGCCAAAATCTTTCTTCAGCAGCTTTGGAAGGTGAAATGTGATGAAAATCTTCCCTCAGTCATAAATTCCGATTGGTTGGAACTATGTAACAGCTTTGGAAATAGTCGTGGCTTTTAATTTCCTCGACTGGTAATTTAACTTTTCTTTTTTTTAGAGTACCTTCGATTTTTATTTGTATTATATTATCAGTTTGTGTAGCAAACTGTGAATGGGTGAAAATGAGTATTCAAGAAAAGATTGAGGAAGGGTAATTAATTTTGACATCAATATCATCAGCATTTTTCTGCTCAAGGGGTAGAGCCCCAGAAAAGGGATTAGGGAGCTCCTAAAGAATAGTGCTGACATTCTTTGTATCTGTTAAGCTTAGTTTATCTCCCACTTGGCTGGCACACAATTCCTTATGAAGAGTGCTGTTGCTCACATACCGCCGCTTGTCACCTGTTTTCTTCTAAGCTGCATTGCGAGTCCTTGAGAGGGATCTGGGTGCCTAATATGGTTGTGTGCAGTACCTCTATTATAAGAGATCGTCAGAAGGTAATGACAGATCCTTCGATAAACGGTATAGTGTACAGCAGACGGTGTCCTTCTGACGTCATTTGGGAAGTGGGTTGCTTCAAAAGTGGCAAGAAGATCAAGGTCAGAGTTATAGGTCAGATCCGCAAGTATTCTCTCTCTTCGTCATTCCCTTGCATTGACTAATAGGGAGTGTTTTGTGTTCCAGTCACCAGCGATGATGTAACACGAACCAAGTTCTGTGAGCAGGGAGTCAAATCTTGCAGGAGC